>CM030892.1:3152135-4476496 GCA_018136845.1 Heterotis niloticus
ATTTTGTGTTATTGCGGGGGGGCTAGTGGGTGGGTCTCTGGATCGGTGGGATTCAGCCACCCTTTGAGTAACCGTGACGTTGCTCGCCTGCATCTTTTACGCAGCCCCGTCACTGGGTCCGTGTCCCCGGGAAGCGCCTCGCAGATCCTGGCCCGCAAGAAGCGCAGGGGGGTAAGTGGGATCTGCGTAGCACCCGCCACCCCACTGCCCCCCACAAGCTTCCCTTTGCTAACCATCAGCAGAGCTCACACCAGCGAAAGCACGAGTAACGCATTTCAGCAGCACCAGGTCTGTTGGAACCGCAGCCAAATGGTTGTTGGTTTGACTCCCAGGAAAAACCCTGTCTGCCCGTAAACTGCTTTGACTGTCACTGCATGTGCAGTCGGTGTACTTCTGGTTCACAGAGTCATGCGTCGCTGTAGAGAAAAGAAGTAAACATCCTCGCAGACTTCCCAGGTTCTTAAACCGTTTGTCACCTTGCTCTCCTCCCCGCTAGATCATCGAGAAGAGGCGCAGAGATCGGATCAACCACAGCCTTTCGGAGCTGCGGCGCCTGGTCCCCAGCGCATTTGAAAAGCAGGTGATGATCCCCCCTCGTGGTCGTCTGACATTTAAATCCTGCTCACCTTGAGCTGCCAGCAGCTCGCTTCTCTCCTTAAAGAAAGTCGGTGTAGTGACTTTAAAGCTGCCGTGTTTCTCCTTGGCCAGTGAGGAAGACAGTGAGAGACATTTGAGGTGAAGCAAATTGCCAAGAAAATGCAATTTATTAACCGCATTTAAAAGGAGGGGGGTCAGCTGAGTGAAGTGGCTTGTAAACTCGCTGCGCTGAGCAGGCCCTCGGCCTCTTAGCAAGCGGTCGGCGGCACACAGCACTTCTTTCAGCCGTGAAAAGAACCCCGTGTCTCCTCTGCTGCAGGGCTCCACCAAGCTGGAGAAGGCTGAGATCCTGCAGATGACTGTGGATCATCTCAAACTGCTCCACGCCATGGGGGGGAAGGGTATGTTCACGTGGACCCTACTTGCCTTCTCAGCCCTGGCAGTGGGCAGATGAGGGCAGCAAGACGCTTATAGTCATTAATAAATCCGAAGGATGGAATAAAACATTTGCTTTCTCTCTTTCTCTCTCAGGGTACTTTGACGCACGCTCCCTGGCTGTGGACTACAGGACGCTGGGATTCCGAGAGTGTGTTGGGGAGGTGGTGCGGTATCTCAGCTCCCTGGAGGGTACGGAGTCTCCAGACCCCATCGGTGCCCGGCTGGTCTCCCACCTGAGCCACTGTGCCAGTGAGCTGGATCCCCTGTTGCAGAGCCCCACCGGCTTGCCGTTCGCGCCCTGGCCATGGGCCGCCTTTCCCCAGCTCTCCATCCCACCTGCCGCCACCTCTGCTTCCTTCCCCAGGGCCCCCCGCAGAGACCTGGTGCCCCATGCGGCCACCCTGCTGGCCACATACCCCTCACCCACTCTGCGTGCGGCGCCCATCGGCTGCCTGCCAGCCAACGCACCCGCAGCCGTGCTGACTCCAGCGCTAGCCTCCGTACGAAGGGTGTCTGCCCTCCCGTCCCCCACCCACAGACTGCCACAGCCCTCCCCAGAAGCCTGCGGGACACCACCCCTGTTGGTGGCCCCATCCCCCTCTGCCAACCCCCAGGTGTCATTCAGGCCTTTCGCTCCGCTGAGCTCCAGCACCGGGCAGCGAGGGTCAGCTAGCAACCCCAGCAAGGCCTCGCAGCCCTGGGGCACGGAGATCGGGGCATTCTGATGTGGGACAGGAGACACGCCCGAGGACGGCAGGACAGGCGGGCCCCACGTATGATGAAGGACTTCTCTACACAACATTCCTGGAAGACATTGGTGATCTGCACCAGACCTCTGCCCTCAAACTCTACATAGAAATGCAACCCGGTTTCTCCTGGTTTCCTCTGTGCTTTGCGATTGTGGCCTTTGCAAAACTGGACTGTATGTTTCAATAAGGTTCTTCTCCTCCACATAGAGAGCCCTGTAGAAACTCTCTCAGTCCACAAGCGTAGATCAACCCAGCAGCATTAGAAGTCCACCTCTTTAGCCTCCATGACAAGCAGCAGGTAGCGCAGTATTTAAAGCTGCTGCCTTGCAATCCAAGGACACACGCCACTCACATCCAACCTCCTGCTGTAGAGCCCTCGATTGAGGTTCTCACCCTGAATTAATACGGTAAAAATTACCCAGCTGTATAAAAGGGTAAATCACTGTAAGCTGATGAACTTTGTAAGCTGCTTCAGGGAAAAGTGTCTGCTAACCAACAAAAGCGGTGGTCGGGGAGCTTCGGCATGTTGGACAAGACGGTGAAAAGGGACACTGAGGGTGGGAGGTCAACCTGAATGTTCCGCAGTGTCACCTCAAGGCTGAGGTGAAGGGACGCACCTACAGGTCAACAACCCGTCCACACATCCAGAGCATCCTCCTGAAGGAGTAGCTCATGGACAGAATGCACAGAGTGCAGCTTTAGTAAATTTGTTTTGTTTGATTGTTTGGGTGATGCTTATGTTCTCTTTCATTCTGCTTCAGCTTTCAAGCACATTTTATTTTGCCAAATGATCCTTTTTTATCTGAAATTTGCTCGAGGCCTTTATGTTGTTGGATGCCATTAAAAGAGATTCTTGAGAACATTAAACACTGAGGAGAGGATTTTTCTCTGTGCGCGCGCGCGCGCGCGTGTGTTTGCATGTTTGTGGCTGTGTCGTATGTGCATATGTGTGTGTGTGCCAGACACTTCCAACACTGTCAGAACATCCATAATAAACATTCCACGAGCCATCCACTCTGAATCCACTCCAATGACACACCTCCTGATCTCACCAGCATGGTCTGCGTCTCCGTCGTTGTGCGCGGCTGTTGCCATGGCGCCATGTGGCCTGAAGTGCTAAACATCGTGGTCTCCTCATCACCATCACACAGCTCAATGCTAAGTTTCGAGTCTTCACAGAAGTTTCTTTTGGAAGATCAAATCCAGACAGATGCTTAAAGCCCTCAACGACTTTGGCTACACATGAAAAAAAATTATACCAAACGGAAGCCTATAGCCAATAAACTGGACATTCAATTAATTTGGCACAAAGTACCAGTCGACAGCGTGAAGACACCTGGGCTTCCTAAGCTCCTTTGGAAGATCCCGGCAGGCAGGTTGAAGGGCAGCTTTACCCGACGCTTCACTCCAAATCTTGGTGGCCAAAGGTACAGGATTGTGCCGCAGGGCAGTAGCGGACCAACTGCGAAAGAACCCTGGGAAAGGCAAGGCGCTGGCGCGGCCCGCCGTTTCAGTTCTGCGGAAACGCGTCGCCTCGCAGCTCGGTTAACCCCAGCACGTCTCTCCCCGCTGGGAACCCCAAACAATGGCAGCGAGGCTGGACCCACGCCGCAGCCTCTCCGCAAGCTGCGTTCCGACACTCCCACCCTGACATAAGTAGAGGGCCCCAGGGCAGCGTTAGGAGGGACACGGGGCTGATTATATGTTGCCCAGGGAGAGGGTGTCTACTCTGTCTGCAGGCAGCTCCACGGGGCACCGGCGGGAGTCATACGACCGCAGTTCTGCGCAGTCGGACGCTGGGCCGCAGCCAAAGTCGCCTCGACCGTGGCTACTTCTCTGCACACAGCAGCTTCACACGTCAACTCCTTTAAGGTTCAGGGGCTCCGTGCCTCCTGCCTGAGAACCGCAATAATGCACACAGACCGTACGTGTGTTACGTGTATGTTCACGTAAAAGAAATCGACTGGAAAGTCAGCTTTATCCGGAGAAAAGAAAACAAGGGAACGATCTGGATCAAAGTCTGGGTCGCAGAAACCCTCCATTGCAAACGGTTTTGTCAGCGCCTCAGCTGACCAGCCCGTCGGATTTCCATCCGGTCCCGTTATTTAAAATAGGAATGCGCACGGAAAGGAAATTTTGCACGATGCCCACTTATGTTTTCTCTTTTATTTTCCTGGCTCTTGTCGGTTATAAAATGCCAGAGAAATATAAAATACCCCATTTAGTGACTCCAGATTTGATTTGACACTATGGTTTTGAGAGTAAAATGAGGTGAAAGTGGGAAAAAAAGCAAGGTAAAAGAGCTAAATACTCCAAGTAAAAGGAACCCAGTGTCTCTTTGTAGCTTGGCGTGAAGATAAAAATAAACTGATAATCTACGTACGAAGCAACTAATATTTTACATAATAGCAGAGAAATGCTTTCCATTACGCCGAAACAAAAAAAGAGTCCCGAACATCAGTTGCAGCAAAGCTCCGTGAAAAGTGTTTCCAAGTAGGAGCCGACTGCTGCCTTTTTTTTTTCCACAGTCTTTCATTTGTTTGCGGCCGCATGGCATCTCCACAGCCAACGAGGACAGGAACGCCGCAGAAAGAACCGAAAGACCCGGCCGCTTCTCATTCGATCAAGCAAGCTCGGCTCGGCTGGCCTCGCTCTTCCGTTAACGTCGCTTTTGGCCATTCTGGTCGGTGACATACCGGTGCACGATGGGAAACTTTCGTTGAGCCGAACCGGAGCAAAGCGCGCCAGGCGGTGCTTCGCTCTTTTCAGTCAACTCGGACAATGGGCTAAAATCTTTAGTTTCGAAAAGGGGAACCTATGGCTTCAACACCAGCATGCTAACAGCCGCTAAAGGAGCTTATTTGGGTGTCTTCAAGGCCCGTGGTGAGTATCGACCATTTGGAGCTCTAGGCTAACCTGTTCACAGCCCTTTAAAGACAGATCATCGGCAAACCCATCCTTCTGTGTATAGGAGGCATCCAAAAACACAACCTGCTGGTCAAAGGTGGCAAACGACATACGGCATCTTTTCTAAAAAAAGGCCCAAAACCTATGTGTCGCGCGCACGCCTTGTTCCCCGACATTCCGTGAATGCAATCTAGAACAAACACGTGGAATCCAAAAAGTCGGCGCGAGTCGACCCCCGGCGAACAGGTTCAAACACATCTTTGGTAGGACCGCAGCGGCATCCAGCTGCAGGCAACGTTTAGAAAACAGCGAGAGGTCTTGCTGTCAAACTTGCCCTCCGCACGATGCGAAGCTCCCAGGCCGCGGTATAGCGGCGGCGAGGGAAGCGGAGAGCGGGTGCGTCTGACAGACGTCGGCTGTGTGTGAGAGCGCGAGCTCTCTGCGACTGAAGTGGTCACCCCACAATCCCCAAAGCGAAACAAAAGCACATTCCTGGGATTGGACGGGAGGCCTGTTTGGTGCCAGTCGAAGCCTTGTTTACGAAAGGGCCTCATTCCCTCTGTTTGTTGTGTGTGTGTGTGTGTGTGTGTGTGTGTGTGTGAGACACAGCGAGACTGTACATGGGTGTACACGTGAGCGTCGGGAATTTCATCATCTATCTGGGGCTCGTAAACATGGCTGCGAAGGACACGAACGCTGGCGCGCATCTTGTCCTCGTTGGCCGGCGAAGCCCTGTTTATTTTCTCAAACACACGGCCGAAATGGTGTTTACAGAAGCGCCGATCTCGTGTTCTGATTCCATCTCTTGGTCGAAGTCACGCTGTTTACGCCGGCTGCCACAATAAACGGGCGCCGCATTCTGCCAGTTGTCCCAATGTGTTTTTTCGCGATTCGCCCAGTTGCTAAGCTGCCCCCGTCATCATCTTTTTAAAATAAAATACCTTGAAACAGTCGCTTTTTAATTAAGGTGGCACACGTTTAAAATGGCTTCGGAAGTCATCATTTAGTTGTCCTGCATAATTCTAGCGTGGCAATAACCACAGGCCCGTCCTCGCCATGGGAACTTTTGTCTTCCCAGCAGCGTTACAAAGAGTGTGTGTGCGTAAAAGCTCGGGAGGGTAATTATATGTGTTAAGTGTGTATTAGTGCCAGCATAAAGTGTGGGTAGGCATTGCATCTTCAAGTGTGTGCCTGGGTGTGTGTGTGACAGAGAGGCTCTGAATTATCTTGCGTATGCTTTGTGTATATTTAGTGCATTAAAGGCATGGTCTGTGTGCGTCCCTACATGGCTGCGGTAACGTGGCTCAGTCTGGCCGTGTGTGTGTGTGTGTGTGTGTGTCTCTGCGTGCGCTCGTGTGAAGCCGGAGCGTGCATGGGCCGCGGGGGCTGGCGTCGCGGGGGCCAAGCGGCGGTCTGCCCGCGGACTGTCGTGCGAGCGGCGTGCGGAATGCTGGCGCAGCCGTCCACGAGGCTGGCACTTCTCTGGCGACAGAGGCGGCCGCGGCACCACAGCTTCCAGGAAGGGAGACCACAATCACTCAAGACAGGCTTTCCCACGGGGGGGGGGGCACGGCCCGGCAAGGGAGCAAGACGGCGGGGGGTGGTGTTGGATGAGAGAGGAACATCGCGCGCGCACGCGCGCGCGCACGCACGCACGCACAGCCAGCCCGCTGTTCTCTTCTTCCAGGCCAACACAGAAAGCATCATCCACACTCTTGTCAGCATCCAGGCCAAAGCTTCTGTTTTGGTCTGATCAGTATTCACCGAAAACAGGATAAATAAAACTCTGCACAGTTTCAACATTACTTCATTAACGGAAATTATTTCGGTGTTACTGTATATAAAATTAATACCTCTTTATGTATTTTTCCATGTTAAACTTTTAAATGATGAAATGATGAACCAGAACAAAATGAGAGGCCACTGAGGACATCATCGCCGTTATAAACCTGGTTAAGAACGACAGAACTACAGTTGCCCAGTACTAACCCAAACCCTCATCCTACCTGTAAATGTCAGCAAGGCCGAATCACAGTGACAGCAGTTACCATTTCCATTTGTTCTTCCTCTTTGTTAAAATGTAAAAAAAAAAAAACGCCATTACTGTGTTTCCTACCCTATTTCCTCCTAACTGGAAAACTAGGGTAGAGCTGAAACCTGCATGAGTCTGCGCGCAAAACACTGCCCTCTTGCGGACGAAAGCCACACCTTCTTCTGTGCGTCAACTGGTACTCCAAGCAACTAAGAAAAGCATTAATAATAATATTTGTGTGCAAAAGGATTTGCATGTTAAAAATGTTTGATGCAGTTAGCTGGTCAAGAATGATAGTTAGAAGTTAGCAGGAACTGCCAAGACCTGCTGGAAATGAAGTGGCGTTGGACAAAGCGACTGTATTTTCAGGACTGTGGTAAAAGCAGTGTTGCAGAATGATGCAGTGGCCAGCCTGGCCACACCACATATACTTTGCGGGCCCATTATCGGTGGACACATGCAGCAGATCCATCATCGTCCAGATCATTCACAAGAAATATTAAAATATGTTCAGAGTGATCAGAAAAAGTGTCCGAAAACTGAACCCGCATCCCTGAGGTTTCAGGCCGAAGAGCTACAGTAGACACGTTTTGTTCCCGCACCTTGGCAATGAATGCGGTCTCCTGATATCTGCCCAGCAGGAGCAGATCCTACCAAAAACAACTAAAGTGAGCGAAACGCAGCTGAGCAAGGAGGCGATTGTGGTCCACCCACCATCAACCTTTTTCAGTCAGTATGGATGCAAATCTTCAGATTTTAGGAATCATTACTTTTATGGAGAAACATTGCCCAGGATCCGAGCAGGAAACAGAACCTAAAAACCCCAACCACTGTAGAGAAGAAAATAATCTCGAGAAACAGGTATTTAAGCATATGCAGGCTCCATGTGAATGCAACCATTTCATGCCCTTTATTAAAGGATTAGCATTTCTGTAAGATGTTTGCTTGACTACAGTCTATACAAATGTGAATTATTCATTTAGAGTGAAAACTGCTGGACACTTGTCCGTCTGTACAGTCAACCACGGATGTTGTTCTGGATCCAGTCTCTGAAGCTGGCTACACGTGTGTACACCCCAGGTTTCCCTGCCACACCACATCCATCCCCCCAGCTGGTGATGCCTGTCAGGTACCATCTACCATCAGCGTAGCACACTAGCGGGCCCCCAGAGTCTCCCTGTGAACATGAGGGGACAAACAGAAAGATTTAAATTAGCTCAACTACCTTCCTCGGGAGATCAGAAGGACCAGGTGAAGATGGGAGTCTTATACCTGACACGTGTCAATTCCCCCTTTGTCGTGCCCAGCACACAACATGGTGCTGTACACCCGGGTTCCTGGCAGAAACGATGCACAGGTTTCTGGCTTGATAAGACGCACGTAGGCTTGCTGGAGAGCATCGGGGAGCTCACCTGTATTGGCCACACAGCAGAGAATCATATGAGACACCCGGGGTTTCAAAGGAGACACACGGTGGGCAAAAGGTGACTCCAGGCAAAAGGCGACTACCTGAGGTTGTTATACCCCATCCAGTCACCCAACAGTTCTGTGACCAGAATTCCTCCTCCCTCTGTGTGTCTGCGAGGCAGATCGGTTGCTGAGCATCTGCAAATGAGAACATTTTCTGTTGGTCCTGCGACAATAAACAGACCCAAGTAAAACTAACAAAAATGTCGACAGGTCTGAGCACCACTATAGCATTTGTTACTACTGGCTCGCTTTTATCCAAAGCTGGAACCGTCTCACTTCTATTTATGAGACATTTGAGACCATGTTTTTAACAGCCCTGTGTTTTGTGTTTTTACCACATGATCTCGTGCTTTTTGTTGTGGCACAGCACATGTGAAAGCCAGGTCTGAAACACCAGTGTTAACAAATCAATCATATCCAAATTGACAAGCAAGTAAAGACCAGTTGGAACAAATGCCGAATCACGACCTTCTCTTGCGCTCATTCTCAGGCAGTTCACACCTGTGTATCCAATGGGCGTCTTCAGTTTGAACAGGGCAATGTCATTTTCAAAAGTGGCCTCATTGTAACCTTGGTGTTTGACAATTTTCTCCACTTCGTGGGACTGCTTTGCTTCAGACAGTTTTATCATTCCGGTCGATATAATGTAGTTTGATGGCCTGGACCTGCCGTGGGAATCCCAAAAAGACAATCTTGCTTATTGCCCTTGGATAATCAGTTTGAAACAATGAAATACAGGGTCATGATTCTTATCAAGAATGTCAAGAAAAGAAAACATTGTTCAAGGAAACATTGACACAAGATAGGTAAACATTTTGAATTTACTCGCAGAGCGTTGATGGTTGACACCTGTTTCTCAAGCTGGGTTTGCTAAACTCCATAGCAAATAATTTAACAAAACCAAACATATATCGAGAATATCGTCAGTTACGACCACTTTGTGTTATCTGGACAGGTTAAGTTGGTGGTTGAGAAACGTCCTATGATTGTACGAGACGCACCATTTCTTGACCAGCACAAACAATTGCGAGGAATCGTGATGCAGAAACGTAGAAGCTGCCGGTAAGTTTACCCTTTCAAACAGTGAGCAGCAGTGACCACCCACTGTGGGTGGATGATGGAGGCACCACACAAGTGACTGCCCACCCCGTTGATGTTCTTCTGCTGAAGGGAGACCTGCCAGGGCCAGGTGCCAGCCTCTGCCCCGCTACCTCCCACTATCTTCGGCTTTTGGCCTTTGGACAGGCCGCAGTCTCCTGTTTCAACAAATACTTCTGCTGGTGAGGAAATAATATTCCATTCTGGGTTGCAAAATTTTTCACGTTCTTTCATCCCTTTTGGAAAACGTAAAGCATTTTTGTGACACCTTGTTGAAAAATCGTGTGTGAACTAGAAGTTGACTAACAAGTCTGGAGAGCTCTCGTGCTAACCTGGCATGGTGTTCTTGTCATTGGTTTGTTTGCAGTTCCTCAAGTGAAAGCCAGACACCATCCCCGCTGCAGAAAGTACTTTTGGGGGAGAAGGAAGTGTAATCACCTGCTTCAGGAAGCACTTCTTCCTGTGGATAGAGACCGGGACAAGATGGTGGGATCAAGGCTCTGGTCAGGTTCATATAGTAACATTTGTGTCTGTTTCTCTCACACTCAGAGTTGCATTTTGCATCTGTTGAGGTGCTTTTGAATGCAAATCAAGGATGATCAGACCTGTTGCTGGGCAGGTGGAAGGTTTCATGGAGGTAGCTGTAGAACTGGCAGTCAGGATCAGCAGAGCAGGTCTCCTCACACTCGGTGGCACTGTTACGCAATACATTCTGCCTGTCATACCCCCAGAAGTCAATATTCTCGTATCTCTGTGGCGTACAGACTAGGAATGGAGATAAACAATGAATGTTCCAATTCTTTTTCATGAGGTACTAAAGCTGGGGGTCACCAAAGCATGCCCCTCACCATTTGAAGGGTTACAGAAACGAGTCGGGACCCCTGACATGATATGAGCTTTGGAGATGGTTGGTCGCTCTGCTGTATTGTGCTTTAGCCAACACCTCATCTTGTACCTGTAGAGCACAAACACAAAAGCTGAACCAGAAGTGGTGGGATCACAGGTACAGTGGCGTTCTGTCCCACTATTCAAGCAAATCTATTTTGTCTCCATAAATGTATGCATAACTCCTCTGTATTATTACTGATGGTTTTTGTCACCAATGCTTGAAGGGTTTTAACACTCCGGGTTGCTTCGATAACTGAAATGCAATGTGACTGACTACACCTGTGCCCTAAAACTGCTTTGGCCTTGTTCATACATTCCTAGGACATTAAGCACAACATGCAGTTTCACTTCTGGCACCATGATCCATTTTTCAACTCATTTGCTCATACATATCGCTGGCGACATAGTTGCTGGTAGAGAAGGAGAAGAAGGTGCAGCGAGGGTGGTCGTTGCACAGCAGACGGCAATGCTCAGGCGAGGGCACGTTCATTTGTTCAAAATCATTTTCGGGAAAATCCATGTCCTTCAGGATCTCTGACTGGCACTCTGTCCACAGAAACACAGGAAGTCACATCCACAGCCTGGAAGCGCATGTGTCCTTTTAACCCTTGTCGATGCAGCTCGAAATATCTCTTTATGTAGTAAAGTTTTTCTGCCTGTGTGTGCACAGGCATGAGTATATACTTTAGGTAGAGCGAGTGTTGTTCACACTGTTATACATCTAGTGTGTAAGCGCACGCAGCTCTCCACTTTACCAGGATTCACGCTGTACAGATGGCAGAGTCTCCTGGAGAAACCCGATACCACACCGTCTGAGATCTTCACAGAAGGTGGGTTGGGGAGGGTCCTGCTATACTTCAAGAAGCACTTGTGTCTGGAAAGAGGACAGAGTAGGGTGAATAAAAAATGAACGCTGACTCATGACTTTCACCATGGACCTGTGATGTAATACCTGTACTGAGGAGGTGTGAAGTCTTTTGTGCAGAAGGAAAAGAACTGGCAGTGTGGGTCCTTGGTGCAGGCCTGCTGGCACTGCTCGTAGGTGTCGGTGAACAGGGTAGCAAAGTCCGCGCCGGGAAAGTCCACACCTTCGTACACACTGGAGAAGCAGACTGACACAAACAGCACACATTTTGTAAGTTATTTAGCTGACTTTGGTGAAGAGCAACACAGCATTGCTCAGAATTTACTCACATTAACTATTCTTACTGCTGAATTTGTGCCTGGGGCACTTTGTGTGGTTGCTAAGTTTGTATATGTGGTGAAACTTGGTTTCATCTATAAATCCATTATTCTGCGGTGGCTCTTTTGTCCAAATTAAAAACCCTGCAATGATTTGTGAGCAGAAGATAGCGGCCAGAAAGCCTTACGCTGGTGACCAGGGCTCACAACCTCATTAGAACCCTTTCACATACGTAACGCGTTCTCTTCAGAATGAACCGATGAAATCTAAAAATGTTAATTTCCACCCAAAAAAGTCTTGAAGCAGAGAAATAAAAATTTTGAAGACTTGAGGATTTCTTCACCAAATTTCCCAAAAGCTCCAAAGGGTTGCCTATAATCTCAACAATACTCATTTGGCCCATTGGTTTATTAGATATGCTTACCTGGGGCATGATCATCGCCACAGTGTCTGAGGGAGAAGCCAGAAGTGATTCCTTTTTGTGAAATGGTACTAGAAGGTAGCCCAGAACTCGTCTGTTTCAGATAGCAGTAGAACTGCCTTTGGAAAAAGAAAAAAGAATGTGAGTTTTAGAAACAAAGGATGCTCTCCAGCACTGACAGGAAAGAGGGGTATGCTTAGCTTTTTGAACAAGCAAGAAAAGCTGTACACGATAACTGTCATTTTAAATTTTAAACACTGTTTGTTGGTACAGCGAGGTACCTTTTGTCTATAGTGAAATCGGCTCGGATGAAAGAGAAGAACAGGCACGAGTGGTGCTGGGTACAGGCTGTCTGACAATGAGCAACATCTGGAGAGAAAATCTGAATGATATCATCTCCTGGGAAGTCCACGTCCACTTCAAGTTTTCGTATGCAATCTGGGGAACACAAAGATGGCACAGCTCGTGGTCTCAGAAAGGCAGGTTTTTGAAAAAAAGAAAACAATCTGCTCGGTTTTGTGCAGGTCAACGGTTCACCTCTGTGAAAGTACTGAACTTCACCGTGTCAGAAGCAACACTCACTGCCCAAAAGATAAATTCTGGAAACTTGCACAGGAAATGCACAACTTGAAGACACTCGACACGCCTTCATCAAGGTCTTGCAAGTTTAATGTATGGTCATGAATGGAGGAGATTATACAACAATACATTTTGCAAGTCATATGGTCATAATGTTTTAAATGTTTGCATTTAATTGAGAAAAATAACCAGTTATTATATAGTTAAAAAAGAGGACCAACCTTGGCTAAAAGCATCTCCCCAGAGGCAGGCCAAACACAGCCACGACAGATAGTGTTTCATTCTTCAGAAAACTCCCTTTAACCTGAGAACAAAGAGCACGCTGAGAGTCGGTTAAAAACAAACCTTCCAATTCCGTAAAATTCCAGTCATCGGGGTAAAGCGAGGCACTCACTCATACACACAAAGGCCAAAGTTAAACACAGAAATAGCAAAACTACTAATGAAGCTAGAATAACACTGACGTGAATGTAGCAACTGTACAAATATTGAGTTAATTTTTGCTTGTGCTACTCGGTCTAAACCAACAGAGAACTGCAACAAATCAGCAAAAGTCCAGCTTGGTCAAATTCCAAAGCTCTCCACACATTCTTCATCATGGATGGTCAAGGGTCTTGTGTACTTCAGATTACGGTGCACCCACAAAATCTATTTGTTTATTTTACCCACCTACATCGATTTTGTCAACTGCAGGTGAAAATCACATGACTTGCTCTTGGCTGCAGTTATTTTTCATTTGGGTTCCAAAATAAGAGGGTTGGTTCTGATCTTCTGTTCTGCCTCTCTATAAAGGTATAACCTAGTATCCTGCAGAAAAGCAAGAACTATTGTAGCAGCGTGTAGGTGCAGTCTTTTCATCTATAATAAGAACAGCATTAAGCTATGGGAAGAAACCTGAACAGATGCACAGATGACATTGTGACCCATGGTGTAGAAAGAATGAAACTTTGAGACCAGAGATCTTTTGCTTCATTCCTGCCAGGTGATAGAAAAGAGGCCAAAATTAGAACTTCTGTCTCTGAGAAAGGATGTTGTAGTTTATTAAGGTGGGCAGCCTTAGGGTGGCCTCGCACCTGTGAACAACACGATGCGCAAACACGAGGCCGGCTTTTCCATCGGTTCCATCAACACCATCCACAGATGGCAGGTCTACAACAAGGTCACTCTAAATGTGCAGTTCATGTGTCGGTCTTGGAGAAAGCACATAACCATAAAAAAGTGCACACAAGGGTCAAATTTTTATGAAGCCTTTTCCATCTTTAACAAGCTGCTTCTGAATCATTTTCTTCTTCAGACGTTAAGCATTTTCGAGAATTTCTTCAAAACTCTGGACTGAAGAGATCTTTATTTTCAGCCCATCCGTATAAAAGTATACAGTAGGGTTGAAATAGCATTTCGGATAGTTAAAGTACACAAGGCAAGGTCAAAACAGTGGAGCACATGAAGTCGCAAGGAATTTATTTTTTACAAAACTTAAAACACAAATAGAGAAGTGTGGACTGCTGACTAAACATTTACAGTGAGAACTTTTAAAGTGTGCTCTTGAAATTAATACTAAAATCCGGTGTTTCAGCATCTTTTAGATGACCACAGTGAAGACATTGGGAAATTAATATTGCTTTTTTTCGCTGATGTTTAAAAAGCTGATGACTGCACCCTGGCACAAAAAGGGGACAAGAAAGAAAGAAAGAAAGAAAATGTGCACACAAGGGCCAATTATATATTTTTTTTAATCTCATAAATATCTCAGAACACACACACACACACACACACATATATATATATATACACATATATTCATATGTATATATGTATATATATATATATATATAGAGTGATTAATACATACAAGTTTTATTACATTTATTACATTTAATCACTATATATATATATATATATAGCCCCCCCCTCCAATTCAACATATCAGTACAAGGAAGAAACAAGAGCGCCAGTTCCCGCCAGGAAATGACGCAAACGCGTACGGATGTCCGACGACGTCAGAGAACCAGGAGTGAAAGGTCACCGACAACATGGCGGCTAATAAGCGCGTTCTGTATGTAGGTGAGTTTAAAAGAAAGAAAAGAACCGTTGAAGTTAAAACTTTTATCTGTTTTTTGAAGATAACTAAGATTACGATTCAAAGTTCTTTTCCATAAGTGTATTTCTATTTTGCGTATATACATTGTTGTAGGATTTTAATCCGCTTGTACCGGTTTATTTGCCAAGCAACCGGTATCCGGATCGATTTCATTTACAGTAGTGTATTTTTGTCAAGATGTATTATTATTATTCTGTTTCGGACAGGTGGTCTGGCCGAGGAGGTGGATGAGAAGGTGCTCCATGCTGCTTTCATCCCCTTTGGGGACATCACGGACATACAGATACCTCTGGACTATGAGACGGGTAAAAATAAAATAGAAAAGTGAAAATACAACGACCACGAACATCTTGAGCGAGGTCGGCAGGATTGTGCTGCTGCCGTCTTCTTTTTTTTCACCTCTTTCTTAACGGGTTCTTTACATCATTCTCATTTTTGCTTTATCTCAGAAAAGCACAGAGGCTTCGCCTTCATCGAGTTTGAACTAGCCGAGGTGAGCTGTCTAGTACCTGTATTTTACTGCAGGTTTACCCTCACTACAGTAATATAAAGTGCATAGTTTATTGCTTTAAGTTTTACTGATGGCAGTTTAATTATAGCTTCTTTAACTTTTTCATACTTTGCGTCTCACAGGATGCCGCCGCTGCTATTGATAACATGGTAAGTGGAACATTTGCTCAGAACTGCTTTTTGCCTGCTGTTGGGCTGCAATGAAACACCCACTCTTTCTTCTTGCGCTTCTGAATGCTTCCAGCCTCATAGATATTGAGTTACACACATGGGCCTCTTTTTGGCAGAATGAGTCTGAGCTCTTTGGCAGGACGATCAGGGTGAACATCGCCAAGCCTATGAGGATCAAAGAAGGCTCTTCTCGGCCAGGTGATTCTCTGGTCCTTTTTTCTTTTTCACATGCTTAAGATTTCAGCTTATTCTTCAAACTTGAATGGAAACACGTATTTAAGTATCTGTTGACCCTAACCCCACCCCCCCGTAGTGTGGTCCGATGATGACTGGCTGAAGAAGTTCTCAGGGAAGACGGCAGAAGAGGCGGAAGGGACAGAGACAGCAGGGGAAGCAGGCAAAGAAACACAGGAGGTATAGAGCTGATGGTGTGATTAATGGCATTTTAGCGTATTGATAATTGCCTGCAAGACTGTGTTAGCTGATTTGCTTTGAAGCTATGCAGCTGTGTTGGCAAACTGAGCATCGTCATCACTGTGCACAGGGGGAGCCGCCAGCCAAAAAAGGCCGGTCCAACCCACAGGTCTACATGGACATCAAGATCGGCAACAAGCCAGCAGGCCGTCTGCGCTTCCTGCTCCGGGCCGATATTGTTCCCATGACTGTAGGTGAGGTGCCTCCTTGCCTTCAGCAGAGACCTTTATTTGTGATATTTTTTTCAGGGGGGGGTCAGAAGCTACAGCTGAGTATGAGGTGCTCGTGTTTGATTCTGTACTGAAAGTAGCACTTGGTGTATGCAAAGTATGAAATGAAGTATGATACTGAAGCCCCAGAAATTATACAGCGGCTCCACAGAAAGTGTCCCTCTTACTTTGCAGATGGCCTTGCATAACCAGATACACCACTTGTACTTTGTTACCCACAATGCCTTAGGTTTCTTATCCACAAGGTTCCTGACTGCCTTGTGTCCACATTCTCCAACAGAGAACTTTCGCTGCTTGTGCACCCACGAGAAGGGCTTTGGCTTCAAGGGCTGCAGCTTTCACAGGATCATCCCGCAGTTCATGTGTCAGGGTGGCGACTTCACCAACCATAACGGCACTGGCGGCAAATCCATCTACGGCCGCAAGTTCGATGATGAGAACTTTGTTCTCAAACACACAGGTCCAGGTGAACACTTAGGGGAAACAGTCTCTGTCACAAGTGTTTTTATTTTAATAACAGTAAGCTGGGGGTTATTCTGGCACAAAAGGTAATTACTACTCATACAAGTTTTATTACATTTAATCACTTTGATTTACCTCGTGCCTAAGTAACAGAACAGGATTTGCTAATGCTGTAATGAACCTGATGTTTTTGTTGCACCTGTATAGTCGCTGCTTCATTATGCTGTTGTCTAGTCCCCAGTTAACCGCCTCCTGATCCCCCTGCAGGCCTGTTGTCCATGGCAAACTCTGGTCCCAATAGCAACAGCTCGCAGTTCTTCATTTCTTGTGACAAGACAGACTGGTTGGACGGCAAGCACGTGGTGTTTGGAGAGCTGATGGAGGGTCTGGACGTGCTGCGAGCCATGGAGGTGAGCAGTTGACGGGAAACTCTCAAATTCTGCTGTTACCCGTGAATTCTGTTGGGACAATGGGGACCCAGGCTGGAAGTCTTGAGGCTTCTTCGTCTACCTAATGGGATTAACCAGTCAGCAGGGTCTCTGGATCATCAAAGGTTGATGGTGAAGGTCATGTTTCGGTTTCCTTCCCGCAGGCACAAGGTTCCAAAGATGGCAAGACAAAGCAGAAGGTCATCATTTCAGACTGCGGAGAGTACGTGTGACAGTGTGAGGGCAGCTGGTGTGTCGCTGTGCTGGACATGCTGCCAAAGGGACCAGCACAGTCAGTGGACATTGTCAGCATCTACCAAGACTGTTTGCCCCGGGAAGTTGTTTTAGCAGCAGTCCACCGGCCAACCCACGAGGGTATCCAGAGATAAGAGCATGATGTAAATACTTGTGAATATGGTTTTTTACATTCCCCTTGTTTGTCCTTTTGATCTAAATTTTTGTATACATACCAGGATTAAAATTAACACAGTACAGTACTGTGGTAAGTGCATGTTTATTTCTCAGCAGTTAAAAGCAGATGGAAAAGAGCCTTACATAGTGTTCAGAAGAAGTTTGGTTTTGGGTATTAAGCCCAAGCTGTGTCACTGGCATAGAAGTTGCATGTTTCATTAACAGTCAAACCTTAAGCCGTGGTAGCCACAGCATGTGTTCCTGTACTCATCTGACTTTGCTTCTAGGTAGTGTGAGACAGGAAAGTAGTTTCCAGGCTGGAGAAATCTGGACACACCTATCAGAAATGTGCTACAGACTCGCATCTTACAGGAGGCCGACCTTGCAGTTACAGCTTTAGCTTAGCAAATGCTTAGGTTCTTCCAAGTGACAAAACGACACGCTTAAATCTCACAGCCAGAACTGGACCATATGCTTTCTGCCGCTGGCGATTCCAGTCCTAACAGAGGAGCAACTGCTGTATAACAGGAACAAAGACCACAGGACAGCAGTCTATCTTCACCCTCACCTTGCTCTGCTCAGCACCCTGACCTGTAGTTCATAACATAATTACACCCTCAGTCTGTGGGTGTGATGGAAATTTAGCTGGTCTGCCCTTTTATGTTTATCTGAAACTCCCTTCTTTCAAAGGTGGGAGTCTCATGCTTACTGATAGAAACTCCTGTTCCTCAGAGTGCAGAAATACAGTTGGAGGCAGATGTTTAGCTTTCAGAAAACTTGCACACAACATCACACTCGCATCCCTGTCCTCTGATTTTCTCCTCCATTTAAGGTCATGATGTTACACAACCATCCATGCTGCAGTCACTGTGTCTGAAATCCATCAGGATGATGAAATAACTGGGGGGCAGGGGGGGGCATGGTAGTATGAAGGCTTTTGATTTGTGGACTAATTTCCTCTACAAACCCAAAACTCTTGCAAAACAGCCCCCACCGCCCCATGGGTTTTTTAAAGTCTTAAAATGCAGCAAATGTAGATATGTATTGCCATTTATAGTAGCATATTACCAAGACTATATAGTGGTCTCCACACCACCAGGGGGCACACAAGGTAGCACTACCTCTGCCCCTGCTGTCTCAAGCCCTCAGGGCTGGAGTTTCAAGCAAACAGTTCAGTCCACACCCTGACATCCTGACCTTCACTCTTCGTCAGCCACTTCCCTCTTTGAGTCTTGCTGATCCTGACCGGCCAGATGAAGAGGAGGGGTGTTCCTCAGCGATACCATTGGCTCAATAGTCAGCGAACCCACGTCCATCTCGGGGTCCTTTTCACTGGAAACTTCCTCCTGTGTGAATTGGGGAAAGTTGCTGTTTTATTTTCATTTAGTGAAGAATTTCACCACTTAGGTAGCTCCAGGTGTACAGAAGCATAAGAGCTGCAACGAGAGACTCACCTGTTCAGCAAACTCAGGCACATCCACTTCCTCTCCATTTGACTGACAGCTGGGACTCTGCACCTCAATGCCATGGCTCTCCAGGATGGCCGCCTCTGGGGAGACACGCGAGACCAGAGGTAGACAGAACATGCGCACTGACACATTAAACTCGAAGCACATGAAGTCTAACGTAAAGTGAACCATTGAGCACTGAAGATACTACAAGAAAGAAAAGTAATGGTCAAAAATGGTAGCAACACACAAGACGACATTTCTGAATACATCCAGAGGCGACTGTAAGCACCTATGTTGGCCCGCCTCTTCATCTCCTTCCTTCGATTGGCAAACCAGTTGTACACCTTAAGCGCCGTGACCCGCTCGAACTCGGACAGCTTGCATCCTGCCGCATATCATCACCGTCAGTTTAGTTGCTCAGTGGAAACTTAAATTTGTCCTAATTTACAAACCCAACTTTTATTAGTTTGTCCTCCTGCGAACTGAACCTATAATCTTAAACAGATATGGGACTGCTGGTATTGCCTGACTCATTTTATGTAAAAATTTACATTTTTCCACAAAGTCTTCCTACCCTACCCAGGCTAACCTGGCTTCAGGATGGCAAGGTTGCAGGCGTTAGCAATCTCCTCCCGCTTGGCTTCATCTGGGTATTGGTTCTCTACAAAGAAACTGATAAAAACAAAAGCAGCTTGGCGCCATGGTTATGTAACACATTTTTAATAAGCCAATTGATTAGCGATAAGACAGTTCTGAAACATAGTTTCACAGAGGCACCAGACAGGTAGGTGTTCCTTCATGGTGACACTGGGAACACTGTGTAATCAGGCAACTTGATTTAAATGTCATTTATTTTTATGTAGCAACCATTTCGATAAGGTTGCTTCACAACACTTTTTGTATATAAATAAATACGTAGAAAAACATGCAATAGGTGCCATCAGTAATAGAAAGTGGCATCAGCAGCAATCCCAGAGCATTTGCTTCACCTTTCCATGATGGCCTGGCATTCCTTCCTCCACGTGAAACGGCTCCCTCTACGCAACCTCATGGGCCCAGTGGTGATCCCTCCTCCCCCAGGGGTGGCGCTGGACCTCCAGTCGGGCTCTTCTTTCACCAGGGAGCGTAGTGACATGGCAGCACCTGCAAATTGGGGGGGGGGGGGGGAGACAGGGAGGGCTTGCTTCCAAAAAGAGTAGGTAGTGTGACAGTGTGACATGTGACCATTGGCCATGTGTTGTCACCTGGCTGGGCGGCATGCGATGAGTACCACGGGAGGAGGTGACTGAGCAACTCCCTCTGGCGGCTCCAGGGGTTCTCCGCTCGGACCCGGGGCGCCTGGCCCTCGCTCCACCGGTGCCCTCCTTGACCCCATTGGGTGATGGAAAAGCTCATTCTTCACATTCATCTCATCCAAGGCAACATACAAATCCAGGTCTGCGATCTAATTGATCTGTTCGAGGAGCTGGGAGGAAAAAACCCCACGGAGCCACCATGCAATTCCCCTCCTCCCTGGTGGAGGTGCCACAGAGCCCTACCTGGGCTGTTACGCTCCAGCAGGTACCAGCGGTAAAAAGATCTACGCTTGGAGTCGCTCATCTCCAGGCCCTGCTGCAGCAACCACTGTGAGATGTAGCTCTGGCTGATACCTGTCAGACACAACAGGAATTCTAAGTCATAGAAAGTTTAGGCACACAATGTCAGTCGCAGAAGTGTCAGTAGTGGGAAGTGATACAGGAAGTGGCCCAGGAAACCCCTTTCTGTCAGTCAAAGAAGTTTTCCTCACAGAAAAAGACAAGTATGACAGAAGGCATCATGCTGTAGCTGGGGACTAACTGGTGGTTTTACTACTGTATAAAGCGTACCTTTCTTAAAGGGTTGCACGCTGTGAAACGAATTTCTTGGTATGAACAGAAAGTATAACATTAAAAGGCACAGGTCCCATGCGATGAGTTCCACTGATTCCCAACCGCCCACAGTACCTGTCACTTGTCCTACAATAGCTTGCGAGATCCTCCTATTGTTGAGAAAGGCCTTGATCTCTTCCTTCACCAGACTGCTGTCCCTCCTGAAAAGAAGAAAGATCACCAAAAGAAAGATGCGTGTGAACTGCTAGTCAGCGCTCCACATTTCACATAAGCATCTTGGTGCTCCTATACAAGCATCACAGTGCTAACTGTAATGCTCACCGCTGCATCAAATACATGCAATCATCAAATGAACACAACTGGGCCAGAAGTTGGTCTGCAAAACACACACACACACACACACACACACACACACACACACACACACACACCAGCCACTTTGTTAGGTACACTTTGCTAGTACTGGGTTGGACACCCTTTTGCCATCAGAACTGCCATTAATTCTTTATGGCATAGATTCAACAAGGTGCTAGAAACATTCCTCAGGGATTCTGGTCCATATTGACATGATAGCATCACACAGTTGCTGCAGATTTGTCGGCTGCACATCCATCATGCGAATATCCCGTTCCACCACATCCCAAAGGTGCTCTACTGGATTGAGATCTGGATTGAGGCCATTTGAGTACAGTGAACTCATTGTCATGTTCAAGAAACCAGTTTGAGATGATTTGAGCTGCTGGAAGTAGCCATCAGAAGATGGGTACGCTGCGGTCATAAAGGGACGGACATGGTCAGCAACAATACTCAGCTAGGCTGTGGCATTTAAACAATGCTCCAAAGTGTGCCAAGAAAATATCCCCCACACTATTACACCACCACCACCAGCCTAAACCGTTTATACAAGGCAAGATGGAGCTATGCTTTCATGTTGTTGACACCAAATTCTGACCTTACCATTCAAATGTCACAGCAGAAATCGGGACTCATCAGACCAGGCAACATTTTTCCAATCTTCTATTTTCCAATTTTGGTGAGCCTGTGCAAACTGTAGCCTCAGCTGCCTGTTCTTAGCTGACAGGAGTGGCACCCAGTGTGGTCTCCTGCTGCTGTAGTCTGTTTCAAGGTTCGACATGTTGTGCGTTCATAGATGCTCTTCTGCAGACCTCGGTTGTAACAAGTGGTTATTTGAGTTACTGTTGCCTTCCTATCAGCTTGAACCAGTCTGGCCATTCTCCTCTGACCTCTGGCATCAACAAGGCATTTTCACTCAGAGAACTGCCGCTCACTAGATAGTCTCCCTTTTTCGGACCATTCTCTGTAAACCCTAAAGATGGTTGTGCATGAAAATCTCAATAGATCAGCAGTTTCTCAAATACTCAGACCAGCCCATCTGGCATCAACAACCATCCCACGTTCAAAGTCACCTTTCTTCCCCATTCTAAGTGCGTGTATTAACCCTGCAGAAATGGGTGAAGTGGCTCCACACACTGTTCCCTGTGAGTGCTCTTTACTGCCATCTATTGACTTGGAGGCCAAACAACGGTCACATCCCTTTCATTCCACACAGACATTTCTCATAACATAAGTGCAGAATGTGCATTCAAAAATATAAAAACTGGAAAATGTTTGTATCTGACAATTCATAGCTCAATGGCTCAAAGTATGAGGAGCCTGTGTATTTAAGTTCCAAAACTTTACAACAGTCTGCATCCCTCATGACTTTGTTCCAAAGTAGGGCAGCAACTGCTAAGAACTAAGATGGGCCTTTAATCGAAGGACACAGTTCAGCAGTCTAAAATTACACAGGGCCATCATGGAGGACAAATGGCCTCATGGCAGCAATGCGGTAGGACTCCCTGTGGCCAGACAAGGCCTGGAGTTTGGCAGGTCTCTGTTTGGCAATTTCAGACTTAGAATCCAATTTAATGTCCAGGGGATGAAACACCAAATTTACATCCATACAGGAAGGGCTGCTTTACAGGTTATGGTAATGCTGGTAATGCTGGTAATGCAGGTTACCTGGTGAAGGCTATGACATCATCACCATGAATCTGAATCCATGTTCTTCAGGCGTAAGGCGATGGCTCTAACCACTATGCCATCCACTGATAAACTCTTTAAAGGGAGAGCTAAACATCCCATTGGGACACATACCTCATGTACTCCTCCACTTTCTCCTCCAAGTCCCAGTCCTCCTCTGCTGCTTCATAACCGAAGGACCTCTGACTCCCGCTGGCAGGGTAGAGGGGCGGCGGGGAAGCCTCGTAGCTGTTGCTGGGCGACAGTGAGGCATCAAGGTTCAGGGTCTGAGTAGTGGCTGAAGCGAGCAGGGAGGAGGAGGACAGCGACAAAGATGAGGAGGGGGCTGCAGGTGGCAGGGTGGTGCCTTGGGGGGTGTGGCTGTTGCAGCAGGGCTGCCGCCGGGGCTCTGTGTCAAGCCTCTCCAGGGACTCGAGAGCCTGTATGATCTGGGGTTTGGACATCCCCGAGAGGCGCAGGCGCTGCAGCAGGTCGATCTGCTCGATGGTGTAGCGCGGCTCCACCTCACAGCATGCCATGCTGGAGTCTGCAGGAGGACAGCAGGAACAAACAGGGAGAACAATCAGGAAACATTGACAGGAAAAACAGAAACAATAGCAGGATGCAGAAACAGGAAAAAGAAAAAGGGGAAAACAATCTGAAGGAGAGGAAATACAAAGAGGAAGAAGAAAAAGGGGAACAATCTGAAGGACAGGAAATACAAACAGGAAGAGCAGAATAGGAAGAGCAATAAGGGAGGAAAAACAGGAAATCCAAAAGGGGAAACCGAGGAAGAAACAAGAAGCATGAAAATGAAAAGTAGCAACAAACAGGAATCACAAGCAGGGAAAACGCACAGGAAGCATAAAGAGAAACAACAAGCAGGAAAAATAAGCACCGCCGATGGTACTTGGGAGCTTCTTTCTCCCCAAAATCACTTCTTTCTGTGGAAGGTTTAGGCCACAAGGTCATGCACCCTACATATGTTCATCATCCCCGCAGCCGTTTTACGTGCGTGCATCGCCACTCCGACCGCAACCGTGTGCGCAGCCCCGAGGTCAGCGGCGGCACCTGAGGGCGGAGGGGACGGTCGGCCCGCGAGGAGCGGCTCCACGGCCGGGAGGCACCACTGTCGCATGGCTCGCGGGTCCCGAGCAGCTGTGAGGGCGACAAAGCACGCGCCCCTGAGGGACAGTCGCCGGCGCACCGACCAGGGGGGGGGGTCTCACAGGCGACAGGGACACCGAGCGCTCGCTCACGCCGCTATACTCACTCCGTCGCCCCGCACGCGCGCGCGGTGCGGTGCGGGCGCGCTGCAGCCGCGCGCCGCGGTCACGCCGTCCCGGGATGCTGCAGTGACCTCTCACCCCGTCCCGTGCGGGCGCGCGCGCGCAGGAAGTGATGGATGCGCCGCGCGGAGGGAAAATCAAACCGGCGGCGACGCCGCAAAACTTTTGCTCGTGCGCGGGGTTGAACCGTGCAGCCCCGCCCTCTTCGCACGTGACCGTCCGCGTGGGTTCGGGGGCGCGGCGTTGCTCCGCCACAGGAAGGTTTCGCGAATGAAGCGGAGCTGCTGTTCTTTTCCTCTTTGAACCACGGTTTTTACCAGTTTTATTCACCGTTAATGGATTCTCAGGATGACGTACTTGATCGTAGTAATTTAAATTCTGTGTAAGAAGAAGAAATTACACTGCCCGGGCCAGAAAAGTCACCCCCTTGCTTTAACTTGGTGTTATGATGTGTGGTTGGTTCAGTTGGACAGATCTGGGTTCAGCAACGTTATGTGTCCAAAAAAAGAGCTCAGCTGACTACCTGAATAAACTGAATGAGCAGGTTTTTCCATCAATGGATTTTTTTCTTCATATTCCAAGATGACAATGCCAGGATTCACGGGGCTCAGATTGTGAAAGCATGAAACATCATTTTCACACATGGATTGGCCACCTCGGAGTCTAGACTTTAACCCAGTTGAGGATTTTTGGGATGTGCCGGAGAAGACTTTACGCGGCGGTCCGACTCTCCCGTCATCGATACGCGATCTTGACACAAATAAATGTTGTGACATTGCAAAAGCTTATCGAAATGATGCCACGGTGAATCAAAGCTAAAGGTGCTTTAACCAAATATTAGAGTGTGTCGCTTTTTTTGGCCGGGCAGTGTATAATACAGGACTACAAGCTGCTTTGAAGGCTGGACCAAGTGTGTTGCTAAACAATTGTCACAACGGAACGCTTATTGTTCTCAGTCTCTTCTAGTATTCAGTAAAGGTCTCAGGCCCACCTGTCTGGATCTTCTGTTTTATTGACTACACCTGCTCACTAGGAGTTAGTTTACACTCCAGAACAGCAGGGATTCAGCAACAAGGTGCGGCACTTTTTCCGCAGGGCTCTTTGCTCATGGTGCTTTGCAGGCTTTACTGTTTCTGGAGATGTTTTGCTGCCACATTCATTCTGCCAGCGTCACACTCCAGCTCATCCCAAAAATGCTCTGTTGGCTTGAGAGGTGGGACTGTACAGGGTACTGTAGAAAAGGTAAAGGACTGCCATGTTTGTGAGACTGCAGTGTGTAAAAATACCACTGAAGCGCAGGATCCAGGGTGACCCACACTGATGATCAAGCCATGTTCAAAGCCACATAGAACCCATGTCTGGTCCACTCTAATGGTCATTCAAGCAGCAAGTGGAAGTGTAGACCTTGTCTGCATGTTTTATATACTGAGCCACAGCCGTGCATGGAGAGAGCTGCGTATATAAACAGCTATGTGTACCTAATAAAGTGATCCGTGAATGAATCTTCTGCTGCTTCTGTGATGAGTGAAAGCAGACAAACTAAGAACTGAGTGTCTGCTAAAGCACCTTGGAAAAAAGTGTCTGATAAAGGAATCAATCTCAAAGTTCTAGATCCTTCAGCCTCCATTGTCAGCAACCACTCATCCAGTGTAGCTGGCCCAAATCATGTAACAGATCGTGTGTGCGTGTGTGTCTGCCATTGGTGTAGCTGTACCTATCCTTCTCACTGCAGAAACATTTCCTGCAGGGTCACTGCACTTGACCACACCTTGGCCAAAGATTTTTAATCTTGATTTATCTAAACTTGGGACATGTGGGCGTTACCCACTGGGCTGCACCTCCACTTCGTCACAACTGTGTGTGTGTGTGCGTCGTGTCCAATGAAGGGACAGAGTGGGCCATTTCTTTTATTTTATTGAGGTGCCGCCACCTCTGCCTCCAGTTGCTCTCCGGCACCTGAGGCCGGCTTCCCGCGATCGCCATGAACTGGGTTTTCCTGCAGAGCATCCTCAGTGGAGTCAACAAGTTCTCCACAGCATTTGGCCGCATCTGGTTCTCGGTGGTCTTCGTCTTCCGGGTGCTGGTGCTGCTCGTGGCGGCTGAGAAGGTATGGGGTGACGAGCAGAGCAACTTCAGCTGCAACACAGCGCAGCCAGGCTGCCACAACGTCTGCTATGACCACTTCTTCCCGGTGGCTCACGTCCGCCTGTGGGCACTACAGCTCATCTTCGTGACGTGCCCCTCGCTGCTAGTGGTCCTGCATGTTGCGTACCGAGAAGAGCGCGAGCGCAAACACACACTCAAGTATGGTAATGGCTGCGCCCACCTATATACCGACACGGGCAAGAAGCGCGGTGGCCTTTGGTGGACCTACCTGCTGAGCCTGCTCTTCAAGATGGCTGTGGATGCCGTATTCATCTTCCTTGTCTGGTACATCTACGAGGCCAACGACTTCCCGCTGCTGGTCAAGTGTCACGAAGACCCATGTCCTAATGAGGTGGACTGCTTCATCGCCAGGCCCACGGAGAAGCGTATCTTCACCATGTTCATGGTGGCCACCAGCATTGTGTGCATCCTCCTCACACTGTGCGAGACCGTCTACCTGGTGGGCAAGCGCTGCTACGAGTGTGTTTCCCACCGTGGGCGCGGTCGGCACCTTGTCATGTCTGCGCTGGCCGGGAAGGAGAACACATCCTACAGTGAGTCCCAGACCCTCAAGGCGTCCAACCACTACGAGGTGCCAGCATGGAAGTAGAAGGTGCAGACCTGCTCAGAAGCAGTCTGGTGTTCCAGAATCCCCGCTGGTTTTACGTCCAATGAACACAACTGGACCGAATAGCGCAGATGCCATTGCAGTAAACCAAACCCTAACCCTATCCTCCCAGGAAAAGTCAAACTTGTCTTTGTTTATTTACAGCAGTGCAGGAAAATGTGTGTTTTCACATGCAGTTTTTGTCCAGTCTCAGTGTAACAGTACAGTTTATACTCATGTGCATATTTGTTTATATTATGTTTATGTCCTGAATGCCAGTAAACACAGATGGGTAACGTTCACACAGCGCACACAGTTCAAATGTGAAAACATGCTTCCTCTTATTCTTCAAATGAGCGGATAAATGATACGTACACGGTCTGAAAGGCTATTTCATTTCCTTTTCTATCGTACTTATTTATACGATACAGCTTATTGACACTGAAGAACTGCAGTTTAATGTTGATATGATTTTGGGTTCTGTGTAAAATTAAATTTTGCTCACCCCATTAAGTGTGTGTGCTGGTCCTGGCTTCCCCTCCTGAGTGGCCGTGCATTTCAGAGCTGCATTAAGCCTGATGTTTTCTGCTGTGGTTTCGTCTCAACACATCTGATCTTTTCTGACTATATTTTTGCACTGTAACATCTTTAAAAATAAAAAAAATCTTTCTTAATACCAGTATTTCCCTTCTCGGTACTTGAACGCCCCTTTCTTGTAGAAATCACACTTTTTCACTCCGAGTGTAAACTGCATCGATGCACCAAAGTGTGCGAGTGCAATAAAAATGTTTTGCAAGTCTTTGGCTGAACGTTTCTACAAATGACATTAATAACAGTCGATGAGGAACAGCAGTTAAGTGAATAAATGTGGGCTGTAGGTCTCATTTAGCTCAGCTGAAGGAGATAATTTAATATTTGTGTCCGCTTGACGTTTAATTTAATAACATCCCAGCAAAGGTTTTTGTTATCGGTATGAGATGCAGTCAAATTTTCCTCCAGGCTTGATCATACACTGCCCAGCCAAAAAAAAGTCGCACACACTAACATTTCTTTGGACCGCCTTTAGGATTCACCGTGGCATCGTTCTGATAAGCTTATGCGATGTTACAACATTTATTTCCGCCCAGAGTTGCATTCATTTTTCCCCAAGATCTTGTATCGATGACGGGAGAGTCGGACAACCGCGTTAAGTCTTCTCCGGCACATCCCAAAAATTCTCAACTAGGTTAAAGTCTAGACTCTGAGGTGGCCAATCCATATGTGAAAATGATGTCTCATGCTTTCACAGTCTGAGCCCCATGAATCCTGGCATTGTCATCTTGGAAGAAAAAATCCATTGATGGAAAAACCTGCTCATTCGGTATATTCAGGTAGTCAACTGAGCTCTTTTTTTGGACACATAACGTTGCTGAACCTAGACATGACCAACTAAAGCAACCCCACATCATAACACTAAGTTAAAGCAAGGTGGTGACTTTTTTTTGGCTGGGCAGTGTATTTTTAAAGTCTGTGTTTGTTGTAACATTTAGACAAAGCTACCTGTTGTGGTAACAGATGCATGCCAGTGATCAAAAAATAAGCATAAGTGTTACAATACCTCCTTGTTAGGGCATTTTATATACCAAAATGAAACACTTGAGCATATCAAGAAAATTGACTTCCCAGTTTTACTTGCTAGGATCACGGGTGTTGCAAAGTGGAGGGTTCCCCTGCAGTGTCCAAACAGGCCTGCTGCATTTGTCTGTAAACCCCCTGAATACTGGCATCTGCAAACACTTTGACCCCGAGCAGCTGAAAACACACCCCTGCCACAGATACCCCAATATTGACCAAATGACTCACGTCTGTTATCTTAGGTGGCGCTACAAACATTGCTTCTCTTTAGAAGGTGCCTTAAAGGTACAATCACCGTGTCACTGCAGACAACAGTGGGCTGAGGGAGTTGACCGATGGGCGTCATGCCGGTGAGCGCCAGGCTCAGTCGGCTTTATCATAGAACCTGAACTGAGAGGCAAACAAAGGATGGTCACAAGGAGGCTCGGCCAGACGCTGCACCCCAGGACACGTCTGTTTCTGGAACAGCACTGCACGACAGGAAGTCCAGTCACAGGTGATGCACAGTCTGGGCCATACCTGGGCTACACATGGGATCTCCAGGTGTGCAAACGTGCCTGTGCCCCTGTCACTTGTCAGTCCCTTATCCTTGGCCCCACCATTTACCCAGCTATGGGGTTTTTTTCAGAGCTAAAAATTAAGATCATTTAATTCATCTGGCCTGTAACAGCCCTTGTCCCATTCAGGATGTCAGCTGCATGTTTCCTGGGACTCTGGGACTCTGGACCTCTGCGACTCTGCATTAGGACAGTAGTTATTGAGAATGAATGAACAAACAAACAAACAAACTAATGAATCGATTTATTAATGAATGAAAGCTAACTGTGTTTGTGGGAGCTGCTTCAGCTGTTTGGGTTTTCTTTAAAATAATTATAACAATATTCCTGCAAGAAGTCAGTTTATACAAAAGCACAGGCACAGGTGTGATTGCAGTTAAGGAACTGAAGTGGTGCCTTGAACATCATTGTGGGGTTTTTTAGGGGGACTGCTGCTGTGGCTTGAGCCAGGTAGGATGATGAGCTCAGTTGGCCACTTTGGGAAGAACCTGCTCAACTCACGGGCTGTGTGGTGAGACGCTCCATGGGTGGAAACGGGAGCTCTGGGTTTACACGCCATATTTACAGCTGATGTTTGAGTCTGATGTGAGAAGTGTATGAAAACCACATTTATGTGACGCCCCCAGTCCACACCTTGCTGGCATGTGCCGGTCCTGCCACCCGAAACACAAATATACCTCCAGTACCAGTTGGCGCCAGCACCCTCGCCCAAGTGGTTATTGTGCGTGTGTGTGTATGAGATAAACAAATGGCTGGTTTAAATCCCACTGTGTCCATTCTTGGAGGTGTATATTTTACAGACCACACCCCCTCATTCAGGCCAAATGTGTGCAGACGCTCCTGGATCTCACAGGTAACAGGTAAACCTGCATAAGCCATTGGACTGACTAGTAGACCACAGCACCGGTCAGCAGGACCGCAGGACAGCAACGCAGACAGGTGCCATTTTTCGACATTTTTAGGTGAGCATATAATTTTGTCATGGAAATAGATATGATGATGCTTGCGTGTTTTGGGGCATTAAAGATAAAATAAATCACTGCAGCTGCAGAAAAGTATAGTGTTGGAAAAATGTAATTACAAATCTTATACACTAAAACCATTTTTTCCTGCCGCGACTCGTCCGAGTTGTTTTTTAAATTTGTTTATGATGGCTAATGTGCTACAATACATCCTCCTCTGTAAGTACTAATGGGAGGAGAGATGTCCATTAAATCATTATAATTAATATAAAAATCATCATCATCCTACCATAACGGCGAACCGGAAAAATATTTAGATCATCGCTAAAAAGATTAATCATTTATCATAATCATCAGTTATCAACTATCAAAGTTCACAATAGCAATGTCCATTAAATCCAGCTGCTGGAATTCAGGGTTAGGGGCGACAGTTATGTATACCTGTTTGTTCACATTAGAGAAGGACACACACTCCGCAGGAGCCACAACATACACTCCTGACAGCGTCGGGAAGAAAGCGTTAAAGCTGCGGTGGCACCCCACTTCCAAACAAAGTCCCTCACACCCTAACTCAAACACTCGGCCGTCATCTGTGCTGGCAGCACACATGGTGGCCACACCTTCTACCATTGTCCATCTGTATGAGAAGCAGCTTTATCTAAAATGGTGCCACTTGCATGTCTGTGAGACGCCTGAGTCTGGAACGTGAACCCTGCTCTTCCTGATAGTGCAAATGTAAACCAGGTAAAACTGAGCATAGCTGCTGGTTGTTAGTACGTTGTACATTCAGATGCTCACTGTAGGGGGTCTCATGCAGCCTTAGGGTTATCGCATTGAGAAAAGTTGTAGAAGGGTCAGCGTTGACCACAAACCAAACCTCAGGGATGGGCAGAGCTAACCTGCATTATTCTTCCATTTCAGGGGTAGCTGACCTCCTGCAGGTGCTATGGACTGGAAGAGTCTCCGCGACCTCCTCAGCGGGGTCAACAGGTACTCAACGGGGTTTGGCCGCGTCTGGCTCTCGGTGGTCTTTGTCTTCCGGGTGATGGTGTTTGTCGTGGCGGCAGAACGCGTGTGGTCCGATGACCAAAAGGACTTTGATTGCAACACGCGGCAGCCTGGCTGTGCCAACGCCTGCTACGACTACTACTTCCCCATCTCGCACATCCGCCTCTGGGCCCTGCAGCTCATCTTTGTCACATGCCCGTCCTTCATGGTGGTAATGCACGTGGCGTATCGTGAGGAGCGCGAGCGCAGGTACCGCGCTAAGCACGGAGAGGGCACCAAGCTCTACGATAACACGGGCCAGAAGCACGGCGGCCTCTGGTGGACCTATCTGCTGAGCCTCTTCTTCAAGACGGCGATGGAGATCGGCTTCCTCTACCTACTGCACCTCATCTACGAGAACTTCTACCTGCCACGCCTGGTCGTGTGTGACACGGCTCCCTGCCCCCCGCAGGTGCACTGCTACATCGGCCATCCCACAGAGAAGACCGTCTTCACCTACTTCATGGTGGGCGCCTCAGCCCTCTGCATCGTCATCAACGTGTGCGAGATATTCTACCTGATCTCCATGCGCCTCCTGCGACTAACCCACAGGGGCAGCCCGAGCATCTCCAGCGCCCGCTGCCAGAACGAGGACTGCAAGGCCTGCAACCTGTCTGAGACCAACCTGGAGATGAAGCCCATCTCCCAGGATGACAGGAAGAGAAGCTCTGCCCCCAACTTGTCCCTCATCTCCTAAAAGTAGTCCTTCCCATCAAATGTGCTACTTGTTTCCCATCAAGTCGGTCAGTTGCCAGAGGACACTTTCTCAACCTTTCCTAATCCGTTTGTTCTTTTCATTGTTTTGCCGTGCGTGTAAACATATGAATATCTTGGCTGCTTTACTAGTCACCGCTCCTGCGCTGAGTGTTGCGGTTCCAGGTGAGGCTGACAGACAGAAAAGTGAATCTAAAATGTATGAAAGTAAATCTCTGTTTCCGAGGTGCAAACATTTGCTGAGATCAGTGGAGTCTGAAGAATGTGACAACATATTTGTAAACTTTGCATAGCCTCAGCTTCAAGGCTACAGTATGCGCTCACTATATTAACTCTATTTTTGCCTTTTCCAATAAAATGAACACTTTGTCCTATACCGGACTGTTACATAACATTATCTATACTAATTCAAATGTTACAACTTACCATGATTCACCATTCAGGCAGCAGGGTAATTTTTACTGCATCATTTCAGGGTGAGAGCCTTGATCACGGTGCCACAGCAGGAGGTGGGATTCAAACTTGGCTGCTTAGGGCCCAAAGGCAGCAGTTCTAACTGCAATGGCCCCTGATGCCCTCACTTAGCAATTCATTCTCCTCCTTAAGTACTGAAAAATACACGCTGAAATCTTATTGCTATTTGATCACATTGTACAAATGCATTACCAGTCCAAAAGTTATGTATTAATAGGGTGAAGCTTCATTCAAATATTTTTATAGTTGTTCTCTAAAAAATGACTAATAAGCAACTTGTGGAACAATTTGCGTGTTTTTCACATGAAAAACAACAGAGTTATGAAAGTGAGAAATGGCAAATAATATGGTGGTGTTTACTTTGGATCTGGGGTTGATGTCTTGCTGCAGGGGGAGCTGACACAGTGGCTGTTACCCTTGGGCGGCACGAGTTTAGACTTAACCCCATACGGTTTGGGAAAGGGCACCCCAGTCTGTGTTCTGGCCTTTATGGTGTGGTGTGAGTGTGCAAATGCATCCTTCACTCATGTTCTGCTTCCAAATAAATGATCCCTCCCCAAAATGATCTCCAGAGGGGATAAGGTTTGAACGGTTCAGTGACGAGCATCGGGACTGGACATTGCCCTCGACCGCTTGTACACCATCGGTAAACAAAGACGAGAGCACAGAACTACTGCGAGACCCAACACAGGGAAGATGGGGGGGTGCTGTCTGTTTAACCCACAGATGACTGGGTGTAAACTGGATTTTTCATCATAGTTCTGATCTTGCGGGAACCAAGAGGAGCAGGCACTGCTGACAACATAATGGATCTGGATTAAAAACGTGACACCAAGCCAAAATGGGCCGTCCAGGTGAGTGTCTCTCTTTGAGCCGTGGGGCAATGACATGAAACAGATCTTCTTATGCACCTGAGCAGATACGAACGCAAAATAAATGAGATTTGCATCTATTTACATGACAGGAGTATTTGCTTTACACTCATACACTTCAAGCAGCAATAAATCCTGAATGGCTTGAAGAAGGTGTTAACAGGTGAGGTTTTCAGGCTGCAAACCCATGATCTTCATGTTTTGTGGAGGTCTAGAATTGATTCAGATTTCACACCCAACTTTATCTGTGCTATTAGTGTTAATTTTTGGCAAAAGAGCAATTCAGAGAGGTGTGGTGCAGATCCAGACCCAGACCCAGAATGTGTCCCAAGTCAAAACCATCAGTTCAATTTTGCTGCATTGTTACGAAACTAACTCAGCTGTCAATCCACTGAACCTGCATCTGTATCGATTGATGATTTGAATTTGATTCCCAAGAGCACTTTCTCAATTCTTACTTAATCCTACAAGCATTCACTGTATCAGACGCTCATATGATCTTTAGTAACTGGGCAACGAAAGTATCTGGATCCTTTTGAATTGCTCTGCAAGCAAGACCGTTTTGAAGAGCATCGGTTTAGGTGGCACAGCCGCAACTCACCAGATGGCCACACGGTGACTCTGCTGCGCCATGGCTGCTCACCACATATTGGGCCCCTTGTATCCCCAGGTGTGACAGGTGATGATGCCCTGATGAAGATGGGGCTTGTGTTGGTGGTTCTGGGTCATGTCATCTTCCTGTTGGGGGCGCTGGTTCACGGCATTGTGCTCCGCCACCTCAGCCAGAGCCAGCAGGCCTATACTATGGAGTCCAACGTGGCCATCCTGCTGACTGGCCTTGCGGTGAGTTTAATTTTACAGGAATCCCCAGAGTCACAAGTCTTCGTGAGTCTTCACATATATGAGAGAAATTATTTAACATCCTCTCCCAAATTATAACCAAATGTGACACTGAAGTTCTGCGTTTACGAGTAACAGAAACCGAACGTGGGGATTTGTCCCAATTATTCAAGCAACACACCGAAAATGCCCAGAGACCCTTCCCTGGAATGCGCTCACCTTCCATAATGCCCCACTTTATTAAAGCAATACATTCACGTTAAGTCTCAGTTTTACGAGATTTCACCGTGTGAGCCGATTAACAGGAAGACATCATTCCCGCCTTAAGCCAGGGGGGGTCCTTGTGCTTGCTGGGGCATCGCTCACCCATAAGCATTGTTCCCTCACAGGGCATCATCGCTGGCGTGTTAATCATCATCCTGGCGAAAAACAGAAAGAGCAGGACTCTGGTATGTGTGGTAGAGCAACACGCCGGCTAGTCTACCAAGCCCATGGGGTGTCGGAGTCAAAAAAACAATAGTCATGGACACTGTGAAATTGTGCCATATTTTAATTTTCCCTTTTTCGATGCAGCTTACAAAAGGGAGGCAGGTGTAGTCCGAACACAAAACTGGTTGGGGATGGCGGAGGCCGATTTATCATTAGTCTAACTGTTGTCATGGTAATATCAGGAGCACTTCTGTGTTTGCGTTTCTGTTCATGTGTAGCTGCATTTCATATCTTCAACGTATTGATCCCTGGTGGCCCCACTCCCTTCCCTGATACATTAGCGTTTCCCCAACTTTACATTAGTGCCCCTTGTGGTCATTGCCAGCACAGCACAGCTGTGTTCTGGTGTACAGTATATGTAACGGTTGTGGTTTGTGGACCCATCTCTCCACACCAGATGTGGTTCCTGCTGGGGAGCAGCATGCCGGGTGCTCTCCTGGCCGCCGGCTCGGCTCTCGGCATCACTGTGATCTTGGGGAATGTGGTCACGAGCGGTCGCCACAGCCTGCTGCTCCACTGTAAACTCCCAGATGTGGCCGACTCTCCCGACATCCACGGTCACTGCCCCTTCAGCCCAAACCGCATCTACGTGAGTGTGTGTACATGCTAGTGGATGCAGGGAACGACATTATGAAGTGGCGCCCTCTACTGGTTCAGCCATACCTGTGTCCCCACCTTTTGTTATTTAAAAGTAGATTCCCCCACAGGCTGCATATAGACCAAAGCTTAAAATAAGATAATGACAATAATGCCAATACCTGAATGGTCAGAGGACCCTAAAATGTCAGTTTACCGGAATTTACTGAAATTAAAGCATTTTAGAATTCATGGGATTTGCCAAAAGTTCCGTCTGTTTCAAGGTGGTGGTGCTCTACTGAGCCACTGTGCGTTGTTATGCCATTAAATGCATAGGCCTGTGTGAAGCTGCACAGTCCCACATTAAATACTTGCCCAGCCTGAGGTTCTGCTGCAACTGTCACGACGTTTTAGGAAGATGAGCATTGCACAGAAACCAGAGACACATGCCAACCAAGGCGCTGCTATTGTCCTGTAGGGTACGGCTCTAGCCCTCTGGCTCCTCCTCCTGGTCCTGTCTGCAGTGGAATCGGTGTATTTGGTAAGATGCTGTGTGGCCTCTGTCTCCCTCCTGCACCTTCCGTGTCCACCCTGGGCCCAGAGGAGAACCGTCATCACCAAGCAAGTGTGTTACTCTACTGTTGTTTTGCCTCACTGCTTGTCATCCATCTTTTAAATTTGTGTTTCTGACTGATTTAACAAATCGTTACTGTGGCTCCATGAAAATGGATTCAGGTATCAGTGATGAGTCCAACTGAAGTGATGTCAGATTCCGGCGTGAGGTCACACGAACTGAAGGAGGAGCCTCTGCAACACTGGGAGGGGTCTCAGGAACCGAAGGAGGAGCCTCTGCAACACTGGGAGGGGCCTCAGGAACTGACGGAGGAGCTTACGAAAAACTGGGAGGGGCCTCTACAATTGAACGAGGAGTTTCGGAAAAACTGGGTGGAACCTCAGAAACTGAAGGAGAAACCTCGGCGACATTGGGCAGAGTCTGCATCAGAGGACCTTCTCGAACCACGCATGCCCCTTAATCGACGTGTCCAGTTGAACAGATCAAGCCTTTGGATTTGAGTACTTATGTGCTTTGTGAAGCTGCAGGGTATTCAATGTCCTCTGGCTAGTGACACAATTCTCAGATACGTTTTGAGAGAAAACAAGGACAGTTCCAGCATTGCTGTTCACACAGTGTTCCCTTGTAGTGATCATGTTCACACTTACATCACACCTTGATGTTATATTTCTGCCAGTGGACTGCAGTTGTACCCGACATCGTTGGTTAACTAGTTACTGTTTGGCATGGATTTAAGTTAAATGTTTTTGGGTCCCCAGGAGAAAAGACAAAACAGGGACAAAGACGAGGTGTCCTTTTACCCATAGGGAGACGATATTAATATATTACAGGCCTTAGCTGCTCTTTGAAATCACACTTGATATCACAGGAAAATTAAATGCTTCATGACAGAATAGATGTAACCCAATCTGAGTGAAAAAATAACCTCTATACCTATTTTAAGCGCTGTATCGGAAGACGGTAACAGTCCAGCCAATCAGAATCGCTGAGACGTGACAAGCAGGGGATGCGCCATGTGACCTCCAGACGTGCTGAAACTTGACCAGATTGTTGATCTTATGGTGTCCTCTAAGAACTCGCTCAATTTTCATATATTTATGGGGGGGCTCACACGCGAATAACTGATGATCTGCAAAGAACATCAATTCATTCTGACAAACCCCTTAACATTGTATAGGGTCACAGCGATCGAGAGCCACAAGGTGGGGTGCATCCTGTGCGCCACGGTTTTTATAGTGCAAGAAAATAAGAAAACTAACACTCGTACATGTTCACACTAAGTATATTTCCACAAAATAAGAGGTCTTAAGCAGGGAATTCTCATGCAACAAAAAACGAAATAACACATGGAAACATGGAGGAATAGTGGTGCCGGCTATTTTGGAGATGGGGGAAGCGTATTGATGTGATGTTCGGGCCTAAAACACCAACAGCGCTACTGCCCTCCACAGACCTCCTACGGGGCAGGAAAAATCCGTCTGTTGTGGATGGAAGTGATTTAGCTCCATCAGCAGAAAAGACTAAACCCATACAGATGGTGAGTGTGTGTGAACAAGATATTTAATACATTTTCTTCCTTGTTTTTCTGCTGCTCTTACACAAAGGTGTGTCGTGTTTGTTCACATTTGGGGATGCAGATTCTAGCATGTTCTTTTTACACTGTGCAGTTCCTTGTAAACACCCTGACATCACTGCTCACACTTGAAATGGGACATAAAATACTGCAGCGTTAGCATGAATGCTAACCCACGCATGCACACACATGCGCGCACACATGCTCATACATTCACATGCTCATACACACACATGCACGCAGACACGTACACAGCGGCTGTGCCCTCAACTAATCTACGCTGCACCATTAATCCTACATGTAGGCTTTATAGGAAAAAAATCTATAGCAAATCCTTCATTGTAGCAAATCTTTCCCATATAACGCAGTGCAAAGCCTCAAAAATGTTAGAATTGCTTTTTTCAGATATTGGATCAACAGAAAAAAAAAATCAGTCTTAGAGTCTCTCTCCTCGCAGTGGCTACAGTATGATGATCATCCACAGGGGAAAAAACAAACAAAAGTAAAAACATCAGGAAATTAAATCAAAGTATACAAAACAACAGCAACAAAGACAACAAAAAGAAAAATCTGGGTCTTGAGGCTATTTTCTTTTTTTCCCTATAAGAAAATCACGAGCTCCAGTTGGAAGTTCCTGGAAGTGCCGTCCAATGTTCTACTGGTATCACCCGGCTTGCGCTCGCACTGGAAAACTAAGCTATATAAATACCGCCTTCGTGGCAACTGTGTATATAAATACATATTTAATCACGCATTCATACACACACATATATGCATCGTATTTACAGCGTTGAATATGTATAGAAAAGTGGAGGGACATCCTTGCGTTCTAGAAACCGAAAAGAAAGCGCAGTACAGCTCCGCCCACACAGTGGCGCTCCACCCTGACCTGTAGATTCTGCCGAACGCCACCCAACTCACTCGCTCTTCCGTGAACTTGGCCGGCTCCACCGCAGACCCCCCTCCTCTGGAGAGCGACGGATGACGGACAGTTGACAGCTAGCTGATGCCGTGGCGGTTTCAGCTTCTCCTTATGGATACGTATCCTTCGTTTTTTCGAGATAAATAAAAATTTAAATGATAACGCTTCGATTATTTTAAACTGTTCCCTCTGGTACACAAAAAGACAGGAACCTTCATGCACTGTGTGTGTTGGTTTCCCCTCGTGGCCGGGGACGCTCAGAACTGCGACGCGCTGCTTGGGTCGCACTGCAGTAGCCGCACGATGGACGGGTCGCTCTTGGCACCTTTGATGAACTCTTCCAGGGATAGCTTGCCTGCAGCGTGCGGGGAGGAGATAGACATGCTGTCAGCAAGGCGAACCCAATAAGGAAAGTTCCCTTCCGTTGTCTTCCCAACAGCACTTGCAGCTTTTTCTCGCAGAGAGCAATCTTTCGCCACCTAGTGGCTGACGCTGATAATTGACGACTACCCAGCTCACCGTCATTGTTCAGGTCCATTTGTCTGAAGATCTTGTCTGTCCTCTTCTCTGGGGTAGATTCATCCTCTGGCATCTTCATCACTGATGAAACCATCTTATAGATGGCCTAGGTGGCAGGACAGAGAGTTAAAAGTTTTTTTTTTTTTTGATGAAGCAACGCAACCCAATTACTCTTATTTCCCAGATAGAAGATTATTTCATTGGTATTGCCTGTATTTCTTTGTAAAAACAGCATATGGGTATTCCAGCTGGTCAGTTCTCTGCAGTACAAAAATAAATATTTAATAATTCATACAGACTCACGATATCTTTCGAGTAATGGTACTTTATTTGCCCTTTTTTGCTTCTTCCTCCAACCCAGTGCTGCTGTTATTGTTAACCATTTTTTAGTCAGGTTTGTTTGTTTAAAATGTTTTACTCACTCAGTGCCTCACGGTTCTGTTCTGATTTCCCTAATTTAGATTTTGTAAATTAAAAAGGTGGCAGAAGTGACGGTTTGCACATATTGGATATTATGGTACCTATAGACAGGGAATCACACTATCTGTCATGGCGTCCAAGTCGTCCCACCGTTTTTCTCAATGGGGACAGCTGACAGAAATTAAGGGAAGCAGGACAGCCTGTTAACCATTTGGCTCCCCAGGGGATGAGCGCTACAAACCTTGGCTGTTAGGGAAGCTACAAGCTTGACTGGCCTGAGGATAATCTGCTGGTTTTGCACACTCAGGGATAAATCCCAGTTAAATTTACCTCGCTGATCCGAGAGCACATAGTACCGCGGCTCCAACCCCGCCTCCCCTGGGCCCACCCAGGTCCCTTTCTACTGGGCGCCCATCCAGAGTCATCTTTTCTTTCACTCAGGAAGCCCAACTTCCATGGTGATCTACTATTTACCTGTAAACCCTGCATTGTTTACCATGGTTCCACATTAGCTTTCACTTCCAATAACCATATAAAACAGCTCCTGTAGGGCAGATATATTTATGAACATTTCCTACTGGGAGAAAAAACCACTATCATTAAAAATTCATTCTGGTTAGCTGAGGGGATAAAGTGCAGAAATCACAGTTCTTTTCCATAAGTAGATCCCTAATGCTATGTGAATCATTTCCTTTGTATTTGTGTATCCTTTGATGAGCAAGGAAGCGTTCTCTTCTCATACCGTGTTATTAATATGCTGTGTTCGGATCCCTTTTGTTCACATAATTCGGGGGGGTGAAGAAAATGAGCAAATCGAGATCATCCAGGATTTAATGTGAACTGCCGGTTTAAAATAAGATGCAAGCCCCTGGCCAACACGCAGACCGAGAGGAGGCTTCCCCACCTGCACAATCTCCAGCATCTCCTCACGGCTGATGTATCCGTTGCCATCCAGGTCGTACATGCTGAAGGCCCACTTGAGCTTCTGTTCGAGTTTCCCACGTGACGTGACGCTCAGTGCGATGATGAACTCCCGGAAGTCTATCGTGCCATCGCCGTTGGTGTCGAATGTGCGGAACACGTGTTCAGCAAACTTGGAGGCGTCGCCGTACGGGAAGAAGTTGGCGTAGATCTTTTTGAACTCCTCTACATTGAGGCTGCCACTGGGGCAGTCTTTTAGGAAGCCCTGGGGATGAGGGAGGGGTTTTGGGGTTAGGGACCGTTGAACTATAATATACACTACCGGTCAAAAGTTTTAGAACACCTAATTTTTTTCAGTTTTTATGGAAATGCATGCAGTTTAACATCTTAATGTTTCGTGAAATCAAGGCATAGAACAAAAAAACAATGGAAAATAAAAAAAAAAAAAAATCAAGGACTCATTAGGTGTACAAAAGTTTATTCAAATTTTTTGATTCATCAAAGTAGCCACCTTTTGCTGATTTAACAGCCAAACACAGGGCATTCTTTCTATAAGGGAAATCAAATATTGGTCACAAAGATCTTCCCAAGACTGTTGCAGAAGTTTATTTGTTCTATGCCTTGATTTCATGAAACATTAAGACATTAAACTGCGTGCAGTTCCATAAAAACTGGAAAAAAAAAAACTGAAGTGCTCTAAAACTTTTGACCGGTAGTGTAGGTACACAATTGTAAAGCTTACTATCTAATGCGGTAAATCACTTTGGGAAACGTTGTCTTGTAAATAGTAATGTGGTGGTTATGACCTGCCAGGTATGAAATAACTAAAGTACACTACCGGTCAGTTTTTTTTTTTTTCCAGTTTTTATATATTTAGAAGGTAAGTGCTCTTTGTCCATGTCCAAGCTGAGGTGACAAGCACCTACTATCAGAGTCTGATACTGGAGGACAGCCTCCAGTTAATGAATCCTAAAATTTAGAGTTTAAACTTTGGAAATTTTATTCAAAGCCAAGTTGGACGACATAAGACAGAGTCCATTCTGCTACCCGTTTTGTAACCATTTTCTGGGGGTTACAGACTTGAGCCCTCCTTCACCTTGTACCACTCTTGCAGCTCGTGGTCCGAAAACTCTGTATTTTCCCGGAGGTCCTGCAGCATCTCGGGCCTCAGCTTGCTGTTCTGCTTTCCCATGGCAGCGAATCTCGTCCACACCTGCAAGTGAGAGCAGCGACAAATTAGAACCATGAAGTCCACGACCATTTCCTGCAGTCTAAGCAATGTTTACCATACAGGCCCTTTTCCAGCATAAAAACAAGGGCATTTCCACAATAATTCATGTTGAGGAACCTTCAACAATATGATCCTAATGGGAAACGTTGAGTAAAAGAACATTCTTACTGAATTCCTACCACAATGACTACCAATATCATTCTGGATCAGAGTGTAGCCTTTGGATGTTGCAACCTGGGGCCTTTTCTCAGCCTCCCTAAATCCCAAGCAGGGTGCATTTAAAAGCTTGTTTTTGAGACTCTGCAAACCTGTGGTCTTCAAGAAGACACCCTCCCACGCAGTCTGCCAGGTTGGCGACAGCCAGGCATGACTGCAAGCATCCTGGGACTCTTCCCCACATCTTAACATTGCCGCCAGAGCACTACATTTGGCTCAGATTTAATTCCTTTGCATTCAACTAACAGAACATTAAAAGCACACAACCCAACGGTTCATACGCTTGGACTTGTGACCAAACGGTACCAGCTGGAGACAATGTCACTGAGAAATGAACTTAACCTGAACCGCATCCGTTAACATCCAAGCCTTTGAATGGGAAAAGTCATTTAAGCCGTTTACGTTTTCTGGATGAAAGCGATTGCTGAGAAACCGAATAAAGATGATAATTTTCAACGCTGAGAAGCGGCTGTCAGAAAGCAGTCAGAAAAGAGAAGCGCGGTACAATTCTCCTGAAAGCAATTTGTTGCGGATTAATTTCTGGCGGCAGTGGATTATTTCGGCGCTTTTTCAGCAGTGCCTCCTCAGAGAGACGGGCAGCAAAGGTTACTGTGTGACAGATGCATTTTATGTGAACGTGACCTGTACTGGTGTCTTTGAAACCTTCTCCGTCACCGTAGCAGGACTGGGGAAGCAGAGTAACTTTGGACCTGGCACGGAAACACGTGCAGCTCTGTAAACATTGTCACCCAGCACTGCTTCATTACTGCTGACAAGCTATGGTCCACCACTGGTATTTCGGTAGTGAGATATGGGGGCGCAGAGTTCAAAAGGGTGGGTTGAAATGTCCGGCTAGTGACCGGTGAAATTGACCAACCAAAAAGGCTCCGAATGCTTTAAAACTTAAAAAATGTTCCGTTTGTGACCAATGGAAGAGTCATTTTCACTGCCATCCACGTGGTAAAGCAAGTAGCAAAGAAAAAGCCAAAGCGGTGAAGAAGGAATCGGAAAAACAACGTCTGCCAAAGATGAACGGTAATGCACGATGGACAAAACGCAAATTAATATCCTGAAAATCTATATCATAACACACAAAGGAAAGTGTGAAAGTGAAACAAGATGGTAAAAGAAAAAAGTGAAGTATTAGTAGGAAAATGCAAGTTTCAATTTGTGAACAAATCCTGTTTCTTTACTAATACACAGATTTATTGTTTTTACTTTATCATTTGATGCATTTTTATAATTTAGCTTTTCTTTTTCAATTAGTTTCAACAATTGGATCACTCATTTATTTTTTACATGGCACTCCTTGTCCTCCATACACGAGGAGCCGGAGTAGCGCTTTGCAGGTTTTCCCAAAATCAAGTATAGCTAACTAGCACGGAGTCTTGTGTTCCAGCTCAAGGCAGTTGATGTGGAAATTTGTATGAGGATCACAGTTAATTCAGAGACAGAAAGACAAAACCCCGGGTGGCTGCAACCGGCGGCCTGTTGGCTGTTACTTCCTGTCTGCCGTTTAAGTCGCTTTTAGTCGGTGGCGACAGAATTGGCACCATCCAGCCCGTGGAGAAAAGAGATCGTGTAAAGAGACAGCTTATGTGGAGGTGGTTTGTTGTGACGGTCACCTCCCCCAGAGCCCTCGCTGGTTCACCTCTGCCTCCTCCATCCGCCATCTTCCAGGCACCCCCCACCACCACCACCTCCGGCAGCTCACACATCTGCCCCTTTGGAATTCCTTCATCCCCCAATTGGCAGCACTTATTAGCCACTCATGTTGCTGCTCTGAGTTCTCCTCACCACAGGGCATCTGCTTGGCTGGAGCATCAGGAAGGAGGGTGCAAGGAAACCCAAGGTGGAAAACAAGAGGAAGAAAGACCCAAGAAGGGGAAGGAGCCACCTCTGGGCTGGCATCCTTCTCATCATCCTGAAAATTATCTCAAGCATCATTAATAATTTTTGTAAACAGTGCATCTGTACACGCGGTTCTCAAATGCAGTTTTACTGAGGCAGAATTCCGACTGAATTCTCATCCATTCCCCGTTTCATTCCTATTGGCCGCCGAACTCACCAGAACAAACCCTTCCTCCGACCATGCATCCAAATGGCAAGCGGGAAGCGCAGATCAGCACGCAACCTGCTATCGGTCGCTGTGTTTATCGTCTAGCACTTTTTACCTCTGATTTGACATTTTGTTTCCTTGCTCAGCATGAAAGCAATCCCATCTCTCCACCGCCCTTCCCAGTGTACCTCTGACCAGTGTGTTCCAGTCGCGTGGCCGATCCCATCCTTTTCCAGCATCTGGCCTATTTTTGCGTGCTGGATTGGCGACATCTGTGCCGTAAATCCAGGAGGAGTTACTGTGGATATGTTTCAGGGGGTATAATGAGGGTTTTTCTGCTGTAAATGTCCTCAGCAGGGTAAGACCTCAGATTAAGGAGGCCTCATTAGGAATACCTCCCATCAGCTCTACAGGCAGGAGGCTTATGGGCTGAAAAGCTTGACTATAACGTTGGTGTCGTATAATAATGTCGATGTCACTAAAAGGATGCGGTAACCGCGAGCGTACCGCTGAGAGGTGAACAAAAAAGTAAAGGAATGCTGCGGTACCGCAGCTCAGTCCCTGATGTTGAGTTTTCACAGAAGGCATTATGATGGGTAGAATACTGACCCACATCAGTGAAGAGCTAATTTTGTGCGGGGTCTCCAATGGCTGGGGAGAAGGAGTTAATCGAGGTGGTAAAAATAAGAAGAAGGCTGTGTCCTCAGGGGGCACAAGTTCTCCCACCCGCCGAGAATAGCAGCGTACGATAGCGAAGGTAGGTTTATTACCCCCCACTAGGTCCCGGCTGGGACTGCTGCTATTCGCACGAGGACCGCACTGCTAACAGAAGCGGTCGATGGCGGTGAATTACACAGTTGTCGAGAGGCCTTCTCACCTGACACGCAGTAAAAGCACAGCAACTGGTGGGATCAGCTGAACAGGACCCTGCCAAACAGGACCGCAGACCAAATGGCTGCATGCATTATACTACATTAACACGATAATAATTCAAGGGTGACCATTGGACGAAGGAGGCCGGGCGCATGGCGTCATCTGCACAGCTGTTGCTGGGAGGATTTTGTGGCACTGAGAATGAAATGTGTCGCCCTACGTCAGAGTGGCTCTGGTGGGATTTTCTGGAATAATCCATGGGGGTTGCATGTTAAGCGATTGATGCTCTTTGCCTCCTGCAGGATTGACCTGCTGGGAGGACTCACATCTCCTCCCAGGATTCTCTCATTCATCTTCCAAATGAATAAGAAGCGTAATAACGCCATACCTACTGGTGGATGAGTGGGAATCTAGGGTAAGTTCTTCACCGAAGTGTACAACAGCAGGCGGTGTGCTGGGATATTTTAAGTAGGGACCTTTGCTTGATACCGTCCGAATGAGTTAGACAGAGAGTCTCAAACCCTGGAATGCCAGCAAATCCAGAGAAACTACTTTCGTGGATGGTTGCTGTGACACATCTGTAGTGCTGGACATCACCCCCCTCAGGAGGTATCCAAGGAAACAGCAACCTTCATTGAGAATGATGATTAGGCTCCAGTGAACCTGCCTGCCATAATCCACTGATCGAAAAGAAAGGCGTGCTGGTCAGCGGTCAGAAGGCAGGACCTAAACACCCCATCTTTAGATACATTATGGTTTTTACACAAAATAGACCTTCCTGAATTATAAATACACCTCTGGAGGTTAATCCATCTGTGGTCCCCTTGTTGTTGCAGTAAGATGCTCCTCTGTTCCTTCCTGCTGAGGGACAGACCAGCCGTTTCCTGGTGGTATCTGCTGAGGCTCCCGTGGTCAAAGTGCTCTGAGACCGAGGCCCTCGGGCCAAAGATGACCCACATTTCCGCTTCTCTAAATGCATCAAGATGATTTTCATCCACAGTGACTTGTCAAGCTTACAAACATACCTACTGGATGTTTTAGAGTCACTGATATTTCAGTTAAAGAGATCTAGCTTACTGAACTCACAGAATGAAACCAACAGCCGATGCCCGAACCACCGTGCGACCTGCCGGCCAAGTGAGGAGTTGCTGTACAGACCCTTGTGCACCTTTTCCAAAATGGCCTCTGACTAAAGGGTGTTAGACTGCCAGCGCAAATTATGAGGAATATAGTTTAACTGGGACAATAAGCAGTCTTTGGCAGTGCTAACAAATTAGCCCGCCGTCTGAAAAAAAAAAAAACATTAAAATATTAATTGATGTTTATTAAGTTTCAGGGCCAATCTGGACTGAATTTCTGGCATCCCTGGTTTTGCAAAATGCAGGATTCATTAAGACAGATGACTGACTTCTGGACCTCTGATGAGGGATGAACCTCCCTGCAACGACCCTTTGGCAAATAAGAGAGGCATCCTGGGAAGTTTGGCTCGAAAGACGCAGCTGCACTCCATTTTATTTTTTACCAACACTTTCTCTGGTTCAGCCCAAGAGTTTTTAAATTGATGCTGTGCAGCTCAGTGGCTCCAGCCAAATGTTCTTCTAACTGCGGTTGGGTGAACCTCAACCATTGCTTCATTTAACATTCCCTTCGGGCAGGTTTGCACCTGGATAGAGATGGGTGATGGGAAATCTAAACAAGTTCAAGGTGAAATCTAAACAACCCTCGAGGTGAAGATTTCTCCGTGGAAGCTCCAGCAGACGCACTTTGCACCTGGGGTCCTACGCAGCAAACTTCAGCTTGGCACATGGGCTCAGGTTCCACAGAAATGTCATTACACATCATAGATTCTTCCTAACCTGGACAAAAAGCACCAAAGAAAGTGACTCCCATAATAAGACACGGTCGACATCTTGAGCAGCAAAGAGGGGGTGTTTACATTCTCTTTTATCATTTTCTTACACCAAAGAACACTCTAAAGATCAGCAAGTCAAGGGAAACTAGGGCTCTGTGGAAAATGAACAAGAAAAACAGTGTCAACAGCTTCGTCCTCCGGAATGAAAGACTCACAGGGGCAGAAATGTAAGTGACCTTCTACAAAACACACAAAAGAAGCCACTAAAGTCCACTTGTTTGCAACCAAGTCACTTTCAGCTGACATTTGCTCGCAAGAGATTTAAAAACAGTACTTCTGGCTCTGTTAAAATGTTTCGATTTGCCACCGAGCGTATTTGAAAAGGTCGATGTCTAAGCTAGGAAACGTCCGAATATGTGGCGGTAAACCTGAAAAGGATCTATTTATACACTATTCTTGATGTCTTGATGTCTTCTTGTTAATGGTCTTATAAAATATTAGAAAAGATGGAAAATAAAACTAGAATATACGCATAGCCTCTGAATAGAGCTGACAGGAAATGACTTTGCAAAATTCCATTATTTAATGGATTTTTGCCATTCACATGTGGAATAGATACATTAATGCTGAATAAAATCGATAACCATTTGTTAGATGAGCGTAATTTCATTTCCCTGCCAATCTACACTAACCACGACCTGTCTCTTTACCAAAACACTCTACAGTCAGCATTTTAATGTGTCTTTGGCTGTCGCTTTCTACTGCTATCAAAAACATAACATGTTGTCAGGAATATTTTCAGTGGAAAGGTGATATACTGAAAACCATTAGCACAAATAGCAACATGGTATATTGTTTGGAGAAATGCCGCAGGCATCTGCGAGCACAAGCCAGCATGTGTCCAAAGTCATTGGCCAGTTGCATACAAACACCTCAGTGCTGTACATTTCTGAGGAAAAAACACATATCAGCTACGATCACCTCCTGCCCTGCAGTCTCAGGTGCTAAAGCCCTGGTTTCAACCTTGAGTTGGTTATGAACAGTGTGCGGATGACCACGGTAGCAACAGTTTCTGCAGACTGCTCATAGGAAACAGGATAGCATAACTGTTTGCATGAATAAGTCCTCAGTTCTCCATAATGGAGCTCTAAACACCCCAGGTTCACGCTGAGCAGGTTTCTTTGTCAAGGCCAGATAACAAACCATTAGAGTTACAACATGCAACTAAATGCTGATTTGCATATTGCCTTTTTGGAAAACATCAGTGGCGGCCAGCGCGTGTTCCCAGCTCTCTCCTCGGCTTTCAGAACAAGACATGATTATTTTGCTGATGAAGTTATATCCATTTATGTAAGGAGCACGGCTTTCAGAGCCATTCTGGGCTGGGGGGTAAACACTGAGATGTAGACGCAAATCACATAAGGCACATCACACACCACCTGGGCCTCTGAGCAGTCTGTTAGGGACTGCACTTCATCTGCAGGTGAGGACCTTGAAGCGATCCAGAAAAGAGGCAGAACGTCCCCTGGTTTCTGCAAAGAGATCCACTTTGAACCGTGCTCTCCAGCCATACCATGACCTCCAGTTCCACTGCCTTCCTATTGGTTGTTAGCCCTGCATGTATCTGGTTTGTCCTGCATGGAGTTTGCATGTTCTCTTCATGTTTGCCTGGACTTCCCCTGGGAGTTCTGGCTGCTCGGTTTTGGACAAATTGGTGATTCTAAAGGGCCGTGAATGTGTGAAAGTGAAAGTGGAAAAAGTGTGTGCACCCTCCCACACATCCAATGGTTCTGGGAAAGGTCCTGATTTAACACAACCCTGCACTGGACATGTGGTTATTGAAATTTCATGGATGGATGGATGGATGGATGGATGGATTAGGTTCCTTAATGGTGAGATAATATTCCTATTAATTATTCCAAAGCTTGCGGTTTTGGATAGAAATCCAAATGCCCCAAATGCCGCAAATGTCCCAAATGCCTCGCTTGTATCATAACTGCATGGTGCTATGCTGTAATCAGGATAATAACTTGTTGAGATAAATAAAGCATTTTCAATTCAATTCAATTCAATTCAATTCAATTCAAATCAATTCAATTCAGTATCTCCTCTAACTGTAGATTTCTTTACCAGTCTAGTCTGTTTCCTTGCTGTGCCAGATGATGGTATGGGAGTGCTTCCCACTGCAGGAATCCAGGCCATGACCGACTAAGACACGCTCCACTACCTTCATGCTCTACACTCTGGACATGTACACCCCCCCCCCACGCTACCGCCAGTAAATATCCAGGCATCTGTGTCTCAGGTTGAACATTTTCAGCCCAGATGAAGGGTCCTTTTTTACTCCTCACTGTTTGTATAACTTTGCAGTTCATCACAGGGCTCTCTCTCCCAGGATGTCCTCCTGAAAACTCCATTGTTCAGCCCCTCTGAACCAAGTCACCCCCCTCAGACACTCTAGTCTTTCCTATCCACTACTTTTTGCCTCTCAACATTTCCACTTTACAGCATTTTTATTTGCAGTGCATCATTCCTTCAGGACCACCACCCCTCCGGAAGTCATCTTCACTCCAGCTCTCGCATGCACCCTCCGCCGACACACCTTCTCGCCCACACTGCCTCGTTTCACGCTTTTACTTCACATGAACTCATCTGCCTTTCTCACTATTTATGACTTATAGCATATTCCACAAATTTCTATCCTGTTTATCACGCTCACATTCCTGCACCCTGATCTCCATCTGCATGCTTGTACATGTGCTCTTGTGCTCTAATGCACAGCACAGCAAGGCCACAGGGGTGAGATCACCTTTTAAATGACTTAATGATATTAGTGAGAGGCACCATGAGCTTGCAGAAGCTGGAAAGAAGAGGACACCTGGCTGACGTCAGCTCTGCAGCCTACAGCATGCCATTGCCAGCACACGGAAGCAGAAAGTGTAAGCGCACGTGCGCGCGCGCACACACACACACACACACCTGTGCATACAAACATACACAGCATTGTGGAAACCAGATCATGACCAGGGGTACTGGTATACTGAAGCAACATTTAGCCACTATGCCACCTATGCAGGAATGTATTTTTTTTAAATAATATTTTTTTCTTTTATTTTTGCCTCTGCTAAGCACTTTGGTTTACATTTCTGTATGAAATGTGCTACATGAATAAACTTGCCTTGCCTATGAAATGACAAATGACACAGGGTCGGGCCTGTTGCTGGACCGGCAGGGATCGGACACATTTCAATCAATCGGTAAATCAAATTTCATTTCATGCAGCACATTGTTAGCCGAGGAATAAAAACCCACCGCCGCCGTCCGCAGCCTATTAGCTGCCCTTTATGAAGATGACTAGAGGGAGGGAAAACAGCAGTGTCAACCAGACCCACCCAGGAGGAAGAAACAAGGGAGGAAAGAGGGGCACCAGAGGCCCAGGGGCACAAACCAGTATTCTTTACCCAGAGAGTAAATATCCATTCAGCTATTATTATTATTATTATTATTATTATTATTATTATTATTATTATTATTGCTGTTGTTGCTGTTCTTGTTGTTTTTGTTGCTGTTGTTGCTAGTGATGAACATGCAATGCGGGTAATACATAAAACAGAGTCTGTGCTGCAGCTGAAACATACAGGCAGCAGTGAATAAGGTGCCAATACGACTGGATCGCAGGGGTGCTACAGGGGACTAAGAGATGCTGTACCACATTCATTATTTTATGCACTAATGAAACTATTTTGTCTAAAAAGGTAAGCTATATTTTCCCTTACAAATGCATTTTATAATGACAAGCCCTTCCTTCAGCCACTAGTCTTCCGTGAAGTGCCACTGTGCTGTAGAGTAGACTGGGTTTATTATCACCAGCTTGAACAAAGTAAGTTTCTAAGGTGCTTGTGCCCAGACGTCAGGATTCGATGTCATCCGCAACCAGCCGGCCGCAATGGTGCCAACAACACAGAGACAAGCGCCACTCACCCAGCAGCCAAGCCGACGGCCGTGCCTGTTACACACGTTTATTACATCAGACTGAGCAGTTCTTCCGGACTGAGCTGTCCTGGTCCTTGACAGCTACGCCTCTCCTAATCTTCCTTTAAAGTAGGAGGAAAAGTGACATATCTTCTTCACAGATAAAAAATCCCAGGCCTGCCAAAGGCACAGCGTTGAGAAGTGTGTTCCAACCCTGTGCGGGAGGTTCCAGGCAAGCGGCTCAAATACTCCAGTTCCTTGCGTAAGGCCTCCAGGTCTGTCCTCCAGTGCGACGGCCAGATTATCTCCTCAATATCTGGACACAGATTAAAACAGCTAATAAAGATACACAGCTGCACACGCACCCTCACGTATGGCCGTCAGCATCTCTGTAAAGCTCCTATGTGTCGCCAGTGCCGTGGTGCTGTGCGGCGTGACAAGTCCATGTGTGGCTCTTCACACACTCACACACACAAATCTGCTCATGATGACACATCTAACTATGAAATAGCCATAATATAGTCAATTAAAAGCATTCTTAGAGACACAGCCTGATGTAGGAGCTCGTCGGTGTGAAATCTCTGCACCTATATTTCTACACAAAACCCTCAGAACCGGATTAACTCAATTTTCAATCTGTATTTCCCACCGACCGGGAAGAACATTCATTTCAAACAATGAGCACATGAAACCTATATTTGAAAAAAATCTGCTCCTTCTGCTCTTTCCCGCATCAGGCATGGCACAGAACAAGGAGCCCAAATACACGCAAGGGTCAGAAAACAACCTGTCCAAAACTCAACAAGGTTTCCACCATTTAGACATTCCTGTGTCTTATTTAACACACTGACATCAAAGCAGGCCTTCACTGTTTCTTCAACGCAGGTCCTGCCTTTACCAGAGTCTCCTCTGGGGACCTGGTAATAGACACAGAAGAGAACCCGTAACGGTCAGATTAACCCCCTCAGATTCCGTCTTACATATTTCTACCCAATTCGTAAAACTGCACCAGTTCCATGTTGAGAAGTTACAATAAAGAAAGTTTAAAGAGGGAAAATCGGCCCATTTCCAAGCGAACTGGTTCCGCATTAGTAAACAAGATCCCTGCATCTCATCCACACCCCTCACTCATTCCTACTCAATCCACTCCTTCTTCAAAGCGTTGGCTTTCCAGTTCAATAGCTATCGACCTAGAAGGCCGGTAAGCATTAGGACGTGGGCTGTTTTGGTAGCTGCTCTCCAGCTGTGGATCGAAGCCTCGCTTTTAAACGTGCTGACATCGAGGCGAACATCTCTAGCTACCTTGTCGAGAAAGCACGGGGAGCTGTCAGGCACCTTTGAGGTTCGATGGCGCGACCGGTCAGCGCATCTCCTCTGCAGACAATCGTTTTACCTCAAATTCACAGCAGCCGGAGACAGGCTGGAGGAGGCTGTTGGTGACCAAACATGGTGCGTTCATTTCTGCCCTTTCAGCAGGTACTTTATAACAATGCAGCCCTTGAACTTCACCTTTTTATGTGGTCTATTATTTTATTTTTATAAAACATAATGTGGGGTCAAGTGCACTTCTGGAGGTCAGCGCATCACCCTCCTTCCACTGAGCCAGCAGTGCTTAGATTACACCTGCAGTACTTTAACCCTTGCAGCTTGCACCACCTTTGAGGTTCATGTAGAAATGTATGAGCAACACCCACCCCTCCTCTCAGGTCTGGGTGTACAAATCCACACGAGCGGGATTTAGGTGGCGTTGCCTGTCCCAGCTCAGAGAGAACGCAAATAGCATCGTGCTGTTCTCACCACCAGGGTGATCTTCTTAGGTTAGTTTGGGAAGAGTCAGCAAACATGAGGAGCTCCGCTACGGACCACAGAACGCACATATGGTGAAGGAACATCTGCTGCCTCTGACCGGGTTCTGCAGCATGTGCATGTGTAGGGAAACCGGGCTTGGAGGGTGAAGATTTGATGACTAAGTCTGAGGTCCAGGAGAAGCTACGCTTTGTTTCTTTTTGTATGTCTGTCTAAGTGCAGAATGACGAAAAAATGAATCTCGAACCTTGAAACAATGATAGCTTCTGATTCTCTTTTCCCAAGAGCTGATCACACATAAGTCAGTGAATAAAACAAGTCTATTTTGGGGGCAAAAAGGAGCTTTGAGAACTTCTTACGGCTCAAACCGTTATCAAAAAGCCACCAAACATGCCACGTAAATGGTACCTTAATGCCAAATACCAGGTACTCTTAGGTCCAGGTGGGGTGGTGGCAGCGGCCCCCCCACGGAGGCTGAAACTGCCCAGCGCTCCAAGCGCCCAGGTTTGAATCTCACCTCTTGCTGTGGTACCCGGCTGCAAGGTGAATTACCCTGCCCCAAACGGTAAAACTTACCCTGCTGTAATGGGAAAATCGGCCCATTTCCAAGCAAACTGGTTTCGCATGCCAATAGCTTAACAATGAAAGTTACTTTGGACAAAAGCATCAAGTAAGGAAATAAATATATGTGAATGTAAAATATATTCACGGTTTCCACAGAGCTGCATGGTCAAGAGGCCCACAGAAGGGCGGCATTGCTCAGGCCATGTGACACTGCTGCCGATAGAAACGATCACGATCGCTCAGTGCCCCCCTGTTGGGTTCCGTTCGACAGAATGAACAAACACTGGCATTTTGCCGTTACCCTCCTCGCCCGACGACTTTCATTGAGCGCTTAATTGGTTCCTGTCTACAGTGACAGCTCACACTCGACGCTGTCAATGACGCCACCGCACCCTGCGCTTATCTCCACCAACCCTCCTCGAGCCCCCCCACCCTCCCCCACGGCCTCTCGTCGCTTCCCAAGACTCTGTTGCCCGCTCCGTCTGACTCATCCGAAACTGTGGTGAGATATGTCTGCGCTTCTCCTGCAGCTGAAGAAGAACAAGGCCTGCTCTGCACACGCATGGTGTGACCACGCTCACTCTCTGGCGATGACTGCACTGCATTTCTATAACCACGCGTGTCGCAGGACAGCGGCTGAACCCCCAGGAAAGCTCACCATGCCCAAATGAACATTTTAAAGGGGTGAAACAGAACCACTGACCTCAGACTTGGGAAGCCTGAAGAACACACAGGTCAGGCTTTGGCTGATGACTCATTCAGATGCTGGCAGCGGTCACGCCAAGAGGCCTCCACTGCTTTGGTGGACAATTCTGCTTATCCACAAGCTGTTGGCTATGAGACACCAAATGGTACAGCAAAGAGGGGCGAGAAATATTATTCCCAAATAAGGACAAAATATCCAGTATGTACCTCACTTTGGAAGCTGAGCTGCAGTTTTCAGTGTCAAAGAATTTAAGTCTTTTTTTAAAATAACTGTACACATACTTATGAAACCCTGCTTGCTACTGCCTGGCTGCTAAACCGTTTGGAGCTCCAACGCGAGCAAATTTTTCCATCATGCCAGTTGCGTGTAATAACAAGGAAGATGGCTACACCTTGGCCTGCTACCCACAATACATTGTTTTAGCTTGCCGGCGTTTAATCGGTGCACAAAGTGTCATGTATCCGTTGTCCGTACCGTCCCGCGATAAAAACCGTCTTACTGCAAGCAAAGGGCACATTTACACACAGTGAGCATTGCTATTTCCATTAGCTGCAAGATGCGCAAAAATAATAATTTCTCTCTCTAAAGGAGCATAACAGTTTGTTGTTTCAGAGGGACTTGCGTAGCTAAATGATAAAAGACTCTGGAAGTGCAGTGCAAAATGCTCTTGCGGAATACAAATGTGTGTGTTACTTTCCTCATTATTTTCTCACATTGTCTTTTGTGAGTATCTGAGTGCTGAAGAACCTTCCACTTCATTCATATTTATTAGACACAGATCAGGCAACCCTCTGACGGTCTTCAAGCATCGTTCGCGCACATCTCAACCTTGTTATTAAGCTTCTGAACATCGTGAGCAGCACTCTGTGTTACACACACCTTCATGCTAACGCTTCCAAATAAAACACTTCGCTGGGTGGGGTGAACATCTCCGAGGGGGCACCAGCAGGTCCGGGTTTGAGAATCTGCATCGGCATCGAGGGTGATGACGTGCACACGGAGATGGAGAAAAAGAGCTCCCTTGGGTTCTAAACCCCTTCCTCACCCTCTGTTTCCCATCATGCTCCCGACTCCTTTTCTATTTTTATGTCTCAAAACAGGGGACGTGTTATTGCAAACAAACAGAGGATGACGTTGGGCAGCATCAGGTTTGACTGAGGCTCCTTCTCCTGTCCGATTACCACTTTCTACTTTCACTGTTTTGCTCTTGCAATCCTCCACCTCTACCAAGAAAAAAATCACAGCAGGGCTACCGAACCGCCGAGTAGGAAGTCTGGGGGCAAAAGTGGTCAGAGGACCACGGCTGGAGTGAAATAACAAGCCCTTGATGCCTGCGAAGATCATCTCCAGCTGGAAGGAACTGCGAAACCCAACAAGATGCGGTCAACGGGTGCTTTGTGGATGGACCACTGGACACACAGGTAGGGGTTTGTGAGGCTACTGAGTAGGGCATGGCACTGTCCTTGCTGGGTCCCCCTCCTCGATACTTCTTCCCCTTTACACTAATGCGGGAAGTGGCACCACAGAGATGGCATTTATTTCATTTCAGTAGCAGGGAAAGCATTTCTGGTGCATTAGAGGAAAAAAGCAGACAGATATTAAAGCAGAAAAATAATTCCCTTCATGTGGTACAGCTTGAGGAGTTTGTGATCTCAAGAGAAGCATAAAAAATCGACAGGCAGAAAAAAGGCTTTTGGTGTAAATCGCTTACAGAGAGCCTATAATGTCTGGTTGTTTCATGAAGGGCAGAAATGAAGTCTAATTCCCCTCTATGGTTTCCACAGGGATGATCCTGAGTCTGTACATTTCTCATAGTGGACCTGTCACCCTCCTGGGAGTCCTTGAGCAACTCCAGACAGTGACACCTCATAATGCAACTACAGACTTCGCTCCACCTGATCTTCAGGCATAATAAGGACCACTGGCACCACAAGCGACCTCCTGCGGAAAGGTCACCCGGCCGTAAGGTGACTCTAAAGTCGGCAGCAAGAGGAGCAACAGACGGCGACAGTTATCGACGCCGTGCCTCTCGGCTGGATCAATCGGCTGCCAGAGTCCTGCCTACCAACGAGAAGCCCATCCCCAGAAGATGTTCCCCGAAAAGGACACGCAAACACAAAAAGTCACGGCCGGGTGTCGAGTCAACAGACAGTTCACTGGAAACAATGTGGAACATCGCAATGTCCTCGGGGCCCCTGCCTAGCAAAATACCACGGTTTATACACACGTATCGGGGTAAAGCAGAACTGAAGAGGTTCCCGTAGGTTCCCTTTGCACGAGACCGAAACACTTGCACCGCGGTAGCATCCTTCACCGCCAGGTTCACAACTTCTAAAGCAAACAAGCAAAAGGAATATAATAATTCACCCCCACTTTATCATGCCTACGCATTTATGCAAGAAACACGGCGCTCATAAATTCCAAAACCGAATAACAATATTAAAAAAAAAATCAAATCATATTCCTTTTCAATGAATTTATCACATACGCACAGAGCTTTTATTAAAGCAACTTTGCGCACATTTCACACCAGCTTTGGCACCGGCTGGGGGTTCCCAGCATCGGGTTTATTCATTTATTCTATGGACACCTCACCTGTACTGAGGGTGCAGAACAGTGAACAGTAATCCTCATGTGCAAATACTGGAAGCTCTAAATCCCACATTTCATATTCTGCATCTCCCTCAGTGAAAGTGCACTTGCTAAATTATTGTTATTATTATTGTTATTATTATTGTTGTTATTGTTATTATTATTATTATTATTATTATTATTATTATTATTATTATTATTATTATTATTATAACAGACAAGTTTTGCAAGTGAAAGTACAAGTCAGATGCCATATGATATGCAATAACAACACGGATGTGTGTAGAAATGTCGAGAATTGTATTACATGACAGTACATTACATTACACTACATCACATTACGGTACATTGATCTGCCCGCCGTTTGTCCAGCGGACCGTTTTGCTGTTATTAAACAGACTCCTGGCCCCCAAAATCGTGGCTTAAGAAGGCAGAAGGAGCGCGGCTTCTCAGTGTTTCCTCATCTCGATGCGGGATGATCGTCGCCGCGACAAAAGCGTCGCATCGGAAGGGAAAAATGACGCCGGATTCAGGCGGCATCCCGGTCCGCTCTTCATTCGTTCATTCATTTGTTCGTTCGTTCATGCTGGGTCCGGATCGCGAATATGTTTAAGGGACGCAACGAAAAGGAAGCAAACAAAGCGGAGCCACTTTTTTTTTCCGTCGTGGGGAGACGCGGTTTACGGAGACGCGCGGGTACGAGCGCCGCGCGAACGCGCCTCCGCGATAAACGCGGGGCCAGAAATGTGTTTTTTAAAACCTCATCCGTGCCATTTTTTGCTGAGCCCGCGATCACAGGGCTCCGGAAAACACACACACAATACACACGCGAATGCACCGCATTGAACGAAGGATGCAGGACGGAGGAACCAGATAAACAAGACACAAAATTTAAAAATCCAAATACATGGAAGGCAGCGGCGGAGAGAGATCCGTTCTTACCTGTGCAACTAATCCGGCTCCCTCTTCCCTGTGAGGTGTGTGTGTGTGTGTGTGTGTGTGTGTGTGTGAGAGAGAGAGAGAGAGAGGGAGAGAGAGAGAGAAGCTGGTGATGGATGAAGATCTCTCTGTAGACTCACAGTGAGAGAGAGATGATGGGTCTCTCCTTGTGGAAGATCTCTGTAGTCTCACACTGATGTGATGGTCTCTCCTTGGAAAAGAACTCACTGTGGAATCGATGAATGTTAACAATGAGTTTACCGGTATCTTCATGAAACTACTTGTCTCCTCCAAGACAACAACTGAACTGAAACACTTCTTTTTGGGGTGCTGTCTGTTTTATTTGCCTCCGTTTATGCCGATGTAGAACGTGTGAAGTTACCGTGTTTTCGTGGCGCAGTGACGAAAACGCAGTCAGGCTCAGTAGGTCTGATCTGAATGAAAAACATAACAGCGGTTGCTTTGACTATCAACGCTGTTAACAATGTCACCAGATACAAATTCACAGGGAAACAGTGGAGCTGCTGATAGTAAAGCGAGCAGAAAATAATTTCCAGTAACAAGCGGTGCTGATCTGAAAAGTAATGAACAGGTGAGCAGGACCTGGGACCGGAGGCCAGTTAAGGCTACGGAGGGCCCGTAACTCCGGAGAGCTGATTTTAAACTTTACCTCCTCCCATCTTCCGGTCTAGTTGAACGCCTTTATCTTCTAAAGCCAAGCGGACGTCCGCCTGCACTCACCAGGACGCTCGGTCAAGGTGCGGAGCCGATCCCTGCTGGCACCAAGACGTGACTGCACCGTTAACGTCCACAAGCCCTCAAGGGGGAGGAACTGAGACACCATCCAACACCGGGCTGCAGATGGGGGTCCGCATCAGTTCCGGTGTGGTAACCTGAGCTCGAGAAGTCATTTGTTCCAATTTCCACACCGTGCCGGTGGTTGAGGAGATGCCCGTCGAGGCCACGGGGGGTGGAGCGTTTCCCAAAATGAACGAGTTTGAGACTGGGGTGGCAGCAGGGTTTTGGCTCATTACTTCCTGTCATCCCTCTTTGGTTGAGGGCTGGGACTTCAGGTGGGATGGAGGGATGGTCTCTCTCAGGGGGTTAATGGCCCAGCTGCTGATCTGTCATGCAAAGCAGCAGCTGAAAGTTCTCCAACAGGTATGATGTGAGGGGTGGGGGGTTGTGTGTGTGGTGGAGATGGGATCCAAGCGGAGGCTGTTAGCGGCGATGGATGAACAAATCGATGTTTAGCATAGGCGGATCGGGGGTGGGAAGTTTCACCGCGCTCCACCCTGCTCTGCGATCCACCCTTCGCCCGTAGCGAACAACTGCAGCCGTGCTCCCTCCCCAGCCCCTAGCGCCGTGTGCGAACGACAGAAGCTGATGTGATCGAATTACCACCTCATTTTCCAGCAGCTGGTTCTTTTGCGTCCAGCAGACCAGGCTCAGCACCGGCCGGTCGCCCCGTGCGCTCTGTAACGTTACTGCCACGCTGCAGGTCCGTTCTCTCTGGACCTGTGGACGGGAGACCCGCACTCCGTCCTGTCCCCGTCCACTTACGTATGCTAATGCTAATCAAACTAGCAGGCTACGCTAACCGCTTCAAAGTGAGAGTTCAACGCAAAAATGCGATGCAGACTGTAGGTTTCGTTTCTATTATAACAGTAAAACTGCAGAGGTTTTTTGGACTTTTTTTAGAAATTGGGATGACGGGCTATTTTTGACACCTACGGGGAAGCCGTCTCACTCTCATTCCGTGCTACATCAAAGGCGTGCGCCTTCATTTCTGCACATTACGCTTGCATCACCCAGGCCCTGCTTGGTAGCCTCTCAAAGCCCTGCTGTGAGCCTTCATGGAATAAATGACAGATATTTCTTACCGAAATGCTTTTTTGCCTTTATATCCCTGCAGCTCCAAACCACATTGTTCAAACTCTCCAACACGGTGGCGGTATATCACACATCGGTGGAGCAAAACCATTTCTTGGCATCTCAGGGATTTCTCCTCAAAACAGTGATTCCAATTACTGTGCACAGTCATATTTCTGAAGCTCTCTGTGAACGTTGAGAACTTTCTTGTGAGCCTTCTTGCCTGTTTTCCAGATCTGTTCAGAAATTAATTTTACACAAGCGACTAAAATGTCTGGATTTTCAACAGTCATGACGTTTGCCCATAACTGGAAGTCCACAACTCTTCCTGGTAATTCAGCTAAAGTGCAGCTTAATGAAGAAGTGCAAGGAGATGCAATGAGTCAATATTCCCTCCCACTAGGTGGGGGTTTCCTTGCCAGCAAGTCTGCTCCACTATGGGGGTTGGGGCTGAGCTGGCACTGCTACAGGAGGTCTGGGACACTTCTCTTGGCTTCCCTACTCATCTCGGCGAGAAGTAATCCTTATGTGGTTGTCACCTGTCCGCAGGTAGGGGATAAGCAACCGGAGCTATTTTAGGAAAAAGGGACAAGCTTCTGATAATCTTTCCAAGAGCTTGACCTCCACTCTGTCCTCCCAACCCCCCATTTCACATGGCCTAGGAGTCTTTCACAAATCGGACACCAACCAATGAGAAGAGACCTTGAACCTTGCTTGTTCTCTCTCCTGTTTGACTTAGGAGGGTGCGTGGCGATGGGGGCAGGAGTGGGATTGGATTAATGCACGTCATGCAGAAACGTGCAGGACATCTCGCCGAGAGAACATCCCATTCCACAAGGCATTAGTCTCCGGGGAAAAGCAATGTGTAGGAATCCCCGCAGGGATCTGCAGCAGATCCTACCTTCTGGTTTCATCCATCTCGTTCTAAAGCTCAATGACAGCTTCACCTCCAACCCAGACTAGGATGAGGAGATGAATGTGCTGGCACCGTCTTTTCTCCAAGGCCGATGGCATTTGTTGCTTCTCATTGAGGTCTCCGTCTCTCTCATTCATCTCAACTCTCGTTCATCCCTCGATCGCAATCCAATTACAGAAGTAGCCAAAAGCCGGGGGACCTTGAACAAAGGCAATTAGTGCCATTTACTCTCACAGGAGGGATTTTTCCCAGGTCACACAGCTCCGGAGAGCATGGCATCGCCATGCCGTAAAGAGTATGAACCGCAGGCCGGGCCACAATAGCCTCACGCTTTTTGATTCATATCTGGACATCTGTTCCATCCCGGTGTGCTCGGTGAGCAAGTTGGGTGACCTCTACAGTGGATCCCAGGTAACCCCCAGAAACATCCTCACTTGGACCCACGGTGGTCAGCAGAGGTCTGGCCAGCAGCCCGAGGTCTGGTGGTTATGCAACAGGGCCAAGTAGCTTCGCACCTCTTTGCCAAAAGGTTTTACCTTGTGAATGAACTTTCAGGGACATACGCTGCGTGTTTTCAATCTAGCGTTACACACAATTTTTAAACAATTTTCATAGGATTAATTAACTGTGATTTTCTCTTTTTTTTGACCAACTGGTATCGATAAGAATTGTTTTTTCCTGTGATTACAACTCATATGAGAATAAATTGAATAATAATACTTACGTACATGAAGTATAATTACATTAATTCATCACTTCAGACAAAGACAAAGGCAGCTCTTAAGACTTCTATTTGTCACAGCTTGCTCTCCAGGGGATGGGGTTGGTCTATTTTTTGACACTGATTTGTAATTAGGCAGCTTTTTCCCTTGTTCTTCAAGGTGTGGCCACTCTGGGTATTTTTAGCCGCCATCTTCAATAAGATGAGCAGCCAGTTTATCATCTTGACGTTCAGCTGTTGAGCAAAGGCTGGCTGGTTCTTTGAAAGGATGTGGAAGATTTGTCCTTGCATCTTTTTTTTTGACATGGCCAGACAGTAATGCATGGGGGGGGTGCAGCTGAGACACAGGAGTGACAGGACTCCATACCCAGGATTCCCCTCAAACAACCACCTCCTGCCACCCATCATGGCACTGGGTTTACCCTGCAGTCAAAGAGAGAGGAATATAATGCACAGTTATAGACAGGGACCTGGGGCATCACAGCAACTGCATCCTTGCATCAGCACCACCGGTGGCTCACTTGCAGAAGCTCGAGCATCTTGCAGCTGCATCACCAAAAAGAAAATGGCTAAATTAATGATGATCAGGCCCTGAAGCAGCAACAGCAGCATTGCAATATTGATGAGGAGGTCTTCAAGGTTTTCTCTTCGTCGTCTTACAATTCCACGCGTGCACCATTTCTGTAGGCAGTTTGGGAGGATTGGTGTGTGTGTGTGTGTGTGTGTGTGTGTGTGTGTGTGTGTGTGTGTGTGTGTGTGTGGGAGGGGGGATGCTGCTGACTTTTCACAGATCGACTCAGGGTCACGGGATCTGACCGCAGCTGATGCAATCGCCTGTCTACTTGCTACACTGATGCCCAAGCGTGATGAGCAGATGACCACAGGGGTCAGCGTGTAATACGGCTTGACTCGAGAAGCCAGAACAGAACTGCAAATATGACCGTCTGTCAGCTAACGGTCAGTCTGAGGATAAGAGCAACTAAGATCGGAATAATAAAGATCGAAGGGCGTGACCATGGCTCCGGGGTGGGTGTGTCAGTCGGCGATTGTCTCAGGTATCGAGTGTCCAAATGTAGCTCCATCTCGTGTCCCATTCCCACTTTGTGGATTTATATTGAGGGGCTGACAGAAGCGTAAATCAAATACTGGTACAGAAACACAGATCTCATCCCAAACCTGAGCAAAGGAGCTGAAAAGATACCCTCGGGGGGGCGACAGCAAATCAAAGGCAGAAAATCACAAGGCTGGTTGGCAGCCTTTAAGCAAATGAAGGAGATGCCCGGGAATGAAGCTTCATATGATCCAGCTGGGGCCCCGCTGGCATCCCGAAGTTATCTTTCCACCTGGGAATCGAAATCAATAACGCAGTGTTCAGCGCTAACAAAGGCGCGGTTCACCGGGAAGCCCAGCAGCGCCACGCTGCCGCTCTGGGAAACGTGGAAACAGGAACTTGAAGGCATTTGCATTCCTAAAAGGGAGAAACTGGGAGAAACAATAAGAGGAAGCGTGTGAAACACAAGCTCATTTCCTGGAGTCTGGTTTTTGCTCCATTTCCTGGTCCAATGCAGTGGAGCAACATCATTAAAGGGCTTTTGTAGGGACTCCCCCCCAGGAGGGAATCGGAATCCGTCCCAAATTAGCATGTGTGTGGAGGGCAGCAGTGCGGAGCTGGGCAGCTGATCAGGCCCGGAAGCTTCTGCCACAAGGGCAACATTCAGTAAGGGATGTTTATCAGGGTGGTATCTCCTCACCCACAGGATACAAATCAGAGAGGGTGGCACTGGCAACAGCTCTAAGACGCGCGCACATACACACACACACACACACACACACACACACACAGCTATTTTCTCTCTGAAAAAATGGGACTAAGCTGAGATTCAGATTTCTGGAAAAATTATGTGTAACAGAGTAACACTCTGCCAGGAAGCCCAAGCTCCTCTCTGCGCAGGACTCCAACTCTAGAATTTTGTCCAGCAGCCACACATCAGTAGAGTCCCCTCTTCATGACAGCTGCATGCAAAGAGGGGAAACGGCATCGTGACTTTGGTAAGCTCAATGCCATATTTGAAATCCACTGGTGATGAGCAACAGTCAGTCAGATTTTTAAAAAAACAGAAATCATATGGTCAGCGTGTGAATGATGTCCCCCGGTGTGTGGAGGACTGCAAATTCGTATCTGCTTACACTTGGCCACCATTCGGTCCCCCGCTTTCAATACAGAGGCCATGAATTATTGATGCCCAGTAATGCACACTTATATTCCACACGAACGCCGCTTTCGGGGATTTGTCCAGCCCATGAATTAATGACTCGGTCCGTCGGGGCGTTTCCTGGAGATTATATTACCCGGCATGACAAAAGGGACTGTGTTGAACCAGAGGGCAATGGGTGCCGGCCGGGAATGTTCCGGAAGCACCTTGGCATCCCAGCTGTGCTGAGAATCGATGATCCCAACAGGCGGTGGCTCATTAATCAACCCCCTCCCCGCCTCGGTGCAGCACGCAGCCTGCAGCTGATGAACTTGCAACACGAATCTTTCTGACACCGCAGCCATCAAACTGTTGGCAACCACACTGCGTCCTGCCGTACACCCCCCCACCCCCCACCCACACACACACACACACACACACAAACTTACACACAAACGACCCCCCCCCACCTGTTTTCTCCCATGAAATTTCTTCATGAGCATCCCTTCTTCTGGGGAGAAGGTTTGTGGTGCCCCCTAGGGGAACCGATATTGCATCTCTTAGACGGCTACAGCTGCGAAGTAAAGAAGTTGTTAAACATCACATACAGTTGAATTTAGCATTACATATTTTTTTAGATACAGATACATGCAGGTCACAAAGAAGCAAAAATAAAATGTTAATTTATAAACAATATAAGTTTATACCTTAAAGACTGAAGTTCATCAAGGGAATAAACAAACATGAACTATTTACTGAATTCCTGTATACTGTTTGGTGTTTTTATTATATGTATTTATTATATCAATTTAAGTAATTTACTTCATTCAAATACGTACACATATATAGCATCCCCAAGACACCCCCACAGACAAATCTTGCAATTTGCCTGAATATCTTGGTTGTTTTGGAGCAGGACGGCTGTGATGTCTTCACAGACACACACACACACACACACACACACACACACACACGATTAACCCGTTTCTGCTCCCCCACTGCTGTGACATCACTGTGTTGTGATGTCAGAGCTGCTCCAGCTGTCACACGCTCATTTATTGTTTTATTATTCTGTGGGTTTTTCAGGCTGATCTCCTGACCACTGTAATCCTCATCCCCCCCAGGGGGGGCATTAATCATTAATCTGATGACCACCTGCCCTGTCAGGGTCTCTGGGCGGCCGCTCGCTCTCTTTGTGAGTCTACGGGTCTTGCTGTGCAGTGAGAAACATCTAGAAATCACCACTGGCCTACAGTGACCCTGCTGTAAAATCCACTGTAATGACATCAGCCGTCATATTATGTTTATTCTAGACTGTGTTTAAGATCCCGCTGAGAGAACAGTGTTTTACCAGGGTGTTTACCAGTTATGTGTAAACACAGTCCATGGAGTTATAGTAAGGAAGTGTGCACATTTTGGTTTTGGTGTGTGTGGTGTTTACTGCCATGCTAGTGTGTGTTTGACTGTCTTAGTACTATGCTGGTACTATGCTGGTAGTTCAGTGGTGCTGTGTTGGTACTGTGCTGGTACCACGGGAGCAGGCTGAGATCCTGAGCTTTTATGAATGGAAGCTGCACTGTGGGTCCCGGCCACCTCCTTTCCTCTGTTGCCATGGAGATGCAAGGAAAAGTTGCTTCGGTGAGTCGCAGGTTGATTCATAAAAACAGGGGAGGAATTGTTTGCTTTTGCATGCTCACACACTCTCACACACACACACTCATACATAAATGTACTAAACAGAAGAAGTTTAAAGGTAATAAGATTTGGTGATATATAACACTTCATACACATCAGATCCTTTTTTTGTTTTCCACACCCAAAAAGAATATGAAGCAACAGAAAGAGCTGAAAAGATGGGGATACAACACCTTTAAGGGTGACACTGACCAGTTCGGTGATGCATCACGTGTTCCTCCCGTTTACCTTTCCACCTTTATTTTTCCTGCTGGTAACTAAATAAAAATTGTAAGTCTTTTTTGATAATATTTTAAGAGTTTGAGCTGCGTTAAAATTACACCCAGTTTAAAATGACTACAAATTAGAAAAAAGTACACCGATCCCACAAACTCTTAACCAAATGACCAAAAGACACAAGCAGTAAACACTGCAAAAGGGAGTTGGATCAGGATGCCGATCACCACTCCGAGTGCTCTTTACTGTCATCTACTGGTCCAGCAGGAAAACAGGTTTACAGACAAATTAAGCAATAGATAAAATAGCACAGAAAGTATATATTTCTGGGGTGGTGGTAAAAAACTGGGTGGAAATGTTTGTATGCCTGAATTCATAACCTGATCATTTGTAACGCAAGCCGCTAATCGGTACTTTTACGGTACACTTTACCCTGTAAATGAGTGTCCTGCTTCCTCTCACAATAAAGAATTTTCTGTGTCTCTGAAAAAAACGTGAGCAGCACAAATTAATTCATTTGAAAGCAGCAATTTTGTAGAGAACAGCAGAGTCTGGGGCCACCACAGCAAAGAAATTCACTGAAATTTTTAATCATATGTAGATTAGGATTAAAATAACATCAACAGAACACCAGAGAAAGCAAACATGCAAAAAATAGTCTGGAAACAGAATCATTACTTAGAGGAAAGTGTGTGATCAAACCCAAGTAATATGAGGACAGAGGTGGAAAAAGCAGAGAAATGAAAGATAAGTATGTGTGCTGCTCCAATAGTTAAGAGACTAAAGTTCCCGCTGTATTAGTGTGGCTGCTGGATGCCATCAGCAGAATTTAAATGTCAATTTAAGTGCAGATATGGATTTTGACAATTATTACACACTTTAACAATGAACAATGGCAAATTTATTTTGGGGTAAATACATACAATCCCCACACACATTACTACAATCTTACAGTAAACATTGAGCACATGGACATGGGGTCCAATTTACTGCATTAGCTGCATTTTCATAAAACACCTCTTATCATTCCAATATTTTTTCTGCTCCAGTAAAGGTATGCAGCTTGCAAGAAATACTACTATTAACCTTTATTTGAATGAGGTCTTTGTCCAAGGGTGCAATGATTTTACATATTTATACAGCAGGGTAATTTTTACTGTAATAAATAGTCTGATCAAGGGCACTAAAATGGGGATTCAAACCAGAGACCTTCAGATTGTAAGGTGAGGTGCCCCAACCACTGTGCCACCTGCTGGCTTCATTCATATTCCCAGAGGGGTCCCAGAGGGGGGACTGCTGATGACTTGCACTGGGCAACACAGGAACTGACATTTTCTCACCTCCAGAAATAATGAAGACAATGTGTCTCCAGCAGCATTCACAAGCCGCAGCCCTAAAAAAGCCCCATGAGGCACTTAATAAACCCGGCTTCAAATAACAATGACATGGACAAACAATATAAGCAATAATAAAAACATAATTATAGATTTGTCTACAACTGACCTGTGAGTGAGAGGCCGAGCTGAAGGCCGTCAGGGTTCAACATTCTCAGCCACCCCACTCTGATCAGAGGTCACAGACAAAGGATGCTGTTCACAGCCTCTTTGTCATGACAACTGGTCTCCATGACAGCAGCAGCAGCACCAGCAGACCACCTGGCTGGACTCATTTCACGGCAATTAACCTTGTTATCATAAGGTAAATTCACTATATATCATACTAATATATTTTTATTGCAGAAATATTTACTTTTGTAGATAAATTAATAACTTTAGCAGGTATGATTGTTACAGTACTTATTTTTAAACGCGTCTTCTGAAAATGACGTGGTGACAGTAGCCGTCCACATGGAGCAACATCTTAAAGAGGTTATCAGTGCTGAGCAGAAAGGCACCAGACTAACTGGGGGGGCTCAATATTTAGCATTAGGCCATTTAATTACCTGCACTCAATATCTTATTAGGAAGTAATCTGACTGCAGAGGGGCATTATGGGTTAGTCACCAATGGCAACCCATGACTTTCTTCTGCCTGCCATACTTTGCTTTTTTTTGTTAATATACAAACTGACTACTGTCAGCCACTTCATTTTCAGCAAATAAAAGCCTTTGCATTAAACAAAATATGAAGTTAAAAAAATCCTTTATCATCAGATACTTTGTTCTACACAAGTCTGTTGCATAGAGAGTGAACCATCCTTTCAATCTCAAATTCCTGGAAGAAGTGCTGAGAAGGTGAGAAATACCAGGGCAAGCAGGAGTGTGTGTGTGTGTGTGTGTGTGTGTGTGTGTGTGTGTGTGTGTCTGTCAGCCAGAGAAAGACAGAGAGAATCCATGACAAAAGGAAGCACAGAGAGCCTTGGTAAGTTTCTGATCACTTGAAGACACAAACGTAAAAAGTTCTTGGTGTTTTCTCATAATCGTCCTTAAACAAAGTGCCGTGTAGGAAAATAATAATATTACAGTGACCAAAAATTAAACTGGAAGTGTTCAACCTGAGTCTCCCACCTTGGGAACCAGGGGGTTATAGGTTCTGACTCGGGGCCTGTTCCCGTGCTACTTGTTCTTGCTGGAGTCCTTCTTGTGGGGATGTTTCTGTGCAATTCCATAGGGTACATGGGCAGCGATGGTGCCCATCTCAGCCGCCCCTTCCACATGGAACATCTGGTCATCAAAGTAAATGTGAGGACGGATCTTCTCCAACATGGGACCCTTGGGGGCTCCAGCTAGAAAGAGTGCCTCATCGGTCTCCAAGCCCCAGGCGCGCAGTGTCTTGAGGGCACGGATGCCTGAGCTGGCAGCACTCCGGGCTGTCACCAGGTAGGTGCGGATGGGGCAGTCCAGACGATGGCCCTTGGCATAAAACTTCTTCTGAAGCTTTCCCAAGGACTCCAGGAAGCCCTTTAGTGGCCCCTAGTGACCCAAAAGAGAAACAAATCACTTAGGACTCAGTACCACGAGGTGGTGCTCCTGTACAAATGAGACATGATGGATTGAAATGGGATATGAAGCAGCACTATTTCTGGACAGTGTCTACGTGCGGTAACACCGTACACATCAGCAAAAGTGCAGCACAGTACATAACGGTACAGCATCAACATACGTGGTCCAGAAGTTTGTTCTCATGTTCCTTCTCATGCTCAAAAAACTTGTCCAGGCCATGTGTCTTGAAGATACGTTCTGACTCATCAGAGAACAGCACTGCATCACCATCGAAGGCCACACGCAGTTGAATGTCCGACACTTCGATTAATTTCTCTGGAGTGAACATGGTGGCCGCAGCAATGCCTGGAGCGATAGCAAAACAGCATGATTGAAGAGCACACATTAGACACACAGTAAGCACATTCATTTCCCACACTACTCACCTTCGGCCAGTGCCTCCCGGACCTTCTCTGCATCTGCAGACAGGTACAGGTTGGTGTGGTAGGCCTTCAGGTAGCCAATGGGGCTGCTTCCACCGGTCATGCAGAACCGCTCGATGAACAAGTCTGCCGGAACAAGATAGCCGATGAACTGATTTTCAGAAGATGTGGAACTATGATGGAGAAGGCACTGATCTGCAAAGGTTCTGCTGTAGACTTAAGCTTAAATACTTACTTACTGTAAGTGCAGAACTAAAGAACAACATGGATCGTAAGGGTAAAAGAATTCATAAAGAATAACAAAACATCACTTACAAAAGCAGGAAATAACTCTTGTTATAATCACAATAATCAACACAGAATTGCATTAACACACCATTTACAAGAAACCCTCAAAAATGTATAAAATCAAGAACATCCTATACAGAGATTGATGATCTGCCCATCCCACCACTGCGGCATACATGATGGAAGTTAATCTCCTACAATCCCCCCACCACCACAAAAGGCTACTTGTTTTAACATCTTTAACACTGTCTAAATAATCAGTGTATATTTTTAATAAGCCACAAAACATAATTAGGTGGAAAAATAAACTCTGAAGGCTATTTTTTTAGTGATTATCTGCATCCTGCTCAAATCTAGTGGGAGAGTGAAGCTGTGGTGTGACGCACGCATTGCCCATAGCATTTTGGCAGACAGCACACCCGTGCGAGAGAGGGGACAGAAGAAAGAGACAGGGAGTCCCAGGCACAGCAGGGGCGTGTGGGAGAGGGGAAGATAGCGGCTACAGGGAAGGCCAAGGCCAAAGAGAGACAAGGGTAACGGGGCAGCTGATTCCACTTCGCTATTCTCGGACACTGACCCCCCTCCCACAGGGGCCCAAGAGACCCCTGAAGCACATTCTGCAGTGGGTGCTTCTAATTTACTTTTTGTGAACATTTAATGTTTAGATTTGCTTAAAAAATTTATCTGATCATTTGCATCTGTGTCTCCTGTATTTGCAACACATAACACAGGAAACTTCTTTGAATTGGATAAATGGCTCTTCAAAACAGCTAAAATCTTGCAAAATGCATGAAGATGTAACCTCAGTGAGATCCAGCGGCATTGAGATTTGACAGCCTTTAAATGTAAACCCACTGAGACGTAATCCATTTGATATATAACTACACCAAACTATAACAGCATGAAGACGTGACACCTTGGAGATACAACAACATGTAACAGCATCGAGATCAAATACTTTCAAGATGGAACCTCTACAAAATGTAACAACATCAAGATATGATCACCTGCAGATGTAACAGCACTGACACATAACATCCTATCGTCTAACCCTAACCATCACCATAACACTTCAAGATGTAAATCACTTGAGGCATATGAGGACTGGGATGTAACCATTTTGAGGTATAACTCCACTAAGATATAAACTGCACTGTGGTTACACCTTGTATGAGTTTTATTCTTCAAAACTTTTTTAGATCAAGCTGCCTGCTGAAAGTGCCCAGCTCGTGCACTGGCTCTATCTCCAGTCTGAAAGAGCAGGCTTTGTAAAGCTGTGCTGTTGTTCCACACCACTCCAAACAAGATGCCTCTGTCCTGTATGTCCTTCTGTCTGGTAACAGAGCAAGCCACCCCCCCCCAGTTGCCATTTCCTTTCTGTCTGAGGCTCCCTTTTTTCATCCAGACCGTAGCGGTCCTTTGATCTGGCGGATGAGGCTGAGGTGCACTTGGCTGAGTGTCCGCTGAGCCCGCCTGCTGAGCGTGTGCATGGTCTCGCAGCTCCTTTCACACAGATCAAAAGCTGGGACGCAGCTGTCTCCCAACGGTTTGGGGACAAGGAGAGGGAACAGGAAGTGGTAGGCAAGTGTCTAGTGGGTTATATGTAGGGGTCATAGGTTGCAAAGCCTGCGTGGGAAGCAAATACCCAGCTGGACTCTAGAATCATTAGGACCAAGGTAGACTGAACACTATTTTCCTGAAATGATGACTGTTCCATAACACTGAGTGACTAGATATCTTAAATCAATCAATAAATAATCAACTCATGAATCAATCAATTAAAGAAAGCCCAGCATGCTTCTTTCTGTTTAGCGGGAAAGCAACTGCTGCACGTGATTTAGAGGTTGTGAGATACCGGATTCTTGTCTGTGGGTGCTCTGTGGGTGTTTGTATGGTGTTTTGTGGAAGCATCTATTGGACTCACTGTGATGGTTGATGGTGTTGATGAGCCTCACTCCCACATGGGCATGATTGTAGGTCACCAGCACGATGTCGAAGAGCTCTTCGCTGTCCGGGTACAGCTCCCGAAGTTGCGAGTTCACAGTCTCCAAGGCCTGTGATGTGGTGAAAGGTGGAACACATTTTAAAGCACCAAATGAAGGTTGCTAGTTCAACCCCCACTATCCTTCATGGTTTTACCTATAGTCTAGCTTTGATATTTACTCAAACTGCTGTAGTTAAAATACCCAAGTGGACAAATGGCTTAAACACTGAAAGTTTCTTTGGAAAAAAAGTGTCCATTAACTGAAGCTTCAGTCTTGTCTCTCAGATCCAAAACTTACTCAGTTTCCACCACTTGACCAATTCAGAGTCATGATGCTCCAGAACGTATCCCGTAGGACAAATGGCATTAGGCTAGGCAGGTTACACCCCAGACAGGAAAGCAGCCCATCATGTAGAAATCACACACATTCACTCACTCACACATATATACACTACGGGCACTTTAAACAAACATCTTAAATACATCTTTTGCCTGCAGAAGTGAAGCTGGGAGGCATCAGCACTACCTGCTACTCCACCATGCCACTCTTTTTGTCCAAAAAACAGCACAAAATCCAGCCTGTGTTTCCACAAATGTGTAATTCTAATGCTCCACAACTGTATTGATATATTGATATACTGTATGTTGCTGAATGACCTCTGCGCTCCCTAACAGGGGCTCTGGAGAGCCATCTGGCTAAAGGCTGAGAAAAGAGGACCTAAAACTGAAGGCTTTCAACTGATAACATAGACTTGAAGACTGTGGATTATGGACTGAAGACTGCAATCTGAGGACTGTCGATTTTGGACTGAGGACTGTGTACTGAGGAGTGTGTATATATACTACTGGCCTTGACAAAAGGAAAAGCGGGTCCAGGTGCGAAGGGTTCGTTCTCATGCTCCACTTGGAACTTGAGGTATTCTTCCACTCCCTTCTCCTCAAACACCCTCTGCTCCTTCTCCATCCGGAAGAGCACCCGTGAGGACACGGCAATGGTCACGGCATTCTCTGGCTTTGGCTGAGGAAACAAATTCAGCGTGAAAACCACCCAATAGCGTTCTCTCAGAAGAGGAGGAATCGCTGGTGAGAACCCAAAAACAACACATGGTGGATGCTGTTAACAGTAGAGGAGATGCAGTAAAATTTTGCTATGTCAACAGTTTATGAGATACAAAATGACCCATTTCATTGCTCATCGCCAAGGTTGAGCCACTGAATCTGCTAAACACCAAAGCAACTTGCTAGGCTCCATCAGCCACCTGCAGGATACAATTTCCCCTGAGTGCTGCTCTCCTTCCAGAACTTTCATCTGACATCTTTCATGCCATTAATATGTCACAAAGTCCAGTCCAAGGTGTTAATGTCAAGCACAAGCCAATGCAGTGATTCATGCATCCAAATATAGCTAAGTGTTTACTGTACCTCATGAGAAACGTTGGAGGCGGGGGCTAGTAACTTACTGGTCTGAGGGCCCTGAGCACAGAACACCACTGGGGATCGTGGTCCCAGGTGTATGAAAAAAGCTACGTTTGTGTAACACGAGAGTAGCTGTGACCATATGTGCGGTTCGGGGGGGCGTTCAGCAAGACTCAGTGCCTGTCTGCAGGGACATTCCAGTTGGGGCAACCAGCAAGGGGTGAGTCACCCACCACAGGATGGCCTTCAATGGCTAAAAATAGATTGGGGGGTTCACTTAGATGCCAGGGGGTGCATGGTAGGCTAGAACTCTGCTGACCAACATGGTGTGAAGAGGCCAGTAAACACACAGGACCCAACCGACCACCAGGCCCAAGTCTGTACAGGGAAACTGCTCAGTGGGACTGAGTGGGTCAGTGGGACTCCAACTAAAGTGTTGGACATCCTGAAATGGTTCAGAGTGACATTTTCTGCTAATCATTTTGTATTTTTATATGGCTCTTGCTGAAATTTAAATGTTATTTATTCAATCGACTGTCATGCTGGTTTAAGTATTGTGCACTAGAGTCACAACTTTGGCTTGATGCGTTTTTGATGTCACATTCAAATACGGAGGGGAACGCATCTGGTAAGAACTGCAAAATATGCCTCAAAGTTTCTTTTACAGAGGTCAGTCACAAGCGAGGACATTTTCCCAAGCGAGGTGCGTATTTCAGACATGCTGCGTGTAAAGGATGAAGTTCACTGGGTTTTTACTGGTAGAGTACAGTAATATTGCCAAATCTGCATCTCCAGAAGCATGCATTTAGGTCAAACTGTGCACCCACACTTGAACCAGACAGAATGAAAGTTGTCCACACGTTCTTGCAAAGATACTTACAAAAAAGATGCCGCCCTCCACCTTCCGGGCTCGCCGTACTGCCCCCTTTGTAAAAGCATAGGTGATGTCAAAATTGGATAATCAGTCTTTGAGTGATCTTGGCCTACTTGGGAATTGACAGTTTTCAGTCATTTCAAGCCAGCGATGACATGATCCAGCACAGCTTGTGGACATAATACTGCTGTTAGATGTTCACGTTGGTGTTAATTTAATGTCATGCTGACTAACGTATTAAAAGACAGACACTAAGTGGCACAGAATAATAAGAAAGAAGTATATAAATCTGGAATCTTCTTAGCTGAGAAGTGTTTTCAATTGTTTTCCGAGCAAAAATAAAAAAAAATAATTTATTAAATATGCCTTCATTTGGTGAAAGGATATCTGGAGTATTTAGAAACCCACATCTCAGAGTTACCTGCAACTGACTAAATGCTATTTGCTGGCTGCCGTTTCAAACGGGACTTGGTGTGAACTTACCATAACTCCAAGAGCATGATAGGTATGCAACATACCTTAACTGAAAATATCCCACAGGCCTTCCCAGATAAATATACATCCACGTCTTCTGTCTTTACAGGTAAAAGGTGTGTTTTATCTCATGTAAAGCCTGACCAGTTTGCTCTGGACAATGTGTATTTTGGCTTCACTGATAGACCAGATTTTTAAGTGTGACTCTTAAGTCTATCTAAGCTGGAAATTATTTTAAGTTGTTTGCTTTATTTATTTTTTTTTATGTACAGTCGATTTCAGCTGAACGTAGTGCTATCCACGTGGTGCACCGGATGCATTTAGGCCAAGCTAACAACAACCAAAATAAAGCCACACCTGATGCAGCTCAAGTGGAATTATCCTCCCACTTTTAGCCCTTGTTTAACAAGCTATGCCACTCTGTCCCTGGAGCTGCCTGTCAGCAACGCTTCCAAGAAAAAATTGCTGACCCTCCTATTAGAATCCAGAATACACAGCAGAGAGGACATCTGACAGCCAGTCGCTTTCTGGCAAAGCTACAGCTTGCAGAGATCCTTATTTTAATCGGCATAAATCCCTGTCACTATCCCAGCAGGGAAATTTATGACATGCTGTAAATAAACAGATTCCAAAATGGAGTAAGTACTGCAGCACCCAAAACCGGTCCCAGTTATTGAACTGTGAGGTGGGAAAGGGCAGATGTACATCCGTCACTGAAAACAGAACTGCATGGTGACAAGAAATGAGGTGTCTGCATGCAGGTGCTCAATGTAAACATGATTTGTGCAGCAATTGGTCCGACATCGCGCCTCCCTCTTCCATGCAGGTGGTGTCAGCCATCAGTTTCAGGAGATCAGTTACCAGCAGAAGGACGCCCAACTCACCGATTTGGGTTTCTTCACAGCGCTGCCATGGTTATACGAATCCTTGGTGTCTTCCCAGGAGCCCTTGCTGTCCCCATTGGCAGTAACGCTGGAGTCTGCTCGGCAGTCGTGAGTGGCAACAGCCTGCGTTGAGTCAAGGCTCATCTTTCCTCTTTCCTCTGTCCGCTCATTCACCAGATTGTCTCGTAGTTTCCCTCACGGTGTCTAACAATGTACCAACCACTCTCCAAATCAGTGAACGTCCACTACATTTTACCACCCACGGTTCCCGTTTTCCCTTGCAGCAAGTACTACCAGTCTTGTTGGTAAGCCCAAAGTAGGTAGATGTATTACCCAGGCAAGGGACAGGAGGGGAAATGGGGTAAACTTTCCATCCACACTGTTGGTTTCTGCTCCCTTGGCTTGCTCCCGCAGCTCAGTTTGCTCCCCCAGTCGCAATCGATGTGCCTTCTCCTCTTTTGCTCGCTCTCCACTGCCCGGGATACTCTTACTCTCAGCCAGTGGAGATTAGGCCCGCCCACCATCTTTAACGCTTTGCTGCCCACTCTCCACACACAAACACACACGCGGGCGCGCGCATTGGAACAGCCACCAACCTCAGCCAATGACCGACACGTTCCCACACGACGCGCACGCTGCCTCTCACACAGTTGGCTGCTGTGCACCACATGCAGTTCACTATTTACACCAAAGATCTGCTAGCCGGGGTTCACGTTACGTCGACCAGACACGTCTGTCGTTCTGCAGTCCCTGTTCCTGAGAAGTGCTCAGCTTTACAGAATCAGTACATCTGCAGAGTATGAAGCCTTTAATGACTTCACAGGATTACTGTTTACCGGATGACCTACAGGTTTAGCTGAAGGTTATATCAATGCCGATATTGTGTGGATGTTAGAAACATTTTCTGTGATTTTAGTGTTCATGTGTTGTCACGAAGCATGAGAAAAAAACACTTCTTCTTCTTTGATTCCACATGAACATGTAGAATAACATTTTCCCAGGTGACCATCATGGAATTCACATTCTACAGGATCTAATTCTTCTGTAGCTGTCAGATAATCCCTAGCCAATATCTATTTTTTTCTCTTTGCTTGTGTCTCTGCAGCTCTAGTATTTCCCTGAATGTGGTTCAGCCCCCAAACACTTCCCCCTGCTACCCCTCTAATAGGATTGCATGGTACAAGGACCAGTTGCTAAGCAGCAGTCAGACTCCCTCCTCGCAGCCACCATGTACCGGCAGCCCACTGTCTGCTCGGAGTTCCAGCCCAAGTGGCTGTGCATGGTGCTCATGTCGCCCCCCTGCGGCCAACCAAGCAAATCGAGCAGGTGAGTTGTGAGTAGTGTGGCCTTGAAATAAGGGGAGATGAGTGCTCAAAATGCCGTAGTTTTCCTGCATGCCATACCCACCCTCTCCCATCCTCCCGCTCCACTTCCACCCCCGATCGATACCTCATACCATATGTCTAGAAATAGTAAAATTTACATATTTGATCACTGGAAATTCTACTAAACATATGGAATGAAAATTAATTGTGATCTGTTCTGCTGTTCACCATGACTAGCTTTTCCATTTCAGTTTAAATTCCAATCAATTTTACTTACTGCTTTAGGCTTCAACATGTAATATATGACCAAGTTCAGCTATGAATGATGAGGTAACATCTCTGCTTAGGGAGCTCAACCTCTTCATTTATGGTTGATTGTATCTCTAGAGAGCAGCGTCATCAGCCTACCTGCCCCCCCGAGTCAGCCTCCATTCCCATGGCAACAATGTGACACACTGGATCATGAAAGAGCTGTGACTCATCCACAGGTCTGATGCCTAGTCACACAGCTGTTCTTGCACTGGGACTTGGCACTGCCTGGAGAAGAAGCCTGAATGAAAATTCTGCCATGATGTTGGGAACACATGAGACCTGAAGATAGAACATGACATTGTGCAATTTGTGGTGAAATACAACAGGCTGTTAGTTTCAGCTGTTTGGACACTCAGACCAGAATGAAAGCGTGAAAGAAAGAGGCGGAGCATAAACTCAAAGGTGGGATCAGTGAATCGAGGAGACGGAGCTGCAACAACTGGGGGGGCTGCTCACTGCTACATCCTCAAAATCTAAAACAACAAAAAAAAAGCACACAGACAACTCTCAACTCACAGATGTTAACGTTTTTAATTCTCTATGTATTAAAAATAATTACACATCTCTTTGTTCTAATAACCATACAAGAACACTGAAAAATAACAAATTTGAGGTTATAGTCATCTGAATAGGAAACTCAGACATCACAGCACATAAATTATGCAAAAGTTAATCATATTGCACAGGTTCGTTGCACAAATCTTACCTCTGATGCTGTTTCTCTGCTGAATAAATATATTACAAAAGTAAACTGATTCACATGGGAGTAAATTGATGATTTAGTCAGATAATGTGGGCTATACTGTATTTCTCTGCAATGTTGGCCTATGGTTTAACTTTTATAGTTACTGTGATAGTTTCACCTGCCTGGGGTTCACACCACCCTCCCCTCAGAAACCCACCTGCAGAGAGCAAACCAACAGCTCCCTAAGGAGCAAAGTCTTCAGACATAACTATTGAAAAATAAAAAGTGCCAAAGATAAACTTAAATTGAAAATTCATAACACAACTGTTTGCAATAGGAAGAGCCAGCGCATTCGTGCTCTGGAGATATCTGCACAGTCAGGTCAGTATTTAGCAAGATTTTTTTCCCCTCTGCAAAGATGGGGGTGCCAAATTATTTTTGCTCAAAGCAACCAACAAATGGATTTACGGCCGTTATCGCACTGAAAATGAACTCATCGGGTGCATACGCAGAAAGAGTTTCCTGCTGCTGCTAAAAATTACTGTACAACATATTCTGTATTTAAACAAAGCTTCCACAACAATATCGGTTAGGTAAGAAAAATAAGCTATTTCACTACAGAAAAACAGTTTTCACTTTAAGGTGTCAGTTTGTAACTATTTTAATAACCTGACAACTTTTTTGTTGCTCTCCTCTTCGAATATTTACATTTCGAGAGACATTCACTCCACAGACAATAAAGAAGTAAAAATTATTATCATGAGAAGTTATTTGTTACTATTTTCAAAACACCTGAAGCATCTTTTGATTAATTATGTCTCTGTAGTGTTAGTTTCACAGCATTATTGTACATGGAGCAATACTGGTGTTTATGGTTTTCTGCGTTGCGTGGGATGAGCAACGAGACAAGATGAGTGGAGAGTTGATGTTCTTAGTCCCCTTCCCACAGCGACGGCCCTTCGCAGGGGGCTGTGACTTCCCCTCTTCCTCCTTTCTCTGTTTGGCTAGTAGGGGTACGAATGGCTACTTTGCCCCTAGCTGCAATCCTTGAACCCTGCAGCATTAGTTGGGTTTTAGAGTTTCCCTGAAAACCAAAGTCACAACTCACCTTGGTCACAACACACTTCCACTACTCACACGTTTCACACTTCAGTTAAACTGGGGGTAATTTTATCGATAAACGTACACTCGTGGAACTTGGGAGGTTTTGTGATGAATCAGGGTGATTCATATTTCCTTTAAGATACACACTGTTATCAACACTGCAGGAACTCCTGCATGCACCATCATCGTCATCAGGTGGGATTCGGTGTGAAAAAGTCCAGACTGTAATAGTAAGAAGAACAATGGTGACACTCTATCTTTACTTTTGTCCACCTTTGACAATATCTCACAATTTGTCCCCTATTGTTGTCTGTACCTCATAGACAGTAACGAATGGGCACCATTCATGTAGTAAACAAAGGAATAGATTTACCATAACAATGCAAACTGCACTGGAATGTGGAGGATGAGGTGCCCAGAAAAAGAATATAAAGTGTCTTAAGATGCCTGCAGTCAATTTTAATGCAGGTGAAGTAAGAATCCACATGTGGCAGTTAGCCATTTCTGCCTTTAGGTGGCAGTAAAGCCCTGCTGCCTCGTCCACATTTCAGCACACGACTGTTGTAAGAATTTTATAAAAGAAAATGACAAGACGGGGTCTTTATTGTACTGTCTGTGCTCAAAGGGGGCTGAAGGACAAGGGTGACACTAATGCTGTGGAACTGTCCTCGCTGACAGCATGTCGTGTGTGTATGTGTTTGGGGGGGGGAGGCAGAGAGAGAGAAAGAGAGAGAGAGAGAGAGAGAGAGAGAGAGAGAGAGAGAGAGAGAGAGGGGAGAGGTCCTCACAAAGGTCAATGTGACATTGACGTCCCCTCCACCCAACCACTGAGGCCACATGCATTTTTAAGGCTGTAAAACAGCCTCATAATGCCAGATGAGGCAGAAACTATTACAACAGTATATACAGACGCGCGCGAAAACACCAGCATCAGTGTGCAACTCTATAGAAGGTACTTGAAATAAGCATAACATTTACAAATACATAATATGTACTTATACATTTATATTGATATATGGTTACTACCATACATTTTATTATGATGTAAATGTGTAAGAAAAGCAGGTGAGTGTTTCCCTCCTACTTCCTCATGCAATGAAGCTTTACACGTTCAGTATACTCTTCCCTAAGGGCAGTAATTATTACTAATGTGACTTAGTGGTATAATTATTTATGTTGAAACAGCTGGGTAACTTTTACTGTACCACGGTAAGTACCCTGAATTCTACAGCAGGGGGTGGGGTTCAAACCTTTAGATTACAAAATAACAGTCCCACCCACTGGGCTACCTGCTGCCCACAACTGTGGTGTCTTTATGCTCTGTTCAAAACTGCGTGTGTGTGTGTGTGTTGGTTTGTGCCCCCCTCCCACACACAGCATCAGGTATACCTTCGCTGTGTTTTACATTCATACCACAAAAACTCAGAATTCCGCTGCATTTTACCTTCTTACTGTGCAGAGTGTAGCTGCTTTTTTGATCGCACTACCAACTACCCACATATTCACGCTTCATATGGTTATGTGTTAATTTTTTGTTTTAAAATTTCTACTTGTTTCGGCAAAGTGCGCTGCAGTGCAAGTGGCAAGGGGAGACAATGCAAGGGGTCAAAACTGCAGCGCTCCAGCTTCTTCGCAGGGGGTTAATCATTTGATTGGCTAAAAATTGCTCTATTTTCAGAGGCAGTCGAACCTGTGACGACTGTCAGAAACACTGACTGATGGTTCCTCCGGGGTAGTTTTAAGGAAGGAAGCTGTGGTTCACAGGCGCTGTGGCTCTTTAAAATGACACAGGAACCAGTCCCCAGCCGGTTCAGCTCTACACTTGTTACATGACTGATGTGCTGTGGTCCAGGTGAGAACACCTCTGAGAAGCTCCGCCCACAGCATGTTAGCCAGGACAATCCAGATTAGTTAGGACAGGTCTTTATCTCATTCTTTCTCTCTCTTTTCTGATCTCATTTTCAGTCAGCTGTCTTCTGTCTCTATTCCATTACCTCCCCTTCTCTCTCTATCGCTTCATCTCCACCCCCCCACCCCAGCTCTGTCCCTGACCCCACCCCTACTTCTGCATGTCGCACTGCAGCAGGAGCACAATGGAAGGGTCGCTCTTGGCGGCCTCCTTGAACTCCTCAAGCGAGATCTCATCGTTGTGGTCCTTGTCCATCTTGCTGAAGATCTTGTCGACACGCTGCTGTGGCGTCAGGCCATCCTCGTTCATGCGCATCATGATCACTGTGCCCACCATCTTGTAGATAGCCTGTGTGGGGGATGGGGGAAGGAGAAGCAGTGGAAACTAGATCTCTGGAACATGCATGGGTTCCTTTTGTGTGACATAGCAACTGCTAGTGAAGAATGAGAGCCTTGGATGAACAAGGTCCGTGGTGAAGGAAGACATTTGGTGTTCATGGGAAAAATACACTACACCACACAAATAGGTTATCCTCAGCCTACACTCTCAAGTGAACACACCAGCACACAGAGTGCCTCACCTCGATGATCTCCAGCATCTCTGTGCGTGTGATCTTGCCATCTCCATCCAGGTCATACATGTTGAAGGCCCAGTTGAGCTTCTGTTCAAAGCTGCCCCGTGAGGTGATGGACAGCGCACAGATAAACTCCCGGAAATCAATGGTTCCGTCACCATTCTTGTCGAATGTGCGAAAGGCATGCTGAGCAAACTTGGAGGCATCGCCATAAGGGAAGAACTGGAACCATGAAAAACACGACAATACTCTATTTTTATAGTCACTTTTCAGACAATTTCATAGTAACTGCATAAAAATTAGAAACAAAGTACAGATTTTCTCAGCAGCTAAGCTGTCTTCTTTAACCACTTTGGAATCCATGCTGATGGACTGTGCAACCCTGGGAGGTCTCACCTTGACGTAGAGCTGCTGGAACTCCTCAAGGTTCAGGATACCTGTGGGACAGTCCTTCAGGAACCCCTTGTACCACTGCTTTAACTCGGCCTCATTGAACTCTGTGCTCTTGGTCAGGTCGGCTAGGACCTCAGGGGCCAGCTTGCTGTTGTGCTTTCCCATGCTGCACTGGGATGGAGTGCAAGCAAACACACATCCACTGTTAAATAGCCACCTGGCACCCTGATTCAGCAATGAAAATCAGAGCCCACATTCTATCCCTTTCCCCTCTCATTCCCACCGAGGGACAAAGAACCAGTGCTAGTCATGGTTCAGATGTGAGTTCAAATATTTATATTTTGGTTCCAAAAGATCAGCCAAAGCTGTTCTGGTGAAATATTGTTACCGTCTTGTTTGGATGGAAAAACATCTTCGGTCTGAAGAGAGACACATTTTGATATCGTATTCAGAGCAACCCCCCCTGCAGAGACAATGGAATTTGCATTTCCCACCCCACACACACACACACACACACACACACACACACACACACACACACACGTGCTCCTCACTCAAATGCAATAAATTGAACAACACAGTCAAGTGTGATGGGGTTTCTGTGCTGTTCTGGCTGATAGGGATCAGGCAGCAGGGAGACAGCAGCGTCGACTGCACCGGAACAAACCGCCCAGCTCAGACTGGCACTCTGGAGCATCACCCAGTGGCCCCCCTAAGCACACAGCGCCCACATACACATGCAGCAACAGCGCTCCAGGCGACCTGTCGCTCACTGTGAGTGGGGCCGTGACTGAACACCCCCCGCCCCCACGCAGCTATGCAGTGCAAAATACTGCATATAATCAAGTAAATTAAAACATTTCTGCACACATTTAGAGGCAGAACAGTTTTCTTACAAGCATGAGCTCTGACTACAGAGATTGCTGTCTCCACTCACATTTACAAGAAGCTCCACCCAGAGAGGAGGGGGTGGCTGCCTCACCTAGGGAGTGGGCCTGAGCAAGATTTCACACACACTTCTTACACAAAATAAACCAGGTAGATACTGACATTACTTTGACACAAACTGATTCCCAGATTTGATGCACAGGACTTGAATCTCGGAAACCAGCTAAATCGGCCGCTGGTCATAAACATCACCTTCCCATGACTGTGTCGCACTCTGCAGCGGGTCGACTGCATGGCGCCACTGCTCATGCCAGAACTTTCTGTCATCTTAACTGGTCCAATTACTAATTACAAAGCGTCAAAGCACGGTTATTTCCTGAACCGCATCTGTGGTCCTCTCGTGATGTCTGAGCTGCAAACAAGCCAACAGGTCTACATCTGTTTCGGTTTAACACACTCAGCACGCTCAGCTGAACCACAAAGATATCTATGGAGAAATCCTGCTTGACCGCACATTGGTCAAAGGTCATGTACGGAGGCAGTGTACGGTGGAGCAGTTAGAGTATGAACAGGAAGCACTACCTGCTGCAGGTTACAACAGCTATTCACTGTAAAGGTTGAAAGAAGTCTTAACCCCTCCAGCACTTTAGGCTTTAAATTAATCGCTTTCCAGAAATTCTGTCTATTATCTGTCTTGACAGGCCAAACGGCTCTGCAAGGAGAGCTAACTGCTATGGATGCAGGTGGCTGCAGGTGGCACTGGTCTAGTGGAGTTCAGCAACATATTTGGGCAGCAGGAGTTGTAGCGGTCAGGGTCACCACCTTGCAATCCAAAGGTTCCCAGTTTAAATTCCAGCTCCTCCTATGATGCCTAAGCTGCATATTTTGAACAGGTAGGTACTGACAAGTGTAAAAAAGTAGCTAAGTGTACAAACAGTGTAAATCACCATGAAAATGATACATTAATAAATAACAACTAAATAGGAAAAACAACCATGCAGCTCTGATCAGCAGCTGTGTTTTCCTTTAACTGTCACAGAAACAATTATTCCATGTGGGTGAAGTAAGTTCAACAGTCAGTTGCCCTGCACACACACGCGCGTGCGCGGTCAATTTGAACCATTGTTGCATAACACAGTCACTTTACAATTGTCAATAAAATGTTTGACTTTGTCTGCTTTTAATGAGTGTTACTGCACCACCCCTCTCTCTCTCTCTCTCCCTCCCTCCCTCCCTCTCTCCCTCCCTCCCTCCTCCAAAACCCACCCACCCACCCACAGACACTGCCCAGGGTATGAACTGCTTCCATTGAGACAGAGCATCACGCTGGCTGGGATGGTCACACGCTCCTTCACAGCAGCCAATCTATGAGTGGACAGACACAAATGCCTTGTCTCCTCGACAACAGTGAACCCTTTTGAGATTGAAAGCTGAGTCATGTGATGTGCGCCTGCATCATTGGTTCCCACGGTAACGGGCACCGTGGCCACCAGCAGGCGAAGTGCCGCTGCAACCTCTGCCCCGGTCTCAAGGTAGCAGCACAATCCTGCTCGTGTGTGGGAGTTCCGACTGCAAGGTGTCAGGTATTTGGTTGTTGGCACACGCATGTCTCCAGCACTTGCAGTGAAACAACCCGTCTACACCCTAGCACTGAAGTGCGTTTATTACACATTTTCAGAAAAATTAAACAAAAGATAGGCACATGAACGAAGTGAAGGTCAAGTGTTTCCGTTGTCTGCACTTCAAAGGGGTCAGCGCACAGCACGGTGCTTGGAGGGGCAGGTTAACACACCGTCTCACAGTAGCTTGCAGAGACCCTCACACACAAGCACACACACACAGCACTCTCCCAGGGTATCGGTGTGTGTGATCAGAAAGACAGACAAATAGATGACAGACAGAAAAATGAATACTAGACAGATGGCTATAGTTAAATGTAGATAGATAGATATTACTAATAGATATTACAAATCATTATTTATCTTACACTTTTCTCCAAAGCCACGGACAATGGGCAAGTTATAGTGATTTTTTTTTTTTTACGCAACAGAGTAATTTCAGGGACAGAACCTCAAATCACGGTACCCACAGCAGTATGTGGGATTTAAACCTGTATCCTTCCATTTCGCAGCAACGGCTCTAATGGCAACACCACCTGCTGCCCCCAAAGTAAGGTAGTAGAGAGACTTCTGGGTGGCCTTCTGATCTTGATGCTGTTGCAGCCCAGACACAGAAACCGGAAGTGAGACTTTTCAAAATATTGTTTTAAAAACACACTTTAACTTTCTTCATCCCTCACCAGGCCTTAGAGGTATCAGATGTCAGTGTGAGGCAATGTTTTTGTTATGAAAGGTGACGTCATTAAAGCTTCTTGAACTGCTCTTGTTTTTTTTTTTGTTTTTTTTTTTTTTTTTGCATGCGTTACCTAGGTTACCTTTCAAGTTACTGAAACCTCCTCTGCAGAAGTAAGGACGTCACACCTACCCCCCCCCCCACCCATAAAAAATCTCAAATGGAACTAGCAAAATTAGCACAATAATCGCATTAGCACTGGTTCTAGGGTTACGCATTATAAACGCTCAATTCCAAGCACATGACCCCTTTTTTTGGAAATTAAATTATGCTCCCATTGTACAAGTGGTGATTTATGATCCACGGCTGTGTTAAAACTGCTTACATTCCGTTTGTCCCTGTAGTCCAGATGTGGAACTTGCTCACCTGAGCCGTGGGCAGTAGATGTTCAAGCTGAACACGCAGTCACCCGAATCTTCTCGGGTGAAATGTTGTCCGCTGCGGTCAGACCCACTCCACCTCTCTTACCAGGACTCGGGTTTGATAGAAGACCCCCCCGGGACCCCCAAGCACGAGTAATCACCCAATAGGACCCGGTTTACATATAGAGGGAAGCATCCAGGGAACCAGTGCTCAGCTGGTCGCCAGGAGACAGGAGGGGGAGGGACTGTCGATTAAAGTACTTCCCTGAACAGATACAATAACAATTATCCTGTATAAGTGAGTAATTCAAGTTTTTTAGTGTACCAACCTCCAAGTTTAAGTCACCTTGGAGAAGAGTGTAGGACAAATGTAAACACGCTTGGAGGAGTCCAGGTTATGTCCTTGTGAGCTCCGAGGTGTCGAGAAGCCGAGCCTTTCAGTGTACGTTTTCTTGGCCTAGTGGCGATCTATGTCTAGTGCAACTTGGCTGGGGATTTGAACCCTAGTCCCTGCTGTAAGGTGGACAGCCTCCAGTTGAGGAAACCCAGATGACACTCACCAGCACTGTAACCGTGAAACACCTTAAGCTTCAGTTTCTGGGGGCAGCATAGCATCCAGGTGCAGAAGCTGTGATTTCAATGCCTGAAGTGAACTTTGAGCCCTGTTCTGTTACACGGTGATAAAAAACGTATCGATCAATCGGTTATCAATAACCACCTGGCCAGTAGAGGGTCGTAGCAGCCCAGAAGCTGGCTTGGAAGCAGGAGCCATCCAGGATGCAACTTCAGTCACAGGGCAGTTTTCGCACACACACATTTATATATTGAGCACACACTAGTGTCAGACAGAAGAGTTTGAGTGTGTCATGTCTGGCACAAAAGAGCTATGTGAAACAAGATACCCAACCATGCAGTAAGGGTGAGGGTGACCGTCCTATCTCAAGGTTTTCGTGACCTTAGCTTGTTGTATCGCATGCCGTGTTTGATGCGACCCGCAGAGCAGTTCACTGCCCGTGTCCAGCAAGTGGCCCCAGGCAGAATCAGATGAATTTGGCCGCTAAAGGGCTTTGACAGCATTTCCTGTTATTAGAGGATATTCGTCACAATCAAGTGAAAACACGGTAGCCCTATCGAAGGCGGTACGAAACCCAGCCACAGTTGGAATAATCATCTGAAAGTGGAGAAACAACCAAACGACAGCTGAATCCTCTATATTTTGATATTTTACATGAATTTTTTTTACTGTTTAATTTTGCATGAAAAGCTTTGTCATGATGTACTCATTTGCATACCTTTATGCCATTAGAGGAAGAGTTTCCCAGAGCATGGATCGAACGTCCCCATTAGCGCTGAAAGTGACAAAGAAGGCACTGCGGGGGGCATGCGCAGAGGGCACTGCCACTTCTGATGTCATTTCTCCTCACCTGCCTACGAGGGTCAACATGTTGTCCAAAACGAAAAAGCGGGAGCTTTAGAAATGGGCACTGGTTGAAAGGTCAGGAAGTAACGTGTTGCACCTGTGAGACTTACATTAAACTTAAACTGAACCGCATGACGCATCTGAAATACGAATCATAGAAGCAACTGCTCATTAGCCCTGAGATATGAGTTGGAACGAGTGACCAGCTGATGACCATTAACTGGCGTACGTGTCCAAAACAAGGTGAGGTTTATGTTCCGCAGGTTACGTGTAAGCTGAATCACACGGACAGAACAGCACCCTGAGCTGTGCGTGATGCCTTTTGCCGTGCAACGTTAATTAATGTTAATCGGTAGAATGTTCCAGAAGGCGCCGCTACTGACAGTTAGAGGTTCACAGTGGATTTCTGTGGACAGCACTGATTCACTACCTTTCAGTAAAAGACATGTTCCCTCTGTTTAACCCTTGCAATACGCAGTGGATTATTTAAGCTCTCCATTTACTCCATTTTAATACAGTACACTACAGTGGAGATGCTTACAGCTAATTGTGCTTGTTTACCTGGTCAGCAGGTAAAAACAGAGTCAAGACTGGTGAACCGCAAGCAGTCATGCAGCCCGTAACTGAAACTGCAGGTAACACTTGGCACACATTCATCACACCCCAACAGCACCGTGCCACAAGACCCGTCATCGTTTCTGTTTCATTAACCCCCGCAGTAGGCGGAGCCAGGACAACAAGTCACTTGGGCACTACTGGCAGCGTCCACCGCTAGGAGGGTGATGTCACCTGGATGCGGGATGGAGATGGAGACAACAGGAAGGCACGGTACCAAGCACGCGCGTGCACACACACAAACACACACACTCACACAGTCCTCAAATCTGCCTTCTACAGAAAAAAAAAAAAAAACACTAGCAGCCCTCTGGCCGTCATACATGCTAGACGATAAATGGTCTGATAGCCACTTTGGACTGGTTGACCGGGCTCTTGTACGAAGGTCCATGAGGACCTCTTCACTCCACATGGTGTCCTAGATCTTTCTCGGTTCAACTTCGGATACTGCGGGCACACACAGTGAGCAATGACATGCCAACATAGGACACGGTCAACACATGGTCTTCATGCACTAACAGTGACCACTGCAAACACCGTAAGTACTTTACGTGCCAGTGCAGTGAAAACAATCAGCACTTCACACACGCACACACACACAAATAAATACGATATACATACACAGAGAAATTATACATACACAATACATGTACACATGTACAAGATACTGGAACAACATATGCCCATACAGAGATATTCCTAGGCAATACACACGCACATACACACTGCATTCAGTACATTTACGTGCATGGAAAAGAAAATAGATGAGTGTCATAAAGGAATTACTATTTTTTTCTTATGTTGCATTTTTCTTAACCTTCAGGTTGGGTTCCAGCTAAATTTGACCCCTTCACAACTTTCCCCCTTGTAAAGACAATAAATGGTAAAAATAAGCGTGGAACATGTGAAAATTACTGGGTATGAAGTTGGGTTAAAAACTGTAACGCAATATTAGGCAACGATTTGTGTTTTATAATTAGTTCTTAAACATTAATAACGGTCCGCCCACCGTCGCACGAGGACACCAGCAAGTGCGCCGGATTTACTGCGCCAAATTCCGTTGGAGGTTCGCTGTCATATTCGGGGCGGCGCTACTAGTTTCACGGAATTATGACTGCAAAATGAGGGATTTTTTATCCACCACGGCCCGTCCACTCACCCGTTCGCGGACGGTCCTTTCGGTGTCCTTCTTCTTCCGGCGTGTGGCAGGCGCGGCGCTCGGGCAAGTTGTGCGGTTGTCGCGCGGCTGCACCACCGGCGCTCGCGCACACACAGGCTCGCGGGCACGCGCTCCGTCCGTCCGCCGTCCGCTCGCCGAATGAGCGGACCGCCCGCGTCTCCCGGCCTACGCGGTCCCGCGAGCCCCGCCTCTGGCGCTCGCTAATTGGCCACCGAGTCCGCGCGCGCGCCTTTTCATTGGACGGACTCTGAGGCGGGCCACGGAGCGCGCGCGCGTCCCGCTCGCTTGGTGCAGAGATGTGGCTCGCGGTTCGACGACGGTGCCGCCGCGTTACGTTGCTGTGTGGTCGTGACGGAATTTCACACCGTTCGTAGAGTATTTGCTCGTAAGGTTTTGAATCTCGGCTCTTTTATTTTTTCATCTTTGCACCGCTCTCCAGCTTGCCATCACACTGTCGAGTTTTAGACGTTAAAAAAGCAGTATTTTTAGAACCCTCACTGACATATGGTGGCTCGTGCTGTTCAGTTGAGTCCTGCACTAAACTGGGGTTTACACCTTCTTTCCTTGCCCTGCTGCTCCCCAGTCATGTGAAGGCCGGTTTTCTGAGAGAATCCAGCAAAAGAGCGACCCAGCTAATAGTGCCCTTCATCACAGCCTGACAGGGGATGGAGCTGAAGAAAAAGCTGTGGAGCCTCCAACCCGCTGATGTCACCTGCTGTGCGGCCAGGCGGTCCGAGAATGATGGCAGTACCATTCCTGTCGGTGTGGCTGAATGCAGCGGAATGTAATGTTCGCCACACTGTAGCTTAGCAACCCCACTGTAGAGGGCTTGGCCTATTGGTAATAAGCTGCCATCACTGTGGAAGATGAATGTTTCGGTCTCCTGAGGAAAGTCTGCATAAAGATGTGCTGTGATAGAAGCTCTTGGCTGGAGAAGGTCAGCGTGTCCCTCAGGTTCTCCCTTTTGACACTCAACTGGTAAGACTGGGCTTCCCAGATGATGAACCTTTGGCCCGTCTCAGTTGGTCTAAAGTACCACTTTTGAAATATGTGCACCTTCCAGTGCTCTAATGTCTCTCCAATGGAAATGGCGCCCACTCATAATGACCAGAGGGCCTGGAACCTGCCTGGTAGCGGCTCTCACGGAATCCACTGAACATCTTCCAGACTACCTCTCACAGGGCAGCTGACCCAGCAGCAGAATCGTCCATATTTACATTTATGCACTTGGCGAATGCTTTTCTCCACAGTGGTGGAGGTGGAGGAGCACAGAGGTCTTCAATTCAATTCAGGTTATTTTTATTGAGCAATCTTTCCACCAAAGAGGCACTGCTGAACAGCATTACAGGCTGCAACTCTGGAAATGGAGGAAGGCAGTAAGAGGAAGACAGCAATGTAAGCAGGTAGGGTTAACTACAGTAATATCCCGCTTAACGCTGCCCCATTTGGTGCTGTGCGGATATAGTGCTCAACAGCACACGTGTCCTTTCTTTGTTAATACTGTCATAACCCTCAATCTCCTTGATTTTTTTCTGGTGCTCGTACCACCTAGTCTGGCTCCTCCCCCATGAGGTCAGGGCATACTCGATACTTTTGTTTTCTTTCACTACCCCACGGCATCAGTTCTCTGGCACTGGCACCTTTTTTGCATACATTTTACAGGTGTTTTGCAGGTGTCTGACATCTAAATATTGTGTGTGTGTGTGTGTGTGTTTGTTTCCATACATCAGAATGATACTCAGGAACTGAAACAAGTTGGTAGGAGGAGCTTACTCTAGAAACACATTTTTTGCAGTTATATTATTCAAACACAAACCAGGGATGTTGACCAGCTGAACAGGTGAACTCCCATCTTACCGTCTTTTTACTTCATTTTTACTCTCTGTTCAGTATTTTCATAGCCGTGTACAATTACAAAGATATACAAGAAATAAGTATTTATGTGATTCCGATGAGAACACTTTCAAAAAAAGTTCATTATTGTTGTACTGTATTTGTATTTTCATCTGTCTAATAATATATATTGATCCAATTTGACTCTTTGAACGCACCCTGAGCACTAGCCACAGTATCATTATTCAGTGGGCAGCAAAGGAGAGGAAAACAAAATCTTTCAACTACAAAAAAGTAGAGAAAAATAAACCTCTGGGGGTCCAAGTATCAGCAGCTGCCCAGACCTGGCAAGTTGCAATAGGTGATGTGGAGTCCAAAAAGCTTGATAATGACAACAACGGCCCAATGACCCTTCAGGCAGCGTGAATGCTCAAAGGTTCAACTTGTGACCAAATTTACGGTACAGGTTCCTTCACAGGAGGGGAAGTGATGTATGGTACACTTGAAGCAAGGATGCGATTACACAACAGCACAAACTGGATAAGAACATAATGTAATGAAGTAATTTAACAGCAACTGTAGAAGATAATAATGACCCCCATCCCCAAGTAGGAACTCTTTCCCTTTTAGTTCAAAGTTGCTCCCCTTCCGCTCAAACTGCCCTGCTCCCGCAAGTGATGCCATTAAGGGCATTTTCCTCAGTTGCAGGATCTGCACTCTGAACGCTGCTGCTCACTTTGTTGTTCTTACTTTAAAAATATCAAGGCTTGTAAAATGAGTCATGGGAAGTCTGCGCAACACCTCCTGATATTATTCACCTGTCATGCTGTCTTCTTACGGCATAATAACTCGGGGGATGTTGAGTGTTGCCGATGCCGACTAGGCGCCGAATGGGCGTTCCGAAACGGGGTCTACCAGGGAATGTGATGGTGACAGATTCCTCTCTCGCCTACACTCCCTCAGCCTGATTCAAGGGCCTGTCGCATCCTTCTTGTAAACCCCCTCCCCCACTCACGCACACTCACACACATCGGTTTACCTTTGTTACCGCAGTTTATCATTGTTGGGACTTTAAATTAACATGTAATTTAATGAAAGAATTCCTGTTAAGTGGTGGGTGAATCAATGTCAACTCTTGGCACCCAGCTATATAGCGCGTATCCAGAATGTTCTGTGCCCTACTAGCGCACGTAGTGTTAAAATTGGGGTGTGAAATATCCTTGTGACTGAGTCCCTCAGTCTGGTTGCTGGTTGTCTTCTTCTTCCGCCACCCTATTTTCAAATATCGTTGTCCTTTCCTGGGAACCCTGTTTCTGCATTGCATGTCCATCCATTCATTATCACTAACTGCTTTATCCTGGTCAGGTGAAATGTTAACAAGTGAACATTTTTGGCATTTAGTTTTTTAAGGGTAACAAAAACATTTCAGCTCCCACAGGTGTCTCAGCAGGGTCTGTTTGTTCTGAGCTTACTACCACATCTGGACTATTGCCCCCAAAGTGGTCTCAGAAATTTTTGGAAAACACAAGAAGCCCTGCCCCTTTACCACCTGCCTCACCAGACACAGGTGATTCCAGCCGCCCTCCCCCATCCCTCTCGAGATGGAGCCACAGCTGGTGCTGCTTGACTGGGAAGAAACACCCTCATCACAGGCTGCAGGGGGGGCGTACTTGTTAACTAGTTCCCGCAGTTCACCTGCTGGCCCAGCGCGTGACATTAGGGGGCGCTCGGCAGGGCCTTCGCCTCCCTGCAGGGGACCGTGTGATTGGCCAATTGATTGGGCAGCTGGCCAACCGCGTGCCCACATCACCGGGAACCGGTCCTCTACTCCGGCAGACCCCACATGTTGCCATCTGTCCCAAAATGTCAGCACTGTGAAACACACCCCAAACTGCTCTCTAATCTCCTAATCCTCGCTGACCTGACGTAAATAGGCGCTAAATTAATTAAAAACCGTGCAAAGTTTAATATGCGCTCTAGATAACAAAACATTTGGTATTATAACAGTTTTGACAGCCACAACATTTGATTTGATGTATAAAATTTCCATCACTAGTGCTGTTTTTCAGTCGCTCGAATTCTGCCACGGTGCTGTCGTGTCGTACGCGTCTCGTGGCGACGGCGGACAACCGCCTGTCAACCTGGCCTCAAAACGGCCTCCCGCCAATGCCAGAGAGGAGCGCGCGATCGCGGATTAGAGTGACCTTTCTGCCTGTCGCAAAGGGCATCTCGCTGGCCCCGCACACCCGATCTCTCTGGTCGCAACTCGTGTCAGGAAAACAAATTAATTAGCATCTGGAGACAGGAATCTGTTCCACCGGCTAATTATGAGAGGCAATAATTAAGTGGCGGCGGTGCGGTGCGCGGGTGCGAGGGGGCGCTGGAGGGGTGAATCGATCTGCAGTCGGGCAGGCACGGTCACAGCCCACTTGGTACTCCGGCTCGCTCCGCTTAGCTGAACCTGTGACCTTTACGGTACAGGGCTTCTCTCTAGGCCTCTGATGCAAAGGACATGGGGGTAAGGAGGGCATCTCCTCCTGCTTGGGGTGGGTTCTCATGTTTACAGCAACAGAGAAGTATAGGGGCAGCGGGGGGTATAGACGTCAAGTTGCTGCCTCGTAATCAAAGGTCATAAGTTCAAATCTGTCCGCCTAGGTCAATGTGTTTACTAAAAAATTAGCCAGCTGTATAGATGGGTAAATCAGTGTAAGCAGCTTAGCTCTATAAACTTGGAAGAACACTGACCGCCCTGACACACAATGGGCATTTCAGAGTCACCGATTACCTTGAAATGCATCTTTGGTCTGCGGGAGGAAATCCACACCTAAATAGCCGAGGAAATTTGAAGCCACAGGGCACCGTTGTGCCACCGTGTGAATAAATTTACTAAATGTTTATAGAGAAACATTGCAAACAACATAAATTTTTCTTATTTATGTTCTCTGCAATTTTACCCACTGGTCAAGTGAGATACTTGTCACTTGTTACTCCTAACGCAGGGACCTTCTCAACAGTACAACGGCAGGCCTGACCCTGGGAGTCTAACCGGTCGTAACTTGCATGCCGCCTCCTGCCGTATTAATGATAGTGTCAGCAGCACCACAGCAAATGTTTTTACCTAAAAAAGACATTTAAAGATCATTCCAGAACAGAAGTAGGAACATCAGAAACCAACACGCCGATAACCAAAGACTGATGGCTGAGGGGTGAGGATGCCGATTCTCTGTGATATTCAGCGGGTAGTTAGGTCACAGGCAGCTGTGTGGGTGATGTTTCCACTGTAAGAGCAGGGTGTCGGACCAGCTCCCGTGCAGAAAACTTCTGGAATAAGGGCTTCATTGCGATTGTCCCCTGCAGCAAAGATGATGAATGGTCCTGCTACACAGTGCCCTCAAACCCAGCACGTTGCAGGGGGTGTGTGTGTGTGTGTGTGAAAATCTTTCCGCTTTCTAATTAATTAATTGCTCATCAGGACGTCCGTCTTCGCCGCAGGGGGTGGGAGACAGGTACACTAATTGCCTTCTGTGATGAATAAATGGCAACGGAGAGGAGCGTCAACCACTGCCGGTTTCCATGGCAGATTTTTTTCGCGTCAGAGTCACGTGTCACCTGGTCGTAAGACCTCACCGCAAAACCGAGGAACTTTTCCGTAGAAGACCGGAATTTTGTGATGGTATGAGATTCCCTGTGTCACATAATGCACGCGTATAACTGGGAGGTGATGGGCAGGAATTTTCCGAGTTTAATTGTCGTAGTTGGGCTCGGTGTGGCGACGTGGAAGGCAGCGTGTTAAGTGTGGAACGCCATCTTATTGCTCCCTCACCCTGTTCCGCCCCGTCGAGAGGTGTCCCTGCCCTGTCACCCCATCCTTCCTTTAGGCTTTGCCGCCCCCACTTTCCCCGAGAGAGGCAGGAAGACCTACGCTTGTTCGTGTTGCGTGCTGCCCTTTGCCCTCACACTCCTCCTCTGCTTTTCACACTTTTCCGTCTTTCCTCTCCGTCGTGTCCTCAGCCGGCTAACGGAATCGCACGTCCTCTTGCTCCCACCTCTTTGTACACCTGTCACACACGCTAACACAACATGCTACAACGGCTGCGACAGGCCTGACCTGGTTTCCGTAGCAACAGCAATTTGGACATCAGGTCTATGTGTGCATCTCCCAGGCATGTTGATGTCCCCCATGATGTTCCCTCCAGTATCCTCTCCTCACTGACAATGGTGGTAGAGTGGCAGCACTAACAGAGGGGGTCTGCAATGTCTTTGAGAAGGGGTCTAGTAGCACATCTTCCTACTATGGCATCTTCTGTATGCATCCTGCTGACCTACAGATAGTGCCCTGTGTTTTATTAGCATGTTTCTACACCACTCTCTTCACTCTCTCACTTTAGCAGCACTTGGCCACCATTGCAGGAGGCTGGGGAACCACGTTCATCGGGGGTTGGTAAACGTGGTTTTTTGCGCGCACAACAGGTAGTCGACCACATTTACTGTTGCTAGCACCTTCAAACATAATAAACGAGAAATTTATCATGGCACACAGCCATGTTTTGGCTAAGGTTTTCAACATTGTTCACATACACAGCATCAGGAGATGCACACACAGGGCTGTGAAAAAAGCAATTGCCCCCCTTCCAATTTGGTTTATTTTTTGCATCTTTTCCACATTAACTTTTTGTCACTGCTATTAATGAAGCTTAAAGAAAAATGACACCACTATTGTTTTTATGTCACTTCCTTGGTGCAGAAGACAATGAAATACACATCAAGGGTGAAAAAATAGTCACCCCTTTCACTGTCAATAACTGGTTGCTCCACCTTTAGCCACCATGACTGCAACTAAGCTCTTCCTGTACCTCTTGACCTGGGTCTTGCACCACAGCAAGGAGTAGGAGCTGTGGCCCCTGTCCTTCATGCAGAGCTGCTTTAGCATTGCATCTTCTCTCTTGGCTTCCTTTCTTGGAATGGCTGAATGATTCAATCAAATTTAATGGTTAAAAGCTGCAAAAATAGAGAAATTTGAACGAGAGCAAGTACTTTTCACAGTGCTGTATGCATATATTCTGTATTATGACATCCTTCTGATGGAAAATACAGATTACATCTGGTGAACATAATCTTGGTACACAGACTATAAATACACACACACACACCTGCGATGTAGTACACTAGGATAAGGCATTCACCAAAATATGTGCATTTACTTTACAAATTGAAGAGTGCTGCCCCTTTTTATCTTAAATATATAAAATCATTGCTATTTAAAAATATTTATACAATTTTGGAGAGATACTGAGCATATGCATCTGGTGTGAAGTGCTGTTTAAAATGTGTCATCCCATCTAAGATGGTGTGTAACTCTGTGTGTGTGTGTGTGTGTGTGGAGCATAGGCCACCCTCCTTGAGAAGGGTGCAGTCACAGTAGAGGGCGACCCGGCAAAGCGTAGGGTCCTGACTCACTGGACGTGCCAGAGATCTCCACTTCAAAGGTGCACAGAACCAGAGTGCAGATTAAAGCGCAGCGTGTATCAAAAGGCCTCAGGTGGCCCAAGGCAGGCAGGTGTCCGAGTGTCCGTGTGCCGGCGGGTGGGGAGGGGTGGGGGGTGCTTGACGTTCTGGAGGGCACCTGCGTAGGTGTGTGTGTGTTTTTAATCATGCAGTGTACCTGTAGGTGACCACAGTCCAGAGTCCAGGTCTGGTCCATCTGCTCAGAGGGGCTCACATTGCCCACCCTGCATCACTAACCATTAGCATAAACAAGAAGGAACAAAACCGCTTTGTTTTTCATTATTTGTTTGTTCCCGTCCAACATGCAAACAGACGGAGCCCAAGAACGGGAGGGGTGTTTTGTACGTGTGTGTTTGTATTTAAATGGCTCACGCTCCAACATCAAACAGGTGTGTGCGTATGCAGGAAAGCTCCCTTTTTGTGTCTGAATGCTTCTCGATGCCAGGGGATGTTGGTTCCCAAACATGAGTGCGAGCTGTTGTGGGCCATTGCCATGGCGACACCATGGCACCGACCCCACTTGAGACAACGCAGAGGTGACCGGCCTGTCCAGATGCAGGCACTCTTCCGCCGTCCCTCCTGATAATTCCCAGCTATCGATCAGCCCAGCCACGGATGGCGGGGCATCAGGGCAGGGTGGGGCTGGCCGTTGTCAGGGAAACGCATTCACGGATACAAACGTGTCTATTTATAACCGCATGAAGGCTGGCACAAAGAGCAAGCGGGGATGTGCACAACAGTGGCCCCCTGCGAGGGCATGTTCGCGTCCATGGGGTGTGCGGTCGACGAGGCTGAGTGGGCATGAGCATGTCTGCATCAGAGGGGTCCATAGTGGATCTGATCCTCTGTTGAGTTGCTGTGTGGGTTCGCAACCACCTCATGGTGGTGGAGTGATTCTAGCTGCCATCTTGCAACCAAGGAACTCAGATTCCAATCAGTGCTCCTGCTACAGAACCCTGCAGTAAAAGCTACCCAGCTGTACAAATGCATAAATCACCATAAGTAGCTCAGTATACTCAGTCACTAGAAAAAGCTCTCCCTGGGTCAGGTTGTTGGTGTAAAACGTGGTTCAGGGCACCTCATCCTGCATCCGGGGGCGGAAACTGCGGCACCACTCCTCTAACTCACCAGAGTGCTTATGCAGCACACTCGACCTCCCGTTTCCCAGGTAACGCAGGCCCCTCAGGATGCCTCCAGTGTGGCGCTCTGAACCATCAAGTGGCAGAGTATTGGCCACACCCACTGTCACAGTGAAGGCATCGCCTAAAAGGGACACAGTGACACTCTGTTACATTTTTACTGCACTGTGTGTGTGCGTGCTGTTTGTTTCAGTTGGAATAGCAGTTGTGGCTGGTTTGACCTGCCGTCCCCCCAACAGCTCCGCAATATGGCCAATCTCTAAGTGGCCATAGGTTACCATGGCAACACAGCAGCAGTACAAGGCATGCTGCGCATTTCCAGCCCACACAACCATATGCATGTATGCACGCACAAAAATACTGACATGTACTGTAGAAAACACAAAATCCCCGCAACTTTTTACATAAAAAATGAAAAACTTTCTGACTTTAGGCACACATTTTTTTGTAAGCTTCTTAAGATGTCGTGATGGTGTGTGAGAGAGATCCCTTCCCCCATTCAAATGTGCTAAATTTATGCAGCAGCATCATTGTTTTCTTATACACTGCCATTAAACTTTACTTGGCTTCAGCAAAATTATTACAGCTAAGTGGTCGAAACAGAAATTCAAATTCAAAAACGCGGAAGAATCCAATCCTGTAACGCAGAGCGCCACCTACTGGAAATCCACAAAAAACAAGACTTGAATTTGAACAAATAAGAGCAAAATTGGTATTAGAAACAGCTATTTGAAGGGTCCCTAAATAACCATTCCTCCTCCTTTTTTGAACAGCCCCCCCCAAAAAAAAAAAAAAAAAACCCCAGCTCTCAACCGACTTGAATTACAACTGTGTACAAAAGTCCATCTTTTTGGCTTCACTAACCCTTAAAGTCCTCTTAAAAAGGTGGTTGCCGCATAATTGACTCAGGTGTCGCTCACATGAACCTACAAACTAATTAATGTGCTTAATTTTCCACTTTTCGTTCTGTTTTTCTCACCTGCGTTCTGGAGGAATACTTACAGCTGCTGTCGACGGCGGTTCAATGTGATGAACATTATTTCTGTACTAATTGTTCATCAATCCGAGGCTGGAAAACATTGCACACAAAGGTGAAATAACACAATGATTACAAATCACGCCGATGTAATTCAAACTCAACATTTCTTAATGTCAGCAGGACATTTGCTGTCAACCCCGTTCCTTCCGCACTTCTGTGTGCGATCTTTGTTCCAGTTAATTACTTTGCTGCGATTCAAATTAATCATCAGCTATTTTAATAAATTAATTATGCAGATCGCACGTCCAGTCACTGACCAATCACGAACACTAGATGGAGACAAAACCTCACACGTGTGTGTTTGATTGATTGATTGATGTTAGAGGTACAGGTGTGAATGCAGTGCTCTGGAGCGGCAGGTTTGGCACAAACATTTGTCATGTTTACTTTTGTGCAGCTACAGTACCTGGAAAAAACAAAAGGTACCAAAAGAAGCCTGGAAAAGTCATAAACATGTACAGTGGCTTCATATTAACTTTAAAATCAGAGTGCGATGGAGGACAGGGGTTCTAACTGCACAGATAACTGGTGACAGAGGGGTACAGGCCTGTGTGCCAGGCTGCCCCCTGCCTCTTGTACCCGGGTTGATCCGCAGCCAGGGGGAGTGTCGATGCTGGGTGATGCTAAAGTGCCTCTTGGGTGCAGCGTGGACACCACGCCTTGGCTGAGGGGGGTTGAGACTGCCCAGTATGCGTGGCGTATTTGGCATTGCTCGGGTTTTCCATTTCATATGGGAGTATAGTTGCAAACAAGCGCTGATGCGCGCACACACAGGCCCTGTGCTGCAGGGCACTCCTTTCAGTGGGAGCAGCTGTTATTTACCCACCCTCTGTCCTAACCTCATCTCAGGGTGTGGGTCATACACAGAGAGAGACAACAGAAACCTTGGGGCAACCATCTTGCTTCCTTATGTGCGTGTTGATGGGGGGGAGTCAGTGGTTGAAGACAGCAGTTGAAGAGAGGTCACGAGGTTTCTGTACACACTTGCGAATCGCAGTCGTTCTCCTGCAGAGATTCCTGCTTCTTGTCATAATCCATCACAGCGCAGGTCAGAGTATTTTCTAAAGTGTTTGCTGCATTCCTGTCTGGACCTGCAGTGATTTATGTAAAAACTACGGCGCTCACCATTGATTTGACCATTAAGGGATATTAATGGCCCAGCCTCACTTCTTGCCATTAGAGTCCTTTTAGACTGTTCCGTTAAATTAATTCCCTCCGTATTAATGAATGGAGGGTCTGTCAGAGCTAATGCTCTGTGGGGTCAGACAATGTCCATGCCCCCCCACGTCCAAGCCCTGCTACTGTCCTTTAGGACAGAAATGGGTACGTTGTGCCTCTGTGTCTCTTCACTACTCTTGCTAGGGGATCTGGGGGCAGATCTTGGCACGTTGAACCTCCAGAAGCTGATAAGAGTGCTTGGTGGAGATGACACGACTTTCTGTGTGTGTGTGTGTGTGTGTGTGTGTGTGTGTGTGTGTTTGAGGGGAAGCAAACATCAACAACAGTTTGTAAACTGCAATCCCTTTTCCTCCTCTACTCACTTCCATCTTTCATGCCATAGTCATTGCTTCTTTGCCTCAGTTCAACATCAGGGTCCATTTGTCACAGGAGCAGATGGACGGGTCACCGGGGTCAAAAGTGGCCATCCTGCTGGGACACACACTCCGCATCGTCTGCCCCCGCCAACGGTCACAGCGAACTACAAGTGTAGGAACTGCAGTCTAAGCCGAGGTTGGAAATGGTTGCTCCAGAGAGATGTTCTTCCATAGGAAGGCAAAGAAGTGGCAGCAAAAGCAATGAGACCACTTTATGCTCAAATCACATTTCAGTAGGATCTGCTACCCTCCTGCACCTCTAGCTGCTTGGTGGAGTCAGATGCAAGGGGTCCAAAATCAAAAGCTCAACGGTTCTCAGCCGATGGAACGATGTCCCTCTCTCCCTTGGAGCTGCTGAATCCCAATCAACATTTAAAGAAAGTCTCAAAACATGCAGAAACCACTCGCTGGTGTTTTTTTTTTTCTGTATTTGTGTTCTCCGTTTGTAGTGAACTGTGCTTATTGTCTTCCTACATGTCCATTCATCTCCTCTGCCACAGAGTAGTTTGTGACTCGGAATGACTGGCATATGAGCGATCCCGTCCCATCTCGCTCAGCACAGATGCTGCCCATATGCCACTACGAGTCTGGACCCCACCAAGTCCTTCAGATCCCGTGTCAACAAATGGGTCTCTGAAATGGACTGCATTTACGAGCTTTAAGACTCAGCGGCGGTTAATCTTTAATGGCCATCCTGTTGTCACCCTTCCCCTCTCCGGCATCAGGCTCTAAACCCACAGTCTCCTTCGGGCTAGAAGAAAACTGTCAGCAGGTCATTTGATGATCCTGCTATTTGGAGGGAATTATGAGGGAGGCTTTCCTTTTAAAGCTAAAAGGAGATGCGCTCATGCAATGCTGCAGGTCAGACCAGAAGGTTGTATGTTTGAGTCCTGGCCAGTATAAATGTGCTGATGGACTTTGAGCACATACACACACAATAAGAACTTCCTACCCACGTGACTCTGTGGCACTCATACTTTAAATCATAAACACTCTTCCTTCCTGACATCATGAAGAGGGGGAAGACCAAAAGTTTCCAGATGGATGAAGGTGAGCGGCATCATGAAGAAAGACCCCCGATCCCTCGGGTCACCAGACTCTTCTGCCAGAAACCAGACTCGTGTGGGTTTTCTGGAGTGCATTTGCATTGGTGACTAAGTGGAGCGTTAAAAACGCAGCTCCCGCACCCTCCCCATCAGACCCCATCCCGCTCCCAGGGCTACGAGGTCCATATGGAGGTCCAGGCCCAGGAACAGCTGTTGTGTCCTCGTCGGGGTCCATTCTAGCCAATTGCAGCAGCCTCGGTCTGCAGATGATGCCTGAACTCCCACCTCCATAAATCAGCTCATAAAATTCCATTCAGTCACCCACAGACTTGTTCTTTCTACAGGGAAAAACAGCCATTGTAGCCACAAGTGACAAATCCTTCAAGGACGTTAAACTTTACAACCTATTGTCCAGCACCCATTCTTTCAGCAGACACAACACTGTGACTGCAAGGTCTCTGTCAGCTGCTGTGGCTTCATTTGGAACATCATGTTTCTTGACAGTTTCTGCCGGCCGGGACTCAGACACACAACCTTCTGATCACCAGCACAAAATAATTCACTCGTGATCACGATGTCACCGCTTTGCTGGTTTACGTCGCTTAGTCGACACTCAAACAGCAAATACATAGCAGATGGCGTTGGACTCATTTATGTAGCTGTCAGGAGGCCAGGAGACAAATGGCTCTGACAGAGATGGGTTTGAGACCCTCCTTACATGTTGGGAAGGATTCAGCAGGTCTGAGGAACAGAGGGAGCTCATTGGACCACATCAGGGACAGGACTGAGCTCCTGCACACTATTGGTGTTTTTGTGAGGAGCACCACCAAGCAGCCAGAGATGGAGGAGCTTGGCGGCATCGCTGGGTTGCAGAGTGTGATCCGGACCTGTAGGAATCAGGGTGCAGATCAGCTGACTACGTTGCTAGCTGGAACCACAGCGTTGAGCTTGACACAGGCAGCTTCGCGTCACAGGCAGGCACTGCCTCACATCTCCATGGAGACACGGAGGATAAATACACCCTCGGAACAGGTTTGGGGTGCGCTACTCACGTGACTGTCTTCACACTTGAATAAAGGCAGCTATCATTGCCAAAAAGTAGAGCGGCTTCGCGTCCAAGCCATTCCTCCGCAAAGTAATCCAGATTGTTCCTGTCCGGTTCTCCAGGAGCATCCTTCACACGAGAGCCACACTTATCTGCAAAGATGCCTCACATCCAGCTCGCAGAAAGAGTCACACTTTGCGCATGAGAGCTGAGCTCCCGAGATGCCCTGCAGGGGGCACTTTGTGCTCTGCAACACAGCGCCCAGGTTTACTGCAATTGCGGGAGCAGATGTTTCTGGGAGATAACGGAAGCGCACGCCACTCATCAGGCCCCCCGCACGCGCGCTGCCGCTGCTCTCCATCCCTCTTTCTCTTCCTACACCCCCCCCTCAGGCCCCTGCAACTAAACGGATTTGCATCTTCCGTCCATAATTATTTTTCTCGCCTCTTGAAGGCTTTTATCCTCGATAAAAAAAATAACTACACGTGATAAATGTGGAAGCTGCATCTCTGAGGTGAAGAAGCACAGAGTGACCAGCTGAGCAAACAGAAGTTCCAGCTCAGTACCTGCACTTCCTTTCTTATCCACTAGGACGTGAGTGCAGTCCTCAGCTATGTTGCCTCCTGTGGACCCTGACAGTGGCAGCAAAGCGATGGGGAGAACAGCAGCAGGGGCTTTAGGCCACCGGATTCCTCATCCCACCGGGCAGACTGCACTACAGCATTCCCTCTTCTTGGTCTTCCACTCAGTCCTCTTTCCTGAACTAGTGAGTAACCACAGGACTCTATCAGCCTCATGCTTTGTTCCCTGCTTTGCACTTTCTCCGAACACCAGAATGAAGCAGATTTAAACCCGCTCATCTCGTGTAAATAATCTGCTGCGATCCTGAATTAGATTAGGCATGATGGGCAGAAAATGCCGCGTTGCATGATTGTAGGAAGATTAAACACGTTCTCTGCATTCCGCATGTCCACTGCTCCACGTCTGCATGCTGGTCATCTGCTGTGCGGCTCCTCTCGCCAGAACGCTGGGGATGTTTGAGGTGTGACGTCCTGTGCGATGCGAGGCATGCGCCACACAGCTGGACTTTGGCAGACGTGACCTGAAGGGAAACACAGTAAACTGAGCCTTACTGAGAAGAGCGCCACAGAGCGGCTCCAGGCAACGTGCAAGAGGTTGCTGGATTACATCTCAGGGCAATCCTAGTAGGGCGATATGTAAAAACGTAAGCGAGGTTCTAGGAGAAAGGTTCTGGCAAACAACTCCAAACAGTAGTTCTAATTTAGTTGGATGTCTCTGGTGCTCTGAGAGCCTCCTGCTTCCTGCTCGTCCTCCAACACCCGTCTCCAGGGTGACTCCACCTTCTAAGGAACCCGCTTGGTCACATCAGGCTGCTCACAACCCCTTCTCAGTTCCTTGGGCCTCACCGCAGCTGCGCCGACAGCACTGTAGAGAACCATGCACACGCACGCACGCAAAGCACAGAGGAGTACCTGTATGAAGGTGCTAAATTCATACGCATTACTATTATTAAATACACATGCATTTCAGTAGATCTCGCTCTTACATGCTTACAGACCGCACATGGACAATTTCACTCCCTCAGAGAAAGATCCAAAAAGAACGCTATACTTTGTGAAGAGCGCCTTTTTAAAGGCGAGTTTCACTGATCTCGCACGGTGCAAATGAGGCAGCAGGTGGTGCAGCGTTTACAGCCAACGCCTCCTACTAGAAGTTCAAACTCCAGCTCGTGCTGCTGCACCACTGAGCAAGACACCGATCCTCAGTGGGTTTGGTAAAAATTACCATGCTGCATAATCGAGTGAATGGGTGGACGTACGATGAGACTGCAAATTGGAGAAAAGTTTCCGGTAAATAAATGAATATATAATAGCTTGTTACACCCCCACGGCACTGGCATCATCCCCACAGCAGAGTAATAATCCTCTTACAGCAGAGTAATAATCCCTCCACGCCAGCACTCTGCGGCTAATTCCCGCCTCTCCCAACACCAGCAAAGCTGAGTTCAGGTGAACGGCGCTCACTCCGCCGGGCAGCGCCGCCTGTCACCATTCAGCTGGCCGTCAAACACTCCATCATTAAGTGGCTCTGTTGTGCCCACCTGTTTCATAATGACCACACAGAAGATTCATCACTTCTCCTCATAGCCGACGTGGCGACTGCATCTCTGCCTTTCACAAGCGTGGGATACGCTGGCGACCGGTGCTCACTTCTTATTAGTGTCACCGTGTGTGTCACCAAGCAATTGTTTGGGCACTTCACCTGCAAACCTGGCCAGAAGATGAGCAAGATGGAGTCCAGGTTCTGGATGGACCCTTGAGACAAGTTGGGGGCAAAAACAGGGAGAATGTGAGGCGTGAAGGATGGGAGTTGCTTGCTGGGTCTAGCACTGAGCTCCATGGCAGGATAGACGCCAGGTGCAATCTGACTGTCTTTAAGGTGTACCTGTATGGATGGTGTGGCACAGTGATGTGGAAGCTGTGAGAACCCTACAGTATAGCAGTTTTAGCAGCTCCATCCCTCCACACACGGTATTCTTGGTTCCCCATTCCATCATTAGCGTACGGCTAGCAGGCCCTCACACCCCCCCCCCCAAACTCCATTGTTCTCACCCACTCCATCGAGCCACTATCCCCTACCTGCCTGCCCACGCTGGTACAGCCTCCACTCACTGCCTCTCTCAATGCATTTTGTCCTTATAAGGAGCGAGCGAGGAGGCAGCTCGAAAGCAGAGGTGGAACGTACTAAGTGCTCGCTCCCTGTGGGGGTGCACAGAGGGTAGTGGTTGCTCTCAATCGGGGCGGCTGGTGAGTAATACCGCTCGCCAGCATGTCTTCAGTGCCTCAGAACGAAACAGAAATAGGATGGAGGGGGAGGCCGAGGGCCGAGCAGACGTGCGACATTAATTCAAAACTCTGCCGGCGCTGAAGGATGCAGCAATGCTTTGAGAAGTGCACGTTTCAGAAAAAAGCGGTCTAAGAATCGCAGTTAAAATGCTGACATGCGCATCCAGACACTTGGGTGTTACTGCAGTTTATAATTCCAGCACCGGCGCTTTCTGAATGTGCACCTCCTTGTAAGTTGAGTGTATCAGCGATGTTTGACAGAATGTAAATTAGGAGAAGCTGGCTGTCACACCAGCAATGGATGTCTAAACGCAACTGACAGTATGACAAGCACACCAGTTTCAGAAGTGCCTTTGTGTTTCGTGCTTAACCTAGCCTTTTGGTTGTTTTTTTTTTTTTTTTGTACTTACGACTCTTTTTGAAAAGGATGGTACAAAGCAGGAGGGGACACGGAATCAGAGCTGAGGAGTTGAGGAGGGAACACACCTTGAAGCACAGGTTGCATGAAGTTCTTCAGCCTCCAGCTGAACGTGCACCCAGACCACTGCACCACTATTCCAGAAATCACAGCCAAAGTTTCCTCACCAAAGACCCTTGGTTCTGAAGATCATCATGCAGCGGACAAGCAAAGGCAGGGAGAAAAAAAATCCACAGAATCATCCGGTGTCTTAACCATGCAAACAGGCAGAAAAGGGGGGCAAGTGACTCAAAAGACCACAGACAAACTGTGAATAACGGAAGGGCCGACATATTGAAATAATTTACTGGGATAACCTGAGCTTTTCTCATAGCGCAAAGCAGATCCAGCATGGAGGAGGATGTGGTTTATGAGAAGCTGGTGGTCTGTATCAAAGGCCTTCTTTGGGTGGTGAGGCTGCAGAACACGATAAATTTTGCCCACTGCTTTGCACAAGAGTTGTACCCCACAGTAGAGAGCGGTGCAGGTATGCGAGGAGAAGAGGACTGGTCTGACGTCCCTGGGCGGCTCTATTGTGTGTGGTGCCCCGGTGTCCTTGATGTTGGGGGTCCCAAGAGGGAAACTCTGGCACCATGCAACTCCATGTGTAAAGGTGCAATGGAGCTGCTCTCTCTGAGCTTCACAGGCAGCAAGATTCCAAGTGCTAAACACACCGTCTGTCATGATCCGCTGGGAAAGAGGCAGTTTTTCAGAGGGAGTTTGTGCACGACTGGGAGCACCATCACAATGTGCTCAACCGCTGTGTGTCAGACCCCAACTTAACTTGGTGTTCCCTCACACTGTTGAACAGTAGCTGCCCAACCAATTTGCAGAGCCAAAAAATAATTATTACCTCACAAATGGTCCATTTGTTTAATTTGCAAAGACTCACTAATGAAGGGAAGAGTCTGCAGATCTCTGCTGATCAAAGATGATTCACTAGGGTTTCCACAAAAGTGCTTCCCCAGAAAGATCCCATGGTAGCAGAGCAGTTACAGTGCCTGGCATCTGCGCTGCTGCCACATTCACCTTGGAAAGGAGATGACTGCAAGGAAAAAAAATGGATATAAATAATCGCACCACCAAATGCTTTAGCAACGGATAGGTCACATCCCTCTCACCTGGTAACCAACCACTCCGCTCATCACATGAGCAGTTTACACCCCGGGAGGGCACTGCATCCTCTTATCCCAAGCAGCTGCTTCAGCCTGTTGAACAGATGGAGCCCAGTGCATCCTGGGGAATGTAGTCCTTTCACTTGCCACAGCTTTTCCCTAACAATACAAGCTGACACTTGACTTTTCAGCTGAAGCCCTTGACAGCTAAGCAGGTCTGGTTTCAGTTCGTCTGATTCTCTTTGCCTTTGGTCGGCGTCAGCTGCATACGGTCGTGCATGATGGGGCCAGAGATGTGTTTTGTTGTGAGTGAGAAAAATATCCTCCGGCCTGGCTTCCTGTAGTGCATAATAAGGTCAATTATTACAACAGCAAGCAATTAGTAACTAACAATGTTGCGCCTTTTTAAGCAAAAAATATTGTGTAGATAATATATATGCATATCCAACACACACACACACACACACACACACATACACCCATGGTCAGGTGTTGTGCACCCCAGGAGGAAGTGAAACTATTGGCAAAGAGACACTTACAAGAGCCGCTTCTGTTGGGGAGACAGGAAAGCTTTTATTAGAATGATACTGTTTAGCTCTCGAAAGTGGCTTTGCTGCAGCTTCCTGCAGCGCTAAGGAAGTCTATTGGTCTAAAAGGGTTTCGGGGAAGGTATGCCGGTCCCCGTGTTTATAAATGGACGACTGCTGGTTTTGATGTCTCGCTACGCGTCCGATCTGCCCGTTTTGCCCAGCGGCCCTGTTAGCCAGCCTCTTTATAACCGCAGATTAAACCGTTTTGCCGCGCTGCAGAAACAGAGTCACTGCCGCATGCAAGGCGTTATGCACAGGGCTTTAATTTCGTTGGAAATCCCACATGGAGTCTAATTTAATACGACTCAAAGCTTTGACATGAGTCTGTACAATTAGTGTAACCCTTGTGTACACATCCCAAACACAAGGGTCTTCCTGTTTGGGAGCCTTTCACAGTTTCCAGTGCCTTGCTTGCACGCACAAGCATGCACAAAGGGGCCCTCATCAGGATTATAGCCAAGATTTGCTCCAGGAGCTGCTCACACAGTGACAGTTGCAACCCGCCCTGCAGTCAGCAGCTTCATCGAACCCCAACACCAGTGCCGTGTTGGCAAACGTGGTACTTTTAATCATACAAAGCATCACAAAACCCCTCAGCTCTGGTGTTCATCACAGCTGCCCCCCCAACCCCATCCATGGCACGAGAACGATTAACAGGCAAGCGCATACCACAACTTTCACAGTAAATCCCCTGCCCCCCGCAAGCACCCCGAAATCACTGAGCGTGTTGGAGATGTCAGTTGTTAGTTGGGGGGGGAGGGGTGGCAAACGGGCGAGCTGGTGGGGGTCTTTATGGGGCAAGGGAGAGCACAGCAGAAGAGAGGGAGGGAGAGAGAGAGAGAGAGAGAGAGAGAGAGTCAGTGTTGTGTTTCACACAGAAGGACAGATGCTAGGCAGGCTCTATCCTCAGCACACACACGCACGCACACACGGAGGGGAGCGCGCGAGGCAGCCGGCGTGCCGAAGACGGCCACAGAAGGATCCGCGGGGCGGGACCGCAGCGCACCAGTAGCAGGTGCCGGATTGGGAACAGTCCACAGCCGGCGGACAGGCTGCTGCAGCAGCTCCACCAGCAAGCTCTCGTTGCGGGAAAAGGAGGGAGGGGGTCTTCGTCTCTTCTTCCAGAGCAGCTTTCCTCGGGTTCCTCCCACCTTGTCCTGGCTGCTGGAGGAGCGGGACTCGGTCTCCTCACCGCTGCTCGTTCAGCCGGTAAGTGCGCTGCTCGTGCCTCCTGCAACATCTCTTTCCCGCTCTCTCTTCCCCCCTCCATCTCATTCATTCCTGCACCACGAGCAGGTGGAAGGAGCACTTGAATGGCGGGAGGCGACAGCCAACCCAAGTGGGCTGCATGGGGGGCAGTTAGCTGAGGGCTCAGGGAGACGGTCCTGCTGGGGGCAAGGGGGGGGCAGAAGGCAGCTCATTCTCTACACCCGGCAACCCAGACAGCTGCGGCTTGTCGCTCGCTCCTCAGCACATTCCCTTAACACACACACACCGCCACACTCTCGTGTGTGTGTGTGTCCATGTCCGCACGCGCGCAGGCACATTAGAGCGCTGTCCGCAGTGTGCAGTAGCGACAATCTGTATGCTACCCGTCCCTTCGCAGCCCACGGATGCACTGGGCTGATGCGGGCACTGCCGCATGGAGGCTGATGCAGAAACATGAATGAATGTGGACGCGCTCTTTTAACAACATGATTTTATATCTGTATATCAATATAAATATACCTCTGTTTATGTACACCCTGCACTGTGTTTAACCAGGCAGCTTGAGCACTGATTTCAGTTCCCTGTACAATGGGCTGTGTATGTAAGCGCAGTGTACGAGACGCAGCGAACGCCGACCCGGCATCGCGAGGAATCGCTTATTTTCTCCTCAGCTGTCTGCCCCGAGGTGTCATCCTGTGGCCAGCATGCATCTGCTGTGGGAAATGACATTTACCTCCCATGGTTACCTGGGTCCCGTGCCCTGCCTGGGGACCTGATGGGATGTGTGTGTGTGGAGAGAGAACGTGTGTTTGCTGGCAACCAGAGGAAAAACAATAGCTTTAATACTCCTGCATAACCAGTGGGGAGGCTGCACGCAGGTCAGAGGGAAAGGGGAACTGGTGATGGGGGGCAGCGGAAGAATGAATGGAGAAATCCAGCACTTTGATGGTGCTCCTCTCCCTGGCACCCCGAGGGAAAGATGGCAGGAAAACGGGGACGAGTGGAGGGAAACGAGTCCTACGCCTTCCAGTAGCAGCTGGATTGCCCTTGTGTGGCTGAGGGAGACAGTGGGGGTGCACCAGCAGACCGCTGGCACTGAATATCAAACCTGTTTCACCGTACAGCCACCTGGATTTATAGGGATTTCAGAGGACAATCACACGTTCACAAGTAAGCTGGTGTGACCCCCGGTCCCTGAGTCTTTCGTCGCCGGGTCGTTCACTGCACAAGTCTCTGAATGAGAGGCAGGGCTGTCTTTGTTGAAAACATATTATGAATGTATTATATTTTTAACATTTTATGAATGCATGTGGACGATTCTAGATGAAATAAGCTTATCTTTTGACATCGATTTTCTACAGGAAAATAGCAAGACCATGAAAACAGACTTTGATGTCTTGTGATTTGCTTAAATGTTTGCTGGGAAAATTGACGATGGGGGTGAAAATGTATGCGCTGCTCTGTTGCTAGGACACACCCTTTGAACATTTTGAAGGGAGCCTCCCATTGGCCATTCCGGATGATGCGGGTTTCTCACCCCAAATCTTTCTGTCGGCCCATGGAAACATCCCCCGCTGCCAACCCCTCTCTGTCTGTCCTTCCGATGCTCATTTTTCCATTGTCATCACCCCCCAGCCACAAAGTGCATCTCGTCACAACCCCATCCTAGTAAGACGATCGCGAAGAGACGCAAGCATCACTCCCCCAAAACGCGCCACCTGCTCCCCTTTTCACACCACCAAAACCAGGTTCCTTTACATCCCAGATCTGGGGGGGTATTAGGGGGGTGACCAGCGGTGGGGTAGCCTGCAGGGGGGGGGATCCAAATACACACATTCACACACACACACTCCAATGATATGTAGCACTGAAATGTGTATCATCACACCTGCAGTCTTTCTCACTGAGTGTGTGTGTGTTTGTGGAGGGGCTTCTGGTGCTTCCCGACATTTGCGCGTGTTTGTATGTTGGGGTGGAAGGCGTATGATCATCTTCCCCTGCTTCTCCCCTTTTCTCCCTCCCTCTCTGTGCCCCCATTCTGTTTTCATTGTGTGTGAAGGCCACCTTCGATGCTTGACTCTATAACCGCCTCTTTCACAGCTATCTGTAACATTATTTAATAATTTGGGGGTCAAAGGACCCCTTCTTACACTTCATAAGAAGGAATAATTCTACTTCCTTGGTTATGATTGGGGGGGCAGACAGTGGTAACCTTGAGACAAGCTCAGGGGGGTTCAGCTTGAGGGTGGGGGATGGGGTGTTTGGGCAGAGGGGGTCGTCTCCCTCCTTCACAAAGCTGCGGGGTGTAGGTCGGGGGGGGGGGGTGATGCGGACTATAAGCTACCCCAGAATTCCCTTAGAGGAGGAGAGCAACACAAAGGGTCTGAGGGATCTTTGGTAAGACCAATCAGCGAATGAAGCTTCAGCGCTCATGGTCCATTTGTCCCCTTTTCAATGTTCATGCTTTGACACCAAACTCACTGTCTAAGTTGTTAAGGTGTCAGTACATGGGAACAGTGGATTGTTTATTATATTTATGCTTACATTTGAATTTTTCCCCAAACCAACGACACGGCTCAAGCATCTCTGCAGATGGCTGGACTCATTGTGAAATGATGTTTGCATCTGCTCAGCATTACAGCTCTGGGTTTGCTGCAGGATGGGGTGCCAAGACAGCCACAGCAGCCATTCCTCATTCCACTATTTATTATATTATACATCATACCTCACCCGTGGCTCACCATTGCACAGCTCGACTATTACCGAAGGGTACAGCAGTGGTGCCCCCCATGTTACTGCTTTGCCTCCCAGCAGAGGCTTTTTATCTATAAGGCCTGACAGAGCATACAGCTGCACACTTTACCTATTTATACATATGATGTCTTCACTGAAACAACTGAGGCTGATTACCCTTCTCAAGGGTACAACAACAGAACACCAGCCTCTTTCTGTTAAGTTCACTTACATTCTAAGTAATAGATTATTATAGAGTTTCACATTTTTCCTCCTTGTTACAGTTATCTGTAGACATTTATAGTGATTATGTATCTTTCCTGAGGGTATAGCTGTGCACTATGTATTAATTTTTTAAGTTGGGAAGCTTGTTTGGGGATCGAAAAACTTTTTATTGAAAAGTCCAGCTTCACGAGCATCACACTAACTGCCCTTTGGCTATTTGTTGTGCAGAGCGAGTGCTACGTACCCTGCTGGCAAGGGAAGCCGGGTTTGTGTGGTCAGGTTCTCCAAACCTCACATTCTCATTCTCACCTTGCAGCCCCCTAGTTTATCTTGTTAGACCTTCTCACCCCCAGTCTGCCCTCAGAAACGCCCTACCACCACCATCTCCAGCCTGGGCCCTTTGCCACAGTACTCTTAGGGAATCACAGACAAAGACCCCACACGGCCTGAACCTTGCTGTCAGCGGTGATGGCTTCATTCACGTCATGTGCAGTGGGGCAAATGCAACACAGCTAGACACACTCATGCTGTCAAGCCCCCCCAGGTGCGCCTTCTCTCCACGGTTAAGGCTGAAAGAACGAGCCGCAATGTGACGGCTAACGGAAATCGAATGCCCACCTCTGAAACACCACCGGTGGCTGAGGAATAATTTTTCACCTGAGCAGCACTTGTACCCAAACAGCGCGTCGTTGGTGTTCTCTGGCCATGGTGTCACCTAGTTCAGGTGTTGCCCCCCCCAGGACCCGACTCACCACGCTAACCGTAGTAAAAATGGGGAACTCGAGAACAGTGCTTAAGGGAGGGGTAGAACTAAGTCTGTCCTGTTGGTTTTGGCTCCTCTGAGTGCTAGGCATCACGGCGTGAACTCACTTATCAGGGAGTTGCACTGAAGTCGCTCTTTGTTTGTGAAGCCGTTTGTGCCTTTGCCACGGTGTCCTAGATAACAGTGTCTGCTGGGGAGATGCGGGAACCTGAGCAAGACACAGCCCTCTGCACCTGGGGGTGGGGTGGGGATACCTGAATTAGATCCATAAATAGTGAGCTGCACAAATGAATCACACTGCCAACTGTAATGTATGTGAGCAGCAGGAATCTTTTGGACAAAAAATATCTAAAATAAGGCATTAATTATTCAGCTGTTACAGAAAATAATTCAGTTTAATAGCATTCTTAAGTCACTGCAGGATCTATTTCATGTTCATAACACCTATAACTTAAGAACTCTCCTTTCTCTCTAAAAGTTCAGCATATATTTTATTATTATCATAATTACTGAGAATAATGCAAAACATAAAGCTCCATATCTATTAATCTGTATCTATCACTGTTGCCAAACATCTGAAGTGCCTTACTGAAGTGTCTGTCTTATTGAAGCATCCATATCTCCTGGTCATTCATGCTTCTCGGGTCTTGTAGCTTTCAGATGCTTCAAACCACGTTATTTTATCGCTGTGTCCTTTGAAATTAATTTAAAGGGCCATCAGTGGGTCCAAGATTTCAACTGTGACTGGAAACATGAAAGACTTATTGATCCTTCCAACCTGATTGTCATCACTACAGTAATGAGTGACTTTACCAGCGACTGCTGATTCAAGTTGGAATAACAGTCAAATGGTGAAAACAGCGTACATATTAATCTCGTATAGCGGTGGAGCGTGAACACGATCCAGTGATGGTAGACCTGAGGTTTTCTGGGGCCCCTGAAAAAAGAAATGATAAAACCAATAGTAGACGTAGTCAAACATCACACATGGATTGTTAAGGTGGGGGAAATGTTTGCCAATGAGATGTGCTGACCTGTTTCTTCACCCCATTTTCTGTCATCTGAGAGATTCAAGTTGGACAGGGCAGCTGCTCTAGGGAACCTCTCACGAAACATCCAGATGAATGATTCTGAGATAGAGTCCCGATTTCGTCCAGCGTATCTGCAAGTCTGCCATAGATAGTTGTAATTTCACAAGATGGTTATGGTTGTGGTTGTGCAAGATAAGTTTGCGAAATGTGTGAACAGATTTCTGATTTAGCAAGGCAAGTTTGTGATTTCATGATTTGGATTCTCAGTGTGGTGTCAGACACCTCACTACCTTCAAAGTGACTGACTGTGGAGTCTGGCCCCCCCATGACCACTATGTGACAGTTACTTTTCCTCACAGGAAAAATTATCTATAGAAGGAAAATTAGGGCTTTTTTTTAAGGGGAGTTGGTAACACTCATTTGGAGAGGAAGGTAACGTGGCTGCGGCAATAAGATGTTCATTATTAGTATGTGGCACTTAATTTGCTATTGTTTGCTGGAGGCAAAACAATTAAGTTCTTTTCACCACCATTGTGACCACATTAAACTATCGCTTTTGTAATTTTTTTTTTAACACTTATTACATTAAAATTCTAAAATATTATTGCAGAAATTCCAGTCACAGACAATTCGAATGTCTCTTTTAGATATCTGTCGTGAGGGTTTGGTTCTGATTTTTAGCTTCGTCAGCATTCACCAGAAACCAGCAATTGTTGTGCTGTGGTCTTGGGAAACACTCGCATGTGGTGTCTCCAGACAAACCCTGGGGGTTATGCTCCACTCAGCTTTATGGATACCAATGCTCACTTCACCTAAGTCACTCTTCTGTCTCTCTGTTTTTCCTGCACATTAACATTCATTTTATGAACTTGCTGGTTGTCCATCACTCATCACTTCATCTCTTCATAGCCTCTGCATATCAAAACATCCATTGTGTGTCTATTACACTATCGAGCGTTTCTACACCCCAGCAGCAGCCTCTCTCTGTCAATCCATTACCAGCCCATGTTCGTCTACCTGCAGCCTCAGATGCTGGTTGCTACAGAGCTTCTATCCTTCCGCCCACGGTCTCTATCAATCCCTCCATAGCCTATGTCCATTTGTTTTAACATCCAAAATATCTGTCAATCAGTCCTTCCATAGCGTCTCTCAATCTTTTCACAGCCAGTCTATCAATCCACCCACAAATTACGTATCAGTCTTTGCAACGTCTCTGTTTGACTGTTACGACAAGGAGAGTCTGCCCATCAAAGCTTCGGCCTTCGTTTATTAATCCATCCACAAACTGTTCCTCTATCTTTCAGCAGTCTGTGTCTATCAATCCTTCCACAGCCACAGCCTGTGAGCTCCCACTGCACCACTGTCTGTACATTCGCTATCACTGGGTGCATAATCATACACAAGTGGTTAGTGGTTGCCTAGCAAAGAAAGAGGCTGATATGAAGCATTGTACTCACAGGAGGAGAAAGCATGAAAACAGAGAGAGAGAGTCTATTTCAGTTTTTCATGACTGACAAAACTAGCCATGATGCTAGTTAAGGCGAGTACGGGAGTGCCTGAACTCAGGAGACCACCTGGGAGAGACTGAGGTTCATATGAACACCTTCATGGACAGCAGAAAAACAAGTAATCAAAGTTTTGAGGTGTCGCTGCTGTCCGAGCAAATAACCGCAAGTGGTGCTATCTGTCCTTGCACTGTTACTGTGGTAAAATGGCGGTGACTGTGAACAGTTTAGAGTGGTCTTTTGGCGGTCACAGTGATGTTTAGGCTGATGACTACTCTGGCATTCTAGTAAGTAGTAAGTTGAAAGCAGAGGATAATGTATAGTTTGATCTATTTCAAACTAAAGTGCATGTAGATGACCATAATTAGCAGAGAAGGCCACAATCAGCTGACACAGAGTCCCTTTATATAGCACAGTTTACATGGATATCCAGATTTCTGTTGCTTTGGGTCACATTACCCCAAAAAAAGCAACTTGACTCAGCATGACTCTCAGGTGCTTTGGTACGAGGTGTGCATGTCAGTGGAAGGGTCACAGAGGTATGATTTGCACTTCATTATGTCCATTGATAACAAGATGTGCTGGACCAGCAGATGCAAGCTTCCTCAGCCACGTCTCCTGCTCGGAGCTCATCATCTTTCCCAGGCCAACACCAGTATCTCTGCACTTCTATTCTTCACAATCCACTTTACGTGAGCGACTCTGTGCCAAAATCCTAAATTAATCCAGGATGATACTGAATGATCTGCCTGTGAGCAACTTAAGGTCCAGCCTTTGGCAATAGTCTGTGAGCATCGACAGCAGATGCACGGCTGCATGCTGGGGGTTGTGGTGAAGAGGAAGAAAGTTATTTGTTCAGTAATTTGTTCAGTTAGTTGATGCTGTTAATGTTAAGCTGCTTACAGTGATTCACCCATTTATACAACTGGCTAATTTTTACTGTGTCCGTTCAGGGTCCTGGGGTCTTTTGAGCACAAGGCTTCTGTCTGTACAAAAACTGCTACCAGCAACAAATGAATTTAAAAAATGTTTTCAACCAAGTAGTAATGCTTGAAGATTTATTCAAGACCAATAAAATTAAATCCATCTATCAGGGCACTTCAGACCGCCACATTTTCCTGGGTTAACTCTCCCTTTCATGTGCAGAGGAAAAAAATAAACTTTTTACTCACGGATAAAAAGCACTGCATCAAAATAAATCTCTGACACTCAGTTCAAAGCCCTGGAAGTTTTCGTTTCTTTTTTTTTTTTTGCTACGCGAGACACCGTAAGACACCTGATCCATAGCACAAAGGCTGAGGAGAATGAGGAGTGCGTGGAAAAGCCAAGCTCAAGCCTTTACTCGCCGAGACACACAGCACAGCACACAACGTGACTGACGACAAGCTGCCATCCTGTGTGAGGAGGCTGGAGTGGTGGGGGGAGGGTGGTGTTCGGAGGTTATGTCACCCCCCCCACATGGCTTTTCATTCTGCCTCAGCTCTCTCCAGGCCTGAGGGTGGGAGTGGGGTCATGCTGCAGCTTTTTATTGCCACTGATCCGCGATCCGACAGTCTGCTGCCCCCCCACACACACACACTCGTAGTTTCTGTGAGAAGCGAGGTCTTTGTTAGGGGCGGTCAGCCCCGTCTCCGTGGGAACCATGGAACGCTTTGCTGCTGGAGGCTGTGATGTGCTGTGTTTGCCAGTCGGCAAGAGGTTTGGGGAGGGGGGGGGGGGGTTGGTAAACATTATTTCACATCGCTTGCATCATTTAACTCCTTAATAGGCGCTTTAGTCCACAGCATCTTACAGAGCCATGTGATGCAGTACTGACTTTATAAATGACTCTAGAATGCAGTTATGATGTTATTTATATGCCTTCCTAGGTATTTCTCTAGAACACTCTTTTCCCCATTTATACAGTTTAACATTTTTCACTGAAGCAATTCAGGTTTATACCATTTATGTGTGCAAGAAAAGCATAACACCATGCTCACACGATCGGTTATTTTACTTGCCTTCCCACAAATGATGTAGAGGGACACAGAGCTTCTTCTCCATTGCCTTTCCTGAACGACTCTTATTCACTGAGCAGGAATAATGAGAGTGCCATCATTGTCCAAAAAAGTGCAGCCCCTCCAGTAGCCATCATGAATCGCCATCCTGGTCTGAAGGGCCATACATCTCTTCCTGCATTTTTTGTTTTTTTGGGAAAGAAAGATAAGCACATTTAGGGTGTGAGCCTTGGCAAGCCGTTCCATTCGATATTTAAGATGAGTGCATTTATTTGTGTTCTTTCTAAACTTCAAACCAGAAGTGGTGTGCAAAGGAAACCACCAACACAGCAGCTACTTCTGCTCTGCTGACATGGGAATTGTGTCCAGAGATGGGAACACTGTGATGTCTATCACACCAGCCACTTTGTTTGTTAGCAACACAAAGTTAATATCTGGTGAGAGGCTCTTTAGCCTCCTCAACAACTTGAATTTTCATCAAGGTGCTAGATACATTCCAAAGAGTTTTTGGTCCATGCCAGCTTTACAGATTCACGCAGTTTCTCAAGATATTTTGAGAGCACATTGACTCTGTTCCACCTCAACTCAAAGACATTCTGTAGCCTTGAAAGGTGGGGACTTTGCAGGTCACGGGATAAAATAATGATACTGCCACATTAGTGGAGCAATAATGTACAAAAATTTCCAGGAGGGTGAGTGTTTCTGAGCTGGGGAACCACTACATCTGGTACCAGTGATCACACCACATTCAGAGTCATTTAAATCACATATCCTGTCCATTCTAACATTCATCAGGACAGTAACTGGACCTCTGGTCCCAGTCTGCATGCTTGATATATTGACTCAGAACCATGTGGCTCACTAACTGTAGTGGGTGAGTTGTAAATGGAAACAGACAGGTGTATCTAATAAAGTGACCAGTGTGTATAGGTGCAGGGGCATACTTTACACACTCCACCTTGTTAAACAAGTCAGCAAGTTAAAACAAAAAAGCAAATGATTTTTCTAGGGAAATATCTTGGGTTCCAGAACAAAAAAGAAAACACCATGGATTTTAAACTGCAACAGCACACAATCACATAAGGGTTAAGGATGCATGAGTGGCAGCTAGCAGATCACTGTGGTACCTGGAACCCAGATCAGTTTGTTCCTACATCCATACGGAAATGGAATGCTTTCAAGCCTGAGAACTCCTACTGGATTTTTAGTGAACAATTTGATCCCTACCTGAGATGACTGACCAGTACTTTTAGAGGCAGGTGAGAAATTGAGCTTTGGGGGCTTACCTGCACGCTCATCCCCTCATTCCCGCAGTGTCCTGACCACCACAACAGCCAAATGCGCTGGGTCAGCGCCCTCAAAGCTCTGCAAAGGGATCAATGCATTGATGGAAAATCACTGTTCATCTAGATGCCTTGGCCATTAAACGCAGCAGCTTTCAGACTCACCTCCTATAGTAGGAGGGTACAATGCTTTGTGGATATCTTCTGAGGCCTAAAATGACTTTTGATTTGTCAGCGCAGTTGGATTTTGACGGTATGTGGGAAAAGTGTTCATACTGATGGACATAAATACAAAAAGTGCAAATAAGCATTTATAAAGGACTTTCAGAGGAAGGGCTTCCTCTGGACTTGTGCCGGCAACATCCTGGTTACAGGACACCAATGGAGCGAGGCCATGCCATCGCCTCTGCTCTGTCAAATACTGGTTTATCACAGCGATGTGAGAAAGGAGAAACACACTTGATGTTCACTAATGCAGCCGTCGCATTTCGTCTGTAAGAAGCACCTTCTCGCATTCCTCTACCTCGCACATAACACCTCCCCGCGTTCCTTGGCACTACCATGCAACACCTCTGCGTTTGTCTCTTTTCGCCAACAGCTCCTCCATTTGTCTCTGCTTAGCGCGCAAAACACTGACTTCCAGTCGAAACCGTCACACACAAATCGGATTTCTTCCAAACAAAAGGAGCAGGCAGCAGTATTTCTGAATGATTGTCTCCCGGGAGTCGACCGCGGTTTCCACTGCAGCAGGAACGTCTCATGCACACAGGGCATCTTGTTACCATGGCAACAGTGGGACCCAGGGATGTTGGTGGTGTAGCACAAGAGACGATTGTAGGGAAAAACTGTTTGTGGTGTTGTTACGGCTGGATAAAATGAATGAAATAATTGTAGTGAAACATTAATATTTCATGATGCATTATGAATTATGGTCCAAAATACAAACGCTTATTTGACCGGCAGTATAATATCCTGCTTATAGCAAATAATAAATACTGTAGCTGGGGTTGGTCAAAACCCCATGAAGCCATTCTATTTAACATCAGTAACAAAGCAGAAGAAATGAACAATGGCTAAATGGAGTGAGGGGAAATGAGGATTAAGAATGACAAGTTGAGCGATAAAGGTTTAAGGTTTGAGTCGCAAATTCAGTTTAATCCTTCCCTTCTCCTGTCTTCTTTCTTGGCTGTCCATGATGGACTCCCATGTACCCATGCTGGACCACACCTAGGTCTTTCTTCACTAACACTAAAGGCATGAAGCACACTGACTGTCATCCATGCAACGTTCATTTGAAATATCTGTCCTAGGTAACAAGCAGGACAGAATCTTGCACGTTCTGACCGATTCCCATTTGCCTGAAAGTGCAGCGGAAGGCTGGCTTTTGCTTGCTGCCATGATGAGCCCTTTTTGTGGTTTAGAGCAGTAAATCGGCTGTCTGGTCGGCAGGAAGCAGTCCTCCTGTGCCAAGCTTCTCCGAGCACTCGTCTCATCCACCTGCACCTCTCAAAGGAGCTATTATGTTTAAAAACATTTATGTGTTACTCTACTGTGGTCAGCCATGGTCACTGGCAAGGGTTTCTACTCAGAGAATGGTCAACACCACCATTCATTCTGCTTATGAACACAACATGTACTGGGGGTTACAGATCTTGCTTGCCCTGCAGCCCAGAGGCACGATAACAGTACCAGGGATCCAGCTGGCAGTGTTGCAGTGCCTAGGTTCTGCACTGACACTGCCACCATTGGAACTCCTCTGGATTTTTTCTCAATTACTACCAGTGTCAGGGAGGAATCCATGCAGGCTCTCGGCAACAAGGACAGCTAATTTTAGACTCACCCCTCCCCTCTCTGTGTCTCTCCCAGGTTGTCCGGAGCTGATGCTGTGATCGCGCAAGAGTCCCAGTTGATGCAGTGAAGTGTCCCGGTCAGGAATACTGAAAGTAAGGTAACTACGTACCAGCTGTCTTCTAAAACTTCTGCAGCTTTGTGAAGGAGCACAGCACACACAATGCAGGAATAGCACAATTTAAACAAAACCCGTAGACATACAGCAGTGGTTTTATAGTCATGAATATTTTAGGGCAGAGTTAGAAAGCCAGAACTGTGGACATTACACTCACTGGAAATTTCATGACGTTTGAATCGATCCTCATGTTGGCGCTGGATTGCCGCTCGGCGTTGCTGGAGAGCTGAGAGAGTACAACATGCCGTGAGCGTTAATAAGGCCTGCCTTCAGCCATGTCTCAGCCTCGGCCTGGAAGGGAAAAGGGGTGGACCAGGGGAAAATTAATCAGAGTGCTGGGGTTTGGACCTCACCACCGCTGCCAGCGTGCGAACCGTTGCACCAAAAGTGAACCCCTCTGTGTCCTAAGGAGACTTTTTCTCACCAGCAAACGCTGAAATTAGAGCTTCAAGCTTCCTCATTCACTGCTGCAGCTGCCAGGAGAGTTCTGTTTTTTCAGCAGTAACTTTCATACATTTTTTGTTTCATCTCGGGGAACTACTGGAATGTGCTGAAGGCCTCTGTCAAATGGGACAGTTGAACAAACAGACCCCCCGTGTCCTCTCCCAGGACTTATGTGCATGCTACCATTTATGAGAAATGAAAATGAGAAGTGGGAACTGACATTTTAAATTTTTTTGATGTCATTCATTTTTCTTTTTGCGGAACTCGCAAGAGTGACACGGTGCTTTCAACACAGAAGGGCTCGCTGAAGAGGCAAGAGGGCTAATGTGAGCAATGTGAACACCACCCCCTATGCACACCCCTCTCAAAACACAGCATCTAAAAAAACCCCAATGAGAAAACAACAGCAAGAAAAAAGCTTCTTCAAAAATAGAACAGTGAAAAGGAGAAGTATGAACAGTTTAGAGCTTAGAACTTCACCACAACGGACTCAGGAGCTAAGTGGTCCCTGCTGAGAAGACAAGGATCAAGAGCAATCAAACACCAAAGGTAACGACAACTGGAAAGAGAAAAGACCGCTAAGAGGAAGGAGAACAGAGTGGACTGGACAACGCCTCTTGATCGTGACACAGCGGTAAAGGGAGTGGAGGTGGGGTAGGCTACCATTGCTCCGAACTGCTCTGCAAGGCCAAGGTGCTGCTGTGCTTGTTGCTACCGGTCGCTGTGTCATTCATGCTGGTTACGCTGCTTGTGCTGCTCGTGCATCGACACACAGGGGCAGAGGTTAGTGCAGCGGTAACTGAGGAAAACTCAGAAAGCAGGTATGTTAGATGGGGAGATGGTGTTGTGCTGCCTCTGATGAAGGCTGGATGCACAAGGCTTCACACTAAACAAAGGAAACGCAGGGAGGGAGTGCAACCATTTTGACATGGTAGAACCTGGTCCATCATAATGCATGCCTGTTACAGACATGCAAACAAGCTGTTTGGTTTACTTCTGTAAGAGTTTCAGTTGCACCGTGGGGATTGGCGTGCTCTCTGCTGGATTTTTGGCGTAAGGCAGAGCCCCATGTGGTCCAACCAGATCAGGCTCCTCTGCTGGTTGCCCTGTGACCAACAGATTGGCAATGACATCTCTCTCAGAAGATGTGAAAAATGCAGCAAGTGGAGAGCCTGCTCTCTGTGGCACATTGTCATTTTCTAGGCTTTCATTGACAGTGGTGTGGATTTATCTGAGGAGGCACCTGTGCGTTAGCTTGCATTTTATCTTTAGGTTCCACGAGCACTTAACTACTTTCTTGTGATTCTGGGAAGTAACACCGGGACTTGATGCCGAAAGTCGTGCCTGTGAAGGCAAGTGCAGAGTGCTGGCATTGCATACTTTGGCAGTTCTCTGTTATGTGCAACTTCCTTTTGATGATCGCTGAGCTTCCTCTTCGGCTTCTGCAAGCACCATTCAAAATGACTCCCCCTCATTCACCACGTTCCGCTAGTGCCATAACTTCTGCCTTCGGAGACCGAGTCCAGAGACAAAAACATTAAATCTGGAAAAAGTGCAGTCACAAAGAAAGAAGACCTAGAGTCACAGAGAAAGAGGACAGCTGAGTTTGCACATATGTCACCTGAAAGAATTTTGCCATCCAGGCTTTCCTGTGCTTCAGCACATTTATAACTATAATCGTACTCAGGTTGTGGTATTTGGTCTTATTTGGCCTTATACCTCATCGCAATTCAACTAAAGGCATATTTATATATACGTGTGAGTGGAATTGCCTTTCATCTTCCTCTTGCTCTCTAGCTCAGGCTGAATCTTAATTTATATGATGCAGATCTGAACGATCTGCAAACAGCCTTAGCAGATGATTTCACAAAGAGCAAATCGCAGTTGCAAGGTTCTGCCCCTTTGCAAGATACTTCCTCCCAAGCAGTTTGAGATGAGCGACCTTCTCAAGGTACTCATTCCTGATTCAGCCCTGTTGCACATGGTCCTGACCAATATTATTTATTGAAAATTGATAATTTTATTTATGTATTATTTTATTATTTATAGCAAGGAATAAGTGTACATCTTTACAAAGCTGGATACTTTTCAGAAGCAATTTGTGTGAGAAACCTTCCTTAAAGGTATAACAAAGGCCCACCAGATAGATGACTAATATCACATGTCCTCAGACCAAATAATAAACTACTCCCTCTAGAATCTGGAAAAATAACACTCATTTCCCAAAAACAGACTCTTGTTTTGCCACAACACCCTGTGCTATAACCCTACTCTGATGGTGTGACAAAACCACCACACCAGGGGGTATCATTACCCCAAATTTTCTCTTTATAATCAGTTCCTAGTCAAGATTTACTCATATGGTCACAGGGAACAATTTGTAAAACATTTAGCCATTTTCCCCCTTTTCTATAGATCAACTTACAGTGAGTACTCCTGTATTATGTTTTATTCAGCTGACATATTTGCATCTGATTTGACTAACAAAGCTACAGTAGATATATTGCACTTCTTTACCTACAGTCATTCATTCCTCTGTATACCAGAGCAACATAGCACACACCACCACAACCTACTGTCGAGTCACCAGTCCACCTGAAACACATGTGGCTGAAGGGTGGGAGGAAAGTAGAGCACATAGAGAAAAACCACGTAAACACAAAGAGAACATGCAAACCCAGACCCACATCCTCTTGCAACGTCCAGGCACTTTGAAACAACAGCGCTAATTACTGCAACACCGTGCTGCCCTAACATTTGTAAAATGTTAAATATTAAAGTGGTATCACTGACACTACAACCATTTATAGCTGTAAAAGTAATGGCAGTGTATACATAGGTTTGTATTGTCTTATCTTCTTGTGTTAAATCTTTGTGATTGGCGCTTGTCCGAGGGCATGTGTCCCGTAGCCAATATCAGAGGTGGAACACAGCTCTTACCCAGAAAGCTCTACAAGTTTTGGGAACCTGAACTAGATTGCTTATATTGAAAGAACAATTTAGTGTCAGCATATTAATGCAACACCATAGCATGCACACTAATGTACTGGTGTGTTAGCTGATGCATCAAATTTATAGGTGAATATTTGACACATTTCCCTTCAGTACATTTGCATTTTCCTACTGTAGCAAATCACAGCATGTAGCGCCAACAAGAGAAAACCTGCAGTACCTTCCAGGAGACAAAAGCTAGTGGAACAGTTAATGACTTCTAGATTGAAGGTTGGACCCTTAAGTCCCAAGAGAAACCGTGCTGTGGTATGTTAAAGGAAAGGCATTTCATTGGATTTCCAGTGAAACATGGAGCCTTTTGCATGGAAAAAAGTGGAAGCCACCATGTAAAAATGCTATAGCTCAGTAGTGGAACAATAAGAGCAGCTTTTTAACTGTTACACCACTGCACAATAGCTTTCAGAAATCAGTGAGTACAGTCACTGTGCTGTTGACCTCTACATCCTCATTTTATAGTTGCCTTTTTTTTTTACTGCCAACAACTGCCTCACAAGCTAAAGGAGAATAAGAGATCTGCCCCCCCTTCCAGGGCTCCCTCACAAATGTGCACCCTGGCATCTGGGTTTTTCTGGGGTGGCTTGTACTGCACAGGGTCTCCATTCATGGTTCAGTTTGTAGTATCCTACACAGAACCGGGTTTTCACGAGACTGCCTCAGCAGCCCACAGTGCCTTCCCACCCTCTGGTGTTTGCATTCCCAGGACACAGTAGGTTAATTGTTTTTCTGGTATGGACAGTCCAATGTTTGGCCTGCACAGACACAGCAGTGTATTTAATAGCTACTTTGAGTGATACTGATGTACACTAGTGCTGCAAAATTGATTTTAAAATGTACAGTAAAAAACTGTTCATCAGAAGATCTCATTGGGGCGGGTTTTCATATTTTTTTGTGAAATATGGGCATGAACAATGTCAGATTTCAAGGACCTCTGTTGCCATGCTATTCTCGTGTCTTGTTGGTATGCTTGTATCCCACCCATTCAGCATCAACGGCCTTGTATGTCACTGGATATCTCTTCAACAGTATGGACCAAGAGGAGTCTCAACCTACCAGCCAACCATAGCCCTCATCCATGAGCATTGCTGCCATCCAAATGCCACCATGGGCCATCTGGCTGCATGTGGCTCAAAGAGTTTTTTGGGTTTCCTATCACAGTGGTTGAATGTGAATGTTGGAAAGCCTACCCCGGACTGACAAGCAACATCAATTAAGCACAAAACACCCCTGGATGGGGAGAAGCTAGATGGAATTATGGAGGGGTATGTCAAGGTTGAGAGCTATCATTGAAGACAGGATTCAGTACAAGCAAACATATCCAATGTCTGATTAAGGACAAACATTTTTGTAAAGTTCAGAATCGTATTGGAGATGTTTGCCATTGACAAAATGATTTAGATGTTTTATCAGCTCACTTATTGCTGCAATTAAGGTAAATGAGGAACACGTACTAAAGTGTCAAGTTGTCCACATCCTCTACATCGACCAGCAAGAGATTTTAATAAGAGAAATGATGTCTCTGAGGTCTTCGAGTCTGAAACTGAAGGAACACCTCAAATTCCAGCTTTGACTCCAGATGATGATGTCACTCCTGTTGTGAATTCAAATGGCCTCAATGGTCTGTTTCACTCTGTATTGCCCAGATCATCATATCAGAGCTATATATATTATGTTCAGAACTCGCATCCATGTCCTCCACAGCCACAACCTCTGTTTGACTCACACAGTGACTGTTTGACTCACACAGCTTGAGGCTGTAGTCCGCAGACAAAGGAATTAACCAAACTCTTCCCTCATTTTTAAAGAATGATATCGATGCCATAGCATAAATACACAGGTTTAATGTTTAACAAAACTATACTAACATAAAAGTTCAGCTAATTGACAGATTATTGTCCTAAAAAGACGAGTGTCAGGCATGAGAACAAAGTGGGCCCTGTAGGAATGAAGTCCTGTTAAATGCTTCATAGAGACCTGGTATGGCTGCCTGACAGAGGCCACAGCGGGAGAAAGACAGAGGGCTTTTGAGAAGCATTACTTCATCATTAGCATGCAGGAGACTCTGGTATCATTCACAGTCAGAATGCCATGCCAAGATAGCAGGGACATGTTTCTACAAACAGAAATAAATCAATATGCCAGTCCATCGGTATCCAAACTCTCTATATATGAATTTTCACTATAACGGCTCTTGAAAATTGGGCTCTTGAAACGACGGGGGGGTGGGTGAAAGGCAGGTTACTTGCTCCTCCGTACTGTATGTGTTTGTTGTTGTCTCCCCTGCTCAGGTTTGCCGGTCATGGGGAATCTGATTAAGGTCCTTGGCAAGGATTTAGAGAACTGTCCGCATTTTTTCCTGGACTTTGAAAGTAAGTGCACGATCCTGTGTGTGTCTGCGTGAGCCAGAGAGTCGGATGTTTGGGGTGGCAAGCGGAGGTGTATGTTGGGGTGTTTTGGCCGGCACTCTCCTATCTCACTCATTCCGGTCTTTTCCCATTTCACCATGATGTGAACAGTTTGTAAAACTCTTTCCAAGCTCCTCCCTATTTTGCTCCTGGCCCAATACCTCCTCCCTTTTCTATGAAGGCTGCCATTTTTTTGTTCAGCATTCTAGGACTATGTCTGCTCTCGTTATGCTGGTGCAATGTGGGAATAAGAGAGAGAGCGAGATGGGAGAGTGTCTATAAGTCCACATCGGATGATGACAGGTGCCAAAAACAAGAACATCTTGCCCCCAGCCTTCCCATGGTACACTAGTACCCCCCACAACTCGTTCCTTGGCCTCGCACACACACATATGCCCCCCACATCACCCACATGCTTCTCCCTCTCTCTATTCCAGGGGACTCATGGGGAATCTCCTGAAAGTGCTGACTTGCACCGACCTTGAGCATGGCACAATAGTTTTCCTTGACTTTGAACGTGAGACCATTGGATTCTTATTTTTTGCATTCTTTTGTTTTTTGCTTTCCTCATCCCTCTCACCCCCAGTTTGACTACTTGAGTTTTCCTCCGTGCACCAGGGTCTGACTTCTCGCAAGCATTAATTTGTCATTATACACAGAGAGTGAAAACCACCGAACCCTGTCTCTTCCGTTGTTAAAATTTTTGAAACACAGTGGGAAATTATTGAAAATAAGGCTGTACACAATGAAACAAGCATTTAACAATGTTATGAAGCATTATTTGGAATTCATTAAAAATGTTTTTTTTTTTTTTAATGTTAATGACTCCGTTTTATAAGGAAACCCCACTGAACACTTAAACATTTGCTTTACTACATGAAGTTCAGGGCAGGGCACTGAAGAAAAGGTTCAAGTATCATCTTTTCACCTCACATCCTTTCTTCTTACAAAAGTATTCTGTTCTGTGTCACTAGTGCACATGGGAGTTATAATAGCAGTTATAATAATTTCCATTGCACAGTCTTTCTAAATTTGTCATCTCTTTGTGGTCTTTCTCTTTTACCAGTTCTATGTCTAGGGAGGCTTCCATTTAGCAATAACATAGCGGTTCTGTTTTCCAAATAACATTTTGGTATTAGACTACTGTGGGTTGCCTTTAACCCTCAACTAACCTTTTTCTCCTCCTGTGTGTTCCTCCTTTAGTGTTTTTACTATTTAACAATGACTTTCTCTTCCTGTTGTTTAAGATCAGCTCAGCGGTGGGTGACCCCAGTCCATGAAGGCCACAGACCTGCAGGGTTTTCTTTCGTTAGTGAATTATTAAATTCAGAAACGTGAATTTACAGAAGCAGAACAAACTGCTTTCAAAGTAATGAAACACTTAAGAGCTGAACCAAAACGAAACCAATGTGTCCTGCAGCCTCAAAGGTCTGCAGTTGCCCACCTCTTGACAAGCTCCTTTACGGCAAGGATGTCCAGGCCTGTTCTGGAAGGCAAGCAGTTGGCTAACCGCTATATTGAGAGCCCCTGTAGACCTGTGAGGTGCCTGCAGGAAGCTGATCGCGAGCTGTACAGCATGGCAACCTGCGACACACAGTGTGAACAAGAGGGTGAGACAGGCAGGGGTGTGAATTGGAAAGGCACATGCCAACTGCTGTCTGTTTCTTCTGACAGTACAGCCTGAGAGACAACTATATTGGGGAGAAAACTGGGTCAAACCAAAAAGAAGGGAACAGGCAGGAGGAATAAAATGGATCTGAAATGACCCTTTAAGACCAGGCCTTGGCACCCCTGCCGACCCAAGTGCGTCACCCTGGCTGCCGTCTCCAAGGCTGAAATGAGTGAACTCGGTTGTGAAAATGAGGTTAATCTGCCATAGGGCTTCCTAGCATGAATGAACGGAATAAGGCATGCATGTGGTCACCTCAGCCTTCAGTGGAGAAACCACGACGGCCTGTTTGCCAGATCTGCTCCACATGTGATTGGCTCCATCTCACACTACTTATTTGAATAGGATACCTGCGGTGTTTAGGCTGCTCTGATGTCTGCCAACTGGCACCAGTGCATAACTACAAATTCTGGACTCCTAAAAGAATATTGTTCTTTTAAAAAAACAAATTAAAGAAAACCTTTTATGGCCCCACACCTACAGAGAGTCCAGAAAAGTTTCCTCGAGGGAATCCTCTACCTCTTAGATGTGGACATTTACATCATTATTCTTTCCTGTTTTCACAAGAAGCTAAATTTAACACCGTTCAAGATATGATACTTATCTTGGCTTCAAGTTACATCATCCTGTGAGTTTTGATCTCTAACACTAGATACACACCCCAGTTATTTTTATTTACTAAAGCTGCATTTGAGGTTCTTACCTAACCTAGGAATAAACTGAGACATATCTGTACTGTGCAGCTAATATGACTTCAGGGCAAAACTAACAAACTTTGATGAAAAAATTGAGTTATGAAAATATTTCCGGTCCTAATTGTGTTTGTAAATTGAGGATCCAATGTACTGAATGTCGAATGCAGAGAAGCCCATTAGCATCTTGGATGAAAAAACGATTCAGGCGGCCCATTCTTACAAAGCCATCCCAAGCCACCATTTCAAGTTTCTATGCACATTGAGAATTTTTATAATGATAATGCATAATATTGCAGCCTTTATAGACCCACAGCTCAGCCAAAGCTCCACAAACAGCCTGCCATTCTCAATCAGTTATCCTAAGCTGATTCATTTTGTAAAAACAGAAAAAAATCACTGCGGGTGTAAATCGCCACCAACTCAGGCTTAATGCAGGTCCAGTGCACTGTACAGAAAAACTGCAACGGAAAGTGTACCCAGTAGCCAAAATGCTAATGCTGAGCAGTAAATGGTGTAGCGGTCCGCATATGCAAATTAGCAGCAAGATCACTACATAAAAAGCAATTCTGTGTGACTTGTGCCTTATAAACAGGAGAATAAATCAGTTGTGTGTGCCTTAGTATAAACATCCTCCTTAAGAAGCAAAGCATGTAAGCGAGGACAAACCTGGTGTGACGTGTTTGTACTGTTTAACCCTCAGTCTGACACATCATTTTTTTCCTCAAAGTGCACCTCAGGATGAGCAGAAACTCCTCATATTGGTCCTTACTGGAACCTATATGTCATGTAACTGCCAAGGTGGCTCCTGGGAGGAAAAAAATCACATGCATTTCTTTATCCCTCACATTTTGGTATCATCTGTCTGCCCTCTGAACCCTGCCCTCTCCCTTCCCTGAGCAGATGCCCAGCCCACAGAGGCAGAAACAGCGGTGTGGAACCAGGTGAGCGCCGTGCTCGAAGAGGCTCATGGGATTCTGGCGGAGTTGCAATCCTACAATGGAGCAGGCCAGGAGATACGAGAGGTGAGCGTGACACCTGTTTCCTACAGGGGACTACTGGGTAGCATGCTGGTCAGAACTATAACTTTCTCCAGTGGGTCCCCTACTTACAAACTTAGTTGGAAAGAGAGCTGGTTCATCACTCAAAAAGTTTGCTAGTCCAACGCAAAACAGAGTAAGTCTAGGGCTCATCATAAATTCAGCTGTCATAAATGCATCTACTTCTATAATGTGTGCCACCAAATGCAGTAATATTTAACTAAGCGACTACAGCGTGTCTGTATCTGTAGCTCTATGTGATGATGGAATACATTTTTGTTTACTCTGAACTATGCATTACTATGCCTGGAAAAATTACCAAATGCATTAAAAACGTCAACAACCTGGGCGACATTAGGCAGCAGTGGTGCTTTTTGGAATAGAGCATAGTGGAGTAGCTTACACAACTGGGAGAAGTTAGGATCTTGTGCACACACTTGCATGTCCTGAGTCTCTTGACAGGATTTTTAACACGTTACAAAAAGAAACCATAATAAAGAGCTACAGCAGTGCATTTAACTGTAGTTTTAATCACACAGATCACATGAAATGTACTAAATTCCAAGCACAAGCATAATAAGAAGTAAAAGCGTAATTATAAGAAATATACAAAAGTAAGTCGTATTCTATCTGTCGTAAAGTGCAGACAAAAACTGTGGATCACCTCAGAGCCCGAGGTTCTGCATTTAGGTCCAGGATGACAGAGAGGCAGCTTGGTTAATGCAGTAGAAGCCATAGGATTGTACACTGTTTGTTCACCTTCTCTTTACTTCTTTTACACTCTTTTGAAAAAGTGAAGGCAGCACTTACTGTTTGTGATTGTTATTGATTGGTGTGTCTTGGCATGTGGTTTGAAATAGTGTGCTGAAATAGTCACCTCTTTTGTGAAAAATAAGTGTGAAATACTTCTCAACAAAAGTCTGTATCAGCAGAAAGTTTGCTGCTCAAAAGTTCAGAAGGCAGCGATCCACTGTACTTGAAAGATTCAGGTTTGAACCTCCCTTGATCAAGACACTTATTAGAATTGACACAGAAAAGTTAACCCTTCTGTATAAACATTTAAATCACTGTATGCACTGTATGCATGTAATTCAGTATAAACCCCTGACACTGAAAACAGCTTTGGGAAATGTATCAGCCAAAAATGAATAATTTTTTTTCAATCCCTTTCTCCTGGTGAATGATTCAGGTCTAAATTACATCTAAGAGCAAAAACTAAGAGCAATGACACAGTAATGGTCTTAAAAAAACAGAAAACACTGCATTATATCACTGAACTCATTGTGCCCTTTGTGCTCCAACTGTGTGTCTCTTTCTAGGCCATTCAGAACCCAAGTGACCTACAACTGCAGGAGAAAGCCTGGAATGCAGTTTGCCCCCTGGTGGCCAAGCTGAAGCGCTTCTACGAGTTCTCCCTCCGGCTGGGTATGTGGACTAACGCAGCAGAACACGCAGACCTTCTTAAAAGCACTTCTGGAATACAAGAAGGCCCACATGTTTCAGAAGCAATTCATGTCTTTGATTGCGCACACATTCTGTATTGGGCTGTTGTAGAGCTCACCTCTCTCACCTCTGATCTAGCCGTAATGCTGCTGCGATGGCAGCCGTGGAAAAGGAGAGCGGAATAACAGGGAAAATTTATTGTCTTTTCTTGCGAGGAGGTTGTCAGGCCATTGTTTCATCTATCTGCTCTGGTCTCCTGCTCTCTATATTGATGTAGGGAACACAAAAGTCATTAAAACTGCAGCAGTGACTCAACAGAAAGTCTTTCCTTCGAGGTGTGTCTGTGTGAAATTAAACTTACTCACAAAAAGCAGGCCCCCTCCATACTTACAGTAGTGATTTGAGTCTCTGAGATGCCTTTAAGGCCGATAAATATATAAATACCTTATTTATAGAATTGATCTTGCATATTTTATGAAGGGAAGGGATCGTTTCCCTTGAGACGTAACCCATATTAATATCATCACATCCAGCTTCAGCAGCTGAATCCTAGACCTCCCTCACCAGAGCACAGGGCAATAAGAAGAGCTTAAAAAATATATATCTGTAAACTTGAGGTTGTACAGTAGCTTCAAATCCCAGAGGATTTATACCTTTGTGGAAGGTGCTTAACCTAAATTTTTTCAGGAAAGTTCAGCAAGTACACAAGAGGATGTAAGACTTGCAAGTCACTGTGGATAAACAAGGCAGATAAAAAAAAGTCAGAGAAAAGATGAGAGTCAGCAGATTCAATGGCCACCTTGATGACCCAGATCCTTAGTCATCACGCCTATTAATCGAGCGGCCCATATGACGCACCACAGATGACATATTGAGAGATGACTGATGCATGAGCAAATTCTGAAAAAGCACAGAGCTTTTAATTCTATAGTTCCCACACAAAATCACAGGCCTGGAGGCTTGAATCGTTCAGAGCATAAAGCAACCCCTGGTGACATGGATGGACGTGTAAAAACGATACAGCCATTTCCTATTGCGTTGCCAGCTGTGCTGGTCTCAGGCATTGTAAGGAAGAACAGTGCAGAGTGCTACACACCTCCTCTCATGCAGATTTCCCTCCATCCCCCGTGTTCAAACACCCAGGAGGGAGGCATTTCTCCACAGTAACAAACGATTCAGGTCCCTCCTCACTCAGCACTGGGTTATGTAACCATGAGTTGCGCAGAAATCAAATCCCAGTGGGATCTTGATGCACTGCACACAGAAACAGGTACAGGTGTGCATTACAGGAAGGATGTAACAGTCAGCAATAGAGCAGCACATTAGTCAAGATCTTCCAGAGCTGGAATGGTCATGTTTTAATATCTACATATGTCATCTTGTGATCTAGTGTGACCTAGGTGGCCTATGTGAAGTGGCCCTGGTTGTTTGAGGATCATAAGGAGGCAGTCCAGGGAAGAGGACATTTATACACTGTGTGTGCATTGCAGAGAATGCACTGCGCAGCCTGCTGGAGGCGTTGACGAGCCCGCCCTACGCGCCCATGCAGCACCTGGAACGGGAGCAGGCGCTGGCTAAGCAGTTTGCAGAGATCCTCCACTTTACGCTCAGTTTCGATGAGCTCAAGGTGAGTCACACAGATGCCCAGGTTCGAGAAAAGGTATGAACATTGTTCAGTTTCGCAGTTATAAACCAAACCCCATTTTGCCACACCAACTCCGTCATATAAGATGGAAAACAAGTTCACCCTTTTCAAGTTTGTCATGTTTCTTAGGTCTACATTAGGAATGTAAATATGCTTCACTATGACATCTGTAAGTACTCATGAAAATCCATCTTACATTCACATTTTACATTTTAATCATTTAGTTCATGCTCATCCAGACACAATAAGATCCTGCAACAAAGCAGCTGAATAGATGTATGCTAATGCTAATCCAAAGCATGGGTGCACAACTCTGCAAAGGGGGATTTCTGTATGACACGAGCGAGTCCACTTTATTAAAAGCCATTTACACAAGCTGTCCGGAAAGTTCTCTTTCTTACATTGGGTGCCACTAGGGAATCCGCTAGCCTCGGCTCATCAGACTGCACCAACCTGCCTCCATCTGTCTCCTCCTACGATCTAATTCCATCCAGAACACATGTGCCAGTGAATGATGGGACTGGATCCCGGGTTTGAATGGTTTGTAACCAGCTGCCAATTCACAGATCAGAGCAATAGGTGGATGTTTGTCCAAAAAGCGGTAATGGTTAAAAAAGTGGCCCACCTCTAGTTTAAACTACTCCACACAGAGTCGGCCATGGCTGTATCTGGAGCACACTTTAAAGTGTAATTCCAGAAACCAAAGTATTGTTGCACAACAGGGGGCCCATGGTGGCTCTGTGGCTGAGATACTCACTCGCTCTGTGGACTGTGACTGTTCTCCTCCCTAAGGCCATCTCACCCCCTCTCTGCAGATGACCAACCCAGCCATTCAGAATGACTTTAGCTACTACAGGAGGACCATCAGCAGGAACCGATTAAACAACCAGCAGGTAGGATCATGTTGTCACATCAACACCGAGTTGATCAGGTACATCAGACTCAAACCAGGTGTCTAAAACACTAGCGAGTGCTCCTGGTGCATATACAGCATCAGTGATACTCTTGCCAATTTCCTGCCCATTCACTTTGTTACCCAACCGGTCACAGCTGGACGCTGAGAACGAGGTGAACAATGAGATGGCCAATCGGATGTCGCTGTTCTACGCAGAGGCTACGCCCATGCTGAAGACCCTCAGCAATGCCACTACCAAGTTTGTGTCTGAGGTAAGTCATCGTCAGAATGCGCTGCCCTACATTCAGCCCCCTCACTATGCAGAAAACCTTGCAGGGAGGCGAGCCGTCGCCATGGCAGCCAAAAGGAACCCAGCTTCCACCATGGCAACCGAGAAGAGGCTTAGCTGACAACCAGAATTCTTGACATTCTTAGCCTTGTGTTCCAGAGAGAGTGTTGTGCGTCAGCTGGAGCACGTGCCCTTTGTGGTGTCATCCAGAAATTAAAAACCACAGCGATTGTCACCTCCGACTGTGTCAGGTCCTTGTGAGGACAGTAGCGGGGACTGTGGCACGTTGCAATGATGACGGCCATCGTGATCTTCTATTGGCTGCTTTGGTATTCTTAGAACATAATGTTCCCATCTGACTGTGACTCAGCACAGAAAAATTGTGTTCCTCTCAAATTCCATTGTAAATTTATATCATGGTCCAAACAAGAAAAAAAATGGTTGAAGGAGGCCTGGTTGAACCAAATGCCTCACCGCACTCTGTCTGTCTGAACAAATGAGTCCAAAAATGCAGCCAGCTCTCAGTAGTTCCTCAGCTATTTAACACTACTTCAAGCATTCCAGAAGGGTGGCATTACGTGGCATTTGCCCAAAAAAAGCTATATTCGCTGTTAATGAAGAAGACTCATTTGCCATGTCAAAAGATAGGGAATAAAATGCACTTTGTGTCCCTCTGGTGGTGATGTCAGGTGTTGACTTGTTTCAGAACAAAACGCTGCCGATCGAAGATACAACGGACTGCCTGAGCACCATGGCCTGTGTGTGCCGGGTCATGCTGGAGACTCCGTGAGTCCCGCATCCTGATCTCACCCCCCACATGGTCACTATCAGTAAAGCACACCACCAGTCCATCACAGGAGAAGCCACACACACACACACACACACACACACACACACACACACACACACACTGCAGGAATGTACAATGACCATTTAACCTGAAACGCATTTCTTTGGACTGTGGGAAGAAACCCACACAGACATGGGAGAGAACATATAAACTCCACGCAGACTAAGCTGGATTCAATCCCGCACCCAACTAGCCCATGTGCTGTATGCTAATAGTCCTACCTACTACACTATCATGCCACCCACATCTTCCTATATAGTACTTACAATTTTCATAATAATTATTAGTGAATATTTTGTTTTGGTTTGTATTTACACATCTATGGGCTGAAGAAGGTGTCTAAGCTCATTCCACACAAAGCAACATCTTGTCTGTGGCATGCTGCTGAACTGACCCGTGTTCTCTCTTTCTTTCTTTCTCTCTGTCCATCTGTTTGTTTGTCCACCTGCAGGGAATACCGCTGCCGCTTCACAAACACTGACACCATGCTGTTTTGTATGCGGGTTATGGTTGGCGTCATCATCCTCTATGACCATGTCCACCCTGTGGGCGCCTTCGCCAAGACCTCCAAAATTGATGTAAGAGCTTGCACATCTGTCCAGGTGTAAAGACAATCTGTTCATCCAAGAGAGAGTTAAAGGCAACAAGTATATGGACTGTTCCAGAACACTCTAATGGAGCAATTTGCACTTCTTTTGTTTGTGGCTAACTGACTAACTTGTGTAGCTCTGGGCCTACAAGTCTACCTAAGCTGTGTTTGGATGAGGGGTCCTTTGCTGACTGTGGTTATCTGCACATAAGCATATGCATGAAGAGGCTCAAAAACACTCCTCATTGTTTAAACACTTTAGCCAGTTCCCTTTCAAGTCTGGAATAGGGGTTAAAGGGCAGAGTGTGTGTGTGTGTGTGTGTGTAGCAAGAAAGGGGGGGGTCAGATTCATAGGAGGATGACCTTTACTCTCAAGCTCCCTACATCTTGTCTTTGTTGCCTGCAGATGAAAGGCTGCATCAAGGTGCTGAAAGAGCAGGACTCCAACAGTGTGGAGGGGCTGCTGAACGCACTGAGGTAGGTGGGTGGGAGTGTGTGTGTCAGGGGGAGGTGGGTTTGAATTGAAAGCAATGAGGTGGTGGTGGCAGTTGTCGTGAACGTGGGTGTTGTTTGAAATAGGAAGCAGAACATGGAATGGAGAATGAATGGGAGGACAGAATTGGGGTTTGACCGCAAAAATGAACATCTGCCAGCATAACATTTGTTCGTCCTTCCCGCAGGTACACAACGAGGCATCTAAATGACGACAGCACTTCCAAACAAATTCGAGCTATGCTCCAATGAGAGCGCAGGGAGGTGGGCAGAGAGGGAGGTCAAAAAAATAGACTGGAAAAGGTACAAAATGAGGGTGGTAGGAGGCCTTGGGCGACCCAAACTTGATGGTTTACATGAATGAAATGCAAAACCATTTCAGTGTCAATAACTTGGAAGGAAGAAAATGAAAAAAAATATATATATATTATTGTCAATTGCTCATCTTCATGTGTCTCATTTTGTAAAAAAGAAACTGAGAAAATAGAGATATATATTAAACTAAAAAAGTGAACACATAAAAACACAATGTATGAGATAAATAAATAGGACAAAAGAAGAGAAAATATATAAAATTTTAAGGTTAAAAAGGGAAAGAAAAGGGTCCATATTCCAAATGTAAGCTTGAAGAGTATTTTTTCAGTCATAAGAGAACAATGCCAGCACTCTGGTTTCACTGTAGAGAAAAAAGGCTGGAGATTAAGTGTACAGTAAACTCTATGAAACTGCATTTTGATTCCATTTGATTTTACATCATTGCCTCATATCACCCACGGTCCTCTGCAACTCATGGCAGAACTTCCTGCCGGCGAGGTCTTACATTTCGCTGACTTGGCTCAAAAGACAAACTCGCAAGATGCTTCTTCCTTTTCAGCCGAGTTTGGACATTGAAGCTAAGCAGACGGTTATTTTTGCTAAACCAGAGCATTCGGGAGGCCAGAGTAACACTGCAGTTTCGAAGCACACAGTAAATTCGAGAAACAACGCTGTATGGGATCTGAACACCGCTGAATGTTTGGGTCCCCCCCACTCTGTTGTGTGGAACATGTTTACTGCTCTAGAGCTTTCTTGTAAGCTTTCTCTAAGAAGCAAACCTAAGTATGTAAACAGAATCCACATATCACCCTGCACCTTATATGTTCAAACTGGTGCTACTGTAATTGAGGGGAAACATATCAACTTGAGGTTCTTTGAGGGTGAGGCTTTCGCTGAAGATCGGACATCCACACAGGTCATCAACCATTTCACCGCACCTTCGCCGCTGACTGGAGTCCATAACTGACGACTGTGGAAAAAATAAACTGCAGGATTGGTTCACTGTTGCACATCATTTGGTTCATCGCCCGACATGCTGAACACACGCGTGTTGCACAGCTCACGCTCTTGTTATCCGTATTCAAGCAGAACCTTTCTCAAACGCACAAACGCAGCCGTGAACCCTGCTACATTTTCCTCACTAATCTGGCTGACAACCGCGCCACCTGTTTGAAACCGTTCCCAGTGGCGCGACACCCGAACGTCGCGGCACAGATGGCGCACAGCCATTGCATCATCAATATTAAAAAGACAAATCGTTAACGTACAATCCATTGCTGCATTCGAAATCAAATGCGTCTAAAAAGCAACGGGAGGAGTAGCGTAGCCGCCTTCCTGTCCGGAGAGTCGAACCGAGGTCAGCTGGAGCCCCGCCCCCTTTCCCAGGCATGAACGTAGGGCTGGACTGGCTATACAAGTTGTGTGCTCATGATCCACTAAAGAGTCCTTCTTTTAGTATGAGGCAAACAGACAAAGGAAATTAAACACATGGAAATTTTTAAAACAAACAAATAACGAAGTCAAAGGAGATAGAAGCATTGCTGTACTGTGGATGTCCATAGCCCTTAGAAAGTCTAACTTAATTTGATCTAATATATTTTTAATACAGGTATATGTGTACAAGCATATGCTGTATGAATATATAGATGGCATGTTGTAAAAGTTCTGATGTGTAAATACAGTGTTTTTATTCACTTTTATTGTTCAGTGACTCTGGATTGGGTATGTGTTGTCTCTCCCATTTGTTTTGGCTTGGACCTTTGGACTTGCCGTAGTCATAGGCTTTTGGATTTCTAAATTCATATTGACAAACAAAACAGAGAAGTGTCCATTTGCTTGTTATTTTGTACATTTTGTGCAACAATAAACTTGTCATTTATTACATTCAACACTACGGTGTGCGATTTTGATTTTGATCTGCGCGTTAACAGCTTTGCCAGCGATGGGCATCCTGTGGAACACGACCACTGATGCCTAGATAGACAATACAAGTGGAAAGCATCTGGACGAGAAATCGCAGTTGGGCTTGAATTCAAAGTGGCAGCAGTTCCCAAGAGGCTTTGTGGATCGATGTTCTACCTGTGTTGGTATGTGTTTCCTCCCACAGTCCAAAGCCATGTTTCAGGTTAACTGGTGACTTAACTGCCCACGGTGTGTGTGAGGAACTGGGTGTGTGTGTTACATCACTCAGGAGCCAGAGTAGTACTTACATCTGTCGCTTTGCACTCCAAGGTTCCAGGCTGGAAACCCACCTCCTCCTATAGTACCTCGATCAAGGTGCCTTCTCTAAATCCCATCCATCCTTCCTTCCTTCATCCTTAACCACTTAACCCAGTCGGTGTCACGGCCGTTTGGGGCCAGTATCCCGCTCTAAATTGCAACAGTAAAAAAAGCCAGCCAGCATTAGAGAGGTGGACAGAACATCTCGGTTTCTAAGCGCCTTGGATCAAAACCTTATCTTAACAGTAGTGAATATTCACTAGTATCGTTTGGCAGAATAGCATCTGCAAAATGAATGAGACAGCGTAGCAGTCTTTATGCCACTGACCCGGCTTTGATTCTGCTCATTTTATCTGAAAATGCCCGCCAAAACTGGCAAAAGAGCATAGCTACTGCCTGTATGTTTCCACCGTTATTAACTTAGCTGGTGCTGTTGCAAAGGTGATTTATAACATACAAACTTATGCAGATGGGCAATTCCCACAGGGCAAATATCGTCATAAGCGGTGATACGGCAGGAGCTGAGGGTCCCATCCTGGTTCCTTGGAGTTCAGTGGTGGTGCCACCTCCAGCCCTATTACTGCTGGTTGCCTGCTGTTTCTGGTGCGTGTGAAGTTTGTGCTTACAGCCAAGAGGTTCTTACTGGAACTGAAAACTTCTCACCTTTGTCTGCTCTGACTGCCACTTCACATTTTGCTGGAGACCTGGAACGGCTGCACAGCGCTCACCATCTTCAACAGAGCATGCGAGGCCTCCTTTTGACCACGCCGTCCATCTGCAAAGGCCGTGAGTCCCGGCTTTGATCCTTACGGCCATTCGGTCACACACAGTGCTGTCCGTGGTCCTGGCTGAGCGTGTGTGCTAGCTGTGGAGTCTCAGCCACGAACATCTCCTCCCCTGCAGATGCACTTAAAAACTTCGCAGCATCTTCGTCTTTTCTGCCAGCTCTCTCAGCGAAGGCGTAAAGCAAATCGTCACGGACTCAGGCACAGAAAAAACGAAACTGCGCGCAGGTCGTTAAGGCGTTTGGTCTGAGGTAAAATAAGCAAACTAATTCAACGACGGAAAGGTCGGAAACGTGCAGCAGCACCGACACCCCGTCTAACTCAAAAAAAAAAAAATAATAATCTTCCCGTTTGTGCAAAAACTCCTCGTTTTTTGGCTTAAAGCAGGAGGTCGGCGGTGCTGCGCGCGCGTGCGGAGAAGCGGCGAGGCGCGCTGAGCGCCGGCGTCCTCGCGCCGGTGCACGCGCCGCGCTGTAAACGCGCTTATTAATCGCATTTCCTTATTTATTCTTTATTCTTTATTATTTGTCACAGACACAGACACACAAGTACAACATGTAGTGAAATATGACCGATTCAGGGTACGAGGCTGCGCAATACAATTTTACCAAAAAAAAAAAAAAATCCAATAAACAATACAATTATAAATAAGATCTAAACAACGTGCAAAGGGATAGAATAAAATGTCTATGTACATTTTAGTAGTGTCTAACTAGCTGGTTAATGTAAATAACCCTAAAATGACAGGGCGGCAGCTGAGATACAATGAAGTAGAAAGTTTAATATATATTATAATGGACAATTGAAAAAAAATTGTGGTGGCATCTCCAGGTTCACAAGTCTTATGGCCTGTGGACAGGAGCGCCTCCTGAGCCTCTCTGTTTTGGCCACAAAACTCCTAAAGCGTTTGCCTCATTTCTGCAGGTCTAAAAAATTATTACTGGGATGAAATGAGTCTCTGATGGCCCGAGTTGTTCTGGTCCTGCATCTCCCGATATGAATGTCCTGCAGAGACCGTAGATCAGATCTGGCGCAGCGCTCCGCCGCCCGGATCACTGTCTGTAGCTCCTTATTGCCCCGTGCACATTTATTCTTATGCTTGTTTTTAAAATTTAAATCTGCTGCGAAATACATGCGTTGAGAACGACAAAAGGCAAAAAACACCAAGTCTTCAGGTAGACGAGTACAAGAAATATTTGTGCTTGTTTTCCTTCTTTTCTTCGTAGCTCGATTTGATTCACCTTAAGGAAAAACGATGCCCCCGCGCGTTTTAAACCTCGTGTTGAAAGTTTAAAATCGGTCTCTTTTACGAAGAAGGAAAATAACATGCGTTGTTGCTTAAATAGTAATCCCCTGATACGTTTTTTTTTATTTTTTTTTTTTTTAAATTAAATATTTGTGAATTTTAGCAAATTGATAAGTTAAACAATGTGCAGAAAATACTGTGGCGCTCATCCGGCTTCTTCTGGCCTCATTCGGCCACAGGGGGGGGACAACACCTTAAAAATCTGGCCAACCTCTGGGAAGCGTCAAGTACACAGAACATTAAACACAAATTCTGGTCCTTCCCCTCAAAGGTCCAACGTAGAAGATGCATTTTAACAGACCTCCGTAATGTGGAGTTAACATGGGTTCAGTTTTTTTTTTTTCTTTTAGATTCTTAAAACTATGAGCAATTAAGATAATGGCGGAAACTGACTACTTTGGCTCATTGGTGTCTTGTTTTATTTCAAAGCTCCTTGAGAAAGGAAATTAGAACCAGGAAACGGCCTGTAGAAAAATTCAATCGCATCAGTGATGGAAAAGGAGAAGTTCAGAAATTCATGTTTTATCAAATAAAATGTGAAAACACGTGCATGTCCTGCTGAAGTCCGCTCGACTTCCAGGACACGTTTGGGAGCTGTGCGCCAACGAATTGGTGGTGACAGTCCATGGGGGGCCGTGGGGATTCGCCGAACTGGGGCAGCCGCACCCAGGAGAGCAGCAGGGGCCGGGTCACCAATAGCTGGAGGGAGCTCAAGCACAGACACACACAGCACAAACTGCTCACACTGTACGTGATAATACTATCCCAAAAGATTCTCCAAAAACCACAATTAACAAACAATCCAAAGTGTGTAATTCAGTGGTTAGGGCCCTACTGAAGAGGAGGGGAGGTTATCTGAGCTGGAAAGCCTCAAACGCCACATTACAATTTGACGGTTGGGGATCATTTGCCTTGTAATCTTGCTTTTATTCACGCTGCCGGCAGTGTGCCAGCGACACGTGGGGGGGGGTACATAGAGTGATGAGTCAGAGGGGGGTCATTTGGGTGCTCTTTCTCCTTCCCCCTGGGTGCTCATGGTAGCCAATTCTGTTGCCACACCTCTATTTGAATTGAACAAGCGTTGTTCATTTGGAAGGTAAATCACCTGTCCCATGAGCTTCCACCTGTTCACACAGGGTGTCCCCCACCCCCCCCTCCAGCCACCTAAAACACATTGTGTGCCAAGGTTTGGTACAGGGCAATGCCAGCTCCACAGCTGGTAGGACTTCATGTGGATCCCACCCCACCACGTCCATTTTGGGCTACAAAAACAGCTGAACACCCAAATGACAGTGCTTTAGCATTGGATCTGTCTGCAAAACACACTTTTTTTTGTTTTTTAAACAGAGTTTTACTGAGTGGTACATCACTTTGGAGAAAAGCATCTGCTACGTGAATAAACACCATGTGCTGCACTGCTACTTGTGGGGATGGGTTGACAGATGTGGTGATACTATTATTAATTATTATTATTCACTGTTACTGTTGCTACTGGACAACATGGTGGTGCAGCATCTAAATCTCCCCTAGGGTGTGACTGTGTGTGTTGCCACCTTACGGTGGCCTAGTACCTCATCTACAGTGTAGTTTAACAGCTTGGTGCCCGGTGATTCTGGTATAATCTCCAGACCACCATAACTTTGACCAGGATAAAGCAGTTAAGAAAAGTAAATGGGTGGATGGATGCACCTGACTTACTGATAATATCGCCAACGCAGGACAACCCATCATATCAGAGGGGATCTCCACTGTGATAGATATGCCCACAACATGCATGAGTGTGTTTGGAAGTGAATTCGCGGCAGGTGTCTGACACACCTGTTCACAGAGCCGTAACTGTAACTATAACCGCGGTAAACAGGAGACCAGCAGGGCAGGTGAGCAGGCAGCAGCTGACACTTAAACACAGCCCCCAGGGTGGCACTAAGTAGCCAGGAAGGAAGTCATAAAGAGCAGAGGTGTTTCATTCAAATACAACACAAGATGCATCTCCACTCCACAATCTGGAACAGAAACGTATAAAATGCAGCAAAAGCTTAAATGAAACTCATAAATCAAAGTGAAAACTGCCAAATGTAAATGTGTCAAAATACCGCCTGATTCATCGCGAGAACATTTAGTCTGAACTCACTGGTAGCAGCAGTTACTCAATTTTTTCTCCCATATTTTAGCACTTGAATGTTTATAATACCTGTTCATATGATATTAAGCTACTGAGCAACAAATTAACTATGGTGTTTGTTTTTGAATCAGCCTGTAATTACTTAAATTCTCTTTTTAAATAAATCCTGAAAATTGAGTGAAAATACAAACTTACACATTTACTATGAAATTCAGCACTCCTTTTCTATTACAATTTTTTTTTTTTTTTTAATGCGCCAATTTTTTCTCTCTAAACCTCATTATAAAATTTTTCCCCAGTTATTAAATTGTGACTGAAGCCAGTTTGCCGGCTTGCTGTGTATCATGCTGACCTTTCCACGTATGAAGACTAAATATTCAATATTAGAATATTTGCCAGGATGTGAGGAGTTAAGTGGAGCGCAGGAAGCAGAAGGCCCCGCCCACTGGCTTATTTGCATACTTACCATTTGGCGGGAAGCCTCCTTCCTTTCTTTGTGCAGGATCTCCACCAGGGCCCCTCCCCCGCAGAGTGCTCAGATGGCGGGAAACGAAAGGTTCCGGAGTGCACTTCACTGCAGCGGCATCAGGCTCTGCTCCGCTCCGCCCCGCCCAGCGTCAGGAAAACGCGCGGGTTATGCTCCCTGCTCAACCCGGCAGTGCCAGCCTGAGGGCACTGCAGCCCGGTCCAGCCTTCAGTCGCAGCAAAAGGACAGAAGACATAAACAACAAGATAGGAGGGACAGGGCAAAAGCTCCACCCACCACGCCGCACTCTCAAAGTCACACGCCTTACGCAGATTTTCACTCACTTTGACACAGTGCTGAGGCTCCGTATCGGTGGCCAGGAGCACTGGCATGCGAGGTATGAAGTGAATGCAGAGAAGCCGATCCAACTCTGGCAGGTCGTGACAACAGACGCAACAGGGGCGTTTTTCCTGAGGAACTGACAGTGGTCCTGCTGCCCCCTTGCCACCATAGGGGAGACACAGCACCTCCACTGTTACACAAGTGTAACAGAAACACAGGCTATTACACACACAGTTCACATTTATTTAGCAACCTTTTTTTGAGACACATTAAAAATCTGGTTAAAACAATATTTGGGATATGGGCTGTTGCGTGGGGGGTACCTTTCATAGACAGACAGATGCTACCAATGCTTATATAAAACAATGAGTGATTAAACCATGCCTAGATGTATCATGATCTGACATTCATGGAAGTGATGGACAGGTGGTTGATAACCATGCCTAGATGTATCATGATCTGACATTCATGGAAGTGATGGACAGGTGGTTACCAGATCAACTCTTGAGGAGGGATACTGTATCTAGTATATGACCTAATGTATAAGTGGAGCAAGGCTTTCAGAAGGAAGCGACTGCAAAAGAAGCTGGGCGCGAGTGAGCACATCTAAGCACAGAAGTGTGCAATCCAAACCAAGTGTGACAGCACCCGTCGAGAGGTACGTACATGTGCCATCTGCTGCAAGACTCTGAATCGAGGGGACTCCGGACTTACCCAGACCATTAGCATTCGGGCTTTAACATGCACAAGAACAGCTTAAAGGCGCAAAGAGCTACCATGCTGGAAGGACAGGATGTGTGTTTGGGTTGGGTGAACCTGAGATGCTCCGTCAAACACCCACACATAAGTATGGCTTTGTGTTAAAGATGGGCTTTGTATTGAAGAAAGCCAAACTGTTCCTGGGTTGTGATCAGCAACATGCAAATACAAGTAGCTTTGCAGCCTAGGGGGTCAAACATAGCTGCACACAACAGGCAGCGTGTAAGGAATGTGCGATACACGGAGGGCGGTGGCCTTGATCTGCCACAGTCCCACATCAAATGGCTTCTGAGGTGAACACCTGGTGTGAATCATACCCTCCCTCAAGGGCACCTGGGAGATATCAACCCCAAAGCTATCTGTGCTGCCACAAGCAGCACTATACAGTCTCCCCAAAGCCATACTACCAGGGCTGCTGGGAAATCGTCACATCAGCAAAATTTTGCGCGTCGCACACAGAGCCGACAAGCTGCCAAACTGTACAATTTTCAAGTGCCTGGCACTTTTTCACTGTCTGGATTAAAGATACTAGGCTGTGTTACAGCACAGCAAGTAGTGCTGGTGCCTCATGGCTTCTACTCTGCAGGTTTAAATCCAGCTCCGTGATGTTTGCTAGTTCATTCCGTTTTCACATGTGTTCCAGGTGAAAATACTGACTTTAAGCTGCCCTAAGCATGAGACTGCGATGGACTGGAGTACCATCTTGAACCCTACGATTCCAGCACAGGCTTTGGACCACCGTGATACTACACTGGAAAAGTGGTTATCGACAATGATGGATGGATAAAAGACGTGCGCGCCCAATGTGCTGAGTGACTGGATTAGCCATTGAACAGTTTGAAGATGAAGTATGATGAAGACCCCCCCCCCCTCTGGAAGACATTAAATACAAACCCTACAGGTAAAACTGGGGGCATGGAATTCTAACAGCATCATTCAGCTGAAACGTGGAATCCAGCTCCAGTGAGTAGGACAAAGACAAACCATTTATTTTATACATATGTATGCTTTACCAAAACAAATTGACTCTTTGTTGCTCAACAATACTCAATAAAAATTGGTTTATGTACTTAGCTGCAAGTCACTTTGAAAGACCAAGTGATGACTAAGGATACAATGAAAGGGAACTGCTTTTGTCAACACGAGGTCAACGGTGTCCGTGACAAAGGCTTTCCACAACCCAACAACAGCTTGTTGGGACAAGCAGCCCTGATGAGAAGCAGCAACACGCAAATACATACAGGTGTACAATATTTTTTTATGGCTGTACATTTGTTCAAAGACTTGACTGCAGGAGCAACGCACCATTTGGACTCTTCCTGTAAATGTGCTGACTTCCCTTGGCTCTCAAGAGTGACCTCACCAAGCTGACCCTTGATCAGGCCAAAGACCAAGAGGAGGAGGAAGAGGACTGATGCCCTAGTGCCACCTGTTTCTGGGTCAGCAGGGAGCACTTCCTTTAATCTGGTTCCTCATTTAGAAACTGTGCGTTCTCGCTCTGTCTCTCTCACACACACACACACACACACACACACACACACACACACACACACACACACACACACACACACACACACACCTCCAATCCTGTTTCTCCCCACCAACCTACTGAAGCACATCCTTTCAGTCACAGAAGCAAAACATCAATGGTACTTCAAGCACAATGAGGGCGGTGAACGGTTCTGCCCCACATTTCTTAGTTATTCGCCCCTGTGGCCAGGTGTGGGCAGTTGTACCGATGCCATTTTCACCTCACTGGACTCAGTGTGCTATTCAGCATTATAGGATTGGCCGTGGTGAATACCAGACACGAGTTGCACAGCCCAACCCCTGTCCCCTGCAGAGGGTGGGGGCATCGCAAGTAATCGGAGGTGGGAGATGCCCGCTTAAAGCCATGTAACAATACAGCTACCCACATTGAAACAGCTCAGTGGTGAGGGTGTACCAGGTAGTGGATGGTTCAAATCCCTAAGAGCTTCCCTTATGGAACAGTCTCAAGACTAAAGAAAGGTGTAAATACCAAACAGCCCCTTCTTTAACTGCACTCAGAGCAGCCAAACACAAATTAAGAAAAGTGTCACCTGTCTGTGGGTATTGGTACAATGCTAGGGCCAGGATGAGGGGTAACAGCATCCTGCATATCCTAAAATCGAGCCCAGTAAACTGGATCAGAGGGAGGAGAGGCATTGCATACCATTCTGCTGTAATCTGAGTCATTTGTCTTCTATGACCAAAGCCTGGGTACCAAAGGGTGGAGATGGTGTGTGAGCGACGGAGCCGTCTGACCTACTTTTTGCCGAATGCCCCCAAAGCACCTGAGGGAGGGGGCAAAGCACACCCACGGGGGTGGGTGGGGTGGTGGGTGGGTGGGGTGGGGGTGGGGGCGGGGTATCACTGCAGTCGGGGACAGAGGGTGGTGGTACGGGGCTGCAGATGACGCAGGGGCTCACGCGCTCTTTCCAGGAAACTGGCATCCAAATCTTACCTCTCCCTGCAAACAAACCGGCATCATGAAAATGAATGAAGGAAAACGGTAAATTCCCGCTGGCTGCATCTTGAGAGGACACAGGTTCGAAACCTGAAGCAGCTGGAGGGGTAGCCCAACTGGGACAGCCCCTGAAAGAAGGGTTTAAGGGTTAAGTCAGGGAATGTATGAAGTAAAACAGGATTTTGAAAGCCACTGATCCACGCAAATCCCTTTGTCACATTCAGCCCTGAGGTTTATCTTTGTTTTTGGAGGCAGCCGTAAACCACAAGCCACTAACAGCTGCAAACCGCAGCTACCAGGGGAAGCATCGCGACTACCTCCTCTGCGTGGTCAGTCTGCCAGCAGCGCTGTCACTCGGGAAGGCAAAGGAGACGGTGTGATGCAGCAGGAAAGTGGAAATGGTTCAAAAACATGGCAAACAGGACAGGGAATACACACATAAACACACAAAAAATTTGGTTTGTGCAAAACTGACAGTGAAAGGAAGTGGAGAAAAGAGACAGGAAGGAAAAAAGGGAAAGAAGCAGAGATGCAAGAAAAGATATCTTGAGCTTCTACTAGCAGCATCACGTGGAGAGAGAGAGAGACATTCTTCACATGCACGGTCCTGGCAGTACCCAGAAATTGGATTTATAAAGAAAGATGGGAAGCGAGTCAGGTTCAACTCAGTCTTTTTGTTGTAAGAGTTTTCATCATGTGCTGAGGGGTGGACATGACCCACTAACCCCAAACTAAACCCCAGTGTTCAACACACATTTACCCTTCTTTCTTCACACAGTCCCACTGTATATAAACAGAACTATAATTAAAAGCAAAGGAAATGTGAGCTCGCTCTCACTCGTTGGGAAACACACATGCAGAGGCAGGTTTTGCATTGAAGCCGGTTTGTTTATGCAGGGTAGGCAGGTGTTTAGGGGGACTAGAGTATAGTTAATGGTTAATTGTTCCTGCAGCAGAGCAGCCAAGACAACAAACACGTCGCCCTCAGGTCGGCTGTGAAAATCAACCCCCTTGCGACTGGAAGACTATTACAATAAATTCTTTAATTAGAAACATCCGTAAAGTTGAGTTAAATCAATCTTCATCGAGCATGTGCATCAGTCCCATCCTTAAGCCGCATCCTGTATGTCCATATGAAGCGATGCATGGTAAGAAAAGCCATCTGTGTCGCTGCAAATACCACCAACACACTGACATCTGCTCCAGAGCTGAAGGCCCGTATGAAAACGGTTACTTCTGTACAAACACAGCTGTCAAACAACGTCAGACGTGTACCGTGAGCCAAACCAAGATCAGGCCTGGACTTAGTCTGTCTGGCATTCAGGCACTCAAAACTCCCAACATGCTGCCCTAAGGCACAACAAAAGAAAAGGGTCAAACAGGAATTCCCCAGGGAAAAGGAGTATTAGGCACCTTTATGCAATTCAAGGGATGACAGAAATTCTTTTTAAAAAATTAAGAAATCCTGACAGGACAAAAAATAACTTGGGGGGGGGAAAAAAAATAATAAAAAAAAGATTTCATGATCTTGAATAAAACAACTCTGGCAAACTGTGGCAGTGTCAAGGACTTAGTTACTCTGTCCTAAAACTGACAACTGACTGCCACACGAATTCTGGAAAGCTGCAAATGTAAATGAAAACTGAGGACACTCGTTCGAGTGACATGGCCTACATGTGAAAAGGCTGGATTTCCTGTCTCAGGAGTAGGTTTGTGGGAACACGCGTCAGGACACAGAAGCCAGATGACCTTCTGTAGACTGGAACCTCTGCAGGCTGGCTCTGGAGCCAGCAGCTGATGTGCTCTCAGCCCCCTGTATGCCCACACTAGAACCACTGGATGGAATGCTTTCAGTCTCTTGCGGGTCAGCACTGGATCCTGCAGCAAGAGCGACGTCACCAAGTTGCGCTCCCGTTTCCAACTTCCTCTTTTTTTTCAGGTGGTACTGATGGTTTTTTGATTTTACATGTGCTTGAAAGACAAAAAGAGAAATAAGCATTATATGGGCACAATTTAAAAAAAAATAATAATAATAATAAAAAATAAAATAAACACCTTTCCCCCTGTAAATCTGGGAGGAAGCTGAGTACTGTGGGCCAAGCAACCTCACCTTTCCACTCCAAGTCACCAATGATGATCTTGTCGCAGAGCTCACATACATGTCTGCTGCGCTTGTTACGTGGCTTCTCCCCCTCCACCCTGATCGGCTCCAGCGAGGGCTTCTCACCCTGAAACGAAAAGAAGAAGAGGAAAAGACTAAAGTTATGTGAAGAGGCAGCATCGCGTTATAGTCAGATGTGTAAAAGATGACCTTTCCACCTCCACAAATACTGAAAAAAAATTATACGGGGTTCAAGAGGTAGATTGAAAGTATTTATTTATTTATTTATTTATTTTTTTTTTTTTTAAATGTTGTATATGTAGAACAAAGGCTAATGTTAAAATAATACAAGTAAACTGTCAAAATACAGAACACAGCATTTTACCTTGTGAGTGAATTCAACAATTAAAGAAGAAACTAAATGAGGAGAAAAGCAGCAAAGTGCAGGGCAGCTAACGGAGAGTATAGTGCTGACTCAGGATTGACTGATTAGAATGTCCCTCTGTCATCTTTCCCCCCCAGGTCAAGGACCACATCGATTCCCATCAGATTTAATCTAGCAAAGCCCATACCAAGGCTCCATCCCCAATGTGCTGAGTTTTACAATGTGTAAATCAGCAAGTACTCTGTTTGGGTTGAGATGTACAGACATTTTGACCTGATGCTGTGACCAGGCTCTGAAAGTGGGCATCTGATCAAATGGTCACTCTTGGCAGAAATTTGTCCTCAGGCAACAGCTCAAGATGCCATCTATCAGTGTCTGCACGCTGGGTGAAAGACCCCACAAACTGGTATGAATCTTCCTAGATATGGTGAGGGCTGTACACAAGTCAGCAGCCAGCATACCTTCCTCAAGCTCTCCAGGACCTGCAAGGCAGGGGCCAGAACTGTCTCCTCCCAACGTGAGACATCCGTCACGTCCAACCCAAACACCTGTAGGTCACTGATGCCCGGTCCTTTGGTCAGTGCAAAGCAGGATATGAGGAGACACGGTTTGAGAAAGCACAGAAGAGGAGGTTAACAAAAGGGCAACAAGATAGCAAGAGTCACAACAGCAAAAACACACCACTCCCCAGGGAAGCAGGGGTTAAGTCCGCATGGTACAGAGACCCTGAAGCGAAGCGAAGCTGCTGACTCACAGTCGCTCGATAATCCCCCGGATCCAACGGCATCAGCACTCCCACCCCACCCTGGCGGCCCCTCAGCCACTATTGATCCACTTACAATAGGGTAGACAGGCACAGCTGAATATGTACATATGCACATGTGAACAGATTCATGGTCAAAACCACACAAACATGGAAACATGCATACATTCTAAACACACTGGAGTATGATGTGCCACAGCGTGGCGCTAAAAGATATACAAATAAATAAATGACAGATGTATACTTTTGTCATGGGTCAGTCCTGCTGCAGTAGCTGAGCCACAGTGATCAACACGAACCCATGAGCGGAGGGGTGATGGGTTGTGAGATAGAATCGATCCTGCAGTCCCATACAAGGATCTGAAGAAGGTGCACATTCCCAGGGTGAACCCGCTGAGGCCTTGACTTCCGCAGCCCCACCTCCAAGATTAGTTCCCACCCCTTAACCCCCACCACAAGTCGACCGGAGGCCATTCGCTGACAGCACGCATAAATCAGTATAGGATGCCACAGGCCATCCCCAAAGTTCACTGTTCATCAACTTCCCCCTCTTCCTCGATGTCCTAGCCAGAGAAGCAGATGTTTAGCCTCTTTTTCTGTGGAAGTCCCCCACCACTTTATCATTCCAGAGGTTGAATCATCCAGTTACACCAAATGACAGCAACCAATTTAGTCTGTTTTCATGCAAATATATGCAAACAATAAGCAAATGAAAGGAGGGGGAAAACCAAGAAAGAATGAACCCAATGATGCTCTGGAGTGTGTGCTCTAGTTGTACTCTCCTGCCCAGCTCCTTGGGGGCAACTCTTGCTTTGTCGCCAATCCAGGGCCCTGAATGTGGGGGACAATTAAATTGCTAAGGGGAAGTTGGAGGCAGAGTAGAGTCACTCGGGCTGTACAGAGGCCTGCAAATGTCAGCAGGCTGCTTAACACAGCTTTGTCTCTATGTACAGCCGTGTGGTTATGCAGAAGATCCCTTCCAGCATTTTCTTTGTTTGAGGCCAACGGGGACAGTCATGCTGGAGACACATACAGCTGGACTGAAGCTACCTGAGCTCCCAGCACCTGGTTGCTGAATGGAGCTGAGGAGACATCCATGCCTGAGATGGCAGGTGCGAGATGGGGTGCGTGCTCAGCCTGGGCCGCAAAAGGGAAATGCGCTCTTCAGTTCCTCTGGGGCCACCACAAAGTGCCACAGGCGAGACACATTCTGGCCCTCTCGTCTGCCTGCTGCTGGGGGTGGGATTTTTCTAAACGGACGACGCCGTCTGGGATCCAACACACACCACCAGTTGTGTTCCTGCTCTGCCCTGATGGCACCTCCCTTACACACCATCACAGCAGCTGTCCTCCCATCCTTCCTGCAAAACACTTCATAGTAAGTGGGTTCCTGTGGGTCCGTGGCCATTCAAGGCAGAACATTGACGGCTCTCGGCTTCTACCAACGTCCTTTGAAATGGATCTCTCTATATGGCAGGAGGCCAGCGACTCCCCAGATCCCTCCGGCACTCAAGGGGAGCGCGGGAGTAAGGCGATCCGTCCAGACGTATGGTTCACTGGGTTCGCACCTGTCAGGCTCCCGCTCGCATTTCTCTGCTTGCACAACTTCCTCCTACACATCTACATTTCAGAAGTCTGAAGGAGACAAAAACAAAAATGACCTCTCCACAATGGAAGTTCTTAACCACATGTGCAAACGTGAGCAGGAGAAGCCACCAGGCTTTGAACAGGGAAGCAGACCGATTAATTATCACTTCAAACAGCATTAATAAAGACCACCTTTTGCCTCTGCTGGAGTCCACGATGTTGAGCGTAAAGCCGCAAGGATTCCATCTTGGGGTTCGTTCAGTGCGCAGAACCAATAATGGACCCAACTGAAACCCCTTGGGTCACAACCTTTCTGGTTTTACACCAGCTGGGATTTCCCCCTCCTTTCCAACCAAAGAGAGTCGGGTGACCCAACAAATAGACTGCTGTTTGGGCACAGGCACAGCTGGCGGATACGCACATTGGGGGGGGGGGGGGGGTGAGGGAGTCTCCACCCACAACACAAGTCGAGTGATCGGTGACAGGCTTTTCGCACACGGAGCAGGCAGTACAATGCGACACTCGATACAAGCCGCTGGCCGCGGCAATGCCATTGACTGCCTCGCTCAATGGATTGGCAACAGTGGGGTTTCAGAAAATTGAAAGGACACGAATCTGCCACCCCCAACCCCCATGTGAAACCCAGTACCGCAAATGAGAGCCTTTGTGTGGCTGCATTCCACCATGGACCTCATGAGCTATTGATGAGGGGTAAAAGTGGGCTTCCCTTGTTTTATACAACAGTTCTGCTAAGTGGTCCCATCCACATGGGTCACAAATGCCCAAAACCACAGAAATTCAGACTGACTTCCACGTTACCCAACAGTTCAGCAGAAAAATGTCAGATGAATTCAAATCAGCCAAGGACTGATGGCCTCAGACAAATCTAACCTCACGGAGAGCAGCTGCAGGGGCGCAAGGTCAGGGGTCTGTCATGGTGAAGAGCTGAGATGGTGTACCACAAAGCTTCAGAGTTGAGCCACATTGATTCCAAGAATGGAGCTCAGGAGAACAGCCAACAAGTCAAGCTAATAACTGCATGTAGCACTCCCAAACAGGAAGGAAAATGGTCACAGTACGATGGAATGACTAAAGACACATTGAAATTCAGATAGCAAGATATTAAAACAATGACAATGAAGAGCCACGCAGTGCTGCAGCATCAGTGATGAGTTCTGCGTCCTTCTCTGGGTCCAGAACCGGACTTTTATATTTCTGTAAAAATTCCTACCCAGGGGGTCAAACGATCTTTACAGACTTGTACTTATCAGCCGCTCAACAGGACAGATGGTGGAAACAACAGGGGAAGACATCTTTCAATGTGCACCCAGGCCACAGGAGGTAGAGTCCAGAAGACAAACGGTAACCACGCGGGTGGAGAGACTCGAGGAACAACGGCACTCCATATGGCCCATCAGACACGCACTTAACAAGGTTTAGGGACTTTGAGCCTAATCCGTTTTGCTGTAAGTGGATTTGGAGACTTGAGGGGGTACTGGACAGTCGATCCTCGAAGGGTCGTCCAGGGCCTGAGGCAACAAGCAACAACACCTCCAACGCTGAGCAGTCTTAGCCACAGGACAGGGGTGGTTGTGTGGTGTGTAAGACCCCCACAGCACGAGGAAAGGAAGGGTTCAGGAGTCTAAGAGAATTGATGGCAGGTCAGAAACAGGATCTAGAACAGGCCTAGCGACTGTTATACCCTCGAGCAAAGTGCATAACCTGAACTACCCAGAGTAAATACACAACAGTATCAACAGGAAGAACTGTAAGCCCTGTCAGTCACTGTGGAGGACAGCTTAAAAAGGCAATGAAAGGCCACTGCTCCTCACGTACACAGACACATGCACACTAACATTTACATCTATTCTTCTATCTGACTGCATCCACAAAAGAAACTTTCTAAATGTGAAATTCAAACACTAAGTTGCTAAAGTGATTTAGCTGTTTATTCAGCTGAATAATTGTTACCATATTAATTCTGGGTAGTACTTTGGTTACTGCAATGGAAGCAGAATCTGAACTCCAGACCTTCCGATTGCAAAGAGATGGCTCGAGCCATTATACCACCTGCTACACCATACAAACACTTGGAAAGGAATGGGTATTTCCTTCATCAAACATGTCAGGGCAAACATCCTGACTCACAATGACCCCACATAAAAGTCTTCCTACTCTGATGCAGTGCTTCCACCCTCTGGTTTGGAGGTCTGACATCCCCTGAGTTGAAATTGAGAATCGCAAAGGAATACTGAATGCGGAAGCTAGCAGACAGGTGGTTCTGACTGTGTCCCAGGTGTCTCCGGGTTCTGGACTGACCTCTTTCTGAGGCTTCATCTCCTTTGAACAAGGACATTACAGGCATCTGGCAGATGAACGTAACACGCTTCAAACATCAGGTTCCGGCAGAGCCGCGAAGACACATTACTCGGCCATCTTGTTTGTGTGTTTAATTGCCTGTGTAAATCTCATCTTGGGTTTCTGATCGGTCGGTCTCATTAAATTCAGCTGGAGCTACGAGAGCGCTAGACAGTGCAGAAAACGAAGGAGAGAAGTCAAGACTGCTAGAATCAGCATGGGACCAAGTGTCCTATATGTTGACATGTGAAGACCCATTTGAGGACATGACCAACCCAGATACTGGTAGGACAGAGCCTTGGAAGCCTCGACTTCTTTTACCCCTGCCCCCAGAGCTAGCCCTACCTTCCTAGCTCCCACTGCCCAACTCCACCCAAGACAAAGTGAGAAGGAACGCTGGGTAATTCCCAACCACACAGACAATGCATAAGCACATCAGTTGCAAATAATGCAGGGACTACGGAATTGAAACTCACTGCTCAGGAATCGTCTGCGGACCCACTTGTTCTGCACCCGAGCGTAGCGTCTAGTGACTTGTTTCAGAGCCTCCACACCTGGTGGAAAACAGAGAAGCAAAGGATCTTATGGGGGCACATAGTCTTAACCAATCATCAAGGTTTTCTCTGGAATAACAGACACTCTTTCTCCATCTAGGGCCCTGGGGACAAGGAAATCTGTGCACTTCTTTCCACCAGTGAAAACCAAGAAGGAAAATACAACACACCAATCATATCACATATTTAATGGAAGGAGCTGCTTAACATGTATGGAGACTAAACTACAGAGTCCACACAATTGGGTAAAACAGGGTGAAGAATTTGTGGGGCGCGGGGGGGGGGGGCAGAAGCAGCGTCTAACGGAGTGTGAGCCACTTAAAAGTATTTTCCCCATTTATAAACCTAGGAAATTTTTATCACGGCTAACAGCAGCAAAGATTTGAACCCAGGACATTGGACTTTTAAGGCTATGGCTGTAAGAACCATGCCAACTTCTGCCCCTAAAAGCTAGTGCATGTGCAAAAGGGGTCAGCAGATACAGGAAGCAGAACAGCATATGTTCACTAGGACCGCTCCGCACCAATGTAAAATGTCACTGTAGTAAAGGCAAATGCGAAAGGTCAGAACTTCGGCAGGTTGTGTCTGGTAAGCAGCCGCTTGTAATAAAGGACCAGCGAGGAAGGTTGTGCCTTCGTCGTGGGTTCACTAATTAGTCCTGACGTCAGCCTGCTGGGGGGGAGGGGAGTTGTGAAGAAGCCAGAAGGCATTCTGTATGTCTGAATGCTGCAAGGGGGCACTCTGGGCCATTCAGTGGATCGGGGTGGGGGGTGGGGTGGCTCACCTTGTCTTAGCAGTGCCGCGCGTTCCTCCTCAACAACGTTTGGCCCTGCTGTCAGGTACTGGTGGAACTCCTTGAAGCCAATGGACTGAAAGATGCCTTTCTGGTAGTCCTGGCTGGAAAACCATTAGGACAGAGTGTGAATGCAACATGTATGCAAAAACACATACATGCATCCATTGACGGCACACACAGCCAGAGACAGTCAAACCTTTCGCTCTATTACTGTATTCAATCCAAAGCATCTTTAAAAAAAGGCAGTTACACCAGTACCCTTGAATCAAAACTGGTGACCATTCCATGTCAAATTGGGCTCCTTAGCCAGCAGGCCACCTGAAGACCATTCACATTCACACTGTGCATTTGCTTCCTTCTGTAGCAATGGAAAGCAAAGAGAGTACTTAAACAAATGTTTTATTTCAATAATTATCAACCATGGTTCCCACTAAGCAGCTCTGTTGTGCGTTGCGATGTCCGATGCAGCCCACAGACCGTTAAACTTACGACTCAGCCGATGTCTCGACTCTGTTACTAATTGACATCGCTGCGATTAGCAGATGAAGTCCCTTCACTTACTTAGGGGAACCACTGATGAGCGACATGGTATTTTTGCACCTGACTATTTCCTGAGGTCCTTGTCATGCATGGCAACGCCACTCGCTCACAACATGTTCGCATTACCCATACACAAGCTGATACAGACATCCTAATCCAGATCCTAAGTTCATAGGAAAGGCTTACGGCTTCAAAACAATAATCATACTTGCGTATGAAAGGCGTCCATCTACCGTTGATGCCCTTTTGCCCTTTTCCTATTGTGTGTTCTTCTGTAATGTCCTTATGTTGTTTACTGGACTGTATACTATGATCCAAGAGGAAACTACATTTCATTCTCTCATGCACAAGTGCAGAACTGCAATAAAGTGAACATTGTACCTTAGACTGAACCTTTTGTTCATTGAACTGTCGCTCCATGGAAAAGCCTCTGCCAAATGCATAATAAATATAAATAAATGCCAACGCATTCACTTCTTATCACTCCGAGGGGTCAAAGGCAATGGGGGGGGGGGGGTCCAAGGTGAAATAGCACAAAAGTCTCTTATTCTACAAGTCTAATTTGAGGTGAAACCTGGTAATTTAAGCTACCAGGTCCCTAGGAGAACCACAGATCTCTTTGGATAAATTTCACTTTCTAATACAAGGTGACAGGTGCCTTTAATGTGCATTGACTTCCATCTCCCCAAAAAAAAGAATAAAAAAAATCAGGTTATACAGGAAAGCGTTAGAAGATCAGGATATGGCTGCATCATGTCGTCAAACCAGCATTCCGGCTCTTCTGGTGGAGCTGCATGCTGCAGTGTCAACGTCCTGCAGGGTCCCTGTCAGAACATGTTAGTGGCACCAACAGCACAACACCGGCACGGATACCGGTTTTTCCTTTCCATTTCTCCAGCTGCTGGATTACCACACACCTACATCTACCAACCTGACTTGCTCCTGAGACACCTAAATAGGGCATTGTGGGAAAATTCCATTTCAGTTTATGTTCCCCATCAGTACCAGTACAACCAGATGTCCTGAAAGTCATTATTGGTAAACAGATGCTGTTTTCCAAAGTAGATGACATTGTTTATAACTTGCCCGTTTTATTTTTTAGTATGTCATCATGAGGCGTATTACTTTACTGGAGCAACACAGATTGAGTGCAACAGCAGGACCACCAGAGCATCCATACCAGAGAGGGTATGGGGTGGTGTCAGAGGTCAGGACTTCAGGACCCACCTATTCTCCTGGACCTTCTGTTCATTGTAGCGGCTGTGGAAATCCCTCAACTCATCGAGCAATCCCACTGCGATCATGTCATCCACACGCTTGTCCAGCCTCTGGTCTAGAACTAATGCATAGTGAGAGAGCGAGAAGGGGGGTTATTCAATCTAGTGGGTAATATTTCAATTCATGGCCTGAATTAGTCAGGGATTAGCCCAAGTGGTGATTTGACAGGAGTTTATAAGTTATACAGGAATGAATATTTAAACAACCAGTGATTAATGCTGGCCCGTGGTAAGGGGCAAGCCCGCTGACAAACCAGAGTAATTTTATCATTATTAGGAAGTACATAATCAACTGAATCGCTGTTTGACTTGCATAGCATCTAGGAAACTGAAAATCCATCATCTAACATTACATGCATCATTGCTGCTGGCTACTCAATGTTCATGCCCTTGCGCATCACAGTGGAAAATATCCCCGTTACCCTGATGTGGAGGTTTTTGTACAACTGAAGGCAGGTTTTCTGAAGTAATCGTGCAGGGCAGTGGGGGAGGATATCTGTCTGAAGGGGGCTGGGCCTGCCTCACCTTCCATATTCAAATGCAGCCAGAAGATGCAGGGGTTGGGGAAACGCAGAGGGCCCCCGATCTCATCAGCCCCCTCTTGTCCACGCTGCTCGGCAAGCAGTTGGCTATGAGGGACCCCAGTCATCTGGTGGATCTGCAGGCTTCTGCAAGCAACAGATGAAATGATCACCGTTCGACGGCTACTCTGTTGCCCGTAAATGATGTGTCTGTCTATTATCGGTAACCAGTCAACTGTGAATTATTCATCCCCTGCTGAACAATGGATTAACAACCAATAGTTAGACAATTCTATTGTCAGTAACTCTCATTCCCAGTCGTTTATTACTACTTCATTATCAATCATAAAGTCATTAACAGTTGACTGGTAATTGTTTATGAGTAACCCACTGTTGTAGTAACAGCTACTAATCATTAACGCCAAGGAGCAACAAAAGAACCACCCATCTGACCCCACCTACAACACAACAGCCACCTCCAGGTTTGCCTGTAATAGAAGGGCCACTCCTCTAGATCGAGCTGTAACAGAAGAGCGACCCCTATTCTCATATAAGAACCAACTGCTAGTCCCCTTAACCGAAGAGCCGCCCCCTAGCCTTGCATCTAAGAAAGAAAGAAAGAAAGGGGGGGGGGACTTTTATGCCCTGCTAGTGGAACAGTACGGCCGAAATGCCTAGGTGTCAAATTCATTGATAAAGACGCTCTATAACATTTTGTTTCCGTGGCAGCTCAACTCAAACAATGAACCTTTTTCCTCTCTTCGCACCTTGCGATGCATGAGCCACATCTACCGATGTGAACATTGTCCGCCTGCCCAGCAGTAAGCAGCTGCAGCGGGCAAACCAGACCTCTCTTTGACCCTAAACGCAACAGTGCTGCATCCAGGGGATAAAAATCAACTTTACTGACACCAGCGAGGATGTGAATAGAGCCGATGTAAGAGGAAGAATAACGAATGTGTCGAAAGCGAGGGCCTTGAAGATTGAAGGGCCGCTGCACAAGAGCGTCACCACACCAACCACAAGGAGTGGCGGAAGCACATAGGCGCTAATTGGCCCGTTGGCGAGGCGAGAATGCCAATCAAAGGGCGTGAAGAATGAGGAGAAGCATGGAAACACAACAGATGAAGAAACAACGCAATTGACCTGCTAACAAGCCGCAACAACCAGACGAGGGGCCGCCGGCCAAACAAGCTGTTGATGCGACTTAGCGCCAGTGTCATACTGTCTAGAGGACAGGATGAAGAGCATGACCATAGGATGGATGGCTGGTGGATGCGCATCTCGCTGCATACCGGCTGATGGACGGCTGATTCTGCATCTTATTGTGAAAAGTGTCTCTCTTACATCTTATGGAAATCTGTTAAAAAGCTAAATGTTAGCATATTCATCTTGTAACACATGGTGCCATTTAGAGTCCTTTCATGCTCATTAGAGGAAATCATTCTTTCAATACAGCCCTCTAATAGATCATCTGCTGTCTGACGTCACATCTTCAGGACGATGGATTGCTAATGAATGTATCGAGGGGCCGTCTACAGGTCTGCCAACTCAGATGTGAGCCCTACCTGGCTATCTTGCGCACGTTGTGAGGGTGCAACATGGCAGCCATGTCAGGGTCCACTTCCAACAGCTGTCGGTGCAGCTCCGCCCCGCCCAGTTTCTCCAGTTCCGTCTTGCATTTTAGTGTAGCTGAGGTTTGAACTGCATCCTGCTTTCCGGGGAAACAAAAAAACAGTTGAGACACAGACCAACCCAGTCAGAGAAATGGATGACACAAAGTCACCTGTCACACCAGTCTCCATCAACATTCAATATTATCCATTCTCAGGTAACTATATTAATGTTGTACGAATCTAAAATAAATCTTGTAAGATTTTCCCAGTGGACTTTCCTGTCCCCCGCCCCCCCGCAACTGTTGCTCAATGATGGAGGTTTGCTGCCCAGCACAACCTCAACCACAGAACTCGCTGCTGTTCTCCCTGAGTCAACCCCACCCGAAAGCCTCTACTCGGTTCCATAATCTGTTTAAACAGCTGCCATGATATGCCGTTTCACCCCACTCAGGTAAGCATTTCCTCTGTATGGTTCCATCCAAATACAAAATTATCCGCTTTTCACTCCTTTCTAGTTTTCAAAAACTAAACTAAGATTTCTTTGCAAGCATGATGTAGCTGCGCAAAAACAGTGACAAAATAAAGACAGCTGATGGAGATGAACAAGGTAAATAAGTGGTTTTAAATTAATATACTTTATTGCCCCTCACATAGGATTAACACCCAACCCCACTCATGAAAAGGCTTACCCCGGTGTCCACCAGCACCTTCCAAAGCAGGGACTCAATGTAATAGTTGGTGCCCCCAACGATGATGGGCAGCCGGTTCCGCTGGTGCATGTCATCAATGTGCGCCGTTAAGGAGTTGTGAAAGTTCAACTCTTTGATCCGATCTGATCCTTGCCTCCTGACCCCGTGCAGAGGCGACACGGCAGCACTGGCAGCTGCGACAAGAGCACAGGGTTTTCGCTCGTTGCGCAAATTGTGTTTCCGATGGCTGGCCGGCCAGACAACATGGAGTCTGCCGGTCTGACCGGGGGAACAATGGTTCTCTTTCCTGATGAACAGAACCCATGAATGGAGTGTAAGCACTGCCTAAACACTCACACACTGTCTGCTCAGCACCAGGCGCAGCAGGACCAGATCGCAATCTTTTCCAGAATGTTCCATGAGGCAATGGGAGGCATGTGGAATGGAGTCTGTTTAACAAGAGCTAATTTTGCTCATAATATCCAAAGGCCTTCTGCTGCTCGGTTGTAACTGGAGACACAACGCCATAACAGCCGCTGCCGTAGGGCCTGCGCCACCTACCCTGGGGGGATAACTGGATAACTGCTCTGTGGAGAGGATGGCTCTAAGAGCTCATCAACTCAGGGCTGGTAAGAGCCCCCCCCCCCCAGCATCTCCTCCTCATGTCGCGTCTCCTGCAGGTAGAGTGAGCAGGGGACCGATGAGTGTGGCGAGGCAGATAGGAGAAGGAAGGAGAGAGTGGGGACAGTGGCAGGTGTGGGAGGAGAAACAGGGAGGCATGCCAAACAGAACGGAGGTGACAGCCTGTGATCCCGGCAGCATCCTGCCCAGTGACTACGCTTCAAATGGCTCAATGTCCTGACACCTTTGAATGGGGGGGGTGGGGTTGAGCCAGCTATTCTGCTCTAGTTCCTTCTGCAGAGCACGCATGGGTGTGTGTCTCTGCCCAGCCTCCTGCCTTCGCGCAGGCTGTCTCCTTCTTCTATTAATAACTTCTCCAGCAATCGGTTCACATCGACTCTGAAACAGCTGCAGGAAGCTGCAGGGGAAACGAGGACGTGCAGGTGCCGTGTTTCTCGCCTTGCACACACATACACGCGTGTTCACACTCAGGCATGCACCTGCGCGCTATAATTCACCTGCAAGAACTGACCCCTGTTCACACACCCTCCTCGTGGCCAGCCGGCTGCGGCAGTGTGAGGAGCATTTTCTCCGAGTCTCCTGTGGATTCAAGAGGTGTTTCGTGGCAGACCAGACGGTCTCCATCACCTCCTCCTTGGAGATTTACCAGCTGTCTTGCTTCCCTCCTAAGAATTTTAATAATTCATCCCCTCACCCAGCTTCCAACTTGATCTCCCCTCAGCCCCCCTCTCTGCAAAGAGCAGTGCAGTTCTAACACACACTAGTGCACCTCTCCGCTGAGCTTCAGCTGTAAGAAACACTGTCGCCGCTTGTGTGCCGAGTAAACGCCACCAAGGTGAGTCGTCTCCACTCGCACTCTGAAACCGACCAATCCCATGACTCCTTCACCAACCTCCCTGCAGCGTGGCGGGTTTTAAGGACGCGATCACATGGCAGTGTTTCCTGCACCATACTGCGAAAACAGCAGGGAGAACAACTGCACGTTGGTACACAAACAGCTCAGTGGTCTAATTGCATGCAACCAGTTTCAATATCATACACAAACAAAGTACAATCTAAAGAGAAGAGCAACATCCTGATGTAGAGGATGCTATTAATTGAGGTGGATTTACTGTGCAAGAATTAATAAATCCCATATCAGCATTTCTGAAAGCACAGAACAGAGGAGGAGTTTGAAGCCATTGTATAATTGCCAAGGTCGGGTCCCATGCAGCAAAGGATATGAGAGACAAGGCTTTGTTCCGGAAGTCCACCACAGTGTAGTTCTCCAGAGGGTCCACGCAGTTGATCATGTGATGAGGGCACTGAGCCTGTTCCTCCACGGTCACCTTGTTGGTAATGATGTCCAGCCCTCGATAGACCTGAGAAGCCAGAAAGAGGGTTGCTGACGAACTGGGGGAAGGGCAGGTAAACCATGCAGGTCAGGTATCTACCAACCACTGAGCCGAACGGGGGGGGAAGAAAGAAAAAAAAAAAAAAAATTAACTGCGGCGACACTGAACACATTTGTGCACAGCATTGCAATCAGCAAGTTTACGACCATCAGAAGGTTTGACAATTACAAGCCAAGGAAGGGGAAGGAGTGATCGGTTATCAAATGCTGTCCACACATCGGCTACTTTCACTGTCATAAATCAGAAGATCAGCAGGCTGCTGACCCCAAACACTCCCTCGGCTTTCTGGAAGGGTCCTGTCCCATGGCCTTTGCGTGCCAATTCTGAGAGCAAAACATGCCTGTAAATTATTAAGGTCCCCCACCCGCTACCAGACAAAGCAGGAGGAAGGGAGATGAGCAAAGCACTATTTTGAGATGAGAGATACAGCCGAATAGACAACTTCACTCCCTCTGCCTCATTTAAAGCGCAACAAACATATATGCATTTTATCTAGTTCAATACATCACAGGACCTTATGCTGCACGGGTTTCTGTTTTATTACTTTAATAAAGGCCTGGAAAGTGTCTGCTTTACAGGGTAAGAAACAATAGCATTTTACTGCTCCCTACACTGCAGCTTGGACCACGGCGTCAGCTTTTACAGCGCAATCAAAATGGGACTTTCCCCCACCAAAACCCAGCTCATCTTCTAAAGTACCCCAGAACCATAAATTTAGCGCAAGATCCTATCCTTTCCTTTTATGAAAAAAACTGCAAAGATACGACACACTAATCATCTTACAGACCAAACAATAAAATATCAAGTATTTATGATACAAATAATCATTTTTTTTATTCACTTATCTGACACTTTTCTTCAAGACGACTCGCAATGCTAAGCTTCTTACAGTGATTTAACCATTTTTACAGGTGGTACAGGTAAAGGTAGTAACGTGATAAAAGTACAGGTACCTTTCCTAATTTAGGGTACTACAGCAGGAGGTAGTACTGAAACCCAGGTCACCTTCTACCCCAGCGGTCACTTACACGGCCAATATCCAGCAGTACGTTCATCTCTCCAGTCCCTCTGACTTCAGTCTTCTCACAACCAAAGATCTTTTTATAGGCGCTTTTTGCCTTCTTCAGCAGAAGGAGGTCGTACTTACAGGCCTTGTGTGCATTAATGAATCGATAGTTTCAAGCGGTTCGAAACACGGCTATGGGGCCTGAATGCGCCATTCTGTTTTTGGAAGAGACGCGTCGCTTGGCTCATGGCCCAGAATGAGCGAGGCGTTTGGCTCAGAGAGGAAGAGCTCCACTCCTCACTGGGGTCACAGAGTGTGTTGGACCAGCTCTCTGCAGTCTCATAGAAACTCAGGACCTGTACAGACCAACCGGTCAAGCAGTACAGTCGATGGCTGAAGTGACCAGTGCCGCAAAGAAATGGCTGGAACAGGTGGTGCGCCCTGCTTCCCCTTCTTCCTTCACTCCCTCCCCCTAATATCTCCTGCGCTGACATTCTTCACCTTGGTTTGTTTCTTCTCCACATTTCAAAGGCAACCATGTAATGCCAGACAGCTGGTTCACTGTGACCCGTGTCTGAGAACGCGCGTGCGTGTCTGTCTAACCGTTTTATCAGCAAAGACAGCCAGTCTGGAGACATACAGGGAAAAGAGGTGTGAGGGGGGACTTGTCCGTGCCTCGGGATACCGAAGCGAAAGGAGCTGAAGTGCGTGTGAAAGTCACAATGGTTGTGCCAAGCACTGGCACAGGTTCGAAACTACATGAATCCCCAAGATGCACGTCGAAGATCATCTCTGGCTGGCAGGCACAGAAAGGAAACGAGCAGAGCTTCACACGCTGAAGCGCATCGGCCATGACGTGTGGCTCTCCTGAACACTTTGACAGCGCATGTTTGTGTGCATGAACAACGGCAGTCTTGACACTCCAGCCAAGAAAACGGAGCCCATTGTCTGAGGGACTCTGCACCTCAGGCCATGCATAAGACAGCTGCTCCCCACACAGCGAGGGTACACGAGCGAGGGAGCACGAGAGAGAGAGAGAGAGAAAGAGAGAGAGAGAGAGAAGGCGGGGGTAACAGGGGTGTCCTCGGTTTGACCCTCCTCTCCATTCAGGATTCAGCACCCCAAGCTACTGAACAGTGCCACTCCGTCATCGAATTACATACAGCGGCAGCGAGCCACCCCATGCCCCTCCGATACTCCCCCTACCCCCACTACTCAGGCCCAATAAATCATTCATGAAGTTGTTATAACCCCCCTCCTCCTCAGTACCCCTGTGGCTGCTAGTGTGCACCTTTTTAGAGTTCTAACCACAGAACGGCACTCAGAACCCACACCCTAGCCAAAACAATACCCTTTCGCCATTTTTAGCATTAGCACTTGGCTTCACGGCTCCCCCGGTACCCAACACCCAGCCCGAGAGCCAACAAACCAAACGTCGGGGTCACAGCACCTAGCCACGCAGTACGAGATCAGGCGCCCAACCGTTGAGCCTTTAAACCTCGCAATTAACTGGAATTATGCAAAATGCAGCACTGTAAGGCATCCAAGTCAGTCAGGAAATAAGTGGCTACTAAAGAACTGAACGGTTACAGCTGGGCAATAACCCAAATAATTACTACTTCAACATTACAGATTTTAAACCGATGCAATCTGGCTTGTACTGACAGTTTCAATAATTACTAATTAATCTACGTTGTCAACCATATAAATATCATACCCGGCTCTACCCAAGAATCGGAACGGCAGCAGATTGTCAGCACACATTTGTTTTTCGATTTAAGTGCGGCAGCCAATCATTACCACTTATGTACAAAATATCCTCGAGTGTTGTGACCCACGAGAAGCATTCAAGTGAAATTTGTTACACTAACTGAAGGATTACTGATGGGGATACGGATGAAAATGCCAGGAAAAACGTCTTAATTTTTAACTCTCATCATTTTAAACCAACTGGTGGGGAGTGATGGCCCGCACAAAAGTTTTGGTTACTTTTAAATGCATTTGCACGTGTTGAATGTCGCATATGGAAAATGGTTATCATTTTCACATTTTCTTGCCCAGCTTGTTGGACAAACTAATAACTGTAACATTAAAAAATTGACCAATTACATGCATTACAAAAATCATTAAAGGAAATAACTACCTTTTCTAAGGGCTAATCACGTTATGCTTTGTAATATATCATAAAGAGGAGCTCCCTCATAATTTAAACACACACGCAAAAAATTTTCCTTTTCGGAACACAGGCCCAAACTGGCTTATTCCAGCGTGTTTTACCGAGACATGGCTGACCCCCCTAGTGCCGGACCACGCGGTGACTCCGTTGGACTCATTCTCTGTGGTTCGCATGGTCCGGTTTGTTTTGTTTCATTTTATTTAAGCCTTTAGCTTTGTTTTTCCGTGGCATTGTTTCGATGAGTTTATGAAATGTCGCAACATTTATTTCCGTCCAGAGTTGCATTAGTTTTTCATCAAGATCTCGTATAATCTAAGATGGCACCGACACGATGGCTGAAAATGTACTCTATGAAGTCTGACTGTCTGTTTATTTTTGTTGTTGTTCTTTACTCGTAAATTTTTTTTCTTTCTGGAATGTAACCACGCACAGTCTCCTGTTGAATCAGGGCGTATTTCACTACATGGTATACTCGGTTACTATGTACGTGGCAAATAAAGTCTTTTGACTCTTTTTTTGACTCTTTGACTTTGAATGGAGATTTGGGCCTGGTCTGAACTCAGTGATAAAAAGACTCAACCGAAGTTCAGAAAGGCAGGCACCGGTCTATCTTGGGTTCCATTTCCTCCACATCCAACAGCTCTGCAGTAAACGCTCTTGTCCATCTAAATTAAAACAGTGAATTTGTGAGTAACAGCACATCAGATGCTTTATTTGCTCATCCAGAAATCAACTCTCCAATATGCTCTGGAATGCATTTCAATTCTGGCCACAGGGGCTAACTTTCCTAGCTCATTTAATCATTAATGAACACGAGGAAGCCTCTTAAAGACGGTGCTTCAGGTTTTTGTGGCAACAGAAGCAGGAAGAGATAAACCGCCAGGAAATTCAAGCGTGCGCACTAAGCAAGCCTATTACGATTTCAACCACCACAACTCCGCTCCAATCTGAAGTTTTGGTACATTTTTAACTCACATGCAAGTAAATGGGAAAGATCGAATTTATTTTAGCTTTTTGATGTTTTGAGGATGTCTGATTTGGCTTAATTATTACGAGAAACTTTTGCCTTGTCTGTGACACCAGTCGAGTCCTTAATAGGGTAAAAAAATGGCTTTAAGGCTTGGCCTTCTGAAATGATGTCGACCTTCTGAAACAGCAGAGCATAACCTGTTGACATCAATATTTAGAGTCCGCAGCCATTCATTACATCCCCCCGTGAGACTTCCCGTCGAAAGTAGCTAAAAAGCAAACAGCGGCTTGCTGCCGGACTCAATCCTTAACACACTAACCCTTTTATTCTCTGAAACGGCAATGCATGTTGTGACACGTTTGCATGACAACCTGTCAGCTGTGTTTGCCAAGACTCCTTCACAAACGCCAGGACAAAAGAACTGACGGGTGGTTCAGAAAGTCCGTAACAAAAGTTTCTCCATGTACTGAACAAATGTGGTGGGCCAGCAATTCAGAGTCCGGATTGGCCATTTTGTTTGGCAGTCTTTGAAAACAGTGTGTTTCGTTCTGCATGTCCGTCCTCTCCTTCTAGGTTTCATACTAAGCGTCGCTTAAGCAACTCATTAGAAACACATACACAACATGACAAAAAAATACACTTTTTCTTCAACACCGTGAGAAATAAAAGAAAAATGCTTTTCTGATGCTCCCGTGGGAAAACTCGGGATCACCACTACAAACAACAGCGAGCCAACAGTGCTTGCTGGGAAATGACTGTGGACCTGGGATTGCAACGCAAGAACCGAATCCATTTCCTTCTATTTGACCTTCTCGGGTCTGAGTGTGAAAAGTCTCTTTGGAAACTACTTCAACTGATCAGCCATTTTTCCAAGGACTTGACCCGTTAAATTGTCCCCAGGGCAACACAGGGACCCTCATCACACACAAACACTCAACCAGACCCCACACCCATTTTTATTGCTTCTGAAAACTGTCAAGAGCCTTACAGTCTCCTCATCATCATCATCATCATCTCATGACCTCTTGCCACCATCAAAACTCAACCCCAAAACATGACAACCTCCCATCAACAGCACGTGACTGGGTATTTTGGGACTCACGCAAACGCAAGGTATTGAACATCAGTGTTCTTTATGGAAATCACAATTATTCTTCAGTGAATGTTCCAAATTCTCAGGTTTGCCCACTACCCCTCACATTCCCTGGTAGCATAGCAGGTAAACCGAATGTGGAGAACCTGTTCTGGCAACACATGATCAATCTGGGCATGGATCTGCAAATAATTGATTCCGGATCTCGGTCTCTCCCAAACAAACAGGCTCATCGACGCAGATTGCAGCACGCTCGCTGGCCTGTGAGATGGGAGCCGGCAGCTCTCTCTGACCCCAGAGATGGTTCCAAAGATACATCGCAGGCCGGAATTTGATTAGTGTAACCTAGTTAGCAGTACCAGATGACTGAGACCGGGGGGACTAGATCAGAAATACCCACAGAATGGAAAAAAGGAAAGGAATACATCTGAAAATTTAAATTTATTTAAAAAAAAAAAAAAAAATGTCCATAATATCTGAAAATTTCCCACAGCAAGAAAAGGCAGACATTAAAAAGTTAGACATTAAATGGACAGGGATTTTTTCTTTTTTATTGAACTGTTGTTTAAATGTCACATCAGTGCTCCAGCAGGACATCTAGACTATAGGATTTCCAGCAACTCATCGTAGAACCGGCCAGTCGGGATGCGGGCCATTTATGGAGCCCACTTCAAACAGTCGGCATTTCCTTCAAGAAAACGCCCCTTCAATAAAACTCTCCCTACAGGCCCTCGTAAAAACTCCCACGCACCACACACGCCCCTGGGGGTGGGGCACAAAGGCTGACCTCAGCCATCTAAGTTGGCCCTCGTGCTGTCCCGGGACAAAGGGCTGGGTTAAAGGGGCGGGGCTTCAACAGAGCATAAGCAGGCAGGAGTTGGGGGATCAAATTCACATGGAGGTGGAGGCATCAGAAAGAGATGGGGTTTGGGGAGCCCCCCCATTCTCAGGCATTCTCTCACATACACCCCCACGTGCATTCTCAAACTCAGAGTGGCACAGGACCCCCTTCAATGCAGGAACACACAAATACTGCGGAGTCCCAAGGAAAACAAATGTACGTCACATGGGTTTTTGTAGCAACAAGAAAGCACCTCCCCCCCACATACCACCAGCAACAGCAACAAGGGCCTGTTTATTTAAATGATTGAATTCATTTAGACCACCTACAAGTTAATGTCCTTTCTGCTCCAGCTTTAAATTCATGCACAGCTAGCTACTAAGCAACAATTTTAACAACAACAGAGCTTCTAAAGACAGGCATATAGAGCTTCAGCCACCGACCTTGACTGTATGAATTCAGGTCTCGCGCATGGAACGAAACTAGATAGAGGAAACGTGTGTAACATTTTCTGCTAAATGCGGTTAGCAGATATAAAGCTTAACAGCGACCGACACTTGTAAAATGTAATTAGCTACACAGCCTAACAGAAGAACTCTAAGAAACTATTTGGAAAAAAGTAACTTTCTCTAGGCACCCGGTGAAATCAAAGTGCTAAGAATCAGAAAAAGACACACGATCCTTCAGCATTCCTCTTACACAGCTCCGAAGTACACCGAACACGAACACTTGATCATCGTTCTATTCCTTCCTCAGAGAACCAGGGCGACGACGATGAAGCAAAGAAGAGGAATTCCCAAGGGCCCTGGAGCCCGTGATAACACAGCGGTTGAAGCATGGCCTATATACAGAAGCTGTCCGTGCCAGTTATCATCAGAGTCCATGGCACATCTCTCTCTCTCCATTGGGGTCCAGATGATGAACACGTGCTCGCAAGTCTCCGCCACGATGCTAAAGCACTTTCACGAAGCAAATCCTGTGCCACACACGTACTGCAAGAAAAATGCTGCAACAAAGCAATGCTTCTGACTCTACATCACTTCTGAATTCTAAAACCCAACATGCCTTACCTTTCGTTTTGTCTCATTTAAACAACTCAGCAAGTTGCCCATTTCATCAGGGTAGCCAGCTAACATTCATTCAAGAAATTCAAACAAACCATTTAAAAAGCAAACCAATTCACACCTTTTTATGCTGACTTCAGATGAACATTTATCAGTATTATTGTTTTCCCATATTAGGGCAGGGAACAACCCCCCGCCCATTTTCTGAAGGTTGGGACCTAATTACATTATGAATTTGAATAGCTCAGTTATTCCAGGGATAAGCTTCTGCATCTTATATCCAGATGGTGCATCAAACAAATTACTTGAGAGAAAATTACATCGGCACCCCACTATGAATTCAATCTGGCTGTATAAATTAGGAAGACAGATTATTTTCATATCGGAACCATAATAAGCAATGTTTGGAAAGATAAAAGGACAATAAAAGGGAGAAAAAGGTAATGTGGGAAAGAAGAAATGGGAATCCCGAAGGAGGTTTAGAAAGAGAGTGAGTGACAGCAATGAATTGCAGAGGTACAAAATAGGCTGGAAAGTAAAAACAAGGTATCAACATCCTATCCTCACTCCCTAAGACCCTCACCTATCCCTCTGTCCTTGGTATAACCTACAGTCTGCCTGTATCTTCTCTCCGTATGCTGAAGTATCATTCATTCTATCTTCTTGCTCCCAAGCGGAACGAAAAATTTCTACTCAACATCAGCTCTCCCACCAACGGCTTTTGAAGACTCATCTGTTCGCTAATCATCATTTAACTGTCTATCCATCTCTCCTCTTCTAATCTTTCCCAAAATATTCCACTGTTTATTCCAGCACTGCATCAATTCTTTGTTAACAAAAACAGCATTTCAACCTGGATTGTTGTCATCTGAGTATCTTGCAACCTTGTCAGCAGTTCTGCCTTGCATTCACCAAAATTGAGTTCCTTAAGATAAAGGCATCAGCTAAACTATACAAAAAGGTGCTGTACCTGTGTTGCACTGCAGTCCACTTCAGAATGACTTTTAGTTGTTAAAAAGTGACTGAATCAATGTCCACCGCTGTGAAAAAATTCTACCTCACGCTTGGGTCCTTAGTGTTAAAAGGGTTTTGGCCATTGTCACCGCTAGTCTGCTTCTTCCACCATCACCATCTTTTCAAAATAATCCAAAATTCTTGTGACGCGATGAGCTAACATCTTTCTCCAAGAAAGCTTACAATGTTCATCACTGCAGCACATATCCTAACAACAATCTGAAATTACAAATGTGCCTTAGAAACCATTTATGTTATTTCTATGACCTTTTTCATGATTTTGAGACGTTAGTGTCCAGCTTTTCACGACTGTTGTGTTCAAACTCGCCTTTTCCGTTAGCAGTAACCACGTTTCACCGCATTACTCTCTGCTCTTTAAGGCTAGTTTTTATTAATGTTAAATTAACGTGTTAAAATCTTATTTTTGCATCAGGGAAACGGAGCGCCGTTATTACTGCACGGTCGTTTTATTACTTCCATTATACGCCTAAAAACAGCTTGTAAAATGAACTGACCTCACGAAGAGCGTAAAACAATTAAAAAAAAAACGTTTTCTAATTTCGCCCTCCGTGTGCCGCCTCACTGCCGGTGTCGCACCGCTTCGCTGCCGGCTTCGCGTCTCGCCACCTCGGCTGGGTCTACGACTCGAGCCCGAGGCTCCAAGGGCCTTGGACGGGGATCCCAGACTGCTAGCGTTAACAGTCCGCTCACCTGCATGGAATCGGCGCTGATTATCTCGCCGTCGAGGCGCTTCCCGATCTCGATGGCCAGCTTCGACTTGCCCGTGCCGGTGGCCCCCAGAATGACCACCAGCGGTGGCACGACGCTTCTCCTCATGGTACTGATGAAGGCGGCCGCCATCATGACAAGACGTGCGTGGCTCTCGAGGCGCGCGCGGCTCAGACGGCCGCGAGCTCTGTATCCGGGCAACCGCAAGCCGTCTCCATGGTTGCATGGTTGGGGAGGGCCGGCGGTAAATCTTCTTGAACGGCCCTCATTGGGAAACACAATTGCCAAAGCATGTAAAAATGCAAAATAACATATTAACGTGTGGTGTTGTATCCAAATGTGTTTTTTTTTTTTTAAATATTGATCAAATGCTCTATTATATTGCTTTTATACCGTTTCATACTATTTAACTGTATTATATTGCAAACAATATCTGTTTATTTTACGTGTTTTAGATTCATTTTACTTTATATGTTGGCTTATCTTTGACGGAGTTGTGCAGTGTAATGCTGAGAAGCGAAACTATTTAGATCCAGGCTGGAAAATCTGACGTAAATACTGAAATTGTGTGAGTTGTATTTTTTGCACCGCACCTGCTCGTGACAATGATGTTCACGTTAAACACTGAGATTTTCTGCGCGTTTCCCGAAAGACCTGAGAGCGAGCAGTTCGGCTCAGGTTGCCGTAGAAACGGGATTACTCGAATCTTGCAAAAGAGAAGATGCTTGTTGCCATGGTGAAGGGCCTGCAATGACGTATCTCCGTGGAAACGGCGCTTGTCGCCGGAGTTTGTACACAGGTGCTGATGTAGTAAATCGCGGTTTATTATTTTTTTTTTTTTTATGTCAGCCCTGCTTATGCGAGGATTCATTCAATCACAGCATCATACCGGGCTGCAAACACGCACCGTATTGCAAGAATGTAGATTTTCACGCGTATTTTACGAGCGGTGTCAAATTAAACCATTTAGCTTAATTGGTACTTACTGGTCCTTTACACAACGCTAATAGAATCACTGATCAAAAGGGTGGGGTATTGCAAGAGGGTGAAACCTCCACAATGCGGGTTTCGAGGATGCTCAACTTGCGCTGCATACAAAATGACAAATGCAGTGATGAAAATTTTATTAAGTTATTTTCAAAGACAAATTTCGTAAGGAACTTGTGCGAATTTATTCTTCGCAAAACAAGGGGGGGGAAATGAGCCATGATGGCGCCGTAACTGCGTTTCTAATCCGTTTATAAATCACTGCTCTGGCGATCATCGATGACGATCATGTGTGACCAGTGGGGCAATACCTTGAAATCAAAGGCTGTTTGAAATGATTATATGAAAGACAAAGTGATCGTGAGCAGAGGAGCAGAGGCTTTCCATCCAAATGAGACGTTGCTTTGATCCTCTTAATGGAAGTTGCGCTGCAGTAGGAGATAATGACCTCCAAACGGATCTCCAGCCTCCGCATAGATCTTCACGGACACGTTGCTTTATTAATGACAGAGAAGGGCTAGGTCTGTCGTAGTGAAGATGGCGTATTCATTAAAGGCATCTACTTCATGCAGGAATGAATGTATCATTTATTTTCAAAGCCCTTTGGTTGTTTGTTAAAAATGCCTTCACTAAACCGTGCACAGATAGGATAGGAACCTGCAACTTTTGCTAAATAAGTGAAAATTGTCAGCAATATAAGAAAAGACAACACAATATCTGATAGCAAATTTATTTTTTTTTCAGTTTTTTTTAAAGATATGGTTTTATGAGGTACTGAAGACAAAGTGCAAAAAATGAGGTTGCAACCATCCTGTCCAATGTAAGCATCAAACAGCCAAAAATGACCCAGCGAACAACACAAACAGAAGATGAAATTTGTTTTATCTGTGGGCAAACAGTCATAGCAAAACAGTGAAATTAACCAAGCAGGTGGCATGTGCTGGAAGCGACAAAAATTAGACACAAAATTAAATAAGAAAACAATAAACTCTTCATTCCACTGGGCTTCAGGAATGCGTTAAGTCCAGACTGGCAGGTGGCAGGTGAGCACTGACAGCAGAAGCAGAGCAACAGGTCTGACTTCTTGCAGCACTGCTTGGTAGCATTGCCATGTAAATAGTGAATTTAAAACATGTTAAAAGTCATAGAGATCCACAGCCTGACATGTGCAAAGTGAGCTCTCATACATACATACACACACACACACACATATACATATATATATATATATATATATATATATATATATATATATATATGCATGCAAGCAAGGGACTGAAAACATCTGAGATCAGTCCAACAGCAGGATTGTGCATTTAAAAAATATATACATATCAATCTTCAGTCCAGCACACGTCACCTACGGGAAAAAAAAAGCATAAAACAACCCCTCATGTACAAACACAAACGCTGTAGGAAAATATAGTATAAAATTGTTTTGTATTATTTAGACACTGTATACAAATCAATAGACAAATAAAAGTAAAATTAAAGTACAGGCAGTGAAACCAGCATCAAAGTGTCTAGTGAAGTAAATAGTGTTATTTTGATGATTTTTAATCATTTCTTAACAAAAATATAAGCTTTAACATATCCTTGGTATGTCCTTATTCAGATGGGTTACAACTTTGAAACTCCCAGAGGGAGAACAAAGTACGAGTCCTTCAAAAAAATCCCGATTTTGGTTCTTTGAAGACTGAAGATGTACTTATTTACATTGTGGCCATTCGCATTTTATGTACAAGGAACATTGATCTATAAACTGCAAGGCTGCCCTGGGCTTCTGTTCGTGGGCATATATACATATTGATTGGTCAAAGAAGAATAAAACAAAATAATTCTGCCACCCCAAATTTCTCAAAATGCACATGGATTCATATAACACAGTCCTTTCGTGAGGCCTCCCCTGCATTGCATGTGCAGCCCGGCCTCACCTTTAATGACAAAATAAAACAAGAGTTAATTTGTGTATCTTTTTTCAATTAGCCAATACCATCTTAAATTTGTTTGGCTGTTGAGAAGCTAAATAAGCTCAACTCTATAACAAATAGTGAAATTAGACATTTTACTTGTCGGTTAGTATGTTTCACATGTGCATACATGGCCATAATTCAAATACTCCTTAACTAGCATGCTAATTTGCTGACAATCAGTTTCTACCTTTCAAATTCAACTTTTCAGATTTTTGTTTTGGCCCGCAAAATCATGCAACAAACTTTCGCTGTTTGGAACATTATCTTGTGATGTTGTACGAGAATCTGCATCAGCACCCAGACACCCTCCGTCTCCACTTTGTCTCTTCAGATTATCACCTTGTCATCAACCTGAAGCAAATGTGCAAAAACAAAGACAATGACACGCCCCCCCCCAAAAAAAAACCCTTAAAAAGTCTCAGCAGGCCTCCCTTCCACCAGAAGTGCCATTCTGCCGTTTGAGGTGCGCCAGCTTCCTGAGGAGCTGCTGCTGCTGGGCACGGAGGTGCTTCCTCTCCTGGGCCTGGAGTTTCTCGCTGGTGTGGAGCAGCCGCAGATACTCCCGTGCCTTGGTCAGGATCACCACCTTGGGCGTCTTAGGACAGTCTGCCAGGCCGGGGATCTGGTCCCGCAGGGCCAGGAAGCGTGAGCGCAGGTCATTGCGCCGTTTACGCTCCAGGAAGTTGTGTGTCTTGCGCCGGTCTGAGTCCTCACAGTCTGAGCTTTGTGGGCTACTGGGTCGTGACCCAGGCTGTGATCTGGACTGCTTGCGTTGGTGATGCTCTTGGTGGCTCGGCACGGGTGTGGGAGACTCTGGCTTGGTCCGCTTGCGTGGGGGTTCGGGGTCTGCGTGGCTCGGGCTGTCAGGAGATGGCGCCGCGTAGTTGTGCTGCTGCTGGTGGATGGAGATGTGGAAGCGCTTTGCTCCAGGATCATGCGGATCAGCTCGCACCGTAATGGTCACGGGTTTGCGGCCTACCAGCTGCCCCTTGTTCTGCTTGCTTTCCACAGTCACAACGTCAATCTCCTCATCATCTGCAACGACACCAAAAAGCACCATAACTCAAACTGTTGCTTGGCAGACTGTTAAAGGACCCAAAGTGTTCAATAGGTATCATACCAGCCTTGTTACAGAGTGAGATGGTGGTAGTTTAAGAAGATGACAGCAGCAGGGACACATAGGGGATTTCTAGTTAAGTCCAAATGCTTGACCCATACATTACTATGGTATATTCATCAAGCCTTTACTGACAAAATCACTCTTGCAGCAAACTGCCCTGATTTTGAAGGGATGCTGAGAGTTACTGTTCAACATGGTGCCAAACTGTAGAGAGAACCAAAGCTACATGGGGCACGATGCCAGCATGGCGCTGCAGGGGACATTCAATACATCTCCCGGAGGGCATCCAAAACTACAGGCCAAAGCTTCAGAATCCGGATACAGTCATCAGACCTTGAGCACTTTGCAAAAAAAAAAAAAAAAAAAATTCAACTGACACTTGTGGATCCTATACAAATATGGATGGAATCTATATCAATTTATGATCACGGCGTCATATACCTACCCATCTGGTAACTCCCTCTGAACTTGGCCATCTTCCACATCAATACCACACACCCCATGCCATCACATGAAGCAGGGCAGAGTATGAAAATCAGCCACTTTAAACATGCAAACTAAATGTAGAAGGTGTAAATATTTTGCTATTCCATCAACTGAACCTCTTGCACTGCTTCAGACTCGCACATTCACTCACAAACTTAAGTTCATCTCCATGAGGATGTAGCCGATACACAGCTTCTGCTCCCTCAGATATGGGGTGGGGGTTTAAAGTTGCTGTCGATTGGTCAAATCTGAATTTGAAATGTGGAGCAAAACCAGCAGGGTAGGGGGAGGAGGGGTTGGTGCACGAGGTGCTTTGTTAGCGCTGAATAGGCCTTTCAGTGACAACACTTTCACGGGCCGCAGAAGGGGCCTTGCCACACCCCTCCCCTCGAAGGGGCTTCCCTGCTTTTAAGAGGGTATCCCAACAGCACTGGTGTACTTTTCACCCAGGCTTACGCAGCTTTATTTCTCCTTGTTTTCATTTACAACCACTTCAATATGTTAACAGATACATCAGCAAAGTATGTCAACAAACTGGTTCTTCAGCCAAGACACAAAGCAAAACTATAACGTTGCTGCTGAGTGCTCCGACATCTCTGTACAACCCTGATGCTGCAGACAAAACCCAAACAAGCATGCCAAAAAGGAGGGCCATTTCACAAGCAATTAACCTACCAGCTAATAAACCGAAGCGGTTGCTTGTGGTTCAACATGCCACATCAAGTCACCATTCAGCCACTCCAGACAACTGAAGGTGAGCAAGTCACCGCCCCCCCCCCCCTTAGCTGTGCTAACTAAAGCATCCAGCATCTGATTGTGTCACTGACATGTTAATCCAATTTCTTAACCCAATTTCTTCCCTCCCCCCACATGTCTGCTTCTGACTTGTAAAACAAATGTGCATTAAATGTGTATTGTTTTGTGGTGATATGGTTGTGTCAGCTGACCATCTGTTACACGGAGTCGTTCTGGAAACGGGAGGGGGGGTCAAAGAAACAAAAGCTTTACCAGGGAGCATCCCGCGCCCTAAATTAGCCTAAGCACCACGGTAATCCCACAGCACCGCGGGGACCGACGATTACATCACTGACGGTCAGGTTCGATCCCAACTTTTCTCTGCGTCACGTGGGCATAAACCGGTTTCTAGGGATGCTGCGCGCAAGCGACTGCGCGTGGTGTTGCCATAGTAATGCGCGACAACGGGCTCCGGTCCGACAGCAAACCCAAAAAACGTGGTTTCCGCGCGACGCCAAGTTGCCGAACGGCCCAGTCGGTGCAGCGGAAGGGGTTCGTGGGGAAGTAAATAAGTACAACTTAGTGCCCTCCCACAAACATGAATGAAAGTTGCGGCCAAAGTGGGTTTTCAACTCGAAACTCCACGTCAGATAAGGTGCCCCCCGCCCCCATCCGCAGCTCCGACTGCTTTGGATCGTGCGCACTGCGCCACACCCCCCACCACCCCCGACCCCGGGCCAGCTGAATCTCGGTTCTTACCGGACGAGTCGGTGCGGGACTCGGTTCCCGACGACGCCTGCTTCTTGCAGCTGCCGATGGGGAAGGTGAGCACGGCTGCAGGGTCCACGCAGTCCGTGGCGACGTCCAGCAGCGCGCACTGCGCCTTTGCAGTCGGGTTCGGCCCGCTGTGCGCCGCCACGGGAACTTTGGACGCGGGCGCGACGGCCAGCCGGTCGCTCACAACTTTCTCCAGCTGTTTGCTGCTGGATAACCCGCTCCACATGCAGTCCCGGATGATGATGGAGCTGAGGTTGCCGAACACCTCCTCCGTGTCGATTTTGTACGTAGCATCTAGCTCCTCGTCCTGCCCCACAAACTGCGACACCCAGTCGAGCCGCTCGCCCGGCGAGGCGTGCGCCAGGAACCCGGCGCCCTCAGCTGTCCGGGTGGGCGACAGGGGCGGGGTCGGCACCAGCTCGAACTTCTTCCAAATGTCCTCGCTCGGCGCCGTGCACGTGTAGAAGTCCTGGTCCGGGTCGCGGTAGTCGTAGAAATAGTGCTGGTAGCGGTCGTGGTCCATTTCCCAGCTGTCACGGAGCGGCGCGTTTGAACCGACCCCCAGCATCTCCTCGGCTCGCGTCGATCTGCAGGAAGAGGCCAAGCTGCCTGACACACTGACCGACTAGTTAAGCAAATCTAAGGAAAACGACGCGCACGTTTGCGAAGCACCGAAAGCAAAAACGGATTAAATAATCTGCCGTTGTGCAGGTCCATTCCAGCTGTTCCCAGAGGCGCACGATCACTTAATCTGTCGTGTATAATTAACTGCCTGGAGCCGAGCGCTTATTCGCACCGAGTCCCTTTGCGGGGGGCTATTTGTTAAAAGTGACGCCCGGGACTCTTCGGCGTGGTCCGACGGAGTAGCTCAGCAAAGCAACTTTGGAAATTGGGTAACATCCGTTACATAAGCGCAGTTACGGTGTGCCGGCTCCCGGACGGTCCCCAGCAGCCGGGAGCCTTCAGATGGAAATACTCACCGGTTCACCGCGCGGAAGTGAGGCGATCCACAAGCATTGAGGACAACGGGGAACAGCAGCAGCAGCAGCACCAACAGCAGCAGCCCCCCCACCCCTCAAAAAAAGACGGGACCCCCAACAAACGTGACCCTTGTCAAAATGTGCCTGGACCCAAACCACGAATAATCCCAGCTGCGCGCTTTCCTTCAACTCAACGGGGAACGCGGACACATTTCCAGGACAACAGGGTAAAATGAGGTAAAAGTTCCAGCTGGAAATATCTGGATCATCCGCGCATGGAAGGTCGCGAGGGAAAAATAAATCAACTTTAAGATTTGCGAGCCCATCGGCGGGAGGCGATTCTTGCTGCTGTCCTTGATGTCCACTTGAGGGTGGGTTTACCGTTCGTGGTCAAACGCACAACCCGGCCGGTGTGCCCGAGCTGTACGGGAGGAGGCGGCGTGCGACGGCCGGGAGTCCATGCAGCAGAAGCGCGCTGGAACTGCGGACACTTTAAAAACCCGCAGCGCTATACGATCCGCTGAAGAATAGGGGCTTATTAGCATAAAGGGCGGGGTTGATGTTGTGGCCACGCCCGCCTCTTAAAGCTACAGCCTTCCGGTGACTCCAGCCCAGGTAAATGAACCCACACCGAATCTGAAAAGATGTTAACATGTGTAGCCCCTTTCAACGCATAACAAAAGTGGTTTGTGATGGAAAACGATTTGCGCACACAGAACAATGAATATGTTGGCCTTCACCGCTATTTCAGAACAATTCAAATATTTTGAAAGCGGCAAAAAATGGTGTTGAGCCGCTTTTAACGTGAGTTTCGGTGTGATTTGTTTCCGTTTGGGGTGGAATTTAATTTGAAAGAGTTTCTGTGTTCGTTCTTTTATTTCGGATTACTTTGTGCTTTAAAGTCTTCAGTTTGTTCGTTATAAAATGATAATTTAGTAATTTAATCAAAAACCCTCATGGCAGAATACGGTTCCTCTGTTAACGTTCTATAAGTAAAATGAGTTTGTTTTACACCTGGTTGAATGGATACTTTAGCTCTGTCTATAAATATTACACTTTTGTGGACAGACACCCACAAAAAGTCCAAGTTAGGACTTTGATATCATAAAATAAACAAGCATTCATTCCATTAATAACGAGTGAACCCCCTCTGATCGTTACTGCTCTTTTAGGTATGTAGAAAAGTTTGTGGGCTTGATAAGATTTGACTGGTGTAAGAAAATACGAGACTAGTTCAGAAGGAGCGTGAAAGGAAATTTGGTGTGGATGAAATGAAATGAAATCAACTGAATGCTGTCAGCCTCTCACTTCACTGGAGGTGTTGATCCTGCAACATGGGACAAACGTGCAGGAAACGCTTATCTCCTGTTCCCTGGAGACTCCATCAAATGCTGAGATCTGAAAGAGAAAGCCTCTTCCCCCGGTCTCTGTCTCTGTCCGACGCCCTCGCTCCCGCTCCTGCTCTCTCTGAACGTGCGAGAAGGTTGGTGGTGGAATGTGTGAATCGAGGGTGAATCTCTTGCGACACTCGCCAATATGTCCCTTGTGAAGTAGCACCAGTTTTCCGCTGACAGGGGTCTTAGCCAAACTGTGATTTTGTTTTTGTCTCACCAGTCGGTACCCTGCTTTGTATGACAGATGAAGCAGCTTTAGTTGATGAACAGTGACGAACAATGATGAACAATGGCCCCTTAATCCCCTTACTGCAGTGAAGACCCACCATCAAGTGACATGATCAGCACCCTGGTTTGATCTGTTTCAAATAATGCATTGCTCTTCTTTGAGCGCTGATCTCCGCTCTTGGGAATGGCCAATCGGCAGAGTCTGGCCTCTTCAAGGACGTGTGAACGGCTAATTTGGGATTACTTTTGCCCAGCTTTGCATGTGAAAGGTAGGGGAGCTGGAGACATTGCGGCACTCCCCCCACCCGGTCAACCCCCGGTGGTGTAACTGGAGACACTGCGGGGACCCCACCCCGACAGTCTCCGGGGGACAATGGAAGAGGTATGTGGTGCTGTGGAACATGCAGGCTGATTTGCAAGCTGTTCGCACGCTAGTGGCGCTAATTAAGGAGTCGGCCTTCACAGCCGTGGGTCTTGTTTCTGCAGGACGTTGCATGGGTTACTTAATGCGCCGTGGCACTGGTATACAGAAAAGGACAAATTAACAGGCGATTAAAAATAATATATCTGATGGCTCTTATACTACTCCACTCACCTCTCACTGGAGGAGTACATGGGAACCACCAGCTGATATTTTTAGCTCCCCGGTCACAAGAATTTGGTTAAATCTGATCGACAGAAAGTGTCCCGAGGTGCAGCTCTAGCAAGGAATGCGGTGAAGACACCAGCAGAGTTCTAACAGTGGTTCCTCCAGCCTGCGCATTCATCCATTATCCTTAACCGTGTTAACCTGGTCGGGGTCACATCACTAGGCTGCGAAACCCCACCCTGTATAAGCTGTCGGTCCATGTGATGATTTAAAATAAATCATATTCAGTTTAAAAGGTAATGGCAAAAAAATAACACGAGAGTAGGTTCTCCGACACTTGAGTGTGTTTGCAGGACATTCTACCCCCCATCGTCACAGAGCTTTCAATTCCCTGCCCCCCACCTCCCCAGGCAGCTTTTACGCTGCCGTGAGGGGACACCCACAGGATGACAGGGACAAGTGGAGGTCCACGGACCCCTGAGGAGGAATGAACTCATCAGGGTCACAGACAGTCTCAAGGTACTGCCCACATATCCCTGACACATTTAAATATTTCACACCAACTTTTAGTCTTTTAAAATCAATGAAACCAGTGCCACACCTATTGTGATTTTATTTACTGTATGAATCATACCGTCTCAACCCCCCCCACCCAGCAGTAAGTGGACCCCCTCTATTTGTCACCCCAGCCGAAGCCACGCCATTGCGTTTTAATCCTATGTCACTGCATTGATTTCTGTTACACATCTGCTGGCATATACACGAACTATCCACTGTCCATTAGGCCATCACGTTCCTTCCAGCTAATGGAGTGCAAGCGTATGGTCGCAGTCACGTCCTTTGTGGCCCTGCACATATCTGAATTCCTTCCTTAAACATGCACAGACAATCCAAAGACAAATCCTCAGACCTGACCTGAGACCATTTGGTGACCAGACCACATGGCTGACCCACACACCACCTGTTACCCCACACTGGAGTAACACGTCATTCTTCAGCTGTTGCTCCTTTTAACCGTTGTTCCCCCTTTTTCACTGAAGTTTGCTTTGCCGTTGACAGCGACTGCCAGCTCTTTGTGACTAATTAAAAGCCAACAGAAGCCAGTGCTGTACCAAGCAACCGGCAGACAAGAGGATTTCGGGTGGATTTTTACTGCTGCTTGAGTTAATCATTGTTGGGAACACCATTGTAATGTGCAATTAATGGAGTGGCGGAGTTGCGCTGCCGTTGGAAAAGGCTTCAGATCATGCGAGGAGCTGTTTGGCAATTCCCATATGTACTGGCTCTTAGAAAAATCTGAAGTATTACTAAAATTGTTTGTGTTTCTAACATGTGTTTCTAATGCTGTGTGTACAGTGCGTATGTGCTGCAGGTGGGAAACCTGGTTTATGCAAATGTTTAGATTACATTTTCGTAGGAAAGGAAGTCCTTTATACTAAAAGGCTTCTAATACGCAGCACTCTGACTGCAGCACAAATCCTAAGCCTTGCAGGCAGCGTCTGAATTGGCAGTTCCATTCATCTAGGAATGCGTGGCACTGGGTGCATGGGGCATCCTATTGGCTGGTCTCCAGTCAGGAGCCCCTTTTCACCTCTCATTGGCTGCCGTTTGAATGCGGTTCCACCAATGGCGTCTCGTGCATCATAATGCGCCGTCCACTTGTAAATGCGGGGAAGGCAGGCATGGGCCCTCCCCATTGTGTGGGCCGTCTGTCTGACAATGTGCTGGTCAGTCACTGCCCCTCTCCTGCCTGGGGCCCTCATGGGCCAGTGGAGGATGTGGGGGTGTGGGGGGATGCTCAAAAGCAGATGAGCTATGAACCCATCTTGGCTTCTGCATACTGCTGGACCTGTTACAGATATGCAAACTCTAGCTGACTCCTTTCTCTAAAGCAGGGGGTTCACAATAACTGTCAAACTGCATAGGGATTGATCACTACCACCACCACTGACCACCCTCTTGCTGTACCATAACTACTGACTATGCACTGATTTAATTCTCTTTCCTGGTCTATTCATCTATTCATCTTCTTATCTATTCAGTTTATGTTGTCCTCTGTCATCATGCTGCTTAGTGGACTGTTCACCACAATCCAAACTACATTTTGTTGTTCTGTATGCCTGTGTAAATGCAGAATGACAATAAACTGAACCTTGAAACTTTAAACTAGTCAGTAAGAGCAAATAATAGTCAAAACAGTGCTAAATGAATACAAGCAAATGTCAAAATAAGAGTGTCTACATTAAAAGAAAAATACTATGCGGTTACTGTGTATGAAATCATTCTAATTAAATGTAATCGATGGTCAGTAAAATATTTTCTTGAAATCAATTTATGTCTGTTGGATTTCGTCGGAAACATAAAGACGTCACTGGTCTAGAAAAGCCAAAAAAAAACCTATGCTATAAAGAGACTTACGATTTTACGCGTGTACACTAAACTACTCACAGTGATTTTTACCCTGTTTTTACCCTGTTTTTAACTGTATGGTTTGAGGATTGGCACTGCAGTAGGAGTGATGATTGAAGCAAAGAGCTACAATTTCCAGGTGAAACGTCCAACCACTGCACCACCTGCTGCACCAACAGGACCAGAGGCAGGACTCTGGGCCAAATCTGAGGCCCTCAGGTTATGTTAACCAAGGGCCTTAACCAACTTTTTCAAAGAGGGTCATGCAAAGCATTATGGGTATTTTAAATTCCACCTGAAGCATCCACTATGAAGCACTTTGGGACAGTTTACTTGAAAGAAAGGTGCTGGTATGACCACCCTCGTTCCCAATCATTGATTAACAAAATGCTGTCTGATGAGATCATGTTCGCTTGCAGACCGTCTGGTTTATATCCTTCTGCACAATGTTCACACCTCCCTTTGTTGTGCTTGAATAAGAAGAAGTACAAGTTGTGCGAAAAAATAACACTTGCTGTTGGTTTCCATGGTGAATCATCTCCCATTGCATCCCGGCCAGATAAGCCCTCCTAGTCAGTCAGCCTGGCTCGATCAATCAAGTGAATTAATTTTATTACGGCACAACCCAAGGACATTTTTAAAAAATGTTGGGGAAAAGAGAATGAATGTACCTGGTGAGGGTGTTTGTGCAAAAGTAAATGTTTTTACGCAGCTATGTATAAGATGACAGATGGTTCATCATCGAAGGCGCCAATCTGACCGCATGGACGTGGTTCACCTCAGCCTTTCTGCTGGTGGTCAACTCCGTCTGGACTGCCTGTGCTGTTGCAAACCCATCACTGTTTCCCGTGTTTCTGGAGGAATCAAAGTCTCCGAGACGGAGCTCTGCCGCGAGGTCTACGTACAGCCTGTACTTGCGAGCTCAGATCTTGGCTGGAAAAGGAAAAAACAGTAAAGCAAAGATCATCACAGAAAGTTACATCTTGCACAGGGACCACGTGAAGGAGCCCTAGGCACATTTTGTTCTATTCTTCACATATCATTAAATCACAATACATTATACATTTATTCATCTGGAGGATGCTTTTCACCAGGGCAACTTGCAGTGTTTTACCCATTTATGTAGCTGGGGTGTTTTTACTGTTAGCAAGCTGCCATGATCAGGGATTTGAACCTGCAACCTTGCATGGTATTGCGCTCCAGTTCTTTGTCCTGCTCATAGTTTCGCTATTAATTGGTTGATTTATGAATGGAAATTGCTTTGGTGAGAAGTGGGCATTCTGTTCAGCTTTGGAATAGGCCGGAAGAAAATGTATTTGCAGCCCTGGATAATTACATTTCATAACTTTCCCCTGGTGGGTGATGGAAACAGCCCAGTGCTGCTTAGATGTGTCTGTCTCACATTGTTTGCTTTTTTGCAGATGGACATTTTATCGATGTGGTTCAGGTTCCTCGACTCAGGGTGCATCTAAAAGGATTCTCCTGGGACTGGAACCAGCAACCGGCAACCTTGTGATCCCACCACCAACCGGCAGCTGAGCATGTTTTTCGTTGTGTATGTGTGTGTGTGAGTGCCAGGGGGGTAGAATCTTTCTTTGGCTCTTTGACTTCCACTACCCATGAGGGTCATCACTCCCAGGCGGCGGCAGACGAACCACACAGCAGTTTGTTGGTTTGAGTCCCAGTGGGTTTCCCGCTGCATGAAGTGCTGCACAAATTTTCTGCCAGTGCCCGTTTCACCCACCCAGGGCAGCCGTCCTGCTTTGTTTTCAGCTCCATCAAGCGCGCATTTAATGCAGAGACACCTTGTGGTTGGACCAGGAATTTGTTATAGACTCAGCTGATTGATGCGAGGATTTGGAAATGACCGCAAACGGGACCTTTTACTCTGTTTATGGACCAGATCGCCATCCTACAGGGTATCCCACACCATGGTACACTACTCTGAACCCTGTACATTTTTATGACCTTATCAACAGTCCCTGCTCAAATAGCTCCACAATGCTTTCAATTCTGTGTGGGGGAATAAAAGTAAAGCAAACCTTTTTTTCTAAATTAAGTTGCATCACTTGGATTTTTACAGTTTTGCAAAAACGTTATCTATTCCTAGACTAAAATCTTTGCTGAATAAATTCAATAATTCAGTCCAACCAGCATTTCTGTGCTGAGGGAGATATGGTGGGGAGGGGGTGGGATAGTACAGTAGGAGGCCCTCGCCGGCCCCTGCCCTCCAGGCGTTCCTGTCCCAGCAAGGCCCCCTTTTATTCTCCCCCAGCTGAACCGAGAGCATCTGTTCACTGTGCCATCAATCCCGGCTTGTGTCTGACGTACTCGATCGCGCGCAGATGCACACGTAGTGCACACACAGGTGGACGCACACAAACAATCTACACGTACAAATACAAGAATGCAGAGGAGCACATACACACAGCATCTCACGCACACAGCCCCAGACGTGTGTACTCAAATAAGCGACACACACAAACACACTACTGGAAGTAAATTATCTGGTTCCATGGAGGAACCAAACGGTCAGAAGCACTTTGGCAGAGATCAGGTTTATGGTTTTAATTTCATTTTGTCGCCATTTTAAGTCCATTTTGGCGAGTTGCTGAAATCGTAAGTGACTCTAACCTGATTTTGACCAACCCGGCTGACCTTGGCCTATTATTTCTGTACAGGCAAGTAGAGTGTCTTAAAGAGAGATTAATCCTTTGCTGCAGAGACACATGCAGACATTTCAAAGTGATCCAGTTAGCTGGACAAACACACCACAGTAAAGTGGAATGTATTCTGCCTAGAAAATGTGACATAGCACATAGTTCTGCAGCTCAGACTACTTCGGCTTGTAGGGGAGTGACCTGTCCTCTGTTCTAGACGGCACTAGTGCCTTGCAGACTGGGTTCAAATCCAGCTTGGTCTGCATGGCATTTCCATGTGTTCCTTAAGGTGCTTGGGTTTTCTTCCACAGTTCAAACACATGTGTTTCAGGTGAATGTGAGACTTTGAGCTGCCTGTAGTGGATGTGTGAGTCTGTTGTATAGATCTTGTTAGAGAAAAGTGTACTCTCTTGGTCCGCTTTATTGGGTACCCATAGGTTTTTTGACTTTGCACGTGGATGAGACTCAATATATAAAACATGCAGACAAGGTCTACACGTCCACTTGCTTCTTGAATGACCATTAGAGTGGACTAGACAATATGGCTTTGAACACAGCTTGATCATCAGTGCTGATCGCTCTGGTTCAAACATTTTAGACACTATCACCTTGTACCATTTTTACACACTACAGTCTCACAAACATGATAGTACTTTACCTCACTTTACTACAGTATCCTGTACAGTCCCACCTCTCAAGCCAATACAGCATCTTTGGGATGAGTTGGAGTGTGGCATTAACAGAATGAATGTGACAGTAAATCATCTGCAGAAACCACAAAGCTGAAACCACCATGAGCAGAGAACCAGGTGGAAATAAACCCAGCACGTTGTTGCCAAATCCCTACTGTTTTTTAGTCTAAAGAGGCTGTTATCTAAAGTACCTAATAAACTGACTCCAGTTCCTCTTCAACATATCTTTTACCAGTTATAGCAAAGTAAACTCATCTTCAACATTTTCTCTGAACTAGACTACCAGGCTGTGCTCTAGAACCACAATCTCCACCCTCAGAACCAACAGAACTTGCTGAAGGAGCCACTTTAAGCCAACATTGACTTCAGAAAGAAAACTGTAAGAGATTTTTTTAAAATCCTACCAGAAACTAATAACCTGTCATGGAGAATAATTTAGGGTTAGGGCATACTTTCAGAAAACTGTTTTAAGTGGACAATCAAGTATAATGATGATGGAATTACACGTCTGTTCAGCAGGGACTCGAGATGTCAAGTCAATTCAAGTCAAGTGAGTTTTTATTTGTCAGGTCTCCTTGAGTTTTTAGTGTCCTCTCACTCTCTTTGTCCCCTTGTCTCCCTACCTGCTGAGTCTGTCCTTTCTCACTGCCTCCATGTGGCCCACCCCCACCTCCTTCCTGCCACCCCATCTCCTCACACCCACAAGCCATTGCAGGTCCAGAGGACCTGCACTAAATAATGCATGAGAGCGCACAAGTGGGTTAATGTATGGGAGGAAGATAACTGATTGGTCCCTGGACACCAGGACACAGCACTGGCCATCAAGGGCTACTCACTGTACTGGCGAGGAAGTGTGTATGTGTAGGGTGGTGACTAAAGAGAAGCAGAACAGGAGGATTGGGGGGCTGGGATGGAAGATTAAGGGTGGATAAAGAAGGAAAGAGCAACAGAGAGGGAAGAATGAGCAGATGGAGAGAGGGTGGAGGAGAAGAAAAGGGGAAGCAGGGAGGTGTCAGTTAATGGACACTCTTTAGCCCCCACCCCTCCATCTCACCCCCCGTGGGGCAATCACGTGTAAATAGAAAAGTGTGGATAAACACATGTGAATAGAAAGAGACAAAGGAAGACAGGCAAGAGACATCAAAGCAACCACTAGGAGATGCGAAGATGGACAGACAAGTTAAAGTACAAGTTCTCCAAACACATGTTTGATGACTCTAAATCACAATTTGTGTGTGTGTGTGTGTGTGTGTGTGTGTGTGTGAGAGAGAGAGATTGTTCTGTGATAGACTGGCATCCCATTCAGGGTCTACCTGGCACTAGATTAATGGATCATTCAGGGTGAGCATCTTGAGGACTTGAAAGTCAACATTTCTCCCCATTGGTCCCAGCTTCACAACTGCTCCTGTTCCATTCTGAAACAATTAATTTGAAGAGAAAGTCAACAGAAGGAGCTCAGGTCCTAGGCCTCTGACTTGGCTTTTTGCTACACTGAATTGTGGTGATTTTGTAATTGAATGATCCCCCCCGAAACCCAGCGGCGGCAGCCAGTGGGTAATGGGGGAGACGGCGGGGAGATGATGAGGAGACTGGGGCACACAGGCGCCCACCGTTATATCATTATTACTGTCAATTACCCTTTCATATGTCTCAAAGTGCAGGTGGTGACCCATCACCACAGATGGAGGTCAAGATGATGGGGTCACACATGGTCTGGTCCAAAAAGTCCCAATTCAGGACTTCTACCACCAAATAACCTCCAAAAAGCTGAGCTGTGGTATTTGGGAGTACTTTTCCGAGGTGAGAAGGGGGTGCTCTGTCCACTTAGTAGACTGTTATTTAGTGTGCTCAGTTACCACCACACCTCAACTCCAGACACATAGTCCAAGGCTCTGGGAAGTCCTGCATGAAGCAAGGCAGCAGGCATTGCCATGATGGCACTGATTTGGCAACAAAACCAAGGTTTGAAATCCAACACCTGCCATAGAACCCTTGAGCAACGTACTTACCCTGAATTGCTCCAGTAAAAATGGCCAATTGTATAAATAGCTAAAACATTGTAAATCGCAGAACAGGGATGCCAGGGCTGTAAAAAATTAGTTTCTGCTGGGACTTTTTTAAAAAAGCTTGCATGACATTAAATGATTATCTTTTACTCCCAGTCATATCTACAAAATATCTTCTGCTTTCCTCAGCAGGCCCTATTTTTTCATGTGTACATTATTTTGGAAGACTACAGTAATGTAAGACTATTTTTATTTTTAAAAACTTTTGGCCATTTTGCTACTTCCTTTTACCTTCACAGATCTGGTGGAAACCCGTAGCTGTATTTTATCTCTGACATTTTTAATGCTTACAGCCACCCCACAATCTGGAGGTCCTGGAGACATTCAGGAGCATGAAGAGAGAGGAATAAAGAACCCACCAACCCCCGAAACTCAACAGCCCCCTTCCCTGCCCCCGCCACCTCCTGCTGCAACAAATCCACTTGGGAACCATCTTCTTAATTTGTGTTGTTGGGGCAACAATAGTTAACACCAACAATGCTGAGCCACAGGTCACGGAGGGCTGAAGGAGAGAGCATCCTTGACGCATTGTCCAGCAGCCGCATGTTTGTCAAATGGGGACCAAGGCGCCTTTGAGGGGAAATCAAGCAGCACATATCAGCACATTAGCACATGAGCGCATCTCCCACTTCCTCCAGAAAGTAAGGCACCAGCAGAGGTCGGGAGGCTGCGGGGGGTAGGATTGTTGTGGGTGGGGGATGGAGGCTCTGAAGGAATTTGACTCATTCATACTTCACTTCTCCATGAATATAACCACACCCTCTGCTGGGACCCCCCTCCATCCTCCTCTCCTCCTCCTCTAGTAATCTCCCTCAGAAATGTAAAGAGTTTTACTGTCATGTCTATGTAGGCACATCAGCCCCACTGGGACTAGCAGTTTGTGTATGTGTGTGTGTGTGTGTGTGTGTGTGTGTGTGTGTGTGTGTGTGTGTGTGTGTGTGTGTGTGTGTGATCCTCTAAGCCCCAATCACTTTTTAAATACCCATCACTCCTGAAATTGTCTAGCATCTGCTGTCCTATATAAATAAGGAAAATGCTGGTAAACTTAGCTATGTTACTATAGTTATTAGTTGACACTTATTTTATTACAATTATTAGTTGAATAATACTAATAATATTTTTAATATTTAATAATAATTTTTTTTAACTTTCTTGACAGCACTGCACTAGGTCACAGCAACATAAGAACATGTTCAGAAGTGTGATCACACAAGACTGTTGAAGAGGCTCCCAAAAGTCGTCCAGAAATTTCAGAATTTGACTAAATTATCATGTAGGTCAAAAGTTAATGTTTGTTGCACAAAAAAGGATAAAAAAATATTAAACAGCTCACTCTCTACCAAACACTGCATCTGTAGAGTAAACGTCAGATATAAACTATAACAATAAACTGTATCAATAATCATTTTGTCCACATTTCCTGGGATGAAGTAGTTAATGCTAATGGGTGGATAGATTAGACCTTACAGTATTTCCTTTTTCCTAAAACTCAGTTTGTTTGCAGTAGTGTGACCTCATTTATTAATTCATACTGCACTAAAGCTGTAATAAAAGCTAACTCAACAACTAAAGCTGTTGCTTCCAGCTTTTTTACCTTCATGTTTCTGCAGTTAAATGTTGCCTTCTTTGTCTAAAGCTCCTCATCTGACGCTGAAAACAGTTTACGCTGAAAGTTATTTCAGATGCAATCCAATAGCTGTGAAACTGTTATATCACTATTGTACATTCGTATATTATTTAGTATTGCATAAGTCTAGCAATGTATGTCACCCTACAAGAAAGTATCATCCAAGTAATAAGCTGATTAAAATGATAGTAGTAATGCTAATCATTATTGTGCTTCATAGTGGCCTCTTCAGGCCATGGCTGGTACTGCCGGCCAGTTTCGGTTCTCATGAAGGACATGAGGAGACACTCGCTGTTTCTCAGCATATGTGTGTGCTTGGCATGTGTGTATAATGGACTGCCACACATTTGTGCCATCTTCTCATTTGGTCAACCCCACAGCAACGCAAGGTGGGACACGAGAAACAGGTTCGACAGGTTAATGGGTTGCCCACATTTTCCAGATGACTGGGTCCCCTGTCAGCTTCTCCCCAACAGACCAAGGGCATCAGAACAGGAGGATTGAGGATTAACCACAACTGAGACCTCTAGGTCCCATAGTCTCCTCCCCAAGGTGGATTAAATGGGCAGAAGAATGATGGAACCCTGGGGCAGAGAGAGAGTTGGAGCCTGCCGCTTCCAACAAAGACGGTCCAATGACACTGAAAACAAAACAGCCGCCCCAGTTTGAAAACGTGAAACATCAAAACCCTGACTGAAAAATTTTCTTAAACTTACCATGTTTCTACAGGATAGCTGTTGAATATAGGCTCGAATACCTCATCCTGCTATATTACCCTCGATTGAGGTACTTAACACTAACTGATATGGTAAGAATCACCAAGCTGTATGAAAGGGTAAGTCACTGTAAGAAGCTAAATCTTTCAAGTGTTGGTTTTTTGTTGTTCTTACACAGATCAGCCAGAAGGAGAACTGACTGTAGGTGGAGATTCCTTGTAGTTGCTTTGCATGATGGAACGGGAGGCAGAGGTAAAGACCCAGCTCACAATAGCAGTCAGCTGTGCGGGTGTTTCACATCTGTTGGGGGGGTTCTGCTCTTACGGGGAAGTGTTTGGGTGGTGGTAGGGAAGCTCCGAGGAATAAAGACATGCAGTAAATCTGTTCAGCTTTTCATCCCCCTCCCCCACACTCCACCCCCCCCCCAAATGGTGAATTGACCCCAGTGGGGTGGGCGTATTTCTGTTCCACTGACAGAACGCCAATGGTGACAAGGGAATAGGGGTTTAGGGGGGTGGAGGGGGGGAGTGTTACCTGCGGACTCAGCACTGAGGGGGGCAGCGCTTCATGAATAAACAGATGTGTGGCGATGTGCAGTTTATATCTGCAGCAGTTTTACCCCCACCCCCCACCCCTCAGCCTGTCGTCCTCTGGCATCTGCACTCCAGTGGGGTTTTCTAGCTGCCCATCCCTTATTGGTGAATCAGACCTGTCAATAGCTGCGATTGATCACCCCCCCCACTCCCTGACACGCACCCACACCAAACATCGTCTGATTATCGGATGGTCTGTCACTAGGACAGGTGGGCGTCCATCTTCCTGCTGCTGACCAGAGCATTAATGTGGATTGACGGGGAGTAGGACGACAGGGTCAGTGTGCCGACCGATGGCTGATAGAAGTATTAAAAAAAAATAGATCTCGAGTACTTTCTGAGTATTTCGTACTGTTTATTTCAGCGTGCAGCAGCAGATGTTAAAAGAAATCGATCATCAAGTCAGGAAAACAGTACACTTACACGAAACAAAAGACCAAAATAGAATATAGAAATAACGTAAGAGACGCGGTGAAGAAAATGAGCTATAAAGGTGTCAAACGAACGCGGTCCGTGGAAAAGTTTGAAACTAGAAATAAAACTGAAACAAATGCTTTTGCATTTATTAACTCATCTCATGTTGTTTTATAAAGTGACAAAATGTGCAGCCGCTTAAACTGTTTTACCCATTTATGCAGGAAGTTAATTTTTGACCAACTACCTTGATTCAAACTTAGGTCCTTCAGCTTCACCTGGTAATCACTTCCCTACCTGCTGCCCTCAGATACATTTATAATTATGTTACAAGATGTTATTTTTGATATTTAAGAAAGTGGACATCTAAGGGTCTGAACAAGCACAATAAAAAGATTGAGCCCATTATTATATAATAATTAAGTTATTATTAAGTAAATGTTCATGAGACAGCAAACACACTTGTGATTGACATCAGCAACTAAGTTGTCGAGTGGAGATTTTGGACAAATGTTTGTGTTGTGTTTCAGGGATGGACAGGAGGGTGTGTGTGTGTGTGTGTGTGTGTGTGTGTGTGTGTGTGTGTGTGCGCGCGTCGGAGGTCGGGGTCAGGGGGCTATCGTGTTTCACCGGATCTGTTGTGCTTTGAATCTTTGCATCCATGTGGCTCTTGGGAGGGAGGTGGACAGCTGGCCGTGCTGGGGTTCGTATTGCCCCTCACAGCAGGAGGGCACCTGGCTGGGGTGGGGGTCAGGGCCCTGCACGGGGGAGTCACAAACAACAGCCGCATCTTGAAGTTCCTGCTCCCCGTGGACCCCAGTTTGCCCCATTGCTGGAACCTGAATCCTCAAGTGTGGGTGTGCGTGAGTGAGGAAACAGGATAAGCTGGGTGGTTGACCTTTGACCTCACCAAACCCCCTCGCATGCTCTGATCCCATGCAGCATCCTGAAACTGACGGTGTTCTGGGTTTGTGCTGTAGCCAGGATGGACCACCAGTCTGATTCTCGCCCACTGTGCTAAACCACACACGGACTGGTCACCACTATTGTCCGACAGTCATGCCAGTTCATGCTCAAGGTGTGGCAGCCACCAGACCTCACTGCCAGTTAAAATCCTTGGTAAGGAAAACATTAAACACACTCTGATAAGGAACTTAAAAGTGCTTTTGCTATTTTCTCTGCAGGTTTCAAGCCCTGCAAGCGCCCCAAACAGGATCGGTTTTTACAATCCATCATATCCACGTGGTCAGAACCGGTCCCTGAAACAAGGTTGTACCTCGAACTCCACTACTCCAGGATGCGGACAGCCGCCTCAACGCCGACACCTACAGGACAGCTGAGCACCTGGCGGTCATCCGGACAGCGGCGCTGGGTCGTGCTTAGTCCTCAGGGGGCCTTCGGCTCCTTCTGCTGCCACTAAGTGCTTCACTAAGCGTTTTTCCCGTTTGGTGTCCTTCAGGACTGCAATGGGGAGGGTAGATTAAATTGATGGTGGTGCTCAGTCACGTGCGGCGCGGTCGTCAAGGGGCCCACGCAAGGCCGCAGCGGAAACGCGCTCGATTTTTCATTAATAATTAATGATCGGCTGCGGCGTTTTGGAGGCCCTTCCCTCTCCAGATTGTGTCCACATGCGCGGTCTTAAACAGAATCAAATACCTCCTAATAAAAGAGGCACTAATTGTGGATAAATAAATGTAATGCAGAAGTATGGTACAGCTGTCTGGGGATGCTAGATAAATAAACTTTATTAGAAATTGTCCTGTGGGAAAAGATTGAAATTTGTGCGCAGAACTGGGGGGGGATCGTACAAGCCGACCCTACGTTATAACCCGGCAGGAAAGCAAAAAAAGACCTTATAACCCAACCGGTTTTCATTTTCATTTTCATTTCAGCAAACACAATGTTGTTTCGCTTAAATGTGAATAATTTTTATTTGTGAAATTTCTGTGCTGTTTCATAGAAAATAAGGAAATACTGGGCTCATGTTGCCTCTGAGGAATGGGGCTGGGATAAATATGGACATATTTGTTGGCTTTGCTATTTTTTATTCACTTCTCTGTTAACTACATATTTCTTTTTGATTTTCCCACTTATTGCTCCATACAAAAGTGTCCATATCAAAATATTAATTTTCACAATACTGCATCTTTCATGTGAAAGGGTTATTTTCTCAGAGTTTTATGTTTTTTTAGTGCCGCATCTTTGGGAGCAAACAGTGTATCTTTGGTCAAGTTTTGGCCGAACACAGTATCATAAGTATTGTCATACGTTATATTTCAATGTGTATAATTGCATCATGAATAGGGACAGAGTATTGTTGAGTCAACTTTCCTGCTATAATATCTAACCAAGGGAACACAGAAGTTGTACAAACTTGCTGGAGACACGAAGTAAATGTGGTTAAGGTACGGGCCTAGTGTCGCATCTTTGCCAGTGGCCAGTAGGTGGAGACAGAACACTAGTTTTTGGCCTTCTTCGATCACTGAATGCATACTGTGTTGAACGACCCGACACACACACACACACACACACACACACACACACACACACACACACACACACACACACACACACACACACACACAGTGACCTTTTGCCATTAAACTGCAGTGATATCCTATCAGTCAACCACATTTCCTTTTACACTATCAAACAATAAATCTGGACATTGGAGATATTTTAGTTAACGTTCACTAAAGCTTTCATAAAAGAGTAAATAATTGCAACTTGTCCTCAATCTTTTATTTATTTCCATGTGCTGATATGAACTGGTTCTTCCCCCTGCAGGGTCACACCAGATAAATGTTAGCACAGGTTTCCCCAGTGTTCTGTGAGCAGAATTCTCTCTTGCTCTGCTGCAAATGAAGCGCAGTGATTTATTAATATCCAGAATGAAAGTGAAATGAAACAAAGCATTCTGACATGTTTGCTACAAGTGTAACAAGTGTATTTCTTTTTTTTTCCACCTGCAATATTCCCGTAGGAATTGTGAACCCCCTGCTGTAGAGAAGCGCATGAAGTAGTTTTTAAAATGCATATCTTGGTGCACAGCTGTTGCGAACTGACATTGGTGGGTATGAAACGCAAAATGCAGAGGCACAAGGGCAACCTGTGCTGTAGGGAAAGAAAGGTTGGAAACTATCTAATTCGTGTTAGACATGTGCCTCATCTGCAAGGAAAACAGTCTTTCTTAAAATAGGGCCGACAACAACTGGAGGCTTGCCATCGACTTTGACACACTGAGAAATACAAAAAAAGAATGCCCCGAGTCAGCTTTGTGTTAGTGTTAGCTGAAGAAATAAAACAAGAAGTTGCAGAATTTCAATGGGGCCCAAAAACTTGTGACAAACTGAAGCCTAGACAAATGTATCCTCTAAGACGGACAAATGGACCAGAATGTACCCAGGTATTGGGCCACCAATGCTGCCCGCTTATCAGTCAATAAAGGATAAAATAAAAAGCCCGGAGAGAGAAGAGGTGGAACGCAAGGGTATGCAACATCCAGCTTGAACACAGAAATGTGGTTTTAAGGATGACAGTTTGGGTAGTTCTGTTCTTGTTTGCTCCTTGTTCTGTCAGTTTTGCTTTGTTTTGACTGTAGGAAAGGGGAATAAAAGCTTCAGATCCTTTGAAACTCATGCTCCACCTAGATACTCCCCAGACTGAGCACTCCCTGTATACTACACCCTGTTCTCCCCACATCTGCTGCATAAACGGGTGTCCTTCAGATAGATTGGTGACTTCAACGGGCAGCTTCTAGAGTGTGGACAGTTTCTGGAAAAAGAAACCTAACGTTCAGCTCCTACCAGATTTAAAACACTAAGTTAAGGCAAATTTAGTACAAGGAACATTGTTCTGCTAACGCTTCAGCTTTCACTTTTTTTTGACAGAACGAAGATTTTGACAGATTTTGCATTGGTGTGTAGTGTCACTGAAGTATATTTTTGGGAAATTTATCCAGCCCATTCATTTCTACCCCAAATTACATTTAATTTATGTGAATTGCTAGGTATTACAATGCAGTTATGGGGTAGTTGGGGTAGTTGCACATTGAAGTTTGTTCTTTTGCAGTGTCTGTTTTAGGGAATGATTGGGTCTCTATGAGAATTGCAGAGTTTTAAACATAAACACATGTTATATATAAAGTGGATACCAATAAAATTATTACAATTCAGGTTTCTTTGGTTAGTATGTGATCTCTGGTATGGTTCCCAGTTTTTGGAGGCAATCCTGACTAGCAGGTTGTGCTCGACTCATTTCCAAGAACCAAAAGAAAATTGCTAAAGCAAATAACAAAGTGAAATCATTTGTTGTGTGTCACCAAACATCTTCAGAAACACATGCAAGATATATTGTTACCTTTCCAAGGTATTTTCTTATTTTTGATTCACTTTGTTGAGTTGTTTCATTTTCTGTCCTCCAAAAACCCAACTAACAATGCGACACTTGCGAATGTGAGGCAAATTTGAGGTGACTACTAGCAGCTATAAGAAAAAGACAGGCTTATAGCAGCATTACAGATTTTTATTTTCCAAGCTCACTGGCCCATGTTTAGTAGCGCAAAGTGGCCTGTACCTCAGTGTCAAGGAAGCTGTTTGGGGAAATTATTGGGATGTGTCATTGGGATGGGATGACATTGAGGTCCCAGCTTATTACTGAGGGATCTGCTGCTAAGTGCAATGCCAGCATTCTGCACCCTGGGCATGAGGACAACATCTCAGAGCCAAAAAGATGTGCTCTGACTTGTCGCCTAAACATCAGAGGCACGTACCTCAGTATACAAGTGCATTTTCAGAAAACCAGTAATGAGTTCATATGGTTGTCAGGCGAAATGTATATAAATAAAACACCCATCGTGCGTGGCTGCCCTGCCATGAGGTTCCCTGAAGATTTCAGACGAATATAAGGGAACAGGATATGTGACTCGGGGATAAGAAACCATGCAGCTACCTTATGATTAAAACAGTTTTAATTTATTTCTCAGCGGTGGCTCTTTTTTGCTTTATCCTGAACTGCCGAGGATAAGAAATACTGAACCAAACAGTTGCTTAACTTTAGATATGGAACTCAGTCTGAATAAAAGTATCTGTTAAGCAATTTAAAAGGATCTGAAAACGCAAAAACTTTCCAGCGGTTCGGACCTTCCTTTTTTCCTTTTGACTGCACAAACTGCTTGTTTTGCTGGACTAATGTTGTGCTGTGTGTTTCCTAAGAGATGAATATTGCAAACCTGTCACTCCTGCATGTGGTTACTCTCTAGCCGGATTTGCGGTGTTGTGTCTGATAACAACTTTTGATAATTTGTACAACTTTTGTAACTAGGATCTGTTGTTGTTTTCACCTGCATAGCAGACACTCCCCTGGCAACCTGCACCTTTGTGTTGCTCAACTTTACATGAGTTTTTTTAGCAGAGTTTCCAGGTTAAATGGCTTTAGATTGAAAGTGGCAACATTCTGGGAATGGCGTGAGGTCAATAACTTCTCCTGCTGCCACCACGGTTGCACTGCCATGTCTGTTTTGGGTGTCAGGTATCATGTACAGACCAACTTTCTGTGCCCACAGGGTAAACACACCGGCGATCCCGAAAAAACCAAAAACAAACATTAACAAAGTATTTCTTTGTGGGAGACCATCAGTGCCAACAGAGTCCAATTTTTGTGAACCTGCTGCCACATTGACAACTGGCCTGGACTTCAGACTCATAGGAAGAAAAACACTATGACCAAGTGCACCACGACCACACAGATGTGTCATACCTCAGATGATGGAAGACAAGCAAGCGAAAGGTTTGAGAGATGTCACCCGACTTAACAGCAGGCCGTCTGCAATGACCCCACCCCCCAGTGTGTGAGCCAAGACCCGTTGAGGTAGAGATAAACCTTGCGTTTCAAAGCAATTGAGAAGAACAGAAGAAAGGTGCCGATAATGAAATGCAAAGTCACGTATAAATGCTGTGTGCAAAGTCTTCAGTGAATTCTGACCCTATTCACTGGATGAATTTCTGTCTTTCGCCCAAAATATTGCATTTGTTATAAAAATTGTGGGTGTTTTATTTAACTTTTTATTTGGAGAAATGAGTCAGTTTATACAGGTTTATCGATAAAATAATATTAAATTCAAAAAGGGAACTTTATCAGAGACTGCATAAGAACCAAGACCACTGTACATACTAAGGTGTGTAAGATGCTGTGGGTCAATACTAAACTGAACGCATTTGACCCTCCCTTTCTGCGTGTATGTAATGTAAAAAATCTATAAGGAAAATCAGAGAAAGTGGCAAATGGCAGTAATAATAATTAGTAGTTATTAAAGTTTGCATTTATGGTTGTGGAGTGTTTATCAACTCACAGGCTTTTATCAAGCATCAAAGCCTTGGCCGATCAGTTTGTAATCTGACTTCAGAGCCACGGTTTCCTCATCATCACAGTGCAGATCTTCCCACTTGACCTGTAATTCCATCTCTCTGAAGTGTCTCTGCTAGCAGTCCCTTCCTGCCATATGCCACCCACTTCTGTCCACCTCATTCCAGGGTGGGAAGTGAGACAGTAAAGGGGGAGACTGGAAGGTGTAACCATTGTGAGGTCACAATGTGACGTTTGTACGCAAAGCTTCTTAAATTTATGCACCCATTCATATATGTGGGTAATTTTTACTGCGTCATTTCGAGGTAAATACCTTAAAAAAGTTCTCAACAGTAGCACCATGGATTTGAACACAGGCCAGTAGCTCTAACCTTTGTGGGTCTAACCATCAGCTGCCACCCAAAATATGGAAACTGAATGTATCCAGTACAGAGTTTTGATATACACTGCCTGGCCAAAAAAAGTGACACACTCTAATATTTCGTTGGACCGCCTTTAGCATTCACTATGGCATCATTTTGAGAAGCTTATGTAATGTCACAACGTTTATTTCTGTCCAGAATTGCATTAATTTTTTGCCAAGATTTTGTTTTGATTGGAGAGTCGGACCTCTGCGTAAAGTCTTCTCCAGCACAAAATCCCAAAGATTCTCAATGAGGTTAAGGTCTGGACTCTGTGGTGGCCAATCCATTTGTGAAAATGATGCCTCATGCGCTCCAAAACACTCTTTCACAATTTCAGCCCCATGAATCCTGGCATTGTCATCTTGGAATATAAAGAAAAAATCCATTGATGGAACCTGGTAAAGAAAAAATCCATTGATGGAAAAACCTGGTCATTCAGTATATTCAGGTAGTCAGCTCACATCATTTTTTGGGCACATAACGTTGCTGAACCTAGACCTGACCAACTGAAGCAACCCCACATCAAAGCACTAAGTTAAATCCAGGTGGTGACTTTTTTTGGCCGGGCAGTAGATAAGTACATAGATGTTAAAGCTGATTTAGCATCAGCTTACTGGAGGAAGGTTACTGTATGAACACTTGTGTCATTGCTTTGGGAAATGAGACGTTACGAGGAGCCTCCTGTATAACGGAGCTTGTTTCAGTGCAAATAACCTCGTACTACAGCGTCTGAAATTCACCAGGATCCGGCGCAACACCTTCCTGTGGAAAAGGGGAACTAATTTAAGACAGATATTCCGTGACATGAGCAACACGTCAGGTGTCCGTGGCAATAGCCTGACCGGATGTACTGCTGCAAGGAGACCCCAAGGGTTAAGCAAGAAAAGGGTTTTAAATGTTTGCCATCAGTTCAAGTCTATCTTAATGGAATGAATTAGTGAAAAGAAATGAGGCGATAGTACCACGGTACATACCATGTGCTTATTGGAAAGCTTACCCCCGTGTGACTTTCCGTGACACTCAGTGCTATCTTTAGCCACAATGGCGTTTTCGTTACGCACAAACCTGCGCTTCACGGGCTTAGTTTAGAGCTGCACAGCACCATGCTGGGCAACCGTTTGCGGTGTGTAAATAACCCTGGCAGCAGAACGACACCCCACAGCCCACTCCACTGTGTGTCAAGGGTCGCTGTGGAAACATCCGCAGGCACTGCATGGCATCAGTCAAGTACAATAAAATAATTTTTTTTGACAGCATTATAGCCAAGTTTAGCTGGATCGGGGGTAATGATATAATAGTAAGGCAGTCTCAGCCGTCAATGTTAGGTGGAAAATAATCATGTTTGTAAAGTGTGAGCAGAGCACTTTCTCTGAGTCACTAAACTGTCTGGTCTTGCAGGGTGAGCCCTTTTGTTAAATTTTGAAGTGTGTTATGCAGTCCTTGTGTGGTGCAAGAGCTTGGGCGACAATACTGGTGCAATGTCTTTACAGTAACGCATGAGCTGTCACAAAGTGCAAGGCCAACTGGCTTTACACGTCCCCTTGGGGTTGCGTAAGACAGCAATACCAACTGACAACAATAATAACAACACTGATCCTGCACACAGGCACCATAATGGCTCAGCAAGTATCGCTGTTGGGTCACAACTCAAAACTCACAGATGGCAGCTGGATCAGCTGGAGACTAGATGGTTGGAGTAAAGCGGGTATCATACTGGCATTTTCGTGTTAATAGCTTCTGAGTCATATGGTTTATTGCAAGGAATGCTAGACATTACCCCATTTTGGGTTTTTGACCTTCTGTTTTCTGAGATTTTACAGGCTAAGCTTTGCTAGACTAGCTGACAAGATAGATAGATAGATAGATAGATAGATAGATAGATAGATAGATAGATAGATAGATAGATAGATAGATAGATTAAAAAACATCTTTATTATATTTAGATAAGATGTTACAAAAAACAGAAGTGTCTGTATTCAAGTAACATGTAAGAGATGAGAAAAAAATTATCACAACAATTTGAGACACAAAAATAGACAAACCTCATACAAGCAAACAAAACCAAGTAGAATCACAAAACAAACTAGTTTCTTTCCCCAACACCAGAAAACCCCACCACCCCAGTACACCTCCCCAATCACCTGAAACCCCATACTCCACCCTACACACTATAAGTGAAACCAGACAACATTATTCAATCTTTCAATAATACCCCAACTCTTTCAGTTTTAGATAGATAGTCTTCCATAGAGTTTGTGGGTAAATGAAAAATTTCACAGGGAAAACCATGTTAATTCAAAGAGTCCAACAGTCGAGAAAAGCTTTGATTTTTCCTCTCCAAATGTGTTTCTAGACACAAACAATGAAAAGAACCAAGTTAGAAGGGAGATATTTAGCCACCAGCTTCTGTCTGCAGACAACAGGTGGGTTTAAGTCAGATGTTTAGCTGCTCTAGGGTGACCACTTTAGACTTATGGGAATCCACCTGTTTGAGATGTGTCTATGATAGTTTGTGGATCTGGATAAATCTGGAATAGACCGCTGAAGCACCCTATTTTGCCTACTCAGAGCATCCTGAGAAGCTTCTGAGAAGGCCTAGCTGTGGTGAAAACATTATGTGAGTCTGTTGTGGGACCCCAGGTATGTCAACAGATCAAGATAAATCACTTGATGGCGTTTCGCCACAATACCACATTGTTCTAGTCTTGCGTATAGTAACATATCCAGGCAGCGGTTCTTACACAAGAAAGTGTTAACGTCAGATTGATCCTATGCAGACGTCACAGCACCTACAGATCTGCTGGGGTAATTTGACAACTTGGGCCTCGTGTTACCCGCTGTGGAGATTCTAATTCGGCATCTAAGACTGAATACAGTGAGAATTAGAAGAGACAGAGGGCAAAGAGCATGAGGTGTGGCTATTATATACTGTATGATAAGCACATTGCAAGTTCAAAGCCTACTGAATATTTGAAATATATTTCTAGGATACCTAAAAAGCTGCCCAAACTGCACCACCAAATCTGCGGTATTGCTGAACAGAGAGCTGGAGAATTTCACTATATTCTTTAAATACAATTAGAGCAGCAGCATCTGTTAATCCAGCCACAAGGGGATGCACAAACTAATGCATTTCTTTGTGCCGGTCCCAAGCCCGGATAAATGGAGAGGGTTGTGTCAGGAAGGGTATCCAGCGTAAAAATTTACCAAACCAAATATGCAGACAAAAATACAAATTTCCATACCGGATCGGTCAAGCCCCGAGTTAACAACAACCGCCACCAGCACTGCTAGCCAACAGGGTGCTGGCGGAAATTGGGCTACTGTTGGCCGAAAAAGGAGAAGAGGCCGAAGGAAAAGAGGAGGAAGGCATGTCCGGAGGAAGGAGGAGAGGAGAAAGGTTAAGAGAATGGACGTGAGGGTAGGAACTTTGAATGTTGATTCTATGACTGGTAAAGGGAGAGAGCTTGCTGATATGATGGAGAGAAGGAAGGTTGATATATTGTGTGTGCAAGAGACCAAATGGAAGGGGAGTAAGGCTAGGTGCATCGGAGGGGGGTTTAAACTGTTTTACCATGGTGTGGCTGGGAGGAGAAACGGGGTAGGGGTTATCCTGAAGGAACAGTATGTCAAGAGTGTTTTGGAGGTGAAGAGAGTGTCTGACAGAGTGATGGTTATGAAACTGGAAATTGATGGTGTGATGATGAATTTTGTTCATTTGTTTGTGCATATGCCCCGCAAGTTGGGTGTGAGATGGATGAGAAAGAAGAATTCTGGAGTGATATGGAGGAAGTGGCGAAAAGTATACCTGAGGGAGAGAGAGTGGTGATTGGAGCGGATTTCAATGGGCATGTTGGTGAAGGGAACAGAGGAGATGAGGAGGTGATGGGTAGGTATGGTGTCAAGGAGAGGAACGCAGAAGGTCAGATGATAGTGGATTTTGCAAAAAGGATGGATATGGTTGTGGTAAACATGCATTTTAAGAAGAGGGAGGAGCACAGGGTGATGTACAAGAGTGGAGGAAGATGCACGCAGGTGGATTATATCTTATGCAGGAGGACCAGACTGAAGGAGATTGTAGACTGCAAAGTGGTGGCAGGGCAAAGCGTAGTTAGGCAGCATAGGATGGTGGTTTGTAGGATGACATTGGAGATCAAAAAGAGAAGGTGAGTGAGGGCAGAACCAAGGATCAAATGGTGGAAGTTGAAAAAGGAAAACTATAAGGTGGAGCTCAGGGAGGAATTAAGACAGGCATTGGATGGCAGTGAAAAGTTACCAGTGAGCTGGGCATCTACAGCAGAAGTGGTAAGGGAGACAGCTAGAAAGGTGCTTGGTGTAGCATCGGGACAGAGGAAGGAGGACAAGGAAACCTGGTGGTGGAATGAAGAAGTACAGGAGAGTATACAGACGAAGAGGCTGGCGAAGAATAAGTGGGATAGACAGAGAGATGAAGAATGTAGACAGGAGTACAAGGAGATGAGGCGTAGGGCGAAGAGAGAAGTGGCAAAGGCTAAAGAAAAGGCGTATAGTGAATTGTATGAGAGGTTGGACACTAAGGAGGGAGAAAAGGACCTGTACCGATTAGCTAGGCAGAGGGACCGAGCTGGGAAAGACGTGCAGCAGGTTAGGGTGATAAAGGATAGCAATGGAAACATACTCACAAGCGAAGAGAGTGTGTTGAGCAGATGGAAAGTACTCTGAGGGGCTGATGAATGAAGAGAATGAGAGAGCAAGATGGTTGGATGATGTAGGGATTATGAATAAGGGAGTGCAATGGATTAGCAAGGAGGAAGTTAGGACAGCTATGAAGAGGATGAAGAATGGAAAGGCTGTTGGCCCAGATGAGATACCTGTGGAAGCATGGAAGTGTTTAGGAGAGACGGCAGTGGAGTTTTTAACCAGATTGTTTAATGTAATCTTGGAAAGTGAGACGATGCCTGAGGAGTGGAGAAGAAGTGTACTGGTACCAATTTTTAAGAATAAGGGTGATGTGCAGAGCTGTAGTAACTACAGAGGGATAAAACTGATCGGCCACAGCATGAAGTTATGGGAAAGAGTAGTGGAAGCTAGGTTAAGAAGGGAGGTGACGATTAGTGAGCAGCAGTATGGCTTCATGCCGAGAAGGAGTACTACAGATGCGATGTTTGCTCTGAGGGTGTTGATGGAGAAGTACCGAGAAGGTAAGAAGGAGTTGCATTGTGTCTTCGTGGACTTAGAGAAAGCATGTGACAGGGTACCTAGAGAGGAGCTGTGGTATTGTATGAGGAAGTCAGGTGTGTCAGAGAAGTATGCAAGAGTGGTACAGGATATGTACATGGACAGTGTAACAGTGGTAAGGTCTGCGGTAGGAGTGATGGATGCTTTCAAGGTGGGGGTAGGATTACATCAAGGATTAGCTTTGAATCCTTTCTTGTTTGCAATGGTAATGGACAGGTTGACAGATGAGATCAGACAGGAGTCACCGTGGACTATGATGTTTGCGGATGACATTGTGATCTGTAGTGAGAGTAGGGAGCAGGTTGAGGAGACCCTGGAGAGGTGGCGATATGCTCTAGAGAGAAGAGGAATGAAGGTCAGTAGGACTAAGACAGAATACATGTGCATAAATGAGAGGGAGGACAGAGGAATGGTGAGGATGCAGGGAATAGAGTTGGCGAAGGTGGGGGAATTTAAATACTTAGGATCAACAGTCCAGAGTAATGGGGAGTGTGGAAGAGAGATGAAGAAGAGAGCGCAGGCAGGGTGGAGTGGGTGGAGAAGAGTGTCAGGAGTGATCTGCGACAGAAGGGTACCAGCAAGAGTGAAAGGGAAGGTCTATAAGATGGTAGTGAGACCAGCTATGCTTTATGGGTTGGAGACGGTGGCACTGACCAAAAGACAGGAGGCAGAGCTAGAGGTGGCAGAGTTAAAGATGTTAAGATTTGCATTGGGTGTGACGAGGATGGACAGAATTAGAAATGAGTATATTAGAGGGGCAGCACAGGTTAGATGGTTTGGAGACAAAGTCAGAGAGGCGAGATTGCGTTGGTTTGGACATGTGCAATGGAGAGATTCTGGATGTATTGGCAGAAGGATTCTAGGGATGGAGCTGCCAGGCAAGAGGAAGAGAGGAAGACCTAAGAGGAGATTTATGGATGTGGTGAAGGAGGACATGCAGGTGGTAGGTGCGACGGAGAAAGATGCGGACAGGAAGAAGTGGAAACAATTGATCCGCTGTGGTGATCCCTAACAGGAGCAGCCGAAAGAAGAAGAAGAGCAGCAGCATCTGTTGGTTGTTATTGTGACTTTTTATTTTATAGTTCTTTGATCCCAGTCATAAATAATTGTAGAAAATGTCCTGATTTACCAGAAAGGTTCATTAATTGCTGAAAAGCCTGCTCTACAGCTTATATATAAGAATAAGTTTGAGTTTGGATTTCTTCCCCAGATCTTCCTCTTTATTTACTAGCTGAACAGACCTTTACCCAGCACTGACACACTTTCTTCATTATTTCTGGAAGTTCATGGTTGAGGGCGTTATGGATTCAGGTTCAGTGTCATGCAGATAACTTTCATGTATGGAAGTTGTACGCGAGCCCAGTTATCTGTTTGTAAATGTAGCACAATCCACGTGGCCAACCTTGGGACCTGGTGTGATATGTATACTTGGGTGCAGGACTTGCCTGCTCCACACACACAAACACACACACGCACACACACCCACACACACACACACACACACACACACACACACACACACACACACAGACTCTATATGAAAAACACATCTGCATCAAAGCAGAAATGGATTTCATATAATAGAAATGTTTAATAGAGTCATGTTTTAGGCCAGTGGCATTGCAGAAATCTTTCTATGGTAAAAGTAAATAAAAATGATGAAAAGATACAATTGAAATATAAAAAATAAAATAAAAATGGTATACCATTCATGGTATCACAGTAGTGTACTGTATATGAACATTCCTAATAACATAACATAACATATCATAACATAACATAACATAACATATCATATCATAAGATAACATAACATAACATAACATAACATTTAAGTGTCTTAAAATTATGATATACACTGCCCGGCCAAAAAAAAAAGTCGCACACACTAACATTACTTTGGACCGCCTTTAGGATTTGCCGTGGCATCGTTCTGATAAGCTTATGCAATGTCACAACATTTATTTCCATTCAGACTTGCATTCATTTTTCTCCAAGATCTTCTATTGATGATGGGAGAGTCGGACCGCCGCGTGAAGTCTTCTCCAGCACATCCCAAAGATTCTCAACTGGGTTAAGGTCTGGGCTCTGTGGTGGCCAATCCATGTTTGAAAATGATGTCTCATGTTCCCTGAAGCACTCTTTCACAATTTGAGCCCCATGAATCCTAGCATTGTCATCTTGGAATATGCCTGTGCCATCAGGGAAGAAAAACTCCATTGATGGAAAAACCTGCTCATTCAGTATATTCAGGTGGGCAGCTGAACTCTTTTTCTGGGCACATAGCGTTGCTGAACCTAGACCTGACCAACTGAAGCAACCCCACATCATAACACTAAGTGAAATCCAGTTGCTGACTTTTTTCTTGGCCAGGCAGTGTACATCTCTGGAGACTTTATTATATGAACTGTTCATAGATTCCTGACATCACTACACATATATAGTAATATGAAGATCCCTCCAGTTTTACCCAAAACTTGCGTTATCGGTGTTTGTAAAAGAAGCGGACACTTTCATCAGTGTAGAGCCACTCTTTAATTTTTGTTCCGGATTTTCAAAGCTAAGCGACTCAGTAACTTTGTTCACAAGTTTAGGAAAATGTTCAGTTGTGAGTCTACAAATGTCCCACCCCCTCCCCCCTTCCGAGCGGCAGATGAATGGGAGTGGGCGGAGTCTCTCGCGCATAACTGAAGGCCAGCGCGCGCGCGGCGCTCATTCCGCGAACAAGAAGCGTTGACGCCATCGCCGCCTTTTTCCTCAGCTACGCGCGGGAAAGCCAAACGTGTCGTTCTGTTTTCGTGTCTAAGCCCAACTTTTCCTTGTCAAGAGCAGCATGGCGAGGGGAGAAGGAGGGGAACAGTTCTCCGCCACCAGCCTCCTACAGAGTAAAGCAGCCGCCGCCGCGGACGGGGTGAAGCTCGCTCGAAAGGTGGGTTCTCATTCGTTCGTTCCACTTCTGCTTTTGGACGAGCTTGCCGTGTGAGGAGCGACGCGGGGAACCTGGCAGCGAAGCGAAAACCCGACTTCATCTTGTGTCAGGTTTGCGGTCGGATTTTCGCGCCCGAATGCCGCTTTCGGCAGCCTCGACCGTGGAGGAGAACCCAGGGGGAAAAAAAAAAAAAGTTTCCGCTGCCGAGGTGTCCGGTGTGGAAGACGTGGGGAAAGTTTGGAGAGAGGTCGCCGTGGACTTCCCTGAGGAAATATGTATTAGTCAGAACATACAGGGGGGGAAAAAATGTTCATTTTTATTTGAAAGAGACGGGGACTTAGGTAACGGTTCGTCTATGTGCAAACATAGAGAACACAATTCCTGTGTTTTACTGCAACGACATCAATAATAATAATAATAATAATAATAATAATAAAGGGACCACACGGGGGTGTGAATGATGATGTGTCCCTCCTTGGGGGTGGGGTGAAACTGAAGCCCAGCGCCACGTGCACGACACGTGACCAACCTGCGCTCAGCGAACGTTTCTTACAGCAAACTAAAGCGTATCGAGTGGTTTTCTTCTTAGCTTTATTTTTATTCCTGTATTGCCATGGTCTTTAAAGTCCACCTAGGTCGATTAAAAAAAATAAAAGTTATGAGATATGGGATAATTGTAGCGGAGCGCGCCTTGACTTTTGACGGCTGTTGCGTCATTGTGCCATGACGATATTATCATCGTTATTATTTAAACCAGATTGAGGACAGTACCTTTCTTGGCGTCTTTACACACCATCTTTCACTTCGTTCTGTCAAGTCTCCCAGTTTGGATCGTTCAGGTTCAACAGAACCAGCTTTTTCCACATTGTGAAAATGGCAATGACCGTCACTTTTACCGAGAACGGTCGTGTGTTATGTCCAATTTTTTCCCCCGTTTCATTTCCCTTCTTATGAATGTGGAGACCCTGTTGTGTCTAATAACCTAAAAAAAATCCCATTGGAAAGTCCCACAGATTCAAGTCCACAGTAGTTTAGTTCTGCAATAAGAAGAAAAAACAGGAAAAAATGGGAAGAGTGGCTGCTTTAGTCAACATCATTCATGTTTAAGCCTGACTTAGCACATTTGACTATTAACACAAGTTTATTGTCTGTGTCATGTTTTATAGAGACTGGAGTTTATGGCCTCCATTACTGTTTATTCCACAGCTTTGTCCGCATTAACCACTTTCTACTGGGATCCAGTCCGGTTGCCTTTCGCACGAATCATTTTGTTCTGCTTGACCTTCTCACAGGCTAAACCGTGCTCTACAGCTGTCTTACACATTGGTGTTTGCCTGCCTTGCTCTCGGGCTGCCAAACTGCCCCTTTGACAGAATGTGTCATTGCTGCGGTCCTGTTTTGATTTTAAAAGTTATGTGGATACATATTTATAGAGTCACCTCATTTTGCTATCCAACTGACTGCGGATTAATTTGAGCTAAAACTGTTACCCAGGTGAACTCTTGCGTGCATGTGAACTTCAGGACGCAGACCAAGGGTCGGACATGCAACGCGTCTTTGTCAAGGTTAAAATAGTACATTCTGTTTTGGGCGTGTGCCTTAATCATTGTGGTGACAAATCCAGGTTTCTGCCGCACCATAAAACCTGTTTGTTTTTTTCAAGTTTGCAGTTTGCCCCTCCTCGTCCCCTCAGTCGGTTCAAGTTTACACAACTTTGTCTTTTTTCACTACAGTAAATCTTGAGGGGACAAATTGGCTTTTATGACCTTTGTGGCAACTGGGGGAAATAAACATGGCTGCTCAAGAACACACCCACAAGTCAAGGTGACACTGTGGGGAAATGTGAAGGACACCATAGACCGAGTTACTGGTGTGTGTGTGTGTGTGTGTGTGTGTGTGTGTGTGTGTGTGTTAAACTGGGAGTGTGGCTTGTTGCAGCTTGAATGTTTTTTAACTTAAAAAAATTTACACGATAAATATAATCGACTTGTGCAGTGCAAGTCAAAATTGGAAGAAGGCTGCAGACAGAATCACTTCCTAAGTGTTATCGGATGTGTTTGTTCTATAAGATTATGAATGATGGTTGGTGTGTTGCAAAAACTAATTACTCTATAAACTTCAAAATTTTAAAAATGTGGCAAGAAACACCTTTGTGCGACGTCTGGAATGATGTGAACCCATTGTGTTCATGTCCTCTGGCTACAACCTGAACCTGATTTGCCAGGTTCGACTGCACCCCCATTCTTCACCTGCTCCACTTGCTTGGTTAAGACTCCTTTCAGGTGATCAACATCCTATTACCAGAGCCTGTCAGATTGTCACTCTGCTGGTAGGTGGAGGCTCTCATATATACAAAGGATATAGTGGTGTGTGTGTGTGTGTTTTACAGTCACGCTACTTGAAATTGCAACCCAAATATGACTACCGAAACAAGATTGGCTAATTTGAGTGGGCAGAAAGTGATTGATCCAGAACTCAAGTTTCACAATAACTTATGAAAGGCTCTGCTGGGTGCCAAGTGAATTGCACTGGTTTAAAAGTAAAGCTACTGTTTTTTTTTTTCCATGTTGAGTGAAGTGCATGACATTTAACTGAACTTTAACTTTGGGTAGGAACACTGGCTATAGGGCAGTAGCTGAAGTGAAAAGCAGTTGTTGATGTGAAGACATGACTGTAAATCAATGAAAAGTGAGATTCTGACTAGATAACCATTCATATGTGGTTAGAATTGGGTGACGTGTCAAATTGAGCTCTTGACTCTGGATCCCTTCTCACCGTGTCCCTGTGGTCCCCTCTCCCCCCTTCTTTTCTTACAGCATGACCAAAAGGGCCATTTGTCTGTGTGTCGTAAGCTGTGCTTTGCCATTGGTGGGGCGCCCTATCAGATCACAGGAAGTGCACTGGGCTTCTTCCTACAGATTTACCTTCTGGATGTGGCACAGGTGAGTGGATGGAAATTAAGCTTTGTCAGTATTAGAACATTTTGAAAGTGTCCTTTCTGTGGACTGACACTGCTAAGGGCCTGTATGACTAAACAAGGAGCATTTTGATAAATACCTGTAGAGAGAGAGAGAATGCAAATGAAAGGATAGACCTGTAGAAACAGACTGTAAAGGTGAGTAGCCCCGAGTTGGAATGTGTGAAATGGTGGTTGCCCCATATCTAGTTATCAGAGGTAAAAATTCTTCTTCTGACATCTGACCTTTCACTGCTCATCCCTTGTTTAAGTAAGTTTGTTCCCTGTGCAATGAGAATATTACCCCCAAACATTTCCATACTTTTTCCTCCTTGGATTGCTGAGCAAATGATCAAAAAAGACCATTGATCTCTCTCAGCAGATAGAAAGGTGGTAATTTGTTTCTAAAAGTTATTTTTCATGCATATAAAATTTCTGGGAAAACTGGCTTTAACTGTTGTTTCAATTTGTGCCTCTATATCTACATGGTTTAAAAAAATAATTTGTTTGCATCTCGAATATTCAAAAGGATTGCTTTGTTTATGAGGACGACTTTCTCAGCTGGAGCAGAGTTTCTTTTTCCCTTCCTCGGATGATCAGGCAAGAAGGTCTATGGCTACAGGCATAGTTTTACAAATATGTGATGGTTAGATTATCAACCGCAATCTGTTGGGTGTAAAGAGAGGGAATTGGAATCGACCAAAGGATTGTAAATTTTGCTTATTGTTTATGGCCTGCATTACATCACCTACATACAAAAGATGGTTAATTCTGGTAGACAAACTAATGATTAAAAGACATTAAAATTCCTCGATAGGCCAAAGTACCCATTTTCCTCAGAATTCTTGGCTGATTAAATGCAACCTTTAGCTAGGGAACTATTTCCTGTCTTTGCTTTGTTTTAACATTGTCTACAGAAAGAACTGGCAAAGAACTCTTGAGTAACAGCATTTCTACACATCAGCCAGCTGAATGACCTTCAGGCTCAATAAGAAACGCCTGGCTAACTGATGGTCTTTTTATTAAAGCGCACTTTATCCCTTGTTTCCTCTCAGTGTTGTCCAAGCCAGTTGTGCAATTCTTACATCTCTGAAAGCATGACCCCCATGTCAACTCTGCAGGGGTGACCGTGTGCATTTTGGGAGCTGTGGATTAATGTGTTACAGCTGGGATTTGAACCCAGACTGCTGCCACAGGGTGTATAGCAGTTTGTACAGCATCATGATGAAGACCCAGTGAGATTTGATACAACTGAGCCCTTCTGATACATTATGTTAACTGAGCTCCAGGGATTAGTTTGCATTTTTTTTAATGACAGAACAGGCTGCACACCAAAAATCTGGTGCAGCAGTAATTCTTCCCTTGGGGTGATTGAACAGACGACCTTGTGACACTCTGCATCTCAACATCGCGGAATTTGTTCTTCTGATCTGTCGAAAGCTAAATGCCGATAGCTGATGTCTCTTTCTTTCTGCGACCAATAGCTGGATCCCTTTTATGCCTCCATCATTCTGTTTGTGGGCCGTGCTTGGGATGCAGTGACGGACCCCACGGTTGGGTTTTTGGTGAGCCGGAGCCCATGGACACGCTATGGGAGGATGCTGCCCTGGTAGGTGTTTCCACTACTGCTTGACCTGGTCAGCTATGTCTATAGAATCAACAGTAGCAACTTGCATAGCAGCTTTTGTATGTTTATGAACTATCCATGATGCTGATAGTCCACTTGTCCTCAGAACAGTAGAGGACAGCAGAAGGCCAGCAGCTTATGAAAAGGTTTCTTAATCACAAAGTGAAAGTTGAAAATGTGGACTTTTCTGAGCAGGGTTTTAATTTCACAGGGAAGTTCCTGAAATATCTCGACAAAAGCGCATGCCACACTGCCTTGTGTGTTACTTTTCCTGTCAGTTCTAGGGGACTTGGCAACCATTTCCAGTGCATCTTAGGACAGGTGTCTCTCCACACGTCTGCTCTGCTTCTAACTGTTGCAGAGATGACTTAAGGTCTGTTGAATTATTTGGCATTAGGAGGACTGTGAGTAATATGGTGAGCTGTGTGTTGCCAGTGGGTAGTTCTTTGGACTGACAAAGTTTTGAATTCTAACCCTGGACTGCAGGGGGCTGTTGGCATGTCTGCGAGGTTGATTGGTATTAGATAAGCATTGCCACTTTGGAATTATCAGCTGAGATGTTGTGCAAATTGAACTGTCATTCTTACTTGGCAGTATTTCCATTTGCTTTTTGCTTATTTGGAGCTATAACATGTATGTTTAAATCAAGTGCATTTTACTGTATTGCAAAAGATAAGGGACAGTAAAGCGAGTGAGGAAATAGTTGAATCTAAAGTACAGGTAACATCTTGTGACATATTTGCTGCAATCTGGGAAATTCCTTTGCTTGCTGTTAAACTGAACTATTTTATGAAACTAGGCTGTATGGCCCAACTGTCAAAACCCACTGTTTCTTTGTTGCAGTTACACATCAGATCACAGAATTATCTTTTTCTTTAAAAGTTGTGAACTGGGGTTTAGCCCTTGGAGTACAGTTAGACTGAGACATATTGCTTTAATAAAGCTTTTGTGTTGCTAATAAGGTCAGTTGGCATCACAATGGGAAACAAAGGTTACAGTATTTACATAATAAGCACTGGGAACTGAACATGGCCAGTTCAAGTGAATTTGGATTGATGGAAATGATCTTCTACATTGATTCTGACCCTGCTTTAGAAGAATCTTTATTTAGGCCACATTTCCCAGCAGGGAGTGGTGGTGGTGGTGGTGCTGGCCAGTGACCTCATTTAAAAGGATGTGTGTGAGGTGCAAGTGCTCTGTTTGGCTAAACGGCACGTGAAGCTCAAGGTGCTGGTGCCACAACAGCGTTGTTGGAGAACATAATTGAATGTGAAAATAGATATTGCCTGGTGGTGGGTTTGGGGATCTTAGACAAACCTGCGTAGTCTGACACTGAGATGTGTACTGGACATTTAAAAAAAAAAAAAAAAAAAAAAGGCAGTGTCTCCAAATGATTTGACAGCAGGGCTATGCAGAAGCCAGCCAGCACCTCTGGAACCATGTGTGTAACGTTGGCCTGGGGAAATAATTTTTGCTAACGTCTTGCAGTAGACACACTTCCATATGAGGCCATCACAAGCCTCACCATGGTCTGCTGAGACATTTTTGGTAGTACTTTTACACTAGAGCATTTTTCTGCTGTGGCATTTGCTTCAAATTGTAGGCTCAACTAACGGAGCTTCTACCACCTAAACTTGACATTAAAATAATGTGATGATTTCAAAGAAAAGCTGTTGGTTATTGTTGTGGAGAAGCTGCTGGTGGGGAAAAAAGAAAGGAGACCTAAGTAAAAGCAAAAAACCATAGTGGCAAACAACCACTAGTTATCACAGATGCTTAAAAAATGAGTACATCCCAAAATTTGTCAAGCTGTTGCAATCTTGAGACAGAAATTCCTTTTTGTATTTTGATTATAACTTCTAAAGCATAGGTCTGTGGTAGTAAGAAAAGGCTGGAATAAATGAATGACTCAGGGACTGAAAGGAAGTTTTTGGTTGGAAGCAGAACAACCACTCAATGTCTGAAGCTTGTGTGCTGGTAATGGTTTGTGAATGTAGCCTCCCTTCTGATTGGTCCAGCCCACAACACACCACCAGTTCTGCCCAATCACGTGTGGCTGAGTGCTGCCAGAAATGTGAAGGAATGCTGAGGTTACTGCAGTTCATGGCACACAGGCGCAGTGGCTCAGTTTGGTGTTGGCGAGACTGGACCGCATCGGGGAAGGGTTTGTCACTAAACCACGTGTCCCCCCCCCCCAGGGTCTTACAGGAACAAGTGCGGGACCACCCCTGCTCCACCCCCAACCTGTGTTCCCTAGCTATCCGGTAAAACACGGGACACTGATATATTGGGAACTATTCAGTTTGCCAGCTTGACCGTCATGTGGTTTTTCCCTGCACAGGAATCATGAGACTTTCCACTGTGCAGTTGCCACATATGCCAGGACAGTGTACGGATCTACAGAAACTTTGACATCACAAAAGTGGTCTCAGATTCTTAACTGTTTTAATCGCCCCCAGACAATGGGATGTCAAACTGCTGGTGTGTGACTTGTGTCAGGTGACCTGTGTGTAAATTAAACACACTAAAACTTGGAGGTAGCGCCAAGCCAAGTGCTGGCTGTATGTCACGAAGTAGAGTAACTATTGAAATGCAAGTGCCGCAAGTCCCTAAATACAGGAACCTTGTTATGGGCGTTATGTATAGAAATTGCGATTCTATTAGGATTATGCTACTTACAGAAAATAAAGATGTGTGTAAGAGGATATTCAGGCTCCACATTCATGAGAAAAATTTGGTTTTATTGAAAGTCTTTATCTCCTCAAATTTCACCCTTAAAGGATAGACTGGAATCTGTCAGGAGTGTCGGATACCGTAACACAGTATGAGCTTAGTTCGGTAAAAGAAATTAGGGTGGATATCCGGAGCTCTGCTTGCAAGATTCCTACGCAAACCCTTGCCTGGAAGTGATGATGAAGCTCATGCAATATTTTCTTGGTGTTGACACTGTTGTCCTGTCTGTGTCATGGTGTGGGAGGCAACAGGAAGTGCTCAGATTTCTCCTTCACATCCTCCTGTGTTGTCAGTGTTTGTTCTACATTCTGTACCAGTCGTCACCTATTTGAGGAAACTGAAGCAATAAGGAGGTGTGAAGGAGGGGTCTCAGATTTCTGACTGGACATATTTTAAAGAAACAATCTTGGCATCAGAACTATACATTTGAGTGTTTGGTTTTGTGGCGGCAGGCTTTTCAGGAAGTGACGACGGCAGGTGTCTTCAATGTCCACCGCATCTGTGTTTTCCTGTGATAACTGGGGAGCACTGACATGGGCTACCCTGAGTATCCTCATGCTAGATGTAATGTTGAGGGGACTGCCGACAGTCACTTTTCATTTAAAAGGAAATGCTGGAGGTGGCAGCTCAACTTTTACACTCAGCTCACTCAAAGAATTGCCCTCGTGAATCAGTAGGAGGATCCCCACCTCAGTTTGTCAGTAAATACTGAGCTATCCTGTGTATAAATGGGTGGAGCTATACAAACTGGATGAGGCTAACAGCAGGATGTGACATGAGACATGTGAAATTAAAAATTATGCAGCAGTTGTAAATGAAAGCACCTCTGGATTGAGGGCACAAAAATATTGAAGGGAAGAAATTTCCTTACATTTGCAGGTGGACGTAAGACACTTTTCTGACTTGGGTGCAATAATTTTGTTAGCACAATTGCAGTGGAATTATCGTGAGGAAAGGCATCCATTTTGGACTGTAGCAACAACTCAGATGTGTGTTATGGCTCTGAATCTGCAGGATTGTGGTGTCCACTCCATTTGCGGTGCTGTCCTACTTCCTTGTCTGGTTCGTCCCGTCCATTGATCAAGGCAAGATCATCTGGTACCTGATCTTCTATTGCTGCTTTCAGACAATGCAGACGGTGAGTTAAAGCTCCCTTGACCTCCTGGTATCCAGTCACACTAGGCTTTTGGTATTGCCCAGCAGAGTCTCTGTGTTGTCCTGGTGAACTTGTCAGGTATATCATATTTACTGTCGCTATGCCTTGTCATCCAAATGCAGTGTTTCCACGTTCCATATTCTGCTCTGACGATGTTCATCAGCTCCGATCAGAAAGAGCGGGACTCTGCCACTGCCTACAGTAAGTTGCTGAGTCACAAATGTATGGCAAATACATGGTTATCTGGTCAGATCTGAGGTTGTGTGAAACTGACTGAGCTCTCCAACTTACTGGAAGCTCAGTGCTTGTCAGTCATGGAGATGAAGTGTAGAAATTATAGAGACCGTTTCCATTTTGTTGGTTCAAATCTGAAGTGGTAAAATACCACTTGTTAAATGTTTTTCTTTTAAAATTCTAACAACTGATTTCTTAATGTGCTTTCTTTTCCCATCTCTTCCCAACCTTTCTAGGAATGACTGTAGAGGTATTGGGTACACTTATTGGCACAGCAATTCAAGGGCAGATTGTAGGAGGAGCTATTGCCCCATGTATCAGCCTCCAGGAGGTCAATGCCACAGAGCCACCATTCATGGACGACCTCAATGTCACCAAGTCGCACATAACTCTGGACCAAATGGTATGACCCACTGCACTCTCCTCTATTTGTTGCCTTTCATAATTCAGTGTGAACCATTCCCTAGCTGTGGTGGTACAGGTTTTTGTATTCTTCCCATTTACAGAAAAACGCTTACATGACTGCATCTGGGGTCATTTGTGGCATCTATATCCTGTGTGCTGTTATTCTCTTCTGTGGTGTGAAGGAACAAAGAGGTAAGCCATTGCAACTGATATCAACACTAATTTGGAGAGTTGTCCGGCATTCCCACGTGTATGTATTTTTGACATCGGCTTGGCTACGAGGCCCTTGGAATTCCTGCCCTTCAGCGTGGTAAAAATGCACTCCAATAGAAAAGCTCCTTTTTGACCGGGAGCCTAACAGGGTCACTGCACCACTGTAGTATTGTACAAAGATGCTGAAGGGGAAGCTCTGGAAAAACTATTGTACACACAAAGGCATTCATATCCTCCTTCTTGCAGAGTCTCTGAAAATAAACACAAAAGGGTCTCTGTTAATGTGATAAGATGCTGATCCTGTTCTTTCTGTACTCTGCATGATCAGGTTTTCATTCGAGCCTGGTTACCTTGTGGGATGGATAGTAGGCAGAAGGAAACAGTAGACAACCTGTTCCCCTTAACTCTACTTCCTGATACAGTTCTTTTTTTCTGTGTTCTCCTTAGAAATCAGCAGGCTGAAGTCGGACCAGTACATGTCATTCTTCCAGGGCCTGCGACTTGTCATGAGTCATGGGCCGTATGTCAAGCTTGTCATGGGCTTCCTCTTTACCTCACTGGCATTCATGGTGTGACTCCCTTTTTATATTTTCTTCAATCCTTGTGCTAATTTTCTCCTTGAGGAAATCTGTGGATCTGTCCACATCCTCTTTTTGAAGTTGTAGTTAGTTAACTGATGCCACTCTTTACTTTCAAACAGCTTCTGGAAGGAAACTTTGCGCTGTTCTGCAGTTACACACTAGGCTTTAGGAACAACTTTCAGAACATCCTCCTGGTTATCATGGTAAGAGTTTCTCTTTGTTGATATATACTCGCTCAGCATACGTTATCTCAAGGGACACCCCCTGCACCAGTTTATGGCAAGCACCTTGTTCAGGTGTACAACAGGTGGGAAATTCATGTCATTGCCTCTATGTATAATATAGACTGGAAATGCCATTTATTTCAAAGCTTTGTGCTACACAGAGGGCTTTTAGGACTGTTTCCAAAGTGCTGTGCTGGCATTAGATCAAAGTTTTGTCCTGACCTACATTTTAATATATTTTCTCAGCATCTGTATCTTATGACAATCAGATGCTGTAGATTTTTGCTTTCCAGCAGTATCCTGCTCTGTAATAAGACTAGAATCCTTTTCAATAACTTAGAAGTCATATCAAAGTTAGGAATGTATACACATGATCTCATTCTAATAGTATAGAATTCTAACAGAATATAATTTTATTGTAGGGAAATTTGCAGTATGGGACACAAGACACATAACAAAAATAAATGACTAAAACAATGATCCATGACAGAACCTCATTGTAGTGTGTGCCTTTTGCCAGAATGATGTGCCCCCACAGCACACCACAGTGTAAAAGATCACAGCTGTGATTGTTGCCAGGTGTTAAAGGATCTTATTCTTCTGAAAATAAAAGATAGGCTTTGTTGCCACAACGTCTTTCAGGTTGCTGTGCTGTCATGACTGCCCTTTTTTTATGGAATGGCTATTATGTTCTGCTGGGGGTTCTCTACAGGAGACCTTATAGTTAGGCAGGGCAGAAGCAACTTTGGGAATGCTGGTGAGGCAGGTGAACCATTATATTCTGCAGGTTATAGAAACTAAATCTGAGTAAGAGGGATTACCTGTAGAGATGTGCTGTATGATCCTGATGCAGGAATAGATGTAGACAGTCACTGTATTACTCAACCAGTCAGTTTTATGTAAATTATGGTGAGATTCTTTGGGTGCATTTTAGTAATGACACAATGCCTTTATTCAGGTGATACTGACTCTTAGCCAGTGTCTAAATGATCTTTGTAATGTACAAATGTCATCCTAGTCTCAGCAGCCAACCAGATTGCTTCAGGGAACATTAGGTGACCCTGATCTTGGAGGAATATGAATGAAAGCTTTTTTTTCCTTTTTTTTAAACTTAGCCACACTGTGGGATTGTTCCCAGGAAGTCACCACATGGGGTGGCCTTTCCCAGAGCCAAAATTGTGCTGAAGGCAATATAGCTGATGTTGATTGGGGGGAGGGGGGCGGGTCTTGGCCTTTATTGGGAATTATATCTCCGTAACTGTTATATATCTGGGCAATTGTATAGCTGAATGTTGACAATATACCCGAATGGGTTTAGCTGGTAATTCTCAGTCTAGACTGTCTTAGAGAGATTTTACCAATCCACTCTGCATTTTCCGTTTTCAGATTTCTGCCACCCTGATGATCCCTTTCTGGCAGTGGTTTCTCACCAAGTTTGGAAAGAAGACTGCAGTCTATGTAGGGATAACGGTGAGTCCTAAACATCTTCAGTTGCCTTGGGAGCATCTTGAGTATCAGACCGGGTGGTTACCTGAGAACACCAATGACCATCTCGTTTAGTTGTGGTTATTAAAAGAAAACCCTGACACAGCCACAAGGAAGTAAACTGATAACCATACAGTTTGATGGGACGTGTTCATCTGTGACAAGAGCACCACCTCTTGGTCAATTATATTTGGTTGAACTCCAGTGCCATTGACTAGTTGATAATTTTGCCTTGAGGTGCGGATGTTATGTGACTCTAAAAATTGACTTTTTTATTTTTTATATTTAACTCTTGGCAGTCAGTCATTCCTTTCATGATTGTGCTGGTCTGTGTGAAGAGCAACTTCGTAATGACCTTAGTGGTAACTTTTGCTGCCGGAGCAAGTGTGGGTGCTGCCTTCCTCTTACCCTGGTAAGTTGTGAACCCCAAGGGATCCAGCATATTCCCACTTTTACATCATTCTCATCACCTTGCTTAGGGTTTCTACAGCCTCTGGAGGTTGTATTGAACGTGGAGCCTGGTGTCCTTGTTTTTCCGCAGGTCAATGCTACCTGATGTGATTGACGACTTCCAGGTGAAGAATCCTGGGGCCCAAGGCCACGAGGCCATCTTCTACTCTTTTTACGTCTTCTTCACAAAGTTTGCTTCCGGTGTATCGCTGGGCATCTCCACGCTGAGTCTCGAGTAAGCCATTGTAATAACAATCAGTATCTTCAGTGTATTTATTTACTACATGAATAAATAGGGCCATGTAATCTAACATTTTTCACATGAATTCCTGCCTTTGATGTGAACTTTACAAGTCATTGAGTTCAGAACTCCAGAAACAATGTCATTGTGTGAATGTGAGAGCAAAGCCCAGTTATGGTGGGTCACATTATTTAGGCTGATTTGCACTAAAATTGCACCAACACTTTCTCATCCTCTGTACTACTGAAGCTTTGCGGGATACATGGCAAGAGGATGCTCTCAGCCGGATGCTGTGCACCTGACCCTGAGGATGCTGGTTTCCGCGGCGCCTATTGCACTCATTCTCTTGGGCCTCATCATTTTCATAGTGTACCCCATCAATGAGGTGGTCCGCCAGGATAACCGCAAGCTGCTCCAGGAGCTACGGTGAGGGCCACATGTTATTTGTATCTTTCCTGCCCTCTTAATCCTCCTTACCTTTTCTCCTGGGTCCTGACCTGTGCCGTCGCTGTGCCGTTGCAGAGACAGCGAACAAAATTCTGAAATGGACTCCTCAGATTCCAGCAACATAGTGTAAGCACCTGGACTGACCTCCTGCTGTCCATGTAGAGGGTGGGGAGCAGTCCACTTGCCACGGAAACAAGAACGATAAATGCTGCTGAACCAGTGTCGCTTGAGTGTAGTGCTCATCAAACTTCTGCAGATCTTTGTTTTGAAGGTCAAGCAGCCTCATCATGTCACAACTCATGGATCAGCTGGACACTATGAGGATTTCCCCTTTTATAAGTGTTGCACGAACCTCGAAATGTGATGTTTCTCTACATTTTCCCTCATCTTGGTATTTCTCAGATATCTTACAGACCTTAGATATTGAAGAAAGTCAAGATTGAGAACTTGAAGTATAGATTTTGATGCTGCACTAAACAGATTTCCAGATAACTTGATTAACTCTTCTATACAAACTTAATATTTATCTTACAAAAGTATTAGCTTGGCACTGACCATCTTTTTGATTATTTTTTTAAGTGGTACAGTCCGTTATATTTATTGACCATCTCATGTAGGAAGACCATTTTGGCCTGTTGTGACGATCAGCGTAAAAAATGTCTACGGTGTCCTGTGGCCCCAAGCGGCAACAGCAGACTCGCGTCACGACTGTGTCGTGTTTTTACACGCCAACTCCCAATTTTAGGAAGGAGTGCTGTCTTTTTGTTTGCACCATGGCTGTCTGGTCTTGCACAGGCAAAAAGAGAAAAGGGACTAAATATAATGATTCCTCTCCTTTGCCGCAGGAGCAGGGCAGCATGATTTTAAGCAGACTGCGTTGTAGCAGATGAACAACAAAGTAGCGCATCTTCACACACTGACAGCATTAACTCTGGTTTTCATAAACGCAAACACTGTCACAAGGCAGGTTGCATCAGCTATGTTCGGAAACATTTGAATGCTTGACTAAAGTTGCCAAAGAACAGCATTAATTTTAATTAAAAAAAAAAAAAAAGATTTACAGAGGTGAGAATATGATACAGAAACTACTCATGATTCTCACTGGATTTAACAAAGCAGGCTGTCAACAAGCCCTCGATGGACCATGTGCTTGTGGGAAAGATCCGGAGGGGTGTTATAATGGCGCCTCCATCTTGTATTGGCGCATCTTTAAGTGCCAAAGGTTTGTACCTGACAAAGTGAGAGCATTGAGTAATTTTTTATTTTTATTTTTTTTTTTTTTTTGGGTCAAATTTGCCTGCCAAATGTCAAATTCCTTCATTTGGTCACACTTTCACTGGGTCACCAAGCACAACTGTGAAAATTTAATTCCATTTTCTCCTCTGGTTTTTTTTTTTTTTTTTATTTATACATTTGACACATTTAATGGCTTCATTGTGTGTAGACTTTGCTGCATTATGTACATTAATCTTTACATGTGGCCTAAGTCACTAAAAATGGTTGTCTGCATTACATGGAGTTTTGAGGTGTGCTTTATTTTTACATTTCTTTTTAAAAGAGGAATGACTATTCCTCCAGTTTAGCCAGCATTTGTCATTTGCATGTTAATAAACAATGGTTTTTATTTGTTTTTCTAAAATCACACTGATAATAGGAAATTTCTCAGAAATCTCCACTGCGACTACTTTACAGTTGGAGTCAATTGTGTGTGCTTGTAAGTGGCACTGGGCTCTGCTGTGTAGTTATTGTGTATATGTGTATATACAGTGTTGTACATGTTGTATATAAGTTGAAAAATGATGTGAGGTCATAGCTGGCACAACAGTGGATGTACACTGTAGTGAACTAAATTATCAAATACCCAATTGCCACAAATAAATACTGAAGATTACTGATGTGCAACTTTGTGATGTTTTTTCATTACATGATGGGCTGTAATGGGGACTGCAGTTAAGGTGACATCCACAATTCATGAGCAAAAGGGCCTGCAGTACTGTTAATTTGTGGAATATCACATAAACCAACTAAATAAATTGTACCCAAGTGAATAAATGGGTAAATCACTAAACTAAGCAGAGTACAAACCTCATACTGTAAGTCTCCTTAATGAAAGGTACTAGGCAAATATTAGTTAATAATAAGCCACAATGAGGACTTAAGCCTCATTCTAGGGAGCAAGACCCCCTTCTTGGGGATTTAAAGCGACCCCACGCTGTACCAGTTAAATCTGTTAAACTAGTACATGCTGTGACATGGACAAACTTATTGATTATAAAGGTACATATAAAAATGTCACTATATATCCTAGGGGTAATTCTGATATTTTAATGGCCCATTTTTACCCCAAGAATAAATACAGCAGTGGAAGAAACTCTAAATGTAACATTTATCTTTTATGATGACACCAAAAACATATACAAATGAAAGTAATTTTGCTTCTAGCAGTCACTTAGACAACTGCGTTTCATAGACCCTCCCATCGATTGCTTTTTCCTGCGCTCCGTTGGCGATTGCTTTTCCTTAGAAGTCTCATAAACAAAGATTGTCGACAGAGTCGAGATAATGGACTCAAACGAGATACAGCCAACGTTTTTCTGATATTCTGAATATCTAAGTATATAAGCAAACTTCTTTTTTCTTTAAAAAAATAAATAAATAAATATAGAAATGTCGAGCGTACATAGCTGAAAGACAACCCCACAATCTGTACAAAGAGAAATAAAATAGGAAAGCGAAATGGTTAAAAGCTAATATTGAATATGTATTTTCGGTAGAAGGCGCCAACAAATCCATATATTTTTTTTTACATCAACTGAAACCACCAAAACACAGGGAAATGCTCTTTATGAGAAATAGTTCTCCATGTAATACAAGGTTATTTAAGGAAAGGACAATAAAATAATGACAAGTGCAACTGACTTCTATATAAACTTGCCGTATAATTTGCGTGTTAACGTCTTGGAAGGACATGGTTTAAGCCCCACCTTCTAAGGTACGTACCCTGAATTACTACATTAAAACGTCCTGCTTGGGCCCTGTTGATCTGGACAAACGTGTCAGCTGAGTGGATAAAAACTCCTGTTCCTGTTAGTCAGTTGGGGTGGAGTTAATTATCTCGGCGTTGCTGATGATCTTGAGTGGAAGGCTACGCTGATGCAACATTGTGGCAGAAAGGCGGCGAGTGCGCCCTGTGGGTCCTCAACGTTTCCGCGGATCAGCAGGTAACGCGGGGGATCGCCGGGAACTTGCTGTTTTACAGAAACAAGAACTAACAAAACCAAAGAAAGGACGTCACCTTTTCGGTCGCGCGTTGTCGGTAAAAAGCGAAACAGAGCGGCGCCCATTCAGTCTCGGCCGGCGTGTCCGCCGCCTTCGAGTTGCTACTCAGTTACTGCCTGGAGACGAATGCGGACAACGTGTGATCGCGTTCGATTGCCTTTTTGGTCTCACTGAACATATATTTTTAGGCCAATATAAAAGAATGACGTGTGTTAGGGTCGGTGGGGATAGGGGGGAGCACGCGGCATTACGTATTTATTATTATTATTATTATTATTATTATTATTATTATTATTACTTTTTAGTATTATACTTGCTGTTTATGCGATGGAAATTCGCTCTTTTCCCGCATCCATGTCTGGTCTGAGATGAGCAGAGGCTGCAGGTTTCTCTTTCTCCTCCCCAGAGCTGAGTCTTCAGAGCCTGAGTGCCAGGACCACCATGGGGGAGCACATGAGTCCTGAGGAGAAATTCCACCTCATCACTAGGAATCTGCAGGTGAACCCTGTTCTCTCCTTTTGGAGCGACTATGGCTTTTAAAACAGTAAAGAAGGGCTTGAAGAAGAGAATCAGCCTCTAGGGGCATGAATCCTGAAGACAGGTGAAGGAAAATGGAGAGAGATGTTACGAAGGATGGTGCTTCTCGTTTGGCTTCCAGGAAGTCCTAGGTGAGGAGAAGCTGAAGGAGATCCTACGTGAGAGAGAGCTGAAGGTGTACTGGGGCACCGCCACCACTGGAAAGCCACACGTTGCCTACTTTGTGCCCATGTCCAAGATTGCGGACTTCCTGAAGGCAGGATGTGAGGTGAGAGGTTGCTATCTGTTGGTCCAAAGTGGCTCTTTGTGGGTCTCTGTTTTGCTGTGTCAGTTAGTGTGAATCATTTGATTTACTTTCAGTTATACATTTAGCAGATCATTTTTGCCAAAATGATGTGCAGTTGACAGCAAAAAAAGTTGATCGACAACAGAAGTTTTAGACAGATTGCCTGATATCACCATATTGCTAGTTCATACTCCTCAAGTTGCTGCCTGTAGGACTGACAATCAGAAAGCAAATGCATAGATAATCACAGCAGATGGTGTTGGGTTCATTTATGTAGCTGAGAGGAGATCAGAAGAAATGGCTTTCGAAGAGATGGGTTCGAGGCCCTTCTTGACTGGTGGGCAAGATTCAGCTGCTTTGAGGGACCTCAGATGTTCAGTTTTGAACCCATTTCGAGAAAGGCAATCGGGAAGGACCCAGGAGTAACCGCAACCCCTTCTGCAGGTGACTATCCTGTTCGCAGACCTTCATGCCTACCTGGACAACATGAAGGCCCCCTGGGAGCTGCTGGAGCTCAGGACTCAGTACTATGAGCAGGTGATCAAGGCCATGCTGGAGAGCATTGGGGTGCCGCTGGACAAGCTCAAGTTCATCAAGGGAACTGACTACCAACTCAGCAGGTTAGTCTTGTCACTGCTCACATTATTTATTTTATTAAATTTATTCCAGTCATTTTTGTGCAGTGCTGGCTAAGAGTCAGTATCACCTGAATGCAGTTCTATGGTGGAGTGTCACTGCATTTTCCTTTGATTTACTAGGACTTGGATAAAAGCGATTTAATTTTTTGAAAAATTAGGATCTACAAATTACAAAAAGACTTGCTGTCCCAGTTGTAGCTGTAAGTTGGGAAGCTAGAGTATAAATTTATTTGCTTATTCAGAGTGCTTTTTGTTTTTGCTCTTCATTAAATAAGTAATTGACCACAGCAAAGCAATAAAGTGGCCAGTGGTCCATTATTACAACCAAGTGCAGTCTGGCTCCTTGTTTCTTTTGGCCCATCTGTCATGCACAGTGTGACCACTGTCGCCTCTTAAATTAGGGAGTACACGCTGGATGTGTACAGGCTGTCCTCTGTGGTCACTGAGCACGATGCTAAGAAGGCTGGAGCAGAGGTGGTGAAGCAGGTGGAGCACCCCCTGCTGAGTGGGCTGCTGTACCCTGGCCTGCAGGTACTCTCTTTTGCGCGCACACACACACACACACACACACACACACACACGCAGCAGAGCTAAATAAATACAGAAGGACTGAAAGTAACGCTGAGGTCTCCAGGCATTGGATGAGGAGTACCTCAAGGTGGATGCTCAGTTTGGAGGAGTGGACCAGAGGAAGATCTTCACTCTGGCTGAGAAGGTACCCCTTAAACTGTAACTTTGGAAGGTCGAATGGCTTTGCTTATGTGGCTCTGATTGGTTGATGGCTATGGTTCCGGATGTGGAAAGATTGGCGATCTTTGTTTCCTCGTAGTACCTTCCCTCTCTCGGCTACGCCAAAAGGGTCCACTTGATGAACCCCATGGTCCCTGGACTCACAGGAGGCAAAATGAGCTCCTCAGAAGAGGTGAGCTTGTTAGAGGCGAATTTTCTAGATGCAGTTGCTAGCGTTGAAGGGCTCTGCTGCTGATGCAGTCCGAGGTGTGTCTGTAGTGTATCGATACAAAGATTTGTGTGGTTCTTTGAAGCAGCTATGACTATTTGTCGAATGTATCTGAGACTGTTTGCCTCAGCAATTCAGGGTCATTTCAATATGTCTTTAATGGCCTCAGGAGTCCAAGATAGACCTCTTGGATAAAAAGGAGGATGTAAAGAAGAAGCTGAAGAAGGCATTCTGTGAGCCAGGCAACATCCAAAACAACGGTGTCCTGGCGTTCGTCAAGCACGTGCTCTTCCCATTGAACTCCGGTGAGAACAAATGTCCCTGCAGCCTTTTGTAACCTGGTGACATCTTACTGATCGGTTCAACCAGTCTGATATTTTTCTCCCACCCGTTTCAGATTTTGTCATCCACAGAAACGAGAAGTTTGGCGGAGACAAAGTTTACACGGCATATGAGAAGGTGGAGCAGGACTTTGCAGCGGAGGTGTGGACTTGCTCATGTTGACATTTGGTGTTTAACCTACAATCTGCTGTTGTTCTGTTGACATGATAAACCAGCTCATCCAGATGCTAACTTGCAGTCAATTTTTTTTCCATTTGTAAGGAACTACAATGCTGTTGAGCTATATAATTTCTCAGTTGTGTGAACTGCAGCCTTAGACCTCTCCTTTCTGACTTTGGTGCTGCAGCTTCTTCACCCTGGTGACCTGAAGGCTGCGGTGGAGTTGGCTCTCAACAAGCTGCTGGACCCCATCAGGAAGAAGTTTGAGAACCCGGAGTTGCGGAAGTTGACCAACATCGCCTACCCAGAGCCCTCAAAAAGCAGTGAGTGTGAAACCTGTCAGCAGGTGCAAATAACCGCGTTTTCCGGTGACGTTTGTAGCGTCGTCACCCTTGCCTAAAAATAAAAATGTTGCTTCTCTGCCACCAGAGGGCGGTGTGAAAGGCAACCCCAAAAACTCGGATGAGGAGGAAATTGTTCCATCCAGGCTGGATGTCCGGGTCGGGAAGGTTGTCGGCGTGGAAAGGGTAAGGGGGCTGGACATTGGATCCATCAGCCTGGGAGAGAATGTACCATGGTGCTGAAGACCTGCTTGTGTACCAAATGGCAACAGCCATTATGGTTAACAATTATATAATTAAGAATATACATACTTCTGGAATATTTATTCTTAGTTCTTACACTGTGGGGATTAGATAGTGGGTAATTGTCTGTTACTCATGTTAAACTGGATATGCGGTAAAGCAGTGCAGATTAAGCTTCTTGACTAGATGTTAAGTTGAAGTTCACCTCTGGGGATCTGAACCTATGTCCTGCTGGTTTGACTCACCGTTCCCATCACCACCTCAGTGCCTGCTATCCTGTTGATTGGGTGATGTCATGCTTTGTCCTCTGTCCACAGCACCCTGACGCAGACTCGCTGTACCTGGAGAAGGTGGACGTGGGTGAGGCTGAGCCCCGCACCGTAGTGAGCGGCTTGGTGGCCTACGTGGCCCAGGAGGACCTGCAGGACAGGCTGGTGGTGCTGCTGTGCAACCTGAAGCCCCAAAAGATGCGTGGCATTGAGTCCCAGGCCATGGTTCTCTGCGCGTCTGTGTAGGTCCTTCTTGCGCCAGCTCTCTGCATCTTTCTTGTACCTCTATTACATCTTTGGCATCTGGCCACTTGCACATACTGAAGGTTTTTTGAAGGACCAGGGGTGAAATCGACCTTTCTCCCCCTCTCTTGTGATGGGGTGCAGTGAAGGGGATCCTCGAAAGGTGGAGCCCCTGGACCCACCTGAAGGCTCTGCGCCTGGGGACCGTGTCTTTGTAGAGGGGTACGAGACTGGAAAGCCGGATGATGAGCTTAAGCCAAAGAAGAAGGTGTTTGAGAAGCTACAGGTGGGTGTGTCCTATAGTCATAGAGCAGTCTCTGTTCATCATTATACAGGTATTCCTCACTATCCAAACTCTTGCTATTTGAATATTCACTACAACCAATTTATAAAATTAAATTTGCTGTCCATATTGAAAATGTGCTATAATGAATTTGTAACCAAAAAATTTCAAAGTGCCTGCTAGTGTGTTCGAGTGACAGGATGTAGGTGTTAGCAATGTTAGTAAATTGGAGATTTTATGGGCTGGGAATACATTTTTACTTTTCTCATTTAAAATAATGGAGTATAGACTTCCACTATCCAAAACATTTGCTAATGTTTTCAGGAGAGCTGCCTGTATGCTGAAACTTGCTAGGAATGCATATGATAAATCTGTATGATATGAACCTGATTTATGATTTAGATGGACCTGAAGATCTCCAGCGAGTGTGTGGCCCAGTGGAAGGACAAACCCCTGATAACCAAACTGGGTCAGATCACATGCAAAACGCTCAAAGGAGGAAATATCAGCTAGATTTTCCACAGCTGTGCCCTGTTTCCCATCTCCGTGACTATCACCCTCTCCCACAGCCAGGTCTGAAGCTGCTCAGGAAGGAATGGGAGAGTCCATTAACCTGGGGCGCAGTCTGGGCCAATGTAACTGATCAATGCCATTATTAACCGTTAACCACAACTGCTGACCACGTTCACACTGGAAGGTAAACGGTGGACCTGTATGAGGCACCAGACTACCTGGTTGTGAGGCCACCATGGTTGTGCAGTGTGAACATTTCACATTTGCTACTGTGGTTTCATCCAGTGATTGGGCCTCCACAGTCTTGGCCTAACATTGCATGAAGGTTGTGGTTTTGTGCTTAACTGCCAGATGGTGCCCTCTCTTTGTTGCCTTTCAGTACATCAGTGAACTCCCTCATCACACCCTATGGACAGGAGGAGTACCTTTTCCTTCCTTTGCTCTGCAGCCCCTTGTATCTCCCATTCCACACACGGTGTTGAACATTCTGAGAACACAGGTCTAGGAGGATGAATGGGCAGTGTTGTTGGCTGGGGGGTGGGTGCTGGTTGTAATATTGCTTAGATATGTATTGGGTCTTGGCTGCACTGTATCATTCAATCTCATAGCCACACCATAAATTACAATAAACATAACTGTCAAACTCTCACAACTTGTCTGTGTTTTTGGTCATTTGGGAACTGGGGTATAGTAGAAAAAAATCAGACTGGTGTGTATGCTGAGGGTTGTTGGTGTGAGTCCCAGAAAGGTTTTTCTGTAGCTCCCGTCAGAAAGTCACTTAACTCGAACTGTGGTAAAATATTCAGGTATATTGATAAAGAAAAAAAAAAATGAATGGCTATTTGATGAAGGAGTTTATATAGAATAATCAAGAATTTTGTACATCAGTTGTGATCAGTAGGTTTTGTTGTAATGGATGTTAACAGTGAGACTTAGTGGATTTATTTCAGACTTTTTTTTTTTTTTGTAGGTTTTGCACTAACATTTAGGTTTGCCTTTTTTGTTTTAAAGTGGGTGATATGCTTGTTACATGGTTTGGACTAAACCCATCATAGGAACCATGATGGTTTATAGGGCTGCTGTTGGCACCTAAAGTGAATACCTACTGGTTAAAAACTTGTCCTTCAAGACTTTACTTTCACTTTAGTGTGTGGCCTGTAGAGCTAAGAAAGTCAGTTCAAGTGTAAAGCAAATACATATTCTGTGTGTATATATTTTTCCATACTAAGGATTTGTGTGCTGAGCTGTATGACCTTCAAGGCTGCTGCAATGAACTCTCAACCAACATCAAGTGGCTTTTCCAGCACTTTTTTCACAAATGTCCACGGCAACTAAGTTTGAGGTTCAAACGGAATTCATCTCTGCTAAAACTTGTAAACAGAGTAAAGCTTTCTGAACATGAATTCTAATGGATTTTTATTTATTCATACTTTTTCCATCTTAACAAAGATATCAGCTGTACATTATCAATAATTAACGTAATAGCTTCAGTATTTCAATTTCCGAGGCTGAAGGTATCTGGCTCAACGCCCAGTGGAAGTTCATCTCTTCCTTTTCAGATGATTTTTGTAAGGCCAGCTGTGCAAGGCTGCATCAAAATAAAGGTACAGTATTTACCCACTAAGGACAATGACAGTGGATGAGCTGCAGAAAGCAATTGCAGTTTAGGTCCTGAATAAAGATTTTACTCCCAAGTTTTTTTGGTGTTCAGTCTTTAAATTGTGCTATTTTATAGGAAGATTACAATGTCTCCCTGGTTACAATAACTGGTTAACCAAGGTACTGTTCAGATGCCTAGGGAGCCAGCTGACATCGTCTCCCATGACAGAAAGTCCCAGCCACTGGAAAAACCCTGCTGGGAGTCTAGCACAGCCCCAGTTCAAACACAAAGGACCACTGTGTGACCGCCGGCTTGACAGTCCTCAGCCACGGTGGTAAGGGCAGAGCTTCTCCTTCAGTGTCAGCTGGGCATCTTGTGTACCGCTGACTTTTTTATATAAACTGAGAGCAACTAAAATTAACATCACTTAAGTTATTGAGCACGTCAAAGTGCATGTAGCAGACAGGTTTGCAATGAAGTGACTGCAATTTTGAGCAAACAGTTTTAGCTACAAAGACAATAACAAAAAACTAAACTGAATGAAATGAAGTGTCTATACCTGTGTGTGTGTATATATATATGTGTATATATATATATATACGTATGTATGTGTGTGTGTGTTTGTATGTATCTGTTGTGATGCCAGTGTAGGGCTGGTGTGGTAACAGTGCACAGTCAAAAATGTGTAAAAAGACACTCTTTTGTAATATAGCTAAGAAGCAGTTTTTTATCTTTCTCAAAAAGACTGTACTGTAGCCACACCTGGGCAGGAGGGACTGCCACATACAGTTCAAAAGGTCCGGTGCGGCGTTTTACTTTTCAAAGTGCTCTTCTAATACAACATTTGAATATGCAGGTATCCCTTTTTGTCAAGCATGACTTACTTATTCCAAAACAAAATGAGGAAAAATTTTTTTGTTTTTCAAATTTAGATTTAAAAATACGGTTGAATTTGAAAAGTAAAACTGTATATATAAAAAGCTTGAGGTCAGCTGTAATACCATGAGTATGAAATAAACAAATGGGAAAAAGTAGTACTTCACCTACACTCCAAAAAGGAATACTGCATTATTTTAATAATACGCTCACTTACCTTGTTTTAAAAGGGATAATTTAAAATTTAGAAACAAAGAGTCAAATATGCTCAGGAATGTAAGATAACACACAGGTTTTCAGCCTTCTGAAAGTAACAGAAGAGGGCACTACCCATTCTGACCACTAGGTGGCAACTTAAACTTGCAGTCAAAGACTTATAAAAACAACATTCTTGAGGGTAACGCTCCAAAAATTGAAACTAAATGGTCCAAAATAAAGCTATAAAATTAAAGATATTAAAGATCCACAGCTATTTTTTTGCATAAATATACAGGTTGCTTTAAGGCTAAGGCTTCTAGTAAGATGTTCTCCAGCTGAACAGGTCCAGCGATTTTTCTCGATCATCTCACAACCGCTTTCTTTTGGAGTTCCGTTTTCTCTCAGTGCTCTCCACAGTCTGATTGGTCCGTCCTCATGGAGCTTGCTCTCTTTCGTGAGGTGAGCGGTGCTTCGACCGTGTTTGGAGCTTCTGTGCTACCTGTGAGGAAGACACGTGTTGGGAAAGGAAAGGATTGACTGTTGTACGGCCATGGATGCATAACAATAAGAATTGTATCAACTGCATCATCGGTCGAGACAAAGAAATTCAGTTTGGACTAGAACATGAATGTCAGTGGATGAGAAAACAGCCATCACCTGCTGCTGCTTGTAGCAAAGTACAGTTTGTCCAAATTAGGCTAGAAAGCATCAGTTATTCTGATGAGTTGAGATGATGCCACATACTGATAAATTTTGAAAATCTTGCTCAGCAGGATCAAATAGCAAATGATGATACCCAAAATGCAACACAAAGTCCAGTACTTCTCACTTAAATTCTGTGAATGTTATAACCTTGGAGGGAGTCATTTTGCAGCAGTTGGCCAGGGTGACAATATGTGCTCCCTAATATATCATATGGTCAGATTAAATTGACATGAAGAGAGGTAAATCCTTACTCGTTGCCTCTTTTCTGTCTTCTGGTTGTGCGTTCTGGCCTGCAGATTGCACCTGTTCAGTCTGCCCGTTGGCTGTGCTCACTGGCTTCTCAGCTGGAGACCCCTCTGTCCTTTTGCTCTGGCTCACCAGCTTGCCCTGCTGATCTGATCCATGGCCTGGTTTCCTGGCGACGGGAGGGGGGACTTTACTGGGTCTCTTGGTAGCAACAATGGGCTTTCCTTCGGCAGTTACAAGGTTAGCTGTGTTGGAGACCTCCATGAGCTCTGCTACCAGGCTCTGCTTGAGGCTGGACTGGACCTCAGGGGATGAAGGTGTCTCAATGACAACCTTCTTTGTGCTCCTGGAGAAGATGAAACTGGCAGTAGAGGCAGGGGACTTGTGCATATCTCCTAATTCGGACAACCTTGGAGAAAGTACCCCAAACTCCCCAGCACTGTTTGAGGGGAGGGAGGAGCGCAGGTTGAGCCTAGCTGGAAGTCCATCTTTTGATGTCATGGCAGCAGTCTTCATCCGAATAGCCTCCTGCAGCCTCATGGAGGGTGGTGCTCCAGCAGGTCCGGAGGATTTCATGGACAGGGACTTGCGGATGGGCTTCTGGGGAACACTCTGGCCACAAGTTTGGGTCTGGCTTGGGGCCTGACTGGAACTGCTCCCATTGATGCTTTCGCTATCAGCAGGATTCGTTGTCTGATCATCACTGACATTAACAGATCGCAGGCGGACCATCTGGAGAAGGGAGGGTGTGACTAGGGGAATGTTGGCATCCTCCTTCGGCACGGGTGAGCTCCTGCTCCGGGGCAGCTGGTCTTTATTTTTGCTCTCCCAGTTCATGATTCCTGACTGTCTCTTAAAACTCACTGAAGTCAGTTTTTCTTCTGAGAGTTGGGGTGTAAGGGGAGCTTCGGGGGGAGAGGCAGGGAAGGCAGCTATTGAGGGAGCAGGCAAGTTTACAAGTACTGTGGGTGGTGGAGGTGGTGCTTCTTGTGGTGGTGGCGGTATGCCGTCTGGTAAAGGAGGCAGGTCCTGATTTGAGTGTGGCACTTGTGGGACCTGCAATGGATTCTCTGTAGAGTCATTTTGAGTAGACCTTGGCTGTATAGTCAGAGAAATCTCTGGTGCATTAAAAAAGACAATGCTAGGAGGTAAATCTGTGTTATTCTGGGTCACAGACTCTTCTTCTGGGTGTTTACTTCCCTCCACCACGGCTGGAATGTCAGCCTGCAATGACGTAGCTGGCTCTGTTTCTGAAGTACTTTCCTCCAAAGACACAGATGTTGCCTGAATATCAGTTACAGTAAGGAAACCCTCTACAGCATCTAGCAGGGTTTCCTGCAAGACAAGTGGTGGAGGTGGAGGAAAGTCCGGCTCATCTTGCTCTTCAAAGACAGGTGCGGGAGTCTCCTCAATGGGAGGAGGTGGAGGAGGCCAGCAGGATTCCACTGTGGTGCTCAGCTGGTTATCTTCTAGGAAAGAAGAGGATACAGATGAAATAAGATTATTTTTTGAGGGGGGTGGGGGCGGATGATAACCAGGAGGTGGGGAAGGAGGAGGAGAAATGCCAACAACTTTGGATACGTCAGCTGAAAATGTCTCCATAGATTGTGTGTCGGTTCCCCGTACAACAATACCACGGTCTACAGTCTCTGGGTTTGCAGCTTTAATCATCTCTTCTTCAAGTGTAGCATGGATTTCTACTTCAGCAGGAATCTGTACCAGTAGACTTTGCTGAACTTTTGTTGAGTCCTTTTTATGTACCACCAGACTACTCTTTTTCATAACTGGTGGCGGTTCCTTCCTTAGTATAGCTGGAGTCTCTTCTTCTGTCTTTGGGGTGGTAAGAACACATACTTTGAAATGATCAAGGTTGTTACTTGTATCTGTTAGTTCCTCTTTCTTCTGAACTGGTAGACTGGGTTCTTCTGCTTTTGGATCCCCCACCTCTGAAGACCCTTTTACCCATTTAGAAGTAATCTCTGGTTTATGTTCTGAAACTGGCTCATTTCTTTGTAACTCTCCTTCTTTCTTTTCTTCTGTTGCATCCTCTCCTGGTGTCTGTGTGCCAGGTAGTTTATGCTCATCCCCCACAGTTTCTTGTTTTTGGTCCTGCGGAAGTGGTTTTGGGTGTTGCCTCTGAGGCACGCCCAACCAGGTTGCTGCAGTTCTTGAGCCACACAGCAACTCAAAGGTGCATTTCTTGTGCATCCATGTCTCTGGAGGTGGGGGGAGAGGCGCTTGAACTTTTGGCGGTGGTGGAATGTCAAACGCTTCCCTGAGTATTGTTTTTCTGGATGAAGTGGCGACCTTGTCCATTCCCACAGTACTAGGGGGCAAGGCTTTGGGAATGTTAGAAGCTTGGGTTTTAGCCTGAGCATCTTGTTGAACAGTTTCTGACACAGATGAGGACAGAGAAGTCAGTGAAGATGAGATGGAGGCAGCAGGAGATGCTCGAGAGCTCATGCGCTCTGGTTTGGCAGGTTTTTCCTTTTTCTTTCCAGGGGAGGGGGGATGGATCTCTTTGGCAGATAGGGTTGGGGTGCCACTCTGGCTTGAGTAGCCACTGGAAGGGGACAAGGTCCTTTCAAACTTGTTCCCCTGAGAGGGCACCTTTTGTGGTGAGGATTCACTGGAACCTGGTACACTTTCAGGGGTGACAGTCTGATCAGATGTAAGTACACTGGAAGTTAGAGAAGACCTAGAATCATCCAGCAAGCAGGAGTTGGTAGAGTTTGTAGGACTTACAGAACTTAGAGACAAGTTTTGATTGACAGCGTCCTCAACTGTGTTGCTGTACTTTACTCCATTGACTACGGACAGCATTCCACCACCAACTCCACAATCATTGGAGTCGATCTTCAGTATCTCTTTACAATGTTGCTTGACCTTGTCTTGGTGCAAGGAGTATGTTCTCTTGGGTGGAGCTGGAGGCATCTTTGTCTTCATCACGGCCAAACTGCGCATAAAGGAGCCATCACTCTGGTGGCTCTCCCCATCATTCATCTCCTGTGTACCACAGAGTGCTGTTTCGACCTGTTGCTTGGTGCCTGCGCTGGCTGAACTGACCCAGCTGGTGGCACTGCTGAGACTCACTCTGTCCGAGGCAGGTGGCCTGACCAGTTCCCTGTCCTTCTCCATGCCATTAGGGACTTGGGCACTGCCCTTGGAGGAGATGGTGGAAGAGTTGGAGATTACAGTCTCAGAAGACTGTGAGTGGCTCCAATTGGAGCATGCAGAGGAGGGTACACGGGGGGCGGCAGAGCGAGATGAGGCTGGGCTGGCTGACAGACTGCTCTTGCTAACAGTGCGCACGCTGCTCCGGCTGCGACTGCGATTGATCTCTATCACATCCACAGCTGCGGGCAGAATTGCGTTGGGGATGATTGTGGACAAATAGGTGGCCTGTGGTGAGATTGACATGACAGGGCCTTGAGGCTCATTCAAGAATCCACCTGTTGTCAATCCTGGCACGGCCAGAGACTTAGGCCTCTGTAAGTTTGTGGGGCAGATCTCCAGGGTGTCCTTGTAAACCTGCTTAATGTGGTCTTTCAGGAGCTGCTCTTCTTTGGAGGACTGCAATAGTTCGATGTTCTGGAGATGCACACGTGCTCCTCTGTGAGTGCCAGTTGGGATTTCTCCATCAATAGTGGGAACGACCACGATATCAGGAGGACCTTCCCCTCCATTGGGCAGCTTTCCATCCATTTTTGGTTGAAGCATTACCCCTCTCTCCAGTCCTTTAGGGAACAAAAGCATTAAATGTTCATTAATACTTAATTGATATTCATCATACTTTGCATTGCCGGCTCTTTATATGTTTTGTGTATTGTCGTGAGTTAATGCGTATCATGCTAAACTGAACTTAAATAAAAGTTTACCCAAAAATCCTTTTAAGGAATTTCATCCTTTCAAACATCTGCAAGAAATGTTTTGTGCATCAAAGTAAGGAATTGGTTAGTTGATTTTTTTATGATCACGGAAGAATAAATGGTTTTGACACAGATGACAGAAATGAAGGCGGCAGATTTGGCCCACGTGCTCCATGTTACTCCTCCCTGAAACACACGGGCTTTAGCAGACATCACTGCATCCCCAATGCCTCTGTTCTTAATCCAGTGCTCCCGCTAACCGATAGAAGCTGTTGTAAGGCTTTAGTTAGCTTCATTTGCCACAGTTTACAAGTACTGCTTATTTTGTTCTCATAACTGGTTAATAATGACTATAATTGGGTAATAATAAGGTTTTTATGAATGAATAGTATATTGTAACGTATGTTATATATATTTTTGAGTGAGAAAGTGGGCAGCAGTCATTTTCCGGTGGCACAATTTAATTCAAAAGCGCTGTGGATGTACCTAGCTCTTTCTGGACATGGTGTGGTATTCCCATTATGGTAGTCCTCCTGCTTCTCCTGCGGGATTTTTCGAGCCTCCTCACTGGGTTGAGAGGTTTGAATGTGGAGCCTGCTCAGAAGGTCAGAAAGGAACAAGCGAGAGAAACATTTATGTCCTTGCAGTAGTATTTGTTTGTATTGTGATTGTTATTACTAGAAAGAAGAAGAATAAAATATACAAGGCCGCCCACTGCCATCTCCTGTTGCTACAGTCGCAGTGTGTTTACACTACATGCTGGACTATGGGTTACCATTGCTTTGTCTGAACACGATGTATTTCAGTGCCTGCTGTTTAGTTTGAATCTTATCAGGGCAGGATGCTTTACTATGTGTTGTCATGCTCCTTGAGAGAAGTCGGCTGGTTTTGCACACAGCTGTGCAGAAGCTTGGTGTCATCACTCTATTAGAAACATTGTGTGTTAAAGGTCTCGGTATCTTACCTTGGCGAGCTAGAGCTGTCCTTGAGGAGACTGTTGATGCGGTGTCACCCGTGATACTTGGAGACCCCAGAGACCCCCCCCTTTCGTGGTGGCAGGCACCACCCCCTGACTGTTGGGTTATAATTAATAGCAGGGGAGATAGTTACAATTTTTGATGGTCCTAGCACTACTGTTTGAATGTATGAGCTTTAACCTCTTGTAATCTCTAGTACTGGCAATAAACTTGAGTTTTTATTTTTCATCCCTTGTGTCATTTCACTCATTTGAGCAAGTTTACTCACAAAAGGGGAAATCGTGAGGAACTCGTAAATTGTTATTTGTAGGGAAGAGAAACACTTACACTGATACTTTCAGCATCAAGACCATTCTTGTTCTCTGTGGGCAAAAGGTGTAGAAAACCTTTATGGAGATGTTACAGCAACTGGGAGTCACTTAGGAGAGAGGATGCTGGAGGTGGGTTTAGGGGTTTTGGGTCACTGAGGGTAGAAGGGAAGAGGGTGGGGATGGTGGGTATTGGTCGTTCATACCTTCCTGCTGCTGGATTTTGAGCCCCTCCTGTGCCTCAGAGTGCAGTACTTCCAGGTATCGTGGTCTGCTGCCCTCAATAAACACATTCTCCTGGTAATGTGGGGAACTTTGAAAGTGTACAGTCAACCGGCGGTCATCCTCTGGTTTGGAGGCAGCTGGAAAAGGGACACAGAAATTGGGGCTTTTGGTAAACGGGATGCATAAGAGCAGTTCAACTACAGGTCACTTTCAGACACTACATCTTTTTTTCAGGCCTAGAATCCTGATTCTGTGTAGTTTTGATCTCATAGATCAAGTCCCATTAGATAAATCCCACAGTACAGGAGAAGGTCAAAATGGTATCTGTTACAGTCTCAGCTTGGGGGGAGCACAGCTTCTACTGTGAAAGTGTGGGTCACTTCCAGGCCACCTGCCCTTCCAAATTGGGAAGATAGGGTGGTACTATATTGCCAGTGCTATCCAGTGCATGGATGAGTGGAACCCACTTGTTAGGTTCATGTTTGATGCTTGTTTGGGGTATGATATTAAAGGTAGTAAGATAGCAATCATATGGAAGTGTTATATGGTTGCATGTTTGCTTCTGCCCCAGAACAAATGTAAGCTTCTGGCATAGTGAGAAGTAAAAACAGGGGGACATAGGCTATAGCCAGGAACAGGAGCCCCTTATGTCACTGAGTCAGGTCTGGTGATGGTAATTCAAGAAACTAAAGCTCAGGGCATTTATGGTGCGCTTTGGCAGAGGGCTACATAGAGAGGAGTATTCTTACTACACCTTACACTTGGTGATTTGCTAAACCCAAAAAAAATTGATCTACTGTGGTGGAAATGCACACTACTACGGAGAGCTTCTGCTTTCCTGGCAGTTTTTCAGGATTTTGCCATGTTATCCCTATGTTAGTTCCAACTACATGGAGCATAAGTAAGTTGCAGGGTGATGAAGGAGAGCCAAGTGAATGACGGTCATGGATGAGGGAGCTCAGGGTTTAAAACAGCTCAGAAAAGCTTCATGGACTAAAATGAAGAGAACAAGTTGAATAACCTCTTCTTGTTTGGATTGTCATCCAAGAACCTAGATAAATATTGCTAATATAATTATGTTAATTCCAGTCTCACACACACACACACACACACACACACACACACACACACACACACATATTTATGATGCTGCAGAAATAATGTTCCAGAAGCCAAAGGAGGCAATAATGGTCTCGAAGTTTTTCCAAATTTTGTTGCTTTGAAGAATTTCCCAATGTTGTGCAACAAATTGGTTCAGAATGTTACCGCTGGCAGTGAAGGAGTTACAGTTCTGCCCCTGTTTTCCTTGGATGTTCAAACAGCCAAAAACTGCCATGCTTCTCTGGAGGCACAGCGGTCCCGTTGCCCTCACAATCTGTCTGTCCAGTCTGCTCCAAGCCACAGGGTCAAGAAGACTTGTGTGCATTTGATTCTGGCATGCATTCAGGTTTCAGATTCAGTGTTTCTGCTAAATGAAATTTCCTAAACCACATGTAATAAATCCAGCAAAAATAAACGCTCCTATGTAGTGAAAAGTGTGAGCACACCTGGGTAACCTGAACAATACTTGTGTGGGAGGAACCAGCGGGTTCTCCGTTTACCTCCTAATAGGAACAATATACTACTGTGTTGTTTGCTGGGCTCTGCACATCCCAGGTGGGCTCACATCACAGGGTTTTGTACTGTGTGCTGATTTACCTTTGCTGAAGTCTGTGTGACGTGAAGTAGTTTTGTTTTCACAAATTAAAAAATCGGTGCAGCTTTGTGGATTAAGTGCAAGAGCTGAGGAATTGTACCCCTGAATGTAGTCATTTCTACAATGAATTTCCTTCTGTCTAAGTGGTGAACCATGTGTGAACTTGGATGCACACAGGTAGCCGAAGGTACGAATGTTCCATATTTTAAATCTGTAACAATAGCATATTGGTGAGCGCTGCGTCTACATCTGCTGTGGAAGGTAATAAAGTTGATTTCATTTCTCCTGTCTGGCAACCCAGTCTGTCCAGGGTTGTGGAGAAGAGGGCAGATGTGTCTGAGTGCCCCTGGCAGGGCAGTGGGTGCACGTGCTGGGGCAGCGTGACAGAAGTTCCCCAGGGTGTTGTGAGAGGGAGCAGTGGCGGTGCCGCAGCTGAGCTGGAAAGGTCATGTTGGAGCGAGGCGCTCTGCAAAAAAGCGACATGGCCATCCAACACACCGCAGGAGAATTACTTCAATAATGGACTGGGCTCTGTACAGGAAGGAGCCTGACCTTCGACCCCTGCCCAGACAACTTTGTAAACCGGAACAACTTCATACGAAATAATTCAGACAATAGGAGTCCGCACCGTGTGTTGTTAGAGTCACTATTTCTCAGTGCAGAAGGCTGTTAGATGAAAACTGCTGAGCTATTCATCACCTGTGTTTCGTCCTACCGGCAAATCCTTCATTAAAAGGTGCATTCTTGCCTGATTCTGCATATTGTTTGCTTGCTGTTGTTAGAATTTTATCAAAAATACTCTCTCAGTTCTGTATGCAACTGCTCATATAATGTATGCTGGCAAAAACAGTGATGTTAGATCAGTTGACCCTACTTTGAGGACCCTATGTGCATCTGTGTCTCTCTGTGGGTGAAATGCACTTTTATTTACTCTGAATCGTACATCAAATGTTGACTAAACACATAAATGAAATGTAAATGTATACTTGGGGAGCCCGCTGGAGTGACACAAAAGCTTGCGTCCTTACAATTTATCCGAGCCATTTGCAACATACAGCGTTGGGAGGAGAAGAGAAAGGTTGGTGCTGGATTGGACCAGAGGGACACTCGTGTGGGCAGAAATTCTGTGGAATGTGCGCCCTTTTCCTGCCCCATAGGGTTGCAGATTTGTGTTGAGATGAGTTCTCACCATTGGGTTTACTGACTCTGACTGGCTAACGTGGTCCAAACAATTCCCCTGGAGCAAACCGGCAGATGGCCAACAGATGTTCTACACAACCCAGGCTTTGCCTCTTAATTCCTGGCCAGTTAATCCTGCAGAGCAGCACGCCTTGGCAGATTAGCTGAATTGAGCCTTTAGGTCAATGTGCCATAGGGTGTCTGTGCCAAGTGTGGAACAAAGCTAAGGGTGCATCAGCACTCAGCTTCTTCATCTCATCCTAGGAAACAAACACTCCTCAAACTTGGGCTCACAAACTTCCAGAGACTTCACCACAGAACTGAAGGTGGCACAGAGGTGAAAGCACCTACCAGATGCATGAGCAAGGGGTTGCTGGTTGATGTTAGAGGGAGTGCATGTGTATTTAGGTTGACTTGCGGTAGACATTTGTGTTGTGATGAGGGTCACTGTGAACAAACATTGGGCTGCAACTAAAAACCATCAAGTTCTTGGGCAGTGGCATAAACCTTCCTGATCTCAATGTCAGGATTAACACATTGCAAGCTGAAACCTAAATGTAATATTTCTTATGCTTCACAAAATTTTTGCTATGCCTGCAAGTGTACAAAAACAAGTGGTCGCCGTGTATCGGACATCACTCGAGCGACCCAGAATCTTATGACTGCGTAGAGGGCTGAGGTCAGCATACAGAAGACTCAGAGAAACAGGCTAGATTGTGTAGGCGAATTGCTGGCAGACTGTTCAGTGGGAGTAGAGAAGAAAAGGGCCACCTGACAGCAATCTCGGGCCAAGCAACAGTCACCCCACAGAACAGTACCGAGTCTCATATGGCTGCCAAAGTGGAAACCCCATCCTTACTTCTGTGGTAACCTGCACCCGATGGCCCCCCTTTACAACCAAAAGGATAAAAGGGAGATGAAAAGCCCCTACTTTAGCCACCCCTACTTTAGTCCATTAGCTAACTCACCCCCCACCCCCTACCTAGATCTCCTACCGTCAACCTTGGATTTTGTGATGCGTTCAATGTCAGGTACCATTTCAGCAGTCACAATGACACTAATGGCTAATAAGCTTGCTGGGGCATTGCAGCCGAATTCATTCAATTCAAACATTCGCAAAATGGAGCCTCAGATTTACCGGCCAGGAAAAGAACCGCAAGACTTTGAGAAGATTGTGGAAAGCCTGAGCTTAGGATGGAGGGCGAGATGTTTACTTTTTCTCGTAAACCGTCTGCACCAATCACACTGACATACGAAGATGTCTTGTGTCAGGTCATTGCAGACAAGGGGTCCTAGGAGACAAGAGCAGAAGCCGCTGTTATCTGTCTGAGCTCCTTCTGTGCTCCTGGTTATTCAAGAGAAATCCCCCTTCACCCCATTCAGTGCTGAGCCATAAGCTCAAAGAAACTGGGCTCAAACTCCTTATCTTGGGGGGTGGGATTGATCTCCAAGTGCTGCAGTCTACAAATGCCTTAATGCTGCTAACAAATATTGGTAATCTTAAGGGCAGCACATTAGCGTCTGCTTCTGACAGATTGACTCCAGTGCTCCTTTTATCTCCTCTCTGTCTTACAAACCACCACCACAAATCAGCCCAAAACTGAACAAATTCACAATGAGTTAAATGAAAATGGTGCTGCTGTTACTCATAAACAGAGCTGGCTTGAATGAATCGTTATTATTCGGAGGCAGTAAAAGGATTTTTAGGTTGACGAAAAAGTTGGTGTGATGCTCTTCTGCAACTTCACCGGAAGCTTACATACCTTCGTAGTCACCTCACATTCTATTCAGAAGCCCCGCACTGCCACCAAAAGTAAGCTGCAGATCCCAGAAAGCAGAGACCTGCAAAGAGCAGCATTCTTGTACTCACCCTTCTTCTTGAAGACGGACAGTAGGGACCGAAGGTTTTTACTCAAGAAAACAACCATGTCTGCTCTGGGAACATGGTCGTGAAGATGAGGTTGAAGAAGAGTGGTGTGAGGCGTGCAGAAGTCCCTGTTGCTATGCAAGGTCCAGCTCCGATTTGTTTAGCCACTGGATTGGGTTTACTGACCCACAGCTGACTGGGAAGGATATCTGAATTGGACACAATGTGATCTTCTATGTGCTTCTTACCCCAGCTGCCGAATCTTGCTACCCACTCCTCCTTCCCCACCTCCTCTTCGTCCTCCTCCTGCTGTCCTTCACAGCTTCTAGCACCCCCCGACTATTGTCTGGTTTAGCCTGGCCCCCAACTGCACTTGCAGTCCAGCCCTCATCCTGCTGGACTTTCAGGGCCTTTTTAAACCCCCCAGATCTTGGAAAACATTCCGATTTCACAGTCAAGTGTAGAAACCACAAACTGCTTGTAGAGCTGCCAAAACCGAGGAAGGGAAGGACACACGTATGAAAAATATTCTCCTTGTGGTTTCCTCGAGTCCTCATACGAGTAACAAAGGGCACGTTTTCTCTTGCGCTCTATCTCTTTCTCTCTCTCTCTCTCTCTCTCTCTCTCTCTCTCAATTTTCAACAGTGGTCTCTTCAGTCAGCCAACTTTCTAGAAAAGAATTCATTCTAGTGATGACAAAAGGCATTAGGCTCCACCTCTTACTATTAGACCTACTGCCACCAGACCTACACGCACGCACGCATGCACGCACGCACACATGCATGCGCAGTTATAGCTCTCTTTCTCGTGTGCTATTTTGTTGTTAAAGTAATGAATTGAAAGTGACAGCAGCATTCAAGTTTGGGGGGTAAATAATGGAAGGAAGGGAAGGCTGGGGTCCTTTCCTCTAGGGTGGGAGTTGCCAGATCTCAGTTCCAAACAAAAACGCACAGGGGGCACAGCTAATCCCCAAATCACTCTTTTGCTCGTCCCAATTTTCTGGCACGGGCCAAAGTCACAGCAGGTGGAAGCCCCAAAACTACCCCAACACACCCCCCCCCCACCCGACACTCCAATTGCCAGTTGTCAAAAAGGAGAAGCTGCCTGCTGGGTTGGGGGTGGTTCGGTTGGTAGTAAACAGGATGTGTACAGGTTCAGCCTCTACCTCTGGTTCCTACATCCAGGTTGAAACAAATGGCTTTAATTGACTCAGGTAGGAACTGGGATGCTGTAGAACTGTTCAGTACAGTGCAACACCCAGGAGACTCACACACACACACACACACACACACACACACACACACACACAAACTCTCTCTCTCACTCTCTCTCGCTCTCTCAGGACCACAAATCATTTAAACAACAATGAATTTATTTGACTTTTATTTTTACAGTATATTTTGTACTTAGATTCCAGAAAAGATATTATTTTTTACTATGCCTATTAAAGAAACATTTTAAAATCTTGTACTTGGTCTAAAATAAGCCCTTTCTGGCATCCCACAGACATGAAATATGCACCCCATTGAATCTGTGTATTTTTGGTCTTTTACCGCACACATTGTTTCCAAGTTTGTGCTTTTTGTGGGCATTTTGAATTTTGCAGCTGAACCATTGTACACTTTAGCCAACATAGCTCCTTTTCTGAGGACTGTCCTGCCCTGTCTCAGTATCCTCACCCCTGTACTGTTCAGCTCAGAACATGAGCTGGGGATGTGAATAAATCTCTGTCCATCAGCTTGGTTTTCCTCCATAGCACCTTCCTACAAATTCCTTCCCTCCTTTTTAAATTCCAGCACTGAGCCTCCACTTTATCTCCTCTGTCCCACATGTTGTCCATCTGTCTTTATGGGGCGCTAAGCATCCTTGTTAACTTCTTGTTCTGCCCACATATGTGCCCAGAACCCCTTCATTACCCCCTTCCAGCTTTGCCTCTTCCCACATCTCAGACCACTTGGCAAGCCACATTGTCCAAAACAACAGAAAAAAATATTTTAATATTTTTCTATAAAGGTTGCGGTTAAGCTTCTCGCCCAACACTTCCCACAACTTTAAACACGAACATACAGGAAGAGAAGATGACAAGCAACCAAAACAAGCCAACAAACAAATAAATTTGGTTGCACAGAAACAAGATTTCGTCACTGCAGGTACACATAAATGTGATAAACCCTTTTCATGCCTTTTCAAAATTTATGCAGACTGTCAGACAGTTACATAAGAAGGTGCGATCGACACTGTAATTATTCCCCAAACACACCCACACACATAAAGGCCAGCAGTTTAGAGACAACAGGGAGATCCCCTCCCCTGACCTGACCAGAGACCCTGTTGTCCCCTATTTGTGACAAGCATGAATATTCATCAGTTACTTTGCAAATACGCCATCTGGCTCATCTCAGAGCCCTGTGTGTGTGTGTGTGTGTGTGTGTGTGTGTGTGTGTGTGTGTGTGTGTGTGTGTTTATGCCAATGTAACGTTAACCCCAAATCCCTTACACTGACTTCAGCATTTCATCAAGGTTGCATGGAGTTTAGGCATTTTTTTTTTCCATTTAGCAAAGGTCTCTCATATCTATGTCTGTGCAGTCAACCACTGCTGCACTTCTGCCAACAAAAAGAGTCGCATAAAGCTCCTCTGAAGCTGATTTTTTTGTAAGAAAATTAATATATTCACAGAAGGTATTTGGACACCAGCATGCTGATATAAAAGCCTTGGAATACAGACCAAACACCTTACAAATCAAAGTCATTCCTTCTTATCGAGGCCCCATCTCCAGTCACAAAACAGCGAGTGTTGGAAAAAAGTTCATCCACCGAAACAAAAAAACTAATTCAAGCTCAATGGTCGAAAGCTTCCCTCGGGGACAAAACCTAAACTAGTTTGAAAGCCACTGTGACATATTAGTGATAATGTATACTGCCATTTTTTGACTTGGGAAGCTGGAAACTCTGCAAAATGAATTTCTGTTTAACAGATATACCTATTTCTAGAGCATTCTAGAAACAGGTATGTTTTTATTTATGCATAAATGACCACAACCCATGAGGAAGACTAGTTTATCAGTTTAACACTGTGGTTCCAATGGACCATAAACAGCACCAGAAGATCTCAGCTAGAGCCCAAACACGCAAAGCCTGACTGTGGGAAAAAGTATCTCTTTTAAGTATAACTGATTATTTTTACTTTGGAGCCCATTGTACCAGGAACAGCTCCTTTGGCCTCAGGACACGACAGTGGTGCAGCACTGACAGCCAGTTCACTCCCCACATGAGCAAACAGTGGTGTGTTTGTTCAATTTTAGAACCTTGCCTGAGTATGTGTGTGAGTGTGTGTGTGTAATACCATGTTGAACAGATGAATCCTTTTGCTTCCTACGAAATTGCACTACTGCATTCCACTAGATGCCGCTAAATTGCTCAGAATGACCTTAAATGTGGAGCACAAAAGTTTAAATTTGATTTCAAATAGCGGAAAAACAAATGCAGTCGAAAATAAACGTCAGAATGTAGGATGAAGATATTTTACAAAATCTTAAAATGAGAAATATTTAAGCCTATTATCAGCCAGCTATTACTGTGGAACCAGAATACCAGAAAATGAGGCAGAAGGATGATTGCAGAATCCAGCAGGGGGGGCTGTTATGTATTTTTCATCAGCTGAGTTAGCGCACACACACACACACACACACACACACACACACACACACACACACACACACACACATACACACACACACACACACACACTCACTCCACTCTCTCTAATGTCATACGACCAGACAGAGAAAGTCACACTAAGCGATAACCATTGAAACGCAATGAGGATAGAGGCTTAGTGGAAATGTGTTCATTCAATTATTCAGAAGATCTTAAGCAAAAAAGCTTTGATTTGTCTGCGTCTCTGTATTCCTGTTAAACCCCAACCTGAATTCTCTTTTAATGAAGCTATGCAATGTACATTGGCTATTCTTAAACAGCTGGCAAGGGGATGTATTCTGCGTACCACACTAGGTGCTCCATCTACGAATGCAGGGCTGACTGTACTGTCCATCTTTCCTTCCTCACAAAAGTTAATATCTGAGCTACATTATAACTCGAATGAATCCTGCAATATCTGGACATCTTTTTGCTCCTTCTTGCTAAGTACATCTAGTAAGCACTTTTGCCCTTATTGTTCATCTGTATGCATCCGCAGTTTTTCTGTCTACGTTGTTGTGACACAGTTTTGTTTTGTTTGGCTTTTTAAAAAGAAAAACTGATAGCAACAGGAGGAACGAAAACCCAAACTAAGGGCAGACAGCAACTGAGAGAGGTAAACACTGGGGGAAAGTTGCTTAGACAAAAAGACACTCAGATGTATAACACACGTAGGGACATGCACAGTTCACACACACGCATTCACAGTTTGTGCAGGTAGAGAAGTGACATTTAAGGGTCAGGCCAATGTGCTGAGTTCTACCGAGCAGATGGCTAACGCAAGCATTGCGTGTTCTCCGGAACTTGGGCTCGAGCTGAGAAATGACGGTAAGGATGGGTTCACATGATGGCAGCAGGTCAAAACCTGTAGTTTTGAGGAGGTGGATAGGGGTTTATGACATACGACACCAAGCTGAACTGTACTTCCTCGCAGATCATCACACTTACACTCCAAAGCTCTTTAAAACTCATATTTTCCGATTTGCTTATTTTCTGATTGCGCGTCCATGCCTTTGGTAATGCGTAGTTGGGTGGGTGGTCAGCAGGGATGGAGCTGCGAGCCAAGGCTGACCTCACACTTTTCTCCCAGAAGGCCCCAGCTGTGGCAGTTTGTTTTCAAACACATGCACACACACACGCCACGAGTGTCGGGACCCGGTCTTACGTTTACCACTGAAGAAGGATCCAACAGGCAGGAGGCTGCCAATTTCAAATGCCCTATACCTACCAGGTAGCAGCATGGACTGGTCAACCCAATCGTCTCGGCAGTTTTACCTACATCAGGAACAGGCAGTTAACCAGTAACGCCAGCGCACAGCCAGTGTCCACGGTGTCTTCCTCCAACCCCAGTCACCCAGGACCGACTGGGTGCCCCCAGAAAGATAAAGCTCTTGGGTTATGATCTCGTGACTATGGCCCATACTCCACCATAGGGGTTGCAGGGTATCAGTTGGCACCAGTCAGATGCTGCTAGAGACCTGCTGGGAGGATGCCTGTCTCCTTTAACCAGCACAGGTACTGTACATCTCCTTGCATCCTCTCCCCAGGAAGGATGCTGCTGAAAGCTACATGCAATGATCTATCCACCCATCACCCTGGGCTAGGAAATGTATTCTATTGCTGTGTTCCACACCAGATGCTCCATCAGGGCTGACTGTAGTGTCACATCACTGCAGGATGCTATTTTTACCACTAATGCTTCCGCACTGTTCTGAAACCTGACACCTCATGCCATTGCAAGTTGAAGAAAGGACTTTTTTTCCTGTAGAAATTCAGGACAGATATCGGCGTACCGGGAGTGGCTCAGAGTGTCGCAGAGCGTGTTGTTTGCTCAGACCACCGAGTCTAATCTGGTGCGAGTGAATGCAGGTCTGAGGCCGGCGACGCTGCAGTAACAACAGGCCATTGACAGCACGCCTATGGGCGCTCCCGATTGGTCAGCATCAGCCAGCCGCGTTGCCACATTGGAGCTACATTCATGGATTTGTCTTCTCTGGCTATTCAGTTCATCAGCCCACCTCTTGCGTACTATCCTGGTGAGCAGCGATGCATTGTGGTCCGCTGGGACCAGAAGCTTCATTGTCATCGGACCCCACCCCCTTTCAACTTACTCCCTTTGTACCACCCGAGATCGTTGTAGTTGCAGCACAGCAAGGGTCGAAACACAGCCAGCCCCGTGTCTGGGACCAGTCTAGGTCTAGGCCCAGTTCCCAGTGGAACCCCAGGACTGGGAGACAAGAGAGGAATTTTTTTTTACGTATTTTTCATGTGGTTTGGGAGGGGTTAAGAAGGTGAAAATGTTTGTCTGAGGCACTGTCACACCAGGTGGGACAGTGCTGAGAAACAACCATGTGCCATGCACCGATTATGTGAAAAGAACTGCAAAGATTGTTAATAAAAATTCCAATAAAGTTCCAGCATTAACCCTAGCCCCCTATCATTCCCATGTCCTCCAAGGGTCAGGGGTCAGTGAACAGCTAGATGGAGACACCTGAACTTCATGCTTACACCTCAACTGTTTTACATTCACCGGGCCATGAGGTTGCAGGGCCAAGTCTTGGAATTTCCCCAGCTTGCTTAAACAGCCATCATAATCCATACTGATAGTTGACACCCCCACCCTCACCCAACATCCCACACACTCCACCTTCCACCTGTTCACTGCAGAGGCATGCTGGGTAATTCAGGAGCATTAATTAAAGTGGAAGTAAGCAGGGGGATGTGCTGGGAAAGAGCACTGAGAGAACAGCTGCACACCACCAAAACACCTCTGGTGCGCAGGTGGGACAGGGCAACTTGGCAGGAAGTCAATAACAAGGAGAAAACTGTAACTGTGCATCTTATTATCACATTTAGCTTTTTTCTGTACTACAGTCATCTTTTCTGCGTGATGTTTCACACCTGACCTGTGGTTCACAGTCTGCTCTGAGCTTGATGGTACAACAGCCAGCATTTCCTCTGGTGGTCCCAACCTGCCTTGTGGATTATCTTCCCATGGCCGTTGTCACGGGTGCAGTCAGATGGGAATGTTTTTACTTTAGGATTCGATCTGCAAAGCCAAACAGGAACTTCAGAATCAACCTTGTCCCAGCCTCTATCCTCAGAAACTAAACACAGCAGACCAACTGTTGCCCCCCCCCGCAGTACTACATTTTCTTGTCGTTTGCCTGGCAAAAAAGGGCCATACAAAGAACACAGTGCACTGGAACACGGCACTCGCCCAGGGCTGTGACCTCACAGAGGACCGGGAGGTGAGGCGAGATTGAGTTTCAGGGACAGGGAATCGATTTAGTGCTCCGATGCTTGTTTTCGCCTTCTGTCTCCTGCTGCCTGCTGTCCCATCTTGCACATTCACGTCCGCAGATCGCATTCCTCGCAACAAGGGAAAAGTCATTTTGGTTCCACTTCTGGTCAAGAGCATTCCACCCCCCCTATTCTCGACCTCACACACAAAGGAAGGGCGGGGCGCCAGAGCTTTGAACTGAGCGCTCACATCTGGGCAATAAAAACATCCCCATAGTAACGGGGAAAACTGAAATTTGGTACGGGCGTTCTAAATACAGATGTGAGTGACGTACTCAAGGAGAGATTTCTAAACAAATTCGTTGCTCGCTGGGGTAGAAATGTAATATCGCAACAATAATCCAAGTAAATCACGTAATAGTAACCTTAGCCAAAAAGGCGAAGCCCCTCAGCTATTACAGGAAGTTGCGAAGCCGTTAGGTGAAGGAAAATGTCTTGAGTCATACTGACAAAAAGGAAGACAGTCCTGTTCTGGACTGAAGTGAGCTCTCAACTTTATGGGGATTTACAGAAGGTATGAAAAGGCAAACAAATGACGAAAACAAGCAAGAACAAAACTTGACGTTTGATACTGTCAGATGTTCCGTGTCAAAAGTGACCCTCTGCAGAACAGGAAGGCACTTGTCATGTATGGACAACGTGTATGAGCTTGTGTATGTGTGTGTGCTGGGGGAGTATTTGGATATGTGAATCTTTACACTTCCCACCTCCTGCTGGCAACATCACCAGGGTATAATCTGCTTACCACCCAGTTCTCGTTCTCACCAGAAAGACGCGAAGACGCAAGACTGATAACATCTTGTGAAGCATCTAGAGACAGACTGAGCACCTGGAGATCTGGGTCAATCCTGGAATGAGGTGAAGCAAGGTGTTGGTGACAGATGTTGGCAGTATGCGGGAAACTTCCTGCGGACTTTCCTCCGCTTGAAGATGCCTGCAGTGTGCACACACTAATCTTCTTGCAGACAGGCCTCTTTCTACCTGCTCTACATTTATTCATATCACTTATATAATCTCACAGTGGCAGTCCTGGTGTTTTTACAAGCAGAGAAAACAAATGGAAAAACAATATTTAATTTTCCCTTTATCCACCCCTTATCAATAACTGCTTGTCCAGTGCAGGATTGCAGGGGTCTACAGCCCATGCCACAAACATAGGGTGTGAAGCAGGGTATGTTCTGGATGGAGAGCCTGACTAGAGGTACAAAGAGCCTCTTCTTTGTTTCTTTGTTTTGGGCAGAAGGATCTCTTTTATTGCAAACAATGAAAGTCTCAGACAAAGCAGCCAATAAGAAGTGAGGAGGACCTTAAATGCAACCAGTTGGGATGCAAAAAGGCCTTGGCACTCTGCAATGCCAAACCACATCCTACCAGGATGCCCATGTTTTGCCCAGACTTTTTCATAAGGTTTTCAAAAGCGAACGAGTGCAAACATTCTACCGTTGCATTGGGTGATCCAAAGCAACTTACAATGAAACCCTTTTATGCAGCTGTACACTTTTACTGGAGCAATTCCAACTAAGCCCTGCGCTCGAGAGTACAGCATCAGCGTGCATCATGACCCAGTATCAGGTGACAAGGCTCCGTGGTGGCACCCGTTGATCGGTGCGCACAAAAGACTCAATCTGCAAGATTTCGCAGGCGCCATCCAGTGAGCAGCCCTGGATAGATCACTTTGCAAGGGAAAATAAATAATGTAAAATACGGCAAGAGGAGCCTTCAAATGCAACAACAGCACCAAATGAAAAGCACGTCCCCCCCGAGACTGTGGATCCAGGCAAAGGCAAAGTGACTGTCTGAGGACCATCCACCTGGAAGTCAGGATGCTAACAGCAGGCTGTGGAAGATGCAGCTGTCAGGAAAACCTTACTTTAAACTTTTAATTTACTTTAAAAAAGCACAAATAACCTTGTGAGCAGCCTCCAGTTTCAGCTTCCACTTTACCTGTGAGGGTGGCTAAGGAAAACTCACTTGGGTCAGTTTCCACGGAGGTTCTCAGGGGAATCATATCAGCATTGACTGTTGTGTTTTATTAAGGCACTGGAGTTACTGTGGCAGTTCCACCTGAGCACAGAGAAATGGGCACGAGAAAAGTGGGTACAACTCCATTGGAAAGGGAAGAAAAGGTGACGATTCCCAGTTAGACCCTGTCCAGTGCTATTCCCTGTTTGCTTTCCTCCTGCTTTTTTGGCCAGGTCTCCAAAGCTACCACAGCACCGAGGGGCATTTGCTGAAATCAGGCAAACGTTTCAGAAGCATTATGGCTAGAACGGAGAGGCTCAGGAGGAGCTTCTATGCACAGGCCATAAGACTTCTGAACCCAGACATGCCATCACAATCCTCACAAACCAGGGTCTACAATATCCACTGACTGCTCCCCTCTCCATCACTGTCACGGTTCCTACAATGCACCTTAAGGTTTTATTTATTTATTTATTTATTTACTTACATACTTACTTATTTATCTTATTTGTTGTTTGTTACTTGTCTTCTTGGTGTTTGGTTGTTTGTTTGTTTTTACTCATTGTAATTTTTTGGAATGAACCACACACAGTCTCCTGTTGAATCAGGGCACATTTCACTACATGGTATACTCGATAACCATGTGCATGGCAAATAAACTCTTTAAACTCTTAAACTCACCCAAGCAGGTACTCTGAAACAGACCCCACTTGTTCAACAGGCACTGCTTCATCTAATTTTATAATTCTTCTTGTGACACAGTGACACAGCTCCTTTCTCAAGCCGAAATGCAAACCCTTGCAACTTTGCATAAAGGCGAAACACACTCATACACACTGGCGCTCCAAACAGGGACAAATTTGGATGGGAGATGTAAACACAGACAATCTCGAGGTTACCGTAATGGACCTACAATCACAACCCGGTTAAAAGCCAAAGATCTGCTGGTAGCTCCATCTTCCCTGCTAACTGGATCACTGAGGAACAGTCACTCTCCTAAGAAGTCCTATGATGAGCCTTGTTTCAGCTAAATGGTTAGTGAATGTATAGTTATTATAATAACTAATAAATAATAGCCAAATGGTTAGTGAATGTATAGTTATTATAATAACTAATAAATAATAGCCAAATGGTTAGTAAATGTATAGTTATTATAATAACTATACATTTACTAACCATTTAGCAAAATATAGTTATTTAAGAGCAAATTTGCTGAAATAACACATTGCACATAAAAATAAGCTCCAGAGTTGGACGATGAACTAAAACACCTTGGATGTTTACAGCATGCAGGTGGCCAGCCACACCCATCACCTGGACTGTTGCCCACAGGTGTAACCACAGTATTTATGGACAGGCTGAGGACAGAAGGCTCTGCGCCGCTGAGTTCAGAGACCTGCTAACACCACATGGCGCATACATTAAAGCCACCACCCCGGGGAGACTCGGTCAGCCAAAGGTCCCGGCTGTTTGTTGTGGCTTTGCTTTATTTGTTTGACTAGCTGAGCAAAAGATTAGATTAGCAAGAGATTCCTTGTGCAGGTCGAACATTCATTTAACATTTAAACTCATTCTTTTAGCTGACACTTTCCTCCAAAACAAAGTTACAGTGATATTTTTACAGTGATTTATACATTTACACATTTATACACATATACATATTTCTGTGTATGTTTAATTTTGTGGAGCAATTCAAGCACCTTAGAAATACCTTGCTCAAGGGTACATTAATAAAAAGATTCCCAGTGCTGCAGAGTGAGATGTAAGCACATCGCCCACGTGTTGTATCTGACTCATCCTGAATGTGAATCACACTACAGACATTAACTTCCAACAGAAGACCTTTGTATTGCATTTGTGTTTGTCAAGCGAGTGCCCAGTACCACGGTAACCAGTGACACGTGTGCCTTTTTGCTGCAGATTGGGCGATAGACCCATTTACCTTTCTTTCCAGTCAAACTTGCCCTAAATGCAGAAGGAAGCCATGTGATTAATGACCTAGGCTCGTGATCGAAGGGGTTCTAGGGTCAAGTCCTTTAAACAAGGTGCTTAAGAACAATTTATTCCTTAGAAGCAATTTAAATATAACAAATAAAGTTTGAAACGGTGAGCTGTGCAAATTGCTTTGGGTGGGGAGGAACATCTGTTCATCTGCTGAATCACACGGTGAAGAACTCCAGCGATGCAAACAAAAAAGGCAAAAAAAAAAAAAATCATTATCACACAGCAGACTTTTCTGGAAAATTTCTTCTGCCAACAGAACTATGTTAACAAAATATTTCCTTCTTTTATCCACTTCAGGCTCAAATCTGGTTTCCATGACAGATGATTGATGTATAAGAAAGCAACACTGAAACTATGAACATTTTGTATAAGCATGCGGTGTCCAAAAAGTCCAAGACGTGATTCTGCCCTCTGTTTCTAGCAGTAAAAAAGAAAACAAGAAAAAACAACAAATATTGTGCAGCATATGACTGATAAGTATAAAAACTGGCACAGTTAAATCTGACATGGGGAACAGCCAGATTCTGTAAAACATCACCATAAATACAAAGGAATTCACAGAACCTGGACTCGTGGCAGAAAGGCTTCAGGATCCTACTTTTGTATCCTTGAGCAAGACGTAATTTCCCCAGCTTCAGAAAGCCTCTAGATGTATAAATGTATAAATCTGTGAACAACAGAAACCACTTTGAATGGGAGAGTCTGAAAAGTGAACAATGTCAGCTGTGTAACGGTTACACCGGAACTCACAATGACATCTACATGTAAATAAGGATGGGGAAGAAAACATGAATTCTCATCATTCTCTGGAAGCTGTGGTAGAACGATACCAGCAAAATGCAGATTATTTGTATTTGTATCTGTATTTTGGTCATGGATTACAAACTTTTAATAACTGCACACTGTTTCCTCTGACTCTCTGCTTCCATTATGGGTGTTTCCTCATGAAGTGCCCACCTGATGTTTACCCCACAAGATCCAGATGGTCACGTGACTACAGGCTGACAACACGGTTAAGAACAAGATCCCATAAACATATCAAAAATGAACAAGGATACTGCTGTGGGAGGTATGGGGGCAGAGATAACAGAAATATCCGATTTTGAATTATGGCTCCCGTCATCCAAACACATAAGATCTGTTTGCTTTTGTTCCTGACGTATGGGGGACATACGCACCACACCTTGTGCCATGTGCTTCTGGGGACGGCTATGGACTGTCATGACCCAGCATTGGCAGCGAGGGCCACGGAGATGGGACCTTAACAATGAGGAGTCACGAGAAGCCCTGCTGACACGCTATTATGAAACTAAGTGAATAAACGGATTGGCCTGGAAGGGTGTAAGAGCAGGTCTGAGGCTGGGATGATAGCGAGGACGGAACAGTGATCCGTTTAGCCGGATTACACAGCACCTACTTTTCGGCACAAACTGGTGTCCTCACTTCTCCATGATCCACACAAGGTCCAAAGTGTATAAACTAATAAACACACGCACAAATATTCACTGTTGCTTCCGATGTATCCTGGAGGTGTCGTTCCAGTTTCAGTTCTGGATCAAAGGGAAAATATCAATGGAGACATCAACGGTTCAGCAAAGTCGATTTCCAGATTTTACCTTGAGCACGCAAACAAAAGGACGGAATCGACTCTGTAGCAGAGTTGGGCTTTGATTGAATTCATTTCCTAGGAGTTGCAAGAAAATATTTGCTCAAAGGTTGCGTAGTCAAGCGTTGGGAACCTTGAACGTGAGAAATCCAGACAGACGTCAGGGGCGTACGGATCCACTTGGAAGTGTAGCGGATTTCTAATCGTGGTTCAGAATGGACAGCGAGAACCAGGCAGCAGCAGACATGCTTCCTTTTCACAGCTAACTGGAGCAAAAAAGAAATGGTCCTTTAGACACCAGCCATCTAAATTTTACTGAAATTTGAAGCGATTTACTTTATTTTGACAAATACATTGCAATTTCTGGGGGTTAAACTGTAGACCGTGGGTGTCCATTGCACAGCTCTCCAGCTTAGTGCATAGTGCAACCAATGGGGACATTTGCAAATTATTAATATATACTGTACATATGATAAATACTATGAATTCGATAGTTAAATTTTATATAAATTAGAAAAGTAATGATCACACTATGTGTTGGTAAAGCAGTTAATATATTTAACACTGCTATAATATGCAATAAAATAAAGGCCAGGCACCACTGAGCTAGACAGATTGTTGTGACTGGAGCCGCTTTTACTGAGATGTTTGCAGCATTTGAAGACAGATAGCTGCTAGCGGAAAGGATGGGCTCCGACTGCGAGTGAGACGGAACAGACATCAAGGCCGAGCCAAAAAAAGAAAAGAAATGACGCAGAAGAAGGAGGCCCTCATACAAACAGTCCGAATTGAATATCCTAATTGAATTTGTGGCCCTAATACGGGAAGCGGCCTACAGTACAGTGCATTATGGTACAGAACGCAGAGGCGTCTCTCTGACCAAAAGATCAGAGACACAAGCATGAAGGTCTTGGATTAGAAGATGAGTGCAGAAAGTATCAGTGATGAGCGGCTGTCAGAGCCACAGCAAAGCCACCATGTGCAGTCATTACCAGAACTACAGATGCTCAGATACAGTAAATTATTGTGTTATAATAATGCATTAAGTCAGACGGGGCAGAGCTCTGCTTTAGTATTTGACGCAAAGGAAATGAAGGAAAGCCCTGTAAACAAGATTAATAAAAGAAATTATTAGCAACACAGTATTGTGGCTATTATTTATGTCTACTTTTTTCCCCCATTTGAGCAGCAGGGTCATTTGTTCCAGGTGCTGCAGCAAACCCGGGTCTTTTCTTTGCAGGGTAGCAGCTCTAACCACTGCACCACCTGCTGCCTGGATCTATTGTTAATGATCTGTCAGTTGTCTAACTATTGTTAACCCTTCTTGCAATACAATCGTATAAACCACGCGATGATGGAAGTAAAAAGGAGGCAAAAGAACTACGCGGGATCATGGGGTAAAATCCTTCAAAGTCTTACATGTTTATCCGGCTGCTGAACATGTGAGGGATGGACACATGTGTATGTACAGGGGGAATTATTTGAAACGTTTGCATGCCAGGGGAGACAGACATCTTGACAAGAAGAGCGTTGAGTCACACAAGTGTGCGTCATCTTGAGGAAGACCAGAAAATCCTGTAAATGAAGGAGCAGGATGATGCAGGGGAGACATACACTCCGCTATTTGACTCCTTGTCATGCATGCATTCATTTATCACAATGTACTGGGCGGCAGAATCCGATGCCGTTGTGAAAAAAAAGCCTTTTTTGTACTTATTGTGGGGATCCTGTGCTTTATTGTCCAGCATTTCACTGTGAGAAGGCACACCGAAACTTTAGACAGGGGCGAAGCACCTGTGGGGTGATCCACCAATCCTAGACCAGCAGCTCAGGCCTACTTGTATGTTGATGCTCTAGTTCTGATATATCTACGTAAAGGAACATACATTATGGCATGAGTGTTTGTCGTGGCTCTTGCACTGGACGTTTGTGTGAAAGGAGACCAGAAAGTAAACAGGACCTCTATGGCACACTGACGCCATCCCACTGTGCACCTCCAACTGAGAACAAGCAGAGGCCACAATATTGCCCCGTCATTGTGGGAATGCAACCGGACAGAAGGGGTTTCGTTCAAACGGCCATCAATTTCACGCCCCATTACCCAACACGCTTTGATTCAGCGCTGAAAGCTTCCGGACGTTAATAAGCGCGGAGTCGTGCTCATTCTCGCAGAGCGCTCATCCATTTTTCTCACGGTTCCGAAAGTGCTGTCCCCTTGCCGGTGCGCCACCCTCTTGCAAACATCCAGAAATATCCGAGGCCCTCCTCTTGTACTGACATTGACAACAAGGATTTGTGGGTAGATCTAAGGCCTGGAAAAATTCCACGTTGGGTTGTTTATGACCACGGTAACACAAAATATTTAATCCACAATTATTGGGACCAAGAGTCTCCTTGGTGGAGTAGAACCCGCGTGTCACACGATCTCTCAAAGTTCACTCAGAAACCATCCACTGGGCGGAAGCATTTTCTTCAATATGACTCTCGATGTTGAGTTTGTTTATTGAACGCCTTACTGTTATTTACACATTTGTACTGTCAGGTGATTTTTGATTTAGGGTACAAACCTGGGTCACACAGAATACAGCAAGAGGGGAATCCAAACCAAAGTCCTTCTGCTGGGGGGGTGACAGCTCTAACCACTACTCTGTTTGCTGCCCCTCAGAGGCAACGAAAATTGAAGACCGCATACAAAATGGACTAAAGCTCGGAGATGTTCTGGAAAACCCAGGGCTTGTAGGTTCGAGGTCTTCCCTGCGGACATCTAGACACGGATCGCTCCTCCCGAATGGGAACAATCCATTAGCCACGCTTTATTGCTATAAATAACCACAGCATTCCTACCAGCCTGTTTGCGGTGAGGGCCTTGAAGCAGGCTGCACACACATCACACAAAATCTCATGACTGCAGTATCACAGATTGCACACTGCAGACCGTATGTGGGATTTGCACTTACGCCCATTTATCCACGCACCGGAAAGATAAATGGGAAGCAAAGGTTAACACCCAAAAATGGGCCAGATTATGGAGTCAGTCTGTAGCTTAAGTGGAGCAGTAGGAATAAGCCAACAGGCTGACATTTACAGCCACGGAGGCCATGCTTGTATTTAGGTAAGTAGATTTTGTGTAAAACAAAAATACTTGTGAATGAAAATGACCCGTTCTCTACTTTGGAAGGAAGTAAAATGGGAGCAATTGATGTCACTAACCCACCGGAGCTTCTGACCTGCTAATGCGATGCATCTATAGCTTAACGCTGTGATCCTGGATGAGAAAATGTGTGCGGAGCGAACGATTTCAAAATTGTTTGTTAATTTAAACATGAAAAGCATCCTTTAAATTCCAGATGGAGCTCACTGCGTGCTTGCGGACACATGAACAATTGTGCGCTGGTGGCTTCCAATGTCTCCTGTGGGGCATAAACGCAGGTTTCTCCTCCGAGAACCGCCCTCCCACAACTGCGGTTTTCTCTTTCCAGCCGGAGGGAAAGGGAGCAATGACCGCGTCCGAAGAGGTTCTCGGAGACGCCGTTTTCCCTGCACTCGGCTTTTGTTTCCGTGCTTTAATGGAAGGGAAGACACAAACCCGCAGCATTCCTGCACTCTGATTGGTAGCTAAATAGTCGCAACGTTTCCATAACAATACTTAGGCCTGATCGCTATGGCAACAGTGCAACAGTTTGTGAGGTTTTACCTGTAATCATACGACATGGCTTTAGGCCTCAGGCTTTGGGCCGTGGCCCAGGGAAGCCCAAGTAAAAGACCTCACACACGGCACAAAGATGGACCAGATGCCGTTTATCTTTGATCCGCCGAACAACCCACACGCACTCAAAAATGGGATAAATAAACAACCAAATGGAAGAAAACACCCTGAATATAAGCCAAATTTCCGATTTAAGCAAAAAGGAGGTGAAATGCAGCCTCTCTTTAAACCTCTGTTTGCCACAGTCTGATCTGGGCGGGCTCAAACCAAAAGAATACATGTTAAAATTACTTCTGTTTAAAAGAGCATTCTGTGGGTCATCTTGTAGTTTCCAAGGGGGTAAAAAGAAAGATTTTGGTCCTCGTGGAGCTCTGCTGTGCAGTTCAGTAGTACTCGACCCGGCTCATTTCTTGTACTTTAGCTGCATGGTAATCTTTAAGGATGACTCTGCACTGTACTTGTAGGACTGACCTCATGGGTCTGTTCCGCGCTCGCTGGGGTGTGAGCAGCCAGGCCCTGCAAAGCCATTTCTCTGTTGATCTTCTCAAGCCATTACAAATAAATTGATGTCCATCATTCCCAATGGAGACAGCTGGGCCATGAGGGGTCTCGCTGTCAGCTTGATCACATCGCATGGTGTTGGAGGCAGGTGCATTAGCTGTTTGGTGCCCCCATGATGTAATGCTTAGTGTGGAAGATGACCTGGTTGTGTCAAGCAGGACCGTTCAGATGTAAGAACAGGATGGCAGCTGGGCAAAGATTTAACCCCCGTTTAACCTCAGAGTGCAAAGCGGCATCATAATGAGAAATTCCACCAGTGACAGGGTGGCCTTAGGAGATCTTATTCCCATGGCAAGGTAACCTAAATCCTGGACTCCACAAGTCCAATGGGGCCACATATCCTGGGTGTTGCCAAAGAAAATCATTCTCTCCAAGTTCAGTGAAACATCCACTCCCAACTCCCAGCTCCCACAGGTACAGCCTTTTTTTCACAACGGAGCAGCAGGTAGATTCCTGGGTAGAGCTGCTTCCTTCCACTCCTCATTATTAATAACTGGTGGGCCAGAGTCTATCGAGGAAGCACAGGGAATGGGGCAGGATACACCCGGAGGATGCAAATTCACCACAGGGAAATAATACACCCTCACAGAGTCACCAGTTCACGTGAAACACACATCTGGACACTGGGAGGAAACCAGAGCACCCAAACTTGGGAAAATCCTTATAAACTCAACACAGACAGAGCCAGACTTTATCCTACATCCAAACCCATAACCCAGGTGTTGCAAGGCACAGGTGCCCACTATACTGCCCATGACCTGCCAAAAAACTGTGAAGTCAGAATGGCATGTTTTAACAACAAACTCCACAAACATTACTGCAGAAACAGACAGCAGCAAAAGATCCAGACTTTGAGGGGAAACAGTGAAGGAATAAAACTCAGATATGGAAACCAGTCTGTTTGCTTTCTTTTGCTCCAAGGGGGTCTGGGGCCAAGGTGGGGGTAGTCGTACGAAGGGAGAGCAGTGATTGGAGTTAAATTTTCAACTACGGCTTGCCCACCTGACTAAGTATCAGAACAACCTTCTGGCAAGGGGATTCTGGCAAGGGGGGGATAACACACCTGGGAAACACAACCCGAGAGCCAGAGTTTACCTGCTTTGCCAACCAGATGCCTTGGGGCTAGGAGCGACTCAGAGAGCTCTGTACTTCCAGAGTGCACCTGGGGGCCATTTAGATCACACACGCGCTAAGGGCACGTGCTGCACAGCTAGGGGCCTCGTGCTTCATCACTTCTTTACCCCTGAGAGTCACAGGGAAGCAAAGCAGGTTTCAATGCAACTGTACCAACACCAGGGTGCCACTGTATCCAAAAACTTTACCTTCCGCTGACCCCCCTCAGCCCAAACCACAAAGGCATCTGGTTAATGGATAACTTAACAGATACTTTCTTTTACATGTTTTCCTACAGTACCCTGGAGAGGCTATCATCAGCATTTCCTTCTGCACAGTTCCTGGTAACACTCAGAAACAGGGGTCATCTCCCATGTCCCAAACGACATCTCCCTGCTCCATCACTGTCTCCAACTCATGCCACAGTCCTACCTGCTTTGAGTTTGTCCGCTTTTCCAAGATGCCTGACGGACTTGGTTTTGCCATTACCGCTGTGTGTTTTTCTCCTCTGGAGGGAGTTGCCCATGGCGACACTGCTCCGCAGGGGTCTACAATCCCATCTTGCAGTAGGCTGCTAACATCGCGTCGCTAGCAGCCGCTGCTTGATTCCCCCCGCCTGTTCTCGGCTGCAGGGGCAGCACTGCCTGCTCCCTCAGAGCTCCACGCTGCTCGGTTTCTGTGTGTGTGTGTGTGTGTGTGTGTGTGTGTGTGTGTGTGTGTGTGTGTGTGTAAGCGCGTGTGTGTATGTGTGTGTGTGTGGGGGGGGGTGTGCTCTCATGTCTCCCGCCCTCTTCTCCCTCATTTTAGTCCAGCCTCTCAGGCTCCATCAGTCGCGGCTCACCCTGGCCACTGGGAGGCTGAGGGAGGAGAGATTTTCAGCTCTGCTGTCCCAGCCACACCCCTGACAAAAACACACACACACACACACACACACACACACACACACACACACACACTGTCCCTCCCTGCACATCTACCTACTCCCTGGGAGGATTTTCAGCCCCACAGGGGGCTTCCGCTGAGGACCACCTCTGCTTCAGAAGGAAGACCCAACCGGGGGAGATCCACACGCTAGAAATTTTGCAGATTCCTGTTTTTATTTTCTTCTCCTCTGCTGTAGCCCCTTTCCAATATCAACGTCACATTTGTCCAACAGGATAAAGCTCACATGTGTCACAATAGAGTGACCGTCTGACCCCTGAACCGCAGTCTGCAACATCAACACTGTGTCCGGGTCTAGATCAGCCATGACAACCAGGGCTTGTTATTTTGACAGGGCTTGGCTGTTTTCACTGCCATCACTTATTCTTTTGTTCCCACATGGCTGCTTCTTCTACACCCGGGGCAATGAGAGACACCCCCCACCCCTGTGCTGTTTGTTTGGATTTCTCAGAAGCTCTTCCTGTGTTTGCACGTGAGCAACGCGATACAACACCAGGATCCCCCCACCCCCACACCATGGGACTGGATCTGATTTCAGGTGTCAGAACATCTCCCTGAGCTTCTTCACTTTGGCACTTCAAGATGCAAGGGTGAAAACGCTGATGTCCAACTGAAATTTTTTTTTTTCATGACCAGAGGTTTAAAGCAGTACCGAAAAGGATGAACAGTTGAACTGAGTTAGGAATGGAAGTTGGTTTAACTCTTGGGTTCAAGTTCATGCCATCTGCTTATGCTTTATGTTTTTGGCTAATATGGTGGAAAATTGCCCAAAATAACTGTTATGTTCATCATGACCTACAGATTCAAAGATTCAAAGAGATTTATTTGTCACATACATGGTAAGCAGGTATGCCATACAGTGAAATGCTATCTGAATCGACAGGACACTGTGCGTGGTTTTGAGGATAGTGGTAGGTTCAAGAGCCTTATGGCCTGTGGATAGAAGCTCCTCTTAAGTCTCTCCATTTTGCCATAATGCTCCCAAATTGTTTGCCTGATTTCAGCAGGTTGAACAGATGATTGCTGGGGTGAGACAGGTCACCAATGATCGTAGTCGCTCTGGTCCAGCATCTACTGGTGTAGATGTCCTGTAGGGATGACAGAACAGATCTGATGCAGCGTTCCGCTGCCCGGATCACTCTGTGCAGTGCCTTGATGTCACAAGCACAGCTATTCCCAAACCAGGAGATGATGTTCTGAGTCAGAACAGATTGTATAGCACCAGAGTAGAACGTTTTAAGGATCGAGGGAGAGACCTGCAGCTTCTTCAGCTGTCTGAGGTGGTGGAGCCGCTGCTAAAGCCAGGTGATCTTGGACCATCTCCAGAAAAGAAAGGTGTATCTGTTTTCTGTCCACACCCCCACACTCCCTCAAGGGAAAAGCTTCATGGTATCAGTTCATCTTTTCCAAATCTGCCCAGTGGTACTATTTGTTAGCTGTGGACAGCAAATCCGATGAGTCTGCCCGGTTCCTGTCCTGAGACAGCTGTTATTTGTGGACACCGCTATGATTACAGGGGGCCTGAGCGGCCAGAGCCTCCGTCTAGCACCCGGTTCCCCTCCAGCCATTATCGAAGGGAAATGAGATCACCCTGGGGAACAGTGCTGACTATTAGGGCCCTTCCACAGGCGGGCCCACTAATGTCTCCCTCTGAATCAGGAGACACTCTGAGGGCTGTGTTAACTGTGCCGCCAGGATCCTGTTGCCTAGAGATTTGACCAAGGAAGAGCAATAAAACAATGAAACTCAGGTCCCATCCCTGGCTACCACTTGATGGATAGAGAAGAGGATGCTGATGCTTCTGCTCTTCTCCTTGCAATGTGCAGTGAATTCTGAGACTCTCAGTTACCCAAGCCAACTCGATAGATAAGATTATATAGTAATGATAACAAAAACACAAAAATAACATTATGAAAAATATAGAATATCTCCCTGTTACATTACAATATTGTCTTCTTGTTCAAGAAAAGGCAGGAAGGGCAAGTCACCAGGTCTCCAGTGAAGTAGAATTCAAAGAGATTTGGTTGGTACTCAGGCTGACATATAAATGGTCTTCTTTCATTTTAATGTATGGAATGTATCATTCTGGTCCTGTTCATTGAACTTAATGCGTTCATTCTAAGAAATAACACTATGATCGATTTTGGAACTTTTTGACACAAGATGATAGTCTTTGTCGTTTTCTGTTGTACATTAAAATGTTTTTCTTTCCTTTTAATGTAAGAAATGCACCTTTTTGTTTGGAATTATAAAATGTGATTTGTGATCTATTTTTAAACATTTCTTTTTCATGAGATCATAGTTTTTCTTTACTCTTTTTCACTTGATGTTTTTGTCTCCACTCAGATCCCATTTCCCAAAAATAACTACTTGCTGGTGGACAACAGTGGTCACCATCCAATCTGCTGTCCTTGGAGCTACAATGGATCTCCCAGCACGTTTAACCCCCGGGGGATCCCATAATCCACCATTGGAATCCCCTCGATTGACGTTGTCACATACACTTCTTTGCTTGTGCTGCGATTTTGTGGAACGAGGAAGAGGAAGGTGAAAAAGAGCAAGTGTGCTGGTCACAATGACAGCAACTGTGTTAGGAAGTGTGGCAGCTGTGAGGGAGAAGAGCTCACACAGCTCACCAGTGTTCCACATAAATATGAACATGACTCTTGATCTGTCGCCCCTGGAAAGATCATTCCTGCTGAGTAAAAAACAGCTGAGTGGACATAATGGACCTCTTAGTCTGCAGTCCTAGTGTGAAATATACGCAGGGAACAGGGCTGTGAACAGCTGTGCAAATGCAACACTGTACTAACTGCCACCTGGTGGAGGCAGAGGAACACAACATTTTGGCAAGACATTCGAAAATGCAAACATACATACACACACTGAGACCTCAACTTACAAACACAACTGGGATGGATAGTCAGTTTAGAACACCCTGGGCAGCAGGGGGCATTGTGCTTAAAGCTGCATTCATCCATTGGAAGAACCCAGGGCCAAAACCCTCCTCCTGCTGTGGTGCCCTGGGGCCAGATGTGGCCCCAAACTGATCCAATAAACGTTACCATTGCTATACAGGGTTATTCAAAAAGCACCAAACACTTTCATGTTTGTTCCTGAGTAATAATTTTATGAAAGGGTTCAGTTCTTTTTAAATTGTCCTGTATTATTTGGGCACATTATTGGGTGGCTCTGAGAGAAAGCATCAGCTAACTAGGTAAATGTTAATCGATTTGTTCTCACATCACAAGTCGTCTTTTTTTATTAAGTCACAGTCAACGGAAACTTAAGAATACAGGCAGCTTTCAGCTTATTTGCTGGTTTGGCTTTGTTTAAAAAAACTGTATAAAACACTCATAAATTTAAAAAAAAAATACTCTGTAAGGCTTACTTTTCTTAAGCTCAAGCATTGTTAAAATGAAAGCAAATTTTAAAAAATAGACAATAAAACAGTCTTTTTACATTCCGATAAACTCGTTGTAAATCGAAAGTATCGGAAGTCAAAAATGCATCTAATGTGGGCATGCGTCACTTAACAATGGGGATGCGTTCTGAGAAATGCGCTGTTGGGCGATTTTATCGTTGCGCAAACATCATACAGTATACATGCGCTGCATTATGTCCATTTTGACTTGTATATGGTATAGCTTATTGCTCCTAGGCTGCAAACCACCGTCATTCACCATCATTGTGTGGTGCATACCTGTACACCTAACCTACTGTCACACCTGCAACCACTGTCTTCCTAAGACCTTGTATTTTGTTTATTTTCAAATGTGGCAATTGTGTTCCATTTTTGTATATTGCCAATCGCTAATGTTTAGTGCTAACTCCCGGCTAGCAGCGACACTCTTTGTCGGAAACAACACTCAGTAAAGAGTTTAACGGAACGTAACACCTAGCGAACATCATAGCCTAGCCTAGCCTTAAAAAGCATTACAGGCTTGTTGTTTTCATGCTACTTTCAGAAGACATAGACACAGATGGGCGTTTCGGAGGCGTATCCAAAAAAAAATGCTGGCAACACAGAACACTGTAGAGTACTGGTTGTATACGCTAGCAACCGCTTGGCAGGCTAGGAGATGCAGATTGCTGCCACTGCCCAGCATCATGAGAGAATATCATCAGATAAGATAAAATAGAACTTTACTGATCCCTAGGGAAATTCTTATGCCAACAACATGCTCAGCCACAATAAAAGAAAGAGAAAATTATTTTAAATTAAATTAGTTTACATTAAATTATATAAGTAGCTAACAGAAAAAAAAAAAAAATATATATATATATATATATATATGTGTGTGTGTACAGGGAAAAAAATGTTGTGGGAAAGTTGATGTGGAAATCAGATGCCTAGGTGTGCCTCCCTGCAGAAATGGGAGGAGTTATAAAGTTCAATAAATATTGTACAACATATTGCTTGTCTGGGAAAAATTCAAAATTCTAAGTACTGGTTCTACCAAATGTGCATCGCTATCGCAACATTGTTAAATTGAACCATTGTAAGTTGAGGACCATCTGTGCATTACATGTTGAGATCCAGCTCTTGATATTTCTGTTAGAACCAAGCAGCAAACCAGCTGACTCAACCCGCTTCCTGCATTTAAACTCCCTCTCTAAACCCTTACTGGTGTTATCAGAGTCAGGAAACTGATGGGATTCGAACGTCCAGCACCAGGTGGTAAACAGGATAAACCCCAGGGCAGAGGTATGTGTTGAACCAGAGACAGATTCGCCGCCCAACCCCGCTGTGGTTATCCTGGAATGAAGGCAGCTGGTGCTCTCAAATGCTGCAGAACAACCATGGGAATAAACTGTGGACATCTCAAATGTGAGACTTCCATTTATTCTTCATCGACTTCAGTGGAAATAAAGCAGATGTCTAGGGCTCGCAGGGATCCGGTGTGACAAACTCTGTCCTAGCAACACACACTTACACATGATATTAATTTGAACAGATGAAACAATCACACATTCAGCAGTTTTCCCCAATTCGTGATGATTAAGAATGATCCCAATTCCTGCATATGAAGTATGGCATGACATCATGGAAAAGAAATACACTCACCGGAATCTTATTCCTGACAGATAAAAGCCAGGTTTTTTGATGTGTTTTCTTAAAAATGGTTTATAAACTTCTGCTCTAAGGCCTTGGAGACAGCTGGATATTGCTGAGTTGCCCATTTATTCTTGGCAACTTCTTCACACGCATGTCCAACCTTGTTCTGAGCGACACTGGTCAGAATACCACCCAGAACTGTATTTCAAAGTTGCACGTGACAGCAGGTGGTGTGATGGTTGCCGATGCTGCCATTAGACTCAAGGGACCCAGGTTTGAGTCCTACCTACTGATGTTGTCCTCTTGGTCAGTCAGGGTACTTACTCCCATAAAAATGACTCAGGTGTACCGTATAAATGGTTAAGCATTTGTGTGAAGACATCAAATGGATGAAATAATAATACTACAGGGGGCTGCCAAAATATGCTGCCAAACCCTCTTGTCCCAAAGTTATCCTACCCAACTATTTAAATGCAAAAATGTGGTGGGATCTGGTTAGGATCAATAGGAGAATTAGTCGGGCTTTGGGAGGAGGCCCCCTTAGTCACCTGCCTCCCTGAATACTGACCACTCTAGTACAACTTGGGGCACAAGCCCTGCTGGTCATTCATGATGGAAACAGCAGAGTCCAGTGACACTGACCTGGTCAGCAGGAAGTACTCGCTGTCAGGCTGTGGCAGTGTTACGGCAGCTCAGCACGCTTCCCCGCTGATAGCGCAGCGGTCCTGTGACTCGGCACAAGACGACATCTGCCTAACATCAGAGAATGAAGGTTTCTATGCAGACGTGTCCAACAATAGGAAGCATGGAAAAGGCTCTTCGGGGACACTCAAAAGGAAAAAGCGGCCCATTCAGCACAGAGCAGAAGCAGTCATAACTGGATACGACCGCAGTTTCTTTTAATCCCGACTCTGCTACCACAGTGCAGTGTCTCAGGTGACACAGGTCTATAAAAGTTACTTTAGTTTCCGAGGGGCAACAGGAAGTGTTTCCTGGAACTTTCTATAACATTAAACAGTGACCTCTCACAAAACAACCACTGTCCTGTGGAGTCTGGTCTGAAATGCGGGTATTGTGACTGCTCTAGGTCTCATCCAACATGCTGGACTGAAAATGCCCTGAAATGTGGTCATGGTTTTATAAAGGCACCGAAAAACAACCTGTTAAAAAATTTCCCTTCTTATGATGTGGGTGCTGTTCGGCCTCCAGATACTTTATTGCCCTATATTTTCACAGCAGAAGGTTCAGGAGGAAAGAGTTTAGTCTGCGGCGGGATCAGTTGCGGCTTTGCTGAAGGACAAAGACAAACATGACGGGCTTTTCATCTAAGATAAATGACTCACCCGATGGTTTATTATGATACCTGCAGTAAACAATATGTAGTGCACCTGAATGTGGGCCAAGGGGTATAAAACAGGAACTGAGCTGATTTCACAGATCTGGGATCGGAAACCTGCACAATGCTGGTAAAAAAAAAAAGGCCTGGGCACCACGGTAACTCCAAGCAACACGCCCCCTCTGAGTCATTCACAGTGATTCCCTTATCTTTGCAAGGGACGGAGGGTGCGAGTCTCCTCCACCAAGCCAGGATGTGGGACCGTATTGCTCCATGGGAAGAGATATCACACACGTGAAGGATGAGCAAGCAGAGATCAAGCTGCAAGGCATCATCACCACTTTCACACTACAGAGCAAGGAGTGGCTACACTTATGGTGGAATATGGCGAGTACCTTACTGTCTCATTCTTGAGAAGGCACAGAAAGCATCAGATATCTAGACAAAGGGCTCGAGGTAAGCACAACTGATTTGTCAACCAGAGTTTCCGCTTCACGTGTGACACACAACAGGGCTCACAGACACATACGTACATAGGAGCACCAACATGCTTACTGCCTCATAAGACGACACATTGCCTCCTGCCACGACCTGCTGTGGTCTCCCGTTTCCACAGAAGTGCAGTCCACGTGAGACCCTGCATCAGTGTTTCCAACAAACAAAACAAGTCGCATTGGTTGGCAGGGTTACTGGTGAGTGAGCAAACACGCAGCTCTTTACCCCGTTGCTTGGCACACACTTGTGTACAACAACAACCCATTTTTGTAGGCTACAGTTTTAGCCACTTCTTTAGCCAGAAAGCTCTGGAAGCAGCTGCGGTCAGTGGTTCCTCCTCTGGGATTCATGGTCACCCTGTACTTGTGAGCAGTCATGTGTCCAGCTCCTTAACCCCCAGAAGACCTTTGTGAAGCACATCCTTGAGTGATGTAAGGTGGAGATAGAGCAAGGGCTGAGAAAATCCTCATCATACAGTCTTTAGGAGGGGTAATCGGCCTGAATATCAGCCCCTTTCTAGATGAGTCAGCATCATTCTTCCCACGGTGAGAGGAATCTTCTACTCTGTACGAGGGCTACCTGTCTTTGACCACTTCTTTTAAACACGACCACTTCCAACACAGGTGAGGAACTGTTTGATAAAATGCTCTATTAAATCTTGATCTCCTACCCGTGTAAATTCCAACTGTTCATCCCTGCCTCTCGCATCCACGTCTTTGGATTTTAATCTATGAACGCATTTTTCCACATGTAGGTGACTCAGTCAGGGAAGATGAGGCGGTTTCAACGCCAACAGCTGGAGCTTCTCGAAGTGATTAGGTTAGCCGTCCCGCCTGAGGAAAAGAGTTACATGAGGAACATGACAGAGATGTTTCAAACAACCATGATGGAGATGTTTCAGTTAACCACATGGCAGGAGAGGGGGAAATATAAACAGCAGACACTGTGCGTCTTTATCGATGACTCATAAACATCAACAGTTACACCGATATGTGGATTTCACTCTTGTAAAAGTACCGCACTGTCTGGCAAGAAGCAAACAGGTTGAAGAGTTGGACTAGTAGCAAGGAGACTTCTCACCAAATCCCAGGAACACTGTAGCTTTGAGGAGTTCTCTTAACACAAACCCCAGTAATTTATGCACGTCACTTTGAATAAACATCTGATAGGCAGATCTGTAATAACAATACTTATGCAACTGAATCAACAGGACAAAAGACATGCAAATAATCCACAGGCGAATGGATCCCAGGAAACTTCTCTGATGATCTTTCATAACTCAAATTAAATGTATAAATTGAGTCAAGGATTTCAGTGCAGTGTAGTCATCAGACTGCATCATGACCCTCCCATCCCCACACCTCCGCTCCTCAAGCCTACAAAGGGTGGACCAGCTGCGGAAGTGGGGAGAGGGAGGGGGTGGCCATTTTTCTGGGCTAACCCGAAAAATTTCACACAGCTTGCACAATGATCTCATGAAGCTAAATCCCCCAACAGGGAGGGGTGGAATGAACCAGGGACGGGGCTGGGGGCAACAATGAACTTTGCACAGAGGTGATGCAACACATTCATGCTGGACTGTGATTCGGTCAAGCCAAGAAAGAGGAGCTTTTTGGAGATCGCATGCTGTCTCTCTCAAGTCAGTTGGAATGGCTAATGGGTGGACAGCTGATGTCAGAGGTAGTGTATGCAGTCTCTCTACACCCATTCAGTCCCTTCTACACTCAGTACCTTCAGAACCCAGCAAAACCTAGTACTTTCTAGAGCCATCTACACCACTCTAGAATTCCCCAAATGCAAAACCCTTTACATCTATCCATACCCTACCAGCCCACCCCATACCCTTCTACATCCTCCATCTTTGAGACTCAGTTGATCTCCTGTACATCTGTTCCCATTTTACATCCACACAAACCCTTCTTCACCAGCCATTCTCTACTCCACTAAACTACACCCATCCAAACCCCCTCTGCACCCAACTCAAACTTTGAGTCTGCATAAAATGGTCACCTTCCTCAGACCATCAGCAAGAACATAGAGGTGACAGCTATCTTGAGTGAGCGATACCCTGAGGAGCAGCTGCACCTTCCATTTCTTTCTTGCTACCGTAACTACGCACATTCATAAATTGGTTAAGACTTATTCATTTGGTCTGCTGCAACTCAGTAATCAAAGCCAAACTGCAGATCAAACAAACAGAGGTACAGACACAGGTATAAGCCATTGCTTGGTCATATTTTAAACAAGACCTACATACAAGCAAGGTGCAGATGTACATTGAAACAGACGAGGTCTGGGCAGTTGTCTCTCAATAACTGTAGACATGGAAGATGGAAGAAGACTTCCAAAAGAATATGTGCCTTCTACAAATGGCATGATCCTGTGGGAGATGAAGCAAACAAAAGAAGGAGCTGAAAGTACCACAGTAAAGAGGCTCTGTAATTAAAAAAGCCTTAAAAAGAGTTTGCACTTAGTCATCAACATGGCTCAATGAGGCTTTGTCTTCATAATCCTTCAGCTGAGGAAAAGAGTCTGAATTCAGTCTCAGGGATCACCCTTATGTAACTGTGTATGTCCCCAGAAACTGCCCCAAAGTCCACCTTTCAGGTAGGAAAAAACCAGGATGCTTTCGTCTAAATTCCATATACTGTAGGAGATAAATGATCCGAGAGAGGCAACGACGCTTTCGCCCGAACATTGCAGAATCAGCGGTCTCCCTCGGGCTACTCAGCTGGGATTTGCACACACATGCCAGTGCTGTAAAAACAGTCCACAGGGGATGGGGCCCAGAGACCCAGAGGTCAGCGACCCATCGGACTGCTCTATTTGCAAAAAACCTAGTTCTTCAAGTTCGACTGCCACCTGGAAGTGACCCAGCAAGTTTCTGAGAACAGAGATGCTGGAATTCCTGGGTTTCTACAGAGTTTTGTCCTGAATGAAAGTGAAGCTTAGCCTGCATCACAGAGGCTCAAAAGCCAGTAGGGAAGCACACTGGTATATGAAGTGAGACACAAATGCAATCGGACTTTTTTTTGCAAAGAACTTTTTCTCAAACCAACAAAATAGTGTGTCACGATTTGCAAAAAATTTCTACTGATCCATGTGTAATGCAAAAAATTAAACTTCAAGGCTAAAGGTCGGACCAAAGAGTGTGAATTTCTGAGTGATGCAGCTTTTATCCATTATATTAAGTTAAACTTTTAATTCAAATTCGTCTTTGTTAGATAATTTACATAATAAAACCACAAAGAGAATGAGTTCACCTCCCTGCAGAGGTAGGAATTAAACAGCAAAACAGCACAATGCCTGCTACATTCAAGAATTGTAAGAGAATCCTTTAATTTCAGGCCCACAGAAGCATCAATCCTGAGAGGTCAGTGGTTTCCTCTAGAGCCATCAGTCCACATGGATAGATTTTTCGATAGGCAGAAGAAAGACAAAAAAGCTGTTTAGAAATACAACTGCAAAATCAGCAAACCGAAGGAGACACTGAGTACACAAGAGCAAGGGACAGGGTTCAAACTTGCCAGTAAAGCTGTACACCACACTGCAGGTAGGCTGCTTAAATTGAGGGTCAACATTAACACTTTGCATGTAAACTGAAGAAGCCGTATCCACCCTCAAAACCCAGACTGTGAACACAAGCTGAAACGTGAGCGAATACAAGCATAAGTCCTAGTGTCACCATAACCCATTTGTCACAAGGGAGTGAGATGATAATGCATTGTTAATGCACCCGTGCCTTACCTGTGGTAACTTCCTGTTCTTGGTTGCTCAGTTTTCCAGTCCGGCTCTCCCCTGGTCGACCTTCCCGGGTTGGGCCACCACCCCCAGTACTGCCCTTCTTCTTTTTTGTTCCCCTCAGCCACCCCAAAGCTTGGCTGAAAGAAGCTCCCTGCTTTTTCTTGCCCTTGTTGGCTCGACTCTCCCTGGCAAGGATCTCCGTGATGTCCCGGGGAACCAGGTCCCCAGCGGAATTTCGCCTTGACATTCCCAGGTGCTCCTCTCTTGCTACAGTCCTGACCACCTCCAAATAAACTCCCTTGGCCTGTTGCTAGGAATCCCAAAGACCGAGAGACAGGGTGGTGACCTTTTAGTGAAATTCACTGCAGTCAGAGAATTCTTGAATGCCTTCTTGAAACCCCTAAACTTCTTTTCTTGTCTTTAAAAGTGTATCCATAAGAGCAGGAAATCCCCAGAAGCAGAGCAGATACTTAGGCGCAATGCAGTCGCTCCATGTGTTTCGCATCAGGAGTCAGTGCCATGCAGGGTTTCACGTGCTCTTGCAGCCTGAGTGAGTCTGCCTTTCCCTGGAAGCAGTAACCAAACACGTTTGAGACAAACTGAAACAACGGAAAATAAAAATCAAACTGAAACTACATCCTTTCTGAGCCATCTAATAAAGTTTCCTTCCGAGTTTTTCTTTGAATACAGTCTTATTTGGAGAGGAGAGCAACAGTTATGTCCGTGAAAATGCTGTTCAGCTCACTGAGATTCGGGCGGTAGAGTAATCCCTTGTAGGCAACAGAGCAAGTAACACCCGTTTACGCAGGACCTGCCTCCCCCCCTCTGACTCTCTTACGTTTTTGTTGCCTTTCAGTGCAGCGGACAGAGTGGAGGAGTGACTGTCCTCCCCCTCTGTCCAGCCTTCTACTCCAGCTCCCGTCTTCTCTCCCCACTCAGCTCTCAGCGATGAAGAACTGGCTGACTTCTCCGCACTCCTGCATATGTGGTCATGTTTCATGCATGCTGGACAGCCACCCGGCCTCCGCCCACTACCCACGTCCCACAGAAACACACACACACACACACACACACACACACACACACACACACACACACACACACAAGGCTCCCCCTTGCCTCATACATGGTACTTACACAGACGTTCTTTTCACTCCTCCCATGACTTCTCTTGCCTCACATCTTCTCGCTCCCCTTCTTGTCTTGCACTACTGTCTTCAGAAGGCAAAGTCCCTAAACAAACCAAAAACGAACAATAATGACACCCCAGAGAGTGAGACGGTCAGAGGGAAGCAACTGGTCTGCTGGTGTGACCGAGCCTGACACAGACAAGTAGGCAAGTCTGATTGTCTTCCAGAGACAAGCTGTCAACCCCCCCCCCACACACACATGCACGAGCGCGCGCGCACACACACACACACACAGCTAACCCACCTACTGCTTCTGAGTTGCAAGGAAGTTATGTGGACTGAAAGAAGATCCTCAAGCTTCACTAACACAGCCAAGACAGGAACCAAGGTAGGCATGCACACATGGACAGTGCTGGGTCAGAAGTCCACAACTTCTATCACCTTTGAGACATGAGCTGTATTGCAGTCCCTGTCTTATTAAAACCAAGAAATAAGTGTGTTGGTGGGGGAGTGGGTGAGACTTCCAGGGAAGCATTTTACATCTTTTCCTCTTTATCTACTCCCAGTGCTCAGCACGGAGCAGACCTTTCAGATGAGCAAAACAATGGACTTGAAATTCCTGGGTTGTGCTGCTGAGCTGACAGATACTGGCGACTGGAGATGCCTTCATCTCCAACCAGGACGCCCGTGGCCACACTAGTGCTAAGATATTCATTACAGCGGGTGCTTCGCATGCTACACACTGGCCCTGTAAAACAAGTCCTTCCACGTGGCAACCCATGATGCCTGGCATGGTGACAACAGCAAAATGTACATTTTTCAATCAAGTGACACAAGCACAGACACCACAGTCTTGCTGGCCCTTTCTACAGTATAGAACTCGGTTGGTTGAACATTCACAAGGGGCAAATTTCTGTTAACCAGATAAGAAACGATCACCTATACCAAGCAGACTTTCTGACGGAAAGTCCATACATTTTGTTTTTGTAGTTTAAACTGCCCAAATTTTAATGCCGATTATTAGACAAACGTTTGCTTTGCAGCCACCGATTCTTTGTGGTTTACTAACTGAGCAAAGCACTGAATTAATGTTTTAGGCTGGGAGGGGTTTCCAGATCCTATTTTCATGGTCCATGCCATTTTTAGCGCTGTGTGAAAGTGTAGACTGTCAGGCAAAGGAGGTAACTATTCTGTGACATGCACAAATTATGATTTTGCTTCGAAATCTCACTGCGAAGTTTTCCTTTGAAATTGGACAGACTGAAATGTTTGTGTTGCTGGTGCTGTCACCAGCCTGACAGGCAGAATTTGACAAAAGTTTATTCCTGGCTGACATTCAGGAAGTTTGCTGATAAACTGCAGTGAACCTTGGTCGTAGTTAGGGATCAGACTTCTGAACTGAAATATCCTTCACACAAAGCCGCAAATCAATAGGTCTTGCAGTAATTCGCATGGACCTAGAAACACCCGGTTAAGCACGCAATGAAGCGTTTAATTTCCCAACCACAGAGGTCTCTCAGCCCCCGTCAGATATTTCGGTACCTCTCCATCCCAAAATTCCTAGCAGCGATCCTCTAAGATGTTGCATTTGTATGACAGCACCTTCATGTGATGGACAATCAGATTTAAATACAAACAGATTGGAAATCTCAGGCTGCCTTGTAACCATTAAAACTGTTTTGTACTCAAACAACATCACCGGGTAGAGATGGCAGCTTTTGGAGAAGCATGCAGTGACTGAGCAGCAGATCCCTTTCCTAGTGAAGAGGGTGCCTAAAGGAGTCTTTACTTCACCACCAAACTCTGGCTAAAAAGGGAGATAAACCAGTACAGACACAACTCTTGTGGTACAAGACTTCACTTACAAGTTCTTCACATATATGACCGAAAATATTTCATAACAAACCGCATTATCGGTTCTGACTAGACAAGAGTCTGATTTTGTGTGTTTACGAGTAACAGGAGTCTAGCATTAGGGGACTTTTCCCATTGAATTATTTAAGTAACTGAAAGACAATGAAATGCCCCATTCTCCTAAAGTAATACTTTCATATTACGGCTCCGACTTACAAGATTTCAGTTTACAAACCAACATCCAGGAAAGCAAGTAGTGGAATAAGTGTAAGTCATTGTGTGTGTGTGTGTGTGTGTGTGTGTGTGTGTGTGTGTGTGTGTGTGTGTGTGTGTGTGTGTGTGTGTGTGTGTGTGTGAGAGAGAGAGAGAGAAGCCAGGATCTACCATATCAATCAGATTAAACCACAGTTGCCTTCAAAGCTCGAAATCCAGAGTCAGTTCCTACATCTGTGAGATTTGTCTGTACCCTAAATATGCGTATTCCCTAAACTGGGGCACACAGTTTATTGCTGCTGAGTTGCATCCTGCCCTGAACCACAGCATTTTGAAGCAAACGTCTTTTCACTGCACGGAGGAAGCGGCAAAGTCCTTGGTTGCCACTGTATTCTAACCTGACAGCAACAATTACAAGTGTGTCAGCCAGGTATTTCACACCACCGATCGAGTTCTGAGCCGGTCCAGCAGATGTACGTACATTTCTTTGTTGTCATGGAGATCGTAAAAAAACATTCTGTGCCAATGAGAGACCCCTGGCTCTTTCATATGATTTCCCGTTGTTTATGAGCACTCCATAATCCTTCTCCTGGCTGGCCTTGAGAGCTCTGACGCCAGACAAGGTAAAAGGATTGAACATGACTCACCAGCTGCTCCAACCTGCAGGTTAAAACTTTGAGCTCTTTTAAAAGATGTCCCTGTTTGCTCAGGGTTACAAAGTTTCCTCAATGACCTTGGTGCCCCAGCACAAACAACCACACCAGTGGCATTGACAAGAACATGGAGGTCTTCAAGTGACTTGCCAAGACATACAAAGCATGGAATAAGTTTTGGCGCAGATGCAGAAGCTAGAGGATTAGTACCTGTGGCTAAAATGCATGCAAAAGTCTGGCATCAGACAGAAAACACCGCAACTGCAATCTCATCGTGTTCCCCACACCACGTCTCTCTCTCTCTCTCTCTATGCATCCCCGGAAACTGATCTCAAGTGGCACAGGCCGCAGAAGTGCAGACATACCGCATTTGTTTGGACCGGAACCCTCGCATACGTGTCCAACAATCGGGCTGACCGCACCCACCGCACTTTAGCCCGGTGCAGAATCACAGCAGCATGTGAAAAAGTGGGCCCATTTGTTTACGCTCAGTCCAGATGTTTGTCAGGAGCACAGTTACCTTTCCCACCACATCTACTGCATCTCACCCCACTCCCCAGCCTTCTCCTCCTTCTCCTCATAAAGGCCTTTAATTGTAGCTTCACCAGAGCAGTAATGACAGTGTGCCATGTCCCTTTCGGCAGTGGCTGCCAAACACGTACTCGTGTGCACACACACAGTGACGCGTGCCACGTGCTGACAGTTGTCATATATATAGGCAGGAAATGTCCCCCGGCTGAGATCAAACCTTCTTTTGGACAGAACCTTCTCCTGCAGCATATGCATGTAGTGGCCGCTACCTTGCTTGATCACAAACAGCAGCCTGACATCACCGATGTCCCCTGAATGAGCAGCGGAAAGCAGGGATCCCGTTTCAAGCCGACCCTTTGTAAGCCAGGCTGCTCACAAACACAGCAGGATCCCCTTTCAGCCACTGTGTATCCATCATGACAATACCTCAGGCATTGCTTGGTGACCAGTCCCTTTGTTTCCACGTTCCGGTCTGAGGTCTGCTCCATTTAGCAGCAAACGCTCCAAAAATGCCCCAGATGAACATTTTTTTTTCACCTGTTGCTTGCTCAGTAATTGGAATTGTCAAAACCAGCGGTCGGGAAAAGGGAGACCGCTGGTGTGGTGTTGGAGGAGGGACACCTGCTAGTAATGTTTCGCGGTGCCACTGCAATGGATCTCAATTCATTATCCAGCAACCTGAACCTGATCCTAAACACAAGGGTGGAATGAAGGCCAAGTATCAGTGGTTAAGGCACCCCAGGATGAAAAACTACACAAAACATCCCTAACAATTGTGCCAGTTGTATGATTTTGTTCTTCAACCTGTTCATCTGTGTTTTTTATCATCATACGGGGTGGACTGAACTTCGACTTCAAAACAAACTGATCCTTTTGAGAGAGTCGGTCCCTAAAAAGGTCAGATCTACAGACTGTGAACTCCTAATGTAATTTTTTTGTAACCCCAACTGCACGTTCCAACATTATTCAGATTAAGTAAATTCTTCTGAATTTGAGTCTATTCAGACTCAGGAGGATCCAAAATAAAATGACTTATTTGATCCTTTTCAGTTGTGGGAAAAAAAGATGTTAAGTTGTCTACTACATGCAGCTGGACACTTCTGCCTATTATTTCTTGAGGAAACCAGACAATATTTTTAAAATGACCACCTGGCTTTAAAACCGGAAGTTCTAGTCCATGAGCAGGACAGTCACTGGTCACCGGTGGTGAGCAGTGGCGAATGAAACCCCCTGGGCTCCAAGCCCAAATATTTTGCTAAAAGTTGATCTACATCATCCAGTCAGACTCACATCTGGTTTGGGATGGAAGAGAACATCTGGTTTTGGGAGCCATTCTTCTCCGTGATTCTCTTTTCAGAAATGTGTTGCTAACCAGAGCCTAATGCAGGAGGAGGCTGAGAACTGGGAAGGTCAGGCCAGCACATTCCATGCCAATTAATGTGTGTATGTATGTGTATGCAAATATGCTATTTAAACGTTGGCGGCATGAAAAACTTAATACAAACAGCTGGTGGCAAAAATATATCCTCGCATGTGGAAAAGCGGCAGTGAAAATGGAGCAAACTGGACTTTGATATCAGGCAATTATTTGGAATGAAAAGGTTCAGTAGATTTGTGCTGCTGCTCTGTTTTCGGTGCTGGGGAATTTCATGCTTAATTTGGCACACTTGTAGCCGGTCTAAAAAATTCTGCTTCTGACCCCAGGTATTATTGGTATCTCCAAAAAGAAGAAATCCCCAGAAGAGGACTTTCAGCGGTAACTGAGAAACCAGCATTTAGATCATCTAACAGCAACAGTTGGTGTTTACCGTGTGGTCTGGTGGTGACCGAAGCCTGGGCAGATGGACAAACCCTGATCCTCTAAGCGAACAGTCTGCTTGTGACATGGGTGCGAGTATTTGCTTTCCTTGTTTAAACACTGTGGAAGTTGGTTAGGAATCTCGAAGTGAGGAAAAAAGTACACTCTTAGGGATTGTTTTCACTTTCTCTCCCCAAGGGTTGACCTCCAGATGATGGAAGTTCTTATTCTCAAGTTTGATGCTCCTGGCTCTCCACTCTGGGAAGTGGTGTCTGTAGCGAGACAGATAGGTGCACAAACATGGTCCACTGGCCTGGCAAAGCCAGTCCTGTAGTTCTTTCTATTCACCCAGAACCTTCCATAAGCCAGACCCAAAAATTCTTGCTATTTCACTTTTAGGGAAAGACACTTCCCAGCTTGCCATACTGCTTTTTAAACATTCTGCAGTCTCTGCTTCACTTTAAAGCCCTCTGCTGAACATTCTTTCTCATGACTTCCCTGGGCACTGGGCCGATTCTTTAAATAAGATGACAACTGGAGAGTCAATTTAAAATTGTTGCGCTCAAGTATTAGCAACAAAGAGGATAGCAGAAGAAACTGCTTTGTGTTGCCATCATTTTTCAGGTTTAAAGGTCCTTCCTGGTTCCGTACACCAAAAAACCACCCGGGGTCAATAACCGCATGCGCAGGAAAATGTGTCAAATTTCTCCCTCATTAGCGTGTCCTTAGCAAAGCTTTGTGAAGAACTGAAACGAAGCCATGGTATCTGGCACAACTGCACATCTCTGACAGTAGAAACAAGGGTCACAGACACACGTTATAAAACACTGGTGATCTCCATGCAGCACAAGATGCAACGTGAAGCACCTTTCACCAGTACAGCCCGGCATCTCACAGTTTCATTCCACTCTTCCTGACATACAGGCCCTATAATTTATCTTCTGGAAGATGCAATTACCCAGCCTGGTGCAGAGGTGCAGTCAGAAGCAGTAACCTTCTCCTCTTGAACCTGTCATCTCACCCGCTTCCCTGACGCCATTCAACAAAGCACTTTGTGACGAAAGGGGCCCCGGTTCGCTGTGTTGGGTAAACCACAGAGTGGAACGCGTTTGCCACTGTGTTCTCCCTCCGTGAGGCTCGTTCAACAAAGGCAAAGTGGATGGCTGTTTCGGTAAAGGTGTTAGTACTGCTAATCTCAAGACTACATTAAAAATGGAAAAGCTGGTCTGATTTTCCCATTTCCCACAGCAAAGGTGTCTGCTCTGAAGGACATTTCCTGGGATCCAAATCCACAACGGCACAAATTGAGTGACTCGGCTGATGACGCCACACCAGCGGTCAGACATGTCGGTAAGGTTTGTCGCCTCCATATTTTTTGTCATGGTAAGTTTTGACTCAGACCCGGTGAACTGCACAGAGCAATGCCTGTTACCTCGCTTCACCTTCCGTTAGGCTGTATTTTGCTGCTCAATCCTGAATGTAGTAAATCCATTTTACCTGCTTGAGCTCATTGCTGTTCCTCCAGGCAAATCCTTTATTTTTTCAGTCTGCAACCCACAAAGACATTTAAGTATGATCTGACGAATGCTTGTCTTTTCACACATTTTAATTTCTCTGACAGTCTGCCACCAGGCTGGATTCAACATTCCTGAATCAGCCTCCTTTCCCATCTCATTCATCCAAATCCTTCATGGGATTAAAGAATTAGCCTAATTGCTTTTTTTAAAAAAAATTGCTGCTCAAAGCACCTGATATTATATCTCCATTTAGGTCTCAAGGCCTCTCAGAATTCATTTGGACCCAGGAGCAATTCTAAAGTGCAGTTTGTTTCCATCTGGGCAGGTGTAATAGTGGAGTGAAATCCATCTTTCTTCACAGCAACTTAGCTTCACCAGTCAGCTTGCACTTCCTTTCTTACCACTTCCAGTCTCAGGTGAAACTTACCAAGATGTGAACTTCATCTATCATTTTATGTTTGGTGGTCTTACATTCTGTTCTGATCTTCTGGAATCCGGAATGGCACAACTGCCATTCCCACTCGATGAACCCCAAGTCATGATCTCGCCCTAAAAGACCCAGCTCGTACTCCAGAATAGTGCAATTCTGATGTGCGGCAAACTCAGCCTTCGAACACCTAGTGAAAGAGATCTTGTGCCACTTTCTGTCAGTCTTAGTCTTAAGGAAGTCATCATTACAAGTACTGGTCACACTGCGGTACAGGACATGGCTCCAATTAGTTTTGGGAAATGATAAAACAAAGATCATTGCCACGTGCTGCCTTATCAGCGCTCTGCAAATTCCCAACTTGGGATGTGAAAAATGGCTGTTTGAACAGCGGAACACAAAGGTTAGACTGGTGAACTGCATTTTCAAGAAGTTAGTGTTAGTCCAAGATTAATGATTGCTGAAGGACTGATAATGCTGGCTAGGTGCTGTCTGGCTACTTTGTCAAAGCACAAGCAGTTTGGAATGACCATGGACAACCAGGCACCAGATTAACCCCAAAAGCAGTGAAATGTTATGACAGGACCTTATTCAGTAGATGAACTGTTCTACTGCTGTAAATGACTCCCATGAGCCTCGGAATCTTGGTCTGGTTAAAGAGATGAAGTCCAAAGACAAAAGTGTCCACTTTCTCAGTAAGTGCACAACAACGTGGGTTCAGGCTTAATGAGAGCAATGCAAACTCTAAACGCCATTTTCCTGATTTACCATCATAATAAGTGAGGAGCCTTTGAACTGGTCAGACATTCTGGTTCCCTGAGGTCCCTTTGTGTAAGAGCACAGGAACAAAAGAGCAGAAGCTTTGACATGGAGACCAGCACCGGACCCAGGACAGCAGCGATCCATCCTCCACTGCTCTCCACTGCCGCACATCTCGAATTATGAGCCAGGCTGAGGGCAACAGAGTGCACAGTTAAGGAGTGATCTTACTCAAGAGGCCCTGAGTAAATGTTTGGCTTTCCAAACAGCCAGAACCCCTTTGAGACCATACAATTTATAAGCTGAAGGAAGTACAACACAGAGCAACAAAAATAATGCAGAGCAGCTGGTGATATTTGAGTTTAACACACACTGGAGCACTCAAATGTCCATTACAAAAGAGTCGATAAAACTGTTAGCAGAGGTCTTTCCTTTCCCAACCACAGTCTTTCCAGATATCTTATTTAGTAACCATGGTTACCATACTTGACACGCTCTCTGTACCCATGTATCTCTGCCTTAGCTGATAACCTGGTGAACTCTCTTCACATCGAATGTTTTCATTGCTGGACACAAGTGCAGCAGGGCAACAAATAAAGAGACAAATGTGCAGTGCTGAGATTGGACCTTCAGTGCCAGTTCTGATCGACTCAGTGGCAGCACAAAATTCTGCTTTCTATGGAGACATGAAATATAGCTTCATCTGACAGCATGACACAGCCTAAAATCCAGAGGCCATAGATTAATCTAGAAATTAACTCCAAAGGAATATGTTTGTTAAGTAGCCTTAATGTAAAATGATTTCCAGCTCTGGAAAATTTCAACTCTGCTGGTGTTAATCCCAAGCTAAACCTTTACTGGTCACTGATGACCAAGCAACATCTGGCACAAACAGCCAGACTTGTTATGCTGCTGGTTTCCAGGAGACCTCAGTGGAGTCACTGTACCTACCAGGCATCCACGCTAACTTTGCCAAGAGTGGGAGGCCACAGTAAAGCCAAATTAGCATGCAACAGCTAATTATTCTGGAAATTCTCCGGTTTGACAGACAAGGGGAGCCGGAGGGACCGGGTGCCGAGCATTTTTCCGAGAAGCGCCCGGAGAGCTCCTCTCAGATTAAGGAACAGCATTCGGGTACAAAAAGGAATGCAAATCGGTCTTACAAGAGCGCCCTTGATTCTGGGTCTCCATGGAGATGAGGAGCTGAGGAGAAAATGGAGAAAAGCTGGTCGGTTGGTTGGGGGACAGCAGAGAGGTTACACAGAGCATGTATGGATAAAAGGTCCCCCACTAACATGGAATGCCCAATTATAAGAGAAAAACAGAACCATCCAGTCACCCCTCCGGATGTTGTCCCCCGCCGAAAAGTCGAGCCACCACGTTCAGTTAAATAGTGACCCGATGCTCACAGTCCTGTCTCTCCTCTGCTCCTAATCAAGTTAGCAGCATAAAGTGAAGTCTAAAACTGAGCTGGACAGTAGCCAGGGTCAGTATCCTCCTGCTAACCAAGTTCTAGTACAAACTCAGCTTGACAGGCCACAATGGTTTGAGCTCCCAGATAGTGTTGTTTTTTTGCCCACCCATTAGCTTGTAAAGAAATGGATAGGCTTGCGTTGTTTTAGCCATTTTTTTGCATGGGTGCAAAAAAACATTTCTTTGTGAAAACAAAGATGGTCTCCAGGAGAGTTAGATGCCTACTGGCTTGTGCTGGTGGTAATTCGCTAGGGGCTAATACAACGAGGAGCAAGAACATTCCAGAACACTAGGCGGGTCAAGAAAGGAATGCACCTCACTGATAATGCCATAATGGGCTCAAAGGAGAAATCCCAGCCAGCGCTGTCAAATAATTCTGCTAGGACAGAACAGAGTACCGGTAAGCACAGGGCCATCCAAAAAAGTAATAAATAAAATTCCTCAGACCCATGTTTCATTAAAAAGATTAAAATCTCACATTGAGAAGTTCTGGTGACACTCTGGCAGACCAGGCCAGCAGCTGACTGTGTCGTCTCCAAGGCTGAATGCTATGAACTTCGCCTTCTTTGACCATTTTTATCGCAAACTAAATGGATGACCGAATCACATGGGGGGACAACACTCTCCAGCTGTGTTTAACCCCCCCCCCACCACCACCACCACCAGCACCACATATGCACACCGCAAGCTGGACAATCCATCTCTACATTCGACCTCAGAAACATGGTGGTCCAGCTGGCCCACTCCTTTCACCAATTATAAGGTTTGGAAGTGATGATAAAGGGGGGCCCAGTGGGCTGAAGGAGAGAAGAGGGAGTACATAGAGGACAACACAAACAAGGTCATTGCCAGATCCAAACTCTGTGTTTTGTGCAGATGCTCTTTAATTCCAGGCCGGCACCACCCCAGTTGACCCACTCCCCAACATTTTACATAAACACAACACGGTACAGAGGGCATGATTTGTCTCCTGCTTCTGGTTCTTCATCCAGTGAGCAACCCAAACTCCGTCAAAGCTAAAGCTGGCTGTTTAAGAGCATCATCACTCACCCCAGACAAGCACACACAGAGCCTGAAGCAGAACTCCAGCTGGACCCGCTCTGAAGCACCACTTGAGGCAATAGGCGCTAACTGCATCAGCTGCAATACTCTCAGCCCAACAGCACAATCCAAAAACAGCTGAAGTCTGAACTTCATTGCGGCATTCAGCATGTGACCTCACACTGCAGCCATTCCCTGGTCAACTCTCCGCAGGGAGGGGATGTCTGAGCAATCACTGGGCTGGCAGGGAATGTACCTGACCACCAACTGAGGCAGGATGTAGTTACATAACTGAAAAACATGTCGTCCTCAACTATTTGCTCTCCCAATGATGTTCCTCTTCAAGCGATAGCCAAGTCCTACGGTCTCAGCAGGGTCCAAATCATTGCAACAAGCCAGCAAGTTCAACTCTGGGAGAAAAGGCTAAATTACTTTGTGAGGAAAATAATTAGTTTACTTAAGAGTTGAAGTGTGTGAGGAGAATAAAATGCCTTACTGGGGCAAATACGGAGACTTCTGGATTGAAGGACGACACAAAGAACCCGGTGCTCAGCACAAAGAGAAAGTGAGATTGCGTTGCAGATCAAGCCTAAAGTTGGACAGGCAAATACCAAGAAACTTCGGGCTTTATACTACTTCATATTTACAGATTTCTGTAGCATATTAAAGCACATTTTTACTAGGAATTATTGCATGTTCACAAGCAAATGCTGAATATTAGAATTTGTTCAGTGCGTTTCTGTACAAATAAGTTCACCATCATCAAAAGACAATATCCATGTTTAGGATTTGCCTGTACCATCTTCTCTTTCTATTCATTCATTCTTTTCTTTCTGTTCATTTCTGTTCAATTCATCCTAGACCTCCTGACCCTGGCAAAGCACACTGGTTGTTGCATCCCAAGCGCAGGCATCAGTGCCACAGTATCTTTCTTTGTCTTTTTATGATTTCTCATCATCATTTCTTTTTTGTATACCTTTTTCTCACAGCACTGTCAAACCCCAGCAGGCCCAACACATACATCCTGCAAAAAGGCGCCCACTAAAAGTCTAATTACTGGATCTCAGCTTAGAATTACTTTCCTAATTAAAGATGTCACATGTATCTAAATTGTCCCGCCCACTATTTATGTAACTGTGCAGTCTGGATGGCCTGTGATGCTGGTATTCATTATCATAGCTGTTGAAACCCAGTTTTTATTAGTGGTTACTAATTATTACCCAGAATGCTGTACAAAACCACATAAATCCTGCATCCCTACAAGGAAGTATTTGTAGTCAAGAGTTTTATTTCATTTCACTTCAGTGACTTAGCATGATTCTTACACTGGTTCCTTTACTATGATTTCTGATTTATATTTAACTAATTTGCAGTAACTTTTAGCTCAGCAAGTATTGTTCTTCATGCATAAAACAGGTTGGAGGGAGGGCAGGCAGATGTTGAGAATTTTTGCTATTATCTTTGTCTCCTCCAGGACCTAAAAAGTAGTTTGTATGCCACTGTATGAAATGATCATTTGATGGCTAAGACTACACAGGAAAAACTCCGTTTTTGATCTGCCGTTGACTGCACAGTAGCACCACCTAGCGATCCAAAGTCGAATTAATGCAACTGCTGGATAAAAATCATTGGTACTTTTGCACCCTCTAGTGTCCACTGAAATAATGTATTTTGCCGTCAGTTTTCGCCCCTGTTTTTTCATGATTGTTCCGCCAGGTGTCGACAGAACTGTTTAGATGAAAGGCCGTAGACAACGAGGACCCTAAGCCTCGTCACTAATATGCCGGTAGCAAATAAAAATGATCAGAAATGTAACGAAAATATTTTTCAAAGTGTAATGCTGTATCATTGTGCTCACCAATAAAAGTGGTTGCCTGGATATATGAATTCTAGAATGAATGTTATTTATGAACAACTTTGTCCGTCTATCTATCTATCTATCTATCTATCTATCTATATATCTATATATCTATTTTCACCACTTAATTAAACCAAAATGATTCAAACCAGTTACAACAGACTAAAACACTTTTAAGTTGACTGAAAGACTGAGTAAGCACTGAGTCAAGCATAACCGCAAACTAACATCCACCTGCTGTCCTTTATATTGCCCACAGTGATGTTTGGATTGTAGCAGCTTTAAACATAGGCTTCATATTTCGGTCAAGCTCCTCTGACCACCATGAGTTTCCTCCTGGGGTTTGCAGCCGACCGCCTATCATCCCTGCACTGTGCCCAAATATGGGGTCAAACAGCCGTTAAAGGAGTGGGTGATGTCAGCAGAAGATGGGAGACCCCTCCCCAGCTAAATTCCTTTTTCATGCTGGGTGGTGTGCCATTTAGCTTGGCTTAGCAGACTTAGATGTGGGTGATGGAGTAAACTTACGATTACAGGACTGGATCTCTCCATGGGGTATATTCATAAGCCTAAAAAGAGCTGCTCTTCTTGTGGAGACACGGGGTTATGAGAAAAACCCATTCATTCCCAGCACACAAGCAGGGAAGAAAAGCTGACTTAAAACTGCCAGTGTTTAGGTGAGTTTTTCCTATGTTTTTCTCTGCTGTAGCCAAATAGCTTTATCAGAGTGAAAGTAGATCAGGGAACTTTACTCTGTTTAGTTCAGTCGCCTGTGGGTTAAGGTGAAAATTTGGTCAAGGTGTAGTTTGTTCTCAGTGTTTGGATCTGAAGGAATGTCTCGGGATCTGTCAAGTTTTGAAGTACTTGACATTAAGCACACCAGAGTATGTGGAGACTGTGCTTCCCGGAAGATAAACAAGAAAACAAATATTATTCGGAAGCACTAAGTCCTTTGTAATAATTTCATTATGAAGTGGACAAGATCCATCTTTGTGCTGAAGGAGTTTGGACTTGGGTAGAAGTTGTGAAATGGCTGAAATGCCAGAAGGAGTACTGGGTTGTGATCCTGTCACTGAAGGCCAAGGCGATTTTGAGGGCTGTTATTTGCTCAGCAGATGGCACCTGCTGTGTATCAACAAGCCAGTTTAGTCTGGAATGGGGGCTGACGATAGCTAGTGCTCCAAATAGTTCTAGAATACTCTCACTACTCAGATTTTGGAAAGTAGGAAGTGACTATGATCTAATACAAGCAGGAGTACATTGTTTATAAAGCAGCTTATGAACATTCCCCAGCTCGCTTATGTTGTACACTCCATGTACAAGTGACCGATATGAACATACGAGCAGCTGATAAATTGTACATTTATGCAAAAAAATAAGATGTTAAGACTAAATCAGTGGAACTATAAAGAGCCAAGTCACTTTAAACAGAGTTGTTACTAACTGGTCTGAACAAGTGCTGTGGTGAGAATGTTGAGAGAATGTGAAAACATACTGGCTGTGGGCACAGGATGTCAAACTATTAGGGTTTTAATCTGGCAGATGCTGCTATTGTCTTACTTTACACCCTCATCTGCAGGACAGAATCACCCCAGTTACACATTCACAATGGTGACTTTTTACAGGAACACCCTTTTTCGTCAGATCGGAGATGAATCAGCTGGATTCTGCTGCTGAGGCTGCTGGAGGCCATGCCCGTGATCAAAAGTTAAACTACGAGGGAGAGACGGAGCTTGCAGAGACCGATTCTGAAGCAAACACTGAGTACCCAAAGCCTCACCTCCTGAGGATTGAAGAAGATGAGTTGAAAGAGTTGGGAACCGGTTTGCAAGGTCATATTTATGATCTGGGGATGCAGTCTGAAAGCTCCCTAGATGACCTCAGTATCCAGTTTGAGGAGTGTCTGGAGGAGGTGGAGGCCCTGCTCAGGGGATGCGGTGGAGGAGTGGACCCACAGCTGGAAGGCTGCCTAGAGGCGATGAGTGTAAAGCTTGAGGAGTATGGGCGAGGGCTCAACGTGCAGCTCTCTGGTGACCTGCCCGGGGTTGGGGTGGGGCAAGGGGCAAGTAGTGGCAGCATTGGCGAGCTGGGACTGCAGTTTGAAGCTTGCATAGCGGAGGTTGGGGATCTCGAGCAGCGTAGGGACAAGCTTGTACAGGAGTTGCTACAGCTGCTGGAGCCTATGGAGGAGGAAGCGCGGACACTGCGTGCAGAGCTGGGAGAGGCGTGGAGGAATCTCACTCGGGTTGAACTGGAGAGGCGGAGCCTAAGAGAGGGGGCGCAGAAGATTAAGATGAAACTCTTTGGCATTATTAGGGAGTGCACTCAGATTCGGATCACCCAGGCAATGCTGCAACGTGACCTTGACCAGTCGGCCATCGCACAGGTACAGACATACCCCAGACTAAGGTGGGCAAATCCCAAATGGCCATCATACAGGTATACAGGTGCTGGTCATAAAATTAGAATATCATGAAAAAGTTGATTCATTTCAGTAATTCCATTCAAAAAGTGAAACTTGTATATTAGATTCATTCATTACACACAGACTGATCTATTTCAAATGTTTATTTCTTTTAATTTTGATGATTATAACTGACAACTAATGAAAGTCTCAAATTCAGTATCTCGGAAAATTAGAATATCGATTAAGACCAATGCAAAAAAAGGATTTTTAGAAATGTTGGCCAACTGAAAGGTATGAGCATGAAAAGTGTGAGCATGTACAGCACTCAATATTTAGTTGGGGGTCCTTTGGCCTGGATTACTGCAGCAATGCGGCGTGGAATGGAGTCGATCAGTCTGTGGCACTGCTCAGGTGTTATGGGAGCCCACGTTGCTCTGATAGTGGCCTTCAACTCTTCTGAATAGTTAGGTCTGGCATATTGCATCTTCCTCTTCACAATGTGGTAGAAAAAAGTGTACAAGCAATAGGGATAACCACACCCTGGAGAGGATTGTGAAACAAAACCCATTCAAAACTGTGGGGGAGATTCACAAAGAGTGGACTGCAGCTGGAGTCAGTGCTTCAAGAACCACCACTCACAGACATATGCAAGACATGGGTTTCAGCTCTCGCATTCCTTGTGTCAAGCCACTCTTGAACAAGAGACGGCGTCAGAAGCATCTCGCAACAAAAAGGACTGGACTGCTGCTGAGTGGTCAAAAGTTATGTTCTCTGATGAAAGTAAATTTTGCATTTCCTTTGGAAATCAAGGTCCCAGAGTCTGGAGGAAGTGAGGGTTGGCACAGAATCCAGAGATTTCCAAAGGAAATGAAACATTTACTTTGGAAATCTGTGAATTACTGAAATCTCTGAATTACTGAAATGAATCAACTTTTTCATGATATTCTAATTTTATGACCAGCACCTGTAGAGACCATTCCCATAAAGTGGTTCTTTCCAACCTGGATTTATTTGAGGGACTTAAGCCTGTTTACACAACTGAGTATTTTTTGAGATCAGGACCATAAAGAGCAGCAAACGCCATAGAAACTGCTGTTGCTGTCCTACAGATGAAACTTTAAATCCCACTTCCTGCTGCTGTACCCCTGATCAAGGTTCTCACCTGAGCTAATACAGTAAAATTTACCTAGCTGTAGAAATGAAAACATTGCTGTTGCCAGAAGCAATGCGCCAAAATGAGAGTATCTCATTGTCTGTTCAGATCCCCACTTTGGCTTCAGGGTAACAACTTGTAAAGCCTTTCAAACTGTTGGCCTGTTTTCAAAGCACCTTTAAACCAAAATTTGTGCTCTTCTCCAAAACTTTGTTTATTTCTTTTTTAATGATCCATGTTGTTTTTGCAGGAAAAGCTCCAAGCCGAGCTGCTCCGTCTCACAGAAGAGGCTGCAGCGCTGCAGCTGGATCAGCAGAACCAACTCAATGATCTCCGGAGCCTCGTGAGCGTTGCTGACCTGTCCCAGACACCCAACGACATGTCCCGCTGTCTCGAGGCATCTCGGGACCTGGGCCGTCAGCTGCAGAGTGGCGTGAAGGAGGTGGAGGAACGGTATGAGCCGCAGCTCCAAGCCCTACTCACGAGGAGGGACACCAGCGCTGAGGCAGTCAGGAGGAGCCGGGAGGAGGCGAGGCAGCTGAGGACAAGGCTGGGCCCGCTGAGGGAGGATGCACAGAGGCTGGTACTCCAGAGAACCTGCCTGCAGGAACGGCTGGAGCTGATGCACCAGGAGAGAGAGCAGAGCTCAAAGCAGCATCGGGTACAGGAATAGGGCTCAACTTGGGGAGGGAATAATGGCCACAAGGGGTTATGGATGACAAGTGGAATAACGACAGGCTAACAAATATTCAGAACCAGCGTGAATACAGAATCCCTGAATTATGTCTTAGAGAACCTCACACCTTCTTGTGTCTCCAACAGGAAATGCTGGATGCCCTTGAGGAGAGCAGCAGGAAGCTGAAGACAGAGCTTCAGGTTCAACTGAAGAAAAACAAAGAACTTGAGACCCTGAAGAAAAATTGTGAGAAGGAGCTGAGCCTCTACAGGCAAGTATTGCATTAGCTATCAGCGCAGGTGTTCTATGAAGGATTAGACAGATCTGTTCAGACTTGGCCGCTCCTAAAATTCATCTGGGCCTAAAAGAAGCGACAGAGTGCCGAATGGACCCCAGTATTCCCCAGTAAGGGCTGAGACTCTTACAAAAATGTACCTCTCTTGGCAGGCGCGACACTGAAGTCCAAGAAAAAGTTGACCCCTCTGCGATGAAGGAGACGTGACCAAAACAACATCCAGACATTTTTGCACTTAACAAGCTGCTCAACATCAAAACATTATAAAAACGTTTTTCACGCACTAATACACTACCCTGCCAAAAAAAAAGCCACACACTAATATTTCGTTGAACCGCCTTTAGCTTTGATTACAGCACACATTTGCTGTGGCATAGTTGCAATGTCACCACATGTATTTCCGCCCACAGTTGCCTTAATTTTTCCCCAAGATCTTGTATTGATGATGGGAGAGTCGGACCGCCGCGTAAAGTCTTCTCCAGCAAAAGATCCCAAAGATTCTCAGTGGGGTTAAGGTCTGGACTCTGATAGCCAATCTATGTGTGGAAGTGATGTCTCTCTCATGCTCCCTGAAGCACTGTTTCACAGTTTGAGCTCTATGAATCCTGGCATTGTCATCTTGGAAGAAAAACTCCATTGATGGAAAAACCTGCGCATTCAGTATATTCAGGTAGTCAGCTGAGCTCTTTTTTTCTGGGCACATAACGTTGCTGAACCTAGACCTGACCGACTGAAGCAACCCCATATCATAACACTAAGTTAAATTTAGGTTGTGACTTTTTTTTTTAATATAACACAGCGCAGATGTTAAAGTGCAAAAAAAATTCTCTTGAAACAAACTTTGTGAAGTCATGAAAACCTTTTTTGGTTGCAACTCCCAGTGTATTAAAGTTCCAGAACAACTTATTTTATTAGCCTATTACAGTGAACAATTTGCTTGCATCTTGTTAATTTGGCAAGTTTTTTTATTTCCTTTTCCACCCAGTTTCCTTTTCTTTTTTCTAAGGGCTGTGGTTTCCAGAACATTTTGCTTTGCTCCTCGTTTTTGTTAGGTTCTAAGGCCAGCACGCCCACCGCATGTGCTTCTAACAGTTGAAGAGACATAGCTGTATTTTAACAGCTGCAGTGACGGCTTGAAAAATTATTACTCTGCCCATGTTTGCAGAGGGGGATAACAGCATGTCTGCACTATGAATTGGTGGGTGGTGCTGCTATGGTAGGGGGGGGCTTGCTGTGATGGACTGCAAAATTACAACCAGTTACTGGCTCTGAAAGCCTCATCAACAGGGCCTTTTAAAGCAACTTTGGCAAAATGTGCCAGAGTGTGGATGTGGACCAGCGGTGTTGTTACAGTGGCATTTCCGTATTTTTATTTTTTTTAAATCATTTTGATGGCCCGTTTTGCTCTGCTTTAAAGGGACAATGTTTCCATTTCTACTTGTTAAATAAAGCCTCCAAGAGTACAACCTTGCCGTCCACATTTGTCTCATCAACGTGGCCACCTTCACCACAAACTTGTGAACCAGCCCTAAAATTTTTGCAGCTTGTCTATGCAAATTGTACAAACATTTTCTTTGACAAACAGGCACACGTCAAAACAACATCCGCACGAATGGCAGAACCCAAGGTTTCCCAGCAGAAAATTGCCCAAAGCGTCACACTGCCTCCGCTGGCTTGCCTTCTTTCCCTAGTGCGTTCTGCTGCAATCGCTTCTCCAGGTAAATGACACACAAGCACCCTGCCGTCCACACGATCTAAAAGAAAACGTGATTTGCCAGACCAGGCCACCTCTTCCAATGCTCCATGGTCAAGTTCTGATGCTCACATGCCCATTGTATATGCTTTCAGCAGTGGACAGGGGTCAGCATGGGCACTCTGACCGGTCTGCGGCAGCAGAGCCCCATAAGCAGCAAGCTGTAATGCACTGTGTGTTCCGGCAGCTTTCTATCATGGCCGGCATTAAGATTTTCATCAATTTGTGCTACAGTAGGGAATTGTGGGACTGGACCAGACAGACTAGCCTTTGCTCCCTATCAATGAGCCTTGGGCACCCATGACCCTGTCGCCGGTTCACCGGTTGTCCTTCCTTAGACTACTTTTGGTAGATGCTAACCACTGTACACCGGGAAAACCCCACAACACCTGCCATTTCAGAGATACTCTGAACCAGTCGTTTTGCCATTACAATTTGGCCCTTGTCAAGGTTCTTATGTTTGTCCATTTTTCCTGCTTCCAACACATCAACTTCAAGAACTGACTGTTCACTTGCTGCCCGAACTTGCTCCCACCCCTTGACAGGTGCCACTGTAATGAAATAATCAATGTTATTCACTTCACCTCTCAGTGGCTTTTATGTGGCTGATCGGTGAATGTTGTACATTCAATCTGTTATAAGATCACTATTTAGACATGGAGATTGAAAGCTCATCTTTGAAAACCTGGAGGCATTTCAGCAATGAGCAAGAATGACATTTGCAGTGATGAACAGCACTCCTGAAAAGTGTCCCTTCTACCTTCTGTAACAACAACTGGAACAGCTCTAAAAGTCACTGCACAACACATTTCAACACATGGTACACAACCATGTGCTTGACAAACTCTTTTGACTCTTGACAAAGGAATTGTACCAAAGCAACCATAAATTAAGCTGGAGCAGCCAAAAAAAAAAAAAAAAAAAAAAAAAAACCCACATAGGGCCATCTGCTCCAGCACATTTCCACATCTACATCAGTACATCTAATTATGTTTAACTGTATAGCAGCAACCAGAATAGCTTTCGCTTCAGTTTTGGAAACAACCTCAGAAGGACTCGCAATCTGACTTAGATACAAAACACATTTATTCAGAAAGCACTTTTTTAAACAATTACTTGGAAAGAGAATGAGAAAAGAACATTGTGATACAGCAATGCCACAATGACAAGAAGGAAAAGAAACTAAATCAGATCAGAACCAAAATATTGAATTATTTATCGCCTGTGATTAGAGTGCCAAGCGGGCTGTTCCAGACCAGGTCTCGCCTCTCTCTTGGTAACTTTGACAATATGTCAGCATATTAACACTGAACTCAACTCTGCGAAAGCACCTATCAGTTTGTGTCACTTGACAAAAGGGCAACATTTAACGCTGACACTTTGACAAGAGTAACAAAGAAACAGCGTCTGTTTTGCTTTGCCTGTAACATGGCCAGGAGACCAGGCTTCACTTCATCTGGTGACATTACTCAGATTAAAAGGTACTGATCTCAAAATTACAGGGGATGCTTAAATACCAAGTATGAAGCAGGGTGGAGAAAAAGCCATCTATTACATCTATCGATAAAACAATTAGGGGCTTTCACAAATACCTGGCCAATTTGTTTAAAAAAAAAAAAAAAAAAAAAAAAAAAAAAAAATTTGGTTTTACATTAGGGTAGAAAATCCTCTTTTCAGGAAGCTCTCTGACAAAATAGTTTCTTCGTTTTCATCCAAGTGAGGGAGGATGGGGTCTCCAGTTGTCCTTGAGGCCACTGAGTTCAGAATGTAAAAAAAATGAGATTGTTGGTGTGGGGGCTGTCATGGAAACAAAGGCCCATTTGAGGGCTCAGCCCTGCACTTCGGTATCAGTCGCTCCTTCTGGATCCTCGTCATTGTAAATATTCTCTGCCTGCAAACGGTAAAACAGAACACTGGAAACACTATGCTTGGTATAACATGGTGAAATCCCTCGTTTGAGCAGGATTACAAGACTGGACTCCATTAAATACTTCATATACATATCTTTCGTATCCCGTGACCTTTACCATTTGCCAGACTTGCATGATGTTGTCCTCAGACACTGAACAGATGACCCACGGCTCGTTAGGGTTCCAGGAGAAGTCTGAAATCTTTGCCGTGTGCCCCCCATGGATGAACTGACAAAGATAGTGCATTTCAATTTTATATTCAAGGTGACCAAAAAACCAGAAGACTCAACTCCCTCAGTGTGCCATACTTTTTGATGGGAGGAAAGGTCACAAGCCAAGGCACTCACCAGGAGCTCTGGGGGACCATCTTCTGCATCCTCCGGTGACTGCTCCTCCCCAATTTTACTGCAAGTAGGAAGAGCAGGAAAGCAGGCAATCAGAGCCTTTATTCCACTTTTTTTGAGCATCTACTCCCCAGTGGTCACACTTCTACCGACTGCTTCATGTGCAAGAAGCTATTAGGTTACAAACGCATGTTTTCACGAGCTGCCTTTAAGCCGTTTATTACTCAGCACCGAAATGAAATGGGTTATTTTTATCTGTAGTCAAAATAAGGTAATGACTACAGCAGCAAAACAACTTGAAACTTTACAAGTCAGTTTTGCTAAATCTATTTACTGAAGTTCATGTCTAAACAAGAGGTTCAAAGTCATCCTAATTGAAGAGTTGGTCTGGGGCCATCGGGAACGCTCACACTTTCCATTAGCGTGACCAGCAGAGTGGACGACTGCATTTCACTCTGGACAGTGTGGTTGTGCACATTTTGGAAAGTGCCCCAGTAACAGTGAGGATGTGAGGAGCACAAACCTAAGGTCCCACACGTTGAGCCGCCTGTCTGTCCCACTGGAGGCCAGGATGGTCTCGTTGTGGGGCGACCACTGAACCTGCAGGCAGAAGCAAAACGGGTGTTGACGCCACAGCACCGCTGCCTTCTGAAGTTGGACAGACAGCTCAGCAGCATCCTCTCACAACATCTTAAAAAGTCACAGTAGTGAAACAAAGTTTTCACTAAAACATGTACAGCTTTCTGTCACAAACACCTACCTGGAAGATCTCGTCTTTGTGAGACTCAAAGGAATGCAGCTTGAGTTTCAAATTCCGCAGGTCCCACAGAGCCACAGTCTGTCAGAAGAACAAAGACCCTTGTTATTCCTCTTGGCATGAGTGAGACTGCAAACAGGGAACAGCCATCAATTACACCCTACCTTGTCTGCGGAGCCTGTGGCCAGGATGAACTCACTGTATGGGTTGAAGGATAGACAATTGACCTCAGCGGTGTGGGCATCCACAGCATGACTTGGCTTTGACGTGTTGTTGGATCGAGTATCCCATCTTCAAGTGGGAGAGTTGAAAAACAAACCCAAGTTCCTTTTACAGATCATCACAACTGAGCTCAAAAAGAAACCAGAACTACTGTAACTCATCCAGAAACTGCAGCAAATAGCACTAAATACAAATATAGTACATTACTTGCCAGCTAACCTACTTTCAATTTAAAAAAAAAAAAAAAAAAAAAAAAGTTAGGCAGGCCTACATCATAAGCTTCTGGTCATCAGCCACAGAGCCGAAGAGTGACTCGTGCAGGAGGTGCCAGGAAACGTCCTCCACCACGGCCGTGTGCCCTGTGAAGATAGTCTTGGCGTCCACCACTTTGCCCTCCTTTGGCACTGTGCTGATGTCCCACAGGCAGATAGTCTACAGGAGCAAGGAAGGACAACACATGAAAAGCACCACAGTGCACTGGTTCCCTCCTCAGCTCAGCTTTAGTATCTGACAAGTAGGGATATCGCAATGTGAGATTTTGATGGAAATCATGAAACTGCATTATTTGATGGATTATTGCCTCAGCAAATAATGCAGTTTCATGATTTCTTTTCCTCAGGTATTTTAGTACGAGATCCTATGCAGGAAAAATAGTAATCAAATAGTTAAATATTTGGATTTTTTATAGCATTACTTTGGTCCTACAAACAAAACATTTAGGTCTTCTTTCTATTTAAAGAATAAATATAACATCACTTTGTTCACTTGCATGTGCAGCATGATCCGGAGACAGATTTAGACTAAAAGTGAATTAATTAGACTAATGCATGTAAGAAAGTACATTATATTTTGAACAGTTTTAAAATATTTCCAGCATGAATCAAACATTTTTTTAAACATAACCTTTGGCTACTTCAAAATAATTTTGAGTAAAAGGAAATATTCAGCAAGATCAGACTCAGTCCTGGTCAGTGAGGTGTGCTTACTTGCCAGGTCCACTGGATGGGCTTTTGGTGGGCAATTTTAGGAAAAATGTTTAGAAGTAGCACAGGTATCGTTGCAAAGTTAACTTGAATGAAGACAAAATAATATTAACACAGCTGTACTGTGAACATTTACCGACATCACAAACCCTAAAGTAACCCAGCTAATGTAGTTTTTTTTTTTTTTTTTTTTTTTTTTTTTTACGCTGAGAGTTATGAAAGAGATGCCAAAGCAGATCGGATATCTGAACCTTTGGCAGCCACTATTCTTCAGCACAGTTTGCAAACCAAATATGCATCCTCTGCTAATAACAATATACATCCGTACAATGAAGAACTTGGTACTCATACACACTGTTCCGGCACCAAAGCAAAGACCCTGCAATCATACAGTAAGGAAAAGGCAAGGGAGACTTGTATGGACAATACAGTTATCCCTTGGTAGATCAGCAATGTACTTCTGTGGCAAAGAGACAGGTTCACAAATGTTAAGGAGCACAACAGTGAGCCCTGGGGATCTTACATGATCATCAGAGGCACTGAGAAGGCAGCCGCTCAGGTTGGGGTTCCATGACAAACCGTAGCCCTCCTTCTGGTGCCCCCGCAAACGGAGGTCTGGCGTGCACTCTCCAGAAGGATCTGCAATGAAACAGTTCGTGCTTTGTAGACCACACACAATCCTAGATTTAAAAAAATAAAATAATAATAATCACCAGATCACGGATGAATTATGTACCTGGCTTGGAAGGGTGCTTTGTGTAGTCAAATACCAGCACATCGCTGGTGGGTGTCTTGGTGGCAATGATGCAAGGGTTCTGGGGCATGTAGCGGGCCCTGTTCACTTCACCCTCATGGTTAATCTTGATCTCGATTTCAATCTTGCCGCTTACAGAGCCAAAGCCACCAAACTCTGTAGAAACAAAACTGCTAAGCAACTGCAAAACGTAGATGTTTGGAAACTTTACTCCTGGTTTTGTAGGGTATTTTACCCGATTAATTAATTTAACCTGATTACTGAAAAACTTGTGAACCATCCAGTGTCCTAATTTGTGTGCTTTGACTTCTACAAAACCCAGCCAAAAAACAAGGACTTCAGTGGAAGCCCATAAGAATTATGAGTGCCAGTAACATGGAGGATGATAGGGCTGTGTTTTACCTCCTTTCTCACTGTCATAGTGAGACGCATCAAATTGGGCATCGTCATTGGGCAGCTGCACGCTGGCAATCACCAGGTGGTTCTGCTCATCCGACGTGTGTGTGCCAAGTACCAGGCGGTGAACGCTGTAATCCTTTCCCTCGGGTCTACAGAACACCCAAGACATCTATTTAAATCACATGGACCAAGCCTGCATGCGGAGGGAAGTTCGGCAGGGAAGCCGAACTAAAATAAACGCAAAGAGGTTGGAGCTACTAACTATTTTCAGAGCAGTCCTTAACTGCTCACTTTTACAGAGAACAATAATTTTAAAAGCTGCCTGATTAAAAACTGCAGTTTTCACAGCACAGTGATGAGACTGTCTGAAGCATTAATAACGTGCAGTGTATCCACAGGATAACCACAAATTACCAGGGCCTTGATGTTTTACTCTGGGTTTTCTGGGTTCAGTAAAGTCTACAAAACCATCCATTCAGAACAGAGCAATCCAAGCCCAGGCTTGTGCTGCAGCATTTAAGGGAGTGTTTGAATAGGGATTAGCGTCCTCTTTCACCCCGAGTTCCGATCACGAGCGCGGTTCCGTTCATTTAAACGCAAGATGGGAAACGTGCCCCTGCTTTGTGGACCAGAAGGAAGCAGCGTGAGCCTCTTTGGACCTGCACGAACTTGCATGCAAGTTAAAGAGGGAACCCAGGATCCTCTTCAGAAAATATAGATTTCCCTTATTATGCAAACTCTCTCTATCAGTGCATCTTAAAATTTTTAAAGCAGGTGACAGTAAATACATTTAAACACATCAGAACAAGAGGACATAGAGTCAGGAATGTGAAAGCACAGCCTTACAAGAGTGGGGCATTATGAGAAGTGAGTTAATTCCAGGGAAGGAGCTGTCAGTCATTTTAGGTGTTTCAATTAAATTAATAAATGGGAGACACTGGAGCAATTAGTGGTAAAAGGTATGCAGATGATTTTTATGATATAAAGGTATAAAGTTGTTGACAATAAGCACAACGTGATTGGTGGATCCCTGCTACAGTTCATCACTGACCCATGATAAAATGGTAATTATGCTGGAATAGTGTCTCTGATCTTAAAGTTTTCAGCATGAAACTTCTTAGGGATTTCCAACCACTTTCAGAAACGACCAGAAAAGGTATTGAGTGCACTGCACTTGTGCCTCAGCGGTTCTCCTGATAAGGTTGAGTCTGACGCTCACGTTGTTTAAATGTGCATAACTGCCATAATCTTCCCCACATTAATTCATAGAAATTTAATAAAAGAAACTGGAAAAGTTTGTGCAGAAATTCATGGAAGTCTGTTATATCGATGTTTAAGAGACTTGTAGTGATATTTTAAGGAAACTAGTTTGGGATGTGCTTAGAATGCATTACTATGCCCCCACCCTCTTGCAACTTAAAATAAAGGAATACACGTTTCAACTACCTGAAAAAAAAAACAATATCTGAGACATTTAAGGAAAGAATTGGGTTCAGACAACAAGGGATGCCTGTGAATCTCATCCCACACGCATGCACAACCTCACCTGGTGACATCCGGAAGCCACTGAGCTGTGAGGCTGGGCCACTCCAGAGCATGGGTCATCACCAGGTCATACAGGAAGGGCGTATTCTTCTTCCAGATCTTGTACTCCTCATTGATCACCCTCTCCTCCACGGCATCATCAAACGCTGCTGGAAACACAGACCCATCAGAGAGCCTTAATCCCATGTGTTAACACAGTACATTTTACATCATTTTGCTAGAGTACATTTAGCTCACGGTGCACACAGTATTGCTGGCAAAAGATCGTAGGTTCAAGTGACTGCTTAAGAGTCACATACAAACTTTCATAGTTTATGTCCTTCCTGAAGTGTGTAACATGCTCTGCAGCAATAAAACAGATCACAGTGGGTAAAGTGAATGTGCTGCACAGGATGAGAGCACAACAAATAGACAAAAATGTTGGGTCATGTAAACTGTGCACAAATAATGTGTCACTGTAGTGAGTTATGCTTTAACTGATTTAACAAATATGAATACTGGGCCTAAACCTGGCAGTCAGACATTTTTGTGTACTAGAAATACCACAAACAAAACATATCCACTACATAAGTATTATGCAGTTAATCAGTAATCTGTTTTTAGATATTCAACTACACTTTTACCCCCCCACAAACACAACATACCAGGTGTGGACATTCAAATATGAGATAAAATAATGTGTCTTCGGTTATTGTATGAATGTTTAAAAATGCTAAGACGAATTGGTATGTATGGGCATCACACGGAGAAACTAAATAAGCTTTTTGGGGAATTTCAAGGTTTTTTTTAAAGATGCTAACAGGATATGGTAGCTATGCTAACTGCAGTTTGGCGGGACTCGCGCCGGCTACAGGGCCTCCATCATCCGAAACCACCGGCGCACACTCTAGCAAAATTCTAACGAACACATTCATGCAGATTTGAATAATGGGCGATTCGAAGAGTTACCTTCTTTATCCGCCATTGCAACGCGAACAGTAAAACAAACCAGCCAGAGGAAAAAATGAGTTAAACGAGTCGAGATGCTTCTTTGTTCGTCAGGAGCGCAGAGCTTCGCGCCGCTGCCACAACCTACGTCACTACCCCCGGAAGAACCCGTGACCAATCATAAGAAAATGTGGGACACCTTGAACCAATGAGCTTTAGAGCCGACAGATGACGCAGACGGAATAAAATCCGCCATGTGCAGCGCTCTGTCACCCGGTCGGTCCGGCGCTCGGCCTGAAACATTTTTTTTTGGACGTTTAATATTTTCTAAAGTTTAATAAAGGTTAAAAATACCGCGTGTTCGGTGGACCCACATGAAGATATGGCCTCACACCGCGCTAAGCTATTTATTGAGAAAAAGTCGCACGAAAATGAAATGTTGCCATATTTACGCCACCCTTTATGTTCATGGTATGTTTTAGGCATTAGATCAGCCACTCCTCCGCTGACAGAGTGGACCGCACTCGCATTTGTGGTACTCTCATTGTTTTCTTGTATTACTTATTCATCTGCCAACAATTCCTTTCTTTCCCTATAACACCTCTGCTTTCCCATCCTTGTGGCTATTCCTCAGAATTATGAGATACTGAATCATTTATGAAAACGTTAGTGTTTTCCCTTAAACTGTACTTCTGTTTCTTGTCATTCAACTGTGTGACTCGTGTTATTTATAGTTTCTTATTGTCTGCTCTATAATCCAGCCGCAAGGGGATGCACAAACTAGTGCATGTCTTTGTGCCGGTCCCAAGCCCGGAAATGGAGAGGGTTGCGTCAGGAAGGGCATCCGGCGTAAAAATTTTTGCCAAACTAAATATGCAAACAAAAATAGAAATTTCCAAACCGGATCGGTCGAGGCCCGGGTTAACAACGACCGCCACCAGCACTGCTAGCCGACAGGGTGCTGGCGGAAATTGGGCTACTGCCGGCCAAAGAAGGAGGAAGAGAGGAGGAAGGCATGTCAGGAGGAAGGAGGAGAGGAGGAAGGTTAAGAGAGTGGATGTGAGGGTAGGAACTTTGAATGTTGGTAGTATGACTGGTAAAGGGAGAGAGCTTGCAGATATGATGGAGAGAAGGAAGGTTGATATATTGTGTGTGCAAGAGACCAAATGGAAGGGGAGTAAGGCTAGGTGCATCGGAGCGGGGTTTAAACTGTTTTACCATGGTGTGGATGGGAGGAGAAACGGGGTAGGGATTATCCTGAAGGAACAGTATGTAAAGAGTGTCTTGGAGGTGAAGCGAGTGTCTGACAGAGTGATGGTTATGAAACTGGAAATTGATGGTGTGATGCTGAATGTTGTTAGTGCATATGCCCCGCAAGTTGGGTGTGAGATGGATGTGAAAGAAGAATTCTGGAGTGATATGGATGAAGTGGCGAGGAGTGTACCTGAGGGAGAGAGAGTGGTGATTGGAGCGGATTTCAATGGACATGTTGGGGAAGGAAACAGAGGAGATGAGGAGGTGATGGGTAGATATGGTGTCAAGGAGAGGAATGCAGAAGGTCAGATGATAGTGGATTTTGCAAAAAGGATGGACATGGCTGTGGTAAACACGTATTTTAAGAAGAGGGAGGAACACAGGGTGGCGTACAAGAGTGGAGGAAGATGCACACAGGTGGACTATATCTTATGCAGGAGGGCCAGACTGAAGGAGACTGTAGACTGTAAAGTGGTGGCAGGGGAAAGCGTAGTTAGGCAGCATAGGATGGTGGTTTGTAGGATGACATTGGAGATCAAAAAGAGAAGGAGAGTGAGGGCAGAACCAAGGATCAAATGGTGGAAGTTGGAAAAGGAAAACTATAAGGTGGAGTTCAGGGAGGAATTAAGACAGGCACTGGGTGGCAGTGAAAAGTTACCAGTGAGCTGGACATCTACAGAGGAAGTGGTAAGGGAGACAGCTAGAAAGGTGCTTGGTGTGGCATCGGGACAGAGGAAGGAGGACAAGGAAACCTGGTGGTGGAATGAAGAAGTACAGGAGAGTATACAGAGGAAGAGGCTGGCGAAGAAGAAGTGGGATAGACAGAGAGATGAAGAATGTAGACAGGAGTACAAGGAGATGAGGCGTAGGGCGAAGAGAGAGGTGGCAAAGGCTAAAGAGAAGGCTTATGGTGAATTGTATGAGAGGTTGGACACTAAGGAGGGAGAAAAGAACCTGTACCGATTGGCTAGGCAGAGGGACCGAGCTGGGAAAGATGTGCAGCAGGTTAGGGTGATAAAGGATAGCGATGGAAACGTACTCACAAGCGAGGAGAGTGTGTTGAGCAGATGGAAAGAGTACTTTGAGGGGTTGATGAATGAAGAGAACGAGAGAGAGAGAAGACTGGATGATGTAGGGACTACGAATAGGGGAGTGCAATGGATTAGCAAGGAGGAAGTTAGGACAGCTATGAAGAGGATGAAGAATGGAAAGGCTGTTGGCCCAGATGACATACCTGTGGAAGCATGGAAGTGTTTAGGAGAGATGGCAGTGGAGTTTTTAACCAGATTGTTTAATGGAATCTTGGAAAGTGAGACGATGCCTGAGGAGTGGAGAAGAAGTGTACTGGTACCTATTTTTAAGAATAAAGGTGATGTGCAGAGCTGTAGTAACTACAGAGGGATAAAACTGATCAGCCATAGCATGAAGTTATGGGAAAGAGTAGTGGAAGCTAGGTTAAGAAGGGAGGTGACAATTAGTGAGCAGCAGTATGGCTTCATGCCGAGAAGGAGTACTACAGATGCGATGTTTGCTCTGAGGGTGTTGATGGAGAAGTACCGAGAAGGTAAGAAGGAGTTGCATTGTGTCTTCGTGGACTTAGAGAAAGCATATGACAGGGTACCTAGAGAGGAGCTGTGGTATTGTATGAGGAAGTCGGGTGTGCCAGAAAAGTATGTAAGAGTGGTACAGGATATGTACAAGGACAGTGTGACAGTGGTGAGGTCTGCAGTAGGAGTGACGGATGCTTTCAGGGTGGGGGTAGGATTACACCAAGGATCAGCTTTGAGTCCTTTCTTGTTTGCAATGGTAATGGACAGGTTGACAGATGAGATCAGACAGGAGGCACCGTGGACTATGATGTTTGCAGATGACATTGTGATCTGTAGTGAGAGTAGGGAGCAGGTTGAAGAGACCCTGGAGAGGTGGCGATATGCTCTAGAGAGAAGAGGAATGAAGGTCAGTAGGACTAAGACAGAATACATGTGCATAAATGAGAGGGAGGACAGAGGAATGGTGAGGATGCAGGGAATAGAGTTGGCGAAGGTGCGTGAATTTAAATACTTAGGATCAACAGTCCAGAGTAATGGGGAGTGTGGAAGAGAGGTCAAGAAGAGAATGCAGGCAGGGTGGAGTGGATGGAGAAGATTGTCAGGAGTGATCTGCGACAGAAGGGTACCAGCAAGAGTGAAAGGGAAGGTCTACAAGACGGTAGTGAGACCAGCTATGCTTTATGGGTTGGAGACGGTGGCACTGACCAAAAGACAGGAGGCAGAGCTGGAGGTGGCAGAGTTAAAGATGTTAAGGTTTGCATTGGGTGTGACGAGGATGGACAGGATTAGAAATGAGTATATTAGAGGATCAGCACAGGTTGAACGGTTTGGAGACAAAGTCAGAGAGGCGAGATTGCGTTGGTTTGGACATGTGCAGAGGAGAGATCCTGGATATATCGGGAGAAGGATGCTAGGGATGGAGTTGCCAGGCAAGAGGAAGAGAGGAAGGCCTAAGAGGAGATTTATGGATGTGGTGAAGGAGGACATGCAGGTGGTGGGGGTGACGGAGAGAGATGCAGAGGACAGGAGGAAGTGGAAGCTTTTGATCCGCTGTGGCGACCCCTAACGGGAGCGGCCGAAAGAAGAAGAAGAAGAAGATTGTCTGCTCTATTTTTTCGGATACACACTTCAGCTTGGTGTGGTACGTAAGGGGTCCTTGCTGTTATCAACTGGTTGAAACATTGAAATATAGAACAGACAGCAGGATGTCATGTATTACCAGTGGCCTTACATTTTGTCACTAAGTGTCCTTGAGTTGCTGTTGGCTCATGTCAACTCTATGGTTTATTGTCCTGATGTTTCATCAGCGGGATGGTAAATATTTGAGGAGCATCCACAGCTACAGTTGTTTTTTCAGTCTATCTCGTTGCAGGCCTTCCCTTTTTGTACCGACTCTCAGCCTTAGCCATGATGAGGCTCTTCTCCAGAGACCCTTCTCTCCGCATGACGTGTACAAAGTATGAAAGCTGAATCATTATTATTTCTGCTTGCAAGGAGAACATGGGATTAGTCTCCTTCAGTACCAATGAGCTTGTTTTGTGGTCAGTATTCTGCGCCAACATCATAACCGAAGTGCTACGTGTCCGTTTCTTTTGTCCCATTTTTTCACTGTCCAACTTTCCTATCCATATGATGTTATCAAAAATACTATTACTAGAACAAGTCAAAATTTTGTAAAGTTTCATTCTGCTTTTTTACGATCTGATTTCTTTGCTCTGTTAAATAAGCAACCAACAGCCTGGCTGTATTTTTAAATTACAAGTTTGCCCACATTCTACAAGATGGCTATTATTGAGCATTAACAGCACAAAGAAATCTTTATTGTTTGCTCAAACAATTTCTCTTTTATGCTTAAGCACTCACCTTACTTACATAAATCAAACTCATTATGACAAGGTTTTTTTTTTTACAGCTGATGTTTATGACATACACAAGGGGAATGTATCATTTTGAAAAGGAAAAAAGCAAAAAACAAATAAAAATGATGTAGTTTAAGCTGTGCAACTGTGAAAAAGCACATTAGTTTCAGGTTAACAATGGAACATAAATTTATTAACAAGGCCTTTCTACTTACAAAAAAGGCCTTACTGTCATTTAACAGAAAACAAAAAAGCATCTTCCTTGTTGATATGGATGTATTACTATAAAAAATTTATTTTGATGTGCTTTTTGTGAGCACCATACAAGTGAATAGAAATTATTTTAATTGTTGAACCAGAAATGAGAGAAATTTCATCCTACTGAAGAAGACTTATACTTCTGAAGGGTTCATCAAAGCATAAAAAAACTTTTCATTGTCTAAAATCCCCTGCTGTATTTCTGCTAAAATTCGCTTTCAAAGGTATTTTTTGTATATGTCATAGGAAGCTGGTTGATTGTTGGTTAATGCATCCCTCTGGACATAAGAAGATGCCTGCAGTTTAATCCTGTGCCACATCAGTTGCATTCTGGTCATCCTTCAGGCATATTTTGACCTTTAATCCCCGTTTTATGTAAGTTATTTGTAATTTCTTGGTGTATAACTGAGTTGTCTACCTGTCTGCTACCATGACCTAGTGTTCTTCATAAACATAAAAAAATGAAAAAACAAAGCAATGAATTTCATTTTAAAAAATACTGTAAACACAGACTGAAAATAAGAGAAAACTGCCAGCTGAAAATAGACAAAATATGACTTACACAATAAAGTGAGTTTATCAGCAGGTGTGCATATTTTATACAAAACTATAACATTATGGGTAAACAGACTACCCTCTGTAAGCAGGTACTTATTTACTTAGAATTGGCAATACACGTGCATTTCTCCACAGCTGTATAGAGGTAACTTGAGTGTAAAAATTCTTGAATTTTAGTCAGAATACAATATGCACCAATTTGCTGCTTTTCATGCAGTATGTGGCTTTGGCTGCTGAATGCATGAGCAAATCTAAATTCAGTATCGAGAGCAGTATGATGAGGATGTCCAAAGACTTCAGGCTGTCTTGTAGTTCTGGGGTGCTAGTCCAGCAGGCAGTACTGGTATTACACAGTGCTTGGGCTGCATCTTGGGAAGTTTGATCCCAGCTCTGTCCATGCGGAGACTGCATGTTCTCCTTGTTATCTTGCAGTTCAAAAATGTATTTCGGGTCACAGTCACTCTAAATTTATCCTCGTATGAGTGTGAGACATAGTGTCAAATTGCACTGCCTTGGTTGGTTTTGCTATGCTACATAGTTGTAAGGCTCTTCATAGAAAAGGATCTGGCATGTGAAGGAATGTAACAATAACCCTCTTCTTGGTCATTCTACAAATAAATTCATTCAAAAATATATACCTGTCCAAAACAGTCTTCCAAGCGTTTTTTAATAACAGTATAAACTATTGCATTAAATTAATACACTGCAGATTTTTTTCCAGTTTCAAGGAACAGTTATTTCCATTAATAATTAAGCTTAAAAATACTTTTTTAATTTTTCTTTTTTTTCCATATGATTAGAAATATAATTAAGGCACTACAGATAAAAAAGATGATGCTCCCAAGAATAATGTGAATCCTCCGAGAATCATGGTCATTGCAGGAGTCCGTGTTATCTGAAAAAGACAACATAGAAAGAATTCCAGCATTGTGTAATAATAATAATCTCTGTAGAAGCAGTAGAACTGGTGTGTGTGTGTGTGTGTGTCTGTCTGTGTGTGTGAGAGAAAGAGCAAGAGAGATTGGTTTGGGGGGTGGAGCCATTTGTTAGACTTGTCAGCTGAACAAAATAAAAATGTACATACTGAATGTCATTTTATCCTGATCTTATTTAAGTTTTGAAAATTCTTAACATTTGTTTAACACAGATAAGCTACATTAATGCTTGACTGAGCTGTTGGCTGCAATTCTGAAATTCAACATTAGGAAAAATGAAAAACACCCCTGCTTCCTTTACCGAGAATTGTCCAGCAGTTATTTATGTACAATAAAATGGACACTGAATGATAGGGTTGCAGTTGAACAAAACTGGCTTCCTTTCTTCAGCTCGTTTCACTCATCCAAAAGCACCGGAATCTAAGACCAACATGGATTTGAAAAGTTCAACTTGGCTCATGTCATTTGCATTGTGTTCTGGTGCTTTTTAAAAATTATCGTGCAATTCATGTAAAAATCTGACGCTTAGTGGAAGCAAACAACTTATTATCATTCCCTTACATGACCTGGCTTGTACTCTTAAGCTAAAGACCAGCCCTGCTGAGGCTTATATGTGGTTTCCATATCATGCTAAATAATGTAAGTGTCTGTTTTGGTTGCTCAGCTCTAACATCCATTACTCTTCTTCAAGCCCTCCCTTGGTTTTTTCTGTCAGACTTTGGAATAAGCTGGTAGCCCTGTTTGTTTAGTTGCTGTGAGCTGTAACTTTTTAGGGTGTGAGAGTTCCGTCATAGCTTGGCGCTAAGTTCACATTATTGCGTTCACATTTTTTTATTTGTCATCCATGGAAACCTTTCAAGGAAAAGTTGCAAAAGTAAATATTATATTACTGATTAATTGGGAATTCCTGACTACAGCTTGAAGATAAATGAACAGGACAAAGACGGGGCTGCATGATGTCAACACTCAAGCTTGCACTAAGAATTGTAATCTATCAGACTTACCATAATTATTGCTGAAGACCACAGGCATCTTTATGACCTGGCCGAGGAGGCTGTTCTTCAGGGTGAAGTTATAGCTCACCTTCTGCTGGGCCTCCAGCATCAGGTTAGTTTGAAAGGAGAACAACTTGGTACCTCCACTGGATTCATTAACATATGTGGAATATGAGAGGTTCTTGCCTGTGAGGTCCACCCACTGGACTTCTGGAGCCGGGTACCCCTTACTTTCATAGCGGAATGTGACATTGGTGTGGTGAACCTGGATGGTGAGCTGGGGCTCACTGTAGAAAGCTACATGGCACAAGATGTGATTCATTAGCACTGAAATCTTTAAATTAACAGACCTTCTCTGTCTGAACTTGTTTATAGGCATGTTTCTGGTTTTCATGTAAAAAATAAACAATTATTCAACAGAAAGGTGAGGTATTTACAGAACGTGTTAGCACGTAACGAACTAGAGAAATTCCAAAAAGAAACCGGCCTTTTTTGCTTTTCTATCCATTCTGTATAAAGTGCAAATGTGTATAAAAGCGTATATTATACTGTATATAACCCAGTGAAACATGTTGGTGCCAACAGAGGGAGACAATGTGGGCTGAGGAGGCTTCAGGGTTCACCTGCAAATTTCACACGAACTTCTGTCTTGCCGGTGCCGTCAGAGCTGGTCACACTACACTGGTAAGTGCCCTCATCCATTGGCCGGACCTTGTCTAACCTCAAAGAGGCATTTCCCTTCAGGAGCTCATCCAAGAACAGCTGTGTGCGGCCGTTATATGTCTTGTTCTGCTTGTCCAGCTGATCTTTGCTGTAGTAGAAACTATGCACCACAGCACTGTCAGTGCTCCTCTGCCATGTGATGACCAGGGACTCCAGCTTCACGGTTGGACTCGTGGGGTAGCTACACCCCAATACTGCTGGCTCTCCATAGACTGCCAGCACCTGGTCCTGGGGCGCAGAAACCTTGAAAGCCTCTGAAGAGGGAACAACAGAAATAATTGTTGAACGCAGTCCAGCAACCATTCAATTCCAACAGAAGCCCTGGCTATTATACCCGTGAGCAAAAGCTTGAACCACTTCCACTCACTGCACAAACAGGAAACGCATATAGTCACGCTGGGCTTGGAAGTCCGCTGTTGTGGTTCAGCTACAAGCCGCAGAACACCCTTTGGACACTCAAGTTTGGTCCCTTGGCTATGATAACTGGTGTTAATGCAACACTCCACCAACAGAGTTCAGTTTAAAATGCCTAGTAATTTAATCGCCACCTTTCCTCATAGGTAACTACAGCTGAAGGTTTTCCGCACAATTCCCAGTGCACCCCAGTTTCCTGCTATTTAGTTCAGCTTGTGCTCCTACTGATAATGCTTAGTTGAATCTGTGCTTTTAATAGTAATGATAAATTAAACTTGTCCCCTTATAACAGGCGTGTCCAAAGTCTGGCCCGTGTTCAAATTTCTACTGGCCCGCAGCCTCTGTGATAAAATCAATAATATGCGGCCTGCCAGCATTGTTGACCACAGCATAAAATACACGCGGACAAAAAAGCTATTTTATATTTCACCAGAAGATGACAGTAGATCTGTGGCTGCACTCTCGCCGCCGGAGCTCATTGAGAAAACAAAAATTTGGCACCAACAGCTCCCTCTTGTCAACTTTTACCACTTGCTGGATAAAGGCAGGTCCCAAGAGATTCGAACATTTGATAAGAAAATGCTGAGCTTGTTTGGCTCCACATACTTGTGCGAGAAGACATTCATGAACATTAACAAGAACCGCGCGAGGACAAGACTAAGTGACTCTCATCTGCGTGACATCTTGCGCATCAAAACCACTGTTTTTGAACCAGACCTGGCTTCTTTGCTGCAGTCGAGATCTCAGTATCACCCTTCACATTAGTGCAGGCAAGTTATTTGTTTAGTCTTCTGAGGTGAATAAATTCTAAAATCTCAGCGAACTGATTTTTTTGTGATGATCAAAACAACAGTTTTGAATATGCACTCAATGTTTTGTACTTCTGAATAAAATAACTGTTAGTGTTATTTTCCCGTTCGCATGTTTTGAATTTAGAAGTTTGCAGTGAGCATTTGATAGTGAATAATATGTAATGTTTAAAATGAACCTAGATATGTTTAATCTTCCCGAAAGTTTTTTTCCAGACAGACCTTTTCTTCATTTTATGTGGTCTTGAAATATGAAAGGCAGAGTGATTTTGGTAAAAACTTGTTTAGATTTATTTGTGTTCTGTGTGAAGAAATGAAAAGTATGCCAATTGCAATAAAAATGTCATAAAATAGTTAATTTGCATTTAATGTTAACGGTTCAAAGATTTTCAGGCTGAATGGTCGGCCGCCACACATTTTCACCTCACCAAATCTGGCCCTCTTTGCAAAAAGTTTGCACACCTCTGCCTTATACAGCGCATTAGATTTATCCTCAATAAAAAGAGAGATTGACTGAGCTAAAGCTGGAAGCCGAGCCCCTTCATGGGTTTCTCCATTTACTCTGGGTCTCACTATCTGCTGAAAATATAACAAGTTATTAAACATGTAGGCAGAGCAGAATAAAGTGTTTATTCTAACCATTCTGAAAGGAACGCTTATTTCAAAACAATTTAAAAGATTTTCCTTCACAACAGACCCGCTCTCTGTGCCCTGAGTTGTATGTTTGCAACTTATTTATTTATAACTTTTTCTGTTTTATAACTACTTTTGGGGTACATTTTTATTGCCAAAAGTCAATCCATCTAGGCGTCACTGGACTGCCCACAAAAAAGTTAGAAAGAAAAAACTTATAAAGCATATAGAATAAATTCTGTTTCACGACATTTGTAGCTTCTTTGAGATGTGGTTTTATTATATAGCGCTGTAAATGTTTAAGTCTTTTCAGGAACATAACGTTTTTGTGCCACAGATGATAATAACAATAACAACCTGCTATTATAATTATTTATTATTCGCTTACATAATACCTAAATGGGCGAGACAAATCGATCAGTTTTTGGTAGAAACGCTTGACCAGTAAACGCTTTTTAGGACCGCTATACATAGGCGACTCGACGGCAGTGAACAACAATAGGAAGCGGTGAACGAGAGAAATAGTGAAACGTTTAAAAAGAGCAAAAAAACGTTCGAGGAGGCGACACGTAAACTTTTCCTGCAGCGTAGAAACTTCGCAAAAGCACAGCAAACGATTAAATCGTGAACTTGGGGGGGGAGGAAAGGCGCCGTTCGATGCCTTACCTCCGGAGGTGAGCAAAAAAACGCACAAAAGCGCACAACGCGTGTGTTGGTCCATCGTGTCGGCCCGAATCCCAGCGAATGACGTCGGTAGTCCGGCCGATTTTCCTCGCCCTGTCGGTTGTTCTGCGTGTTATCAGGTGCAGGGAAGGCAATGGATTTTGCTGTGCTGCGCAGTGGCGCACTTTCGACTGCTGTAACTACGCCGCAAAGCGGCGGTATAAATCTCCTGCGTGGGAGACATTTCTACACGTCGTTTTTCCTATTAAGACTGGTGTGGTTTCCTTTCTAAGTGAAAGTGTCATTCTGACTCTTTCTATGCTGTGCTCTGTTTGCGAGCCGAACTTCCTCGCAAATTGATGTTAAAGTTCGAGTTTCTCTTAAATTTGTCATAATTCCAAGACAGAAGGCAACGTTTTAACTGCGTTACTGTGTTTTATGGAGTTTTTTTTTTTGCCGTGTTTTTGAGACGCTTGACAAAATTTTTATTAGAGCTGAGGAAAGCGACCGTTTTGGAAGAAAAAGAGGTTTACGTCACACATCGTTTTAGTTTACGTTTCTACACCAGGAAGGAATCCATAAATAATGTTTGCTACTGTGCTGAAATTACTGAAAAAAAATCTTTAATATTCCAGAAATTTATTCTGGAATAAATTGATAACAGACAGCTTCCTTTAATCCCTTCCAAGAGTTAACTGCTCTGATCGCTGTTGCCGTGGCAGCTGTGTGGAAAGATGCTTGAGGAAGATCTATTTCAACAGTTTGGAGCCAAGAGTTGGATTTTGGGATTGACAAGACACCAAGAGGCAGTGAAGCTTTGTCTTCTGAAACATCTGCCTTTGTGGTTGACTCCTCTGAAGACTACAGATGACTAATAATCTACACTTACGCACCCTCAGATTCATCACTGCCTGAAAGGACCACAAAAAGTCTGGATCAAAAAGCGAGGAATAAATAGACTTGAGAGATGCTCTGAAGAAAGAAAGAAGGAAAGAAGCCATCGCTTCTAAAATCACAGCATCGTCTGACATTTGTACTTCTAGTCACTCTCTGACAAAACAACCCGATGTCTTTCTCCTCAGGAAATGCTTGTTGGCTACTGCTGAAATTAAAATCTTTTTGCAAATAATATGAGCTGAAATAAAAACCTCCTCATTCATCATCGGTTAGCTTTACTTTTTAACCTGAGAATCATTGTCATTGGCATTCAGTGTATGGATAAATCGGCATTGTCCAGTGTGCTCTCAGCAGGCAGTACGGTGGAAAAATAGGTTCATATCTCCACTTGGTCAAGGTACTTGTGCTGAACAACTCCTGTAAAAATAATTCAGCTGTGCAAGGAGATAATTCGTTTCAAGTTTCCTCACACGCTAATGTAAAATTATAAACTGCCTTGGAGGAAGGCAGATCAGATACATTTATAATAGCAATAATGAACTGCAGAAGATAAGTAATTTTCCCAGAAAAAGTAAAGTACCTTCTGGGCAATGAATTGTATTTGATATGTTTTGTATTTAAGTGCTATATTTCCTTAGTGCTGCACTCAGTAAAAAAGATGTAACGGCTATAGAAGGTGGGGGAATGCAGTTTTTACTGCACACAGATATTTGGGCTCATTTCCAAGAAAAATTTGCCTTTGCATAAAGCCCCAGCTTGCGATAACATTTGGATTTTGGATTTTTTGTCACATATTTCTCGCTCCACATTCTCAGGCTTCGTGGCAATAATTGAATCTGTCTGTTATCTTGACTGCCCCTTGCCTTTTTGACAGTAACCGTGTTGGTTTGCTGTCCAAGGAGAGTCAGAAGGGGTTAATAGTTGGCATCAGATCATGAGCAGCCTTGCCCAGAACTTTCCGTGCCTTTTGTAAGAATCAGACAAATCTTGATATACTGAGGTCCGATTTGGTTGCAGGAGAGGAGAAGGAATGGGAGGACAGTGGATGTGTGCCAACCTGGAAGAACTGCAGGTCAAGGTCAAGGTTTGAAATAACTGACGTGTGACTTATCTGCAGTCTGCACTGCCGATCACTCTGCAGCCTCACAGCAATACCGACAACCCAAGGAAAAGTCTCGTGCTGAGATTCCTCCTACAAATTGCAGAAGATTCTACATTCATACCACCAAACAGCATGCTGTGGCTCAAAATAGCAGACAGAGCCTCATAACTTTGAGACGTATTTTAATATTATTGTAAAGCACTAGTGGTGTAACTTTAACTGTGCGAAGAATCTTTCTATAGAGGGATTTCCAGAGTTCCATGAGCTTCACCTCCCCTTGTTCCTGACCATTTCCCATTTCCCATTACTTTATTGTTTTCTCTAGAACTTTGGACATTGTTAAGACTTCACATTCATTAAAAGTTCTGGAAAATCTTATCCTCCGTAGTTACTGCTAAAGTATTGAATTAAAAGAGTCTCTACATTCATTCAAAGCAAGTTGCAGAATAACAAACTTGTCACTTCAGGATTTTTGGATTTAAACCAACAATCTGAATTGGATTAAAATCATGAAGTTCTTCAAATTCTATATCAGGAAGCCAGACTTTGTGGCTCAGCCTGGGATTGGTCAAAAGTTGCTGAATTCCCAGCACCAAGGGCACCATTGTATCACAGATGTAATAAGCAGTCCGATGAGGACAATGAGAGAAATGTTTCTATTACTAACAGACAGTTGCCCTGAATGAGGGGCCACCATTTTCATATAGCTGCTCCTGAGACAGCGATCGACACTCCAGCATCTGTGAATCAGCCTGTGGCAACATTCCACGAACATCTATTATCCATCTTTCTCCACTTTCACTATTGTTAGAGAGCACTGAATGGCTTCTGAGTCACCGTTGATCTGGGAATTACCTTCTGCAGGTCAACGGATACCTCCTACCTCCAGATGCCTCTACCTGTAGATGTAAGACTTAATTACCCTTGTTTTTATTTCTGAAGAATAAGTGTGAAACACAGGGTATCAGGTAACCAGGTAGCCAGGGTAACACTCCCCACACCCTTTTCTACTAGTACATACACAACCCATGGCCCACTGTCTATCGCTTAAAGATAAAATGTGCTAATGTTGAAAATCTAAAATTTCTATAATTATTTCACAACATTCTGGGTTGTGGGGAAACCCTGAGGTCAGACAGAACAAATTAAGAAACTGTGAGAAGAGATCATGCTAAATAACAGTTACGGGCAGCCTCAACTTGAGATAGATGGCATTCAAAATTTTATCTGGTATCGCCCTGTGTCCACAAGTTCCACAAGCTGCTAATTTTTCTCACTGCGCTTCTGTTGTCACATCTACAACACGTACAGAAGCCATCAATTTGAAGCTTTTATTCTCAAAAGAATAAGCTCAAAAGAAGAAGCCAGGCAAGGAAATCGACAAGGTCTTAAGGCCTATTTTCACTCACATGTTAACTGTAGTTTAGAAGTTTGGTCGGCCATTCCTCTATCAGAAAAACATCCGAATGGCTGCAGCACTTCCTGCCAGGAGCGTCCCGACGCGTGACGATGCAGTGATGACACAACGCGACGCGACTGTTCCGAATGTGCGACGCGACGCGGACGCGACATGGCCTTAAGAGCGGCTGCGCCGACCGGCACCGGCGCGGGACCTGACTGATACCGTTCGAGTTGTTAAACTGCCTGTGTGTTCCAAGGCTGTGTGAATAAACGACAGGGTGTTGGCATCCCTTGTCCCGTCTCTCTCGTCTGCATTTGGGTCCTACGCCTTGTTTCCGATCGAGAGCCGATCGAGTCCGTGACACTTCCCTTCCAGATCCAAACCATCGCTGACACCAATGTACTGCCGTACTCTCATCACATAATCCATTCCAGACTGACATGTTGTTGGTCGTTTAATGCGTTTGCAAACGTTGTGTGACTTTGAATGACAGAATACTTTATTTTTGTTGGAAATTGAGTGGGGCTAATAACCATTAGCAGGATGTGAGTTGCTCTTACAACATAGTTATCGCTGAACATTGTTGGGGTTGGTCTATGTGCATCTGGACAGACTGTAGTACCAGACATGTCATCATCTGACTTAGCTTGACAGACATGAGCATTGGCATCATAGTGAATTTTCGAGTTTTAATGGAGCATTCTGAGTTTTTAGTAGAAATGTTTTAACTTGAATGTTTTCTCTTTTACACTGAAGTGTTATGATTTCATTTGATCATTATGGACTCACCCGAGACACAGAAAGAGGCCATGGCAGGGTAGCCACACGCATTCATCCACATTAGCACAAACTATGGGTAGTTTATAAAATTTCTATCTTTTCTTTCTCGGTTTAAAAACACGCTGCAACCCAAATTGGATGAAAGCAGTGCTATTATAAGTAAAGGAATCGCAGAATCTGTTAACGGTCATTCCACCATTCACAAAACTGTAGCCGGCTGCCTGGTTTCATCCAAACGTACTTTCATTTTATGCTGTGCTCACATGGGCTGTATTTTGTTCTTTGCATACTTGTGCCACATGTTGCTGAGGTGCTTTTTATTTTCTCTGCACTTCCCTCTTATTCATTGTGAAGCACTTGCACTGTTGTTTTTATTGCTGACTGAAATCAAACGGACAGAAGCTGAACCTTGTGAGTGTACCTTTAATCTGAGTTTCCTCCGTTCATGCTTCTGGAAAGTTTGCCTATCTCCGCTGAGTACCAGGACTCTGGGAGTTAAGGGCATGAGGCCCAGTAGGTGTGGACTTGTATAAACATAAACCCGCTTGTGTTGCAATTTTAAAGTTCCCTCCTACAGAAAGAAACCATTTATGAGAGAGAAGTAGAATTTTTAACCTTTGGCATGACTCTGTTGATAACACTGTGTGTCAGCAGCCAGAAGCATCCTGTCTCATTGTGCTGTGTTCTGCAGACAGGGATCAAAAGCCATCCAGGACTGGAAACCAAAGCTTCATACCATCAGTTGTAGGCCGTTGATTCCAGAACTCCACCACTGTTTCAAATATATTCTTTTTGCTCAGGTCTTTAACCCCTTTTCTTATCCAGATTGCTCTTATACGTCGCCCCAGAATCACAGAGAGGCTCTTGCTTAAAAGTGTGATGAGCATCTTGGGTTAATTTGGACTTTTGATATTTATAGATCCAAAAGAAATGCTCAGCAAGACATTGAATTTTTGCCTAACTATGGTGACAGTACAAGTAAACTGGCTCCCTGAACTCATACATCTACTAACTATTTGTAGCAAGATCGGTAGCCAAAGACCAAGCTCAGGCATGCAGCGGTGGAGGATTTTCAGCCTATTTCTGTCATCCTGACCTCAGGTTGTTTTTCTTTTGCCTCCTCAGCTTACCACGGTGATACTGATTTTAGACCATTCTAGCATGAAACTTGCTTCACTGTTTCAGCTGGCAGGTGAAAGCTGTTCATTTTCGCAGTTAGTAAAGTGTAGAAAAGTTCCCAGTACTGAAAACTTTTGACTGAAAGAGCTAACAAATATGCTTTTTTAATCAACTGTGCAAGCAGTATATACAGCAGCAGGCCAAACGTTCTAAGCCTGTTGAGAGTACCTGAAAACATAGAGATGGAGCTCAGGGCAGTGGAAATAATCAGTAACAGACACCGTTGAGGTTATGATGTTTTCCTTAATTTTAAATAATATTAACATTTATTTATTATCAATGAAAATAAATATATAATCTCCACTGCTTACTCGATTCCAGGAGATGACTGATTCATCCCATGAGCATCTGCAAAGTTCATCAGCTTCTGGTCGCTTTCATGCTTCGTGGTTCTATGAATATTTAATTTAAGTTATTTTAATAATTTAACCGAAATAAGAAAAGTTTAACATTTCCAGCAGCCAGCACTTGGAGTTCATTCTTAAATGTACTCTTCTCAGACAGCAACACCGAGTTTTAAACAAATGATCAGAGGAGACGTGGCAGAAGCAGAAAAAACAGATATGAAGCAAACAATTAACATCAAAACTCTTACTGTGACCAAAAAGTAGCACCAGCCCTATGGTGATATGATTTCCTGCAATTCATTTGCTTTTGCTTTGCAACATACACATATTTTAGTTATGCAAAGTTAGAACAGATAAGCATAAAATGTAACTTAAAACAAATAAATTATATGTACGAAAAAGTGTCACAAGTTCAACACAAGTATGTGATGAACTGGCTTAAATAGATATTAAATTTGGTCTTCCAAATTTGGTATTAAACTGTAATGAGTAAAGAAATGCCATGTATGACTAAGTAAAGAAATGCCATATAATAGTCAGATATGAAGAGAAATGTTTCTATTGCTAACAGAAGTAGAGGGCTTGTGCTGAAAAGCATGGCTATTAATGGTCTGACATCACTTAATAAATGACCAGGCACAGAGTTATTAAAATGCTGTAAGATTAAAGCTGTTGGTTTATATCAGCGTATCAATAATCAATTTAACAAGTCCTTTAAATTTTGTGTCTGAGTTTATGATCAGACTCAGCACTCGGGTGTGATGTGAAACTGCGCCATCTGGGTTCTTAATTCAATTTTTAAATGAATTAATCCGAGTTTGGTCATGGAGCTGCACCCCACCCATTTTACCCGCATTTGAGTTTTCAGTTGTTTACCAGGCACATTCTGAAACCTCTGAGGCATTCTATGCTACTTGTGTTAATCGCTCGGTTTTGGCAGAGCCGCACAGAAATGTGAGGCAAAAAATGCAACACTTTAAAAACTGTAGTGGATTGATACTGATCTGATTTCTTTGCAGCAACTTGACCAAAGAATATTTTGCTATTCTGTGCCAGCCCCAGACAAAGGTCCATTCAGAAATAGCACAATGGCCAACTAAGAGTATCTGTTTTAGGAGGGTTTTGAAATATTCGGTGAACCACAGTAACTTTGGTATCACCGAAGCATATTTTCTTTAGCTACTTATAATGTACCTATACTGGGAAACACACATTGTAATTTTAATATCTGGTGGTTTGTGCAACAGACTGCAGCTCTGACTGTAGCAATACTCTGCCCACTTACTACACGACTGACTGGGGCAGTGGTGCTGCTGGGCACGAACTGGTGTTTTATGTTGAGCATTAGTGATCGTGGTCCAATCCAGCCGCAAGGGGATGCACAAACTAGTGCATGTCTTTGTGCCGGTCCCAAGCCCGGAAATGGAGAGGGTTGCGTCAGGAAGGGCATCCGGCGTAAAAATTTTTGCCAAACTAAATATGCAAACAAAAATAGAAATTTCCAAACCGGATCGGTCGAGGCCCGGGTTAACAACGACCGCCACCAGCACTGCTAGCCGACAGGGTGCTGGCGGAAATTGGGCTACTGCCGGCCAAAGAAGGAGGAAGAGAGGAGGAAGGCATGTCAGGAGGAAGGAGGAGAGGAGGAAGGTTAAGAGAGTGGATGTGAGGGTAGGAACTTTGAATGTTGGTAGTATGACTGGTAAAGGGAGAGAGCTTGCAGATATGATGGAGAGAAGGAAGGTTGATATATTGTGTGTGCAAGAGACCAAATGGAAGGGGAGTAAGGCTAGGTGCATCGGAGCGGGGTTAAACTGTTTTACCATGGTGTGGATGGGAGGAGAAATGGGGTAGGGATTATCCTGAAGGAACAGTATGTAAAGAGTGTCTTGGAGGTGAAGCGAGTGTCTGACAGAGTGATGGTTATGAAACTGGAAATTGATGGTGTGATGCTGAATGTTGTTAGTGCATATGCCCCGCAAGTTGGGTGTGAGATGGATGTGAAAGAAGAATTCTGGAGTGATATGGATGAAGTGGCGAGGAGTGTACCTGAGGGAGAGAGAGTGGTGATTGGAGAGGATTTCAATGGACATGTTGGGGAAGGAAACAGAGGAGATGAGGAGGTGATGGGTAGATATGGTGTCAAGGAGAGGAATGCAGAAGGTCAGATGATAGTGGATTTTGCAAAAAGGATGGACATGGCTGTGGTAAACACGTATTTTAAGAAGAGGGAGGAACACAGGGTGACGTACAAGAGTGGAGGAAGATGCACACAGGTGGACTATATCTTATGCAGGAGGGCCAGACTGAAGGAGACTGTAGACTGTAAAGTGGTGGCAGGGGAAAGCGTAGTTAGGCAGCATAGGATGGTGGTTTGTAGGATGACATTGGAGATCAAAAAGAGAAGGAGAGTGAGGGCAGAACCAAGGATCAAATGGTGGAAGTTGGAAAAGGAAAACTATAAGGTGGAGTTCAGGGAGGAATTAAGACAGGCACTGGGTGGCAGTGAAAAGTTACCAGTGAGCTGGACATCTACAGCAGAAGTGGTAAGGGAGACAGCTAGAAAGGTGCTTGGTGTGGCATCAGGACAGAGGAAGGAGGACAAGGAAACCTGGTGGTGGAATGAAGAAGTACAGGAGAGTATACAGAGGAAGAGGCTGGCGAAGAAGAAGTGGGATAGACAGAGAGATGAAGAATGTAGACAGGAGTACAAGGAGATGAGGCGTTGGGCGAAGAGAGAGGTGGCAAAGGCTAAAGAGAAGGCTTATGGTGAATTGTATGAGAGGTTGGACACTAAGGAGGGAGAAAAGAACCTGTACCGATTGGCTAGGCAGAGGGACCGAGCTGGGAAAGATGTGCAGCAGGTTAGGGTGATAAAAGATAGCAATGGAAACGTACTCACAAGCGAGGAGAGTGTGTTGAGCAGATGGAAAGAGTACTTTGAGGGGTTGATGAATGAAGAGAACGAGAGAGAGAGAAGACTGGATGATGTAGGGACTACGAATAGGGGAGTGCAATGGATTAGCAAGGAGGAAGTTAGGACAGCTATGAAGAGGATGAAGAATGGAAAGGCTGTTGGCCCAGATGACATACCTGTGGAAGCATGGAAGTGTTTAGGAGAGATGGCAGTGGAGTTTTTAACCAGATTGTTTAATGGAATCTTGGAAAGTGAGACGATGCCTGAGGAGTGGAGAAGAAGTGTACTGGTACCTATTTTTAAGAATAAAGGTGATGTGCAGAGCTGTAGTAACTACAGAGGGATAAAACTGATCAGCCATAGCATGAAGTTATGGGAAAGAGTAGTGGAAGCTAGGTTAAGAAGGGAGGTGACAATTAGTGAGCAGCAGTATGGCTTCATGCCGAGAAGGAGTACTACAGATGCGTTGTTTGCTCTGAGGATGTTGATGGAGACGTACCGAGAAGGTAAGAAGGAGTTGCATTGTGTCTTCGTGGACTTAGAGAAAGCATATGACAGGGTACCTAGAGAGGAGCTGTGGTATTGTATGAGGAAGTCGGGTGTGCCAGAAAAGTATGTAAGAGTGATACAGGATATGTACAAGGACAGTGTGACAGTGGTGAGGTCTGCAGTAGGAGTGACGGATACTTTCAGGGTGGGGGTAGGATTACATCAAGAATCAGCTTTGAGTCCTTTCTTGTTTGCAATGGTAATGGACAGGTTGACAGATGAGATCAGACAGGAGTCACCGTGGACTATGATGTTTGCAGATGACATTGTGATCTGTAGTGAGAGTAGGGAGCAGGTTGAAGAGACCCTGGAGAGGTGGCGATATGCTCTAGAGAGAAGAGGAATGAAGGTCAGTAGGACTAAGACAGAATACATGTGCATAAATGAGAGGGAGGACAGAGGAATGGTGAGGATGCAGGGAATAGAGTTGGCGAAGGTGAATGAATTTAAATACTTAGGATCAACAGTCCAGAGTAATGGGGAGTGTGGAAGAGAGGTCAAGAAGAGAATGCAGGCAGGGTGGAGTGGATGGAGAAGAGTGTCAGGAGTGATCTGCGACAGAAGGGTACCAGCAAGAGTGAAAGGGAAGGTCTACAAGACGGTAGTGAGACCAGCTATGCTTTATGGGTTGGAGACGGTGGCACTGACCAAAAGACAGGAGGCAGAGCTGGAGGTGGCAGAGTTAAAGATGTTAAGGTTTGCATTGGGTGTGACGAGGATGGACAGGATTAGAAATGAGTATATTAGAGGATCAGCACAGGTTGAACGGTTTGGAGACAAAGTCAGAGAGGCGAGATTGCGTTGGTTTGGACATGTGCAGAGGAGAGATCCTGGATATATCGGGAGAAGGATGCTAGGGATGGAGTTGCCAGGCAAGAGGAAGAGAGGAAGGCCTAAGAGGAGATTTATGGATGTGGTGAAGGAGGACATGCAGGTGGTGGGGGTGACGGAGAGAGATGTAGAGGACAGGAGGAAGTGGAAGCTTTTGATCCGCTGTGGCGACCCCTAACGGGAGCGGCCGAAAGAAGAAGAAGATTAGTGATCGTGGTCCAGAAATGGTACGATTGTGAAAATTAAAAGGGGCGATAACTTTACCAATGCATCGTGAAAACTGTGAGCCATTAAGACTACGGGGAAGTACGTGGCGGACACGTGCTGAAGAAAACATCTCTGGAAGTTTTCTTTGGAAAAACACAAAGAACACTTACTTTTGATCTTCATGGTAATTTAAATCCTTCTTTTTGTGATACAGTTTCAGTAAATGCTTCAATTTGGTTTCTGAAAAAGTGTTCTTCCTCACTGTGGGACCCGTCATTATTAACAGTATTACTGCAAAATAAAACAAAGTCAAAAAACACATTACAACACAAAGCCATGCAGTATTGTAGGGGATTTACAGTGCCTTTAAATGAGCTCAGGCTAAACTATATATTTAGTCTGTGTATCCCCACTTACTATGTAAAGCTATCATTAAAATGATGGCTTCACTGCAGTCTGGGCATGGTTTCCCATTTCCTGCTGCTCTTTTCTGACTGTCCAATCACAGGTGTTTTTTTTATGTTTAGAAGGAAATGCGTGTGTCTGCTGCAGCTGGAAAATGTATAGAATTGCATTGTTATCCTGTTTTGAGAGTACCGCAGTGTTTTTGATCACCCTATGAGTCTGATTTTTTGGGCCAAAAGTATTTTCATGCCCGGGATCTGATTGGGCTTCCTGTTTGGGACTCATGCTCCTGGTATTTAGCACTGTGTGTGTTATATGAACCTGGTAACTAGCCTGGCTAGTGACTGCTGTGAAAAGTACAGCTGACAACTAGGGAAAGACCTGGTGACGGCATGGAAAGACAGCTGACAGGGGGAACAGACCCCACCGGGGCTGGCATGGGTTGGCACCCCATGGCAGCAGCAGCACAGTCTGCAAGCAGCTGCACTGCACCCAAACTAAAGCTACAAGTGTGATTAATGCATTGATACCCTGTGAGTCTGCGAGAGCAAGGGTGGAAGATGACTCAGAGGCAGATAATATGGTTAAAGACCCTGGAATGGAAACGACAACGAGTGGGGCTGGTGCAGTAAGGGGGGTTAGAGGGTTGCAGGAGGATAAAAAGTTACAGGTGTGTTGTTGTGGGTGGCAGAGGATAACTACAGCTCGGGGCCTTAGGGTACACCAAGGAAGGAAGAAATGCCTGCGCGAAGGAGCGCAGGGGGGTCGCATTGATCAGTACTTCTTGAGAAGTCAGTCAAATAAGTCGAATGAAGTCCAGCGACCGGTAGAAAACCACAGCTCGCAGGATATCAACAGAACCTCTGGCGCAGAGGAGGAAGGGGCAGGCATGAGAGATGGCGGTGTAGACGGGGTCCGAAGGAGTAAGGAGAAGAGCTGTGAGTTGAAGCCTGGAGTTAGGTGGCCTAGGGCAGGTGAAAAGGTAGTATGGCAGACTATAAATGCAGATCTGGTAGGAGTGCTAGAGGGCATGAAAGGGAGTGCACAGGTTAAACTGGAAAAGATGGGTGATGTGATTTACCAATATGGGATGGACAGGTTTGGGATAGAGCAGATTAGAAGAGAGCAGTGCCAGCAGGGGGGAAAGTCAAGGAGACAAAAGGAAATTGACAAGTTAGTAAGGGAGAGGCGGCAGCTGAAAAAGCAATGGAAAAAGGCTACGGAAGAGGAAAGACAGGGGATAGAGGTGTTACAGGAGGAGGTTAAAAGTAGGTTGGTCACACTTAGGAGGGCAGAATATCTAAGAAGGAAGAGGAGGAAGAAAGAGAGGGCAAGGGCTGGTTTCTACAGAGATCCATTTAAGTTTGTGAAGGGGTTGTTCAGTCAAGAGAGGAAGGGAAAGTTAGAGGTGTCCAGGCAGGAACTGGAGAGGTATTTAGAGTGTACTTATTCAAGTGCAGGGGAGGTTGGGGAGAGGGGCCTCCCAGTAGATATGCCACCATTGGGAAACATAACTGCTGAAGTAGATGTTAGTCCACCAAAGTGGAGTGAGGTGCAGGAGGTGGTAAGGCGTGCAAAGGCCTCATCCGCCCCAGGGCTGAATGGGGTCCCCTACCGGGTTTATAAAAGTGCGCCAGATGTACTCAGGTTTCTGTGGAGGTTGTTCAGGATAGTGTGGAAGAAGCAGGTTATTCCAAAGGCCTGGCGTAGGGCAGGGGGATTATTTCTTCCAAAGGAGAAGGTACCTAGAGAGATAGGGCAGTTTAGGCCAATATGTCTGTTAAATGTCGAAGGTAAGATTTTCTTTAGCGTGGTGACACAGAGGTTGTCAGATTACTTATTGAAAAATAAGCTAATCGATACATCAATTCAGAAGGCAGGGGTCCCAGGTTTCTCGGGATGTTTAGAACACACTAGTGTGATCTGGCATCAGATTCAGGAAGCCAAGCAGGAGAGAAGGAACTTGCATGTGGTGTTTTTGGACCTAGCAAATGCCTTTGGCTCTGTGCCACATAGTCTTATCTGGGGTGCGTTTGACTTTTTTAGAGTACCAAGCCAGATAACTGGCTTGGTGAAGGAGTACTTTCGGGACATTAGGATGTGTTTTACCACGGCAGGTTACACAACAGCCTGGCAGAGGCTGGGAATGGGGATTATGGCAGGCTGCACCATTTCCCCGCTAGCATTCACTATGGCGTTAGAGTTGGTGATTAGGGCATCCGGTTGGGTGGTGGGTGGAGAAAGACGGCCAGATGGGCTTCGTCTTCCCCCAATTAGGGCTTACATGGATGACATGACGCTGGTGACAACAACAGCGGCCTGTGCAAGGCGGCTGTTGGGAAAGCTGGACGAGAACCTGAAGTGGGCTGGTTTGAGGATTAAACCAGCAAAGTCCCGGAGCATCTCGCTAGTTAAAGGGAAGATAGAGAAAGTTAGCTTTCTGGTGGAGGGTGAGGAGATCCCGTCAGTATTAGAGAAACCGGTAAAGAGTTTAGGGAGGTGGTACACTAGGGAGTTGACTGATGTGGGGCAGGTGGAGCAGCTTAAGGAAAGTGTTGCAGATGGGTTACAGAGGATAGAGAACTCAGGGCTGCCGGGTAAACTGAAGCTCTGGTGCTTGCAGTTTGGCCTATTCCCAAGTGTTACGACCCGGCTCGTCGGCTAGGGGACCGATTGTAAGGATCGTCGCATTTTAAGGGAAACGGGAGACAATGTAGGTGGTAGGGGAAGAACCTTCTTTGACCATGAACCCGATACAGTGAACAAGTGACGTTTATTTACAGTGGGATGGTGATGCACATCTATACAGTTACTTAATCAAACAAAAACCAGAAAACAGGTGCAAAACAGTTATACAAAACATAGGCGGTTCCTAACTCAAAACACAACAAGAAGACAAAACAGACATTCCGACCTGGGCCACGAAAGAAAAGAAAAATGACAAACTCGAGCCCAGAATACAACAGATTGCTTACGTGTTAGCAACAGGTAGACAAAAGGGGTGTGTACTCCCCGGTGCTAACACTGTACAAAACAAGGGCAAACAGCGAAATCCCCCGCTAGACATAAATTGCCAGAAAGCACGATCAAGATGGAGCTGTTGCCGCTCCCTCCATGGTGGTCCGCACAGATAAGCGCTGGCGGGGGGTGACGTCATCCGCCGACGGACCAATCCTGGCTCTGACTGACTTGTCAAACGCTGAACCCCTATGGAGAGACCGCGCGAACAGGAACACAACAGTTCCCCACCAAAAAAAAAAAAACAAGAACCGTAACACCAAGGGTAATGTGGCCACTGACTATGTATGAGATATCAGTCACAAAGGTGGAGAAGCTGGAGAGGCTGATTAGCTCCTATATCAGAAAGTGGCTGGGGGTTCCTCGGTGTCTAAGCAATGTGGCGCTGTATGGGCAAGGAGTCCTGCAGTTGCCGCTATCAAGCTTAACAGAGGAATATAAATGTGCGAAGGTGCGGTTAGAGTTGCAGCTGTCAGGTAGTAAGGATGACGTTGTAAGAGGCTTGGTTCCTAGGATAGGTACAGGCAGGAAATGGGTTGCGAGGCAGGCGGTAAAGGAAGCGAAAGCGGACTTGAGGCAGCTGGAATTGGTCGGGAAGGTACAGTAGGGACGGGAAGGTCTCGGGTACCGGACAGGAGACCCTATGTGGAGCAAGGCAGGCCCGATAGAGAGAAGGAGGTTGGTGATAGGGCAGGTGCGTCAGCAGGAAGAGAGAAATAGGTGTGTCAGGGCGGTCTCACAGGGGAAGCAGGGACAGTGGGTAAATTGGGATGGGGTGGAAAGAAGGAGGCTGAGCTGGAGGGAACTGTGGAAGATGGATGCATATCAAATAAGGTTCCTATTAGGAGCGGTTTATGATGTGCTGCCATCACCTCAGAACCTGAAGCAGGGGGGGTGAGGACTCCGCTTGTACTCTGTGCTCAGAGGTTGGGACGCTGAAACACATTTTAGTGGGGTGCAAGATTAGTTTGGCGCTGGGCAGATTTACATGGCGGCATAATCAGGTGCTAAAGTGCCTGGCGGCAACCATTGAAGATTGGAGGAGGCAGGTATGCTTAGAGCAGGAGGTTGAAGGTACAGTGGTACAGTTTATTAGAGAAGGGGGTAGGAGTAGATATAGAGGTAGGAAGGAGTTAGGTGTAGTAGGGGGGGCTAGAGATTGGGAGATGCAGGTGGACCTGGGAGGAAGATTAGTGGTGCCCCAGGAAATAGTCAATACAAGCTTGAGACCAGACATGGTGCTGTGGTCAGCAAGCCAATGGGTGGTGTACTTCATAGAACTCACGGTTCCGTGGGAAGGATCGGTGGACGACGCTCATGAGAGGAAGAAGCTTAGGTATAGCGAGTTAGCGGCGGAAGTAGGGGGGCGTGGCTGGAACGCGAAGGTGAGGCCAATTGAAGTCGGTTGCCATGGGTTTATAGCCCAATCGACTCTTGATTTCCTGCGCGAACTCGGGATTCGGGGGCGGAAGTTGCAACGGGCGGTGACGGAAGTTGCAACGGGCGGTGACGGAATTGTCGCGGGCTGCGGAGCAAGGAAGTCTCTGGATTTGGAATAAGAGGACCAGTGCGGATGGTAGCGGGGCGGCGAAGCGATGAGCAGGTGGGTGCCGGCGAAGCATTAGCGCGTAGGTGTCATGGCGGCTAGTGTATTGGCGTATAGTTGTTAGCGAATAGGTGTGATGGCGGTTAGCTGTTAGCAGGCGATGTAGTCGAAGTAAAGTAGGTGGCGAGGGGCTTCTTCCTTTGAGTCGGCGGGTAGAAAGAGCGGTGAGGGTGAGGACGCTGAGGTAAAGAGTCCGTAATGTGAGAAGCGGCGGGGTGGCGTAGTGGTGCGTGCGGTAATGGAGGGGAGCAGCTCCGGGACGCCTGAGCCGCGGTTGAGCCTTCTGGAGGTGTCGTGGGCCTAACTCGACGAAACGCCGACGAAGGAAGGTGCCCACTTGATAACCCCGATGAGATGACGCGCCATTGCTGCGCCACACCATGGTTGGCATTATGGTTGGTGGACGCTAGTTAGCTGGTGAGTAGCGGTTGGTAAGCGTGCGGGGGGGGGGGTAGGACGGGTTAGATAGGTGTCAGGATCCCCTTTATAAATCAAGCTCCTGGTATTTAGCACTGTGTGTGTTATATGAACATGTCTCCAGTTGCTGCCTTTCACCGATGGGTTTAACTTTGATTTTCATCTTCTGCATTCTCTACAGTTCCTCTCTCAATCCCAGGTATTTCTCTTGCTTCTCATATTCCTTCTTCCTCATGTTTTGCTCACTTAGAATCCTCACATTTATCAACACTTGTTTTCTCCCTTTATTTACTACCACGCATATCTGGTTGTTTGGCCATTACTTGTGTGTCAGTCTGCATGTGGAAGCCCTACCTTTTCCAACCATTTTCCTTCAGCCCTACCTTTTCCAACCATTGATAAGATTTCATCTTGTCAGTCACCATTGCTCTCTGTCAGTGATACACTCCATATTTTGCCCTGGCCCTAGGGTTGAAGTAACTATAATAACATATCTGACACGTGGATCTAAATGACTTAAAATAGGTGATTATATATATGGGCACATGCATGTGACTCAGTATACAAAGGATACAGACAAATTTTTTGTGGTCCAGTTACTGTTTGAATAAACAACCAAATGGACAAGATGTGGAGTCTTTGAATGTGACATGACGGTTGGTGCCAGGTACATGGGTTCCAGCATTTCGACCAACAAGGTGAGATTTTTGCATGCCGCACCTCCAGAAACAGGAAACTAGCCTCATTTTACCACCATAGCCTGCATTGTTCTACCAAGGCAGGATTTCCAAGATAAGATGGCATGTGATTTTGGCAGAATGAACGTGTTGTAGTAAAGTGTTGAAATACAGCAAAGCTGAGAAGTCATCATGAAGAAAGAACCCCGTACGTTTTAGTTACATCTCCTTTATACACTGCTTAAAAAAATTAAAAGAACACTTTTTAATCAGAGTATAGCATCAAGTCAATGAAACTTCTGGGATTTTGATCTGGTCAGTTAAGTAGCAGAGGGGGTTGTTAGTTTCAGCTGCTTTAGTGTTAATGAAATTAACAACAGGTGTACTAGAGGGGCAACAATGAGATGACCTCCAAAACAGGAATGGTTTAACAGGTGGAGGCCATTCACATTTTTCCCTCCTCATCTTTTCTGACTGTTTTGCATTTTGCTACGGTCAGTGTCACTACTGGTAGCATGAGGCGATACCTGGACCCTACAGAGGTTGCACAGGTAGTCCAACTTCTCCAGGATGACACGTCAATATGGGCATGGAGGAGATTCCAGGAGACAGGCAGTTACTCTAGGAGAGCTGGACAGGGCCATAGAAGGTCCTTAACCCATCAGCGGTACCTGCTCCTTTGGGTAAGGAGGAACAGGATGAGTACTCCCAGAGCCTACAAAATGACCTCCAGCAGGCCACTGGTGTGAATGTCTCTGACCAAACAATCAGAAACAGACTTCATGAGGGTGGCCTGAGGGCCCGACGTCCTCTAGTGGGCCCTGTGCTCACTGCCCGGCACCGTGGAGCTCGATTGGCATTTGCCATAGAATACCAGAATTGGCAGGTACGCCACTGGCACCCTGTGCTTTTCACAGATGAGAGCAGGTTCACCCTGAGCACATGTGACAGACGTGAAAGGGTCTGGAGAAGCCGTGGAGAATGTTATGCTGCCTGTAACATCATTCAGCATGACCTGTTTGGTGGTGTCAGTGACGGTCTGGGGAGGCATATCCATGGAGGGACGCACAGACCTCTACAGGCTAGACAATGGCATCTTGACTGCTATTAGGTATCGGGACGAAATCCTTGGACCCATTGTCAGACCCTACACTGGTGCAGTGGGTCCTGGGTTCCTCCTGGTGCACGACAATGCCCGGCCTCATGTGGCGAGAGTATGCAGGCAGTTCCTGGAGGATGAAGGAATTGATACCATTGACTGCCCCCACGCTCGCCTGACCTAAATCCAATAGAACACCTCTGGGACATTATGTTTTGACACCTCAGACTGTCCAGGAGCTCAGTGATGCCCTGGTCCAGATCTGGGAGGAGATCCCCAGGACACCATCCGTCATCTCATTAGGAGCATGCCCCGATGTCAGGCATGCATATAAGCACATGGGGGCCATACCAACTACTGAGTACGATTTTGAGTTGCTGCAATGAAATTTCGGCAAAATGGACTAGCCTGCCGCATCATTTTTTCTCTTTGATTTTTGGAGTGTCTTTGAATTCAGTCCTCTGTAGGTTGATAATTTTCATTTCCATCAAACGATGTGGAATCCTTTTGTTCCTAACACATTACGCAGTCCATATCAGTATAGATATCCAGCATGATTTTTTTTTTTCCCCCATTGAGATCTGATGCGTTTTCAAAGTGTTCCAATAATTTTGCACTGCAGTCTCTAATCTGGACATAATCTCCAGGCTGCAGTTTAAGATTTCCTGTCCTTGTCAAAAGTTTTTTGGTCTTATGAATTTCTTTCATGCATTTTTACATGTACTGGTTTTCAGGAGCTCCTTTTAAATGGGTAAGCTGGTTGTAAGATATCATCCCACCCCGTTTACCTGGGGAGTAAGATATTTCTGCAACTTGATGAACACCCTTTTACTTCTCATTGTAAAGTGACACAGTGCTTTGTTCAGCAATGCAGCTAGTGGTGCATGATCTTTTCCAGCAGCACAACTTTGTCCATATATGTAGCAATAGAAACGGTGACATGCAAGAGTAACGGCCAGAAGTTTATTTTCTACTTCTGAATAAGTTCAGCACTTGTTCCTATACAATATGCATAGGCTACAGGCAACCAAGGTTTCTTCATGTCTCTGAAGAAGTACTCCACTGAATCATTATTCCAGGTTCAGCACAGGTCTGAGTGGAGATTACATTTCATGTAATTACAGCATGAATTTTCCAAAAAATCTGCTAATGTCATTCTTGTAAGTGAAGGTTCCATATTTAAAATTGCTTATGTCTTTTTTGTGTCAGGTTTTTCACCATGTGTTGAGACAACAACACCAAAGACTGTAAGCTGAGATACTTCAAGCTCACATTTTTTCTTTATGGGTGCAGGATTTAGAGCTTTCCTGTCAGTTTCATCTGCAAAAGCCTGGCAATGGTGCCAACTAGCTGAACCTCTTAGCCCCAGCAAGTTATGTCAACATTTCTTCCCTTGTCGGTACCTTGAAATTTTATAGCCTTGTTGAGCCTCAGCTTTAGATCTGAACATGCTCTTGCTTGTCTGTTTTTCTCCAAAAAACTCACCCAGTCAGCTGGTTCGGCCACCTTTTTTTGGTAACGTTTAGTTCTTCAATTCACTTGAGCTCCTTCTCCAACCTGTCTCTCAATACAAGTTGCACCTTTTCATTAGGGTCAGGTGAACCTGTTTATCTACAGTTATTAATAATGCATTGCATTTTGGCCTTTATAGTTTCTATTATCAAAGCTCTCCTTTTCACAGGGATCCTCTGACTTATGCATCTTATCTATTTGATCCTTGCAGCTTGTATTTTGGTTCTTCAGTTGTGTTCCTGAGTCGAGCTGAAACCGTATGGATGCGTCATTCCCTAAAATTTCACATTCTTCTTTGACACAAAGTACTCCTCAAATTTCAATGGTTCTTTATAGACCCATACTTCTGCCTGCCTCTCATACTGAAAGCACTTGTACATATCCAGCTCTTCTTCGTCAATGCCGCGTAGGAAAAAAGACAGGTTTTTTTAAAAACTTTTTTTTACTTCTCAGTACTATTTCCTTTTATGCACATCCCTGCAGGCTGGTTCAGCTCCTTTTTGTAGGGCAATGGTAGATTTTGTTAGAGTGTTGGCATGGAGCCTGGACAGAACCACCAGATTCCCATTTCCTCCTATGAAATGGGAATCTGGTGGTTCTGTCCAGGTGTTTTTAATTCTTTCTGACCCCCTGCTTTGTTTACATCTTTATATTTTAAACAAGCACTAATGCTTTTGCGGATTTTTCATATTTATTATATTATATATAGTTTTTTACAATTGGTTTCATGCATTGTTTAATATGGAATTCACTTTTTCAAAACTCTTCATACAGTTCTCTTTATCAACATGCAGTTGTGCACACCAGTTAATCTTTCCTCCAAAATGCATTAAAAGCACCAAAACAGTTCATGAACATCTCAAAAGCAACTCAATCCACCAGAACGCTAATAAGTGTTCTTTTTCAATAAGAACACCCTGACACTCATAACACACTGAAATAAAAAAACACTGACACCAAAAAACAATGAACAAAAGATCATACATCATGGCATCCAGCATTCATTGCATTGAGGAGGGACATTTGAGTATGCAGATGATGGTCATACAACATCCACCTCCATGAAAAATTCTTCTGTTGGGTTCAGGAATAGAGAGTATGGTGAGAGGAAAATGGCAATAATTCTGTTATGGCTTACAAACCACTCAAACACAAATGAACACACAGAGATATGCAGACACACAGAGAAATGCAGACATACACACACACACGTGGACCCACACATGCGCGGACACATACAGACACAAAGGAACGAGGGCCCTCTTCCAAACAGGTGAAAAGTGTGCATGGAGACTTACTGTAATAAAAATTCTGCATTTAAATATGCTGCCAGGTTTATTTCATTCCATATAACAACCAAAATGCAGTTTCCTCAAGTTTGCAACTCCCACCTGTCAATATAGAGATGCAGACAGAGCCAAACACAAATATAGATGCAAAAAGATAAATAAATAAACACGACAGTGTGTGCAAAGTGCTGTCAACAGACTGTTGTGCAATGTAGGGCCCCAGGCCATTGTCCCATTTCTATTTTTGTATTTTTGCAGAAAACTTCACCAAGTCCAATGAACTACACTTTGGAATTTAATTTACCTGGAAGTGTCAAACTTGTCCCAAATAAAAGGGGGAAACGAGAAGGAGACACTGAAGGAAAGGTGTTATTGTAAATAATGAGCTGGTGTGGGGGTTAGTTTGTTCTGCTCTGGACTTGACTCGCACACACTGTTTCTAGGTGACTGTGTTATCATTACTGAGCTGCCACACACACACATACAGTATATCTGGACTTTTGTGCAGGAAAACAGACTTTGTAGCAAAAGGGTGCATCAAGTGCTGCAGTAGTGAAAACTATCACCTAGTATGTGGAGGCTATGGGTTTAAATCCCTGCTCTTCCTCTAACACCCATTTAGGAAGATAAATATCCCAAATTGGCCAGTTTCCCGGCTCCTTGTGCTAACATCACACATTTGTGTACCTCCTACAGTTATGTTTGGCTACCAACACATAACCAAATCCACACGATGGGCAGGATGATGCCTGAGCTTGTGTAAAAAAAGTGCTTCCCAAAGCAATTTGTTTTGCATTGCACCCATTATTGTCACGACGCTCGTTGACTGAGGGCGTGGAAGAAAACTGCGGAACACAAACAGCAGGTAAACAGGAAATGCTTTTCTGGCACAAAGATTTTAACAGAAATACAAGCGAACAACAAGGGGGTGCGTGGCAAAAGGGACAATGGCAAAATAAACCGAAAGTTTCGCCGCCGCAAAGCGGAGCTGTAGACACTGACAAAAAACCACAAGAAACCAAGTACTTGAAATTGGGAACAAGCGCCGTGGCGGGCGGGCGGGCGAGCTGAAAAGCACAGGATAGCGCTCACAAAGCTTCGACAAGCATCAACAGAAAACTGAGCGCCGGGTAAGGGTCCGAGGGGCTTTTTTAAACTGTCCGTAAATAAGTCTGCCAGCTGCCAGCACTCAGTCTGGGGTGGGGCAGAGAAACCGGTGTTACGGTTCTTGTTTTTTTTCCTGGCGGGGAATTGCGGTGTTCCTGTTCGCGCGGTCTCTCCATAGGGGTTTAGCGTCTGACCGGTCCGTCAGAGCCAGGATTGGTCCGTCGGCGGATGACGTCACCCCGCCAGCGCTTATCTGTGCGGACCGCCATGGAGGGAGCGGCAACAGCTCCATCTTGATCGTGCTTTCTGGCAATCTATGTCTAGCGGGGGATTTTGCTGTTTGCCCTTATTTGTACAGTGTTGGCACCGGGGAGTACACACCCCTTTGTCTACCTATGACTAACACGTAGCAACTGTTGTATTCTCAACCACGTTAAAAACATCAGGCGTAGGGGTGGTTTCCCATCCCTTCTATTTGTTTGGTGATTTCTGTAGTGGAGGTCGACTGGGCTCGAGTTTGTCGTTTTTCTTTTCTTTCGTGGCCCAGATCGTAATGTCCGTTTTGTCTTGTTGTTGTGTTTTGAGTTGGGAACCCCCTATGTTTTGTATAACTGTTCTGCGCCTGTTTTCTGGTTTTTGTTTGAATAGATATCTGTATATAATTTCATCACCATCCCACTGTAAATAAACGTCACTTGTTCACTGTATCAGGTTCATGGTCAAAGAAGGTTCTTCCCCTACCACCTACATTGTCTTGCGTTTCCCTTAAAATGGGACGATCCTTAAAATTGGTCTCCTAGCCAACGTAACACCTACCACGAGGAAGTCTCCCAGAACATGCAGGCATGATAATTACTAACTATGTTGTGGAATTTCACTCTTGATGATAGCTTATGTATTGTAAATAATCTGCATTGTAAATTTGCCTCTTAGTTGTGTGTGTTACTAACAACAACAGTGGTTTGTGGTGTTCTTTTTTGGTGCACTGTGTATTTATTGGTCACAGATGCCTACATTTTGTCTCCAAACCACTAAGAAAGTGATTTTGGGACTGCAGTTTTTAATTTTGGATTTTATTTTAATTGTGTGTGTACCATTACAGGAAATGTGTAGAAGCAACACAGTAAACATTTCCAGCTGCCTAAATAGATAAGAAACTGTAAACAGGTTAATGTGCAAACCTTATATTTATCTATCATTCGTTCAGCCATTATAATGATCTTTTCAACATCACAGGGTTGTGGCGGTTTCGAGACTCGAATTGTTTTCTTCTGTGGCCTGAGAAAGACATTATTCCTTGGCTTTTCACCTGCCATGACTGTCCTCCATGTGACCTGTAGGTGAAGGCACATGAAGCTGCCATGTCCACTTAGCCATTTTTTTTTTCCCTGGGAGAAGGTGAGAAAGTCCTGCAGCGAACCTATTCCACTGCCATTTCCACCCTTGTTCGCTAAGAGCAGACAGCAAAAAGAACACTGGAGTCTGCATCGAATTCAGTTGCTACTTCACTGGGTAGGGCTGGCCAGTGGGAGGTCAAGTCAGTCATTTAAAGTCTTTGTTTCCTCACAGTAAATAAAATTACTGTTTGGAAACAATTTGGAAAAGTATTTAATTATAGATATCCAACAGTTTCAAAATTCCAGACGTTATTTTACAAGCTTCTCATTTTGTCGCAGACACAAGCAAACTGAAGCTTGATAAGCTGTGGTATGAAGAACAGCATGAGCGACCTTAACAGAAACAGATGTGAGTTGAGCACAAGTGCAGCAGATAGATGGCAAGAGGCTGGGAGAGTGGATGACAGTGGGGGACCGACAGCCTTTGGTGGTGAACAGCAGGAAGTCAGACAGGGAGGCAGGAGCTACCGAGCTTCAGCAGCTTTACTATTGAGGGCTGCTGGGAATGTGGGTCCCAGATGGGCTCCCTCATCGTCCCTGACAACAAAACATACACAAGCATCATGAGCAATAAAAAAGGTGGTCATGAACATGTAAAGCAGTAGGTAATCTGCATAATGAGAACCTCTGTGGAGGAAGAAGTGTGTTTACCTACACTGTCATCCAAGGAGTTCAAAGAGTTCAAAAGAGTTTATGTCACGTACATGGTTGTATACCATGTAGTGAAATGTGCTCTGATCCAGGATAGACTGTGCATAAAAACTTACAATGAAAAATAAAACAAACAACCAAACACCAAGAAGAAAAGAAACAAAGAGCAAATAGATAAATAAGTAAATAAATTAAAAAAATAAATAAATAAGTAAAACGGTAAAGAAACCTTAAGGTGCACTGGAAGGACAGTGACAGTGACAGTGAGGGGAGTGGTCAGAGAATATTGAAGACCCTGGTCTCTGAGGATTGTGATAGCATGTCCGGGTTCAGAAGTCTTATAGCCTGTGGATAGAAGCTCCTCCTGAGCCTCTCCGTTCTGGCCATAATGCTTCTGAAGCGTTTGCCTGATTTCAGCAAGATGAATAGATGGTTGCTGGGATGAGACAGGTCACCGATGATCCTAGTCGCTCTGGTCCTGCATCTCCTGGTGTAGATGTCTTGTAGGGATGGCAGATCAGATCTGGTGCAGCGTTCTGCTGCCCGGATCACTCTCTGCAGTGCCTTGATGTCTCGAGCACAGCTATTCCCAAACCAGGAGATGATGTTCTGAGTCAGAACAGTTTGTACAGCACCAGAGTAGAACGTTTTAAGGATCGCCGGAGAGACCTGTAGCTTCCTCAGCTGCCTGAGGTGGTAGAGCCGCTGCTTTGCTCTACTGGCCGGAGCTCGGATGTGTACAGTCCATGTCAAGTCCTCAGTGACATGAACGCCCAGGTATTTGTAGCTGCTCACCCTCTCCACTGCAGTCCCATTGATTTTAAGGGGGGTGTAGGACCGCTGCTGTCGCCTACCATAGTCCACCACCATCTCTTTAGTTTTGCCGACATTCAGTTGGAGGCAGTCCTCCTGGCACCACGATGCCAAGTTCTCCACCTCCTCTAAGTATGCTGTCCCATCGTTGTTGGAGATGAGGCCCAGCACCACTGTGTCATCAGCAAATTTGATGATGGAGTTGGAGGCATGCGTGGTCACACAGTCGTGAGTGTAGAGGGCATAGAGCAGAGGGCTAAGTACACAACCTTGTGGAGCTCCTGTGTTGAGTATGATGACGCCGGAGGTGCAACTACCGACTCTCACCACCTGTGGTCTGCCTGTGAGGAAACTGAGAACCCAGGCATACAGGTGGCGGTTCAAACCCAAGTCACTCAGTTTAGTGAACAGTCTGTGGGGGACAATGGTGTTGAAAGCTGAACTGTAGTCAATGAACAGCAATCTCACATAGTTCCGATGTTTCCTGTCCACATGACTGAGGGTGGTGTGCAGGACGTGGGATATGGCATATCTGTGGATCTATTGGGGTGGTAGGCAAACTGAAGTGGGTCTACAAGGCTGGAGATGAATGCTGTGATGATGGCTTTTATGAGTCTCTCAAAGACCTTCATGACTACCGAGGTTAGTGCAACGGGCCGGTAGTCATTTGGGGATGAGGGCTTATTGTTCTTTGGTACTGGGACAATGGTGGATGTTTTAAAGAACCTAGGGACTGTGGACTGAGCCAGAGACTCATTAAAGATGGTTGTGAGAACTCCGGCCAGCTGGTCGGCGCAGCAGCGCAGCAGGCGCACGGAGATGCCGTCTGGCCCCGGCGCTTTCCTGATGTTGACGCGCTTCAGCTCCCTCCGCACATCGGACTCGGCGACGGTGATGACGTCACCACATTCTGTTGACCGGCTGCGGCCCTTGCTGCTGTCGCTGCTGTCCCGGGTGACTTTAGCGCAATCGGGCTTGAAACGGGCATAGAATGCGTTGAGTTTGTTGGCGAACCCAGAGTCGGCACTCATAGCCACATTAGATTTCCTTCCGAAATCTGTGATGGTGCGCAGTCCTTGCCACAATTGGCACGTGTCACCCAGGTGGAAAAGCGACTCGTCCCGCTCCCGGTGCCGGCACTTCGCGTCCTTCACTGCACGCCGAACACAGTATTTAGCCGCTTTGTAAACGCTCATGTCGCCGGTGGCGAGACCTCCGTTGTACGCAGCAGTGCGTGCATTCACTGCTTTGCGGACCGTACCGTCGACCCACGGTTTTGGGTTGGCAAAGCTCTTAATTGTAACCATGGGGACAATGTTGTCTTTCAGCACGCTCACAAAGCTGACCACTTCTTCTTCTTTCGGCCACTCCCGTTAGGGGTCGCCACAGCGGATCAAAAGCTTCCACTTCCTCCTGTCCTCTGCATCTCTCTCCGTCACCCCCACCACTTGCATGTCCTCCTTCACCACATCCATAAATCTCCTCTTGGGCCTTCCTCTCTTCCTCTTGCCTGGCAGCTGCATTCCTAGCATCCTTCTCCCAATATATCCAGCATCTCTCCTCTGCACATGTCCAAACCAACGCAATCTCGCCTCTCTGACTTTGTCTCCAAACCATCTAACCTGTGCTGCCCCTCTAATATACTCATTTATAATCCTGTCCATCCTCGTCACACCCAATGCAAACCTTAACATCTTTAACTCTGCCACCTCCAGCTCTGCCTCCTGTCTTTTGGTCAGTGCCACTGTCTCCAACCCATAAAGCATAGCTGGTCTCACTACCATCTTATAGACCTTCCCTTTCACTCTTGCTGGTACCCTTCTGTCACAAATCACTCCTGACACTCTTCTCCACCCACTCCACCCTGCCTGCACTCTCTTCTTTACCTCTCTTCCACACTCCCCATTACTCTGGACTGTTGATTCTAAGTATTTAAATTCACGCACCTTCGCCAACTCTATTCCCTGCATCCTCACCATTGCTCTGTCCTCCCTCTCATTTATGCACATGTATTCTGTCTTAGTCCTACTGACCTTCATTCCCCTTCTCTCTAGAGCATATCTCCACCTCTCCAGGGTCTCCTCAACCTGCTCCCTACTCTCACTACAGATCACAATGTCATCCGCAAACATCATAGTCCACGGTGACTCCTGTCTGATCTCATCTGTCAACCTGTCCATTACCATTGCAAACAAGAAAGGACTCAAAGCTGATCCTTGATGTAATCCTACCCCCACCCTGAAAGCATCCGTCACTCCTACTGCAGACCTTACCACTGTCACACTGTCCTTGTACATATCCTGTACCACTCTTACATACTTTTCTGGCACCCCCGACTTCCTCATACAATACCACAGCTCCTCTCTAGGTACCCTGTCATATGCTTTCTCTAAGTCCACGAAGACACAATGCAACTCTTTCTTACCTTCTCGGTACTTCTCCATGAACACCCTCAGAGCAAACATCGCATCTGTAGTACTTCTTCTCGGCATGAAGCCATACTGCTGCTCACTAATCGTCACCTCCCTTCTTAACCTAGCTTCCACTACTCTTTCCCATAACTTCATGCTATGGCTGATCAGTTTTATCCCTCTGTAGTTACTACAGCTCTGCACATCACCCTTATTCTTAAAAATTGGTACCAGTACACTTCTTCTCCACTCCTCAGGCATCGTCTCACTTTCCAAAATTCCATTAAACAATCTGGTTAAAAACTCCACTGCCACCTCTCCGAAACACTTCCATGCTTCCACAGGTATGTCATCTGGGCCAACAGCCTTTCCATTCTTCATCCTCTTCATAGCTGTCCTAACTATCTCCTTGCTAATCCATTGCACTCCCCTATTCATAATCCCTACATCATCCAATCTTCTCTCTCTCTCATTTTCTTCATTCATCAACCCCTCAAAGTACTCTTTCCATCTGCTCAACACACTCTCTTTGCTTGTGAGTACGTTTCCATCGCTATCCTTTATCACCCTAACCTGCTGCACATCTTTCCCAGCTCGGTCCCTCTGCCTAGCCAATCGGTACAGGTCCTTTTCTCCCTCCTTAGTGTCCAACCTCTCATACAATTCACTATACGCCTTTTCTTTAGCCTTTGCCACCTCTCTCTTCGCCCTACGCCTCATCTCCTTGTACTCCTGTCTACATTCTTCATCTGTCTATCCCACTTCTTCTTCGCCAGCCTCTTCCTCTGTATACTCTCCTGTACTTCCTCATTCCACCACCAGGTTTCCTTGTCCTCCTTCCTCTGTCCAGATGTCATACCAAGCACCTTTCTAGCTGTCTCCCTTACCACTTCTGCTGTAGATGTCCAGCTCACTGGTAACTTTTCACTGCCACCCAGTGCCTGTCTTAATTCCTCCCTGAACTCCACCTTATAGTTTTCCTTTTTCAACTTCCACCATTTGATCCTTGGTTCTGCCCTCACTCTCCTTCTCTTTTTGATCCCCAATGTCATCCTACAAACCACCATCCTATGCTGCCTAACTACGCTTTCCCCTGCCACCACTTTACAGTCTACAGTCTCCTTCAGTCTGGCCCTCCTGCATAAGATATAGTCCACCTGTGTGCATCTTCCTCCACTCTTGTACGTCACCCTGTGTTCCTCCCTCTTCTTAAAATACGTGTCCATCCTTTTTGCAAAATCCACTAACATCTGACCTTCTGCGTTCCTCTCCTTGACACCATACATACCCATCACCTCCTCATCTCCTCTGTTCCCTTCACCAACATGCCCACTGAAATCCACTCCAATCACCACTCTCTCTCCCTCAGGTACACTCTTCACCACTTCATCCATATCACTCCAGAATTCTTCTTTCTCATCCATCTCACACCCAACTTGTGAGGCATATGCACTAACAACATTCATCATCACACCATCAATTTCCAGTTTCATAACCATCACTCTGTCAGACACTCTCTTCACCTCCAAGACACTCTTGACATACTGTTCCTTCAGGATAACCCCTACCCCGTTTCTCCTCCCAGCCACACCATGGTAAAACAGTTTAAACCCCCCTCCAATGCACCTAGCCTTACTCCCCTTCCATTTGGTCTCTTGCACACACAATATATCAACCTTCCTTCTCTCCATCATATCAGCAAGCTCTCTCCCTTTACCAGTCATAGAATCAACATTCAAAGTTCCTACCCTCACATCCACTCTCTTAACCTTCCTCCTCTCCTCCTTCCTCCGGACATGCCTTCCTCCTCTTTTCCTTCGGCCTCTTCTCCTTCTTTGGCCAACAGTAGCCCAATTTCCGCCAGCACCCTGTCGGCTAGCAGTGCTGGTGGCGGTCATTGTTAACCCGGGCCTCGACCAATCCGGTTTGGAAATTTCTGTTTTTGTCCGCATATTTGGTTTGACAAAATTTTTACGCCAGATGCCCTTCCTGACGAAACCATCTCCATTTCCAGGCTTGGGACCGGGACAAATAACTAATATATTCTGATATCTACTAAATACTATGAAAAAGCACACAGGTCCCAGTACAGACCAAAGCTATTTGTGATATTTGTAATGGCAGGTAATGTTGACCCTCCTAGTCCTCTAGCAAGGTAGGTGAACGTTCCAGAACCTGCTGGAGGGAACTTCCTTTTGAGGTCCCTGTGCCTGTGACAGAACAGGCTCGTTCACCTTGGGGTATGCGACACGCAGGAGAGGAGCGAGTGTGACAGCGCTGAAAGCGGCAAACACCTCTTCCCAGCCGCACAGCTGTACTAACCTGGGAAGAGCCACCTGAGGACGTAGCTGCGTTGTAGCTGCCATAAAAGTCCTGCATGCCTCAACAAATCCGTGGAGGTGGGGGTCCGCGAGCTGTGCCAATATGATAAATGGACCTGAAGCCCATTCACCTTCTGGAAAAGGCAGCAGAGTGTCTGAGTTTTTTTTCTTTTTAGCATTTATAACAAGAAAGGTTGGGGAGTTAAAATCATACAGAAACAAATCAGTGCTAAATGTTCCAAGAATTCTTTCACTCTTTGTGTAACCACTGTGGTGCCTGGCTGAGCATTACAGGCATGGCTTGTTTTTCATTTCCTTTCCCAACACAGGAAATTCTGTGTTGGGAAAGGAAATTCTGTGTCACCTCATTTGGTTTGCTCTGTAGGTTTTGGGATTTGTGGGAGGGGCAACATACTGGAACAGCACTCATTTAAAGATAGTTCACAATCAATCATGTCAAAAATCAGCTTCATATTTACATATGCTGAATATGACTTAGATACCCATAATGCATGATTACACCGATCTTAGTTTTTTGCATATACTTATAAATACACTGCCCGGCCAAAAAAAAAAAGTCACGTACTCTAACATTTCATTGGACCACCTTTAGCTTTAATTACGGCATGCATTCGCCATGGCATCGTTTCGATAAGCTTATGCAATGTCACAACATTTATTTCCGTCCAGAGTTGCATTCATTTTTTGTCAAGATCTCGTATTGATGACGGGAGAGTCGGATTGCTGCGTAAAGTCTTCCCCAGCACATACTAAAGATTCTCAATGGGGTTAAGGTCTGGGCTCTGTGGTGGCCAATCCATGTATGAAAATGATGTCTCATGTTCCCTGAAGCACTCTTTCACAATTTGAGCCCCATGAATCCTAGCATTGTCATCTTGGAATATGCCTGTGCCATCAGGGAAGAAAAACTCCATTGATGGAAAAACCTGCTCATTCAGTATATTCAGGTGGGCAGCTGAACTCTTTTTCTGGGCACATAGCGTTGCTGAACCTAGACCTGACCAACTGAAGCAACCCCACATCATAACACTAAGTGAAATCCAGTTGCTGACTTTTTTCTTGGCCAGGCAGTGTATATCAGATGGCTGTTAAAGTTGAAACCAGATTGGAAATAAATACACTTTAAATGTTCTAAAACATATTTATATAGAAATCTGTAGGAAGAAACGTATTTTTACAACTTTGTTCAGCATTCCATTCACTTTATGCTGAAAAATGGAACCACTGGAGGGCAGCAAACAATGCTAGCACGAGCTCTCTCTCTCTCGTTCACACACACACAAACACGGGGCTAAAATACTGTTTTTTGTGCAATATTTCATGTGAGAGGTTGTTTTCGCAGTCATACATTAGCTGAGATGTGTGTATGAGTGGGGAAGGTTGGCAAGGTTAAGTAACAATGTTAATAACAATGCTAAAAGTCCCCCTGGATGCAATATGCAAAACATAACAAGTAAAAAAAAAATAATAATGATAAAGAGAGGAACGCAAACACCCTGGGTTATTTCGAAAAAAATATGAACAAAAACTTATTAAAATATGCGGCGAGTTACTAACACTGTAACTTTAAATCACCAAAAAAAGGCCCATCAACTTCCGTTCCCGAATAGACAGCAGCGTGCGGCGACGTTACGTCACTTCCTGCAGGCGGGTTCTTCTCGTGCGTCGCTGCCTTTTGTTCTTCCATTTCCGAGGAGCGCGAGAGGAAGCAGCCAACGGCCATAACGGCAGTCGTATCCACAGCGGCCATAACGTGCACCGCGACGAGTCGGCTGGAGCGAAGCCCAGTGGAGTCGCCCCCCCCCGCCCCTGCCGGTTACTGTGTCAGAGGACGCGGCCCGGTGTCGGTGCAACAGCGGAAAGTCGCTACCCAGAGAGTAGAACCGCCGCGTTGCACTTTTTCCTCGCATCCGCCTGAGAGTCGAGTACAAGATGGAGAACGAGAGCAAGTATCTTCCCGAGCTGCTGGCCGAGAAGGACAGTCTGGACGCGTCTTTCACGCACGCCATGAAGCTCCTAACGGCCGGTAAAGACGGGGTACTGGGGTGGGAGTCCTCGGTTCGACTCTGTGAGGGGGGGTGTCCGAGTCTTACGCTCTGTGTCCCCGTCTGGCGGCACTTTGTAGAGCGAGGAGGGGGGCGCTTAGAAACTTGGTTTGTGAACAAAACACCGAGCACAACCGCTAATAATGAGCTTTTTGGCAGTAAGCGTGGTCGGCGATGCCTTTCTCTGCCAGTGACGTGAGCTAAAGACTGTGTGCGGTGGAGCCGTTTACCGACACTCGCTGCTGTGTTCCCCCACTTTACTGCACCGAGTTTTTTAACAGCACCATTTCGATTATATAACCGTCCCGCTCCGAGATCCAGCGACTTTCCGGGGTTTGCCCACTGTGGCCCCAGTCACCAGACGTTTGTTTTCGGACTGCTTGTGACACCTGTCGTGTTTATGTGGGGTCTGACGTATAAAATCCGGTTAAACTCATGACCCCTGAAAGAGAAGCAGATCTAGATGTGGCCCGATAGTTGCATGACAACTTGAAAAAGTGCCTTCTCTTTACAAAGAGCTGCATACTCAGGTTTAACTGTAGATATGTCCGTTTTATTTCATTTCCTTTCCATGCCTTGCCTCTCTGTTACGGATGCTTGTTTATCGGTTTGTTTTTGGTCTTGTGGTGTTTGTTTACTTACACAGTACTCACAGTCTTTTGGGATTTGTAATTCTGTTCATCTGTGTAAATAATTTTTTTTTTTTTCCCCCCTCTTCAGTAAAGTTTTCATTTGGTTGACGGTTGTGGGAGTGTGCGTGTGGGGCCGTTTCCATGTGGCCAGTATGACTTTCTGAGGGCAGCTGAGTGAAGATGTTTTGATTTTATGCTCAAAGCTGCAGAAGGACTGCACTGGTTTTTGAATTTGCATTAAGCGCACATGAAAGTGTTCGTATTTCGGGCTGGTTTTGTGCTCGGAGGCGGTTATCGCTACTGGAGTAGCACAAAGGAATCTGTTCAGCTTGACAGCTTACACTTGGACTCATGGAGTTTAAATAATGGAGTTATTGATTCCTGGTCCATTATTGAACATTTTAGTGCCGCATGAGCAGGCAGCTAGTTTGTGGGCTGAGGTTTAAAAGCCAGTTCTTTGACATGAATCATTGTGTGTGTGTGTGTGTGTGTGTGTGTGTGTACACACATGCGAGTGAGTTCATCAAAGACCAGCTGTTGTCTGTCAGCAGTCATAAAACGGTTACAAAAAAGATCCTCAGTGAGACTTTGCTCTTGCTGCTCTCTGTTCATTCTCAATCCCTCATTGCAGACAGATGCTCCATCTTGTCAGAAGCATTTTTGGTTTGTTCTCTTCTGGGTTTGGCATGTGCTCCATGTTTTCGCATGTGTTTCCTATAAGTGTGGAGGAAATCCCAATTGAGCACGTTTGTGCTTGGCCGGTGTTCAGTAAAGCTTAACTTATTCTGCAGAAATGGTCTGCTGTAGTGATATTTTTATTATTTTCTCTCCCCCCCCCCCCCCCCCCATCAGGGTAAACTGAGAGTCTGTCAGTTGGCCTGACTGAAAAGTGGTGCTATGGAACATGACCGCAGTTCTGTATTACATACAACAATCTGTATAAGGATGGAAAAACAATAATTATATTGATTAAGATAAAGTGGGCATTTGAAAGCTGTGAAAAGCTGTCATTAGATGTTAACAAGGTTGGGTTTATTCGAATGTCTGTCACACATTGGATGCGGTGCTGTGCAGCTGGAGTGCCGGCTGCTTTGCTGAGCTGCTCATGGGCAGCAGTGTATAAAGAATGACTGCAGGTGCAAAAGCACAGACTTCTGGGAGGAGAAGGGTTCATGCAGTGACTCGTCGCCTGAGAGTAAGAGGTGTGCTCGTTTTTGACCGTCCTGTGGTGTCCGCATCTGCTCATCGCCTTGGCTGTCATTTACATTCAGACCCCATCTGACTGACTATTTTAATGTTAGTCTAGGTCGTGCTTGTATGTTCGGATCAGTGTTGATGTGGAACATGTATTAAAGAAACCCTGGGAGAATGTGGTGCTGCTGTAGTTGTGCTGTTTGCAATGAGTCATTAAAGGGTGCTAAGCATGCAGTCTTGTTTTCTGTAACAAATGCCAAATCTCTTCTTTAATAACATTTTAATGCCTAAATGAACTGTCCCTGGCTGCAGCAGAAGCGGATTTGGCAGCGATCTCAGCTGAGTAAAGCTCACACCTTGGCGAGCACTCTTCTTTCTTTGCTGCCCATCGACTTCAATTTGCGCTGGCTGCTTTATTGTGGTGGCATATGAAGGCATTTTATGAAGTTCTGTTGTTGAACAAGGCAGTGGATTAGCTGGCCACCTTTAAAGTTTTCATCGCGGCCTTGTTCCCGTTTCTTATTCTCACCCCTTCTCCAAAACATGTTGAGTTGCCGGTAAAGGAAACTTGTAGTTGGGTTCTGTATGATGAACAATGTTCCACATGATGTGTAATGTGGCAAGAATGGAGTTAAATTATCCTGGGAGATGAGTCTAAAATGCATTCTGAAGGTGGTATCAAGGTCTGAGGGTGTACTGAGGCAGCATTAATTCACATTTTGAGTTATAACTTGTGTATTAAAAGGCCCCCTCCACCCCACCCTCACACACTGCTTTCTGCATTGTTGTATTTTCAGAAATTGAGAGAATTCAGAAAGGCGAGACAAAGAAGGAGGAAGGCGACACCTATCTGGACCTGTTCACCGTGAAGAATGTGAAGCTGAAGGAGAGGGTGCTGATTCCTGTTAAGCAGTACCCTAAGGTGAGCTAGGCACTGCCCCCCCCCCCCCCCCCAGATGTGACACAGGCTCCAAGCACCTCTCATTGGGGGCCGTCTGGCCTTTCCCTCCGTTTTCACTCTTCAGTTCATGATCATCAGTGATGACAAGCTATCGAGTGACTTTTTGTGCTCAGAGGCTGTTTGGAGCTGCAGGGTCCACCTTCAAAATGTACCCTAGAATAGTCTGAAAATGAATAACTGACATAGTGGCTTGTCTTTCAGTGTATTTATGAGATAACTGCATAGGATTTCAGACTAATTTCTTGTGAGAATCTGAGCATCTCCCCTATGTATGCAGAGTATGACCAGGCTGCTGAATTTAAGTGTGAAACACAGCAGCTGCTTTCAAATTGAATGTTAAACATACACTGATTTGCATAGACTTTTTGCAGTAGGGGTGAAGATAGTGTTCGTTTCCTTTAACTTGTCTTTATTTTGGTATAATTTTATGGCATGTGAAAGTGTCCTTAGTCAAATTTTAAACAATAGAATGGTATAGTAATGTGCCTGTTTTTCCGACCTTCTGCTCAGGATTTAGTTTATGGTCAGTTTTTAATTGCTCTTTTCATTTTGCAGTTCAACTTTGTGGGGAAGATTTTGGGGCCTCAAGGCAACACAATCAAACGTCTCCAGGAGGAGACTGGTGCCAAGATATCTGTCCTGGGCAAGGGCTCCATGAGAGACAAGAACAAGGTGAGCTTAGACAGGTGATCGCTCTTTGCTGGGTGTTGTCAGTTGTTTACAGTGTATTTTTTTTTAACTTAGCACAGGTTAATCTTCTGCATTACATCAGCTCAATGATAAGGGACAGATTTGGAACTTGATTGCATGGATAGTGCTTCTAGTTGGGGTGGTGGAGGTGTCGCAGTGTGTTCCAGTAGGACACCATAAATGCTGCTAATGGACCTTTATGTATCTGTGGTGCTTCAAGGAGGAGAGCCTGCGAAAGAGTGGTGAACCTAAGTATGCCCACCTCTCCATGGAGCTGCATGTGTTCATCGAGGTGTTTGCTCCTGTTCCTGAGGCCTACCTACGCATGGCCCATGCCATGGAGGAGGTCAAGAAGTTCCTTTTCCCTGTGAGTGTCATCTCGGGGTGTTGGGAAGGAGGGGGGCGTGGTCTTGCATGTGGATTTTTGCAGCGTGGGCTTCAGGCGACGTGTTGTTTCATAATGCTTTGTCATCTGAGTGAGAGAGATGGCCTGCGGGTCAGCCGCAGCGTGGGCTGACAGGGTAAATGCTTTGTTCTGCTGAAATGAGCGATTTTTTTTCTCTGGAAATTGCACAAAACGGTACTAAGCAGGTGACACAAAGCCACATCTGTCACTGTCCTGATGTTTACCTCTTCATTACCACCTTGTCACAGATTTGACCACAGTAAATGTTAGGGTGAATACAATATAGAGCTTTACGATATCTGTCACGGAAATTGTCATAGTGGTTAAAGTGTTTTTCAAACACGTCTGTTTCAAATGCGTGTGTATTTAACACACAGCTCAAACTCATCCCCTTGCTGCAACTAGGAAGTCCCAGAGTTGCTAATTTACAATCTTTCCTTGTTCCATTGCCAGGACATGATGGACGACATCTGCCAGGAGCAGTTTATGGAGATGAGCTACCTGAACGGGGGCCAGGAATCTGCCACGCGTGGCCGAGGAGGACCCCCGGTTCGAGGCCGTGGAGCCCTCCCACCCCCTTCTCAAGCAGCCAGGTGAATGGAAAAAAGAAAATGCTGTGATGTGCAGAAGATGAGACGAACACAATTGGCTCTGCTGTTCGGGGAGTTGTGATTGTGCTTTTTGTAATTCTCTCTATTTCCTCCCCAGGGGTAGAGCCATGCCACCCCGGGGGGCCACACCTCGTGGCGGCCCAACGAGAGGCGCAGCTGTAAGGGGCGGTCCTTCCTCCCGAGGTGGTCCGCCTTCGCAGCCAACCAGGGGTGCAGCAGCAACACGCAGCAGACCTCCTGCCCCGGGTCCCCAGAGGATGCCCCCACCACACCCACCTGCCCCTGAACCCTATGATGAATATGTGAGCATCTCGCCTGCATTTTACTTGGTTTGGGGTTGCATTTTCTATTTGATGTACCTGTACACGAGGGATTAGTTGTCACAGCGCAATTCTCCTTTCTTAATGTAATTCTTCTTGCTGCTTTAACAGTTTTTTTTTTTTTTTTTTTTTTTTCCCCCCCTCCCCTCTTTTTGAAATGCTTAACAGAATGTAAGTTTCTGTAAACACGGTTAGTGCAAAGTTGGAGGTCATAAAAACAGATGCATTTTTGTGTTTCTTTTTTGTCTCCTCCTCTGTCAGGCGTATGAAGAGAGTTACGCAGAGCCAGCATACGAGTCATACGACAGTTACTACGCACAGCCTCAAGCGTAAGTCCCCTGCACGCTATCCCCCCCCTTCTTTCTTGTAGTTGAAACTAGTGCGTCAGGTTCTGGAAAACCAACAGTTTGTCAGCCACAACATTAAGACCTTCCTTGTTATGTTTGTTGTCATCTTGTTAGCTTTTGACCGACTTGGTCAAAGGTCGCCATGTGTTATGCCACCAGGGACAGTTCTGTGTTTCTGCCTCGTGGACTGAGATGTGTTGCTCACTAGTGACAGGGCTTGTGGCTCATCTGACCTTCTTGCTTCATGTTGCGCTCTAGAGAACCAGAGTACTATGACTACGGACACGGCGAGGCCCAGGAGGTGTATGAGCCCTACGGTAAGCTGTGCCGGGGGTTCGTCAGCAATGTGCTCTCTGTGGTGGGATGATGCATTTTGTTGTGCAGATGTGAGCTGCAGTGTTTACTGATAATACTGTGCTGGACTTGTTTGTTTTTTGTAATTTAGAGTCAGCAAGATCCCTATGTGCCATGAAGGGCTTTAAATGTGTCAAATATTGCACATTTGTCTAGAAAGGGTGTTTGCATTTCAGTCATGTTAAACAAGTCCTTTTAATTTCAGTGGTTTTGATGAGTGGTAAATTGAAAAGAGTCTTTGTGCATGGTGGTTCCACCTTTGTGGAATTCATCCTGTTCAATGCTGCATTCATGTACTGATGAGCATGAGAATTGGAATGCTATGACCATATATTTGTCTTTGGATGCTTTAGTCGTAGCTAGGCTTTAAAAGCTATAAATTCCATTCAGTGCTGTTTTGCAGAGTTCAGTGTAGCAGGGAGCACAGTTCTTCACCTAAATCCCAGGTTACCACATGGTTCCTGGAAGGTGTTTTTTGTGAGTTTAGGTGTTTGCTGGCTGATTTAAGCTGTTAAGCGTGTGGGCGTGTCCCTCCATCCCCGTAGGTCAGGACGACTGGAACGGAACACGTGCCGCCGCTGTTCCCGGGAAAGCTCCCCCCTCGAGGTCGACCAAGGGAGCATACAGGGAGCATCCGTACGGAAGATACTGAAAGGGGCAAACAGGAACTCTGAGTTAACATGTTGCCCCAACACGCTACTGTCTCCCACGGCAGCTCTCGCTTTAAGCAACCAGACAAAAGTAATTGTCCGTTTGTTTCTTGTGTTGGGTTTTCCCCCTACTACTCTTGAAGTAATTATTTGAAAAACCTTACTTATGTGTTCAAGAACCAGTCGAGTTATTTTAGACCTCCTAGGAAGTTCACAGGTTAATTTTTTTTTTTTTTTTTTTTTCCTTTACAAGCTTTTAGTTTTGCTTTTATCTTTCTTCTCCCCTTCGCTTTTTTGCATTGTTGACAAGCTCTAATGATTGACTAAAAAAGATCTCGCATACGGTTCAAAATGTGGACGGTGAAAAGTCAAAGGGACTGTGTAGCATCTTGTTAATTTTGAAGTAAACATTTTAATTTGTTGCTTAAAAAAATAAGTGGCAGTTGCAGATTCCCATTTTAGGCTACATTTCAAAATTCTGTTATTTACAAAATAAAAAAACCTCTTAAACTTACTTGATGTAATATAGGAAAGAAGCATTAATACAAGTGATTGAGAACAAAATTGCCAGCAACTTAATGTATTGATCGTATTGTTTTAAATAGCCTTTAAAAGTTGTTCATTTAGAATTAGCCTAGGCTTCATAATTTGGATTGTGATCTAAGGAGTTTTGAAATATAGCCCTGTTAGGCACTGTTGAGATGCACTGTCCTAAAATCCTCGACTTAAAGTCTGGTCTGTTGACTTAATTTTTTTTTTTTTTTTTTTTTAACTACCAGTCAAAAATCTGTTTCTCTATTCTTAACCAGCTTTGAAAAGTTGAACCCTTCTCTTTAGCCAGGTTAAAGCTGTAGGAGGAGTGTGAAGTAGACCGCAAGGATTGGGACAAAAATCTCCACATTGCCTTCCTACAAAGGGATACTGCAGCTAAACCCAGTTTCTTTGTACATACGTAAAACTTTAAAACTGTATATTGCTATTAATATCTGTACCCTCACCATAAAATTGCAAAATGCTACTTGTGTAAGCTTGCCTAAATAGGTAACTAAATATCTGTCCAAAACTGTTTTGCAGCGTTTTGTCAATAAAGCCTAGTTTGTTTTCTATCAAATCTAAACTTGGTACATTTTCTTTTGTTTCATCATAAAATAATGAAATACTATTTTTAAATAACTTTAAATAAATCATGAAATCAGTTCATCTCTGAAAGCAGACTTTAAATTTAAATGAATGCATGTAGTTGGAAGAATAAAAAAAGACTAAAGGAAAATGTTAAGATGTGATTCATCATAAAAAGAGCACAACTTATTTTCTTATCTCTCTTTCTCTTTATATTAAAAAGGATCTAGAGGTAAGACCTTTTATGTCCCCTGTAAAATAAATCTGAACGACTTAACCAAGGTAATGTGTTAGACGGAGGCGCTGAGCTCCTGGGTTTGTGAAGTTGTGATCTCCCTCTTGACAATGTACTGTTAGTCTGAAATAACTGAATTTAAACAACCAAGTTTAGCTTGCAGGGCACGTACTTTGGCGCAAAGACGTGTTGGCTGGTTTTATTAAAGAAAATTATCGCAGTGCAAAGGAGAAGGATTGCTTAAAGCTAACGCACATCACAAAAAGGTAACCCTAATCCTAAATCTGTAATTCACTAGTGTTTATATTTAAACTGCTAGTAACTGCGTGTCAGTTGTTTTTCTTTAAAAGTTACTTAAAAAGTAAAAGGTAAAAAAGCGCAAATAAAATATGCAGTTAAAGTTGTTACCAAAATAGATTAATTGTGCACTAACATTTAATATAGCACAGAACAGATTGTAATGCAACTCTTGCTAAAAAAAAAAAAAAATACACATTCCAAATCTAGTCCAATATCTGTAGACCAGTTAAGCTGCTGCTATCTTTTCTTTTGCTTAATTTCAGTCTAAATGTTTCCCAATGTTACATCTGAAGTGTATTTGAACTGTAATTTGTTAAATAGTCAATTATAATAAGCTTGAGTTGCATGACTTTGCTGTGGAATGTGAGCTTTGCATGATTTTTTTTTTGTTACCATTACAATTCTGCTTGGTTGGTTCTACTGTACATGATTTTTATTTTCATTTCATTTTATTTTTTTCCCCTCCTCAGGCAAAAATATTAGTTGCCACAGTATGGTGGACACGGTATGGCCTCGGGCAACTGTATGCTGAGCTTCACAAGGAGGTATGTAACACGCCTGTCTTGTTTGTCGGGAAGAAATTGACAGAGTTCAGAAATATGCAAAAAAAAAAAAAAAAAAAAAAAAAAAAAGCTTTAATCTTAGGTGTTAAAAACGCTGGGTTCCAGTTAATAGCACAGACGACATTTTGTTTATGGGGGAGGAGGGAGAAGGACATTTTCGATTAACTCAGGGAAGATGTTAAATTACTGTAAACACATTTTTTTAAATGAATTCTGCATAAAATTGCAACTTTGGTGTTTCATTGCTGACCATAGGAGCACATCCAAATTTTCCCGCTTGGATTTTGGCAGAATATGGAGGGGAAGGGGTGGTTCAGTCCTGGAACACTCAGTGTTTTGGGCTTATCCTTCAGGGTTTTTGCTCATATGAGAGTTCAGCATTCGACATCTGAGACAGGTTAGAAGTTCTACCTCCTAAACCTTCCTGGTTGTATTACAAACACTAAAGAAAATTGTTTGTTGAATGTTGTCTGTGAAACGTCGTGCCATTTGAGGGTGGAGGCTGAGTGAGGAACAAACCAGCTAAGGCAGTTTAAGGAAACTCTTGTTGTAATTCTGTAAGACGCTGCTATGTTTCTGAGTGCTATCAATGAGACATGGCTGGTCTTTCACACTAATGTGAATTGCATTTTCATAAAACAGAGCAGGAGACCATGGTCTATCACCTGCGGTCAGTTCCGTCATGACCTCAGCATCTTGTGCTTTTAACTAGAGGCCTCCAGTGAGCTGACTGTAATTTGCACCTGGACTCCCTGTGTTGCCACTCAGCCTGGAGCAAATTCTTCCAACACAACATTACCGATTTTCCCTGCATGGCATAAACACACATTTGTTAACCATTTCCAGAAAATTGAGGGTGTGTTCCTTTAATCAAACAAGATTTGTATGTCTTGCAGATGGCAGCCTGGACAGGATTTATGCATCTGTTGCGGTTCATTTTTTATTTATATGACCGTTTTTTGATGTTGCAGAGATTTTGTTCTGACTGATCTTCTTTTGAGCCATGAGGCCTTTTGTGTTGTGATCGGGAGGACACAAATGACCACTATTACGTCTTTCTTTTTCTCATCCGGCTGATGGCATGTCTGTTTCTGAGAGATGCGTGCTGTCTCTGGGTGTCATGTACGGAGCGCCCTCGGTGCCGGATGAGAGCTTGGCTCTGGCCTCCGTGGTCCTGGATGTGACAAATCTCCTTGGCGGCAGTCTAGCTAGCGCTAAGGTGCCATGGGAGGGAGCCGGCTAGCGTGCTGCGTGCAGGAGCTCGTTTGTGTTGTCGGGATGCCAGACATTTCACCTGTGACTGTGACAATCTTCTCTGCAGGCGGTGTGGCCGTAGCCCAGAACGGCCTGAAAGGACGAGTCCCCGTTTCTCAGCAGAGTGTCGTGGCCAAAAGGGTACCGGGGGACGGAGGGACCCGTCTTCACACACGCGCATCTGCCCTCCACGAAGACAAAGAAGGCAAAACGGGAGACGTTTCATTTGCATTCATTAGCAGAATCGTTGGCTCTGTAGACTGTTGACAGATGAGGGTGTGGGAGGAGGTGCTTGGTTTTCTGCCCTACACAGGGTGGTAGCTGAGTAGGTCTGCTGAGGGAATGCTTCACGTGGTTTTTGAAGTGAGATCCTGATTTCTCCCATAGCTAAAAACACTATCCTTCTGTATATCTTATTAGAGGAAACCACACCGGAGGTCCTCTTGAGCTCTTCTTGGGTTGTTATATCCAGTCCCAGAGGGAAAAAAAATAGCCACGAGGATCAGAGCTCCACCTGTCCATTGGGATCTGTGTTCTGTGGCTGTAGAAAAACTTTCCCATTGATTGCAACGCACCGCATCTGCAGGGTTCACTCCCCTTCCAATTTCCACGATCTGCCCCCCGCCCGTGGTGGACCAAACTGTGCTTCCTATAAGCTTAGCATGGTAACCAAGGCTACAGAAATGGCTCATAACCCAGAGCCCTTTGCCCATGTTAGATGCTCCCTTAGGAGCCTGGGGAGTTGGAAGAATGGCCAGCGCTCCTGAGCCGTGATCGCTTTCTCCTCGATGCAGATGAACGGTACACCTTCTTTCCGAGACAAAACCCGAAACTTACCAAAATGAGGTTCAGCGTTGATTGGTTTTAGTGTCGTGTGAAGAGTTTGCCTTTTAATGCCAGAAGGACTCCTCCATGGTGTATCCCCCCCCCCCTTTCCACCACACCACTGTACTTCAGCTGCAGCCTACGCAGGTCTCCCGTGGGCTAAAATTAATGTAGAAAAATATATTAAGGACACGGTGTGACGCCGACTGCTTAAAGACTGCGAGCAGTCGGTTGCCAGTAGCCTCAGAGCACCTGGCTGTGGTGTCCCTGAACACGAAAGGAGCCTCTTCTCAAAGCAAAAGCCTGAGTTGCGTTGAAGAATCGGCAGTTGAGGAAGGAGGTCGAGCAAGAAGGCTTTCTTGCATTCTTGCATCAGTCTGTCTGCTTTACTGCTAATTTGATTCAGGCGTGCCACTCCCTCAAATTAATGCAAATGACGAGCGCCCGCATTGCCCCTGGGGTAATGGAGATTGCCTGAGCCGTAGCAGCCGCCCGCAGTATTATGTACAAATCGCTTATTGCTGGGGATTTAATAAGCATTACCTGCCCAAGATCCACTTAGAAATTGGAAATGTGGGAACAGCCGTCTGTAAGGACCACAAAATGTAATGAGAAATTCTGCAAGCAGAAAATGATATTTCAGTGGAGAAATCCAGCCTGTGTGTGACAGGGGAGAGAGCTGTTCAAGTTCTGCTGGCGATTTTCTTTGGCTTCAGGCTTCAGCCCTGGTCCGCGGGCCCGTCTGGGCTTGGATCTGGAGTGCTTCGCCCAGCTTGAAAGAACTGGGTTTTCCAGCACCTGCTCGGAGAGCTGAGGCTCTTTCTCTAGGTAGTTTATTAATAATTACGAACGATAAATCTCACAAACATTTCTGTGTTTTTTAAATGAGGTCCCGAGAAATCCCAGGTGGCTGCTGGAGCTTGAATCTGTGGCTGACGTTGCTCGCTAACCGCATACGCTCAGCTGAAACTGACCAAACTCTGGGCGTAAAGGAGTCAGATCCTCCATCTCAGCGGAGTACAGGAGGTCGTCCGCAGTTCCGGAAACTTCAGTCCCAGTTCTGTCTGGAGCTGGATTGATGAAACCCGTGAGAGAGTGGGAGGAATGAACAGCTTCTATTACTTCTGGCGTGGCCTAAATCTGCTTCCTCGAGTGCTATGTTTTTTTTGTTTTTTTTTTTAAAATTAAAAATTTGTCTCATTGTAGGACTTTTTGATCCTGTTGAGAGTAAATATAATAAATGGTGAAATGTCTTTTACAAAAAAGTGTCGTCTTCATTTGTTTGGTCTTGTGACCTTGAAAGTATAATGGCTCACGGCGTTGAGGTAACCTGGTCCGGTTATCTGTTTGCCTGAGCCTACAGGGGCCGGAGGCTTTGCTCCGGTTTGTCCGATTAGTTCAGTATGTGGACGTTAGTAGCGCACAGCTTAGGGAAGTGAGCAAAGCAGTCACTTCGGTCTCTTGGTTTCTTTACTAAAAGCGTGCAAGATGTGTGAATCGCTGCTGCTGAGGTAGCGCAAGTGCGGTGAGTTGCACTGGGGGCTTCAGTCCGGCCTGCATCTCGGCAGCTTCTTAGGAATTCAGTTCACTGTTGGTATTTGGACAATTTTAAACTTAAACACGTGGTGACATTTACATGCATCTAGAAAAACTCCTGGGAAGATTCCATAAAAGCTAAATGTCCATCTGGACAGGAGTCCCAGTTTGCAATTGATATTCTGCTCAAACCGTCACTGTTATCAAATTTCGGTTTCATGCGATCGATAACCGGCTGCCTCAGACGGCCTGAACATTGTTATGCAGGAAATGTACACAAACGGGACTCGCGGGCACGGTAAAGGTCATGGAGGGTGAAGGAAAATGGGTCTGAGAGATGACATCTCCCTCCCTCTTGAAAGAGAGGCACAGCCGGAGGTGGTGGGTTTCAGAGCAAAGTTATTCTCTGGAAGTAGTTCTGAACTTTCGGCCTCTTCTGGGATCAACTCTGGGGAGAAAAATAAATGTTGAGCACAAGCATCATTCCAGTACAAGCTTGTATGTGCATCTTCAACCTATGTAAAACAAGGTGAATTTATACATGACCGCAGATGATGTACAAGCACTTACATAGAAAGTTTATCAGGTTCTAGAAGATGTTGTGAATCAATTTTTTTTTTTCCTTTTTCCAGCCAAGATGCGATAATGTTGTAGAACTGAATGTAAAAGTTTGGGTTTAATATTCATTCTTTAACCCATTCTGGACCGTTCCATTTCCATGGTTGTAGTGTATAAGTGTGACCACCCCATGTCTGCTGTTTGGTTGTGTGACTTTCGGAGACTACGTTCGTCCAACGCCCAAGACCGAGAGCCGCTGCTCGACCACAATGCCCAGGTGCCCGTGTTTGGTGTAAAGAACTATGAAGGTCCAAGCTTCAGTTGTCACAGACCCGTTGTCACAAAATGAAATGTCACAACCTTGTCTGCTGCTGCCATTAATCAGTTGTACTATGAAGGAAAAATAGAAAAAAAAATGTTTCGCTGAGGTGTTTTTCCGCCTAAAGCCGAACCCGTATCAGCTCAGCAAGGGTCACCTCTCTCTTGTCGATTCAAACAGCCTCTCCTTCAATGGTTATAAGGTTGATGTTTCTCTCTGAAGTGACTTGCAGTGATTCACCCATTTATACAGCAGGGTTGTTTCATTGGGGGCAACTCTGCGTAATTGCCTTGAGCAAGGGTACTACAAGAGGAGGTGGCATTTGAACCTTTTGACCGTGTCTACCCTCTACTCCCCCTTGCTCTCTCCTCCCCCCCCCATCCTCCCTTTCCGGAATCTCTGCAACTCAACTCGAGGTACTGCTCACCTTTACTCAATGCTAATGAGTTCCCAGGTTAAGCGGGAGGGCAGAGCTTTGCCTCTGCCAGCCTATTTCCGTGTCTTCGCCAGCGGCTGCGTTGTTGAATTTTTTTCATGCTCCTCCTTCAATTCTGGCTTCAGCTGACGACGATGTCCTTTGAGCCTCGAAAGGGTTTCCTAATCGCGCCCGAGCGAGCCGTGTTTCACGATGAAGAAGGAAAAAAAAAAATGTCAGCGCTGTTATTTTTTAAAAAAATTGGGCGAAACCAAATTTGTTTTATTCAAGGAATAACTAATCGCAAAATGATAAGCGGACTTCATTTTCTCCCAGTACATGAATAATACAGCGGCCATTATTTCAATTAAACAGCTTTTAGTGAAATTATACACTTAATCGCCATAAGCCTTTCAACAATTAAGTCAGGAGCCGATAAATCCGAATGCTTTCGGCGCTCATTTATTTCAGGTTTGCTTAAATTTGCAGAATGATTGGAAAGACGACATATTTTGCTGCTGCGATCGCACCTCTGACAGTTATTTCATTCTAATAATAAAAACTCGGGCTGACGCGGGGGGGGGTGCATCGAGCGCATCCTTAGCACAATTGGCTCAACTTTATTAAAATCGCGTGACTTAATTAAGAGCTCAGCTGGGACGAAAAACCGGAAGACTCGGGGCCGCGACTGCTGTTCTCGCAGCACTTTTCCCCTTAAATGAGTCTAGATTTTTCCCAAGGGTTCGAAGGCTGGACCGCCCGCCGCGACCCGAACCATCGCGGCGGATCTCGAATCTCCGAACGTTAGGGTAGAACCCGGCGGTCAGCGGTGTCTCGGGGTGCTTGGTGGAGTCTCCGCAGTCCTACGCGGGCATGCGACGCCACGCTTCCTCCTAGATGTGGGCCAAGGCTTTCGCAGACTTTATCTCCAGAGTGGCAAATCCCTTTAATGGATTAATCAGCGATCCCTGCGAGTCTTAATTAATGGGATGCCCTGCATGCAAATGAGGGGCTCATGAATATTCATTCCGCAGCTCGCACTTTTTGTTTGATCTTTCTGGCGAGGAGGACACGCACCCAGGTGTGCCGTGAGGTCGTACGGCGGATACCGGGCGGTTCGCTCGGTTTCCGGTGCTGATAAAGGGAAGCGTCCTGCCTGAAGTTGGCCCTTCATCATAAAAGGGGGGAATGTTCCCCGCCAAAAGGTGCTCGTAGGCCCAGCTCTCGCGGTCCCTCTTGCTCTCCCAAGATGCTTTGTGCGAACGGGAGACGCTCGGATTCTGGCCGAACGTCTCCCGAGATGCGTGCTGCGAGAGGAAAGAAGGGTGTGCTAGTGCAGGCATGAGCTGCGGAGGAGGGGGTGGGATCTATTCTATGGCATATAAATTGAACGAATGCGGAGGTATTGTTGCGTCCGCGGCCCCCCGGCACGCTCGTACACAAACACACACATGCACGCACGCTTTTTGGCTCCCCCCGTGCAACCGAATTGAGTCACAGCTGGCCTCTTCATCTTTTTGAAGTGGTGGAGACTGATTTGGCGAATCTCCCGGCTGCCAGTTATATCACCTGTCTGAGCGCCAGCACCTGTCACTGGGGGTGTCATTAGGCAGCGGACAGAGCGGCAGGGGAGATGGTGGTGGTGGTGGGGGGGCTGGAGTGTCATAAGAGACCGAGAGAAGGGGCCCGCCACCGCACGCTCATTTTCATTCATGCCCGTTGTGCAGTCGCCCTTTCCGAAGCGAGACGATGCCAATTCCCAACTCGGGAAGCGGTGAGGGGGAGGAGCGGTTGATCTTGTTTTTCCCAACTGCCTTTTCCTCATTGGTGAGACTGAGGCCAGCCCTGAGCATCCAGCAGCTGCCTGTCTGTCTGTGTTGTCAAGGGACCATCTGGATTTTCCTGCGGTTGTGGCTGTGGCATTCTTCTGTAGCTGCACTCTGTACAGTTGTTCATTAATCTATCAGTTTTCTTTCCCGCGTAAGCGTAACTTTGGGATTTGATGGCTCGGCTCTTACTCTTGGGCCAGGCATATTCATGCAGCATTTTCTTAATAAACCTTTAATAAGTCCATCCATCGACAGCGAGGGAAGAGTTAATGAATCTAAAGGTTGCTTTAAATGTAGGCCGAAGACTGAGCCCCGCTTTCGGTTGCTGGGGCAGCATATTAAAGGTCATCGGGGGCCTGTCACTGGCTCTCAAGTGCAAATTTTATTTATTTATTTTTGTCCTCCCCAGTGGCCAATTTGGCAAGGAGAAGCTATGGCCTGGTTGGCCATCATGAGCCATGTGCAAGGAAATGTCCTCTCCGCATTCTGCCCACCATGTCTGAGCGACAGCCTTGCAGACGGCTTCTCTTTGTCTGCTACTCAGCTGTAAACACGAGTGCCAGGGTCTCGGAACTCAGCACCCCCCCCCCACTCCTCCTCTTTTCCACTTTTTTATTTTTTTAAATAGTGCATTGCATCAGGCAACGTCGTGCTCGTGAATATTTTTACACCACAACCGTAATATGAAGCGCTGAATGATTAATGCCCGGGGTTTGCAGGCTGAGAGCTTCGCCTTGCTTTGCGTCTAAGCATCGAAGGGCAGCATCAAAATACCGAGGTGTAAAGGAATTAAACCTGAGATGCTCAGCATCGCTATAATTCCTGTTACAGCTGAAGATCGTGCTGATATTTCCTCTCCTTACAGGAACTTGTGCTTAGATCAACTGTTTTGTAATATCTTGTGATGGAATTACTGATGGCTGATGACGTCCATCCCGCAGCACGAGGTTGTCCTTGTGGCCCCAGTTTGACCTCTCATTTACCATTCTGGACTTGTGGCTCAATGCTACTGCTACCCTGAATGGTGCTCTGCCGGCTGCAGGCGCGCTTTAAACCCTTTCCACTTCTGCGTACTGAGGCGCGGATGTCAGCCGGGTGTAATCCTCCCTGCGTACAATCGGCTTGACGCTATCGCATCGAAAAGGGAGAAGCTCCCAGCTGTATTAAACAAGCAGAGAAAATTTCATACAATACGGACGTCCGCACGGTTCTGCCGCTCGCGTGATTGCTCCGGAGTCACAGGAATCGGCTAGACATGGAGTCTGGATCGGGGTTTAAAGGTTTTGCCCCAGTCCGGTTAAGGTTAACAAGTTCCAACAAGGGTTTCTGATTGCTCGTGATGGTAACAGCAGAGTTTCGTTCAAATATATTTTCACACACTTTTTATGTTAAATATTAAATTATGTAAATGCATACTTTTAATAATGGTTGCTTAGCCAACACTTATTCAGTCCACTTTACCGCTTTATTAAGATGAATATTTTACTGGCACAGTTCAGATTAACCTTCCTAGTAGAGAGCAGGGTATAACATTGGTAACTGTAAGGTGTAATACTGTTAATGGGGATAAACCAGTCTTGCTGCTTTTACTCCTGCCTCTTCGTGTATGTGTATTTTCTGTGTGTGTGTGTGTGTGTGTGTGTGTGTGTAGCCCGACACCTTGGCTTTCTTAATCCTCTATGTCAGCCAGTTCGTTGAAAGGGGCTTCTGTTCCCATCTTTGTTAGACGGGCTGAATAGGGGGATTTGGGGCTCACTTGTCGCGCAGCCCCTGCCACAGACAAACCTGCTTTCATCACACCCGTCTCGTAGAATCAGGCCCGATCTTTCCGTTTGGTTTCCCTAAAGCGATGGTGACACCGGGAGGCTGCAAATTACCAGGCCTTGTTCTATTCTTTGGAGAAGCCGAGAGCATTTTCAGCCTCCCTCTCGCTCGAAATGAATGCGATCGACTAAGCAGATGGACACAGCGGCAGGAGGGGTTTCCACCGCAGCGCTGCAATGCTGTGGCTGTTTGTAACATTTTCCCTTTGCGAGATGCTCTGCTGTGAAGCATATTAAAAAAAAAAAAAAAAAGTCTGTCGACTTGTTTCTTTGCAAGGGACGTTTCTTGGGGACTCCGGGTTGGCCAGTGCTCAGCTCATACTGGAGATGCTCTTTATTCGACAGCCCAGCCGCTTTCTGCGTAGAACAAATCGTGCAGTCCCGGTGTGGCCTCCTTCCGTGCTGAGCACCTTCCGCAAGCTCCCATGATATCACATCGACAAAGGAGTTCAAACAAGTATATGCAAGGATTCTTTTAACTGGGAGACATGACTGCAGAAAAATCTATCATCTCATCGGAATCACTTCCCACTTCCTCCTCCTCCTCTGCATTCTTTTGGAGTTTAACGGCAGCCCCGGTTACTTCCCACAAGCCACCCGTGCACACGTACGCAGACAGACACCAGCATCTCAGTGACTTTAATTCAATTATTGATATTTTTCCCCTCTTTCACTGTGGAGCAGCGAGTGAGCTGAGTAATAGCTTTCAGTTCCATTAGAGACGAGAGTCTCTCATTGTTGCCTGCTGTAAGTGGAGCTTCGCAGACACTTAGCAAACGTAATTTCCTGAAAACTGTACGCTACCGGTCCCTGGAGCCGGACACTGTAAACCAGTGGACCAAACAAAGTGCTCAACCAAACAGTGAGAATTGCAGAATGAGTAGTAATGGTAAAACGTTCGTAATGCCTGAAAAACAGACACGTCAGGGTTGGAGGAGCTCAAACCCAAGTTACTGCTGGAAGTTCCGATGACAAGGCCTTGACTTGGGTGCTTTTTTTTTTTAGATATAGCGTGTGAAGAGAAGGATATCATACTTGACAAAGTTGAGGGTCAGTGCAAGAGGAGGATCAGTAATGCGATAGACTGATACAATAACTGCAGCTGTGGACACCTTTCTATCCAAAAATTAGCCATCTGGCTGAAGACCAAACACAGTTCAAGGCAACAATCTAGAGTTTCCATTAACTGACATCATCTCAATGGCACCAAAAACCATTCCTGTGTAAATGTTACTGTGTTCTTTATTAGATGTTTTTGTCCAACACAACTGACAAACTGATGATTATGAAAGTGCCCAAACCACTGTGTGTTGGGCTGTTATTAGAAAGTGTCTGAAAGGAATTTGCTTTATAGAAAGGTCTTTATAGAAATGTTCACCAACGTCTACAGAGATTACGCAGGGGGTACAAGAGTATTTATAAACCCATTCATACTATTGCTTAAACAAGGCTTTTGGAGAGCTCTGTCAGTGTTGACAACTATTCTCTGATTTTTAAAAAAAACGTCACTTTCGTCGCCTTGAATTACAAGACGCATTAACCTGCCCGTTTTCCAGCAGAGGATAATGTCACCCAGGTTGGTCCCTGAGCGAAAGGGGTGGTGGGAGAAGAGCAAAAAGAGTGGCCGCCAAGAGGAAGTGACAACCGCTCACGACACTCGCAGTAAGATGAATGATGATGAAGGTTTATTGCCCAGTGTGGCACTGGCTAATAGATATGGGAAGCAGGGCTGCTAACTGACATCTATACCGTGTTTAACTGGCTTCCGGCTTTGGGGCGTAGTTCATCTCCACGGACAGAAGCTCCTGTCCTGTAGTGACAGATGTGTGGAGATGGGAGCGGCTCTGTCCTAAATCCATTTGCCAGCATGGCTGCAGAGAGAAGACAGGGAATGGATCACCGCGTCAAAGGGGTCGTCTCCACGAGACGCGAGGAATTATGCGTTAATCTCCCGTTCCCCGGCCGGGGGGGATGAAGCTTCGAGACGGTCCAAAATACGACGCGGAGAAAAGTCGTCAGTGATCTAGCGACCCCATCGCTTCCTCCGATGGCATTTAGCATGTCGTTCGTCACCGGGCCTCGTGTCTTAATCGAGTTTTTGTCAGCATGTCAGCGAGTCGGAGCGTGATGCATCCGCAGTGATGCTTGTTAGCTGCAGCGTGGCAGTCTTGGGCGCTTGCAGCAGAACGCAGCTGCTTCTCCCCAAGCCACTGTACTGGAGGATCACTGCCTCTTGACTGGACTTGCATTTTTTGTTTCGAAGGCATAGCTATCGATCACCAGTCCCACATTGCTTTGCTGCAACGCTTCTTTCTTCTTTAAAGAACACGCTTATCCCCGGTTATCCATTTCTAATTTGTGCCTGTAAGTGGACCTAATATGAAAAAATCGGGTGTCGGGGTTTCTTATTTCTTTATTTATTATGAGGAAAAATTGTAATTCATTCCGAGCTCGCCCCAAGTTCACACCAAAATCACCCTACGTGACGCCTAATGTCACAAGGGTGTGGTTTTTCTTACACAGTAAAGTAGAATAAATGACAATTACATAAGGTGATATAAACGATTATTTCACAAACAGACCATGATAGCGGCTTGAGGGAAATCAAATGCTGTGCGTCATATTCAAAGATTAAAGCACAGTGGTGCAAAAACAGAGGACGCAAATAAAAAATGCGAGCACGCGAGTGAAGCCAGAGAGGACCGCAGCACAACTGAGAGCGTGGGTACACGGTTCCCACAATGCAGTGTGTCTCACAGGCTCTCTTCCAAAGCGGCTGGGTGCATTTTTGAAATGCCCTTTCTATTTTTGTGCCGCATCTGCTGCGACGAGCAGGATATTGCAGACCGAGTAAATGTAAATCCGGGCGAAGTTATGAAGCAGTATTAATAATCGGAGACGAAATAAGTTAAAGAAAGAGATCTCGGGAGACTGACTGGCAAGTGATGGGTGTACGGTAGTTTGTTTGGCTGCTCTTCCCTCATCTTTTTCTGAGCATCTGTTGCAGGAGGTCTGCGCCACTTCTCCTGATCTTTCTGCAGCGCCTTGGGCGGCTCAGCGAACGCGGGATCGTCAACCGCGGGTCTCAAAATGGCCTCCACCCGGGCCACAGATGGGAAAGTGTTGCCTTACGAGGCCTCCGTTCCAAAGCACAGCCTCTTGCTGCTCATAGGAGCACAAACCAGCGCAACAGGCGAGAGCAGATCATTCAGTCCCTCCTGTTTGTTTGTTTACCGAGGCTGTGGAATGAGCCTAGTAAGACTGTTACTCCTAGACGCTACAATGCCGGGAAGCACACTCCACCTTCCCAGCATGCTTTGCACTCAAATGTCAACTCTGCTGGGTTCTAACTCCCTGGTTACTTTCCCTTTATGGAGCTAAATGGCGCAGAAAAATCGCACACTAATCATTTTCTCCAATTCTCCTTCAAGAAGACCGCTTGCTTATAGGCCACTTAGGGTTTTTGTCACTTTCTTATGACTTTCCGAAAGCGTGTTGCCAGGGACGAGTACTGAGAGCAGACCACAAAGGCACAGTTTTTGTGGCTCGATGTTCTGACGCTGTTTCCCTCCCCATTTATGAAGGAATAAAAAAATAATAATACATGTAATTCTTACATCTCACTAAAATATTCTTCATGGACGAGGAATGATTTTCCAGCACAGCAGCATTAAAGGTGAACCGAAATGTCTACTTTGAATTCCGCGTTTGCTAAATTCGGAGCATAACTTCTAATAGCTGCATTTCAAGGGGTAAAACATCAAAGGGCATCGCTGTGTTACGTCTGCAGTTTTTATGCCTTTGTCTGTTTGTTCTTCCCTTATTAGCGGTTGGGACAGCAATGCTATAATTGCTAGCGCACCTCTGAGCAGAAGCTCCGAGAACTGCACCTGCTTTCATCGCAAAGGTAAAGAAGTCCCGATTTAACTGTGAAAACTTCCCGTCACATTAAGCTCAACGTGGACAAGGCTGTGGGCTATTCTTGGTGTCTTTCGATAAAGATGTCTGCCAAGCTACTTAAATGATTGAATGAGTCACAGGTAAACTCTTTTTTGTCCTACGGTGCAGCACTGTGGCGGCAGTGATAGCTGGATGGAACGCTACCTTCACGGGTTTCTCCGCCTTGTTGCAAGAGGGAATGAGCGAGAAGCTTCTAGTAGATGGAGGAATCGCCGATAAATGGGGCATCATAAAGATAAGAGTGGGTGGTGGACATACAAAATGAAAGCCACCGGATCTCAGGATGAGTGACTGCTTTGTGCTCGTAGCGTCACGTTCAGCTCCTTTTGGTTTTTTGTGCATTTTGGGTCGTGCTTTTTTGAGTCTTATCTTTCTCGCTCTTCTCCCCCGATAAAACTCTGAAGCATGTTGCTTTTTTTTTGTTCCTTCAAGAGCACTTTTGTCCAAGGACGCTTGCTGTTTACTGCGTGCGAACGTTTCGGACGTGGTGCTAGCATCAAAATATAAATGCATGAGGTGTGGAACTTGAATGTTGTCCCCCTGCTTGGGCTTCCTTTCATGGTGCACATGGCGTGTTAGACCTTGTTAGAGCTGCCATGGTGTGAATCCTATCTCATGCTGTAGCACCACTAACCAAGATCCCTACCCTTAACTTCTTCTTCTTCATCTTTCGGCTGCTCCCATTAGGGGTCGCCACAGCGGATCAGTTAAGATCCCTACCTCTAACTGATAAAGTAAAAATCCCCATCCAGTGTAAATTGGTACATTTTTTTGTTATCTTTGTAAGTAAGAAGTGTCAGGTAAACAACCGATTGACTAAATCCTGTCAGTTGTGTCCTGTGCATCCCAGGATGGAGATCGTTGGACAAATGATTTGTGAAAATGAATCGAGACAAAAAAATGGTGACCGCATACCGCACTCAAGGTCCAACGGCAGGGCGGCCCAGGCAACATCTAGCGTTGTGTTCTTGACCTCTGCGCCAAATCCCCAAACTCTTTTTCAGTTCGGAGAGTAGAAACGGAGACCCTGGAGAAGAAATAACAACTTCGGCAGCAGAAGGTGAATTACACGGGTGTCTTCGACAGGAACGGCCATCGCAGCTGGGCCGAGACACTCAGTTAAAGACAATGAGATGGGAGGGGACGGGTTCGATGGCACTTTCTGCACCGTTAGAGAGACTCAGCCGCTGTGAAATTACCAAATGCTCCTCTCTGTGAAATGTCTCTGCGCCTCTGTGCACACAAAGAGGTGATCATCTCCCGCCGCTGGAATTGAGAGGGATGCAGGGACTCCGCCGCCACCTGCTTTGCGGCACCGGCCCACCTCCCTCTCCGACGCCGCAGTCGGAAGCGCTACGTTGCACAAACACCACGATGTGCACTGACACGGGATGTCGGAAGTGACCTCTTTGATGGTCATGTGCCCCGACCCCTTTGTCTGCAAATTTTGCACTTTTGTATCCTTCGGTCACTTTCGATTACAAAAGGAGGTTTTTGGCAAACTGGCATGCCTCGTGTTTTCCACTCTTCCCGGGCACCCAGGAGCCCTGAGGAAATATCACGTATCTCATATCGAAGGTGTTCTCCCAAAATAGGGGCTTAGCTTAGCGCCTGTGGCCACATGGCTACCACCTCTGGTCACAGCTCTGTATGGCCAACACGTCGGCTTCACTCTGTACAAAGCAGAAGATCAAAAGGCATTCGTTTTCAGTCCAGATTTTTTCTCTGACATTTGATCTCTTTTCTATTAAAGCAGTTGAGGTTTTATGTCTTAAAGGCTTCCATAAAAGGCAGCTGAGCCCACTGAGCCTCTCCTGGGTACCTCTGAGAATCACTACAGACAAGTTTGGACATATCTGTGTGCGTGCGCACGCGCGTGTGTATGTGTAAGAGCACATCCATGCAAATTTTTCTTGATAATGGGCTGCTTTTACACTTTCGTGTCCTTGGTTCGGTGTAGGTGGAGATGTGGGAAGGGATGTGAGTGATGTAGCATCGAGTGCTGCTGCCTAGATCTAGAAAAATGGAAGCATCCAGAAGTGTGGCAACAAACTGGTGGGATCAGCCTGAGTAGGAAAGCAGGTGCTGTGGTGGGGTGCGGGGTTATGGCGTTTAGCAGTCTACCCACAGAGGCGGGAGTCTTGACCAAATCTGGAGGCTGGTGCTATAGAAATGTCTAGAATAAGGGTGAGGCTTCAACACCCGAGACAGAAGGATTGAAAGTCATCTTTCTTGCTTTCACTGGACTTCCCGTACGTCATGCGGTGGGAATACAGCGTTGGTTAACATCCTTCTGACAGGATGCAAGACATAGAAGGAGGATAAATCCGGGGTGCTTGTCACTCACAGTGAGATGTTTTTGTCTTCTCTTATAGGGTCACAAGCCTGGGTTTCATCCTTTGAATATAAAGATGGTCATCAGTGTTTCAATGACAATTTTTCTGAAAAAAAGTCTTGGCCTCGAGGTTGAAAATCAGAATCCCCGGAGTAAACCTTACCCTTTGAGAAGGATACGATACTGTACATGCTTACATTTATTTATCTGAAACTTTTCTTCTAAGCTACTCATTTATAGAGCTGGGAAAATTTTACTGGAGCAATACCTTGCTCAAGGGTATTTTAGCAGGAGGCGGGATTCAAACCTGCATCCTGTCAGTGGCCACTGCTCCACACTGACCTGGTGTGGTGCTGACATCTTTGTATGATGGTGCAAAGTTTTCACATACCAGATCACAAGATCACAGAGGAATACATATAAACATCTCATTAGTTATTTGAGCAGTGTTTTTTTTTTTTTACAAGATCAATTCGGAAAAAGTCTTTCAGATGTAGAACCAGACCGTGGTTGCTCAAAAGAAAATAGAAGCGTCAAGTGAGAAATCTACATTTTTTTTATAGCTCTTGACTGGCAAACTTGGGTTTTCTGCATTGGAAGACCATGATAATTAATCGGCAGACGTCTTCCCTCGCATCCCCGGGCGAATTTGGATGGCAAAATGCATTTGATGGCGGAAACGGTGGAGGAGGGAACGGTGGGAGTGCGGTATTTTGTGCCGGAACAAAGATAATTAGTCTATCATCTCATAGTCACAGCGTCACTCGCTGTCACAGCTATAACCGAGGTGACGGGTTGCAGGCCGTGTTCCCGAAATATCCATCTTTCAGATACGACTGCAGTATAACCTGTTTTGTGAATTCAGGTTCAGTGACACTGTCACCTGTTAGAGCCATGGGAAGAGGATTGTTTCAAACTGAGCAAATCATTCTGTGGTCTGTTTTCAAGTCACCGTCGGATCCCTCAAAGGGTCACCGAAACATTTGATTAAACCCCCATCCCCCTTTTAAAACTACACACCGTAAATTCTTCCCCCACCTAACAGTGGTGATTTGTTCTGGAAAAACCCTTTGCAAGGTAAATTCTCATAAATTAATGTAGTTGCCATTAGCTTCGTTGGTAAAACATATTAAAAATTGACACCCATTAATGGTAAAATATCACCAAATGCCATTAAAATGGACACATTTACTTAACATTATTTATCGATACAACATAATAGGGCATTTTCCCCTCGATAGTTACACCGTATAACTATATGTCTTTTTTCCTGCACTCGTGCAGCTACTTTTTAACTTTTACATACCGTGAATGTATTAAAAGACACACAAATAAGACATGTATAACACTCTGTGTTACCGTTTGTATAAAAAATCAAATAGAACAGTAAAGGCAAAAGAAGACAGTTGAAACACCGTGAATGAATTCGTACCCAAGGACCACATCGATATCGTTCACAAAGTAATTTATTGCCGTGACGTTATAACCGGTGAAGCTAGCAAACAAGAGGTGATGGCGGTTGAGAATTTAACATAGCAGGAGCCAAACTATAGCTGCGGAGAAGGTGCGCGGCAGCTGGGGTCTCGTAGAACTCCACTGTCAGCGGGTCTGTGAGAAATACAAATTCGCTTCTGGAAAATAAGAGAAAATGTTTTTTTTTTAAGCCAATGTACACAACGAAACTCCTCAAGTCGAATTTTTGTGAAATGGATGGCCGTAGCTCAGCACGTGACTGTATGCAGAAAGATAGAAACGTCATTTGTTTGTGTGGTATCTGGACTGTCTACCCTACCAGTTAAATACATTGCACTTCTGCCCCTTGACCTGCATGTCGGCTCCTATCAGTTCTTCATGCCTTGATGGGGACCGATTGAATTATTAAAGGGAAAAGCCTTCCTTTTAGTAGCAGCGGTTGAGGTGCTGGACATGAAAAGGAGATAAAAATCACCCTGGCCCTCACTCGCGATCTGGACCTCTGTGTCTCACCCTGCCTTTAATTTGATTCTGTTTGGAGGCGGTCATGTCTAATTGCGATGGATCTAACATACTGTCTGAGTCAAAGGATCAATTTCTCCTAAAAGAGAGGACATGAAAATGAAACTAATCACAGGGACGGTGGCTGAGATGGTGGTCGGCGGAGGTCACCGCTGCACGTTCAGTTCTGGGATGCAAATTACCAGCTCAGGCTTGAGATGTCTCCATGCAGCCTCCCCATCATGGAAGGAATTAATGGCTTCTGCTGCCAATCTGCTCCGCAGGCTTCCCGGTCCACGGTAGCTGCCATTGACGCATTGACGCAGAGGCCAGCTCGCGCATTTATAAAGCCCTCGTGCACTTTTGCGACGAAAGAAAGCGGGTTTTTCCACAATACCCCATTATGGGAGGGCAGGGCGTTCTCGCCGCATAACTTACACTCCTTTAATTTAGCCGAATGGCACTTTTGGTGAATTGAATCAACGCTCCCTTTGATCGGAGATGTTATCCTTCACCACCGCGCAACCATGCTTGGGAGATGTCCTCCAAATGCTGGAACCAAACAGGATGCCGGGGGACCACCTCGACTCCTCGGCTAGAAAACACAAAGTCTTCAAGGCAAAGTGAGCGACACTTTAGCTCCTGTTTCAAACTCTGACCTCTTAGTGCCAGGGCTGCTAATTTGCTAACTCTGCCCGCATTGCTTTGTCTGTTTCCAACGCCTCGATTCCTCCTTCTGGAACATTCTTGCGTGCAAAACAAGGCAGCCTGTGTTCACACATGTAGTAGCTGTGAAGCAGCGCCGGTGTGAACTCAGTCATGCTCCTGCTGGTGATGTTCACCTGGTCATACCCAACTGGAGTTCCACGCGCAGCAGGGATGGAGGTGTCTTTGCAATTTTGACATCCCTGCTCCACTTTTCTGGCTTCACTTCCTAACAGTTCAGCGGTGGCCTTTATTCTCACCCAGCACTCCGCCCGCGATCAGTCACAGATTTGGACCACCGATGTGTTTGGGGCAGTTAATCTCCTTTGCTTCTTCCTGAGAAAGTGTTGTTTTCCCTTGGTGCACAATATATTATTGCCCTAAATGATAAGCCCTTTGGAAGCAGAATTTGGACTATTATCCTCCATAGAGAAAGTGGGATTGTGCTTTGTGGGAGGCTTTGTGGGCTACAGAGCCCTCTGTATGCGTGCCGGTACCATCCTAACACACAGAGCCGTACCCTCTTTGAGAAGCTCTGCAGAGACTAATCCGAAGTGAAACGAACTGTGGGACTTCATTGTGGATGGAGGAAATCAGGTACCGCTTTAACGTCACAGATAGCAAGACCCCGGGAGGGAGGTGAGTTTTGAAGTGGCTGTGACTAATTCTCTTTTCACTTTGAACGTATGAGTCGTATGTCGAATCCATATTCTCCCCCTTTCATTGCGTAGCCTTGAATGCCATTGAGCTGATGTTCACATCTGCTGCACAACATATCCAGGGCCACTGGTGACACTGTATCCTCAAATGAGCTGCGGACTCTGGATCTTCACTTTGCCCTGGACCATTTTCATCGCTTGTTCTTGGGAAGCAAAAATCCAAGTTCTTTTCTGGAAGCCCTTGGACTTTTATTTGCTGCAGACTGTCTTGCACAGTTGGTCAAGTTTGCTAGTAACCTTGCGTCTTCTTTCTTGTGAAATCATGCCGTGTGGTCAGGTGAAAAATGAGGAACCTCGAGCTACTGTGAGATGTCCAAGATCCACGCTGGCTGTATTATGTACAGTCACATACGCATCATCTGCAGCCGTAATTCCCACCGGAGGGAGTCTGGGAGTGGAACTTGGCCCAGCAGTCACATCAGTTCTGAGTCCTTGTGCCCAGAGCTGCGAACTCTGCCCCCTGGTCCACACTCCCCCATTCCCTCCATCATGCAGACAAGTAGGCACATTGATTTCTGTCACCGAATCCCACACACCCCGCTGAGACCCGAGCCACGGTTCGCATTAACATGGGGCACCAGGACCAGGTGTACATGAATCTTTAATGGCCCTCTCCCCTGCTTCTTGCTCATTCTCCTGCTCCCACTTCTCTGGATCGCTGCTCTCTTTCCAGGCTACTGTACAGCACATCTGTGGAGGGAAGAAGCCAGAATTGGTGTCCTGATCCACCTGGCAGAAGAAGGGCACCTTCCAGTCACCTTATAGTGACTCGCTGTAATGTTAATTCATGTTGATTCTGTCCTCGGTTGTGGTTTCCGCCACACTGGTGTTGCCACGACTTGGGCCTCCCAGGACCCCCCCAAGGTCTAGCCCTCTTGACCGACTGCTTTCTCTTTACCGTAGTACATAGCTGCACCCAGAAGCCATGTACTTGACCTGATTTGCTTTGCTAAAAACACCTTGCTCTCAAATTGGAGAATGTGCAAAAAACTGTAAGTTGGACAAAAGCATCTGCTAGGCAACCATAAAATAGTAATAATTTTGGTTTGTGTGTAGGAGTGAGCAAATGCAGAGTTGTGAAAATTCTTAAATCAGGTCAACTCGGCACTCGCCTTCTCTTAAATATGCACGAGGAAAGTTGGAGTCGTCCGCAGGTCGGCCGTGTTTAACTGGATCGGAGTTTGTGAGCCTCGGTGCCAGCGGGGATCCTCTCCATCACCACCTCGCGCACGCAGCCTTTCCTCCATTCCAGGTGGTTCTTTACTACTCGGCCTGCTCGCTTCTCAGCGTTAATAAACATGCAACCCCCCCCCTTACCTGACGCTCTTTCCTCATACAAATGTGTTTATGGTTGATGGCAGATGAAAGGGACCGAGTCTCAGTGACCTCTGATGAAAAGCTTTCTCTCTCCATGCACAATTCCAGGCTTCAAACAAGCAATCTTACACCTGGCTTTCAATTCGGTGCCGCAGCCACCATCCAGGACGGAGCTGTTTTCCCCCATCAAGATGGAAAATAAACACAATTAAACGTACACACACGGGCTCCTCATTTTACAAACACAACTGAGACTGGAAGTCTATCTGCAGTTTTGTTCATTAAATCACAATCAACCAAAGCCTAATAATGTAGATGTCGCTGGATCTATTCATGATTTTGGTACTAAAAAACTCAAATGTATTTAAAATAAATGTAAATTGAAATGGCATCTCCACAAACTCCCATTCATAGACAACTGTTGGCCAATTCAACATTCATAATTTTGCTATCGATCAGAGATACTCGGGAAGACCGGACACTGTAAGCAGCGTTGAAATGAGTCGAATCAAGGTGGTCCCACATCCTGTTTGGGTGCACTTTAGTGCCACCTGCAGGCCTGGCAGATAAACTCGGGTCACATTTGCTCTCCAAAAAAAAAAAAACTGAAAATAGAAAGTAAAGAAAATTCGATAAAAAATAAACCCACAAACGTCTGCATCTTTGAGAATGCGCGAGTCGGCCGCAGAACACGAGGAGCCGTTCTAAGGGCGGTATTTGCGCTTCGCTGCAAAGTTGGCCACGCTCTTAGCAGCATCTCTGGGGAACTGCAGGGTCGTGTGAGTCTGAAGCCAGTCCTCTTGGGAGTGGAAGTGTAAAAGTGAGATCAAGTTTAATCCAGTTTATTGCTGTGATGCAGAGGCCTTGTCAAGACTGCTAATTGGCAAACAGCCAGTAATGGATTCTTGACAAATGACAGCAATGTCACGCACTAGTTGTGCTCATCCGTTCTCTGGCATTGAGGACACCAGCGAGTCTCTATTCTTTGTTAGTAATTCCCAATTAATAGTGGGCTATTTAATTCAACTGCTCCTTCATTATTACTTAAGGTAATTAATGGTAAAAAAGGTGCCGGCAACAGGCTTATCATTATTTATAAATAAGCAGCTTAAATAAGTGTCACTTTTGATTAAAATGTATTTTCCTTAATGTGAGCTGTAAACGCGAATTAGAAATTTGTAGGGATAACCTTGCTCATTGTCCTGTGGGACTGACTTGCTAATTCGCACCTTCAGCAAGAATGTACAGCTTGACACCCAGAAATCCTCGATTAAAAGGAGGCGCATTGCAGTCGCGGACTCGTGTAAATCAGCTTTAAAGTACCGCCCGGATACCGGTGATTTAAGTGAGCGAGAGGAATCCGGTTACGCGATTTACCGCTGTCGGCCGGTGAGGAGAGGGACCGGGCAGCACGATGCGCGCTATCGCTAGTTGCGTATCGCGGATCGCCATCAGCCAAGTCGATGAGTGCGGTCCAAAAACACGAGCATCCCTGGATCGAGGCTGCGGAGTGAGGATCGCTTTGGTGTGAGATGGTCGAGAGTTCAGGTCTTGACGAAGACTAGGAGCGAGGTTCCCCGATTCTGACGGTGACATTTGACAACAATAATCGGGGGTTGAAGATCAATAGTAAAGGTCTCGATAAAGACTTGAAGACTTGGAGCAAGAGTTCCTACTGTAGGTCTGATTTCAATTACATCTTGGAGCGAGGTACCCTAGCTCTAGTTTCAGCCGAAATTCAGAGCAAAAGGTCTCGATCTTATCTCCTGCTAGGCTGAAGTGAAGGCAAGCGGTCCAGCTGTCAGACCAGAAAGTAGGTTTCTATATACACCAGTGTACCAGGGTCATTCTACATGAGGAACATCCCTTTCTGGTTTCTTCTCGGACACCTGCCCCGTTGCTCAATCCCAGACCTCTTTCAGAGTTCAACTTGTTCTCCTGTCTCTGCTGACTTCAGTCTTCACACGCTCACGTGCCAAAGGAGGCTCGGTAAATGCATGCTGACACGGGGGCTAGAGAGAGAGGGACAGCTGGCCAGTTCTGGACGCCAAATTGCTTTGACGGCTGCCACCGGGAGGACGCTATCAGAGTTTGAGCTGCCGGGAAAGAGAGCAGACCGAGACCGCGTTCTGCCGAAGCACTGCTGAGGGTTTCGGCTGGCTACGTATTCATAACACCTCTCTGCTGAACTAGACATGAAAGACATCCATTCAGCCCTAACACATATGGGCAGCTGAGGCCAACATGGGTGGCGCAGCAAGACCACATGAACACACTGAGCTCAACGAGACCAGCAGCTCCAAAAAAATGAAGATGTTCCAGCATGTGTCTGTCCGAACATCACTTCAAGATCCTAGACTAATGTGGGAAAATGGTCTCGGTGTGAAATCAAATTGTCCGATCAAATGAAAAACCAAAAACATTCAAATTGCTGGATAAATAAGGTCCAAGGATGAAAGGAGACGTTGCTTTTTTCTTATTTTAGCAAAGCGTGACCTCAGCAGTCTCTCTCGGTATTTAAAATTGAGGAATGTTTCTTTCTTTGCATCTGAGAAGTGTTACTGCTTAGTTGCTATTTGTCATGGCCACGTGTTTAGTGGGAGGAGATGTGCCTCGGTCCATTCCTGTGTGAAAAATTATCATTTAAAATAATCGCAGTCTTATTCCCCCAAAGCCCCGAAATGGACGCACCTTCCCCGATAAAAATAACACGTTCTCTGTGTTACTCTTCATTAATTTTGTGCAGATGGTGTTATGACAGGTCCAAACGGGGGAGCAAAATGTCAGGCACGCAGGTATGTAGTTACAGGTCTATTCCCAAGCGCGCTCTCCACTCTGCTCTTAATTAAATGTCAGCACAACGGATTTAAGAAAAGGCAAAAACTTTGCTCACGTTTTGAATGTCACCTGTTATGTGCGCCTGCTCTGAGTAAAGGATGGTGAGTTGGGAGATGGATTGCGGTTGTGGTCAACCGTTGTCACTGAGCGGAGAGGATCCTGTCGCTAATCTTGATGGCTGCCAGTCAGGCTGCTCGCAAGTCTGTTAGGGGCGGCCAATCGGAGTGGCATCAGCTGGAAAATTCAGCATTCTGATTGGTGGGTCCTTGAACGTGGTTAAGAGTGATTGGTGGCTGTGTTAAATGGGCAGGTTAGTGTCACGGTCAAGGGGTCTCTTGCTGCGTGCACATCCCGCAGAGCGGCTGTTTGAGGCAACCCTGTTGCATAAATCATTCAGGAGCTCTTGTTGTTTTGAGAGGCTGACATGTTTCTTATCTGCTTTTCCCTTTGATCGATTGGTTGGCTCAGCGAGGACATTAAACTCGTATGGTTGACTGCGCACCACGCAGGGTGAGACTTCTTCTCACCTGTGTCCTTTCCTGCTTTGCCACTTCTAAAGGCTGAAAAAGCCTCTCCTGTCTTGAGCCACCTAATGCGTCACATCAGGAGCGCAAAGTCAACCAAGTCCACCATCAGGTACGGGTAGCGAAATGGTTAAAGCTGTCACCTTACATTCAAAGGTTCATTCGAACCCCGCCTGCTGTAGTACCCTTGTTCATGGTACATACCTTGAACTGAGTGAAAAACACCATGCTGTGTAGATGGGTAAATCATAGTAAGTGGTTTACTGTAAAATCCTATCTTTGCAAGTTACTTTTCAGCAATATGTTATATAACCAGATAATAATATAACCCATAACCTCAGCAATAATCACCAAGCTGTTTTACCATGCAAGTGGTTGTATTTAGTACGTAAGTATAGTTAGTGCTGTCAGACAGGCAGATGCCACAGACTGGTGCACCTGCTGGCTATAGGAAAAGAAAAGAGCAAAACACACTGTGCACCAGCAGACTTTACTACCTTTACATCACCATGTTGCGTTGTGTGTCATGTATAATTTAATTAAAGTTTTTTACGTTTTCATTACATGCCCACATATTACAGACACTGGCTCCTGTGGACGGCCCAAACAGACAGACAGATTGAGTTTCACAGATACTATTTGGAGATATTCCTTAATTTAACACTACTGCTCTACCAGATACGAAGCACATTTTTACTTCAGTGAATTTCTTACAGTCTCTTTTGTTTCATCTGGCACCTTTTCTAATTCAGGAAGTTCTTTTCACACAGCAAGCAAGCTGTATATCAGACACTGTGGTTCAAAGGGGCTCGCAGGTTGACTATTTTTCTTAACAGTTTAATGGTATTCCCCCTTACGGGACTTGAACCAGGAACCTTTGTGTTTCTAACATCTGGAACAAAGAGCTGTGCCTGAGGCTACTGCATCAGGTTCTGCCTACTTGGACTCCGTACGTCCACTTCCTGCTGCTCCTAGTTTCCACCTAAAAAGTTTGCGCTTGGTTGGTTTTTGCTTTCTTCTCTTCATGAGGAAGAGAGGCCTAAGAGAACAGTTTTCTGAGTAGAAGTTTGAGCTATGAGTGCTCCAGGATCAAGTTTAACTGCCAGAATTTGTGAGCTTTATGTTAAACGTGAAATTATGTTCTGTGCTGTTAAGTTTTGTTCGAGCCTCAATAGTTTAGTGATTAGTATTGTTTAATAGTTAAGGGGAAAACCAGTAAAAACATACACATTAATCCTGGTTACTCTTTGAACCCAACATGCCCTGGTGTGTCACGGATGTGCTTCCATGAGGGTTGTGTTGTTGAAGGAATGTTCCACCGTTTGTCAGGTACGGTGCAGAACCTCTGCTGTTTGATCCACTAAGCCTCTCAGATGGTTGGCCTGCAAGCATTAGAAGAGCTCTGTTTCTTCATTTCGGTGGAGAATGTCTGAAGCAGGTGACACACACACACTCTTTCACATTTAGGCCATGCATGCATTGCAATACATCATTCCATATATCAGACAGACACAGCAATTTGCGGGATTCCTTTTTTAGCTGATCTTTCCAAATGTTTTAAGTAAATATACATACACAAATACAGAAACTAACAGACCCATGTGTGCAGAAGACACTCACACAGGAGAAAACTGCAGGCAAACAGTCACGCACACAAATGAATCTCACAAACATACTCCCACACACAGTGTCTGAGCCAGATGTGACTAGTTGTGCCATTCAGACACACACACAGCCCGCAGCCAACCGCAAAGATAAGACCCGCCTGCGTGTGCGCGCACACACGGTTATTCCGCTCAGCAGAAAGCGTTGTGCCACACACTCTTCTGGATGCCAGCGCGCTGCCACCACAGAGACAAGCATCTCACTCCCCCAAGGCCCTGATGTGAGGAATGCTGGGAAGCATTCGCTGTTGGCCCAAAGTTACTGCAACCTTGCCTCGCACCCGGCTCATCCCTGACGCACCTCCACAACGCTGTCTAATTTCCAAGTCATCCTCCTCCTCCTCCTCCTTAAATTATAGATTACGGGCAAATCCAACTATTAAAGGAAAAGCACTCTCAGCAGACTTTGTGCACTGTACTTAGAGCAAAGAGACGAAAATGTAAAAAAGCAGCAGGGAGGCCCGATACACTTGTGCCACGATGGACTCGGTGAAGACCTCCAAGACACCGGTCCTCCAGCCAGGCGGTAAAAGACTTGACATTTCTTTAAACACCACAGTTTTAGTGACCCTGTGTTACAAGCCTGTAAATCCATAATGGAAGAATAATACAGCTGTATTGCTTTTCCCGCTTGCACCCTTATGAAGCGAATATTTATAGCTGTCGGTTTTTAAGTTATTACTGTAGCATCCTGGGATGTTCAGAATATGCTTCGTAAGGACCGTAAATTACGTTAACGTATGAATTAATGACACCGCCAAACTGCCGTAGGAGCTGCTCTTTGGACACGGCGACTCAGAGGCGCTCTGTAATCTGCATTTTATTACTTTATTTATTTTTCACATGTGCAAGTTGGAGAGGTGTTTATTGGCTTGGTTTGTAGGTGTTACACTTTGGGGATTTACACTTTGTCAGCACACGCAGGTTGATGCAATTTCACGCTTGGTTATCGTGGGACAGTCAGAATTGCCACTCAGAAATGACTGCCTGTGGTGTGGTGGGGTGGGGTTAGGCCAACACGGGCCCTGCCCTGACCTTTTTCCACCCTGCCTGGAAAAGGAGGGACTTGCTGGGAGGTGGCATTTTTATTCAAAATTAACAAGTTTTAAGGGATGCGGTCGACAGTTGTCAGGTGGGGCGAGACACCAGGGAGAAGATGTTGACCCAACAAGCAAGCGGCGTGATGTTTCGTCTCCATGGAGACTGCACTGGAGACTCGGGCGATGTCTTGGCCATTTCGAGGCCGTAAAGTGGGAGTTGTTTCCACAAAATGAACATCGACACCAAGTTGTCTGGTTGACCAATACCGCCTTTCCGTAAGTCCTGAAATGCACAAAAATCCACGTGCTTCCCTCACATTTCGTTCCTCTCCCGATATGTCTTACGGCCCGTGTCTCATCGCAGTGTTTCTTTGAAAAAATATGAATGAAATAACTGAACTACTTCGGCGCATTACGGCTAGCGTGGGCCACATGAGAATAGCTGCTTAGTGTAAAAGTATGGAGTCCATTTCAATTGGTCTTTGCTGGGATGCACGGTGGGAGCGTGGGACTGGGGATGGGATGTTGGTAGGGGGCTAATCCCACAACCATCTGCTTCCAGCCTGGGTACAATGAACACAAAGCCACTTAGCTGGCCTCGAAGCACTTCTCTGCCAGTCGCTGGTTAATTTGTACGCCTGCGGCACATAAAAACGCCACGTAAAAATGGGTGATTAAGTGCTCAAGCAGCGTGAGTGCCGCTTAGTATGCTGTCCCTGTCCGAGCCATAGCACAAGCATTGTCCTTCGATATATATATATATATATATATATATTCAGAAAACACACTCGCACAAGTGTCTAGACAGCTTTATTAAATGACGCCCGAGTAACGTACAGTCAGTAACAATGTGTTTGCACCAAGGGAAATTAAACTTGCCCCCCCCACCAACTCGAGACCCACGTCTTCCCGCGGCCAACACCCCGAAGCATGTAGCGTGGCTTTAGGTCCGCTGAATGATTCATAGTGCCCTGGATTACAACCGTTAGCCTGATGTAGTGTTGGATGTTGAGTGGAGTCGTTCGCCGCCAAGCTACCGCACAGGAGTTTCTCTTTGAAACTGACAGTTGGAGGTGGGATGGGGGAGGGTGAGAAAGCACATTTTATCCCTCAATCTCTCTCTGGAAATCTCAGTGCCTGCCTCTGAGCCCAACATCATTACAGGCTCCGTGTGGCGGATCACGGCAACGACACGGAGGCGCTGCCCTTGCAGAGATCACCGGTTTGCGGCAAGAGGGTAGAAGCCGAAAAAGGCGGCTCTTGCAGGCGGCGCCGCGGCTGTTTGCTCGCTTGCATCGTCTTGCTTTGTTGATGCCCACAAAAACAGTCATGAAACATGGTGTCGTCTTGTTCATTTTGTGGTTTGGTGGTGGGAACTGTGGTACCAGCTGTTGGATTTCCCAGTGGCAGTGTGGTATTTATTGAACAATATTGTTCCGATTATCTCGCAAGCGCAGGAGGGAAATTCTCCTTCTTCCTCCCTCCCGTGCCGTTATGGTGGGCAAAGAAAGGACTGATTCTGATGGAAGGGTAAGCTTATTGAGCCCAGTCCCCAAGCTACTATGTCCAATAAAGGCTCCTCTTCTTCATCTGACGGACCCTGCAATAACCTTCCACGCTGGGAGGGAGGTGGGACCAAGGAGGGAAAACAAGGGTTCACAAACCACCTGGTGACACCCGTTTAGGTGGGCCGCTCCAATGTCAGGACTGACCACATTTAATTCAGCTTGGACAACACGAGGACTGGAGAAATTATGACTGCCCCCTTATTCAGCTTTATTGTTTTTAATTCGCGATTTAACAAAAAAAAAAATTGTTGCGCAGGCCGCTTGCTGCAATTGTAACTGAATATCATTATACAGATTGGAGACTTTAATAAGATGTTTTATATATATATATATATATATATATATATATATATATATATTGCTTTATACGGTGCATTTAATGAGGATGTAACTTTACAGTTTGTTGCACCCCAAGTGCCTTTTCAGAGAATGGCAGCGGTTACTCTCATTTGTGTTATTAAAATTAAGCTTAAATGTTTCAGGTCATGGAAACTTTCTAAATCCTACCGAATTCTCCACACCCGGATATTCATGACCTAGCCAGTGTCACTGATGAATATATGTATGTGATGGAGGGGAGAGGGGAGACGTAAAAGTTCGCTGTAAAATATTGCCGACCGCGGAGCATTTGGACAACCTTGGGTGGAGCAAAAGGTCTGGCGTGACAAATGTCAAGCCCCTGTCAAATTAGTTCTTTTGGTGTCAGAATAACGTCGGGTATGTTCCTCGCAGGCTGTCCATAGGGCTGACGTACGAGCGAGCACTTAAAGACAATGAAATTCAGCGAAGCCCCATAGCTTCTTTTCGTCCTTTGCTTCGGTCGGACTTGTTTGTGTCTCACGTGAGCCTTGTAGGTTGTGGAGCACTAAGAGGAAGGAGGATGCTGTCCACGTTTACAGTCTGTGTGGTGCCGCTTCTTGCGTCGCCATCTCCATAAGCGCTCAAACTTGGCTGCTACTAGGATAACATGGAGTCCGGCTGCTTCCACCAGGACACCTCCCTGCTCTATTTTTTGCTGCTGCCTCACGCCAGGCTCCCACCAGGGTCTATGGAGGCCTGAGACTCGTGGCCGGCACCAAGTCAGGCAGTCCCAGGTTGTCTTTCAGCCTGAACAAGCCCGGCAGGACGTGACGGGCCTTCTGATGAATTCTCTATATTATGGTCACGATTCCTGAGATCCCACTTGTGCCTGTGCCCACCGTCACACCGCAGGGGACAGCTGCTTGACACAACCTTTTCCGTTTCCATGAATTATCACAAAACACGCACCTAAAGACCCACAAATTTCTTGTTTATCATAACAAATTTCAGAAACGTTTGAAATGCACGGTGTACGTTCTCATACCGTCTTTTCCGACACACATTAAAAAGTCTCAAGAGCCAGAGGCCAAGTGACAGCTCCTTCGTTCATCCCTGGACCTGTGTGTGAGCCCAACTGTGGCCATGGCAAATCTCTGCCAGTTTGGTAGGCAGAGCCACCCTGCAGTGGGTTTCCTAATGAGGCTACACTAACCGCAGTTCCGGCATCATCCGCCCCTTCAAAGAGGCAGTGTTCCTGGACACTGATCCCACTGGGGGGCCTTGGCTCTACAGGTCTGCAGGCCACATCAACCGCAACATCATTACTACCCTTGTTTGAAGTTTTCCTTACTGCACATCTGCTTGTCAGCAGGCTGGGAGGGGAAAAGGAAAAAGAAGATGGGGAAAGGGAGAAAGGACAGGGAAAAAGCCAACAAATTGAGTTTATTTGCATGTTAAACACCCAGCAAGGTGGTGCAGCGTGGATTCTGGACCAGATGTCAATTTGCATATTTAACAGTGGGCTGGAGAAAAGGGAAGCTTTGGGAGGCTTCAGCGGTCCTGGTCCTGTCGTTCTGCTTTGCCAGTCGTCAGAGGTTGAGGCATTCATAGTGAGCAAGAAGATATCTCGCAAACACACGCATGCCAGCTAGCAATCTCACCTGAACTCTTGTTATAACTGATGGAGTAAGGTCCCCACGCTGGCTGTGTAAGTCCAACTTATCAAGCACAAAGCGCTCACTGTCCGGAGGGGATGGATGGACACTCGTCATTTTCCAGTCCGGTCCACGAGTCCGCTGGACCTCAAAAAAAAGGGAGCCATTGCTAGATGTTTTGGGCAACACCCTGCAGGATGCTTGTATTTTTTAGATAATTGTTTTGCACACAGAGGCCGTGTGTTGGTACGATGAGTAATATCGCCTGTGGAGTTGTTTGCTCATATAGGATCCACCCCCCTTCCCTCCAGCGGCTCTCCCCTTGAGCCGGTAATACGAGCCAACGCTTGTGCCCAAGTTTATTTCTCATATCTAACACAGATCAGTGTTATTGGCAGGCCCTCATGCTGGAAGTCAAAGGAAGACTTGACTCTTGGCTCTGCAGCCAGACCTCCAGAGCGCAGCAGCTATATTTCAACCTTTGCGGAATGAATTCCGCACAACCGGTGTAATGCGGTGGGTTAACATGCATTATTCAGGATTTTACCTCCCCTCGCTCTCTTCCGCTCCAGCATGGAGCGAAGCTGAGGAGAAAGTCATGACACCTTGTTGAACAGCTTGTTTAATAACCGGGGTATTACAGTTTTTCCGCTCTTGTCCGTGCACATAGTTTGAGAAAAAGTGCGCATCAGCCAAGCAAACAAAATGCCAAATGTTAGCATGCTTTAGATGTTTGTGATTCCGACAAAGATACTCCACATGCCAACACTGCACAGGAAAGAAAAGAGGACTTAAGAGGTCTTCCAATCCGTGACCCCATAGTTCCCAGCACCCAGTGTCCTCAAGAGGCACACTGAGATGAATGATGTGTTGTTTTGTCAACTTGGTTGGTGTCCTTCTTGGTACTGTCGCAGTGAGGTAGCTACCCAGCCTTAGCAGAGTGATTTGAAAATGTTCCGGTTTGTGCAAATCGCAGCTCGATAGATCCCGGCATGTTCCAGAGCAGACGCTTGGGCAGGTGGCGCACATCCCATTGGCTGTTGCATTGTTTCCTACTTGCTGGGTGTCCCCCACACTGTGCCCTTGACTGAGTTCTCCCTACCTCCCCCCCTCCACCTCTGCCCACCCCCCAACAAACTGCCTATGCGAGAAGCAACAGCATACGCTTCAGAGTGTTTGCCAGCTGAACGCGATTCCCCATTTTCCCGAGAAGAATACCTTCCTCCCACACGTGGAGCAGCCACGCTCTCCCCCGTCCTCCATTCTGGCACAGTGACTTCACGTTCCTTCTTGTACAATGAATTGACATTCATTCCGAGCCCCGTTTTCCCTGTGCCATTGTTCAGAAAGTCTGGGCTTATTTACTTAATTAAATTTTTCTTTACACTGTTAACTTCAGTCTTGCACAGCAGATCTCCACTTCTTGCCTATGTTGGTATGGGAAGGTTTGCCTTTCTGTACAAAACATATTGTACAGAATATGTATTTTTGTATTTTTGTCTCTGTGGTTCCACTGCTGACCAGAATCTCCCATACAAGTAGCACCACTGCTCTTACTCAGAGCTATAAGATGCCCATCCGTACTAAAAAGGCAAAAATATTTTTGAAACGCGAGTGACAGCTTTCTTTTTAATAACTGTTTCAGTCGATTCATGCTTAGGTTTTTTACGCAGCTCGCAATACGGTGAACTTTTTTTTTTTTTTTTTTATGAACCTTCTTCCTATAGAAAGAGCTACAAAATCACCTTTTCATTTTTATGTTGCCTGGACCACAGAATCTATTTGTTGATTTGGCCACGTTTTCTCAAACTGACTGGACAAGAAAAACTTGCTGTTGGCCAATCACAGAATCTCTAAACGGGTAAGAATGCATCATTTTGCTGGAAAACAGGGTCTCTATGCTGAGTGGACCACAAAACCTCTCCTCGTGTTGATCCTCGGTATCTTGACATTGACTGCATGACAAAATGACTACCCTGACTGAGCCTTGGCGTGATTTACAGAAACACGCATCGTGCCCCCAAATTTCCACGTTAACCAGGCCACAAAATGTCGGCTTTACCGGTCCACCGTCTCCACCGTGATCGAACCTCAGCGTTTCAGCCATGACTCAATCACAGCAGCAGAGTGCCAATAGGACTGCAGCGTATCCACATCAAGCGAATGCTGGAAATTGCCTCATTTTTAGGTGATAACTGCTGACTCAAGGGGGCGCATCTAAATCAAAGGTTTAAAACAGACCAGCAGCTCTTGCTCATATGCACTTTTATGAAAGACAGCTGGCAGTTCTTCAGAGCTCACGTATAACCTGCATGGCTGTGTGTGCAATTGTGTGTGTGTGTGTGTGTGTGTGTGTGTGTGTGTGTGTGTGTGTGTGTGTGTTTTTTCCCTCAACCGGTGAAGTCAGCAGGCAACTTTGAGGACACAGCTTCCAAGCCCTCTTAAAAATGGTCCTGTCCCCAAAACTGTGAGTTTATTTTAAAAGATCTCTTCCTCTGCTGACACCAGGACACCAAGGACTCAGAGAGAGAAATAAACACACAACCACCGTCAAGTGGCTCAGCCCAGGAGATAAATGGGGAGGGGAAAGGAAGACATGAGTTATGATGACTTACGGGCGGCGGGGGACTGTTGCTGCGGCCCCACCTGCGATGCAGCGGGGACAACTGTTTTATTTGCTTATTTACATTTCCTCCTCCTCCTCTCCTGCACCCCGTCTGGAAGGAGATGAATCTGCAGCGGGGCACAAGGGAGCCAAAGTGGGACTGGGCGGCGAGAGGGTGGGGGTGTCGCAGGCTGCATTTGAATGAACCGAGCGTCACGGTGAGATGCGCGGCGCTGGGGGCGGGGGGCAGCTCAGTGACTCTGGGTGACAAGCGAAGCACACGGGAGGGAGATGAAAAACTGGGCCACCAATCTCAACGTGCAGAACTCGTGAAAAAAGTGCATGTGTTGCAGCCCTGGCCTGGTGCTTCGCCTCATCGGAAGTTGAGTTTCATTACTTTGAATTAGATTATTTTTCAGCTTAACAGATGCTATCACCTCAAGTGGCTGGCGTAGCTCGCTGTTTTTTCCCCGGATCGGGTTGTATTTGTGTCACGTAAGCCGATTCATTAATTTCAATTTGTCTCTGCCATTTAGGACAATTAAGTCAATTTGGTTGCGAGTTTTCAAAACACTGCTGCCTGGGTGTCACCGCCTAATGTGCTGACGAATTTTTCACTGGCATCGCGAAGTATGTATTTTTTCCCTGCCGCTGCCTGCATCGTCCTTGGAGCACCTTGGAGCGCCACCTGACCTTGTTCTTCTTTGGAACTTCTACGCTGAAGCGCATCAGCATTTGAGAAGCGCCGCAATGTGTGGGCTTCGACTATTAATTCTAAGTTTTATGACCTAACCGGGACCTTTGGCATCCGTGCTGCGTTGACGCGTTGGGCAGCCTGTGAAAAAGCTGTAGCTTGTAGTTTCCGCCTCAAACGCCGCATCATTATCTTTCCCATTCCATTTAATTGGAGAGCATTCTAGACAGGACTGCCGATGCCCCGTCGCCGTTGCTCCCGGCCATCTTCATCTGATGTTCGTCTGTCTTACGTTATCGCGCGTTTGCATCTTGTTATCTTGCCATTCGGCATCACCCACATCCCCGCCGCTGTTCCAGCTCCACCTTCTCGGAGTTGTGCTTGATGCCAAGGCCATGTCGTTGCGAGGGATGTCATGCGAGATAAAATGGGAACGACTCATTAGAGGATCTCATTGCGCCCAGATTGCGTAACCGTGCGCCGCCAACGGAATCGTCTCCGGGCCGGTGCTCATTTCCAGCACCTTCTTCTCGCTCCCAGCCAAGTCGCTGCCTAGGGCAGAGGTTACACCATGTTATGTTCCACGAGGCTTTGTTTAGTCCATGCTGGACGCAAATTGCCAGCCGATTAGGTGTCCCTCGTTTCTGCCTGCGCTGGCTCATTGGCGAACCAGCGATAAAATTCTACCTCGGTCGTGCAGTTTCCCCAGGGAACCATCAATCATTGTCTAATAAGACGAATCATAGTTCTGTTCCCGGGGATCCGGTTGCATAGCAACGCAGCCCATATTTTTTGGGATGTCGGGCTCCTGGTTTCGGAATCTAAGTATGCGGCAACCCCCCGCTCCCCACCCCACGACTTAATGTTGCCAGCTCCCGTCGGCATCCTCGCAACATCCAAATTTACCCCCGCCGGCCCGAAAAAAGTCTTAATTACCACTGGCTGCATCTTAGTCGGATGTTCACGGAGGACTTTGGAGAATTCCTGCTCCGTACAGCCCCGGCAGAATGACCAGAAGCTGTTTGTACTCGGAACAGGATCGTTGTTATTATTTTAAACAGTTAAGTGTATCTGATATCTTTTCCTTTCTTCCATTTGTGTGGCTCAGTTCATTACTTTGGGGCCGTGTCATCGATCCGTTATTGACAGGAAGACAGATGAAAGCTGTTGTTATCGGATACACATAGATAGAGACGTGCTCCTCAAGACACGCTGACGGACGGGTTGTCTTTGTGCGTATCGGCCCGGCACCCTTCGGTTCTTTCGGGTTCCACCTTCCCCGGGGGAGGCTGGGAGCTGGGGAGGCACATCGATCCCAATAGGTCACCGGGAGGTCACATACCGGACCGTTCACTTTCTCTGCGTTTCACGCCGCCATCTGCAAACTCTGCCATTTTTTCCAGGCTCCACAGCCACATAGTGAACAACTCGGATGGTAATGAGCCCTAATAGTGTTTAATTTCATACAAAAATCGACTTTCCAAGGTTGTCTCAACAGCTGCCCTGTGTTTTCGGCTGGGTTCAGATTCCTGCGCAGCGTCAGCATCAGCAAAGATGACTTAGCTACCCAGCTCTTTGTGAGTTTCTCTGAGGCGTGCAAATGGCCCATTTGAATCAATTAATACCCCTTCCTAAATGAGACGTTCCATCTATATAGCTGTTCTATTTTAGCTTTCTTTCATTATTTTCCCTTTTTCCTGTCTGGTCTATGATGGAGAATCTGTTTCTTCTGTAGACATCGTCAGTCGACAAATCTTGTGAGATCTCTTACACAATATTTCAAGCTCCTTCTCCATTGTTTCCCGAGACAGGGGAAAGCAATTTTCGGAGGTTAGGGATCAGTCTTTGTAATCTCACACGGTGCTATTTAAATATTTTATCACAGAGAATAATGACAGTCGTGCGGGCTTCAAACAGAATAGGGCAAGTAGGTGTGCGGTTTCCATGATAACGCCTAATTTTCACAATTTTCCCTCTGCCTTTAAATTAAGCCTTTTTAAATTTAATACGCTCTCCGACTATGTGGAATCTGTTGACAATCTGTTGGTTCAGTCCTCTAGTTGGCTCAGCGATACGAGGCAATATTAATTGCCTTTCACTTTGCATTCAGCTGTCCTTTCGAAAATGGCAGGGGAGGCGGATCGTATGTTTTAAACGCGCACAATGGAAACGTGCTGCCGACATCCCCGTTCCGCACGTTTCCCGCGTTTGCGAGGGCTTGTTATCCGCGCGCAAGAAGTGTGAAGGCCTCGGATGGGATCCCGGGAAGCGCCGGGGTCACGTAGCTGAGGAAGTGCTACGGATTGCGATAATCGGGATTTAATGGGGTTTTTGGACAGAGAGCTTGCTGGGGGTGACGGCAGAGCGCTCGCGCGCGGGTGATGGGGCATTAAGCTGAGCGAGCGCAGCCATCGGGGTCGTCCGGCTGAGTTCCGGTCACAGGAAGGGTGGGGGGATACAGTCGAGTTCCACTGGGGATGAGTGGTGCAGGTTGCGCCGTGAGAGCAGCGAAGCCCGGGCCCATTGTTATGTAGGTGGCGTCGTCCCCTCCGGGCGAAGGAGGGCAGGACAGGGACACTACTTAGCGAGCTAATGAGACAAGGCTTCTGCACCTCGCTGCCTTCACAGGCGGACGGGTGGCACGTGTCCTCGCGCGGCACACACAGCGAGCGGCTGGCGGCCGACTTCCTAGAGCTCAACCCACTGAGCCGAAAACAACCCGGTAACCACTTCTGCGGTACCGCGGCCGCGTTTGCCGGCTCACATACGGTGCGCCTCGCCCTTCCGGCCGAACACCAGTGCACTCGGAGCAGGGGGTGAAACGGTTAACCGGAAGGTCTCTAGTTGGAGCTTCAAACTCCTTAAAGACGCTTCTCTATGCAAAGATTGAAAAGGCTGTTTTAAAAATGTAAGCTGTTTAAGTTTTTTTTTTGGGAAAACTGTCTGGTGCTTAAGTACATAGTAAGAAGCGCTTTGCAGATTCCATTTAAATGGGAGAGAGGGTAACACTTGTGTACCTTAACATAGAGTACCACGCTTTACACCGAAGCCCCGTCTGCAAGAGGCTACGATGATGAAGAGCGTCTTATAAACACTCTCGCCTCATTCCTACGTACAGTATGTTGATGGACACATCGGGTAGGGGACAGGGTAAATGATGTCACCCTGGCTGTGATTGCCGGCTGCTGGAGCGATGGCCATGCTTGGGAGGTGAACCGATGTTAGGCTGGCGGGGATTTAACCTGCACTCCGTGATCCACCCAGGTTTCCTCAGATTACGTTCCACCTGATCAGCAGCAACGCCTCGGTGATAAATAAGGGAAAGGGGAGGGAGCGAGGCAGCGGAGAGACACGGAGACGGTAAAACGCGGTACGGCGCAGGTGGAGGCCAAGTGGGATGCACGCCGATCGATATTTGCTCAGCGAAATAAATCACAAGCACTAAATCTGCATAAATCTCTTGTTGATGATAAATCCATGCTTTGAAAATCTGCTCTGTTTTGGGGGGGTTTATGTAAAAAGCACAAAGAAGACCACAGGATAACAAAACGCAGCTTGAACATTAATGTGCACCATGTCTAAAGGTTCACATCTATGGTATGTAATTTATTTCACGAGTCAGATGCTCAAAATCACCTGGAGATTTGAAGGCAGCAGTCAGGCATTCATTCCAGGCCGAAACTGTGATAAATATTCAAAGGAGAGATGCGGGGCTGAAAGGAAAGGTTCGGCAAAGCCGTCCCGATGCCTGGAAAGTTCTGGAAATCCTGTAATGAATGGAATCCTCTGCTGCTGTTCAGCTCTTTGTCTTGCCTGCTCTTCGTGGGACTCTGGGGAGTACGACCACAGCGGCCAGCGCTCACCCACGGTCCACCGCAAACACTTTCCCAATTGCACTTCGACCCACGTGAGGACCCACAGGTCATCCGGGGCTGCGGTGGACTGCGATTCATTATGGAGGGGTGAAGGAGAGAGGGAGGGTTCAGATGGCCAAACGGATCGTGTTTATAGACCCCGACGCTCGAGGACTCGTGGGAGGTCGGCTCGATAATGTTTGGGTTGCGCCTCCACTCCACAGACCGGGGATATGGATCTGGAGGCTTTGCGGGTTCGAATCCATGCGACTAACACTTTCTCTCCATGCAAATCCTGCCGTACAGAGGGAGGTAGGTGTGAGTGGAAACCGGGAAGGGGGGGCTATCAGCTGAGGTTCTTGGCTTTCGCCACAGAGCAACGGAGCGAATAAGAGCTCTTTGTGCGGTCCGATTCCCGCATCCCCGCGGCTCGTTGCCACGGTTACTGTTGAGGTCACATTTCTCGGACAGCGGTCAATCTTAGCACTCATCAGAACGCTTCCTAACTATTGCCAGCGTTTTTATTTGTGTGTGTGTGTGTGTGTGTGTGTGTTCGCGTGCATGACAGACGGACTCCCAGAGGAGGTAGAAATGAAGTTAAATCCTCATTAAGAAGCAATTCAGGGCGCTGGGATCAGCTAATTAACATTAAAGGAGCCGGATGCAGACGTTAAGGAGCCGTTAAGATGCTCTCCCTCCTCCGTAAACATACACCTACCCGGCCGCGCTCCCTGTGACCTTCCGATCACAGCATCCGCACCTTTCGCCTGACCTTTTCTGTTTGTCCCTAGTGCTGGGAAATCAAACACTGAACCACCGTACGAAGCAAATGAGGAACATCGTCTGTCGGGAGGACCCCCCCCCCGGGACCACCTGAACCCCACCTTATTGTTCGCAGGACAACATGCCACCTACTGCGCTGTTCGCTCACGCGACGCCGCCTTTCTGTCCAACAACGTGATTTGCTGCTTAGAAAGCGATTGCTGAACCGGGGACGCGTCACAGGCAGCGAACCCGACGCGTTTCTGACACGCTCACAAAATACATCCGCATTAAAGCAACTGATAAAACACACGCAAGCGCATGATAAATAATTAAAACGGATGATAAAACACGGAAGTGTAGAATAAATAAATTTAATATCTAAAGGGTGCTGTGTTTACTGTTTATAGGCGTGAGGACGGGCGCTCCGGGGGGAAGACTTTAATATTCTTCTGCATTTTGGATGCATCGCATTTGTGGATTGTGTTGCGAAAAGTGACTAAGCCTCCGGGACGGCGATGGCGCTTTCTGGCGAAGGAAAGTCCGCATTAGTCTGATGCTTGCTATTTCATCACATGGCGATTAGAGAGGCAGCTCAGATTAACCTCATTCAGAAGCGTGCAAGTGGCTTCTGTTAAACCGAGAAGGACGGCTTACGGGCACTGGGGAGAGGGAGTGGGGCAAAGCAGGGGTCACAATGGGCCCTCATCCCCGTCGCTGCAGGGAAACGCCTTTCGTCCAACCTTGAGCTCGCCGTCGGTGGCGCGACGCACTCATCCGCCACGCCGGCGCGGGCGTTATCAACAGCGTGACACGAAAGGAGAGAGGATCAGCCCTGCAAAGTTCCAGAAAAACCTCAAAAGCGGGTTTAGTCGCCGCTGTTGCCGCGACGTGTTTGAGGGCCACGCGTGGTGTAGCGATTAAGGCCGAGGAAGTGTAACCTCAGCCACTCAGACAGCTGGAGCCACAGCAGGAGCAGGAGGAGGAGATGTGGAAATTTTCCCATTCGACTGCCTCCGCGAGGCCACATTAAAGAATCTCAGTGGTCTGCCGAAGGTTCGTCGTCTATGTGGCAAAGTGCAGGGCAGCGTCATGGTGGCGGCAGGTGCTGCTGCTACCTCACAGCACCTGGGCTATGCCTCTGGTTGAAGGTTTGAGTGTGGCTCAGTGTGCGGGGTTGCATGTCCTCCCCGTGTCCTGATGCTTAAATTACGCTTTGGATTTTCTGGACTTTTGCCACGTCTGGATGCCTTCTCCCCCACACATGGTCTGGAAAATCAAGGATGGACTGCGTTATTACATTTCTGGATGAGTCCTATGTGTCAAGTTGGTGTCCCCACTCCTCACTCATGTCACCAGGGTTGCAGTCCCTACACGAGAAGGGCTGAACAGAAAGACCTTGAGGACATCCGTGCCTCCTCCTCCTCCTCCTCCAGGCTGTGTGTGTGCTGCACTCGACAGCGGCTGGTTAGCTGTGTGGTCCCACGTCTCTTTCTGATCGTTGTACCAGATATTTCTCAACTGCAGGGAGGCTCCTGGGTCAGTGGATAAGGAAATAAAACACTCAGAGCGCCGTCTGTAATAAACGCAATTACTTCAGCACTAATTGAAGATGGATAATCTGAAGCTCGACTTTCTCACTTGGTGAACGTTGGCCGTTGCTGGCTGTTTGAGCAGAAAGTGGATGATGGGGGGAGTGTGTGTGTGTGTGTGTGTGTGTGTGTGTGTGTGTGTGTGTCTGTGTGGAGATAGTTGCTACAGGGCAATACAAGGCACGAACATCATCCCAAGTTTTTTGGGTACCCACGAAGGCCCAGTAGTGTTTCAAACCCTTTGAAAAGAATCAGCTGATCAGCAGACCCCCATGGGCAACGTGATGCCCCATCGACGCACATGGCACGTTTTAAAGAGGCACACCGGACTCATGCAAGACGTGACGTTACCATGGGGTGTGTAAGGTTGTGTGTGTTCTCCTGATACTTAACAATAAGGTTGTTCAGCTTGGAGAACTTCAGCCCCGGTTACAAACTGTGCTTTCAAAGCAGGTGGACCAATGAAGCAGGCTGATCTGGTTTGTGCAGTGCAGACTACCCTCCTCCCCCCACTAGGATATATCCAGGGGGAGAGATAGTGGGTCTCTGTTTACACCTTTAACCCGATGACTGCAATTGTGAATCAGAGGTGCAAAATTAGATCCCCATCTACACTAACCCCCCGACACACACACACACACACACACACACACACACACACACACACACACACACACACACACACACACACACACACCAACTTAAGTGCTGTAGAAAACTCCCGCCTCCTTGCTTCAGGAGCCTTTTAGTGTGCATGTGCCTGGTGACCTTTAGTGTGACCTTAATAATGATGGATGGTGGTGGAGGACACACACACACACACACACACACACACACACACACACACACACACACACACACACACACACACACACACAAAGCCAGGCTTCCACAGCCCAAGAGGTGCTGCTGGATTTATCCGAGACCATAGTTATTTAGATGGATCGTAGGTCATTTTGAAATCGCTGTCATGCAGTTAAAAATAACTGCATTCCCCAAACCAGTGGAACTACGGTATTAGACCGACTCTATCTGTACTTTAATAACAGGGTAATAATTTTTCTGAATATACATAACACATGACATCAAAGGCCACAATGATGATTATGAAGACACTCTGCCAGTGTGCGCCTTGTGCTGTTTGTTCCGAGGTGGGTTGTGCTTCCTGTGGTGGGTGGAACGTTCTAGAAAGGGGACCGAGGGGTTGTCAGCCTGCAAATGGTGTGCCACAGTCCATTATCTGCCCTGTGTGTGTGATCCCCCATCACCTCCCTGCTGTGGTCCCACAGGGGTGGGGCAGTGTGACTGATGATTTCGCCGACCCCGACAACAAGCTAACGGACAGGTGGCAGCCAAACCCCATGGGGCAGGTTCTCCTAGGTCAACATGCAAACACACACACACACACACACACACACACACACTTACGGATGAGCACATAAGCAAGCTTACACCCACAACCACAATAAAACAACAGAATACACACAACATGAACGCACAATGCCCCAGGAAGGAAGACAAAGAGGGTGGAGCTGTTTACTTCATCATGTACCATGACATAGGCTGGTGTTTCTGTCGCCTCCTTGGTCCCTAGGGGTATTTTGGTTCTGGGTAAAGAACCAGCATGTTTGTATGAATGGGTGAAGTATGTGAACTAAATAACTATAACAGGACACCGGCGACCAGCGCACCTGTAGAAATGCAGGTGGTCCCTGTGCCAGCCAACCTGCCGCAAATGACTTTCCTTGGGTTTGGTGTGAAAAAGCCTCCTCTTGAATGTGTCTGGTTGACAGGCCAGAAAGCAGCAAGGGGGTGCAGGTGGAGTGATGTGGGGGAACAACACGGCTCACTAGCATGACTCTACTGTTTTGTTTTCATTTACTCACCCGCAAATGAGAACAAATAGCTCTGCCTCGTCCCCAGCGGGAGTTGCTCGCTCGCCCCCTCCCTGCCGCCTTCCCTCTTTCTCGCCCATCGCTCTCATTCCAAACTGCCCCGTCTGTCTCTCTCCCTCTCTCTCTCTGCCCGACCCTCCCCGTCTCTCACTCCCTCCCGCTTGTCACTCTCCTTCCCAGCCGCCCCGTCCCTCCCACGGCGCTTTTGCCCTCCTGCGGGTCCGTGTTGCCAGATTCTAAAGGAAACTGCCACCCGCTCCATGAAATGACACGACTGGTCACCCCACGTTCCTCCTGGCCCGCAGGCCTGTGCGAGCGCAGTGACGCCGAGGAACTCCTCGTCCAAAAAAGCCATCAGCAGAATGTCGGAAATACTGCACTAGAGTGTTTAAAAGGGGTCCATAAATAAACTGTTTGCACACTTACGGAAAGCGCGTACCAAGTTTTGTAGGAACCTCATTTTTTCAACCATAGCAGGAAACACAAGGGCGTAAACTATGACTGTTTTTGTGAAACAGTTTGTTTTATAGGAGTGAAATGTAGCAGAACACCGCCTGCCGCAGCATCACAAATTAATTAGCCCGCTCGAAATCTTTTTTATTATACATTTCCAGTGAAAGCCCACCACAACGGGATAAATGGGGTCGAAAAAATAGTCATGTAAAATGTGATTTCCCCTATTGTAAGCTTGATGAAAAACAATATTTTTCAGTTGGTCTTCTAGTCGCAATGTGAAAACAGCAAGAAAAAAAAAGATGGGCAGAATATTACAAACAAAATGTGCATGTGACAAATATTTCATACCAGAACTTTAACGGCTCACCTTGTCTGTGATGTCCGGGGTTACGAATAAAGAACTCGGGAGATGGGACTGTGGGAACACGAGATTTGTTTCTTCACAACTTTTCTTAACATCAGCACTCACAGAGCGCAAGAATACGCCTGCCGCAAAGCTGTCAAACTACAGCTCTAATGACAAACATTTTTCAATAATTCAGATGGAAACTGTTTACCCAAATGCACGTCGACTTCATTAAAACCCGTACATTTGTCGCAGTCAGAAGATGACGTTGGTGATTAGAAAAGGATCGGGAGAACGGGATCCAGTTGCCAGTCACATTATATCCAAATTCATCTTTTCACAGGGCACGATGTCATGGGGATTTACTGTTTTTATGCAGCTAATGCTGTTCTCCAAAGCACCTTACAGTGTTAGGGTGCATAAAATTATTTTTCTATTTATACAGCTGGGCAGTTTTTAATGGAGCAGTTTGTGGTAAATACCTTGCTTGAGGTTGGATTCAGACCTGGGAACTTTGTTTGCATGGCAGCAGCTCTAAGCTGAAGGAGATGATGGATGGTCCTACAACCGAAATCCTGCATCTTTCTGCCCTTCCTTCTCCCTGTCGACAGCTCTCTCTCACCCTTACCAGAAGCCCGGAACCTGGGAGTTCAGCTAATTCTACTGTTTGCTTCTACTGTCTGCTACACATCACAACCATAACCCGCTCTTGCAGATACATCCTCTTCCACATCTGTCAGATCCAATATATAGCGTAAAGAACCACGATTTCACTGCAGTGCATTCTTCATGTGGCTCACGTCTCTCCAATTGTCCAACCATCCATGGAAGAGCGACTTTTGGGAGCTGGGAGCCAGCAGAAATGGGTGGGTGTAGAGGCTTATCTAGGATTAACAACGGTTTCTCCTCATTGTCGGGGCTCAAGGGCCTGCTGGATTGCGGGGGTCTGTAGTGCGGGTGCCGCAGCCCTCCGTCAGCAAGGCACTGATCCACACACCCAGACAAAACCATTCGACGGTGAGGTTATTACAGAGCACAGGAGAGCAGCCGAGTTCAGAAAGACAGTAAGGGCCCAGAAAAAAAAAAAAAAAAAAAAAAACCAAGAAAGGGAACCGAAAAGGAAAACAGGGAAGCAAATCGATCATGATTTTTCTGCCCAGTTCTGCTGCTCATTTAACAGCTCCTGGAAAGGCTCGCAATGGGAGCACTGCACTCTCATTTCCTGTTGCCAGGGCAGTAAGTCAGAACGTTGGCTTCGAATGACCGTTTCCTCCTTCTACCAGTTCGCCACGGGGAAAACGTGAAGACACAGCCTGGTAGCGGATCCAGCCGTACGATCTCTCGGGGCTCATTATTTCCAGAAAAAAGTTAGACTTCCCGATTTTTACAGCAAATATGTGCTCATTATTAATATATCCCTTGCTGGGTTTGCTGGTGGCGCGCTAAGTTTTATCGACTGTGGCGTAACCTACGCTACACCCTCCTCACAACTGTGATTTTTTTAAATGCATCAACCCATATATCTTCATAGCACAACACATTAGTTGCATGTTGCTGCAGTCTACTGCACCAAAATCACAGGCCAAACAAAATAACAGATTAATGAAAGTATCGTAAATGATGTTTTCCTTCTGTTTATTTCTTTCTCTTTTTTTTTTTGCGTTTTGCCACAGTGGGCAAGCAGTGTCAGCGGATCTGTACGGCAGCATTAGTGTAACTATTACAGCACGATTCTTGTTGCCTTCGGTCAAATCCGGTGAATTTTTGCACAAGTACGGCGAGGAGAGTTAATGCATGTAGTGACAGGTGAAGCAGCAGCTAGCAAGTTTTCTAAAAAATATTTGTCTTATACTTTGCGCACGGCCCAGAATCATCACGTCAGTCTCGGCGCTCTTTCCCGTTCGCCGCTGGGGCGAAAGGTGCGCTTTAGCTGCAGGACCAGAACGCTGAAGTGAGCCGTTGCAACCTTCGGTGACCCGTACTATCGGGCCCTAACTTTAGGACTGATAGAAAATAAGATAAAAATTCTTGTGTAGATAAATATATATGAACCTTTGGCTCACCTTCCCCACAGAGTCTAGCTGACAGATTCAAAAGGGGGGCTGTGGTAGACGTGGCCAAGTTGAACAGGGCTTCGGGCAAGGCTGTTATGAACACCATTCTCAGCCGGTGAATTCGCATTAAAATTCATGCCACGGGACACTTAAATGCTGTGAGACTGTGGATCGTAACCCCGTGGGTCGATAGCAGTCGAGATGACCTGGTGTGAGAGGAGTAGGCCCCGTTTTTGTTGCACTTGTTGTTGTTATTTGAACAAAAAAAAAAAACTCTCTGCCTTCTTAGATAAAAAATAGAAAATGCCCTGTACGGTGCAGTCTTTTGAATTTCTTATTCCCAAATGACTAATTATTTCTGAGACGTATATTGTGTAAATGCCAAGGGGCTACTGGAGAGGCGGGCTTACCCCCCCCACCCACGTTCTCATTTTTTTCTGTATCTGTAAAGCTTTTTCTCAGTTTGTGCTGTTGGCTCACGGCTCATTTTCCAGACACAATGCCCAAGTTACCTTGTGGGTTCTCACTTTTTATTTCCTCCATTCATGTGTTTATTATTTCATGTAAGTCAAAGCCAGGTTGTTTACAAGGTTTTTTTCTTTATGAACCGACGGTCTCTGAGCACAGCGAACCCTGCGCTCCCACACGAGTGAATACCTGAGCAGCGGTCCGTCCAGTGGCCGTTTCTGTACGGCCGATGAACTCCTAAAAGTAAATGGGCAGGAAAGTACGAGCAATAACTTATTTTATACCCTGGGAAACAAATTGGGCTTTTAAATGTCTATTTAAATGGCGTTTTAATACAAGGAAGTGGTTAGTAAGGGACCATTTGCTTAGAGCAGCAGGTGCTCAGGTGAGGTGATCCAAAATCTGAGGTGATCCTCCAACACAGGTGGACCAAAACATTAGCAAAAGTACGAAGTGAAACCGTTCACAAACATTAAGGGACATTTGAGTCGTTTGAACGCTTGAGGGGGGCGCTTCCCCGACACTCCTCCTCTGACCTTGGAGTCATGTACCTGTCCTGTTTTACATGCTTTTTTGACTTTTAAATCGTGGCACGATTTGTAAAGGATATATCAGAGATGGGAATGAATTTGCTCAAGGATTTTCTTGACTGCCCTGTTCAGTTTCCAAAAGCAGTCGGGACACAAGGCCTCTTCAGATGCCGAAGCGGGCCAATTCAGCACAAAGACATGAACTACCATCAACAATGCAGTCTATGGATACCTTCAATGCACATAGTCTTGTATAGTGCGGTTAAGAGCCACCGCTTGTTAAATGCATGGAAAACTGGTTGGTAAATTTATATGAGAAATTTAGGACAAAGCAAGCGTGAAAAATTCCATCATGCAGGTGCTCAGAATAGTGGCTTTTCCACGATGGACTTCTGAGGTCACATCAGTGTTAAATACTGTCGCCAGTCACTCGGTGCAGCAAATCCTTCCTAAACATGTAGGCTGCTGTCAGCGGACCTGTCAAGCTTTCAGGTGGAGTTGGGGTAGGGGAACGGGGGGTCGCAGAAGTCAACAGACTGTGACAGCTTGTGTGGGTGAGGTGTGACGAGAGCCAAGGAGAGCCAGGTGCATGAAATCCCACTTGACCCACCGCCGGGATGTGATGGTACCAGCAACGTGAGGCTGTGGGCTGAGATGTGCGGCACCTTCTGCCGGCCGGTTTTGGCCCTGCTCCTTATCCTTAAGCCCGTGCTGTTTTCACTGAAAAATGCCCTGTTTACGTCTTCGTTTGAGCGTGAGTCACTGCAGGTGGCGAGGTTTGTGTCGGGATGGTGGTGCGTCCATCCGGCACTCAACCAGGATTGGATTTGGGTTGAATCTCCGTCTGGGTCCAGCATCAAACTTTGCCCGTCCGCACTTGACAGAAGCGGGGCCTGCCGAAGCCGCACCCTTCCCCCGCCCAGTCGGGATTAGCGTGGGTCTTATCTGACCGGGCAGAGTGATTTAAAAAATGGGATCTTCGTGGGGTTCCGCTCTTGCTGGGGAGACGGAACAATCAGAAAACCAGCGACGAAAGCTGGTTTCCCGCAGCTCTTGCTCACTTTCATAAATTAACAAAGGTGAAGATAAAAGGAAGGCGCTCAAGACGTTTAAAAAGGAACTAAGAGGCTAGACAACCTCTTTTCTCCAGCCCAAAAGCGGAGCGGTTGATGGAGTAACTGTTTCCCAAGGTACACTTGGTTCAACATGGCCCACTTACCCAGCTTACAAATAGGAAAAAAACCTTTGAGAATCTAGAGGGCCAGCAGTTTGGCAGACCTAATAAAAGGACTTCTTTGTCAAACCACTGGGGGACCAAGAGGAGAAAATTCGGAATCCTGCTGAATCAGCAAACCTTTCAAGGATGTTTTCTCCGGGTTTGGATGAAAGACTGGAAGCACGGCGCTCGTGCCTTTCTGCTCCGTTTCTACCTCTCATCTGTATGCCCCTGAGCCGTCGGCAGCGGCTCGCTGTAAAGGTTACTGCTGGAAAAGCTCAGGCAGACATAGCGGAAAGCACAGGTGACGTTCTCTGCTGACTGTCAATCTTCCCAGCCGCATCTGCGCAGAATCTCCCTCCGAGTTTGTGGGGCTGGGCTTCACTTTCACAAGCAAATAAATATTTTCTCTGGTGAACATGCCTTAGATGTAGAAATGTATCCAGGGACTCTTGCCTTTTACACAGAGACCAGGCAGCCAGCCCACAGGGGGCCTGTATGTCGATGAAGACAGGGGGCGTGGGAGCCAGTGCGAAGACGGGTCCAGAACCGGGACCTGAATCCTCTTTGCAGACACGATGGGATGCATCTTGCTGCTGCTGCAAATGCTGCTTTTGTCTGTCATTGTCAGCACGGCATCTTCATTGATGTCAAGTGTCTGCATCGCATGCACACCTGAGTTTCCGGAGCCTAGAGTGGGGCACAGAAAAGAATGGGAGGGAACTAAACGCATGTGTTAGGATGATTTTGATGAGAGGGGAATGCTGTTCTGCCATAAACCACTATTAGGGCTGAGCTGAGCTTTCTTACCATTTCCTTTGTTATCAGTTCCTCTGGTGGCCTGTTACACCAAGCAGCTGCCGCGACCCCGGCTTGCCCCAGCAGGGCAATTTTTTCTTTTCTTAAAGAGAAATGAAGCGGGCAGTTAGATGGCCTCTTCCATCCTCGGACAGCCCCTCAGCACCTTGCACGGGTTTTCCCAGCTTCTCCGATCACTAAAGGTGTGTGCATGTTTGTGTGTGTGTGTGTGTGTGTGTGTGTGTGTGCCGCACAGAGGCCTCAAATTCATTCCATCTGATTCCTTATTTCTAAAGATTTATGCCCCAAAGAGACGGGAGATGACAATGAAACCGGCCAGAGCAACCGAGACTCGGTGAGCAGAAAACGCCGCCAGTCTGTTTGCTCAGCCCTCTCCTTGTTATTCCACCTCTTAAGCTCGAGGTGACATTCACGCGGGTGTGAAATGAGTGCAGCGGCAAGGGACTGTGTGCAGCAGGGGACCACGGCCGCCAGTTCGACTCGGGCTCAACAACAGTGCTTTCAGGCTCACGGCATGTTTTGGAGAAAGGCTCAAAACACACTTTGTCTCATTTAAATTCAAGTCCAGAATGTGGAAATTACATTCACAGCTGCTAGAGCCGCCAAAAGGATTACAAAGGTACACATGGTAGATTAGGTCTGTGTTTGTGTGCGTGTGTGTGTCTGTGTCACACTATCAGAACGTGACCATGAGAGTGACTAAGTGGGCAAACCTGAGTTATGCATGACCGGTCCAAACTTTGCTGGCTCTGCAAAACATCTAAATTTGCATTACATTTTACAAATCTACGTAAAATTATTACGATAATTGGGCGTAAGTATTTATTGCTATTTATTAACTTAACACACCGACTGTCTCATCGTGTCTGTCTTGGTCCTTGTCGTCATGCTGGCCGTTTAGTGCACCGCAGCCCAGGAGGAACCATATTTTGTCCCCTCTTGTATATCACTTTAAAAATAAAGTGAACCTTGAACTTAGAACCTTGATTTTTATTATTAATATCCTTGCTTTTGTAACGTTTGCATGTGTCGGCCACAGCTTCGGTCTTTTATTTTGGCAGCTCTCGGAGCCATCGGAAGTGCGACTGTGACTGAACCGCAGAAATTTCATTCTGCCCGTGTTATCCTGCCCGTGAAGTTCAAAATTCGTCTTCTAATTCGGTCTTAAGGAGAGTTTTTCTGACCGCCGCGCATGCTGATGCTTTTATGACGTTGGCCCGCATTTCTAAAGCGTTTGAAATCGGGCAGGTGGTCGTGCCGAGTGCGACGTGTGGATTTTGCAGCAAAATTGCGAGTGCTACCAAGGCAGCTTCATAGGTACGCTGGGTAATCGATGCCAGAGGCATCGTATCTGGGGGGAAGGCATGGGTCCCACGGACTCGCAGGCGCGGAACCTCATTCCCAGGTCATTAGCGGTGTGACTGAGCGAGGGCTTCACGTACCAAGACAAACTACCCGCAAAGGGCAGATAAGCTATGTAAGCCATCTCTGCTCCAAAGGACACTGAACTTAATGACTAATTCCAGGGTTTTTTTTTTTTTCCTTTTGCTACCTGCAAACCCCGGGGGGCTGCGGGCTAGACACGAGGGGACAGCTTTGCAAACCCTTTCGGTTGTCTAGCCGGCAGTTGCGATGCAAAGATTTACGTGATCCGTTTCGCCATTTTGAATGGTCTGTTGCACAAGTTCCCAAGCCGGCCTGTCATAACCGTTCTGCCAAAATCTCTCGTCTTGTCCCGCGTTCTCCAGATCCGTCGCAGCACTTTTAATGTACTTTCCCAGAGTTTTTAACTTTTGTGACAGGAAAAAAAAGCAATTCATCTTATTTACCAATTTGCCGACGAGAACATCAATTCCAATAATGATGTCCGCAGAGAAATGTATTATATTGAAACTGTGCTTGAATTCAGGGTATTGATTTTCCCCCTCTTGCGCTCCCAATATGTGAGCAACCCTGACATTTTTCTCCATGCCTTCTGCTCTGTGCGAAACAGTTGCAGGATCCAACGTGTTCACAGATGTTAGTGTCCTGCTTCCATGGTCAGGAACTATTGAGCAAACCCAATTTTGGCGTGTAAATGCCATCTCTGTTGTATGTCTATCTCCTGTTCCTCGCTAGATAGAAACGGAAACTTTGAGACTTCCAGAGTCTTTGAGACTTCCAAACAGAGTCTCTCTGCAGCATACTCCATGTAAATTAAATTTTTATTTTTTTGTCATTTGAGCCATTGGTCATGCAGAACCTTTTGGAAATGGTTGGAAGAAATGCACAGAATGTGCAGTATTTACAAAAGCAGATACATTCTGACAAGCATGGGAAAAGGCAAGGGTGTAAGACCATCTAACCCCCAGCGGCAAACTATAAGCAGGATTATGAATTAAGTCAGAATCTAGAATAAATTTTATAGATTTTTTTAAATTGAGGAATTCTACCAAAGCTGCAGCACTATCCAGACTGGGTCATTTTCGTCAACGTTCGCTCACCCCTTCGATGGGCTCGGTGCAGGGGGTAGAAGATGCAGGTGGTCACCACATCAAAGTGTTAGCAGTCGCTTCTCTCTGTTGCCCTGATTCCCATGGCATTTTTTTTTAACCTATTCTGTTTGCCCAAATGCTTCCCATATGTTTCCATCCAGGCAGTTTGCTGAGCTGTTTTGCAGGTTATCCATTCTTACAGACGAATGTCACACTGAAACAACTGGGGCTAAGTACCTCGTACCAGGGCACAACAGTTGGATCCCCGCTGACACCAGAACCAGAAAATCTCTGATTGCAAGTTTGCATTTTATCCACCACACTGCCCTGCTGACAGCGGGTGGTTTTGCCTTAAAGAGTGGCCTCTAGTGAGGTTACTGCTGGGAGACCACATGCGGTGGAACAGATTGTGGAATTTGCACACCCACCTACACCTGCCCCACCCTCATTCCCACCCAAGAGTCCCTGCTGGAGGTATGACTCCAATCGGCAAACACATACTGGACGAGAGAGAAAAAAAAATATGACCACAAAACCCAGTCTGGCTGAATCCGGCACCAGGTGCTTTCGGAAGAAGCCATTAGCCGAGAAACTAAATCACATCCCCCTGCCCCTGCAATATTTCCCCCCTTTCTTCGTCTGCTTTCCTTACGGTTGAAGCCCCCTGTGGTTTTCCAGCAAGGACTTATAAACGGCACGAGACATAGCCGGATGGGATAGCCGGCTGGGGCTGTTTGATGGATGCCAGAACGCGACCTGGACTTGGACAGATCACCGGGTGTCAGACGGGGCACCTGATGATCAAGGTGGCCAGAGTGGGGGTTACACCAGCAGGCAACCTGTACAGTGATCGCTGCCCCACAAAAGGGCTCCAGGGATGGGTTCAGACTAGGGGCTTGGTTGGACGTCCACATTTGCATCCAGGAAACCTCTGGTAGGAGGGGCGCTTGGCAGGATGAAGGATGGAAAATAACAAGTAATTTGGCTTCAGCATGCGGAACTACAGCAAACAATGGCACAGAACTGCTATGTGGGAAACAAAAAAGTGGCAACGGAAATAATGAATAGTGCGGAATAGCAGTGCTTTGTGTGCAATTCCCTCATAAAAGGCCCTGCCGTCAGTACCCTGCTGTGCCAATCTGCCGTAAACACGGCTACCGCCAGTTCCGCGGGGGTCCTCAAACGCGTGCCGAAAGGGTGGGTCTTGGGAACTGGATTCTGCAGGAAACGTTGGCCCATGTTGCCAGGCGCCACCACTACAGTCGCGGTTTTCTGCCATGGTTGTGCCGCCCGGATGTGCTCATGGGAACCGCGATGCCAGTGGTGGGCTTCTGGGACCGCGGGAGGGGGGAAGCTCTCATTGACATTGTCCAAGTGTCACAAATGTTTACATGAAGCTTTTGAAGGCCTGCGCCGCACCCAGGGAAAAATGAACTTGTGTCTAACGTGTGTCTAATTGCAAATCGGGAGCGTTTGACATAATTTTACTCCGCGGGGCTGACGTTTAAATACATGTACATAATTATTCACCGTGGCCTTCTTTTGAATCTGTCTGCATAATTCATCGCTGCAGACAGGACACGCAAGGCGACCGGCAGCCGTCTTTTAAACTGCATCCAGAATTTTTGGCTGATACGAAAATGCTGATAAAAATCCTCCCTGCGGGATCCACCCCAGCTCCCCAATCCCACTGCTTCTGTGACCAGGCAATGGACAGGACATTTCGAACCTGCGTCTGCAGCTGTGGTCACAGTTTGATCGGAAGAGAGCGTGGCACCTCCATCTGTTTGTCCGTGCCGCGTTGGGAGAGCGAGTGAGACAGCAGCGGAGAAGAGGGATGAAAGAGGCGGTCGGGGAGGGTGGGTGGCCTAACAGCAGCCAAGAGAACATGAATTGCAAAGCAGTGAGATGTATAAACACTTGCCAGGATCTAAGATTGTCAGCTGGAGCTCTGGACCCCCAAATTCCCCGGCAAGGAGCACTTCCCTGGCACAATATCCCCTTCCCCGCTGGTTGCACTGTGGGCCTACAGGAGCCCGCCTGGGTGGCAGGTGTTCTTGAGTCACTAAGAATTTTATCAGCGCCAGATGGATCCCCAGCCAGCCGCTTGCCTCTCTCCTTATCCTGCCACCTAAACCAGAAGGACTGCAAAGGACAGCAAAGAAAGCAGCTGCACTGCTCAGCTTCAGAACATCGATGGGGTTGAGGCTGGACTGCAGTCTGAAGGACCTCAGTGTGAATCCTCACTCCTGTCGAACAGCACGTTGATTCTGCAGGTACGTGATGGCGGAAACCGCTGTGTAGGTGAAAGGGTTCCCTACCTGCCCCCCCCCCCAACACCCACTCTACTCGGGGTAGCAGTGCGGGCATGCGCAGCTACGGAGACCGCCCAGGTAAAGAGGCCGCAGGTCTCCGAGTTCTCCAGACTATGCGCAACGTTCAGGTCAAGGACTCTCAGTAAGCATTCAAACAGCATCGGGATGGTGCTTCACTCTTAAACAGTTCTTTTGTGGCGCACTGCTGCGTGCAGGAGTGTGGCTACACCCACCTCTGGGATTATTAGCTTAAGTGAAGAGGTGTAGCTGCAGTATTTAAATGGACTATAGGAGGACAGGAGTTCATTTTGATGCGGCACTTAATCTGCCCAAAGCTCCTTTTTGTGGTTTATTATGTTTTCTTGCACCGTTTATTTCATTATCAATAAAAACACTCTGTCAGCCCACCCACACTGCTTCACACTCAGTCATTCCCCAAACCCAGCGCGCCCAGCATGCACTTGGGGGTGCCGGATTGTTTTCCCCTTCATCCGTTGGTAACAGTTGATGGGTCTTGGTTCCGGGGGCTGCACCAGGCTTAGTGGATGGAGCCATTGCCCTCCCATCAAAGGACCCGAGTCTGGGCCTTCACTCCTGCTTTCGTACCCTGGGTCCAGGTAAGGCAAAGGGTGAAGGTGAGTGCCATTGTGTCCAACTCAACTTTTAGCAAACACTCCTCGGGTTGCAAAGACTTCAGAAGTAATTGAGCTTCCACCGTGTTTTGAAGTAGTTTTTGACTAAATAAGTGTTTATTTTTTTGCCTAAAAAAGGCCTTATTAGTCATCTCCATGTTCAAAAGTAGCGAAAGGTCAAAGGTGACAGGTTGGCGCGCCCACATATTAGATGGTGGTGCAGAAAAGAAGCAGGAAAAAAGCTCAGCAGGTATCATCTTAAGTTTTTGATTCATATTGCTGTTTTGTTTGTGGATTTGAAAGGAAGGCCCATCCTGGGACTGAAACCTTTCACCTGGTAATTGAAGGTTTAGCTACTAAGTAGCCGCTACGAACTTCGACGTGAAATCAGAAGGTTGCTGGTTCCGTTCTCGGGAAGGAAAATGCTTCCCGTACAGGCAAAACCACGTAAGAAATGGCACAAATGAGAAAGTGTTTGCGTGTGGAACCGTGTTCAGACCGATTCGCTGCTGCCTGAGCCGCTGGTTGCTGTATGTGACCTGTTCGACTGTTTTAAATGGGTAGCGGGGAGCCGGCAACAAGGAAGCTCAATCCCAGGGATTTATGGGGGATCGCAAGAACAAAACGAACCCTTTTTATTTCCATACGAAGATCTGCAGACGACATCAGCCGACATTTCCAAAGCCGGGGAGCGCGGGTTTCGCAGACGTGTCCTACCCTGAGAGTCTGCCTGGGTGCTCTTTGTCAATTTTACCTCCGTTTCATTACGGAGCCTTATTTTCCTGGTCATTAAAACTTCTCGGCAATCTCCCCAGAGCACAGCCTGCCTACAAGCCGCAGCCTTTTAGTGCCGGCTGCCTGTCATGCAAATGGGGCTCCCGAAATTGTTGTTTGCGTCTCCCTTTTGATGAACAAGTTTGGTGCCGCACAAAGTTTCCCACCACGGCTCTTCAGTGCTTCGCTGTGGTTGGGCCTCCGTTGCTCTCCTCTTTTCTCTGCATCGTTGCACAGTTTGTAAACTGCATTATACATGTTTTATAAATACATTCATCGCGCCGGTATACAAAGATCACCCTTCTGTTTGAGTGGAATTCTGGGTATGTACTTGAGGATCCGAACATGAATTATAAAGAGCCCGAGGCGGAGAGGCAGTGGGTAGCAGGTGGCACCATGGACAGAGGCACCATCTTGCCTGGGGTTTTAATGCCGCCTCCTGCTGTAGTACCCCAGAGCAAGGTAGTTACCCAGAACAGATAGAGTAAAAATTACCAAACCGTTGTAGGGACATCACTGAGTTTAAAAACAGAGAGACATGAGAAGTGGTGCAGAAACAATGTGTGGACCCCCCTCCCCCTTTTTTTTTTTCACCACAATAAATAAGAGCGGTAGGTGGGGGTTGGGTGTGCAGCGTGATAAGAATGAGACCTGACCAGGGAGAAGGGTTTTACCTGGTGGCCCAGCAGTCAACATGGCTGACCTGAACACACTGTGTTACAGAACGTTTTGGGAGCCAGCTTGTGGAGGGTCATAAATTATACACACCCAACCCGTCCGTACCTGGAATTTGTCTTGCTCGAGACTCGATCCATCGGGCCCCCCGGTCCTGCTTTTTTTATCTCGTGCTTGTGCATCCCCCGCCTTTGCCTCGCCTCACATACAGCTTGGATTCTCCCCGCTTATGTGCATTGGAGAGAAGATGCTTCCAGGCGAGTTTCTTCGTGGGCGCGTCAATCGCGTCGCGTCACTCTTTCATATGTCTGTCTCGTGTGTTCAGACGACTCAGCCCTTATCCCCAGGTCACAGAGATACAGCAATACTACGGTAAACTTTACTCCAGGTAAGTCCCGGTTAATGAGGACAAGCCTTAATGTGCCAAGTCTTCACCCCCAGGGTTCACCCAGCGAAAGTGACGCGATGGTTCGGAGATGATGACGCCTGTATTTTTCATCATACCCATAAATAAAGGTCTCGCCACACAAGCAGTACCTGTGCTGGAGAACACGTGGGCCACAATTTCATCTCCACTCCCACCTGCTCTTAACTTAATTCCTGGAACTAATAGCACGAGGGGATTAGCGTTGCGAAATACAAACTCAAACCTATAAATAATCGCTTAAGTCACATTAACACAGCACTTTTCTCTAATTATTTTCTTCTCACCTAGTTAAAAAGTTCACGCAGAAAAAAATGCTTTCGTGATGCCAACATTTTCCATCCGGCTGACGTCGGCCACTGGTGGATGGAAACAGAAACATGCGAAAGGCAGGTGGACATCTCGAGCAAGGTTAACCTTAAGATCGACTTTGTCGTGCATTTTCTTAGACCGGTTCTTGACATTTTTGTGCCATGAAGTTGCTTGATGGCTCTTCAGAGTGACAATGGCTTGTGGCCTGTTGGTGTTGAGCAGCAGCGGTCTGTCAGCCAGTGAGGTGTTGCGAAGGTCTTCCGTTGGACCTTTCACAAAGAGCTCTTGTTCCGTACGTTCCACGGTGGCCTCGTGCTTTGTGTTTTCAGATGTACTGCGGCACAACTGGGCTGGCCAGTGGTGGGGTCATCTTTTAATGCAGAATAGACGGAGGAGCTCTGAAATGGCCGAGCTGGATCTCCACTTTAGCAACATTTGTGCGATGTCCCATTGGCGGATTTGGGTTCATCAGACTGAAGCAGTTTAATGTTAGCTCTGGAGATGTGATGTAGCTAAGACTGTGTGGTTGTGGCATTCAGACATCTGCTGCAGTGGTGATGTTCAGAGCTCCGCTGTGGTGGTGGTGCTCGCAGTTCTGCTGCGATTCCGTTCAGGCTCTTCTTAAGGTCATGTGCAGTCGGCCCTGCCATCTGGGCGCCTCCGCATCTCTCGTTCTCCAGACGCCTTCGGCAGCAACGCAAGGGTCTGAGAGCCAGCGGGAACTGGTTGCTATAGCAACGGGGTTCGGAGGTGAGAGCAAAGACACCGAGGCCCCAAGCTATTTTAATTGCAAATTCCCCTGTCACTCATGTATGATTGGAAAAGCGCTTTTATTTTCTTCAATGATAAATAATGACATTAATACCGCGCACGGGAAGTTATGCTGGAAAGACTGTGACTTTGGGACAGAATGTGCAGGAATGAGCCCTGCAGGTGAGCTCTGGAGGTGAACAGGTAAGAAAAACGGGCAGGTTGTTGGGTAATGAGGACCGATGCCATTTTTGCCTTTTGATCGGTGCTTCCTCAGCGTGCCTGCAGCTGGACGTGACACACGAACGCAGACGGTCCAGTCGGGGGTGGATCGAGGGTCCATCCCCAGGGCATCGCAGACCCTCAATCCTCGCCTCCACACAACCGCTTCCTTTCAAACCTGCTGTCGGTGTCGTGGCCCAGGACGCGGCGAATGCGGCCAGAATAAGGGGAGCTCCTAATGCGGCTTTTGAGCTGAGCACAAGCGCACGAGCGATGGGACGTGGGGTCCTGCCGCTGTACCCTCGCACCTGGCTCCGTGTAATATAAGCAAACCTGCACTGAAGCGCAAATGGCGACAAATACACGTCGCTTCAAAGGAAGCGAATGTACTCAGCAATCGCCTGTTATAATCAAAGGGCAGTGACTCAGGGCAAGGATGAAAATTGTTTTTTACTATTTGATGAGTTGATATTTTGTGTATAAGTGCAAAGCAGACACTGGGAAGGAACTGCATTTGCATTCTACGGATCGCCTGTTGCCGTCTTCATGCACCGTATGTAATGATCTGTATTGTTTGAATCCATTCCGTTTCACAAGATGCCACTATGAAAATGCATATAGTCATTAGGACATGTTAGCTTCATGGGTCAATGAACTCGAGCGCTGCTGTTGGTTCGTTCTTATTTATTTATTTCGCTTTCCTTTCACGAGGCTCGGAATCGCCAGCGGCGGACTGCTTTATCAGCACAAGCCTGTCATCTGTGCAATATTATAACTAACATAACAATAACCACATTAGGGCGAGTGTTTGCGAACCAATGCGGCGGCATAAAGATTAATGCTGTTTCGCCTTGAGGACTCTCCTCCTCGTGGCGCTGCTGCGAGAAATTAATATATTCTGCAGGTGAAGGAGAGTGAGGCCCCGCTTGAGACCATTAAACTCCTGTCTGAAGAGCAGTTATTGTTTTTTTTTTTTTGGCAGAAAATCTTAAATGTTGGATTTCCACTAGTCGCCTGTGTTCGACAACCGTTGACTTCGAGACACATTCGAGACGAGGTAAAGTAAGGTAAGGTGGAGCAAGGTGGCTACAGCAAGGTGCAATGGGTGCAGTAAGGCGAGGCTGTTGTTGGGTAAGGTTGAGCTGAGCATGCTATCCAGGCTGACTGTGGGAGTCGGGGGTCCGTCGGATGAGAATAACAGCAATTTTTTCAATAACTTTTTAAATAACTTTTCTCCATTTTTCATTTCTGTTTTATAACACAGTTGAGTCCACCTAAAGCAAATTACAGTTTCACCCATTATTGCAGGTAGATGTCCTACATCAGATTTCCAGCCTGACACGATGCTCATGGGTACAGCGACACGCCGAGGCCATTTATTCGGACCCTGGGGTGACACCGTTGCCCTCGCCATTAAGGTCCCTCTAATTGGCGATTGGCTGTTCGGGCCTGATCCCATCACCATCTGTCCATCCAGGCAGCCATTCGAAATGCCCCGAGCCATGAGGCTGCAGACGGTCGACAGCCGGGGAGGCAGAAGAGCAGTGGAAACAGGCACATGTGCGCCTTGCTCCCTCTCGCTCTCTCTCACGCACACACACTCTCGGTCTCTCCCTCCCTCCTCTCGCCTGTCACTGGCATTTACGTTCGCATTGATTGTGTCGAGGTCCGACCCAGCGCTGGGTCCGTTTTGTGTGCGCAGTGGGAGAGCGGGGGAATTGGACTAATGCATTGCATTTGCCACGAGCGAATGGCCGCCCTGCCCGCCGTTTCGTCCCCCTGCCGTCCACAAAGAGCAGAAGCTGGGCTTTTAAAAGCTTTCCAAAGGTCACTGACCGCGCAATTGATAATGGCCTTTTGCATTTACGGGAAAACGCTGAGAAGGCAAACCAAATTACAACAATGGTCACTCGCTTTTAAACTCCACGCATGTGTCTGAATTTTTGTGCTATTAGGTAGGTAAAAATGGTGAATTATTACTCCTTTAATAACGTGCTCTTTCGCATCGTGTGTGTTGACAGGGCAGCTTGAGGGAAGATTCATCCTTGTGTTTCCCTGGTGTTCTCAAAACAGTAGTTCACGTGCTTTGGTACCATGGCAGAGCGAGGTATTTTGTGGTAATTTCAGTGGTTCGGACCCTATCTAAAGCACGTTCAGCTGTTATCAGTTACATCCAAACGCCCCTGGGACACCATCCCCTCTGTCGCAGGAGCTACTGGGATCCACGTGTTGCCGAAGGTGATGTAGCGCCATCATCTCACGTTTTCGCCATTCTGTTATTTCATGTTTTTGTCCCCTGTTATTTGCCTCAAGCTGGCAGACAGCTGACCTTTCCAGCAGGGACTTGGGGACCACTGTGCCGTAGGGCTCTCATGCAGGTCTGTTTTCGCTGCCTTTTCATACCTTCCGCTTTTCAACGTTTTTTTTCCCTTAATTTTTTACATTTTTTTAAGTAAGTGTTCTCATAAGAGAGTTTGTTGTCCGCCGTTGCCGGGGAGCGGCGAGACAGACATCACCGCGAATCAGCGTACAAGTGACCGAGTGTGGCGTTCGCGTTTTTTATTATTATTTGCTGATGCTTTTTGATGAGGCTAACTTACAGCATGAGGTTAGTCTACCTAATTTTTCTCATTTTTCCTTTCACTTCACTAAAGTACCTTTGTAAATGGAACCACAGCGGGATGTTGGAAACTCGGGCAAGGCGACGGCTCTAAATCCTTCGCCACCTGTTGCCCAGATATTCGATAATATTCAGTTATTATTGTAAGGACAGAAAAAAACAATATTCTGTGATGCAAATCTTCGCAGAAATTTTGACTCGCTGTGTCTAGAACGTGAAACAAGAACATAAACAGGAGCGGCTCCTTTTTTGCTGACGTTGATGGATGCCGAGCTCCGCGGCGGCGACAGTCCCGGAAAACCGAGCCGTCACGTGCGCGGGAGATGTTCCTATTCTGGGCAGGTTCAGGTGTGGTGGATCCCACAATGACATGGGGATAATGCACCGAATCACGGTATTGATCGGCCGTGACTGATGGGTGTTGACTAAATTGATGCGGGGTTGGAAGCGGGGAGGAACATGATACGCACATGGCGTTGGGTCCGCTTCCCAAAGTTAGCCGTGTGCGGACTTCAAACAGCTGCGGGTGGAACCATCTGACAGCCAAGCGCAGGTGGGATACCGGCCGAGAAACTGGCATCAATGCGAGCCGGCTGACCGGAAGATGGCGGCTGGGGGCAGGGAAGGGATTTCAGAGGCCGTATTGCACCTGCGTCTCTCGTTCTCAACCTACCCCCCAAACATAAAATAGCTGTACTCGAGAACAGGGAGTCGGCCTTGTTTCGGCCTGACTTTCCTCCGTTTGGTCACGTCACCTCGAGACCCTCATTTTCAGGCCGCTGTCAGACACAGGGACATCTCGCTCACCCACCCCCGCTGCACACCCAGCTACAGATCAGGGATCACTAGCAGTAACCAGGGGCTGAGTCAGTCAGCGACGGAAATAAACTCGGGGGTTGTGGCGCCTTGCTAATCGGGGCCTTTGGCTATCCCAGCGTTCATTCACAAACACCGGGCCAGTTTTCCTTTTTCCAGCTCTTGCACCAATTTTAGCCACAGGACACAAATGGCACAAACACGGCATTTGTGGCATTCAAATAACCGCTGTTTCGATAAACAAAAAACAGAAGTCAGGAAACAGAACAGTCGAGGGGTTTCTTCAGACAGAGAATGAGACCATCAGCAGGCAGAGAACGATACCATCCTTTGCTCGGGTGACCTTGTGGTGATGCTACCTGGAATCGTCCCATTTACAATGGACGTCTCGTGCGAGCGTTCCTCTTATTGATTTTCGTGTCTGATCGCCTACTTCTAATTTCACTTTTAAAGCGATAAATCCTGGTCCGTCTCCTGTCAATATTTAATAAGCAAGTCTTATTCATTTAAAATAAAACTCAGCTGGGCGAACGTTCAGGTGCTGCACGAGTTCATTAGGAGGCGCCGCAGGGCGAGCTTTTCCAGGCAGAAGCCGGGGCGCTCGGACGTGTACAAACACGCGGGCTGTCAGCCTTGATATGACACTGATAGAGCTAACTGAGATGGATGAGGGCTGGGAACGCACGTTTAGACTGTGATATACGGGGAAGTACATCTTATTTTTCGCCAAGATCCGCTGACCTCCTTGCGCCTGTAATAGCTTGGCGTGTTTCCCTTTCGGTCGCTGTACATTTTACTACGACGCGGGGGAAACTGACGGCTCAATACAAGCAGGGCCTTTGTCATAATACGGTATTTCAAGCTGTCACTCCGGCCAGGACGCTAAGAAATACCCAGGGAGAGGGGCTTCCAGGTGAAAGAAAAATAGCAGCTCTCTGCCTCATTTCTGCTCTTGAAGATGGCCTGATAAATTCCTACCTGGTTTGTCCTCTGATTTTCATGGTTCACTGTCTTCTGGTATTTTAGCCATGGGGGTGTGACGGGCTGAGGATTCATTCTGGCAGGGCTCCACGGTGTTCCACTCCTGCTGAACAAGGAAACTGTGGAAGTCATTTTCGTAGGACTGAAACATGGACAGTCATAACCTTCTCATCTTCAACCACATTTTACACTATAAAGATGGAGGTTTGAACTCCATCTCCTGCTGTAGTACCCTTGATCAAAGTACTTACCCAGCACTGATCTAGCAAAAATTACCCCGCTGTATACATGCCACTGTAAATAGAGTCTCACCAGCATAAATCTCTTTGGAGAAAAGCATCAGCAAAATGAATAAATTACATGAATGATTCCTTCCGTACATATTATCTTCATTCATCCAGGTTCTGCTAACCAACTTTGTATTTTGCTTGCCTCCAGGGTGTGGTTCACATTTGTCCATGCACACACCAGGAAGTATAGGAGAGAGAAGCTAACAGAAGCATTGCCAACCTGCAATTTTTGTAAACATAGACCACACCCCAGCGGTAGCAGCATCCAGTGGAAAAATGACTTCAACGTGGCCAAATGGTAGACCAACCTCAACTTGGTCCAATGGTAGGATGGCCCCAATGTGGCCCGGTCATAGCAAAACAAGACACAGTCATCTATTACAGTCTGTAAACGATACCAAGGAGATGTCAGCATTGAAGCGGCTCCCTGATCCTCCTTTTCTGCATTACGGTGGGTCTCTGTGGGACACAGTAGACAGTTTTTTATTACCTGCCAACTCCTAAGACCCATTTGCCAAACACCCAGCGCACACCGCTTGGACGTACTCCAGCACGTATCGACAACCAGAGAAATGCAAAGGCCATCAAGTCAAGCCACTATCCTTCCACAGTTTAAGAAGATCTAGTCACAAACAGATTTGTATGTGTCCAGGGGAGGACAAGGTTTAAAAAAAGAAAAAATGTTCCGATCTTGAGCTAAATCACCATTAAAAAGGCAACAAGGAACTCATATTAAGTTGAAGGCTGATCTCTAAGTGCCAGATACTAGTTGTTCCTTTAACTTTTCCAAGTCAGCCTGCAGTGATTTACCCATTTATACAGAAAGGTCATTTTTTACCTTTTCAGTTCAGGGTACCTTGCTTAAGAGTGCAACAACTGGAGGTGAAATTTAAAATTGGGGCTTTCGAATGCAGCTGACATGTGAAGTTCCATCACTGAGCTTCACAATCATCAGTTACAAAAAAAGAGCAGAATCGTTTGATGTAGAACTTTCTTGCTTATCATGGCGATTGAGAATTGAAGTTCTCCTGAAGGTAGGGATGAGAACAATGCTCATTTGTAACTTGATATTCACATTGTTTGGTGTTTGCACTTTTTTGTGTGCTTATGGATGAGCTTGCTCTTGGCCTCACCTTCTCCACCAGCCCCTGCTCCCCTTCTCTATGGCTCCTTTCAGCTCGGGAAAGCGGAAAAGAAAGCTCCATTAGCTAGATAAGAGACTGCTTAACACTTTATATGGGCTGGAAAGGGGGTTGCACACAGTAGGCAGGCACGTTAGGTATAAAATAGAACAAACAAATGTGACTTTATTGCCAATTATCCCAGGACATGCTCCGAATGCCAGGCTGGTCAAGCCAAGCTACTTAGGCTCACATTAGCATTCCTTCATGACAAGCGCTCCAGGTTCGGCAAAACAGGATAACGATAAGAGGAATTCCTTATTTTCTAACACGAATATGCAGTCCATGTGCCGACTCTCAATTATGTGCCAGAAGTGAAGTACGAATCTCTGGGGAGACTTGATACGACTCACAGAAGCTCTTATTCACGCCGTTTAACAGTCCATAATCAGTACCTGACTATAAAATGTTTGCGCCAAAGTCTTCTTTCTCTTTTTGGTCACATAAGTTCCCCGATAACCTGGAGCACCAGGGGGACGAGATTAATGGGGTGATGAGGTAAAGCTCAACTGGTCGCGCCTGAATCAACGTCCTGGGTTTTTTTTGTTTTTTTTTGTTTTTTTTTTTTAAAAATGTTGGAATTTGGGAGGCAAGGGACAGGCTGGGGAACGGGTTTGGCATGAGGATTTTTTTTTTTTCTAAAAAAAAGTTTGGTTTTATTGATGTTTCAGCAGCTGCAGGATCAGCACTCCTGTCAGTGCTAAAGCCACCTCTGGCGCAGTACACCACACTTCGTAATCTTCTGACAGAAGTCTGGCACCGCTGCCTGGGCGACCTTGGGTTGCTGGCAGCAACGCACAAAGCCCTCGTGGTCGCCTTGTTTATTTATCAGCTCGCCTCTGTTGTCCATCGATCATGCCTGCTGCTTTGGTTACAGAGCACATCAGAAGAAGGTGGATCGCCCAGGTGTCTTGTGTGCTGCTCCACCTTCTTTTGAAATGAAGATCAATTCAACTCCACAAAACAATCTACGTAGCTCTCTGTTCACCCCCATATTAGCATTGAAATTATTTTGGGCAAATAAATTACTTAATAGCAACAATGACAAAGGTCAGAAAGTAAAAAAAACTGAACTAATGCGTAAATGATGAAAGAAGAGATAAAACTTTTTCCAGGAATTCCATGCAATTTGGTGAAGCTGCTTTTAATAAAGTTGTCCTCTACGCAACTGACCTCTAAAACTTCACTAAATGCTGCTTTACTGTAGTAAGCCTCAGGCCAAAGGGCTTATGTGAGAATAATCTGGAACATTTTTGCTACTTAATATTTTCAGCACTTTTGAAAATCTTTTTTGTTACGACCCGGCTCGTTGGCTAGGGACCAGCAATAAGGACCGTAGCATTTTAAGTGAAAGAAAGAAAAATGTAGGTGGCAGGAGAAAACGCCTTTTACAAAGAACCCCAATATACGGCACAGTTATCCAACTTTAACAGTGACAAAGTGAAATTTATTTACAGTGAGAAGTGGTAAAACCGAATAAGGAATTATATACGGAACACACACACACAAAAACAAAAGAACAAAGCACCAAGCAGTTTGACATAAAATGGGCAGTTCCCAACTCAAACATCAAAATAAAACAAAAACGGACGTCCCGACCTGGGCCACGAAAAGAAAAGAAAACAGAAGACAAGCGAAGGCCCTGTCGACCAACACTAAAGACTTCTCCAACCGATACAGGGATGGGAGACCGCCACTTCGCCTGGTGTTTCTAACGTATGCGTAGAACAGATCGCAAAGTGTTAGCACCAGGTACGCCGAGGGGTTGGTTGGACACTCCCCGGTGCCAACGCTTTACAATAAGGGCAACTAGCAAATACCCTCACTATACGCAAGCTCATAGAACGCAAAAGCACGACCAAGACAAAGCTGCTGCCGCTGCTTCCATGGTGGTCCGCGCAGCACTTGCAGGGCTGACGTCATCCGCCGGCGGGCCTATCGCGTGCTGGCCCTGACGGACCTGTCGAAAGCCGAACCCCTATGGAGGACTGCAAGAACGGGACAAGGACCGACCGCAGTTCCCCGCTCCAAAAAAAACCTCTAGCCGTAACATTTCCTGTCATATGCTGGCATACTAAAGGCTGTAAAAATGGGTTCTTTCAAGGTTAAATCAAAGATAAAAACGCACTATAATGTGGCGCTAACCGGCAAAAACTGCGTTTGGTTGTTTATGGAGATAAGGTGTGCGTTCAACGGGAGCGGGAAACTTTATCGATTAGGTAATGACCTATTTGCATGCTTGTTAGACATTGATAACCTCTTTATTTGCTCCTTATATGGTCAATCACTGCCAGTTAGGGCTGATAATGACACCGATATAAATATACGGAAATTGCCATTTTGATAGCCTGCTTTTAAAATGTCACCGACAAGATCCTGAAAGCTGTCATTGAAATAGCAGCAATTTGCTGGGGGGGGGTTAGGAGGACCAGTTAGCATAGCAGTTATGGATATAAATTTGGCACTTTGAGTCTCATCTCCGCTACTGCTGTAACACCCTTGAGAAAGGTACTTTCTCTCATCGGTAAAATACCAGGCTGTATAAATGGGTGCGATATTGCAAGTTGCTTTGGACAAAATTGTCAACTAAGCAATGAAACAATAACAATTCAGCTGTTACAAGAATCAGACTGTGATGTTGCATCTGAGTGAATGTTTTGACTATTTTCTGTCTTTGCTTAGAGTCTGCTGGAGGGGACATTGTTGAACAAAAGAAGCGAAGGAGATGATGGGTTTGCAGAAAGCAGCGCATGACGAAACATGAGGGTTAGTGGGTGTTTAAAGTCTCACCTCATTATGTTGCCCACATCTGCCTACCATATATTTTTGGCAAGCGATGGGGTTGACAACTTAACAAAAGGAGTTGCTGCCGTACACAGATAAACACAGATCTTTCTCTTCTGTCCAGGACTCAGACAAAACACCTTTTGTTTGTCTAACTTTTAGTGCAGATGATTTTAAATGAGATTAATTCTGAATTGCACTTAACACAGCAGAAAATTGACAGCCCGAGCGAATGAGAGTTGAGCAGCAGCACATGGAGGTGGGCATCCGGACAGCATTAGCCTACGTCAGATAGCTGGCACGGGATTGGAGGCGATTGTTACCCGCAAGTGGTGCCGTAAGCGGTAGAAATACGTAGGTGGCGACGCACCGAAATGTATAGGACAAGGTAAGAGGTGAGGTTGGGTTCTTGGGAGAAATGGCAAGATTGGCAAAATGACAAGGGTATGAGGTACAGGGTAAGATTGGCATATTTACATTAATCTTAGGGAAGAGATTTTGTCTTGTACTTCTCGCCAGAAAAATTTAAACTCCGTTGATATAATCTCAGGGATCCTGTTTTCCCATATTTCCACCCATAATTCCATTTTAAATGCATGTTTTGCACTATAGTTACAGCAGCATATCTTCTTGCTAGGCGCTGGAGATGCAATTACACTTCATACTTTTTTGCTTGCTTGCTCGATTTCATTCCACCAGAATAAATGGGCAAATGTTCCAAGCGCCGTCATTCTCGCTCTCTTGAAAGCATCGTTTCTTTTCCACCGTGTCAACATCTTCTGCTGGGGCCCGTCCTGCGCAACTGTTTTCCCCCATCTGGAACAGAAAGTGCCTGTCCACGACGGCCCCCGAACCATCTTTGTGAATAATTTGCATTAGAAAAACAGTTCTGGTGTGTTTTCTCATGGAAAATGCAGCCATACGGTCAGTACATTGTATTACCTGAATGGGGGGACGGGGAAATATAGGGGTGGACAGCTAATTTAGAAACAATTCACACACGAGTCATTTCATAATGCATTCTTCTGAAGTGTTATGAGGAAGCACATGACTAAGGGTGGATGTTTGCTTCCTGGGAAGATCTAAATCACCTGGCTGGGATGCTAAGCCCAAGAGCAAACCCTGACCATCGGAGTGGGGCTGGTCATTTCCCAAGCCCATTCACGCTTGTCCAGCTCTGTGGTCTAAAAGCTCTCCTGAAATGGCACTCATAAACCAACCCAGAAGGCACATTCGCTGCATCATGATCAATGCTCAGTTCAAACGCTGTTCTCTCAAGCAGATATAATGGGGAGATGAGCGAGTTTATGTACTGTGCTTTCATTAGAGTGGTGGGCCCATTCATTCCTCAATTACCATACACCAAAAAACACAGTTTAAAGCCTAGCAGAGCTCCTGTGCGTGCCGCTCCTATAATGCTATAAAAACTTATTTTACCTAAAGTTTCGGCAGGAGGCGGCAATTTTCACGTCTCTTTGTGCACGAACACGGACCGTTTCGGCTCAGCTTCTGGACCAGATTCATCCCGCGGAAACGTCTCCTTTTGTGATGAGCGCCTCTTCGCAGCTCTTTGCTATTCCGCCACACGATATCCAGGAGAATTGTTCAAGGTTTCTTTTTTTATTATTAACAGCAGAACAGAACTGGGTCACAGCAGCACGGAGACAGGGTGTGTATAATGGTCGTACGTATAAATTTATAATGAAACGCAAGGGGAACGGTTACAGTATTTACCTTGGGTGGTTCTGCGGAAGTAAGAAATTCAGAAAAGCGACTAGATGGTCCGTCATTTTCAAGCGATGTCGTGTTTTCAGCAGAAGACATTTCGGTCAACCACGAATTCTCAGGCCCGAACATTCGTCAAACCTAATCTCTTTTTAAGAAATGTTTAAAAGGTGACGAAAACCCTAAGATTAAAACGTGCAACTTCTGTTGACGACATCAGGATTCGGAAAGCGTGCGGAAGGCGGTAAGGCAATCGGACGCCAACACGCGACTGCATAAAATGAAAAATAAAACGGTTCTGTCTGCAAGCTGTGCCTGCAGAACACAGAGAATTGAAATGTATCCCAGAATTCCCCAGCAGCAGAACACTGATGCACTTCCCTGCACTGAAAATAAAATGAGAAATCGCGCTGAGTCAGAGTTTTTTCGAGAGGAGAGGAGTGCAGCCGCAGCAGGCCTGCTCAATCTTCCTCCAGCACATCTCTCCCCCGTGGAGAACGCCACACACGAGGCGAGCCTGAAAATAAACATACAAATAAAATAAATGTTCTTCCAGTTTCCTTGCTTCCTCCTCGAATCTCCTAGGGTTTCGATATAACTGGCTCGATGACACCGGGGCTTATTTACATCTTTCCTTTATGTAATTCTCAGCCACATAAACTGGTTTCTCATAATTATTCACACGTGGACTGGATGAGACCCCCGTCTGACAGCCTCCCGACAGCAAGTTTAGAATGAAAACGTTCAGCACCGTTGAAGAAACCCACCCGGGTTCTGATCTCCACCTTGGTTGGTCACGGTTTTTACCCTGAATTGGTACCGTAAAAAATACCCATCTGCATAAGTGAATAAAAAAATTACGAGCACACTAGTCGATGAACGCAGGTCAGGATGGTGGTTAAGGATCGTCCAGAAGAGTAATGAACTCAGGGTCTTTGGTCACGTGCAGCTGCCTGTCTGGGGATCAACATCAGGATCAAACTTCATCCCGCAGCAACCTGCGTGTGCATCTCCTTCTGGCCTCGGAACCAATACGCCCCCCGATCAACCCCCCCGCCCGGGAGACGCGAACGGGAGCGCGACGTCGCATTTGTCATCTCCCCGGCGCTCACGGAGCGCAGACACAAAGGCTCGGCTTCCTCGTGCCCCCGCAGCTTTGATGCCTGACACCGCAGCCAGGCAGAAGAAAGCAGCGGAACCAGAGTTGTGCGCATTGTGCAAACCTTTCATCAACACCCTTCCCATCAATAAATAAACACATATAATCGCTGCGCACGCGTCACGCCTCATTGCCAGATGAGAAGAACGCAACAAAAACCGAAAAGGCAACGGTGATGCCGCAAACAGCGGCTGCACGCGAACAAAAAAAAACCGCGCGACACCACTCGAGGTGTACACCATGCCTCCGTGCTCCTTTTCATATATTCCGCACCTCACGTTCCTATTGGTGGCTTTCCTCCTGGTTTAAAGCAAAAGGGTTCGGTAAAGTTGACCGGGTGCTGCACTCAAGCCTTTGGCTATGAGATGTTGCTCAGTTAAAGGCTGCGCTGTTGTTCGGCATTCTGTAGCAGGCAGTTGCGCAGATCCAAAGCCTTTAATAAGCTGATTTAATAAAACGTACGGGTTAAGCAGTGAAGTGCCCTTGATAATATGCCAAATTAATATGTTAGTGCTGTTTTGTATGAATGCCTGCTCTTCTTTTAACTACGCTCTAATTAGTTTATGTTCTTTTAATATAATAAAGTAACCTACATTTTGTTAGACTGCATTGCATAACTTTACCAAAAAAAAAAAAATTAAAAAATTTTAAAAAAACAATATTATATCAGGCCAGATTTTTACGGTTATTGTGGATTGGGCTGGGGATGTGTGTCTCTGGGTAAATTGTCCCGTTGTCCCTGCGCTGTTGTGTAACACAAACTACACCCACACGCAGCCCGTGCAGCCCCATTCCATTTGCTGTGCTGATGTTTCACCGTGTCCTTGACAACAACACTGATCCTGTTAGTATTTGTTAGAAACTCCCTGCCCAGGGTTGAGGCAAATACAGTGACTGAAAGTAATAGGATGGCTGGACTGGGGGACGGACGGATGGACGGATGGACAGGCAAGCAGGCAGGCAGGCAGCTAGACAGATGGATGGATGGATAGATAGACAGAGCTAACCATCAGGTTAAAGGTGTGTAGCGTACTGCCAGCGTACTGCAGCCTTAGTAGCAGCTCTCGCATGGCCTCTTTGACAAGGTCAGAGATTTTCAGGTAATCGCCTCAAAACGGCAAGTAAACGTTGCCATGAAAACCTGAAGGCTGAGTACCGCGTGCTGTTCACCTGGAGAACGCCTCATTCTCCATGCAGTGTTTCAAAGGGAATCCGTGCTCCCAGTTGGCCTTCTCCTCAGCTCCCTGTGTAATGCTCACCGTAGCCAGGAAATCGGAGGAACACAGCAAAGCACTTGGACGTTAAAACCCTGACATCCACAAAGGTCGTCTGAAGATGGAGCTTGGCCAGGAGGAGGGTGAGACGTAGAGCAGGGGGCTCAAACTGAAGCCTGCTGTTAAAGATGACTCGAGGGAGATTAAACTGGGGCTGTTTCCACCCCTGAGAGGTTTGGTGGGAGACGTCAAGCCGCAGCTTTAAGGAGCTGAACAACCTCAGGATGTCAGCCACACCAAAGAAAAACCCAGAAAGGAAATGGAAGAGTTGGCTTTGAGATCATGTGCCGCTTAGAAAAATCCCCAAAGTTACAGGACTGGCACTTTTCAGCGTTCTTCACGAGCAGCACCTTGCGATCTTCCCGCTGTACCTGCATGGAAGAGGTGACCTAAGGAGGGCGCTGGCCTGAAACAGCCACCTGAAGTGTTCTGGTGTGATTTAGGTTTTGACCGGACCTCCCCTGCTGCATCCCTGCACTTCTAGCGATTGCCGTCTCCAAACCTGGGGAGATCAGCTTCCTTCAAAGTCCAACAACCGACTTTATTTTGAATTAGAAAACAGAAAACAGCCCAACAGGCACTGCTGCTTCAACAAGGAACACTGCTTGCAAAGACAACGGTCAGCATTTAGGAGCGAGGGCCTTGACTTGTGGTTGAGGATGACTTTCTCCTCCTCTTGCACCTTCTCCCCTAAGAAAAGAGAGGCGGTGCTTTCAACCTGTGGCCCCCAAAGGGGTCTGTAGAGACACACAACTTGAAAGCCTATTCCTCTTACTACAGCATTACTTTCGCTTCCTCTCAGATGGGAAACCTGATAGGATCAATCAATCCGTCAACCCCCCCCCCCCACCAACCCAAGCCCCTCTCCTTTATCAATATCAACAGTTTTCCTTTATCTGGTGTAAGTCTCTTGCTCCCAGGCACACAAGGTTAAAGTTGTTATAATTCAAATCCGTCGCAAAAGTCTTCATAAATGCTGGGTTTTTTAATCTATATTTTAGTCTTGCACTGGGAGACAAAAAAATAACAGATTGAAGGAAATAACAACCAACTGCAAAGTATGCCATCCGCAATTTGAATTGGTAGCGAGAGAAGGGGGAAGAGGAGGAAAATTTCCATTTGCATTCGGCTAATGATAATGACCCCATTTCTGGAGTGTTTTACTGTGACTTATTCCACACAAGCACACAAATTGCCATTTTTGTGCTCCAAAAGGGCAACAGAGCTGTGCCCAAAACATTTCTCACCATTGCTCTTTCCAAAACCGGGCCCTTTATTTTTCTCCATGACAATCCAAAAGTACCCAGCTGACATGACATAAAAATAAATAAATAAATAAATAAATAATTGCCAAAATTGGATTTTACAAACGAAAAAGTAAATGTTCTTGGGGTTTTTATAGGGAAAAAGGAGACATAAGTGCTGCCCAACACAAAATGTACTAATCTTGAAAAAAACTCGATATGCAAAGGAATAAGCATCACTATTTGGAGGGTTAACAAGCAAAACAACATTGCTTTGCAGGAAAGGGACGTTTTTCATGAAATTTAGGGCCCAGCCTGGCAACTTGTTCCGTTATTTATGGAGTCGTAACATGGCGGTGTAAAAGGAGAGAGCCTTCAGAAAGACAGAGGACGGGCAAATGTTCTTGCCAAGGGAATGCGGACAATGGCGTTCTGTTCCCAAGGCCCCAAAGTTTGATCAGGAATTTACATTGGATTCTTAAACACGAAAATTTTACCCCAGAGATCCATCGTAAAACGTAATCCCAATTCCTCATAGTTTCTGCACGACAGCCAAGGGCTGCAAGGCAGAGAAATCTGCGCTGGGAAAAGAAGGGACACCATTTCATGGTTTAGTCGGCATCGGGGACATAAAGCGATTTTCTCAAAGTTCTGTACCGCAAAGTCAAAATTAAGATGTAACACTCAAGTGTTTTTGCATGAATAGCATTAGCGCTAAGGACCGCCATGCTAGCAAGTGTGGGTACAGTCAAGGTTGTTTTGCTCATATACAGTGGTGACGAATATATTTCTGAATATATTACCTCTGCTCCTTTGACTAAATGCGGTATTCAGGGTGGCAATGTCCACGAACTGACATTCTTGAATTGAAATATGGAAAAGGGCCGAATTTGCGATCCCGAGGTGTGCTGCACACTCTTTGCAAGCGGTATCTCTGGACCTGTCAACACAATTGACCGTAAAGGAGCTAATCTGAACGCTCGGCCGAAAGAGCGGCAACCCTTCAGCTGCTTTAAGAACTCCTGTGCCCCCAAGCCTTTCTACATTCTCCCGAGGAACAACTCCTCTGCAATGAGCCCTGACCCTTAGCTGTATCTGTAGCTTCACAGGATGGACCTGACAAGCTCTCGCCAGGCCATAGTGTGTATTATTACACACATACATGCATGTACATTTAAAAATATATGATGGACTAATACCAGACAAGTAACTTGTCCCAACAGTGTCCAATTACAGTGGTGAAAGCTGTGCCGGTTTACTTTTCATATTTCCCGATGATTCATGAAAAATTCTGTTTTGAGATAAATTCAAGGCAACGGAGACTAAATTTATTGGCAGGCCTAAAAGGAGAATTGGAGACCCGAGCATCGGGGGGTGTATCTGCAGACCAGTGCTTGAAGAGGAGGCACCTGACTGTCTAGACAGGAGAGCTGAGGTTTAGTTGAAAACCTTAGAACTGCAGAATTACACACAGACGTGATGAGCAGAAAAATACATGCAAGCAAATGACCTCAGCAGGGCCAGGTGTGAGTCCAAGCAGTTTAACTGTAATACCAAAATTGCACTGCTAGACAGAAAATGAAAATGTCACTTTCTGAGTCTTTGTTTGAAGCTTTAGATCCACAATCCTGACACTACAAAGATGTAGCAGGCCAATTAGTGGGAAATTTTACATTGTTAATACATTTCCGGCAAATCGTGTGTGGGGGGGGGGGGGGGTATCATCTCAAAGTCATCTCAGTGTCACCAGAAGAATTAGAAACGGATCTGCTTGCTAGCAAGTATTTGGGTCAGTGTCTCCCTGAAATTTCCTACGGGTGAAATAAAACGTCACGCATTATAATCCAAAAAGCAAATCCCTTTCGCGCGCACACACACACACACACACACACACACACACAAAAAAAAAACATTTTTCTATCACGGCGCCTCTACACAGCAGTGTGCATCCTGGGATCTCTCTGTTGTTTCTGCTGAAGAGGGGTTGGTCCAACGCATAGAAAACCATCTGTTCCTCCTGACTGAGACGCTGGCATACTTAATAAACAATGTGACATGTCTATATATTACACCTTCGTTTGTGTGTTCTGCTGTTCCTGCAAGCCTCTGTGAACCGAAGCTTTTGCTTCTGCATTAATGTTATCCTTTATTTTCCAGATGTCTTTGTTCAAGGCAAGCCACAACATTTTGACAGCAAGAAACCCATATATATGCTGCGCTTTTATTCAGGATGACTATGTTACTCAAGAGCGGAGATTCAAACCAAGGACCTTCCCTTTGCAAGGTCGCACCCCTGACCGTTAATGCCGCATTTTTGAGGTGTCCCTCCTGCACCAACATCCTACTCAACACTTCCTGCTCCTCGGTCCTTTTGACCGTCACAGCAAATAAAGCCTTAACCAGCTAGTGTGTAGCTCTGATTTCCCAGTTTAACCCTGAACAAAGGCCATCCTTCAGTGGAATTGCCCCAAGTGGAAAGGCATCATCCACTCCCTGTAGCCCCTCTTTCACCCTTATCTCCTCTCACTCTGTTCCTGTTGTGCCATCCTGTCTTTTTCCACTTCCATCTCCTGGGAATGAGTGTGCTCCTCCCATCAGTGCGACCTTGAGCTTCGAGCCCTGCACTGCATCTCGGCAGGGATGCAACCTGGAGAAACACGCTGACCACTTCAGGCAGAAAGCGGGCACCGTGAGGCTCCCCACTCATTTCCATCTTGCACGACGACAGCAGAACGTTTGGTCAACAGGCCCAGATGTCATTGCTTTCCGAGGGGTCCCTCCTGCTCCCACCTTGTTGATGGTCCGCTTTGTGTTGCATATCTGTCACTCAATAACCCAATTAGGAATATAATGCACCCAATTTGCCTCATTGGCAAGAGTTGAATTGCAGCATGGAAAGTTATTAAAACCCACCTTAGTTCCTCTCCCGAGTCTTGGCCCCTCGGTTATTATCTGGCTGGAAGACGGACGGTGCTGAATGGTACATCTTGTCAGGAACTAATAGCTTTGGGAAATGGTGCCGGGATATTACTGCACAGCCATGTCCCGCTCTTTCACTGCTGAACATGTATGGCAATGAGATCATACCGCCCCTGACGTACACCTGTCCTCTTGGTGGTAGACGGTTTCATGGAGATGGCCTCTGGTGGGTTCTACTCCCAACGATGGGATGCTCTAAAACAGCTTAACAAGGGGAGTATGCAGTGGGTTTAATGGAAATGGTTGAACTTCACACCGAACCCAGTCATGCTCATAAATATTGCTCATTCCCTTCCCACAGTCCTTGAGTTTTCAGTCATCTGGCCGATGCACAATGCAGCTGTAGTTATTTTCATGTTCCGTTTTGTCTGGTTCCAGGCTGAGCATTTTCAGGAAAGAAATAACGACACTATTTCACGGCGGTTCCGTTCTCCTCCTCATCTCTGCAGGCCCTCTTCCTCTGAAACGGTGGCCCTGAATTAATGATGTTGTTAACACGTCCCATTTGGCTGAGGGAGCAAAGACACGCCGTCGCCGTTTGTCATCCAATGGCAGCGGAAGCCGAGCACCCCGGGCTGGTCTTTTTTTCCTCCTTTGTTTGCTTTCTCTGCAGCTATCAGCTTGTTTTCTCTCCTTGGCCAGCAAGGCCAGCCTCAAATTCACCAACAGCTCTTCTCAGAAGCACAGAAGCTAAGCCTGAACTTCCCAACACAAGTTCCTTATGGCTTCATGCACCACAAGTTGGTCCCAGATTGTTCCGGAGGCCCACATGCTTGTGTTTTCACAGCGCTGCGGGCCTCCTGTTCCTTGGCGGTCAGCGCCGCACTGGCACTTGGCACATTGCTTCTTCATCCTTAGACAGGAATCTTCATCCCCACCGATAGACAGCTTTAGCCTTTCCCGCTGCTAATCGCTAACACTGCCAGACCTCTGAATCACATTGCTGGCAGTGCAATCGTTCGGTCCGTCTCTCTGGCCCATCCTTGCATGGAGGAAGCCCTCGATTCTGCCTCCCAACCTTTGAAATGCTTACATTGCAGGTCCTTAATAAATGATTCATTAGCACATCTCCTTGCACTTAGTTACCTGTTCGCAAAGCCACAAAGCAAAGGAACAGCGCAGCAACTTGATGGGCCACGATCAATAATGCATGCGTTAGACATCAACCATATTTTATCTCCAAAGGCATAATGTAAGCATGCTTGTATGGCAATACTTTCTAAAACATGGGACCGGATGTGTTCCGGTAACCTCAGTTCAACACAGTCATTAGCAACATTAGCTATTGCCCTCCCGTAGCCAAGTCGAATGCTTCCACGGCACATCGCAGACAATTTTCGGTGATACTTGTTTTTTTTTTTGTTTTTTTTAAAGATAGAAGAGGCTTCCCTGGGATTCTACAGCTTATGTGGGATGCATCAAAGAATCAGATTTATTGGCCAAGTATGCTCACACATGCAAGGATTTTGGCTTTGGTTCTCAGTGTCTCTCAGTGTACTTTAAGACAGCGTATATACATACAAACATACACTGCCTGGCTAAAAAAAAGTCACACACTCTAATATTTCGTTGGACCGCCTTTACCTTTGATTATGGCACGCATTTGCCGTGGCATCGTTTCGATAAGCTTATGCAATGTTACAACATTTATTTCCGTTCAAAGTTGCATTAATTTTTCGCCAATATCTTGTATTGATGATGGGAGAGTCGGACCGCTGACTCGTGTTAGACCTCTCTTCGAGCACATCCCAAAGATTTTCAGCGGGGTCAAGGTCTGGACTCTGTGGTGGCCAATCCATGTGTGAAAATGATCCCTGAACAACTCTTTCACAATTTGAGTCCGATGAATCCTGGCACTGTCATCTTGGAAGAAAAAAATCCATTGATGGAAAAACCTGCTCATTCAGTATATTCAGGTAGTCAGCTGACCTCATTTTTTGGGCACATAACGTTGCTGAACCTAGACCTGACAGACTGAAGCAACCCCAGATCACAACACAAAGTTAAATCCAGGTGCTGACTTTTTTTTTTGGCCGAGCAGCATACATGTCCAAAGAGATGCATGACAGTGTAAGAATAAATATTCTAAGGGAGTAATAAATATTACAAGGGTTACATTGCACAGACTAACAAATAAGTCAGCCGTTCATGAACTTAACAGCGTGCGTAAAGTTATTGTATCTTCTTGTTTTGGTGCACAGGGATCTATAGCGCCTGACAGATGGTAGAAGTTCAAAAAATCTGTGGCCTGGTTGAGAGGGATCTGTGATGATTTTCCCTGGCCGTTCACTCATTCGGGAGGAGTACAGGTCCTGGAGGCGGGGCAGTCGAGCAGCAATGATCTTTTCGACAGACATGACTATTTGGTGTAGCCTGTTCTCGTCTTGTTTGGTAGTTCATCCCAACCAGACTGTGACTGAAGAGCTGAGAACAGATTCGGTGACTGTTGCATGGAATTGGATCAGCAGCTGTTCTGGCAGGTCGAACTTCTTCAGCCGGTGCAGGAAGTATATCCTGTGCTGGACCTTTTTGATGATGGACACTGTCGGTTTCTCTCTTTAAATTGTGAGAAACTGTAAATCCCAAGGCCTCCCTCTACACCAAGGATCCTTTGAAGTGTGGTCCTTGGTGTAGAGGCAGAAGATCAGTGGGAAGAGCATGCATTCCTGCAGAGCACCAACTGTGCCAACTGTACAGGAGCTAGACATGACCTTCCCCAGTTTTACCTTCTGCTTCCAGTTTGTTGTTGATCCACTGGCAGGTACAGTAACTTGGGCAAGTTTATTATGGAGGATTTCCGGGATGATGGTGTTGAACGATGAGCTGAAATCTACAAACAGCATCCTTGCATAAGTTCCTGGATTATCCAGGTGTTGCAGGTCGTAGTGGAGACCCATGATGACTGCATCATCTACTGACCTCAATAGGCACACTGAATGGGATCCAGTAGGGGACCTGTAATGTCCTTTAGATGGGCCAGCATCGGTCTTTTGAAGGTTTTCATGACCACAGTAAAACACATTCAGATCTTCAGCCAGCTGATGATTCGCCACAGTCTTGCAGGCCTTTCCACACTGATGCAGGGTCTTTGGCTGAGAAGTTGTTTTTCAGCTTTTCGGAGTAACTCATCTTAGCCACTCTGATTTCCTTTGTCAAAGTGTTGCTGGCCTGCCTGTACAGGATTTTGTCCCCACTTCTGTAGGCTGCTTCCTTGTCGAAGCTGCCTAAACTTGGCTGTGACTGCTGTTTGTCATTGCCGGACTTCAGCCAAGTCTTTGTGGGAATCTACATTTCCTTGCAGAAGCTGATGTAGGGGGTCACAGCATCAATAAGGTCATCTAAGCCAGCAGTTGCATCCTCAAAAACCCTCCAGTCAGTTCAGTCAAAGCAGCCTTGCCTCGCTTGTCCATCTTCTCACAGTACAGACCACAGGCTTGGATTTTAATTCCTGCATGTTTGTTGGGAGAAGATGAATCAAACAGTGAAGAGAGAGTCTCAAAGGTGCATGGGGGACAGTCTCTAGTGGGACACTTAATGTGCTGCCTAAATCTAGGCAGTTCTGTTAAAATCCCAGAGAATGATCGGAAGGGAATTTCCGTATTTTTGCTCCATGCTGGTGATCTGGTCACACAGGCTTAGGGTGGGATGTAAACACCAACCAGAAATTAATGAAGAGAACTCTTGCAGGGAGTAGAATGGCTTAGAGTTAAGGAAAAGTGTTTCTGCATTGAGGCAACTCATTTTCCTTAACACCGTGAGAGCCGTACACCAACCTTCATCGATATAAAAACAAATTCTGCCTACTTTTGTTTTCCCTGTTGATGCCGGCGCGCGCTCCGCTCTGTAAAGCTGGAAGCCCGGCAGATGTAAAGCGCTGTCCGGGATGGATTTGCTGAGCCAGGTCTCCGTGAAACACAGGGCGGCAAAGTTCATCCATTTTATTGCTTAAAGAGCAGAGATTTGCCAGGTGTACGCTCGGGAGCGACGTTCAAAATCTTTGCTGCTGGAGCTGGACAAGTGCACTGACACGTTTCCCCCTTTTTACCCCCCGATTGCTTTTTACATCTCCTACCGAGAGCTGGGGACCAGATAGAATGTCCGTAGAAATTTCCAGTTGAGGGAAAACTGGCATCGGAATACTGGAAGTGAACTCCCGAATACGTGCGAGTTCGTCTCTAGTGTGTTTGCGTTAGCAGAAGAAATGATGGGACAAATAAACAAAAACAAAATACAGGAGAGTACAAGACCGAGGCGTCCATCTGCGACGTCATCATAGATTGGTGTTACAGTCTGAAAGTTGATACACGGCATCTCCGCTTAGCGGTGAGGCTGAAAATAAAGGCTTAAAGCTCAGTTAATGTGTTTGTGTTAGCATTTTGTCTACGCTTTCCTATAAACCTGCAGTCCCCAACCACCGGGCCATGGAGCGGTACTGGGCTGTGGATCATTTGGTACCGGGCCACACAGAAATAACAAAAAACTTTTTATTTTATTTTATTTCTATTTTATTGACTGTTTTAAAAATATCCTAAGATCGCCACAAAAGCATTGAAAACCCTGCTTCCATTTCCAACATCCTATCTTTGTGAACAGTGACAGCAACCAAAACGAAATTACGGAGTAGACTGGACGTAAGGAACACACTTCAGGTGTCATCGTCTCCCATTATCTCCAATCACCCCTAGATGGGACCGTCTCGGTGCAGGGAAACAAGCTCAGCGCTCCCACTGATTCTGCATTATGGTGAGTTGTATTTATTATGCACTTTATTATGCTTTATTATGTGCGCGTGATAGCCGGTCCATGGAAAATCGTCTTACATGAAACCGGTCCATGGTGCAAAAAAGGTTGAAGACCACTGCTTTAAACTGATCAAACCACATCCTCAGTTCCCTCCTATACTACCTTCTTTGTCTAAGCCTACCTAATAATCTTCTTCTTCTTCTTCTTCTTCTTCTTCTTCTTCTTCTTCTTTATCTATTGGCTGCTCCCGTTAGGGGTCGCCACTGTAGATCAACTGTTTCCATTTCTTCCTGTCCTCTGCATCTTTCTCTGTCACACCAACCACCTGCATCTCCTCTTTCACCACATCCATAAATCTCCCCTTAGGTCTTCCTCTTTTCCTCTTGCCTGGCAGTTCCATCCCTAGCATCCTTCTCCCGATACATCCAGAATCTCTCTCCTCTGCACATGTCCAAACCAACGCGATCTCGCCTCTCTGACTTTGTCTCCAAACCGTCCAACCTGTGCTGACCCTCTAATATACTCATTCCCAATCCTGTCCATCCTCGTCACACCCAATGCAAATCTTAACATCTTTAACTCTGCCACCTCCAGCTCTGCCTCCTGTCTTTTGTTCAGTGCCACCGTCTCCAACCCATATAGCACAGTAAGCCTACCTAATAATAATTAGCTCAATTCGGAACAAATTTTGTATCCTTTATTATTATCTTGCTTGTCATTCTACCGGATGAGCAAACATAACCAAAAGGTTGGTGGTTCTGAGCCCAGCAACAGACCGTGCTGAGCAGCGCTCCTAGCGCACGTCAGTGAAATATCCAGCTCGGTGATTCTGTAGCCGTACTCTATCAGCTAAGCGTCAGATAAAAGCCTTCGCAGAGCTGTTTTGTAATTGTGAAGTATCTGTTTCTTCCGCCCGTCATTTCAAAAGCCGCTAGCAGTCGCGTAAAACGCACATCTGGGCCAAAAAAATCAGTGTCTGTATAAATAACAAGAAAAATCCCCTGCTTTTAGTAATCGACATGGGGCTATAAATAGGTGAGGATGTAGGTACAATATGTCTTCCCACGGTATTGTCGTGATACTAAATACTTCAAGTACAAGCAAAAATGCTCAGCAGAGCCTAAGCAAGCAGTCGATACGTGCTGCTGGCTGCAGGAAGGATCGATATGGCCTGGGATTCATATTCAGTGGCATAACTCGTGTATTGACTCGTGTTAGACCATTCCTGGAGGGGATAGGGGTCCCAGTCCTGAGATCCCCCCTCCCCCACCCTGCTGAGTGAAGCTGCCACTAAGTAAGTTCCTTACCCTCCAGACTAACTCACTTATCTGGTAGTGCTCTGACTGCTCGGGGGCGAGTGCTGCTGTGTGTCTGTGTGGAGAGGCGGGGGGTCTCTTACACATTCTTCACAGGAAAGGCCAGGGGCTACGAGTCACACCGTTAGCAGGGGGTAAACTCAGATAGACCCGGGTGAGTAATTGTGTCCTGCCCTTGTTGAAGTGGCAGTGCACTGGTGCAATTTGCAGCTCACCTGCTGGGTGTTGGCAGGGTTCGAGGGAGGGTGGGTCGAGGGCGCCTGCGATTGTTCCCAATATTTCCAGAGATATTCATGATCTTTACCGCGTGCGTACGCTCAAGATTCGTGGGCTGCTGTCATGCTCTCGCACAGGATTTCCGGCAAAATGAAGTTGCCTTGGGCTTCCGAACCGTACGCATGCATTTCTCTGCTAATGGTGGAGCGGGTGGGCGATTTATCAAAGGTCTGGAACCAGCAGCCTACCATCGCTGGCACTGAAGTTCACTTGGCGCAATCCCACCTGACCAACTGGACCAGGGAGCTGATCCGACATGGCCACGTTGGCAGGGGTGCCCAAGTGAAACTGCCATCACCCATCAGGGGAGAAATGCGACTGGTGACCGTAAAAACGGGCCCTCGCCGTCCTTCCGTCTCATTAGCGCCCGTGCCATCTGCAGTTAAATCCTCCCACTGATGCCGCTGTCCCCATGAGGCGGTGCGGTACGACACAGGACAGCACGGAACTGTGCCACACCCCGGCCCGGTCACTGTGAGCACCAGGCACCGAGGAGCAGCTGCCATTTTTCTTGCTCGCATTCACAAGGGATATGGGTCCGGATCTTATTCTCTTTACAAAATTGCCCGGTAAACGCAAAGCTGCGACTGCCAGGTCTCCGAGCAGCAGAGCTCAATTCCGGCGCATTGTGCTCTTATACGACACGGGCCGCGATTTTAAAGTGCGTTTTTTTTTTTGTTTTTTTTTTCCACCAGCATGGTAAATTTCTTTTTTAAAGAATGAGAATGAAGGTGGAAATTGCAAAATGCTGCCACTGTCATGCGGAAAAGGTTGAGTTGCCTAAAGCGGCCACCGAACAAGATTCCAGAGAGATTTATGCAGCTTTTAACGTTTCACTTATGTCATTTCCCATTAAGAGGAACAGACAGCTGTGTGCGGAGACAGTAAACAGTTTAATCAGACGACTTTACGCTTGTAAATGACGCCCCTGACAGACTCGCGCCGCTCCGGTTTCACCCTCTCATGGCTCCGTGATCAATACGTCGCCATTTGGGCCGGCAGTAATTCGTCGGGTTGTTGTGCTCGAGGTCAAAGGTGAAAGTGCAGAGGGTCAAGGCTGAGTCCGGTGCCCCAAAAAGCGAGAGTTGCACAAGTAAAGTTTACAATAAAGGGAAGACCCGCAGCGTTCTCAAAGTGTCCATATGACGTCTTGTGCACTCACAGTTCAGGTGCCGTGTCAAAGTTTACTTTTTTATTTATTTTACTATTTTTAGAGCATTTCATGCATGCCATAGGAGAAAGGATTTTACTGACACGTTGGCCGATGTACGAATAACTATAGCTCTGCTTTAACATCACTCCCTGTGAAACCCATCAGCTGCCCCCCACAGTCGTGCAAAGATGAATAATTGAACGAGACGGAGCACGAAAACAGCTGTGACGGGAAGAAGGAAATGTTAAAGTAGCGGCACATCACCGCACATTTGGAGATGAGGTGAGGACCGCGGAACCTTCTAGGAGAAGCGGCATGGCTGTGAGTTTCCCTTTAAAGAATTAATGAGCGCCTTCAATGGGGTGCGCGTGCGGAGCAGAGCCCGGCGAGAAGCGCACTCCCATTACGCTTCTGCAGCCATTTCGCAGTGCAGAAGGAGCTGGTTTGGCCAATTACACGATCTGGAAAATGTCCACGGAGCCCCCCCCCATCACCCCCCCCCCCCTTCTGTTTGTGGGGTGCCCCCCTTATGTGCCTGGTTTTGTGTCGAATTAAGCACATTACACAAAAGGCGTTCTGTGAGGGGAACCGTTTTTCCCCGGTTTTTTCGCTTTAATGAGTTTTCACCCAAACCCCAGTGCTTGAGGGAGGTGGGTAAGGCGTGGGGGGGCAGGAAGGGGTGGGGCTCCTATTTCCATGTTACATTCCTGCGCAAGTCCTGCCGCGAGGGTCTTTGAAGACGGATCCCTGGTGTGTTTGAACACGTCCCTCCCCGAAGAAGCGCTCTTCATAACGCACATAATACATTTTTAGTTTCTTCCTGCTGAACATATTTTCGCTTCTGTTCACGGAATCCCTGCGCGTACACATCTCTCTTTTGTCCGCATGTTGCGGGGGTTTTCGAGGCCTCGTGGTGCTTTGCGGTTGTACTACTTGGTCCTTTGACCCGGTTGAGGGTGTGCTAATGCAAACAGCTCCCAAAACGGCAGCAGGCAGTAAACTGAACCGGAATGTGAATGTGAAGCGCTACAGTGCTGCGGTCTCTGCTGGCGCCTTCATGGGGGGGGGTCGGGGCACAGACAGGTTCGTACCTCCTGGTCCAGGTCGGGTTCATACCAGGGCACAGTTCCCCTCTATGGTTTGGTCATGAGTTGGCATTCTGGACCAGGGGGCCACTTTTCCCCTCTGCCGGTCAGTATTCGAAATCTCTAGGTTCAACGTTGTTATTGATCATAACTGAAACATTTTCAGCTGTATGAAGAGAAAAAAAAATGTCAGGGATTTTCTTGAAGGTCAGACATGAAGGAAGGTACAAATACCCCAGCTCCACGTGTGCTGGCATCCCTGTGATGGTTTTGTAGCTGTGTTTCAGGCTTACCGATCAGCATGTATTTTTGTTTATTTTAACTGAACCTCCAAGTAGCTGTAAATGTCATAACTTCAGATATTGTGAGGTCTCACAATGCAGCAGTTGATTCACTCACCGGTGCTCAGTGTTTTCATTCTGACAATGATCTCCACAAGGCAGGACCCCCACCCCCGAACCACAGCAGCTGTATTTCTGAGCGACCTCTGCCTCCAAGAAGGCAATTTCAGGCTGCTTTACTCCGTTTTCCATTGATTTCCACAAGGTTTGCACAGCGACAAGGCTCTTTTTGGAGCTAAGCGGGTGGTTCTGGCAGAAAAAAGCCTACAGTGCTTTGTTGTGACGACAGCGATGATGCAAAACGGGCTATCGGGGAAGAGTTCACCTTCTTGCAATTTTGAAAGAAGACATTGGGATCTTCATCTGTTTTGGGTCGGTGAGGTCGAGTTTTTCTAAAGTTACTTTTAGAGCAGGGTTCGACACCGGTTAGGGCCATCTCTTCCCGAGCTGAAGGTCCACGGCTTGAATCCATATTCCTGCTGCGGTGCCTTTGGTCGACAGCTCCAGTTAGAATAGTCTGTTTTTTTAAATTGACGAAAAAATTCCAAAGTGGTTTTTTTTTTTTACAAACTGAGAATTTTCACAAAAGTGTTAACGTATGAAGGTAGTAGGTTGACCTCGAAGTTTTTGAAAAGAAAAGCACCAAAGGCCACTGGGTCTTTGGGGAAGCCAAGGGAATAACGCTGTAAGGAATCTGACCGCACTCCTGTCCAGGCTCCGTTGCGGCCCTGACACACTGGGCTCGCATCTTCACATCTTGAATTGCAGGTTATCTACAGTGTAGTTTTAAAATAAACTTCATAACAGCGTTCAGGTGCACATCAGGGTGCGCGTATGACTAACCGCAGCTCCACTTCAGAGTGGGCAGGACTAGGCTGGGTGCTAGTGTCAGACTGTCTGTTGCCCTTGGTTACAATATCTACCACTGCATTTATACGACCCCGAATCGCGAGTGAGGTCAAGCTGGGGTCAGACTCCCATTCTTAAAGAGAAGTGCCTGAACTAAGCTGGTCAATCCACTCACTTGGCCCATATAGTAATGAAATGTTGCTTCCCGTCCAGGTTGCCGTGTAACAATCCCAGAATGCTCCGTGGAATCTCGCTCTCTCCCACGCAGTGTCTCTACAAACATTTTCCCCCTAAGAAATGGCTGCTTGCTGATGCCCAGATTGCTAATTGTGCCTCGGCATCATTCTGGAATAGCGGGATTGGTGCTCGGTGGCTCTCCCGTCTGTACATCTCTGCGTCCTGCTCCTAACAGCGGACATCCAAGTCTCGGGAAATCCAGACTGCTGCGGTTTCCGGCCACATCGCGGTTTTGCGTGCCGTCACTCGGGCTGCCGGTGGCACCTCCGTCGCATCCCGGCACGGCCCACACGTGTGACGGAGGTCGACGATCGCGTTATTATTTTATCATTTCCTCGCTGAGCTCCCACTAACAGTTATGTTCTAGCAGAAACCCCTGAGGACCCCGATCACGGCCGCTACGCTGGTGGCGCGGGGGGTGGGAATTTGAACCAGCAACCTACAGGTTATAAATCCATGGCGCAGCAGGCTATTGCTTTGAGTCACCACACCTGACAAATGTGTTCAGCATGAACCGTCGGGACCCCATATACTTATGGAAAATATTTATGGAAAATAAATATGGAAAATATTTACAAAATTACCCAGCTGTTTAATTAAAGTTAAATTACTGTAAGTAGCTTAGCATAGAAACCTAATATATTGTAAGTCGCAGCGGAGAAAGAGAAACGAATGAATTATCGCAATAACCAGGGAAAACGCGATTCTGCTTTATTGCGATTCTGCAGCATTTTTCGGCAGGCCTGGTGCGAAGAAGACCCCGTTCTCCTTGGCCCGCTGCTCGCTTCCACTTTCTTTCCGCTCCTCCCTGCCAGTCTCGCCGTGGCGCAACCAGAGTAAAGCCAAAGTCTCTGAACTATACCGGGCCTACAGCACACAGCGCCATACCCATCTCTGTTCGGCCACCCCGACGGCCACTTCCCGGACCGCGCGTATTGCGTACAGCAGACAGAGGCCACAGGGTTCAGGTGCCGTGCCAGAATTAAAAGACTTTTGTAGAGGCCCAGTCGATAAAGCTGCCAGGAACTGCACCGTCATCCCATCCGCATATTAAAATTCGGTGCATGATTTATTCCACGCCGGCGACGGTCCTGGCGGGGGCGTTTTCTCCCCTCCGTCAAGCTGCCCCCAGTACTAGTGCTACAATGTCAAAGCGCTGGCCTTGTGACTGAATGATTTGAATGCCTAATGAGGTGTGAAGTTTATTTGTTCCTGCGAGGTTTGCACATTATGCCTCCCTCCATATCTGCATATACAATTAGAGTTTACTCAAAAACAGTACAGGGCACCAAATGTGAAATAATATAAAGAATTTTTCCGCCATCGTGTTTCACGAATGTCAGTCCAGGAAAACTGATGGAAATTTAATGTGGAATTACAGGCGTTAAAAAAACTAAATAAATTAAAAAATCCTCTCCGGTTTACAGTTCAGCTGAATTGGAATGCCAAACTTATGGGTTTGAAGGGTATTTCATCTTTTTTCAGTGTTACTTGCTGAATATTCAGAGCAGGTTTGCACGAGGACATTGGTTTACGTGCATGTTTTTTTTTTTTTTTTTTTTTTACACGGAGGGAGTCCTTGTGGGACTCGGGGACAGGGGACAGCTGCAGAAGTTGAGGGCCTTCGGGGGCCACCGCCGTCCTTCCGAGGAAGCCGTGCTTTTACGGTACTTCGTACGTGTCCCGCGTACGTGAGCTAACGCCATCCGGTGGGTAGGAAGCGCTGCATGATGGGAAGGATAGGAAAGCACCGTTAAATGCGTTTTAGAGGAAGACCCTGCCTTTGGGAGGGTGCGCCGTCCATGCCGTCAAGGGGATCGCGTTCCCCAGCCGAGGCACCGGCTTAAAACTATCTCGTGCGGTGGGTCACGCTTTCTTCCAAGGTGAGTCCATGTGATAGCGCAGGAACTTCCAGACAGTTCCGAGTTTGAGGCAAAGTCAAAGCAGAAGAATCTTAACCTGTAACAATAGGAGAGAGAAGACAGGGTTGGAAGGGAAGCTAAGCTTGCCCAACATTTTGTCCACCTCATTTGGCAGATGGGAGAAAGCGCTGTATTTTATTAGTGTAATAACTAAGTCCAAGCACACCCTTGGAAGCAATTAGAACATCAATAAGTAACTAAAGAGAGAGGAGGTATCAACAGACATGGAGAGAAGACTCCTTAATGAGGGTCTTCGGTCCAAGGTTGCCAGGATAATAGTGGTCAGTAGATGAGCCCTGTGGACAGGATGCTTTACAGCAGGGCTGTCCAACCGCAGTCCTGGAGGGCTGCGTCCAGCAGGTTTTCCAGCCCTCCTCTCACCCCTAAGAGCTCAGAAAGGGATTTAAATGTGTTCAGTCAAGATAGTAATTTGAATCGGATGGTTCACCGCCCAGCTGGAACAAACACTTCCTGGGCTCGGCCCTCCAGGACCGGAGATGAATAGCTCTAAAGCCCCGTTTATAAATCATCGGTGGGTACGGATCTGACCGTGAATTCCACAGATTTCATCTTGCACACACATCTAAGTCAACGCTGAGATTTATAACCTCGGAAGCCAACATGAATTGCTTAACGTACGCAAATTCCGGATCATCAGTACAAACTGTTTCTTGAGGCTATGCAGCTGTACCTCACACTCAACACTCAGATGTTTACAGACATGAAAGTGGAACAATATTTTGAATAAGCTCATGTTTTGGGATGTGCACTTATGGAGGCTGAACAAATGTCATACATTAGTACCCGAATCGGCGTCTTTTACCTCGCTAGATGTTGAGAAAACAGGCTGGATGGTGCATGCATGGATGGGGCTCCTGAAAAAAAGAAAATTCTTCTGCACTCCCCTTAAATAAAATTATTTGGAATTTACGTGGGCCTTCATCTGGTATGGGTCCCTAGAATTGTCACCACCATGCATCTTACAAGTGACAATGCTAGATGGATGGATGGATGGCTGGATGGAGATGGATGGAGTGCCTGAAAGAAGAAAAAATTGTTATGCTTCCCCCTTGAATAAAATAATTTGGAATTTTCGTGGGCCCTCCACAAGTGTGGGTTCCTACAAATGGCATCGCCATGCGTGCAGTTCTGTTTGGGTGCTTGACAGGAGAAATGTAAAGGGTGCACCAAATGGCCACCTACTGACGGAGATGAGGATGGGCTGAGGTGATATCATGGGTAAAAGGTCTGGTACACAGAGCAGAAACACACATGAGAAATGTACGGTCTGTAAGTGCACTGACGTGCTTTTTTTTTTTTTTTTGAGCACTATGGGATGGGGGGTGAGGAGAAGTGTCCATGAAAAAGATAGCAAGTGCAAGTGGGAGGCGCAGAGGTAGATGACATGCACTACGGTGTCTCGCCTCCACCGCCATCTGGAGAGAGCAGATAAATAATTCACAGGCCGGCCGTGCTGGTGGAGGTGCTAAAATATTAATGTCCTCCATCAGATCACAGTCCCACTGACCCGCATTGGCGTCTCCGGCAGATCCATTATACATCACAGCACGCTGGCCTGCCGTTCTTCTCCCTCCAACCGACACTCCCGTCAGCCTCCCCGGTGTCCTTCGTCCAGGCCGCGAACATCACCCCCTTCCACATACACAGAGACACGCACTCCACCATCCACCAGCAGCCCTTTGATTTCAAATTGCTTCCACTTCTATTCTCTTCACACACAGGACATGGGTGCAGAGCGTGCGGGCAAAGGACAGAAAGAACTACAGAGAAGAAAAAAGTTTTCTAAAATAAACCGTGGTGGGGTGTTACAAAGGGTGGTGTCGCCAGCCCTTAAGATTCTAGTTTTTCGCGGCCTTTCATGCAGCTCACTCTCTGGTGTCATTTCTATCCTTTTAATTCCTTTTTTCTCCCATGAACCTCAGCCCGTTCGTCCTCGCGGGCCATGTGATCAATCACACAGCCCCCGCCCCCACCGCCACACACACCATCAGCAGAAATACCAGAGGTCTCAGGTTAATCTCTTCCAATCAATATTTAATATCAGACAGGTGTATGACTGTTCGACGCACCTTCCTGTTGTGCTTTGTTGGGCTTCTGATCCTTTTTTCCCCGCTGTTAACTAAACGCAGTAGAGATCAGCCTCAATGGACCTGATTCCACTGAATCTGCTCTACTGTGATTATTTTTAATAAAAATAAGTTTGAAAATTCACGTAGTGGGGACTGGTGGTTTGCAAAGAAGAGACAAAGAGCGATCGGGAAGGATGGATCTTGTTCTTTCCAAAACCCTTCTTTCCGTGACACCTTCATCCCAGTGTCAGATAAGCCGCTTTACGGCGACTTTGCCATTTGTACGGCGGGGTTCTTCCTATACAAATTATTAACCTCCCTACCCTTAAGTAAAATTGTGGGAAGCAGAGTACTGCATTAGCAAAATGGATGTTATGAAAACAGCCATCTGTATGAGTCAGAAGGCCCATGCAGACAGGCTGAATTTAATCTGCTCCTCGCTTTCCAGCTCCTGGATGAGGCTGCCCCTGCGTCACGCCTGCACTTCTTTACGGTCTCTGCAATGGCTTCCAACAGCTGCTGTGATCCAGTCCAAGCCTCTCATCCTGGCCTACAGACCACCGCACCGCGCTGCTCTTCACTGCTTCCAGTCTCTCGCTGCTGCCGACTGCCCCTCCTGCCTCTGGCTGCTTCCTCGCTCTGCCTCCTCTCCCCAGACGCACTAGAAAGGATCCCTCGTTCTCCCTTTTAGCTTCCAAGTCGTGGACCGAGCTTCACGCAACATAAACTCAGTATCGGCTGAGCCGTACCGAAGACTGAATCTTACCCAGACGAGACCGTCCCTGACGTACTACTTAATTTTTCATTTCTAAACCCAATGTAGCATAAAAATGACTCAGTTCTGAAATATTATCAAAGTGCGTTGTTTTAGATAAAAAGTAAAATGTTGAACAAATGTCCCTGTCGTTTCCAGCATTAGGGAAAATAATACGGATGCAGAGACTGGGCAGAATGTCCTCCACGGAGAGCTCTGGTCTGAAGGACCAGCAGTAAACATGGACTCCGGAGATCTGCAGTTGGAAGTACTCATCCAGCTCAAAGAACAGCAGGTCGATGTTTCGCGCTGAGGTCACGTTGTGCACGTCTTCAAGAAATGCTGACATTCGCGGCGTACGTTTCTGTGTAAACAGCAGAGGACCATCTGGGTGGGTGAGTCTTCCCACACAACCACCCGGCCTGTAATACACTGTCCAGCGAGCGAGGAGCCGGGAACCGGGAGACGGGCCTGACTTGAATCTGATATGTGGGACGACGGGGGTGTCGGCCGAACTATCGCACCACTACCTTGTGTTAACCGTCTGTGTCTTCGATGGTCATCAGCCGACCGTTTCACGCTGCTTCCGGACAGGTCCGTTTATTGTGAGCCATTTTGCTAAAGACTGCAGACCCTCTTCTGTTATTGTTTATTTCAGTTCTCAAGAAGGACATTACTGCTCATTCGGGCGGAAATGCGAGGCTTGATCTCATTCCAGATCCAACGCGATGAAATCAGTCTGCAGAAAGTCCCATTCGCTCTACACACAAAACAACGTGTAAATAATGTGGAGGCAGCCTGCGGGAGCTGAGGTGAGGCACCGGCGTGGCCCGCTGTGGATGTGACAGGTCCCAGCAGGGCTGCCCAGCTAATTGGAGCCAGAAGGGTTGATGGGGGATGACAGATTCGGACCCGCTGAGAACCGCCGGCCTGCAGGAACGCCGACGTCCCACCCCCCGCGAACCCTTTGCAGATCATAACCCACATTGTTGCAAAGGGGAAAGGGGGCAGTTCGGTTATGATCCGGAGAAGGCATTTAAGAGCAGGAACCCTGCCAGGTTAGCATCAGTGCGCCAGCCCCCTTCCTGAACCTTCTGCCAATTACACCTACAGTCGCCTGCGAGAAGCTGGCAGTCAGATGGCTGGGAGTTGGGGGCAGCCTTTCAAGAGCAGGAACCCCACCAGCGTAACATCAGAGAGGTGAGGTGCGGAGATGAGGAAAGCAGAAGCTTGTGCAAGCTGTGGGTTTTGAGAAGCGAGAGTCAGAGGCTGAAAATGCTCTGGTCAGGTTAGGAAGATACAACTGCAGTCAAGGTGCTGGCGTCGGGACCCCATATTGACACAGCTCCACCAGAGTTGCAGTATACACTCACGTATTTATTAATACATTCTTAGCGTGCTAGAACTTTGAGGTTTTGCTATGTTTGTTGATCAAGATCTATAGCCGCGAGGCAGACATTGGCATCAGCTTTGAAGGCTTACATAACCACTTACAGTCAAGGCAGGAAAAGAACTAAGATTGGGAATCTAAGGGTACGAAGCAATGCAGGGTCGGTTTAATTAAAGTGACCAAACTGTTCCCTTCAGAAACCTGCAGTAGGAAAACCATCTAGCGGCCTCTGAGTTGTGCTCCACCGCTAGCTGGGGAGGACTCGGAGAACAAATTGTTCCCTAATAGATCGAGATGTAAAGTCTTTTTCATTTAGTGTTGATGTTGTTTTTCTGGGGCAGAATCTTGTTTGGTTGCAAGTTCCCTGCATCCTCGCATCCTACACCGAAACGCTGCTCTCTGTACCCGCAAATCAATAAGATCCCCCTAACAAGTGAGATTATTAGCATGGCTCCAATACTGAGTCCTTTTTTTAAGGGAGGTGCATGAATGGACAAAGGAAAATTAATCAGGGGGAGGCCCCCGAAGACAGTTTCTGCTCCGTATGGCCTTCCGCCTCCTTCCCAGCATAATTTCACACTTTGCAAGTCGGGTACGCATCAGATACTTGTCATCTGCCAGAAGCAGAACGGATCGTATCGCGAGCCTTTCCGCCGCATGACTGAGATGCCCAGAAAATAATTTTTGAAAATGTGTGGCATGATTCACTGCAAGATTAAACACGCAAAAATATTAAATATTTCATATTTCCAAAAAAAAAAAAAGATCTGCACCTATTGGGCCTGCACCTTGAGATAGTTGCATTGCGTTAGACAGCTTGAGGAAGATGGCCATAGACTAAGGCAGTGTTTGCCGAAGGGAAGGCGCTTGAATTCATAACATATAGCAACACGTAAAAGTGGGGTGTTTACGACACTTTGCTTAACTATTAATATTTATATAAGTATAGTCTAATATTTCCAGCGTTTTTTTTAACTAATAGTCTCACAAATCCAAAAGAAGGGATTTGTGAGACTATTAGTTAAAAAAAACATTGTCTCGAAGCCAATATTCCCAATAGCTCCAGGTAACCAAAGGAAATTAAACAAATCTAAAAGGCAGAAGCAAAAAAAAAAAAAAAAAAAAGCCATCCATAGCAAATTCTGAAAAACTTTACAAGAAACTCCCTCCTTGTCCATTGGAGGGGCAGAAAGTTGCTGAATTATTGATGCGAGTCTCAGCAGCAGCTCACTTACCCTATGGCAGTCCTTACCAGTGGCACCAGTTAGTTCTTATTCAGCGTATGTTTTCTCCCAAAAGTTTCAGAAAACTTCACCAAGTTTAAAGGTAGAGACGTTGCTGAAGTTCTGGCCATAACTTGGCACCTACCTACCAGAACTGACACACAGACTATACATTCAACAAGTGTACGTGTCCTCAGGCCTTCATGTGGACATCAAAGGAGACTTAAGTATAAATTCATAAAAAAATAAGATAGAAACTCTCGCTAGATGTCCGCAGCTTTTGATATTCTATTAATATCTCAATTTTTAGCTCTGATTCATGCATGGAGCTCATCGGTGCCATGCCTTCTATATTATTTTTGGGGCCTGTGATTCAAGGTGGAATCACAATTTAGCCTCAGCATACCAGCATGTAGAGGCGGGACAGTTTCAGAGATAAGTGTCTCTCAGTCTGCATGTTCCACCTAACAAGATGTCAAAGATCCTGCAGTAAAATCTCCCTACACGCGCAGAAATGAGCCACGGCAGGCGGGATGAACTCACAGAATCGACTGGATGAAGCCCAAAGTGACAGTGGTCTCCAGGTGTTTTCTGCAGCAGGTTCTGCAATGCTTAATAACCTGGACTTGTAGCGTGAAGGTTGATGATTCAAGTGCCAGGGGGTTCCCTTGAGAGAAGCGCCTTCCCAGTTTTACCTCGGAGCCATGTACTTGGGTGGAATTGCACCGTAAGAAACTTCCTGCTGTTTACATAATAATAATTGGCTTAGATAAGTAGTGACATAATAAGGTGAAATTATTCTGTAGGAACAAGAACCTACATGAGCACAAGCTTGCCTTAGCGGCTAAAGGCCCCAATTTCGGACGAGAGCATTGGTCCGAGACGGTTCTCTGCGGACGGCCCTTGAGAGAGCCGGGCTGCCCATCGGGACCACGCACCAGGACCTTAAACTCGTTTTAACATGCAAAATTCAATCTCGTACATTGTGCCGCGGATCTGGAAGTGGAAAGATATATTTGGAAGCAATAACCATCTGGTGCAGAAGATTGGGCTCGACCAAGAACCGCGTTCTGCCGTGCTGTCAGTTCACTGGCACGGTGCAGCAGACGCAGCCTTAAAATGTCTCTGAGCCCAATCCCAGTAGTCACCAGTTCAATTATTTGTGGATTGTCTGGGAGAAAATTAAACACTGATGTTTTTTTCAGCACAAGCAGAGGGGGCTGCGTTCCGCTTCCCTCTCCGGTGTCACGGCTAGTTATGCCGCTTAGGCCGGATTACCCCCTTCATCCCCACCATTCCCAAACACACGCACACAGACACACGCGCGTGCACCACAACACCTGACCCCCGATTCACCCGGTTCCTCGGGTGCCGGCTGGGTTTGATGAGTGAAACGCAAGGGCGCTTTGTCAAGGCAACAAGGACGGCCGCGGACTTGGCATTTGTTTTCGGCCTCATCCGCTGCCGGGGGTGAAATGACAGTTAAATCGCCAATATATCCGTCATTCTGGAAGGCGCGAGACAATGAGGAGAAGACTCAATAGACCATCGACTCAGCCGGCTTTGGACTCTTCTGCACCCGTGAGCGATTTTGCGTCAAATTGAACCGCTACCGTAAACATCCCCGCTGCGAAAAAGGACAAAAAAAAAAGGTTTCTGAAAATCGTCCCCAAAGAGAGATTAAATCGATAATGCAGTAAGGATTCACACAAACGTCTCCTCGTGCTCAGATGGCTTCCAATTAGTCGCCCGCTAACAAGGACGTGACGGGGAACTGCTTTGTCTCGCCTACGGTGAAGGATTTCCCAGCAATAATTTTTATTCCCGTAGGTCCCTCTCGGCCGCCTTTCGCTCGCCGCTCGCTGCTCGCACGTGGCGCGACGGTGCAGGTCATTCGCATGCGAAAACCTTTGCCCCCTCCCGATGCGCGCTTCCTTGCCTCAAACGAAACGGGGAAGCCGGCCGAAGAGAAGAAGAAAAAAGATACCATATTTGTCCTTGAAAAAGGAAAACAAACAGTTGGACATTTGTCTCTCACATGACCTGGCTTCTAGGTTACATATTTCCTTCTTTTTTGCCATAGGCATGCTGAAGGCAGGCGTGGGAACATTGTTCACATCTGACCCGTGAAGAGTCAGACATGGATGGGGGACGACTTTGTTCTCAGCGGCAGGGGAAAGAGCTGCGCGCCCTCGCGAGTTACAGCAGGTCAGCCGGAACAGCCCCGGGTTCAATCCGTGTGACTTATGGACAACGTTAGCGCCGCCGAATAGCTGCTGAATGAGGTGCCCGAACTTTGCTTCGCTTTTCTGCATTTGTTCTCTTTCTCTGCACGTTACTTCCACTGTTTCAGAAAGCACACGTGTAGAACATGTAGACATATTCACATTTTTTAGAGGCTCGTATGTGCTGCGGTTGTTAAATAAGCTTTAAGTTATTTGTTTTATTTAAACTGTACATTTTCAGACGACTCCTGGCTAATCCATCGTTTCCTGAAATTTTTAAATAACAATATTTTAAATTTGTCTTCGTCGGTTTCTACAAACCACTTGCGTGCGCTACAGGCAGTTCACGGGAAGCACATGTCTTTGGACTGTGGGAGGAAACCAGAGCACCGGGAGGAGAACATGCAGCCTCAAACTGAGCCGGACCGAAACCCAGCCCAGGTGCCGTAACGCTCTGGCATCACCTGGTTTGAGACTACGACCATCCCTATTATTTTAGATTTTTAAATTTTTGCAAATGCTTTATGCTACCTAAGGACTATGTGTTTGTTTTAACCAAGCGGCACTTCAGAATCAATAAATTTTAATTCAGTCCAGGTGGTTTGCTTCTAAACAGCCATCTGCGGTTAATGGCGGCAAAAGAACGGAGGAATTTTGCATAATGAAGCAAGCTGTGAGCTCGTGCTTTTAACCCTGCCTCCACATCTTTGGGCTGCGATCTACATACTGTACATGGCGTGGCAAGTTGGGTTAAGCATTTTCATCTGTATGAGGGGCTTCTGTTCAGAAAGAGCCGAATCAGGTGAGGAACACCGCGACTCATCAAATGCTGGCTGCAGGTCCCGTTTCCGCCGCTGAGGACCGGGATGTCTCGGCTCCTCCTTGCCCCGGTCCCCGTGTGCAAGGACAAGCATGACTTAATGTTTCTGCATGTCAATTTAGTTGGGGGGGGGGGGGGGGGTACTGTACATGGATCACAAACACCTTCTATGAAAGCCCACCTCTGAAGTCTTCCCACATTTCCCCTCCATCACGCTGTCCTTCCTCTAATATTCATTTCAATGGTGGTGGTGGTTAAGGACCTGGCCTTCTGTCTGAGAGGGTGCGGGCTTAAGACCCAGAAGGAGACCCTGAGCTTTTGCTCTTGCAGCAGGTACTTCACCTTCAGGGCCTTAGGTGAAATGCTCAATTACTTAAAAGGTAGCATTTCCGAGGAGGAACGCGCGCGCGATCCCTGCTGCGGCTGCAAAAGGGCCCTTGTGCACGAGCGCTCGTGGTCTAGGCCCAGCCCAGGAGCGTCCCTTTGTTTTTTCTTGCAATGACGGCGGGTATCGTAAGATCAGCCCGTGGGGAGCATCTCGAGTTAACCTCCGCCATTTCCAGGATACAAGCACCTTTTGATGAGTTCCACGCCCCTCGTCTGGGTTTTCTGCGAGTGCATTACGAACCCGCTCGTTCGCCAACGGCCGCGGCAACAAGACTCTCCGAGAGCCGTTGCCCTTATCATCGATCAGAATTGCTCTTTATGAACAACCGCGCTATTTGTCTCGCTCCGAAGCAAGGATTTCGCTCGTGGACCCGTCTCCACCAGGCAGGGCTGCTAATAGAGCGTTTTAGCCGTGCCAGCGTAGATGGTGATAAAAACCTGAAGGGTGCTGGCTGCTCCGACTTCTCCTCTGCCCCTCGGTTATAAATCAGCCCGCCGTAATCAGTCTTTGCTTTTTACTCAGCTTTCCAGCCTCGGGTCCTCGCTTTCCCCTCTTTCTTTCGCTCTTTCTTTCTCTTTCCGCGGCGTTATTTTTCATAGCTCTGCTGAAGTTTAATTTCGTCAGGGGGAGGAATACATCTCGGAGGCATCACTTTGCATTTCAGGGTAAATTTTTAAGCCGTTTGTGTGAACCGGGACTTTTCCCGGGATCCCGAGGAAAGGGAGACGGGGTCGCCACACTCGCCCGGCCGTGGCGCTTAAACAGGGGTCATTATTGTCCATCAAACCGCAGGACTCTGGGGACGGAGAGAGTGAGGGAGAGAGAAGGATGGGGACGGCACAAAATACTGCAGTGTTATTATGATTTGAACCATCCCACGATTACCGCAATACATCTTACATAAACCGCACGGTGAACAAATTGAATGCACCTCGGTTATTACAAATAAACCAGTGTAACCTGGGGGGTTGAGGATAAATAATAATAAACCTGGAACGGTGGGGCAAAAAAATGCCTGCTGGTGGCTTCATTTTATCACGGAAGTACGGGGGGGACTCCATGCTGTGTCCTTTCACCGGAGCCTTTTGTTTGCCGCTTGTCCTGAAGGAGAAGGAAGCTCGAGATTTACGGTGTCCGCGAGAGAGCATTTTTGTTTGCCGCTTGTCCCGAAGGGGGACTTTGAAACAAATGTAATTAATGCTCTTATCGGCGTCTTCCAAGCAAGGCGCCGCGAGCATACAGCTCGGGGTTTGAGCCACCCGTGAATCGCGGAGATGGCCGAAAACATGGACGTGTCCCAAGCGGTATCTGCTACAGAGGAATCTGATAGGTGGCGCTAAGCTTGCTGCCTCGGCTAACAGCGATCGCTAGAGGTACGTTGCAGACACGTTCGGTAGCTGCTGTTAGCAGACATCGCAAAGGTCTTCACCGCCTATCGCTGACAGATGTGTCGTCTTACAGACGCCTTCGATATCCATCGCTAACAGACGACGCGAAGGCCTTCGGTGTTTGGTGCTAACGGATGTAACAGAGGCCTTCAAGAGTTTGTCGCTAACAGACTTTGCCACACTACAGAGGTCTTCAGAAGGTGTTGCTAACAAAGTTAGTTGTCGCTAAAGCAAACTGCTGTAAGACAAAGGTCGTCGACAGCTGTTGCCAGGTGCTCGTAGCTAGCTCGTAGCTAACGCCCCATGCGGCACCCTTTTTGGCACTTGCCCCGCATCTTCCCACGTTGTTCCCGTGTCAGCATCTCTGGACTGTGTGTGCACCAGATCTCTGTATGCAACGCCCAGTTTCATCACCTCAGTTTCTCTTTGTCAACACCTCCAGGCACCCTGCTTCTCCGGAAGCCTCTTGTGTCCCTTCCTGCTCATACGATGGTACTTTTCCGAAGAGAACGGAGACCGAGGCTTGCGCGTGGGCTCCAGGTTGTCAGTTCGGCCACAGATGCGCGTTGAGAAGTTTCAGGAGCAAGAACGTGACAGCGTTTTGCGATCCGAGCTTGTTTTTATGATCTCTTACAATGGCAAGAGTTCAGTTGACAAGCTGCCCCGGGATTTTTATGGCAGGCCGTAAAACGATTGCCTTCTCGTGCCGCTTCCTTGCTTTCCTGCCAGGACGTCAGCATATCAGGACTCCTTTCTCGATTCTGCCGTGATCCAGACAGAACGCGTAGAGAAAGCAGCCATGTACTGGTAGGTACCCTCAACCAACTGAGCAGTCTGCCCAGCTTTAAATAAAGAATCGGTTTTGAAGCAGTGGGTCATTAAACCGCACCTGCAGTACAATTTCTAAACTTGCAGGAAACGTACAGTTCATAATCGGAGATACGCTGACAAATGGACAAGCAAGGCCTTAAGTTTCTGCGCAAAGAGGAAAATGGGATAAAAGGAACAGCGCTGAGATTCTGAATCGAGCCGCTAGTTCCACACGCAGCGAGGTTTCCGAATAGAGACCCAAGGCCTCTTCCGAAAGCTCCTTCAAGTGTTATATTGGGAAAGAAAATGATAAGAACCGTGAATTTAAAAGGTCGATAAAAAGCAAGGTTGGCTTCTAATGCACGCTAGCAATAATGCAGCAGATGTTCTGCCTGACATTTTACTCAGACGAAGACGTTTAATGCTGAACTAAGGCTTCGGGTACAGTTGAAAAAAAGAAGTTTTTTTTTTTTTTGTACTGAAATATTTTGGCTGCTCGAATTTGTTCATTCTACTTGGATTTAAAATAAGGGAAGGTCCACTTCATTATGAAAGGTCATTCCTATACAGTCTACAAACTTTCTGGGCGCGACGCTGTCGGAATGCGGTATGTACGTTGGGCTTTTCGTCCCGGTGCAGTTTCGCCAAAGCAAATGGCCTTTTTAACAATTTATCGAGGACATTTTGTATACCTCCACGTCACAATTAAAAGTTCTAGCACTTGCGATTTCTCGCACGATGATTCACAGCACAAATCTGTCTTCCACCGTTGTGTCGGCAATGCGATCGGGGCCTTTTGGGGAGAGGATGAATCAACACAAGAAGGCATTAGGGTTGACTAAGTAACAGCTAGTTCAAAGAAATAAGGACTGGCGGTGCTCAGAACCGCTTCCAGCCGAGATAATCAAGCTCGGTTGCCAGGTTGTGTTGGCGACGTATAAAGACGGGCGCCGGTCCGAACTCTCCCGAAGAAAAGGAACAACATATCGTCTAATTTTCACACAGCACACACCTCCAGACAGCTCTGCGTGGGGGATTCGAGCCGCTCTGATCCACTTTGCAGGACTAACGCGCCGCGGCATCGCGCCGGCTGCAAACTTTCCGGTCCTGCCAGGTGTAACCCGACGCGTTGGCTCTGCTCTTATTGCTTTTATTATTTCCGCGTGCGTTGCCTGGACCGCGATCGAGTCCATAAGTAACGGATCAGAAATGACTGTACCACATCCGATCAGTCAAGGCCGCCGCCGCTCAGCGAGTTTCATTAAGGCGGCGCTCGAAGCAATTTGCAGCGCCTCTGTGCCGCGCCCATCCGTTTTCATCAGGGGACATTAATCCAGGGGCCGGCTGACAGTCGAGAGACAGCGGCTGTTTTCGGAAATCTTTCATAATTAACACCACAGGTCGGAAAAAACAACAACCCCATTTATTTTGGTGACAGCGTGGGTAGCGATACGCATCCGTTTGCTCGGGTGTGCGCGCGTGCGTTTTTCACCCCCTTTTTCTAACAGCTCCGGCTTTATTTCATTTTGCATCTCCGAGTCGAAGTCCTTCGGTTCCCAGGCAAACGTCGGCTCCGAGAAAGATGAAAGAGGGAGTCGTCTTCGTTCTAAAAGACACGAAATTTCAGGTGAGAAATTGGAACGCGTGCCGGCTGCGGCAGACATCTCCGGTGCCACATGCATTATCTCCCACAATGCACTGGTGTCTGAGATTAAAACGGGCCGGCGATAACAGACCCGATTGCGGATCGGCGCGCTGCTGGGAGATGCGGGCCGGATCCCGCGCACGTATCACTTGTTAATGGTCTGAGTCGCGGCTCCGCTGCGCCTTTATTCCGTACAAACACATCCATCCGTCGCAGCGGAGCGTGCTGTCACCGCACAGAAGACGTCAGCACCACAGCACACTGAGGATTTTTCACCTGGAGAGTCAGAGAATGAAATGCACTGGATGCAGGGTCTGTAAATAAAAGAAGCAATAATAATAATAATAATGATAATAATAATAATAATAATACAGGTCTTAAACTGTCACATTCATAAAGTTATTTTAAGTCAGCCAGCATAACATTAGCTAAATAGTTTAGAAAGCCCGGCATTGAAGAAGAGCCATTGTTCTGAAGAGAATAGTTGAGTATTTCTAAATTATATGTATTTGTGACTTATTTGTCAATACCCCCCTCGTGGAAAAGGAACAAGTATTTATCTGCAAGAAATGTACTCCGTACGTCTATATTTCTTTGCAATTGTGTACATTTGCTTGCAGTACTGGGGACAGTTCTGCATGTATATCTTAAAATGTGTTTTGGAAGTGGTGCGTATGAGCACATTTGTCTTGCACGGGCTGAATATTTGATTTGTGTTTCCTCCTTCTCAGAATGCCAGCAGGGTGTCTTTGACAAAACCCCTTTGGTTGGCAGATTGTTGCCATCAAGAGGTGTCCTGACAGCAGACAACCTGGCGCTGAATTCTTAAATATCATCTCCACAAGGAAGCTGTTGTGACGGCTGTCTCCCGGGGACCTTCTCTGACGCTTTCTTCACAACAAGCTGAGCTTTGCTGGCGGAGAGCAACCAGACTTCGAGGTACACGGGGTCATCGCTCTGCGCAGATGGAACGTATTTCGGAAATTTTCGACTTCTTTGGTGATCGGCAGCCCGGCTTTCCGGGGGGAATTAGTGTGGAGAAAAAGATGGGCGAGAAGATGTTCCCTACAGGTGTTGGTGACATCTCGATGGGGGTATTGTGGGGTGTCAGATCATTTCTCTCCCTATGGTTGCAGAAGTTTCCAAAAAAGGGAAAAAATTGCTTGCCATTTCCAAGTTGAATATCATCCATTATTGATTTTAGGTGAGCCAGACCTAAGGCTCAGCCACAGCTTCACTTGATAATTAATGGTTTAGCTACCAATTGCACCCTCACAAGGAAGGAGGACACAAACGTGAGCAAGATGTTGGAAGTTATCTAGGCGGCAGGTGTCACAGCGGGTAGAAAGTTACAACTTTATTTCAGTGTCACATTTTAATTGATACAGCACAGTAGATTCTACTGAATCAGTTCAGAGAAAGTACCTTGACTGAAGGTGTTTCAGCAGGGGATGGGATTCAAACCTGGGTTCTGTGAGCACAAGCAACGGAAAGCACGACAGCTCTGAGGTGGAGAAGGTGATGAGGTCAACAGGTCACCTGGATGACAAAGGTGACGGTAGAGGCAGAGGTGTCCATCGGTTCCTTTTCAGTCCTACACTAATGAATAATGGGTTCGGAGCACAGCAGGTGTGTAGGAGAACCATTGTGTTTGCAGCTTTTGTCATTTAAAAACCCACACCTTTTCCTCACCCAACTCTTGACAAAGAGGCATGTAAACGGTTTTCAAAGCAACGGTTTTATGCCTTCTTTGTGTAAGGTGCCTGATCAAAGACTACAGATAGCAGGAATAAGGCAAGAGCTGGTGGGTGTTTATTGCTTCAGCTTTATTTCCCGTCTTCCAGGAAACACGTTTTAGACATTTTTTTGCATTTATTGTTTATTGTTGATTTCTTCCTCTGATGTTTTGCTCAGCTGAATTGGGAGATTGATCGCCTAGTACCACGTCTTGGTTTCCTGCTGCTTTTTTGTTTGCAGTTAAATGCTAGCAACGGTGTCTCCCTGTGCTGTGCTGAAGAGTTTGGCCCGCAGGGGTCTTGGCCTTAGAGCTAGACTTTGACCGCTAAGCAATTCAAGCTTCAGGTCTCTTGGGCCCGTGCTTTCCATCATCCCCAAAATGGAGACCCCTGTCCCTCTTCTCTCGACCACCCTTAGCACAGGTCCTGAAACCTTCTTCCTGAGGTCACCATAAGCACCTGATCTTTCCAAAAACATGAAAAACATAATATCAGAAGCAAAAACTACCTGGCAGCTTAAATGAGCTTGAAGAACTGGAGGCGGTAAAATGGTTCATTACCACTGTGGGTTCAAATCCCCACTGCTGCTGTAGAACTCTTGGTCAAGGTATGCACCCTAAACCACTCTAATAAAAACTGTCCAAGTGTCCAAATCGGTAAATCAGTATAAATAGCTTAATGATATTAGTTGCTTTGTACTAAAGAGTCAAATGAATATCCATCCATCCACTTATTTGCCATTGATAACGGCTGGGATTGCGGTGGTTTAGACCCTATATCAAAATCATCTGTCACAAGGCTATGAAACAGCACCTGGATGGGAGTTGCGTGGAAATAAATATTCAAATAAGTGTACCACATTCATCAGTTTTCCTTTGGTAGGCTGTTGAGTATTTTCACAGGAGAAGTCCAGATTTACAACCTCGTTCAATCGCACTACAGCAGGCTCCAGTGGGATTTGAACTAGCAGCCCTCTGGCTCTAAATCTGTGTCCTTAGCCACATCCCACCTGCACTCCCTCCCACTCCGGCATTATGACACATTTAATTTCTCCTAATACATCAGGTACTTAGATTATACATTTCAATTTTGGTTTAATTTTTTCAGCTTTCTCCCCCAATTGTACTATTTTTAAACAGAACAGGATGCGGTTCTCGTGCGTTAAAAACCGTACACAGATGAACGACGCAGAAACGAAAATCTGCTAAGCCGGGGCGAGGTGTACGTCAGCAACTCTCTTAGCGACCGTGGGGATGACACAGGCTGTGCTGTTGAAGGGGCTGGGTCTTGGTTTGCAAAAGATTCACCGCGGCAGACAGAAGGAGGAAGATGGAAGGATGCTTATGAAATGACGTTTGGCTGTTTTGAATGGGAGGACAGATGCAGGGCCTTACAAAATGCTTCATTACAGGTGACTTTGGGCCAGCATGAGTCAGAAGAAGCTGTGCTATTCTGCTGTAAGCAAACACCGTCAAGGTGGCACGGCCCAGTTCTGCATTTTCTGCTATGGTGTTTATTATTTTATCAGCATGGCCGTCTTTCTTTCGCTGCAGGTCAGCCTTTTACAGGTGAACTGTGGCCCACCTTTGGCCTCGCTGACCCCTCTGTGCTTTAATTTTCCATGCTGGGACTCAATCTGCGTAGTGCTTTGCCTCTCACAACCCACCGTGAGTCAGTTCATAATGTCACGTATTTTGACACAAAACAAGCTGGGAATTGCCAAAAGCAAATGATAATTCCTTGTATGACAACATAAAAATTTGCTGATTTGATTAATAAAATTATTTAAGTCCACTAAGCAGGCCCATGAGCCACGACTGATCAAAATGATCTGCTGCGAGAAAAACATGTATATAATGAAAAAAAAAAATGATACAGTCTCTTGTGTTTACAGGTTTCTTTTAAATGTGATTGTCCTTTCAGTATGTTTACTTTAAATGGGATCAATAATTATGCATATTTTATCAGGAAGGATTCAAGTTCTGTTCCACGTTTCTTATTTATTAGTGCGCACATTTATATTATAGTGCACTTGCATTACATATACTTTTATACATTTATATTTGTCTGTCCTCAATAAATTGTTATTTATTTATTTATTTATCTAAATTATCTTTGTCCCTGTTCTACATACCATGGATCCAAGGAACTTAATTTTATTCTCCCTTGTATACCTGCTGTGTCAGGGTGTTTGACAATGAATGATTCCTGCTTCTTGATTTAAGATTTAAACCTTCAGTCTACAAGAAAGTAACTAAAATTGGTGTTAATTTCATTGATTATTATTGCCACCTGTCTGGAATGAGTTCTAAACCTGCTTCATGTTAACCAGCCAGGTGCGTGTTTGGTCTAAACGAAAACCTTGCCTTGTTAACAAGCCACCGAGGAGGTATTTAAAGGTCTCGGGTCCTTTCTCCTGCATCGTCTTCCTGTTTTCTTTTTTTGGTTTCATTATGGAGTCTCTGAGTGGCTACTGGTGTTGGGTTCTTCAAAGTCTCCTGTGTTTCTTTGCTCTGACTTCTGCCCAGAAGACTTCATTGTCTCTGCTTCCAAGCGACCTCCTGGTAACATCTGACAAGTGTAATGTGAATGAGAAGATCCCGTGTGGGGTTCCAGCAATTACGCAAGATGTTTGTGAGGCAATTGGATGCTGTTTTGATGGTCTCCAGTGTTACTATGGAAATGCTGGTGAGTAACTTTCTGGTGCTGATTGTCATTGAGGTTAATGACAAACTTTACTGACTTTGATGTTCTCTCGTCACCAGTGACTGTACAGTGCACCAGGGATGGTCAGTTTGTGGTCGTGGTCTCCAAGGATTCAACTCTGCCCCGACTAGACCTATCTTCCCTCTCCCTCCTGGGAGGCAAAGAGCCATCTTGCAGCCCTGTGGCCACAACTGATGACTTTGCCATCTACAACTTCCCAGTGACAGCATGTGGCACCACAATGACAGTATGTTGTGCAAAACAGACTTGAACTTCTGATGAGCTGTAACTAAAGCTATTTCTCCACTCCAGGTGTCTGGAGACTATGTGGTGTATGACAATGCAATCTTGTCATCTTATGAAGTTGGTGTTGGACCCCTAGGCTCCATCACAAGGGATAGTGTTTATGAGTAAGTATTGTTCTTCCACTTCCAAATAGCTTTGGTTCATGTTGCTTACTGCTGTATCTGCTTGCATTCTAGGCTTCTGTTCCAATGCTGGTATCTGGGCTCTGACACTGCTTCCTTGGTGTTTGATGTGGTTGCCCCAGTCTTTGACATGACAGCCCCAGTGTCTGACACAAATGCTGCAGCTGTCTCTGGATTTGTTGGTTCAGTAATTGCTCCAGGACCACTGAGGGTGGAACTCAGGCTGGCAAATGGCCAATGCTTTGCTAAAGGATGCAGCGAAGGTATGTACCCTAACTTCTCTGGTGGCTAGAGATGCTTCAGTAACTACATTCTTCTTTCTGTCTGTAGAAGACTCTGCCTACACTTCCTACTATCAGGAGAGTGACTACCCTATTACCAAGGTGTTGCGGCAGCCTGTCTATGTTGAGGTGCGCATCTTGGGAAGGACTGACCCTAACATCATCCTGCTATTGGAGAACTGCTGGGCAACATCAACTCCAGATCCCAATGGGCTTCCCCAGTGGAGCCTTATTGTTGATGGGTAACCACAAGAGAATTCTTCCAGGTTTGGTGTCCCTTTTGAGCTACTGGAGTTAATCAACATTGGCTATTCTGCAGGTGCCCTTACCAGGGAGACAAGTATTTGACTACCCTGGTTCCAGTGGATGGTACTTCTGGGCTTCCCTTTCCAACCCACTACAAGAGGTTCATCTTCAAGATGTTCACATTTGTTGATCCTGCCTCTCTCCAACACCTGGAGGAGAAGGTACTGAACCTTAACTTCCAAATATTCCTCTGGAAGTAGCCACTCCTAATCCAATATCTGGCTTCCTGGTAGGTGTTCATCCACTGCAGCACAGCTGTATGCTACCCTTCAGCCACTGACAGCTGCCAGCAGAAATGCTCTAGAAGGGGTGAGTTCCAGTTCTCAGCACTCCAAAAAATGCACATATGGCATCTACAAGCTGTATCTTAAATTTTATTTATTTTTTTTTTGTTTAGGTAGAGATCTGTCTGCTGTACAGAACTCCTCATCAGAGGAGACTGTGGTTTCCAGTCAGGAAGTTGTGCTTGTTGCTCCTACAACTCCAAGCTTTAGATATGCTGCTCTCAATCAGTAAGGAAGACACTGCTTGGAACAAGAGTGTTCTTTGGGTACCTCTTGTGGGCTTTAACATGGCTTGCTTGAAGATTGGTACTCTGCCTGGTATTGAGTTGTATGGAAACTGTGAAAATGCATCAATAAAAGAGAATGACTTCAGTGCCTGTTCTGTATTCATTGATAACTTCTGCCTCTACTCCAGACTTCCATTTGTTTAGATAAACCTCTAACTACTGGAACCTTCACTATAGGTAGTTCTATCTTTGGCTCAGGGCTACAATATGCTTGAGGGCAAAACTAGCCAACACCTTCAGATGCAAGAAGTTACCTTGTATGTGGACTGACCCAGGTCTTGATCTCTGCTCTGTCTTAGTGTATGTTACACATGCTCTTGATCCAGAGGTGTGATTCAAACAGCTTGACTGCTACTTGGATCTTGCCAAGTAACTTTAGTCTTGCTTGTAAAGCATATCTATTTGAGTTTCTCCAGAGAACTTGGACAGTTCCAGCTTAGTGCAGTGCTGACATGGGTGTTATTGTAAAATAGTCAATGGTTTTGACTTCTCCGTAAATAGGTTGGTAGGTATAAACAAAGGTGTAAAACACTTTGGTTTAAATTTGAAGTGACAATTTTGTGTATGCTTGCATCAGCAGCATTTGTTTCAGCTAAGTAGGGCAAACTAGAGCAGCAACACCATGAACTTTCAGCCAGTGTTAAATCCAGGTTTGAAGGCTTTCACCAATGTTACTGTTCTAGAGCTTCATCATAGGCCTAGAAAGCGCACACCTCACAGTAACATAAGGCAACTGGTGTGCAGTTTGGCCTGTCTCTCAATGCAGCGGTATGTTTTCTCCCCCACTGTTTCCAGGGTAGACTTGAAGCCTTTGCTCAGCAGATGTCAAATGAGAAGTCTTGTTTTAGGAAAAAAAAATCCCAAAATACATATTGTTCATCTGGGGTGAATTTGCTTTCCAAAAATAGTAACTTTCTTCCTCTGATATTAGACTGACTGCTCATTTACTGCTGCGGGATTTGAAATGTGCCACTACTTGCTTTATACTATGCTTAAGCATCTACAGATGTTCCCTGACTTCAAATACATGTATTAATTTTGCAGACACTTTTCTCCAAAATGACCTGGAATGATTTTAGACATGTTTTTGCAGTTATTTTAGGGTAAGTAACTTAATCCAGGGTACTACAGCAACAGACTGGATTTGAACATGAAACCTTTTACTCCAAAAGCTGCGTTTCTAAACCCTACGCCAAAAATTATTTAAACATTTGAGTCCCTTTTTTCCTGTAACTTGCTTTGAAAATGCAAGTGTTTAAGCGTCACCACAGTGATTCTGTTTTTTCCATCAGGCCCGGGAGCAGCGTTGTCACACAGCGCAAGGGACTTGCACAGCTGAGTTGCAGTTTGCCATCTCCCGCCGCAGGTGACAGCTGAAGGTGAGACCTTCCCGCCATAGATTCCCTTCCCCCTCGTCCGTCGTGACCCTCCAGCTGCCTGCCACATGGCAGCCTCTCCATGGCTTTCACTCCCCCAGGCTTCTGTCAGCCCCGTTGCTCCATTAAGCTGCCCCCACCTGCCACGGAGACAAAGCACCGGGCAAATCGAACTTGACCATGTGCAGCAGGGGGCTGCGGAACGCTTCCTGCGACCCGCCACCGCTGTCCGAGAGGGGAAAAAAAATGGCCATGGCGACCAGCCATCTGCTGCCGCAGGCGTTACTGTTCCACCAGTGACCGTGATGCATCCCGTCCTCCGAAACCGTGCCACCCCATCACTGCTAACAACCTTACCACCCACAGGATACCACAGTGCATGCTCTGGTAAAATCTTCTTTAGATTTCCTCCCCACCATTTGGGTGCTGCGGTTTAAATTCTTTTTGGCGGGTGTCCCAAGAGAGACTCCTAATGACACAGATATTTGCTCAGAAGGTAGAGGAGGGAGTACAATTACTGCGGTAAAGTTTGCATCCTGCTGCTGTGTAGGTTTTTTACCGTACTCCCCAGTGGCTGAATCACACGACAGGGAATTGAAATATTTCCCTTTCACTTGCAGAAGAGCTAAAGCCTCCATCCTGTGAAAGTGGGATTACAGTGAACCACAAGTTCCTTAGAGAAGCCCCCCCACCCCACACACTCACACAGCACACTATTTTCAAGGCCTTACGTAATGTAGGTACAATCGTACACCCTGGTTTTTGTGCCCATGTCAGCAGTGCTCCCCTTACGCCCCCCACACACGTTCGTCTTTATGTATTTTCTTATTTTATGGTGCTTTATGTTAACAAATGCCTTTCCGATTCTGTTTTAGCCAAAACCAAACTGAGCGTTTTGTGGTACGAGATAAGCGAGCGCTGTATTTGCTGGTATTGTGTTTTACTTTATTTTAGTTCTGGTTTCTTATTTTAATTCTCTCTGTTGAGATGTCTGGTCAGAAAATCACAGCAGCGCAAAAAAATGTAATCTCTTCATTATGTTGAAGCAGCACCAGTTTTATTTACTTTTCAGCCCAACTTTTCTTTCGCAGGACAATTTTGTCCCCCGTTGTGGAAATTTGTTTATCTTTCCTTATTTACTCGAGGCTCAACTCAACTTTTTAAGCAAATAAATAAATAAAAGTTTGCGAAATAATCTGCCGCTCGCGGCCCTTGGAATCTGCGTTGTGCAGCTACCGGCGACGTGCGCTCCGTAACGGCAAAAGAAAAGCATCCCGTCCTCCTTCCGGTCAATGATGAATGTCTACAAATTATATTGTTTGTGACCTGATGTTCCTTAATCGTTCATATCGCTAATCGTTCTTGACATCGGTTACGCTCACCACAGAAGCTGGCGGCGTGATCGACGATCGTGTTACCTTTAGTGTTGTTGCGGGGGCGTGATTCTGCTGCTGCGGTGATTTATTTTACCGTGTTGGAGAAACACGTGTAGCCTAATTGGATTTTAAACCGAAAACAAAAAATAATAGTAAAGCACCGGCGAAATTTCCGAAAAGCATGCATCGTGCGCAAGCGATGAACGTGTCCTATTTCACGGGGTCCTATATGGCTCGCCGCAAACATGGCATCGCCAGCTATAATGTAATGCTTGGCCATTTTCTTGTTTCCGAGGCTGCTGTTTGCGTAATTGCAACCTCGACGGGTGAGGACATCACTGTAGGTGCGGCTAATGGTCTACAAGATTGGCAGCAAGAAGCAGAAATTGAAATTGAACTGTACGACACAATTAGGAAGACGAGAGCGTTCGGCGCGAAGGCTCCGCCATCTCGACCTTCATTTGTGCAGGATCGGGCCTCCCGCGTAACAGGGCCCCGGGAGAGCGGGTTCTCGGCACCGTTGCCGCCGCAATCCATCTGCAAAAGTGGTGGCGAAGGACGAGCGTCATCATTCCAGTAGATACGGAACATGATGCCGAATCTCTATTTTCAAGCGGCGAGTGGTCATCCGTAATCGCGTCAAGCGGGTAGCGATACGATATCTGATTTTTCTTTACAGACAGAAGCCTGGGGTGCAATTTGGCAGCGCTTCCCCGTGTACATTGACAGGTGAGCTCCCCCTACGACATCTTATTGACTATCCATCAATCCCCCCTTCCTAGCAACACCGCGGTGGGAAGGGCAGTTTTCTCGGGACCAGCTTTGCCGTTACTCCGCCCACAACTAGCAGTTCTCGCACTTCTTACAGCAGTTTGGGGACAGCAGTTTTCCAACCGGAACCTTAAAAAAAAAAAAAGAATTAAACCAGGTGCCGACTTATTGTTTCTCGCCTCATTACGGATGCCGAGAACGCGGCCGACGTGTGTTTTCTTTGGGCTGTGAGAGGAACTCCAACCCGCCGCGGGACTGAATTGTTGGCGATCGGGTTCCGCTGCTTTCAAAGGTGGCAAACCGCTTTGGCCGATATCTGATTTTGCTTGAACGAGTACAGCCGAGACGGAGCGAACAGAGAAAGTCAAAGGCCTTTGCGGTACGAAATGCACGCACCACGTTGGGTCAACGGCGCCGCCTCCAAGTAATAATTTAGCTCCGAGGAGACTGGGCGCGGTGGAGGCCGGGTTAGGGTGGGCAAACAGACGCGGCTTGTTCTATGCCTAATGTTCTTCTGGGAACCGATTTAGAGTAAAGGTTACCCACAATGCCGAACACAGATTCCCCCTCGGAGGCCTCTTTGGTGGAGCCCGAGACAGGAAGACCAGTAATGCAGAGCAGCTGGGCGAAGGTGTTGGATTTCGCTGCCATTGTGACAGAAGCGGAAAACAATCTGCGTGACACCAGTCGGTTATTGACACCATTTGAAAAAGTGATTAATGACTTTGTTCGCACGGCTCTCAGCGACATACCGACGCCGTATTCACCCGCTTTATGTTTGTCGGGCCTAATCGCCCTTATACATTTTCCATGAATGTTCCGTAATGAACGATTCTTCTCGAACGCGTTCTGGTCAGGCGCCGTACGAGGATAAGATGGCTGAAGCTGATTTATCGGTGCGTTTCTAACCTGCTGCTGCACCGCCCAACTATTCTCAAGTGAATTTTATTCGTATTCTTTCTCTGACGCCTTTAAAGGTGACTTACAGTGTTGGGTTTGCATTCAAATCTTCATTCAATTACGCACCCCTTCATGCACCAGGGTAATATTTACTGCATTTACTGTATTGAAATACCGCAGGGGTTCAGGCCCGCGGTTTTCAATTGCGAGGCAGTGGTTCTAACCCCCGTGCCAATTTCTGTCTCCGGGTCTCTGAGAATTAATGTTTCATCCCCGTTTCCTGCCGCCCATTTCCTCTTAAACAATCTTTTCACTCTGAAGCACCTCTGCCTACTTCAGGGTTGTCGAGGCTTTGATGGAAGCTTGCGTTGATACGCACCCCCGAGGGCCACTTCATCTGAGCTTTCGCGGTGCAGAACAGCATCGACAACAATAAACCTCATTAATTTTTGGATCTGACTTTCCAGAACCCTCTTTGTAACATTAATAGAGCCGTCGATGAGGCCCAGAGAAGGCTTGAGAAGGGGGCATCCAGCAGAGGGTATCATCCTGGCTTTGTGTGTGTGTGTGTGTGTGTGTGTGTGTGTGTGTGTGTCTCTCCACTCACTAGGCCAGATAAACTGAGACTGTACGAATCACACGGTTGCCCAGAAAGCCTTATTCCATTATTGTTAATCACCCAGACAGAGGAGGGACCATGATCGTAGAGCACTCAGCCATCAGTTATCATTACGTCCGAGAAGATCACAGCCCCCTGTTAATCCGCTTAATTTAATGATTTTTGCAATTTATGGAATCAGGAAGACAGCCTGCCGGAGATCAGAGCTCCACCAGCCCGATCGGGGTCGGGAGAAGTGACCAAACTTAAATAAAAGACGACCTCGACGCTTAACGTTAGCATGTTTTGCGCAAAACTAAAATGTCATAGCGTGTCATACTGATGGAATTTTGCATTAATGGAGCATAAAGGACTGCGGATATGTTTTCTTATCGGGTCATTTTATATGTTGGGATGATTTGTGATTTTTATGTGGCGGGTGGATGGTGCTGTGATGGCTGATATTAATACCCGTCCAAGGTGAGCAAACATCACTCAGGGAAGACAGGTTGTTCTTCGGTCTGTGAAATCCAGGTCTTCTGTGACACCGGGTGATGTTTTTGTCACCGAGACCGAAAAGACGGAGCAAGAGTTAAAATGCTCGGGTGAGTGCCAGTAGAAGGGTCCGTGTTACTAAGCATGGGGGATGATGCTTCACCTGGGCATTCCATACTCACCTTACAGGTACGATTCGCAGTGCCTGTTAACTCCGGAGTTAAACCGCTTTTTCACACCGCACCCTACGTCTTTATTGCTTTCAGTCCACTTCATCCCTTTTTCTTGAAACATATCCTCCCAATTTCCCAGTGTTTTTCCCCTCCAGTAACCTGTGATTCATGTATAATTAGCTTGTCTTTTATTCTCTGACAGAACCTCTCACTTGGAATTTTTCCGTTCTGTGTTAAGAGCGATTCCTTTTCCTGTCATTCTCACAAAGCAGAGGGTCTCCATTTTATCTTCTTTTCTCTGGCAGAAAAAGGCTTCAGTTGAGAGAAGCAAAGGTGTTTCTGTTCAGCTTTTTTCAATTTCATCCTATTCGCTATATAAATATAAGGAATGGTTGCAATTTATGTTTTTTCTCTGTGCTGTGTTCTTGTTCTTTTTGATATTGTGTGTGTGTCTATGGAAGGAAGTATAAGGGGCATCCAATGGAGATTAAAACAATTTTTTAAGTCCCTGTAGAAGTAGGTGTGCTGACAGGGCAGAGTTTCCAGTACCGTTCCATTATTTATGACATTCACGGGTCCTATTATCTCCCATGGTGCTCTGCCACCTGGTAAAATGCTGTCAGGAGTGTGTGTGTGTGTGTGTGGAGGGGGCAGCGGCGGGTTAGAGCTCTGTTCCCCCGGATCAGATGCCAGATCTGTTGTGTGAAGGGACTTTGGCTTCATAAAGGCCTGCAGAAGCCAACTCCCCTCCTCCATCTCCCAGAACTCGACTCGGCCTTCAGCGGGTGGTTGAGGGGCCGGATTCCTTAGCGTTCTGCTTTGCTAGACCAAAAATTATTCTATCACAGTAACCGGGGGCTTTATTCACTGTTGTCTGATCGTGTCTGCATACCAACAGAGGCTGCCGCAGTTAATTATTATCATTGTTGCTATTGTTGATGCACGGTGTGTTGAGTTCCCGTATCGGGCGCTTTATTCCTCCTCTGCAAATGAATGCTGATTTTTTCCAAGCCTGCTTGACAGAAATGTGATGATGCATCAAGAAAAAAGTTGTCTTGTTTCTGCAGCTTCTGCACTTGCACCTGAGAAGCGGCGACATCCGGTAGACCCTACACGGAGCGGCGGGCAACGTCCCAGTGTGGCGCCGTTCCCTTTGTATTCGCAGCTGACTGCGCTGAAATGAATAAGACCACAGAGCGCTCTCTTCCCATCGTGCGTTGCGCTTGAAGACGAGCGGCTTTTGCCAGCATCGACTGAAGTTGCCTTCCACAAGCACATATCAGCTAGTGAAGAAGGGACGAGTTTGGTGGCAGGTCTGGTGGCACCTGCAGCTTTTATTACTCTAGGTTGCTGCTTATTATTATGGCAACGTGTTCACTACAAATGGCTGAGCTGAAAAAGTTAAAAGATTGTGTTTTATCGTTTATTTACATGCAGTTTCTTTGCACATCTTCTACCTGTAGTGGGGTAAATGCCCCCTGCATTTACACCCCAGCCGACAAATGGCACTAAAGAGCATTTAAACATAATTGTTGCGCTCCGCAAAGAATTAAATAGAAGTTTATTAACACGTTTTTATTTTTAGATGTCACATTTTCCTGAACTGTAAAGTAGCACAAAGTTGAGAAGTTATTGAAAGGAAATTATACTATATAAAAAACTCACAAATTAATAATTGCTTCTCCTGCAGTTTTATAAAGTAATTTTGTTTATATAAGTTTTTTACAGAGCCTAACTGGTTAACCATTTGAAACTGTTTGCATTATCAAGTTTCCATCAGCTGTGATTTTGACATAAATTTCCCTTGGATCGACAAGTTACAAACAGACCTCGTCGGCTTACTTTTGTAAGATAAGAGGGGGGGAGCGGGAATTTTTTATGTGCCACGTGTGCAAAAGAGACTGCTGTTTAGTTATTTAAATACCCCTGACAACATTTTTATATCTACAAACGAATTTAAGTCACATACCAACAAATGCATGGGCTCAAAAAGGCAGTAAGTTCTTCCGTCAGTTTCCTTTCCAAATTGCGCTCCGTAGGTGACACCGGTGCTCTGCCGATTAAGTTGTAACGGCAGCGATAAGGTTAGACTGTGAAGAGCAAATTAACCTATAATAAAATGTCAGCAGGACTATGTGTAATTCTTATGCTCTTGTGCTTTGTCTCCCGCAAAGACACGGCTGATGGTGAAGAGGAATTCCTCATTAGGACCGGAGGAAGTGAGCCTGGGAGATGCGTTTGTATTTAAAGGCTGCTTAAATTAAAGGTTAACTGACCGGAGAACAGCCGCCTGAGACGGTCTCCTTCACGGTTTGAGAGCCTGACCTTTTAAACGTCTTTTGGAAAAGGTGGAGCCGGGAAGCGCCGAGTTCCGCCAAAGGTGTAACGAAACAGAGGGAGGTTTGGAACTCTCCGGAAAGCCGAAGACGCAAGCTCGATCGCTCGGGCCGATTGGTGTTTCGCCTCGGCTGCCTCTTTGGCCGAAGGTAAGAAGAGCAAAGTCCGCTCACCTTAACTGGTCCAAGGAGGAGTTCATTACTGGGAGGAATCCCATTTTCTTCTGCTTTTGTTAATCACAGTGCAAGGAACATTTTCAGGTGGCCCGCCATGCACGCTGATGTGCGCACCTGTCCCTTCGCCTGACGGGAACGCTAAGGCAGGCCTCGGAACGCGAGCACTAGCCGCAAACACGCCGAGCGCTAGCATAGCCTGGCAGAGTCCTGTCGTCGATGCGCGCTGCGGGGGGTCTGGTTCCGCTCAAAGCTCCGCATCTGTGAAAGTACAGCCGCGGGTTTCTAAACGCTCAGCAAGTATGGCCCGGAAATCCAGTTCACTTCCCTGACGGTGCAGCTTCTGCGGAACAGTCGAGTACTTGGGCACAGGACTTGTTTGTCATCGCTAAGTCCCTTTAATCGGGGACGCCGACAACCAATTGGATTTTCAGACTAATTATATTATCCAATCAAATATTACCATAGTACTGTAATTTAGGTCTAAGTCACTGCAGCTGTTGTTTGTAAAGGGAAAGCGGCTGGTTGTGGACCTCTCCCAATTCATCTGGCGGTAGCAGGATGTTTCCGGACCCATCTGTGTAAACTGAAATTTTAGTAGATGCTCTTCTACAAATAATGGGAATCTCTTTGTAGGCCACCGCAACGTGTTGGCTCGCAAAACAAACGTCAGCAAGGTAATCCGCGTCCTGCGGTTCACCGGAGGGCTCACACCTGCGAGCAGGGTTATGTATGTTGACCGTGCATTTAAATCTCGTGTGCGGGGATGCGGGGGTGGACAGCTGACACGGTGTGGGCTTTTCACGGAAGTTCACAGAACCGGTTTTTTCTGGCCTCGATTGAAGTCCAGGGCTTGTCTAAAAACTCCCGTTCCCTCGGTTTTACAGCCGTGCTGCGATTCTTGTTTCACCTCCAGAAACAACATCTGGGCCCGAAGCCCTGGATTTAAATCTGCTACTCTTTTATTGTGTTTTACGTCCTCTCTGCCACTCGCTCTCGGCCCAACCAACAGCAGGCGCTAGTAGGGAAACTTTTTCAGTTGTCACAGTAGCGAAAAAGGACTAAAGTGTCCTGAACGCATTTTCTCAGCACGAGGGTCAGCCTCTTTATCCAGACATTTAAATGGTCTCCAGGCCATTATTCTGAAGTGACCGCAAGTTCTCCGCCATCTGTGAAAGAGCAGTTTTTTTTTTCTTTCAAGAGAGGATGAAAGCACACACGGGAAGAGTCCATCGATCAAGCGAAGAGGCCCCGCCACTTCCGGAGCAGCCAACTTGTTGAGAAGCAGCAGTGTAGAAAATTGCCAGGGTAATAGGTTTTCAGCAGATGGTGTAGCAGATATGGGAGAGGTCTCGTTCCGGTCTCTAGGTTCGAATCCCACTTGTGTCCTCGAGCAGCAATTTGTGCTTATTCACGACAGTAAATCTGTATTTTTTTTTTTTTTTGTCGGGGCAGCATCGTTGTGCAGTGGGTAGCTCTGGTGCGTCACAGCTCCCGGGCTGTGGGTTCTGGTTCCATCTGTGTGGAATCTTCCTTTTGTCCTTTTGCCTCCGGCATACGCTGTGGACCACTACAACCGTACACTGCACGAGAGATTACTGAGGGACTGATGGATGACTTTTTTTTTTTTTTTGCTCTAGTAATTTGGGGTGAGAAACCGGCCAGGGTTATGACAGCAAGATCCCTTCTTTGCTTTAGGGTTAAAAGTCTAGAATAGCTTGGAATATCATAAAATATTTGACAAATCCCACTATTTCTATTACCAAAAGCAGCACTCGGGTTCAAGTCTAGTGTGACGTCAGGCATGGAAGCCGTGAACCGTAGCCCATCGCGTGGAATGTGCCGGCAGCCAAGTGGAAAGCGTGACCGCGGGAAGTTTCTGGCGCTTGCCGCTTTCTGTCAACCGATGCGTTTCCTCTGTGCGACGCTTCTTAGCCCGATTCTTTCACATTTCATTTCAAAGAACCACCGAGCAGGACAAAGGCAAAAGTAATTAGATCAGTCAATGTGTTCTTACATCAATTTTTTAAAGTAATTTCCTCCCGTCATATAAATATTCCGTCTGGTCTAAATGCAAGTTATTAATATTTTACCAAATTAGATTTCATTCTCAAATGATTAGCGCGGCATTACTTTCTAGCCACTGTCTGCCATCTGCCACCGGCTCACTTCATGACACAAACGGTTCGCACTTATTAAATAATCAGACCTCATACGTGTCTGAACGGATTTGTTCTGTTGATCCGAGAATCCCCAAAGCGCGCGCGTCTAAATGAGGTTCGCCGAGGCAGGCCGTTCGCCTGGACGAGGCGGCGGCTCCTCGCTCTGATTTCCCGCGGTCACGGGTCGCTCCGATTCAGAAGTCCCCTCTCGCCGTTCGTGTGTTTATGTATCATATTTACCACACGGCTCTGGAGCGATGTCTGTCTGGAAGAGATGGCAACCCCATCTGGTATGTGAATAGCATCATACGTGGTCTCCGCTCCGACTTGGCTCGTCTGTCTGTTGTTCGAGTGTTGGATTCTGGCCTGAGTATCTCGATTCTTGAGGAAATAGCCACTGCCTCATTGAGAAAAACCTCATAAACGGTTTGATCCCGCAGTCCAAAAACAAGCGATTCGCACGGAACGTTCCTAGATCCCGCATTAGGATAAGAAGTCCTCAGAAGTGAGTCCGTGTCAGATCATGCCACAGATGCGTGCGACGTTTCTCCTGCTCTTCTCGAGCACCAACGCTAGGGAGCACCAGACACCGTTGTAAAAATCGTGGAAATTAGTTGAATTGAGGTGGGCCCACACTGCTGCTTTTGTTTCTGCTGGCTTAACAGATAAGCACAGGTGACATTCACTCTGCTGCAGGCAGAAATTCAGCATTTTGAATAAAATGCAAAAATAACTAGATGAGCTGAGGAATGCCCGAATCTTTGAAAGGCTGCAACTCAGCCGTTTGAAACATGAGGAGCAAGTGTGCGCTTATTGCTAATTTTGTTTCTCCTTCGACAGACTGTACGCTTTGAAGATAATGCGAAATGTGCGAAAAGCTTCGAATCCTCTTGGAGTGAACGGTGTTATCAAAATAGGCAGATGTGCTAACATTAGCAGAATCGTGAAAGGTTTCTAACCTCAAATGTACACCGAGGCTCTTAGGCACCAGAAGGAGTTAATCGGCCCGTCAGTCCAGCAGACGCAGCTACGTTTGAAGATAAAGAGCTCTCGGAGAAAGGGTAATGTGAAAAGTGCCCTGGGAAAGAGTCATCTTTCAAACCAGTGCCTGAAAAGAGGTGGGCGGGGCGCCGTGATCCGTGACTCAAAGTAAATAATCGGGCCAGACAGACGGAGCCCACAGGTGAGCGCACCACAGGCCACGGGACCAAAGATCTGAAGAGCGTTCCACATCACAAGCCAAAGAACACGGTCGGCCCTTCGTCTGCATGGCTGGAGAAAGACGGGAACCCCTGGCCCAAGCCGTCTCGGCGGCCCGGGAGACCTGCTGGTGCGGAGAGAGAGACCAGACGAATGGTGTTTGTTATTCAACCTGATAGTGGTGTTCCATCTCCTCGCTGCAAAAGGTAGAGGTAGCTGCTTTTCTGAGTGCTTCCTGAATTATTCTACACGCTGAGTTAGCGCTCTTGGCCTGAGCCCGTATTTGCAGTTCTCGACACCACACCGAGCTCCCAGTCGTCAGAGGTCACCGCCACAGCTGCACAGGGCCGAAAGGAGAATAGCAAGTTGCGGAGCGGATAGAAATCCGGATCTGAGCTCAAGTCCTGTGTAAAATATTCCCCACTGAGAGTTTATTTGCTGCGAGTCCATTTGCAGATGGGATAGAACCTTCTCGCGAGAGAATGTAGCCTGAGTTCTCAAACTCAGGAAAGCGTTCACAAAGTTCTCGACCTCAGAATGGGGCTTACAAAGTGCTTAGCCTCACGACCAAGAGGACAAAGTCCAGAGTCATAGGATCAGAATAACAATGTTCTCAATCTCAAGAAGTGGCTCGCAAAGTCCTCACCTTCAAAACCAAGCTCGCGAAGTGTTCACCTTCAGGACACAGCTCACAAAGTCAATGTCAACCGACAGGGTTATCGAAAGGTATCCGGTCAGAAATGACGAACCTGAAATCCAAATCGAGTTCCGAACAGATCCCGATCCTCATAAGCCGGGCGTTTCCAGTGATGGTTTGCTGGCTTGCGGTTTCTGCTGAGCGGGTCTGTAAAATCGAGCCGAGGCGACATGGCGGTAGGGGGGGGCCTCCATTTAGTTAACAGAGATGTATTGCGTCCCCTTCATCCTTACCCAGAGGCCTTTATTCGGTGCTTTCACAGTCATGATTTAGTGAGAGAATGAAATACTTTATGAGGTTCAAACACACCCCGGCAATCCTTTTTGGAAGCATAATGAGCAACCGGCACATTCTCATTACCGGCGGACTCTATTGTTTCAACACGGCGGCTCATGCATGTCTACAGCCTAAATGAGTTCGGAAATGTGCCAGTTCCACTCATTCCATACGGTCGCTCCGGCGTGTGCTTGCCGCCTGTCCAGTAATGCGGTCCTCGGTCCCCAATCTCGGATTTGATTGTGCTGGCCTCTCCCACAACCGGGGTCTGATGCTGTTTCTGCAACAGACAAATCAATTTCGCTGATAATTTTGGGAGCCCGAGGCCTCGGGAAGCCTGGCTGTTTGCAGAGGAGCCCATCTTTGTTTTTTTTTTTTTTTGGGTGGGAAGCTGGTTGCTGGCATGTTTTAAGATAATTCGAGGATCTGAATAACCGTGTTCTGTCCTCAGAGCTCACTTGGGGGAAGGGGGGGTTTGAATGTGGTTCGGTTTATAGTGTTTTGATAAAGGTGCCCTTTACCCTTTGATGGCAGCCATTTTGCATTTCACTTGTTCTTTGACCCCGCTTCCACAGAAAAACATCTTAATCCATTTTTGTTGTGAATACCTCTGGAAAGCATCGCCTGTAAGTACCTTGCTTACTACTCCTATATTTACGTTAGTATTAATGCACACAAACTAGGGATATTATTTAAATTTGCTGCTTCATTTTACAGGGTTATTCACGCAGCTGCACTACATTCTTTGTTAGTTTGAGGACTTTGCGTATATTTCATTATAAATACTTTGATTTGTTAACGTGTACATATATATTTACATTGTTATATTCCTGCAGCCTTTATATATATTATTATTCTTTTCTTTCTGCTTGTTTCGGTTTTATTTGGTCCAAATTGCTTTACATTGTTTATTTTGCGTTACATGGATTGATGGGCTCAATAAACTCTCCATACAGCAGCACAGCAGTGTTTGGAAAACTTTAACCGTCTGTCTAGCAAGAGAAAAGGGGAGTTCTTTAGTGAGGACAGAACAAATGGTGTTACATCCCCTTAGAGCCAGAATGGTTGGAGCTGTCGCCCTGCAGTCAAAGGGTCTGGGTTCGAATTCCCACTCCTGCTACGGTGCTCTTAATCGAGGAACTTGTCCCGGACTAATACGGTAAAATGAACCAAAATGTATAAATGGGTGAATCGGTGCAAGTCGCTTAGTGTGTGTAAGTTGCTTTAGAGAAACTGTCGTGTAAATAATAGTTAAATTAATAATAAGGCTCAGCTCCAACAAGCTCAAGAAACTGTCTCCGTATTTTATTATTATGACAATATTTTGTTGTATAGCAAATGTTTTTTTTTTTTTTGTCTTACACTGATCGTATTCCTTGTTTTATTTTGGAAGTTGAATAATTTATCTGAAAAATGAACGGCATTATTCAAGGACCATCAGTAATGTCTCTTGAGATTTGATCTGAAAAATTTTAGCAATAATTCAAGGGCCGAAAATGCTGTGTCTCTTGATACTTCCAGTAATCATTTTAACAGAAAGCTTTCAAATGAAAGATGGATTCATTAGCATCTCAACCAGGTTGTTCCACCCCTTATAGATATATGGGCTCTGGATCACCACGACCTTACCGAACATTACATTAAAATGCAGGGATGGATGGATGTGGGGATGGATGGACAGACACCATACTGTACAGAATAGAATTTTATAACTGCTCTTTCAGGGAGGGACAAGCAGCAGCTTCTCTGCAAGCAGAAATTAGGAGGATTATGCAAGAAAGCTGGAGTCTGTGGTGAGTCAGGCATCACAGCCATGTCCTGCTTTGAAAAGTTCTCATTCGGCAGCATCGAAGGGCCTCTGCAAGCGGGAAACACCTTCAGATATTAACCCAGCAGCACGGCTGCGCATTTGTCATATTGCAGTGTATTATTCTTTATTTATACTCTGCTCCATGAGAAACATGCTTTGTTTTGAGCAAAATCAACTGTAGATGATTTAGCCATGAATGCCGATATAATATGCTGACTTGTTTTAGGCACTATTCAAAAATTGAAGGGTAAAAAGTCTACTGCCCATGACTTAACCATACTGTCCACATCAAGGGCGAAAATGTACAGATTCACTAAAAATAATCCATAAATAAAAAACCCGGTCTTAACAAGAAAAACTTTGCGGGGCAGTTTTATCACCATCAGCATTCTGAAAATCCACATCAATTAAAAAAAAAGTATTTTGCCCTTTGCATTTGGCTGCTCTTACCATGCGACTTTTAAAAGGCCAGTTTAAGCAAATCTGTTGGGAATTCCCAAGTGGAGAGCAGTAAATCACAGTCATGTTGTCTTATGAGGACACATTCAGCAGGGACCATTAACAGTCCCTTAATTCGTAATTGTTTTAGTCTTAATAATCATCTATGGAATAAATGGTCACACATAGACAATAAGCATGGTCCACCCTGCAAGTGATATTGATTCTCCTTGCACTCTTCCCTCTTAACACTCCTTCCGCCTCAACATCTTCCAGCAGTTCTAAACTGCTTGACTTCTTTCTCGACTTGCTTGTGGTTGATTGATTGCCTAATATTGATTAATATTAACAAAGGAGTAGAAGACTTTGACCTTTGAGTGCACGCAGCTCCTGAAGTTTTGCTACGGTTAAGCGAGACGGATGACCTTCAGGCATCGGGAATGCAAGTGATCCATCGGTGGCCTTTATCAGCCAGTGAAGAGGGGTCGTGTTCGCAAGGTGATCGGCAGGGGGTCTGAGCCAGAGCACACGTGGGGGGTGAAAAACAGCTGAAGGGAGAGGCCATGCACCCTGCCTTTGGTATTGTGGCGCCACCTGACAAGAGGACTCTGCAAAACCACAAAAGTCAGGACTTTTCATGTCTTTCTGTCCATTTTACTTTGTCCTACACAAGTTTTTTTATATATCATTTTCACTCGTTTTTCATTTTGGGCCAAATGAAGGCCACTGGAACAATTTTAATTGTGGAAGCTATTTCAGTGTACCTAGCGTTTTATTTCCCTTTGCTATCAGTTGCCTTCGTCCAAGAGTAGCTTCATTTTTGTCCGCAGCCATGAGGGTGGAGAGAGGAACGAAATCAAATGCATCCGCAAAATGCAGACACAGAACACAATGAACAGGACCTCCACTTGAGCAAAAATTTGTCCTGAAGCAAAGCCAGAAAAATTCTCTTACAAATTAAATTGCTTACTAGAATGACTCTTGGCATGTAATGTTTTGATAAGGACCAGAAGAAGGATTTAGGTTGAAGGCATTTTTGTGTACCGTGAGTTGACTTAAGTGGACTAGTGTTCACGCTTAATCTCACGGTATCTGCTGGTCCCCTTGCTGCCTGGCGCGTGCAGAATGCACTGCTGACAAAAACAAAGTCCAGCGCGGCGGGGAAGTGCCTGCGGCTCCTTTCGAGGGAGAAATCTTTTGGGAGTTTGTATAGGAAAAATGAGTAAATGGCACCCTTTCGAGAGGACCAAATGGACATTTAAGGTATCCTCTGCAAATCGTGGCCCCTGCGGCCTCCACCTAGCCTTGGATTTACAGCCTCACATGGGACATCATGAGCCTGAGCATCTTGTACAGCCATTATCCTGCTCTGAGGGCCTCAGGAGGTTTGAAGGAAGTATCAGGGATGATGCATAACCTGTCATTATTCTGTCTCCAATATGCTGAGACCTTAACAGTCAACATCAAAATCCAACATCGGTAGTAAACACAGGCACTGAAATGCACTGAGGTGCTATAAGTCTGGTCGGCAACTTGGATTAGAACCACAGAACTCTCCTCCTAAAGCTCCTTGAAGACCTTTCACAGCCTCTGAAGTAGTAATGCCTTGCTGAGACATACAGTATTCGGGTAACATTTTATTATATAAGCAGATGGTCTTAAGGAAAGAAGCCAGACAATTTTTTTTACCCCTTTATGCAGCCTGATGGTTTCTGAATGAGCTTAGACATACAATGGCGTGCTCTTCTGAGGTCCAAGAACATAAATTGTCCACAACTTTTTTCAACTCAGTTCATTCACCGCACAACCACCTGCTGCTCCAAGCCTCCTCTCATTGGTCTGCCAGCTTCACCCGATTGACTCACTGGAATCCGGCTGAAGAGCCAAGACCAAGGAGCATCGGCTGATCGGATGAGTCAGCCATTCTCGCTCACAGCGGGATGTGGAAACTGAACTGGCAACATCGATGCCTGTTTTCACATCACGTTTTGCAAAAATTAAAGGTTTCCATATTTTTTGTATGAATGTGCCATTGCTACTTCGATGTACAGTGACCCTGATCTGCTCCCTAACCTGCACTTTAACTGTCAGACACAGGTGCCACTTGAGTCATCACATGGAAGCCTTCTGTGCATTTGCCTTCCCTCCTTTTTTGATTATGTGCTTCTTTTCAGCACTGACAGAAGGCAATTCAGGCTCATGTCTGCTGTCAGCATCTGACTCCCAACCTGTCTCTAGGGCCCAGCCAAGCACAACATTTGTACAATGTCGCCACATTGTGGTCAACTTGTGCAACCATGTCTGTGGAACCATTTTAAAGCAGAAGATGACCTGCTGACAGTCTTGTTGAGCATGTTGACACAATCACATTAAAGTCGGATTTATATGCGGCTCGTGAGTGTAGTGAAGTCACTGAGTGGTAGTTAACCGACCCCCCCTGCACCATTTGGGAGCTGCAAAGACTATGCTGGTCCTGCATCTTCACAGGAGGACAATGGACAAGGACCAGCAGGACACCCCCAGTGCTGTCAGCACCACCTCCCACAGAAACTCATTTAAAACCAATGACTCTCACATCAGGATGCCTTTTCCCTTCTTTACACCTTACTGTGTGACTACCCAGCCGTGCTGCGCTTTTTCCTCTGTGCTTCTGCGGTGTCGCGGCCTGTTACGATAAATCTTTTTTTTCCCCACTTCTCTTAATTTCTGCTCTTTTATTAAGCTGTTTGCTTAATTTTTATTCAGAGACAGCCAAATTCTACACCTGTTATGAGCATGCATGCATCCATCCATCCATCCATCCATCCTTTTACAAATAAGTCCTCCTCCAGTGCAGTCACGTGGTGCAGAGCCTGTTATAAATAATAAACGTTCATTCAATTAACATTTATTTTTTAATTCATTTTTCTTGGGGTTTAAACTCCATAAAACACTGACGTTACTTTTGAGATGTTTTTTTAAACTGATTTCATCAGTTATCAGTTAGCAAGGCTCGTGATTATATTAATATCGCGCAGCTCCACCACGTGCCACCAATAAGAAGACATTTCTTCATTTTCTGTTGTCGTACGAAGATTGTTCACATTTCATCATAAAAATACTCTGGGCTTAGAGGGAAACTTAGCTTTATTTAAAAACAGACAGAAAAATCATTTAGGACAGGTCATCAGATATAAAATACTGAAAAATGTGGGGCGAGAGTTGGAGTTTTCGTACTCCCGTCACTTTATTCCCAAGACCACCTGGTAAAGTTCCATTATAACTGTTGTAATGAGAACTAACAATATTCTCACTGTGGTCGTTACCTGGTCAAAATCTGTGCATCGGACCAGTATTTATTTTATTTTTATTGATACAGTTTTCGCCTTCACTTTGGACGCCGCGCCTAATTACGTAACGCGTTTTTGCGGCCTGGAGGCGGTATTAAGACTGTCCCTCCCCGGCCGCCGTACGTCTCCGACATATTGTCTGCGGATAGCAAATTCTGGAACGCAGTGAGCTGACTGGGATTAGCATTTATACGTAAAAAGGAAAGAAAATACAGCGATTTATCGACATATACCAAACAGAGCCGGAATAATGGGTGAGTTGTGCGCCTAGGTCTTCGAATCAGGAGAACACGTTACGTTATATGGCGGGGCCGTTTGGTTCGGTAGTCGAGTTCGTTTTTCGCTTGACGCCGAACCGTCGGTGCTAATAAGCTAACAGGCTAATCAGCCCCAAGTAGCCTTAGTTGGTGGCTCACCGTCTAAATAACCGTTTAGTTTCTGCTCTGAAGCTGGGGCTGCAAATGTATGGACATGTGCGGGTTTTTAGATCGAAGTAGAACCTCACCCAAAGTGAGTCGTTTAAACGATGTCCGGGTTGCGCGCACAGGAATCCTCTGTTTGGCTAACATGCTAACCGCGAGTTTCTAGCCCTGCGTATTTGTTAGAGTATGATATCATATTTTGGAAACTTACTGGGAATAATGATAAAAGTCAGTGTGTATGAAGGGTAACGCTTTAGTTCATAAGTGTTGAACAAATGGTTTCCAGTCTGCTCTCCAGACCCTTCCGGAAACGGGGTTATTACGGTAACCAGTTGGATGATCCGGATTGTTGAAGACTGTGGACCTCAGTCTGTCGTATGGACGGGTATAAATAGTTACTGTCTGGGAGCAGGGGGGTTTTAAAAAGGATTGCAAGGTGTTCCGTCTTCTAAAACACAAACTTTGTTTAGTTTGGAGGTATAATATCGGAAGATGGGGTAAATGTTGGCGGTAACTGGGAGGTGGATGTTGAAGTACCTATTGGAGTCATTAACTCGTGACCCCTTTAACTGTTCTTGTGATTCCAAAGATGATTATTTAGAGCTGAATTGCACTTTTCTGAAGTGTTTGCAAGAAGTTTTTCCAAATAAAACTCAGTATTTATCACTTTTAAAATAAACCATGTGAAAATCTATGTAAGTATGTAATTATTTAATCCCACTGGTTCCAAGAGTTGTATATAAATGGCAGTAAAAGTTCCAGTTTGTTCAGGTGGTCTCTATGCTCATCTTGAAGTTCTGAGGTCCGGTCATCACTGAGGTCCAAAATAGCCCCCTGGGGAGTGACCCTGTCTGTTAGTCTATTTGTGAGACTCATGTGATGGTGTACTATATCAGGGGTTGTTACTAAGTGGGCCAGGGGCAGGGAGAAATGATGCCTTCACAGCCCTGGAATGTAATGCATTGAGTAAGGAGATGCTTTGAGACTAAGTTGCTAGTTCCTGTCGCTCAGACCTTCTGTTGTACACATAACTCATAAAGCCTGTAATCTGTCTGTAATGAAATAGAATTGTCTCCTTTTTGGCTTAACAGAGAAATGGCTGAACATGGCAACACAAATTAAGCAGAAATGTTCCTTCTTATTCAAAAGTCTTAAGCATTTCCATCTGGCCACAGTGTAAATGACATTGGGGGCTCATAGGCAGTTCAGACTGCTCTACATTTCCACGCAGAATTCGTCATCCAGGCTGAAAAATGGCTTTTCTCTTTACCGGCTTAATCTGATTTCAGTTAAATGGTATTCCCAGACTGCTGGTCCTGGTGTGTATTTCTTTTAATATGGAATTTACAGATGAGCTGGAATCTGATTTGGACAGACCATGTGAAATTATGCAAAAGGCCTTGTGGTTTTGTACCATGTGTACCTATAACACGGTAATTTACCATGTTACATGTACAGTGCTACTGTCTTCTGTAATAAAGGATTTCTTGGCACAGGCCTTTGGAATAGTTCAGAGGGAGAACTCGCACTGCTCTGGTGCCCCCTTGGCCCACAATGACTCAGGACCCATGAAGTGCATAGGAATGACTGCACAGATGCTGAGAGTGGACAGTTTGCACGCTTCAATTAGCTCCTGAATAAGCGCATTTGTTCCGCCGGCCGCCCCCTCCCAAACAACCCGTTAGCTGTCTGCTCTGGATAGGGCTGGGCATCAGCGTCTGTTCTTGCAGACAGTACAGGGATGTGCGTGCAGGGCAGTTGATGTGCATGCTTCATCACTGCTGAAATATAAGGATGTTTAAACACTTACAGCAGCGTCATCTGCTTTGAAGTTTTGCTTCTTGAACAATTTAACACTCGTAGCAGCCACAGTTTCAGGTCATTCTCTTGTGTTTTTGTAAGTGCACAAGGTGTTCGTGTTTGGGAAGACAAATGTCTGCTGTACAGACTTTACACAATGTATTGGAGTTCTGAAGTTGAAAGTTTAAAGAAAACTAACAATGCCCCTGATGAAGACATTTTGAAGTTCCTGTATGAGACAGTTTTGTTCAACCTGTATAGCCCCTGGTCTGTGGGAGAGGCTAGAGTCACTCCTTTGTGAAGCTGTGTGAAAAGGCCAGATGGAGTGTTGCATGATTGTTACAGCCCTGGCTGAACTCTGTCATTTATAGTGGTTTTTTGTTAATGACACAGAATGAGAGATTGAGTTTACAGAAAAAGCTGTGGACCCACTGTTACCTCCAGATTCGCAGTTGGTTTAGGACTCATGGTGTCATTCTTGCTTGTATTGAGCCTCAAAACTGTAACAACCAGGTAGTGTTACTTCATGATGAATGAGATTTTTTTTTTTTTTTATTTTGCTCCAGAAACCACAACGAGCCCTGCAAAGGACAACTACAGGATGAACCGCTACAAAAACAAGGCTCTAAATTTGGACGAGATGCGGCGAAGACGAGAGGAGGAGGGCATCCAGCTCAGGAAGCAGAAGCGGGAGCAGCAGGTACAGTGTGAAGGCTGGTTTGGGGGACCCTTTGGTAGCGTTTTTGTCCATTTGCTTCTGGGGGACAGACTTCAGCCTGTGAAACAAGACTCGGTTTTTGTAGGACCTGTATCTGACAGTGTTTTGGACTTTTCTTTAGTCAGTTGCATATTTGTTTTTGGCTAACACTAAGTTTAACTTAAATTATTATTACTATTAGGAGATGGGGAAAGCTCCAACTCATCTGTAGACTCATGTGTCTCCTCTTATCATGGGCAGCTCTTCAAACGGAGAAATGTGGAGATGCTGAATGAAGGGCCACGCATGTTAGACTGTTCTACAATGGATGCGTTTGTCAGTACCTACAGTGCAGGGGTAAGTTCTTCCATCCCGAATGACTGCGTTTCTTTCCAGGACATACAAGTAGTTGCCCGTATTTTTACCAATGGGGAGTATAACGAGGCAGGTCCAGCCTGCAATGTTTCTTTAAATTCCTAGGTTCTGGTTTTTGAAGTTCTAAAAACTCAGCATTCAAAAGCTTCAGTGTCTTCCCCCCCCCCCCCCCCATCTTTTCTAGGTGCCATTTATGGAAGGGGTCATCACAAGGGACATGGTAGAGATGTTGTTCTCAGAAGATGCAGAACTTCAGCTTGCAACAACACAGAAGTTCAGAAAACTCCTCTCAAAGGGTACTTGTTTTTTTTTTTTTCTTTTTTTATGGCCTCACTAATAAAGTCTCATGTTTTCTCTAGTTTGAGGATATGACATTTGAACCACTTGGTCATGTCTGGATCTTCATCTGCAGAGCCTAATCCTCCTATTGATGAGGTTATCAGCACACCAGGGGTTGTGGAGAGGTTTGTGGAATTCCTGAAGAAAAGCAACAACTGCACACTACAGGTGAGACAGGTCACCAGTGACACTATGGGTCCAGTCAGGGACAGCAGGTGACATGTGGGTCTGTGTGTGTCTGCAGTTTGAGGCAGCCTGGGCTTTGACCAACATCGCCTCAGGGACATCCCATCAGACAAAGATTGTGATTGAAGCAGGAGCTGTGCCTATCTTCATAGAGCTGCTCAACTCGGAGTTTGAAGATGTGCAGGAGCAGGTATCGCATCCTGTTAGATTTGTCATTTTGTGCTGTAACCTTGTTCTCTTTCACAAAGTTGGCAAAACTTTTTTCAAACCCATTGATGTTGACATTCTATGGATTATTCTGTTTTGTTTTTTGTGCTTATAAACAAAGCTCTCCACAATTCACCAGTAGTGATATTAAAGTGAGACTTAAGTTATTAATCTTTTAATCTCACTATGGCATATTTCCTTCGGGAATAATGAAGTTTTTATCAATGTTATGTTCCTTATGCTTTCTCTTCCAGGCAGTTTGGGCCCTGGGGAACATTGCAGGAGACAGCGCTGTGTGCAGAGACTACGTCCTTAATTGTGACATCCTCCCACCTCTGTTAACGTGAGTTTTATTGTCTTATCAAATGCGCGTGGTTTTTGGTTGCTCCGAATAAACGCATTATGGATATGTAAGAGTGCTGTGTGTCAATTGCTTCTTCCTTAGATTCTGTAAGGATTTGTGATGTCATGATTTCCATGTGAATGTTGATAAATCTGAAAGTGTGATTAACTTAATGGCTTCATTGATGGTTAAAAAGTTTACAGTTAAGAAAAATCTTTTGATTTCAACTCGGCCACATTGTGGGTCAGCCATGTGCATTTGTTGGTTAAATGTTTGAAAATAGCTTAGGAATAAAGGCCACAGGTGTGGGGGGGGAAAAATTTTTTCCTGCTTGCTCTGAAGGTTGTTGACCAAGTCCACAAGGCTAACGATGACCAGGAATGCTGTGTGGGCGCTGTCCAACCTGTGCAGGGGAAAGAGTCCTCCACCTGACTTTGACAAGGTAACCTATAAATGGTGTTAAACAGGCAGCTAGTTAGTGAGCAGTGGAAACCTTTGACCACTGAGGTTAATTTCTGTGTGAAGACAAATCTGCTCCTTTCCAAATACTGCTTCTGTGTATAAATTTCTTCTGCAAGATGAGCAGAGTTCTTCTGCCAATGTAACTCATCAATGCTCAATAATGGCTCTCGATTCAGTTTCTGTAATGCTTGCTGGGCTTGTTTTGCATCAAGTCTGTGTTTGCTGTCTAGAGTTTTGTATTGCACAGGTTAATTTTTAGTTTTAGCAAAGCCCTGTTAAACTTGGTATTTATAACCGTTTTCTAATCATTAGGCAGATTTAAATTTTTTCTACTCTCTTTGTTGTACAGGTGTCACCTTGCTTGCCAGTGTTGTCCCGCTTGCTGTTCAGCACTGACCCAGACCTGCTTGCTGACGCATGCTGGGCCTTGTCCTACCTCTCTGATGGACCTAACGATAAGATCCAAGCAGTCATTGATTCTGGTGTCTGCCGTCGCCTGGTGGAGTTGCTGATGTGAGTATGGCAGCAGAACAGGGCCAGGCAATAGGGAAACTAGTACATTTATCATTTCCTGACTGCATACTCCAGTTCTGTGAGCATCAATGCCATTGCACTCGCTCAGGCACACAGACCACAAGGTGGCGTCACCTGCTCTCCGGGCAGTGGGGAACATTGTCACTGGAGATGACATCCAGACACAGGTTGGTTTCACCATCCCTGCAAGTGCACATAGTGGCCTAGTTCAAGACCCTCATGTGTCCACTGACTTCTGGTGTCTCCCATTTCTGGCCTAGGTGGTGCTGAACTGCTCCGCACTGCCCTGTCTTCTGCACCTCTTGAGCAGTGCCAAGGAGTCCATTCGCAAGGAGGCCTGCTGGACTATCTCCAACATCACAGCAGGGAATCGCGCTCAGATTCAGGTGCCCCATGCAGATCCAAGGATAGTACATGCTAGATCAATTTATTCTACATGGTCTTTATCGTAGTCACTTTGAAAGGGTTTTTATTTTGTCGTTACACCACTCAGAATCTGAGGAAACGGCGTTGTGAGGTCGAGCACCCCATTTTAGTATTTAGCATCAGCCCAGTTTGTAGCAGCCTTTGTCTGGATGAGTTCTTTCTGATGCTTTTCAGACTGTAATAGATGCCAACATCTTCCCGGTGTTGATCGACATCCTGCAAAAGGCTGAGTTCCGTACAAGGAAGGAGGCAGCGTGGGCAATCACAAACGCCACGTCAGGCGGAACACCTGAGCAGATCAGGTGAAATTCTCAAGCTCACACCATTCATTCAAAATCTTGGAACAAGGTTTAAGACTGGGTGCTCAACCTGGGTTTATTTGGCAAATTATCAAGCTTTGACTAATGTGTTCAAAACTGTAAGCTATTTTAGTCACAGAAATAAATGTTGTCATATACCATGGATCACAGAAGCTGTCATGGCTTGGAAGGCAGTGCCTGGGGTCTCCCACACTATCTTCTGGTGGCCCTTAATGGCCTCCCTCAATCACTGTAATCTTAAAGTACTCCTCTATGCCAAGTCATCCTCTCTCCCTATGTTTACCTCTTCTACACCTTTGTATTAGTTTTAAACACAGCCATAAGTGACTTTGGTCTGAAAATGATAGCCTTGCTCTTTAATTGTATACAATATGAACTTCTGAAAATAACCATTATTCTAATGACTTGACTAGTTGTCACTCTGCAACATCAGCCAACCAAAGGGTGATCAATTTTGCTGTTTCTCTGCAACACTGGCTGTTCGCATGAGGAATAAATGAACAGTTCCAGCAGGGGTCTGCTTTGCTCTCTTTTTAAATTTATGAAAACAATTATCTTTGCCAAATGGGAATGAAGTCAGTGGTGTCTCAACTCACTTCCATTGGGGTCTTTGCCATCTTTCCAGGTACCTGGTGAATCTGGGCTGCATCAAGCCCCTGTGCGACCTGCTCACAGTCATGGACTCCAAGATTGTCCAGGTGGCCCTTAATGGCCTGGAGAACATCCTACGTCTGGGCGAGCATGAGGCCAAGCAGCGCGGCAGTGGGATCAACCCTTACTGCAGTCTCATCGAAGAGGCCTATGGTACAGTCCTTCACATGAACCACAGAAGATCCATAAAGCAAACATAGTTGGGATAGGATTTGTACGCATCTAATTCATGATCCTCTGTCTTCACCAAGGTCTGGATAAGATTGAGTTTCTGCAGAGTCATGAAAATCAGGAGATCTACCAGAAGGCGTTCGACCTGATTGAGCGCTACTTCGGAGTGGAAGATGATGACACCAGCCTGGCACCATCAGTGGATGAGGCCCAGCAGCAGTTCTTATTCTCCCAGCAGGAAGCACCTATGGAGGGCTTCCAGCTCTAGTAGCTCCATCCCTCCTCGCTCTGTCCACCCAATCAGAAAATACCACATAGCTGGGCCCTGGGAACCGAGCAACGCTTACCAGCCAGATATGACCCGGAAAAGCACTGCAGATGCAGCCACTAAGATAAGATAAGACACAAAAAAAAAAAAAAAAGACACCGCCTTTGTTCCTCAGATGCATATTTCCATTTATTTTTATTTATTTCTGATTTAGGTTTTTTTTAATTCGGAGGGGGGGTCTGCATGAGATTTAGGCATTCCAGCATTATGAAATATATCATGCGATCATGGACTCTTCCCCCCCCCCCCCCCCCCAAGAAAAGTAGCAAGGATTTGTTTTTCTTTGAACGGTGTCACTTGTGTTTAAACATTCATAGGAACATTTATTAATCAGAACTTTTGATCAAATGAGCTAAAACGTATCAGACAACAAATTATTCTCCAACCTTTTTTTTTTAACCCCCCCCCCCCCCTTTTTTCTAGTGTAAGATGCCATGCCTTTGCTTTTTGCAAAATTATTTTTTTGCCATTTCTTCAGTGTTGCTTTCCTTTGCTTGGTTTTCTTTTTTGGTGTGATAGTCACTCTACAGAGGAGGGGATTTCAGGTGAAACTGGCTATTTCAGTAGCTCAAGAAGGAGCTGGTTGTAAATATCGGTGATAAATAGCAGTTGAGCTTCCGAAGGGTATAAATAGGATAGTGAGCTGAACTGAGGCTGTAATAACTAGTGATATAACATTTGTTGTGTGCTGTCTCACCAATAATCATAAAAAGTGAAGGTATAAAATCCATTTCATAGATATTTATAAATGGGTACGCATGTGGGGGGGGCAGCCCACCTTCTACAGGATACGGCATAAAGTGCTGTTAAAACATTTAAATATAAAAACATAAAGTCTTAATTGGCTCTGTAGCTTATACTGCCCCCACCATATTTGAACCCAGTGTAAATAGAAGGCAGTAGTGTGTAATTCAGGGACTCTGGCACCCGTTCCCACAGTCCCAGCTTTAGTGCGTCAGTCCCCGCATGGTTTTGTCATGTTACCAACTGTCACATGTGACTGCCTGGAGGTGACAGTGATGTCGCATTCACTACGTAAATAAGAAAAAGACTAATCCTGTGAGCAGCATGGCCAGGAGCGTTTCTCACCTTCAAATAGGTAAGAATAACGGACTGTGTGGGGTGTTTTTTTTTTTTTTTTTTTTTTTTTTTTTCTTTCTTTCTTTCTTCCCCCATTGTGGAATTGCTTAATTTCCGATGTTTTAAGCAAATCTAACTACACTGCATAAGTGTGATGCTTCTCATATAGCTCGTAGCTTCCATTTAGAGTAGATTTGTAGCAAATTGCTGCAGGAGAGGAGGACCTTTCCCAGTGGAATTGCGGTATTTGCCACCGGAGAAAAATGCAACACTCCTGTGGTCAAAAGAGGAGGGCTTTTGAGCTGTTCACACTGACACCTCTGAAATGCTGTTAGTGGACAGCTCTCGGGGACAGGAATCGCTTGTAGGCAGCACTCGGCAGTGCACGTCAGGCCACCTGTACGCTTTCTGTATTGAAGCTGTCGGGTTTGAGCAGCTGCGTCTGTGTTAAAGACCAAAGCCTTTGCGTGAGCTGGTTTAATGCAGACTGCTGCTTTCTCCCACTGTGTTTGGTCCTTGTCCTCCTTTCATTTCCCACAGGGTTTTTTTTTTTTAAAAATGACTATTTTCCAGTTTTATCTTGCTAAAGGCAGCCAAGGTTTTGCGAGGGAAATTTGATTTGTGGCAAATGTAACTTGATAAAAATGGCTGGAAAAAAAAAACACGCACACAACACTTGCACACCTGCATAGGAGACCAGCAGACACGTAACACACTTACACCTGCAAATTTTACACAACACAAAAGAGGAAAATTGCTTCCATAATCTAGCCTCGAAGGAACACCTTTGCATGGCTTGTTTTGGTCCTTAAGTTTTGTCCCTCGCTGCTTCTTTACATCCCTGTCTGCATTTCTGGTTCTCTTTTTGATAAGTTTTCTTATAACACACTTCAACTTTCTGCCATATTCTGAGATTATTTGACTTAGGGGTTGGGGTTTGGGGGAGTGAGGTATTTCATATCAGGGAATATAAAAGGGAAAAAAATTTCTCCATTTAAAGTAAAATAGTGTCCTCATAGTTACCTTTCAAACTGTGACTGTCATGAATTCTGTATTGCAGAGGGAGTGCGGTCCTCTTGTCTCTCGGTATTATGGAAGCGTTTTTCTCTACCTCGCAACCATACAGACTCGTCAACGGATGCTTTGTGGGATTGGGGGCTCTTTGCGGTGGGAAAGGGTTGGGGTGGGATGGAATGGATGACTCAAACACCGGCGGATGTGACTTTGACTGGCATGAGTTTTGTGTGAAAGGAACTGTTCTTTGCTATGTTGTTCACCTCAGAGTTGGTGGCATTAATTCTGCAGTTGATCCGTTCCGCAAAAAAAAATTTAAAGCCGGCTGCTGCACAGATGCACCTTGCAAGCTAGGGGGCTTTCACACCAGCCCTTGTCAGCTTGCTGCTTGGTTGCTAGCAGCCGGTTCACACAATAACCCCCCTTTTCTCCTCCATTTTCTCTTCGAGTTGGAGACACCATATGGTACCAAACAGTGTCCCTCTATGCCTTGGCGAGGCACTGTTTCCCAATACTCACCAGTGCTTTGCAAGCAGCGTCAGTGCCATGGGTTGAATGATACCAGAATTCCCTTCCATTGACCAAGCAAGCTCTGGGATGGAGTCTACAGGAGCAGGAAATGATGTCATGATGCCCTGTGACCACCTCTCAGAGAAACTTAATTATTTCACATTGGAATTGTTGTATGACAATTAGCAGAAACAGTATTCTATTTAACAACAACTAAAAGTAGTAGAACCAGAGTGTTGTGCCACTCTTTGTCCACAGGAAGTCTGGGCCATTGGGGGTTCGACCTGGAACATCACTTGTTCTTAGCTTTGTGCGGTCTGTTGTTTTTGCTGGTGCCCCTGTGCCCAGTCATTCACCTGGAGCAAAAGGCCCTTCTCTGGTCCTGTAATTCCAAACCTGCCACCATGAGCTGAGGTTTCTGTGCTAACTATGCAAAATGGGAGTGAGGCTCTCCTGTAGCCACCCATTTACTTTTTTGTTCTCCTCCTAACCAAGTTTTCAACAAGTATGTATAGTGTTTGTGGCAATCTTTGTACAGTTTTTTATTTTTTCCCCCCTTTTTATCCTTCTAAGGATGAACAGGATTTGATTTCAATTGGGTTTCTTGAATGGGTTTTTTTTTTTTCCCTTTTTTCAAGCAGCAATGTAAGCTACCCAGAACAAGAACTGCAAAACAGGCACAGACCTGAAGGAAGGGAGAGAGGCTGTTGAGGAACTCTTAAGGTTGCGAGCATGGCAGCAAGGACGCACCATTTCGAGCTCTGTCAGCATCTTGTTCCATTTTTGTCCCATTTTTTTTCTTTACAAGACCAATGGGGTCAAAAGAGTGGATCAAACAAACAAACTAAAAGGCAAAGCAATTAATGCACTCCTATTCACTAAAGTGCCAATCCGACCAATAAAGACTCAAGGGTGATTCGCATCATCTGTCTTTATGACTTCTTGTGTTTTACTTGAATGTGCACAACATTGTGCATTGCTGCTTAATTTCCTTACCTGATAAAGTTTACCTAAAATCACCTGCTACATTTTCTCTAAAGAATAGTAGCATTCTTTACTGTTTGTGCACTAAATTCTTTATTGGCTCAGAATAGAGGAATTATTTAACCTTTTAAGGTGGAATTGTTCTTTTTACTTATTTATTGTATCGGGCTAGTCTTTTTTGACGTTTGCCAGACAGAAGCCAATGCTGTTGTGTATATGTTTGTGTTTTAGTGTCTCCACCCCCCCCCCCCTCCTGTTTCCAAAAATAATATTCTGGAAGCAAATGTGCAACAATGTCAGCGTTTGCATTTCAGAGCCCCTCTTGTCAGGCCTCATCCAAACCGTGCCATGGCTCACATACAACTGCATGGGTTCGCAGTTTGTTTCTTTAGCTGCCCATTGCAGTGGATCACTTACAGAATGCTGACTTTTGCATATTTGTATAACCTGGTCAGTTGAGGTTAACATGGACTTGATATGCCAAGCTTGAACTCAGGAGCCAAATAGTTGATGGTCCTAATCGGTCTTTCGGGAAAGAAACTTAAGGTTGTTGACAAAACTCTAGATTGAGCATTTTTAACATATCGAAACTGCCAGGGGCTACCCTTGTCAGTTCATTTTTGTCTCCTGAAATGATAACCAGCTTTTTAATTTAATAGCTCTCCTCCCCCCCCCCCCCCCCATGTCAAAGTAGCATAGTCTTGTGACAATGTGCTGTGTTTGGCATGTAAGGGGCAGTGATTATAAAAGCTTGGTATGTTTTCCTCTTGATCACAACACAGCCTGGGCATTAAAAGCATACAGCTAAATGGGTCTCTTGAAAATATTGGCTTCAGATGTGACAATTTTGTGTAAACTCTAGGGTTACTAGAAAACTGAGTTTTGTATAGGTCATTACACAAACATGTCAATACTCTTTTGTCCCCCTGCCCTATGATGTAGTTGCAGTGACTTCTGGGAAGTGTTGAAAATGTCTCTTGTCTATGACTTTCTGCTGTCGAGAAAATAAGGATTTACTTCTAACTCGTCTTCCGTCCTGGATCCTGTAAGATTTGAGAATAATCTGCTGCAGAGAGATCCATCTTTTGTCTTGATCCAAAATTTCTAAACATGGTCTGTAAGCTCTTGTATTAGCGCTGACCGCAACTATGTTTACATTTCAAAATGTTTGTATCATATGAATATGTTTAAAAAAAAAAAAAACTTAACTGGATAGCCCATAAACTCTGTTCTGGTCTTCTGATATCTTCCGTTTCTGGTTTATTTATTTTTGATTTCTTGCTCTCGCCCATGTTTCTTTGCGACTGACTTGACTTTACCGACAGTATGAATGAGAGACGACAAACTGATGTACACATATACGGAACATGATACACAAACATAAACACTGACACATAAATGCTGAAAGATTCAGAACTGGGAGTACAAACTTTGTCAGCATTACAAATAATGAATAATAAATCCTGTTGCAGATGATGTGCTGAGTTGTGGTGTGTTTACTTGCAGGCTGTTTATGCACATTCAGAATTATGTAGTTTGAATTAATGTTGGTCTATAATCCCTTGCATCTTACTCACTAAAATATAGCCAGTTATGTCCAGCATGTATAGCCAGTGCAGTAAAAAGTGTAACCACAAAAGGAAAATATTTAGCTGAACATATTTACCAACCTTTAGTACTTTGGGGGGGGTGTTGTGCAGTGGCTGGTCAACTAGCCAGTAACTCCAATGTCATTTTTACCATTAAGTTGCAATCAAAGTTTTTTTTTTTTTTTTTTTTTTTTTTTTTTTTTTAAATAATATGGTCAAAGCTCAAGGTTCCACTTCACTGTCATTCTGTTGTTACAGATATGTATAACAGAAGATGAAGTGTAGTTTCTCCTGGATCACAGTGCACAGGACAACACAAGGACATGTATGATAATGGAAAACATTATTGAAGTAATTGCTATTTAAGTTCAGAATGAAAGGTAGTGTAGATAAAATAAATGGGCATTTGCAGTAAAAACAAGCGCTTTGCAATGAATGACATTCAAGTGGTGGTAGGGGAGGAGGTGACAAGTATGAGTTTAGGCAGGATGGTACAAAAAGTAGTGATTGATGGTAATGATAATGTGAGGTGGTCAGTGGTGGCAGTAGAGATCAATTCTATGTTTTCTGGAATTCAACAGCTGGGAAAGAGCTGAGCCTGGGTGGGGTTGGACAGCAAGCTGCAGTAGTGTCTTCCAGACTGCAGCAGTGGGGGGGAGTGATAGGGCTTCTCAACAATGTGTTCCTGACACACTCCTAGTTATAGGTGGTCTAGATGGTGAACAGTGAAGTCCTGGTGATGAACTGCGTGGTCTTCATCGCCTACTGTGAAGTTTCCATACCAGTCAGTGATGCAGGTGGTCAGGATCCTCTTGGTGGCATAAATGTAGAAGTTGGTGAGGATAGGATTGGAAATCCAACTCTTTTCAGTCTCCTTAGGAAGTGGAAACTGCTGTCATCAAGGTAAAGGCATCATTGATTGAACATGGACTGTGAACTTGCATGTTGAATATTTCAGACTGTGTCCACTGAGGCTTGTTTTTATGTCCCGTGTTCTCTTGGTAGATGGTAATGAGAAATAATTACATAAACTGCATATATGAATCTGTTCGGCTAATTGGAACAGTTTCTCGGTGTCCTTCAGAAACCAATATTAAAAATGTTTGAAATTATGCCAGTAACTTTGAGAAAAGTAGAAACTGAATCCAAATTATTCAGAGCCGATTCCAAATTAGATTTTTTTTACGACATATAATTTAACAAAAACTTAACGGTGAGCCAATCTGTTCCAAGAACTCAGAAATGATCAAAGTTGATAAGGAAACACATGCCTAGTGACTGAATCCAGAGAAGTTGCTTTTAACATGGCAGTACCATAAGCATGATGTCTCTTGTCCACACGTTGCTGTACCACCAGATTTTTCTGAAAACTCAAACTGAGACATTAACAAATGTTATTCTTTGAATTAGACAAGTGGGTCTGAAGCCATATACAAGGAGTGCTATGGAAACTGTGCACATCTAAAGTTTATATTATGGATCTTTGGGACCTGAACAGTGACGGGCGATAGTGAGTGATTACAGGCGAAGGCCGTTCAGCAGTTCAGATACACCTTAGCTTGGATCAATTTGACTGTATGAGGAACGAAAGCCTGCCCTCAAATCCAGATCTTTTCAGTGTCATAAACACCCCCAACAGAACAGCTTGGCTCTGTTGCCTAGCAACCACTCTACAGAAATTGATTGTTTGGATTCCCATATCACTACCTGTTTGGCTGCTTGCTTTGTATAACAATTTAAGTGGTTCAAAACAAAATTTTATTTTGATGAAGCACTCAAGCCGCCTATGTCACTTGAAGACTGATACCCTGTCCATTGTTCCTCCACCTTGTGTCATCTTAAACCCCCCCCCCCCCAGTAAAAATTTGAAATTTAAATTAAATCAGTTTTTGGTTTGGCCCCAGCATAGTGGAACCTACTAGCCCTGCACAGAGAACATTTGTTCAGTGAAGAATTAAACACACAGTAGCTTATTGGTGTTTTTTAAATTGTAGCAACAGCAACACCACTAAGAAATATCCAGGTACAGGGCAGAATCATGTGGTTGCCCTGGAGACTAGAAGTGTCCCATGGGAAGGATATCTGGAGAGACAGAGCACCCAGAGATAACCTTCAGCAAGCAGGGAGAGTGGTGATGGTGGGTATTATCCATATCTGAAGGTCGGTGAGTGAGGGCATACAAGAGAAAGTCACCATCGGTCATGACTTAATGCTGCTACTAAGCAGTGGGGTTATTTCATAGCCAACCGCCCTATGATTCCAGGATAGGTTCTGGACTGCTGCAACCCTGACTAGGATAAAGTTAATAATAATAAATAAATGGACAACTTCACTTGCAACAGCTGGACCTGTCAACTTGTAGTCCAAGGATATGGGCTTGAATTACTACCTATGATCAAGGTATTTATCATGAATCGCTCCAATAAAGCTTCTCTTTATTAACAAATGGGTGAATCAACATAGCTTAGTGTACAGAGGGGTTAGTTACAACCCATGGCAAAAGTTATTGAATCACTACCCTTCGGGAATGTTCATTCAGCTGTTTTGAGTAGTGATTCCATCATTTTTGCCAGGGGTTGTAAACCATGGTTAATAATAATACCTAGCAGACTGTGGTCTTTATAGTATATACAGTACACTGCCTGGCCAAAGAAAAAGTCATACACTCTGTAGGGGCAGTGTTATGTTGTGGGGTTGCTTCAGTTGGTCAGGTCTAGGTTCAGCAACATTGTGTGCCCAAAAAATGAGCTCAGCTGACTACCTGAATATACCGAAGAAGCAGCGTTTTCCATCAACACATTTTTTCTTCCCTGATGGCACAGGCATATTCCAAGATGACAATGCTAGGATTCGTGAGGTTCAAATTGTGCAAGAATGCTTCAGGGAACATGAGACATCATTTTCAAACATGGATTGGCCACCACAGAGCCCAGACCTTAACCCAGTTGAGAATCTTTGGGATGTGCCGGAGAAGACTTTACACAGCAGTCCAACTCTCCCATCATCAATACAAATCTTGGAGAAAAAAGAATGAAAGTCTGGACAGAAATAAATGTTGTGACATTGCATAAGCTTATTGAAACGATGTCATGGCGAATGCATGCTGTGATCAAAGCTAAAGGCGGTTCAACAAAATATTAGTGTGTCACTTTTTGTGTGTGTGTGTGTGTATGTGTGTGTATAGTATATATATTAGTCTCCTGCTTAAGATGTCACCATGCGAGTTAATAACATTAAAATGCTTCATTTGAACTTAAGTACTCGAGTTGTTATTTGACCTGTTACTTTTATCAATGTGAATTGGATCGGTACTTAAGTAGTTATTTTTTGAGAATAAAAGCGCTTTTGTTCGAGTTCTGTTTGGCTGCTCTGTGCACCTCTAATAAGAAGTGATTAGAAAGATAGTTCCGTGTCATGGGTCAGCGCTAGCCTGCCAACAATGAAGACTACATTTCCCATAACCCCTCCGATGCAAGTCCTGCCCCGGATGCCCTTACGTCGTCGTCGGTCATCCAATCACAGAGCCCATCTTTCCGGGCATTTCCTGTGTCAGTTGGCAGAAAGGAAAGCGGACAGTTGGAGTCTGTTTACCGAAGCTGTTGGCGAGCGCAGGTAAAACTCACTTTAAGTGTCTAAATTGTAGTGGAGAAACGTGTTCTTTGGTGTCGCCATTGGTGCCCGTATTCACATTTGCGCGCTCGCGTTTTTCTCATCTGCTGTTCGTAGTTTCGCTTTAACTCGCCGTCTCCAGCTAAGCGGCGGGTGGTGGGTTTTGCTCAGCGCGCGCCGCCAGCGGAACGCCGCAACTTTTCTCTCGCCGCCTCAGACGGTCCCCTGCTTCGAAGTGTCGCCATCGATTGTCCCTAGACCGCGTTTCTCTCCGTAAAGCTGACTTTTACCGGAGGGGAGCACTTTACTGAACACGGACGGATTTGTGTGTTCGGTCCTGACGTCCTCGTCAGGGAGAATTGGTACCTCGGTGTCGCGAACACGGTGTTCCAAGGTGTGTCGCGAACCTTTCTGTGTTCTCCTTTTTGGCCAAAGACAAGGAGGTGAAAACTTGTCTTTCAGATGTCAAATGACAGACGTGTCGTTTCACCTATGGTTCTCGGCCAGGCTTTCACTTTTAGTCTGTGTGTGTGTTACCAGTAAACGAGTGTAGTAGTTTCCTTTTTCTTGACTAAGTCATGATCTGGACTTGTGTTTTTGATGCTTTACAGACATGAAGAAGCAGGACAGTGAGGCTCAGGACATGGAGAGAAACCCTGTGGCACCACCAAGCACCCAGTTGCCAACCGGGGAAAGTTCTACAGCTCAGGAAACCTCTAGCAGCCCAGAGGGGGCTGACGCTGAGGTGAACAACGGGGGTAAGCAGGCTTTGTGCTCGGAGAGTTTCCCAGAGGAGGTGGCAGTGCTGCCAGGTGAGGGAGACGTGGCTGAGGAGCTGAGCAGACAGCTGGAGGACATCCTTAGCACTTATTGCCTGGAGGGTGAAGATGGCGGCAGAGTGGAGGACAGGCCCCTGACGGACGGCGCCGAAGTTAACGGCCTGGCTGAGAAGGATGATGGAAAACCGGAGGAGCCCAAGCTGAACGGCAGCATTACTGAAAAGGAGCAGAAGAAAACACAGGAGAAAAAGAAGGTCAAAGGTTTGGGTGAGTCTCTCTGATGCTTCAGGCCCTGCTCACGTTTGGAGTAAAATTGCAGTAAGTAATCTGACAAGTACTGTGATGTTGAACAGGGAAGGAGATCACGGTCTTGATGCAGACCCTGAACACCCTGAGCACACCAGAGGAGAAGCTTGCTGGGCTCTGCAAGAAGTATGCTGAACTGGTAAGTCCAGAGGAGCTGTCTGAGGGCATGGTGGTTAAGGCAATGGCTTGGCCAGTAGGGTGCTTTTTTTTTTTTTTTTTTTTTTTTTTTTAAATAAATATATTCTTGTGGAGTTTCCCGCTTTATCCTGTGTTCATGTGGGATTTCTTCAGTCAGTGGAAGAAGGGCAAAGTTGGACCACTTCAGAACCTTCTCCTACTGTGACAACCATGTGAATAGACCTCATGAATAGACGCTTCCACTGGGTGGTGCCTCCTCATTATTCACCTTACCTTAAAACTATAAATACTGCCAGGTAATGAAGGGCATCCTTATTCTCCCTGGAGTTTTGTTTTCCACCACAAGATGATCCTTTCCCTCAACCTGTTTGAAATCCTCAACACTCCAGTTGTGGAGAGGAATCTGATCCATCACGTGGATGCAGCCCCAGTAGCAACAAACAGGGTTATGTTTTAAAGACAGCCACATATAGGCAGTTACAAGGAAAAGATTACATATCCAGGCAACCCGTTCGCCGACAGCGTGGGCGTCTGTGTTTCTTCAGACGTCTGTGAGGTATGCAGGGGCCTGGGATGCAGCTGCTTTACTGCAGTGGGAAACACAAGGAGAGGACGTGGTCCCATACCAGAGCGGTGGCTTTAATGAGGCAGCTCGGAGTCCTGAGGGGTACAAAGAGTACGGCGGAGGGATACTGAGCTGGAGCGTTTGTATGCATTTCAGCTGGAGGAGCACCGGAATGCCCAGAAGCAGATGCGGCTCCTTCAGCGCAAGCAGACGCAGCTGATCCAGGAGAAGGACCAGCTGCGCAGTGAGCACAGCAAGGCCATCCTGGCACGCAGCAAGCTGGAGAGCCTGTGCCGAGAGCTGCAGAGGCACAACCGTACACTTAAGGTAACGCGACCACAGACACAGGTACACTTTTCACATTTCAGGGGCTCAAGTGATGTGATGTCCCTGCCACCCCCTGCAGGAGGATGGGGTGCAGCGTGCCCGTGTGGAGGAGGAGAAGCGCAAGGAAGTGACATCCCACTTCCAGGTGACACTGAACGATATCCAGGCGCAAATGGAGCAGCACAATGAGCGTAACACGGCGCTGCGGCAGGAGAACATGGAGCTGGCCGAGAAGCTGAAGAAGCTCATTGAGCAGTACGAACTGCGAGAGGAGGTGAGTGGGGCCGAGCACCATTGTGCCTCCAAGGAACGCTGGTGCTGCTGCTGCTGACCTTCCAGTGATGTCAACTGCCAACCACCTTACTCCATTTTTTTTTTTCTCCCCCAGCACATTGACAAGGTTTTCAAGCACAAGGACCTTCAGCAGCAGCTGGTGGATGCCAAGCTACGACAGGCTCAGGAGCTGCTCAAGGAGTCAGAGGACCGCCATCAGCAGGAGAAAGACTTTGTGAGTACTTAACACCTCCCTCCACCCCGCAAAAAAAAAGCTCATGAGGCTGCTTTGCATCTAAAGTGACTGATGGGATTTGAACTGGAGTTTTTATGGGCAGCGATCTGGTCCAACTCATTAGCCACTAGGCCATCTGCAGACCACTGATGGTTATTGCAATGATTGCTATGTAGTCCCAGAGGTGCTGCAGGATTTCTAGGTAGCTTCACAGCTTTCTGAGTTCAAAGTGAAGACAGCGGTGTGAATGCAGTCAGCAGGACTGAGGTTCTTGCTGCCCCAACACTGACCATATGCCCCCTCACCCTCCTCCCCTCTCTCCCTATCCCCATCCTCAGCTACTGAAAGAAGCTGTTGAGTCCCAGAGGATGTGTGAGCTGATGAAGCAGCAGGAGGTCCACCTCAAACAGCAGGTGAGCAGAGTCTAGTCTCAGAAAGGGGGGTTGTGACATCAGCTTAGAATGCTTAGCAGTTGACCTTACCTCATCTGACCTTTTCTGGTGCTTCTGTTCATTCTGGACAGCAGTAACAAAGTGGCACTGACAATGAGAATAAATGAATAAAGACTGCAGTACACAGTAGTGACAGTCACTTCCTCTTTTCTCCAGTTGTCTTTATACACAGAGAAGTTTGAAGAATTCCAGAACACGCTTTCCAAAAGCAATGAAGTGTTTACCACATTCAAGCAGGAGATGGAGAAGGTGAGCTTGGCACATGTGGTCCCTGGGGGTCACTGTGCTTGTCCTTAACACTCTGGGTGGCTCTGACACCCCTGTGCTCTGCTGCAGATGACCAAGAAGATCAAAAGGCTTGAAAAGGAAACAACGATGTACCGCTCACGCTGGGAGAGCAGCAACAAGGCGCTCCTGGAGATGGCGGAGGAGGTAGTGGGTCGTCCTCATCAAATGGCTGCTTATGTGCACATTTAGCAAGCTTAACAACACTTTCTTTCCAATTTTGATTAGGCGAATATGAGTGTCTCTGGTTGAGTTCTTAGTATCCAAATAAGCACTCATAACTGCAAAAATTTGTGCCCGTAATTCATTCTGAAAGTTTTTCAGATGTCTGCGCTAACAAAAATGTTAAGGTTGTGCGTGGTTCTGAGTGAAAAGATGCAGTGCTAGGGTTAAGGGTAATGAGTGTAATTCCAGAGAAAGGTCTATCGACCATTTTGGCTGCTACTTAATTTATGCTGTTTTCACTGGACAGAAAACACACTTAAGTCATATCTCAGTTGTTCTCCTAGTAAGATCACGTCTCTTGCTGTTTAAATGTACTGCGCATTGTCACTGTTGTCTTCCTGACATGAAGACAAAATGTTTTCTCAAAATGGAAAAGTGGGTTGTTCAGGTGTTTTGACTAGTTTAGTGATGGTTGGGGTTTTATAAAGAGCTGGGCACACATTTTACCCCTCTGAAACTGCTGGAATGTTCCTTTGTGAAAATTGGCTATCAGATGTTTTCAGGAACAGATTAGATTTGGGAATGCCTGTAGTTTGTTTTAGCCAATAGTGTAAACTGAGGAGAAATGTTGATTTTGTGTGTGTGTGTGTGTGTGTGTGTGTGTGTGTGTGTGTGTGTGTGTGTGTGTGTGTGTGTGTGTGTGTGTGTTGGAGCAGAAGACTGTGCGGGACAAGGAGCTGGAGGGGCTACAGGGGAAGGTGCAGCGGCTGGAGAAGCTGTGCCGGGCGCTGCAGACGGAACGCAACGAGCTCAGCAAGACCGTGCAGGGCCTGGCAGGGGAGGGGCCCGGTGGAGCCACTCAAGCCCCTCAGCCCACAGACTCCAGCCCCACCCCTGAGGCTCCACCCCCTTCTCCTACCCGCCACTGCAGTGCAGAATCGGAGCTGGAGGCAGACCCGGAGGCTGGCACCCTGACAGCACAGGAGTGAGCAGGACCCTTTCTCTGTCTACCTTGCCTGTCCTTAGGGGAATTAACCACACAACAGCCCCCCCCCCGCGCCGTAGCACATAGAAACATTCCCTACAAGGAACCAAGCTGCTGCACTCATTAAGGAAACACTTTCATAGGTTGTGTGTGTAAGAGAGATCTTGCCAGGCACAGCTGTTGCCACACATGCAGGAGGCGCAGGAAAGCCCCCAGCACCACTGCGTTCTACCTGCTGCCTTAACTGGTGTGTCGGGCGCTGGGTGTTCCAGCCTCGACTGCCAGCTTCTGCTCCAGGAATCACTTATCACATCACCGCACTGTCCTGGTTTGGGTCAAGTTTAGAACCTGCCCTGTATCACACCAGGCCGACCTTTTCCCCACGTCTGTCTTTCTGATTTCGTAACTGTGTTGTAAAAGCCACCTCACTTTGGGTTGTTTATATTTTATATGACACAGGTGTTGTTTGTATCTAAAAAATATAAATGTAGTTTTTTTTTTTTAATTATGAACTTGTACTGATATTTTAACACCCTGGTTTTTGGCTCCTTTTGTGAAAGATGCAGCCAATGAGATTAAGTTTACTTCCAGAAGTTTAGTCCCCACCTTGCTTGGTTTTGTCACCATGTTTAACCTGGGCTTTTGCACAAACCCAGTTCTGTAACCTTGATTGTTTGATTTGGCAAACATGCGACACCTTTTAAAGGCCGAACACACGAATGTATGTTTGTTGTGGGCCGTGAATCTGTGCTACAGCCAACACTGGCATCCAGGCCAGAACACGCCGCATACCTGCAGTCAGTTACTATGGCTCTGCCTCTGGTCGCAGCACTACCACGCACCGCAAACACACAGCCGCTGCGATACTTCTGTCCCACGTGAGTATTAATCAGGTACCAAAGACGCCATTACTGCTCCAGTGTGGTACTGTACTTCCTTTTTGTACCGGCTACACGTTTCTCTACAATAAAAATTACGCAAGTTTCACCTCTGCTTTATCGTGGTCGTTCTGTTAAATGCAGCTGCTGTACAGTGGGCTAAGTTGTGATATGTGAGGGTCTCTGGTGCTGGCTGCTGTCATCTATCAGTCCTCACCTTCAAAGCTCATTTGAAATTACACTTTAGTAAATGCAGCAACAAAAAAAGAACCTCTTTTACCCGTTTTGTTTTTAATGCATTCTGCATCCTTTACAGAGAAAAGGTCTGGTTGTGCTGGCCTCAGATGGCGGAACCTGAGGCGCGTGACAAGTTATGAAAACGAGCCGTTGTACTGAGGAATAATGGACAAGAAAGGCAGCTGCCACCAGTAGTAAACGGGTGCGTCTCTGAACGCTTCAAACTTACCTGCGTTACTGGGGGGGGGGGGGTCTGAGGTACAAGTTTTAAAAAAAAAAAAAAAGCGACAGTTGGCTGGGGAGGAGAATCGGGTGTCTGTGTGAAAGTCTCTGCGCCACAGGAACTGACCCACCCCACCGCCACCAGCACAGAGCACTAGGGGGCCCTCAGTGCCACTGCTAGCTGGGCAGAATCCCTGCCTTAGCTCTCTGCTCTTGCAGGGCCCCCAGCACGTCCACCACCATGTCTGGGAGTGAGTAGGCAGGCCTCCAGCCCCAGTCCTTGCGCGCGTTGCTGTCGTCGAAGCGCATGGGCCAGTTGTCGGCTGCAGGTTACACGCACACACAGGCACATGCATTGGATAACTGCTTTTACATTTCCCACCAACACCACCAAACTGCTCTCCCTGAGGTAGAAATGTCACTATGCTGTTCTTAACCCTAAGCAGAGCTCCCCGTGGCCAGCTTCCCCCTCTTTCGCAGGGGCTCATTCTGAATTCTTACCTAAATTTCTTTTCTGATCCATTGTCTTGATGTTTCAGTAACCCAAAAACACCCTGTGCTTATTTACCCAACTGATCAGAACGGGAGTGTGGCAAGATTTTAACATAAGCCAAACTGGATTGTTTATTTAACCTACTGGTTATTGTGAGTTAATGGAACATACGAACATGTAGTCCCTGTGAAGCTAACATTTACTGTAATAATTCACTACATTTAGTTGTGGAGTATTCCACCTTCCCATTAGCTCCCATTGAATTTTCTTGCTGTCCCTGATATGCAAATCAGTCAACTAAGCAGCATGACCCAGAGGTGAACATAGCAACAACCCAACAACACCATACCTACCGATGGTCTGTCGGGCCGAGTCGGGGTTGTAGGTGACTCTCAGGTGCGGCAGGTGTTTGCAAATCTCGGCGGCCACCTCCTCAGGGGTGAAGCTCACGGCCGCGATGTTGTAGGTGCGCAGTGACAGTTGCTGATCCGGTGCCTGCATGAACTCGAGCGTCGCACGGTGGCAATCGCTTATGTGCATCATGGGAAGGCGAGTGTCGGGCCGTAGGTAGCATTCGAAATGGCCACTAGTGAGTGCAGCGTGGAATATTTGCACAGCGTAGTCTGGGGCAGGTTGGACAGAACGTGTGTTTACTGTTCACACTCACAGAAATGCAGATGCACACATACACTCCCGTGTTCACCAAACGCAAATTGCCCTCAGGGAGTCACGGTGATAAAAAAAAAAAATGACAGAATTGCAACTTACAAATCTGTTACTGCTGCTACCTCGTGCTTTGCAGGAGAGCGAGTCTGTTCTGGACCCCAAGTGCCACAAGAAGTCTGGCCTTTGAAGCCATTTATTTTACCATCTCCTTTTGCACGCAGTTCATTTTAAGAAGTTAGTTCTGAGCTGGCTGTTGCGGTTGTGGGTGAAGTTTACTGTGTTTCAGGGTAAGCTGAAGAGTATAATTGGTTGCGATTGTAAATGTGGTCACTAGCGCGAAGCAAACAAGGCACTGTGATATTACCTGTCGTTCCCCCTCTGGGCTGCGTGTCTGCAGAGACGATGCCTGGGTAGCGCAGGCAACGGAAGTCCAGTCCATATTTGTGATGCAGATACTGGCAAAGAAGCAGAGATTAGAGTAGGGCTGAGCCATCTCACCATCTCTCACTTATTTCTTGTCCCCACACACACTTGCTGAAATGAGACTAAATCTGGACTCTATGATCTGTCAGAACTCCCCCCACCACAGCAAGAGTGTAGAAGACCAGAATTTCACCTCTCCCATCAGCTCTCCGTGAACCTTGGACACCCCATAGATAGTGCGTGGCCTCTGTACACACAGGTCGGGTGTGGGGTCGCGAGGTGACGAGGGTCCGAAGGCCCCAATAGTGCTCGGCACAAAAAGGCGCAGACAGTTCTCCAAAGCCAGGTCCAGCACATTGTGGAGACCTGCAGGCAGAAAGTTGAGCGATCAGGAGGCCAAAAAAAGAAGGGGAGGCAACCGAAGGAAAGACCATCACAGTTCCTCCAAGTATCTCGCTACCACAGCAGGACCCCCGGTGTGATTCAGACCAGGAGCTACAGTGATGCCTGTCAGACATGCAGGAGACCAATCCTTGGGCAAGACGACGAAGGTGATTCGGGAGACAAGGAAGTAGTGGGAGACATGGACGGTGACCCAGGAGGGGCGTACCAGTGATGTTGATCTTGCGAGCCAGAGGGACGTTCACTTCCCCCACAGCACTCAGCATGGCGCTGTAGTGGATCAGCCAGGTGATGCGGTTGTTCACCACCAGCTCCTTCATGTTTTTGTAGTCTAACACATCTGCGTACACAAACGGGCCTGTAGGGAGAATGAGGGGAATGGCAACTTTGCCCTGTTTTTACATCATCGGCCGTCTTGGGATGTTATCGAGGACCCGCTTACCGCTGCTGCACACCTCCGGCGTGGGCTTCTTTATGTCGGACAAGATCACGTTATCGACCCCATAGTGCTTCCTGAAACAAACACAAAGGGAATGAGCACGGACTGCTCGGGCGAGCCAAAAATGGTGAAAAGCAGCTGCCACCAACTTGAGGGACATGAAAACATGAGCACAGGAACAGCAGCAGGGAGAAGATGGTATTGACCACAGCAGGACACTGACACACTAAGGAGGTTTCAGAGGGACCGCTTCGGGTAAAGAATGGGTGGAAACCCACAGCAAGCAGAGGAAAACTCCACACATGCACCAAACCTAAGGAGGAGGTCAGGCAAAAGCCTTCCTCATGTTCACACCTTAACAGCTGAGCAAGTCCAACCCCCAGCTGTCCAAGACCACCTAGAAAAACAGCCAGAACGGTGCAAGTTACGCCTCTCTGTATTTTTTACAAACCCCAAAACCCCGAAGAGGGATTAGCGTGGAAACTAAATTCAGTTTCTGGACTCGAGGTAGCAGTTAAGTCCTCAGCCAGCTGGTGTGTGGTGACATCTTCAACGAGGAACCATTACACAAGGAAGAGGAGGAAGAAGAGCGGTGCAGTAGCAGCAGCTCTCCTGTGGCCGTTTCCATGTTTAAGTGAATGAAGCCCAGATCTGCTGAGATGGAGAACATCACGTGGACCTGAGCTGCATCCTTTACCTTTGGGGTCCACTAGTCTCTCGCACTCCTCTTTCTGAGCCAACAACTCACACGCTTTGTTGCGAAGACCACCAGGTTGCACAAAACGCCTTTCATGGCATCCATTGTGCAGCTGGGCTCGCATTATCCCCCGGGCCCCTGTTTACCCTCCATCCCCATTGTGACGGGACAAAGTGGCCGAATCGGGCTTGAGGCAAAACAAAACCCCCCGACGGGCTGCGGACCCACCTGTGATGAGCACCCGGGGGGTCTCCGGCGGGGACCAGCTCAGGGGCGCTGCGGGCCGAGCGGCTCTGTCCAGCTGGGCTCCGCTCCGCCGGCTGCTTCCCAAGATGCCGCTCAGAGCCGCCGCTGCGGGCGACCGGAGCCGCGCCGACGACAGCATGAGGGGCGGAGCAGGGTCGTGTGGGGACACCGACGGGCGGCTCACCTTACGCTTCTACCCCGGTCACAGAGTAAATACACAGTAAGCCAGACTAAATCAGCTGGGTGGCGGGGTTTTTTAGTCTGCTTTACTGCACCTCAGCATCCTTTTACACCACCACCCCCCCCCTCCCCCCGACACACACGCTGGATGTTTACAGTGACGCCTGTGTTGTTTACCGCAAAACGCGCACTTTACACACCGCTAACGACACCGATCGTTCACACTGGCGACTTTTGTCAACTAGTAAAGGTAACCGTAACTCAACGAGTGGCGCTACTAAAGGTAATTTTTATGACGTTAACGGTAACATTCCGACTAGTTGCTTTTACGCTGTTTGTTACTTGTAACAGTGACATATTTCTCCACTACACACAGCGACTTTTTAATTCACCAACTCTGTAAATCCAGCCTGTGACGCCGCAGTGTAAAAACATCCCCAATTGTAGTGGAAGTTACCACACAGACGGTAAAACAAGGTAAACTCTTTCTTACGCCTGAAACGCTGAGTCGGACCGTGAGGCGCTTCTCCGCATCGGACGATGGAATTGGCTCGACTCGGCGCTCAATTAGCAGTTTTACACCTTCTCACCGCAAATTAAACGCCTCGCCTCTGATTGGCCATAGATTCAGCGCTCCGCACTCCTATTGGCCACGGCTTCTGCGGTAGCGATGCGTGATGGGACTTGGAGTTCTTACCTGTAGAAACGCGAGTGACTTGCGGAGCGGTTCGACTGTGCGGGACTACGTTTCCCGACGTGCGGTGCAAACGTGCAGAGTCATCACCCGCGTTAGCTATTGTGAGGTTTGTTCGGCTGACTTCGACTTATTTTGGGGGTGAAGCGCGCGAACGTGGGTTCTGCATTCAGACCGTAAGCGGTCGGACCGAACCTTTCGGTTCTGCTCACACTCGGGTGTGACGAGGCGCAACATCAGCTGGGGTCACGCACGCCGCCTGACACTTACTTTGACCCTCGTCAGGGTAGAAGGGCCACAAGATGTTCCACCGAAGAGCTGCAGCCAGGAGTGTGTCGAGCAGTGATCTTCAGCCAAATGTCAAGTAAGTAGAACCGCATTCCCTTCTGATGTTCACTTCTTAGGGTCGCCCAGTTGAACTGAAAAATCCCACTAGTTGGTCAGTTTTCATCCACACTCAGCATCAAAATGATGCACAGGAATCCTTGTCCAATGCACTGTGAACAGACCCGCCACCCTAAACACATCACCTGATCCAGCTCTCTGACCATCAGACCACATCCTCGGCCGCAAACAAAGTGACCGCTAAGTAACTTTTAACCATTTAGATATAAACCGACAGTTGAGGACATCTTTATCACCGATATGTTTATTTTTCTTTACCAAATTCTTTCTTTAATAAAGGGGCATTTCAACCACCGAAACCTTTTCAAATATTCGGTAAAACTGAAATCCATCTGCTGCCAAAAACAAATTCCCAAAGGGGTCTTTGCAGATCCAATAAGATAAAAACACTAGAACGTTAAAAAAGAGGTACAGAATGCTGTGTACAGTACAGTCACCGGATTCCTTATCAAAAGACTAAAAATGGGGCTGAGTACGGTGAAATGCTGAAAACCGGGTTCTGTCCATGATTTAAATAACTTACCCAAAACTAACATTAAGGTGAACTCAACATGGTGACCGATGGGCAATCCTGTGTGTACTGAATACGCTTAAAAAAAGAACACATTTACACTTTGTTTAAACAGGAAAAAAAATACATCGAAGATTTCAAAAACAAAAAGCATTTTCATTCAACTCAACGCCATTTCAAACCATTTTGAGCTCTTCAAGCAAAAAACAGTAAAATGTGTTTTACAAAATAATTTACAGTCCCTTGTGTTGGCTGCAATGTTCTCCAGAGGGTGACGTCGTGGGTCAGGTTCTGCTGCGTCAGCTGCGCTCCTCATGCCGTCTTCAGTTCCTCCTTTGCTCTGTTACGACAAACGCGACCGATTTAAGGAAATGCGGCATTTGCATTTAATTTTGCCCGTACAATCATCAACCCTAAAGCGGGTGAGAAAAGTCATGTGCGAGAATCACACTTTGTCCTCCGAGTGCTGTCAGGTCAACTCTACTTACATACAAACATACAGCGCACACACACATCCATTTATTACAAGTAGATCTAACTGACGTACTCCTTCGTATCCATGCTTTCCTCAGACGTCTTCTCTTCTTTAATATCTAAGAGGAGAAAACAGATTTGAGAGTCACTGTCACATCCACGTTCAGTAGATGACAAATTTCCTTCAGCTGTGGCTCAGGTTCATCTGAGGTCACCCCACTATGGCTGACCTGTCCTCAGACCAAGTTGGTTCTCACCCTTCTTCTCCTCTCCATCCTTTTCCTCCTCGGTCTTCACTCGCTTGGCCTTCTTGTAACTGGCCGTGTTCCTGCGGCCACCCTGGCCTTCATCTTCTGAGTCAGACAGCTCCTCATCGCACGCTATCCTCTTGTCATGAGCACGAACTGGACACATACACACACACAGTTCGCACCATCTTGTTACCTCTTCACCCAGCAAGGGTCAAAAGAGCATCGTGTTTAAGCAGAGTATGAAACCAGGAAAGGGCTCTAGACCCAAAGCAGGAGCTTAAGAAGCCCTAAAGTCACTCCAGGCCCAAACCAGATGGTGCGCAGACGCAAAGGTCTGCCAGAAAACGAACCTGCATGGCTGCACTCCCTGCTACTACCCAACACTGCCACTGTTTACAGTGAGAAGATCTAAAGTTTTCAAAAAGGCCAAGAGGAGAAATAAGAAACAAAAAAAAAAAAAAAAAAAAAGAGTGGAAAGCCGGGGGGGGGGGGGGGGACATCGTGCCACTGACTGGAGATCCGCTTGTCAGGGTCCTCCTCCTCTTCGTCTCCGCTGTCTTCCTGCACGGCGTCCTCGGGGATGGCCTGCATCTGGACCCCCGGGGCGTGTGGGAGCATACGCAGATTCTCAAAGAGACGCTGCCTGAGGATGAACAAAGGAGACACATTTACTCTCCACTTCTGAGGATTTAATGCGCAAAAAGCACCACGTGTGACAGCTGGGTGCTACCTACTGCTTCCGGAAGAGGAAATGGTCACTCACTTGATTTTCTCCAGGTAGTCGTTTGTGTTCTGGTTGGTCATGTTTGAGGGGCTGATGTGGAGTTTGAAGTCTGGACCAAAATACTCAAAGTAATCATTGTATGGAAGCTCTGTTGAAGACAAGTGTTCAAGTGTCATTCAGCACTTATACAGATGTACAAGAGATAAATAACAAAATCTCATTTCTCCTGGACCTCAGCACCAACAGACATGATAATGACATTGTAGTAGAAATAAAAAGTGGGTAAATAGATGTAGATGAATAAATAGAAGAAACCGATCGAATCAATAAATATACAAAAATAGAGGATTCGTGCAAACAAAGCTGTTAGTGATGGTGGCAATAATACAATGGGAAGTGGTCAAGGTTGGTGGTAGTGATCAGTCCCAAAAACAACTATCAAACTATTCAGGTTTACAACAAGCAGCTCAAAGCCACATTGTGTTCATCTCCTTCATGGCAAAACTGGCCACACATCCTCCTTCCCGCTTGGAGAACCCCTAACACAATGAAGATGGAGTGCTGAGGCACATGTACCGTTGGGGATAGTGGTGTCCAGGGCAACTGCAGTCTCGTAAGTCCAGCAGCGGGCCACGTTCCGGATGGTGTAGCCCCCTCCACCCAGCATCAGCAGAGGCAGATTGAAGCTCTTAATGTACTCCACACACTTAGCATGACCTGCAAATGGATCATTTTTACTGCATCAGTTCAGAGTAAGAAGCTGGATCAAGCATCCTACAGAAGGGTGTGAGATTCACACCTCGATTCTTCAAATGGCCAGGCAGCAGCTCTGACCGCTACACCACATACTGCTCATGCTGGTACACGTGCCCCCTATGTCAGTGCTCTTGCTGCACTGAGGTGGGCAGTAAACTATCTTCATATTCATGTATTAACCACAGAAAGATGGACACAAATACCATTTCTGCAGCGCACTTCCCACCTTATGGTCTTTGCTCATCTCACTCATCTTCTACACGTAACTGAGGCACCGCTTACATCCCTCCCATCCCCCTCAATGTCACCAGATTACCTATTCTAGACACCTGACCTTTTTAATACAGCTGGGCAGTCCCATGTGTTCAGAATCACTCAAATGACAGTCAAGTTCTCTTTATCTCCCCTTTCCCTCTTATCATTCACATTAATACCGTTATAGTTATCTCTTTATATTTTGAGCGTTCATGATTTTGTGATACAATTTTTTTTTGTGGATTACAAAAGTTCAAAGTAACTACAGAGAGGAAACTTGTGTGTTTCAGCTACCATTGTCCTCTCCAATTTCCCCACTCGAGACAGATCCCACTGGGGGAGGAGGCAGAAGCAAACGGACCTTTGATAGTGAGGTTGAAGCAGCCAAGTCGATCACCAGATAGAGAGTCTGCGCCACACTGCAGCACCACGGCACTCGGCTGGTACATCTCCATCACCTTGGCCATGATCTGCAGGAGACCACAGTGTATGTTAGTGCTCAGCTCAAACAAACAAACACACACACACACAAAGCACTTACTGACAACAAAGCACTTTTTAAAGGTATAAAGTAGGGCTGGAACTTATTTTAATAATCAAATGCTTCATTAATTGCCCTGACATTAATCAAGCAATCACATAAAGAAAATATTTTTACATTTTCTAAGCCAGCAATAGTAAAATAAAGGAAAGCCTTTTAAAATGAGCATTTGTTTTATGAAAATGAACATTTTTAAGTGGTATATTTACATGAAACAAAAACATAATCCGGTATAAACTAAACCTGCTTAGCCAATATTTTAATTGCACTGAGTTTCATTGAAAATACTGAAATCCAATAAATAACCAAAAATATATTTCTAATTGCTTCCCAAGATGCAGCCAAAAACTAAGGCACAAGTAAACTGGATCAAGTTACTCTGATGAACCTTTGTCTGAAATGCACAAAGTCATGGGGCCAAAACAAAAAGTATTTTAGCAAAAAAGGCAAACAGAAGGACTCACAGGTTTAAATATGGCTTCGTAGGACTCATCATCTATTCCATCCCTGAGAGGGTAGTTCACGGCGTAGTACTTCCCCTTGCCGGCACCGATATCCTGCAAACCAACGGGTTTCAGTCGCATCTCAAAGTAAGTCATACCATCAATCGAAGACAAGATCGACATCTGTCAACATTCCTCCATCCCTCGCTTCATGAGGCTCACCCGAAGGTCTCCTGTGCCTGGGAAGTACTCTCCATACTTATGGAAGGAGACGGTCATGACACGGTCTGTGGTGTAGAAGGCCTCCTCGACACCGTCGCCATGGTGGATGTCTATGTCAATGTACAGAACTCTCTGGTGGTACCTAAGGAGCGAGAAGTTTGGGCTGACTGAAACACTTCCCTTCCGTTTCACTCCTTCACAAAGGAGAAAAGAAAACACTTTTGCTGTCAGAAAAGCCAGTTTCAAATAATGGCTGATCAGTAAAAAACCACCCTTTCAGAAGTCTTAAGATATTTCAGTAAATGTATAATGACCAAGATTAATTTAATAGGTATTTTTAGGGTTCAAGTAGCAAACTGTGTGTCTGTGAGAAATCAATTTTTACCTCTTCAAAGGTAAAAAGCCACTTTTGATTACAGTATGCACAAGAGGGGAAAAAAGCTCAAGGTCAAAATCCTTAAATGACACAAAAAGAAGTGCTCGTTCAGGTGCAACTGAGCCAGAACACAAACTCAGCAGATAGATGCTACACTCAGAAGAGGAGAGTGCTCACTTCAGCAGCTCCAGGATGGCCAGGACGATGTCGTTCACGTAGCAGAACCCTGATGCCTCCGACTTCTTGGCGTGGTGAAGTCCGCCGGCCCAGTTGATGGCGATGTCTGTCTGCTGTTTGTTCAGCTTCACGGCTCCAGCTGAAGCAGACAGAGGAAGCAAATATAAGTCTACCCGGCAAAGGCCAAACTGACCGGAAAAATTATGCATGAGCTTTAATCCATTAGTACAACCATTTCACCCTGATTTACCAGTGTAACTCCTGAGAGCTGTTGCTAAACCAGGCTGTAAATTACCAAAAACACAGAACTAAACTTTCTCCTGCAAAAAACATCTTTTGACCCTAAACATGACCTTCATGATGGCGCAGCAGGTCGGACTGCCACCTCACAGCACCTGAGCTATTCAGACATGGATTCAGATTCACCTCAGCCTGTGTGGGTTTCTTCCCACAGTCCAAAAGAAGAAAGAAGGTTTCATGTGGGGGCCCTGATGTTGCTCATACTCCACATTGTCTTTTTAAAGCCATAGTGCACTTCATGGATTTGCTGGGTGTGCAGCTGAAAAAAATCTAACTATGCAAAATGAGCATGCCAAAGAACGTCTTCCTAAACCAGGGTAAAGGTGTATTTGCAGTGATGGAGTTAATACATTTAAATCACGGCCACAGGTCTGTAGAGAGCTCAGAGCTGTGCAGCTGCTTACCAACAGATCCTCCTGTTGAGAGCTGGCAGAACTCAAACAGCCCATCAAAAACAGGACAGTCCTCTCCTACGTTGACTGTGGAGCAAACAGAGGCAACTTTAACAAACAGACTTTGAAGATTTCACACACTAGTGGATGCATGTTCACATTTTGAAAACAACAAAATCTCAAGCAGTGTGCTGAGAGCAGACAAACGCTGAGGTCAGGCATTTGCTCCAAGGATTTAAATTGTTTAATACTGTAGTGATGCTGAGGGACAGCTGCCCGTCATCACCCCAGCAAGATCCAACTCACATCTCTGCATCTGCTTGCTGTACTCAGACATGTTGTCTGGACGGATGGAGCGCAGAAACTTGATGTAGTCATCGCTGTGGTACTTGGTCATCTCCTCTGCATTGGCCTTGTGGGGCCTCTGTAGGACAGGGTGAGAGAGGGCCGGTTAATGACCCCCCCCCAAAAAAAAAAAAAAAAAAAAACCCTGAAAGGCAGGCGGGCAAACTGCCACAATCTCAACATACCTTAGCCAATGGGTAGTTAAGGGTTCAAGCTGTAAAATTGTCTAAGCAAGATGTATGAACAAAAATGCGTTTTGTGCAGGAATGCAATTTCTACAAATAAGTCATAAGCGATACAAATGCAAACAAAACTGCAGCTAAGTTTCACACTTAAACGTCACACTCACGTAAATTTCCATTTTCCTATAGAGCCCATAGTTGAGTAGCAAGTTGTGGGTCATGCGGATTCTGTGAGGCTTCATGGGGTGGCCCTGCCCATAGTAATAATTCCCAACGTCACCTGGTTAAGGACAAAAACACAAGGAAACTGTGTTAGGCAACTAACTTCTTGGTGAGATGGTCAGCATCTCCTTACCAGATGCAAGTTCAGTAATATGGCATTTAAAAAAAAAAGCAAAATGCGAAAGGGCTTTGTTCCTATAAATCAATCAGCAGAACAGTGAGCAGCGATAAACAGCGGTTAAGGCATTCGGATTCAGAATGGACACCAGATTCCGAGGAGGGGCTTTACGGGTTTTAGTCCCTGAGACGTACAGCTAAAATTTATCAATTCAAGAGAAAATACTGAGCCACATCATGGAATAAAATGAAAGAGTTGCTCTGGAAGCAGCTAATGTTTACACAATCTCAGGATAAAATAAAACGCACACACAAGCAGCCCTAACTGGTAGTTTTTCACAGTGAAACAAATTCCTATCACTGGCCTGAAAAAAAAATTGACTGTATGGCCACAACCCATAAAACTATTACAAGTTCAAAACAAAGAGTATTGCATAATAAATAAAACATTGTTTCATTCTGGCTAAAAACATATATTTGGGGCCTAAAGGTTGCAGATTCAAATCCCACTCCTCCTATACTACCCCTCATCAAGGTTTTTACTATAAAATACTACAGTAGAAATACTCAGCTGTATTAAAAAGGTCAGAAACCTTGAGATGCATTGGATAAAAAGTCAGCTAAGCGATCGATTCGGCTTAACTGATGAACACAACCACCGCCCCCATCAAAATATTGATTTAATTCTACCTTGATCAGCATGAGGAAAAACCCCAGAAAATTTCTCTCTCACGCACACACACGGTACTTCCAGCACCTGAGTACTAACCAGGTCGATATCCAGCAATGACGACCTAATACCCATAGGGGGCGGGGTGGTTAGGCGACTAGTTAGTCGTTAATTCTTGGTTCAAAAGTTAATAAAAACGCGGGGATAAAACTGACGTTGCACAAAACGCCAAAAAGATACAAACAATAGAAATAGTTGTTACTACTATTACTATTGTTATATTACAGTTACAGTATTGGGCCAAGGACAAATCCAGCACATTTCAAATCAATAGAAAAAAAAATACAAACGAGTTGTTTAAAATCAGGCTGCCGAAGGATGAGGAAATAAATAAATTGGGTTGAAATTTGGTAACACAGACGAGGAAGCATTGCTGTATTTGACCCCGGCCCGCCGGATAACACACCCGGTCATTGTACGGAGATGCTCCGCAGAGCTGCCGCCACACAAAGCTAACTAGCCTAGCTAGCATCATCCTGCCCGGCAACAAGGCAGCAAGTCCGGCACGAAAAAGAACAACGAAAACAAACCCCTCTCTCACACGGCTCATCGATTCCTGCTGCACAAGTCAGCGCAAAGCAAGATTCGGGGGCGACTTTGACCTTACCGTCGTAATAGTAGCAAACTTTTTTCTTTGTTCCTTGAGTCGTCAGCGCCATTTTAGCTCCGCAAACACAGGCTCTACGCACCAGGCTTTCCGTTCCGCGCAGCAACGCCAATTACTGTCGGATATGCCTGTGACGTCACGGAAGCCACTCCCCCAATGAGAGCCCGGCTTTCGTTCGCATCGCGTTTCGGCGGAGAAGCTCCGCCAATAAAAGCCCGGCTTTCGGTTGTGTGGTTTTTCTGTGCGCAACACAAACCAATCGGGTTCGTCCTCCTCGCCGAAGGGGCGACAACCAGTGCGGTTGTGCTGTCAGTCACAGGGCGGGGGCTTTGTTTTGTTTGACAATTCACCTCCAGTATTAATCACTAATAAAAATATAGCACTACTATTTTGCTGTGTTACCGGTGCGAGTGTGCTTGGAAGCAGTAGTTTAACTCGGCGTTCACTCGGCCCTACTTTGTATTAAAGTTACACATACACTGCCGGATAAAATAAATCGTGAGCACGAGATATCTCCGAAAATGATCCTGTAGCGCATTATTGTGGTTCATACGACTCCAAGTAACTTCTTTACTGTGAAAATAAATACACTAAAACTGTCTGATGGCATGAGGTTTAAAGGATGAGAAAGTATACTTTGTCTCCGTATGCCTGTGTATCGATAATGCAGTACTTTTTAATTTAATGCTGCACCTCTTTTCCTTTCGTGGGCGAAGGTTAAGCACAGGAAACGGCCCAAAGCGATTGGAAGGCTTCCTCGTCATTTCGTGAATATTTTAAAGTAATTTAAGGCAACTTCTGGGTGACAGATATTGTTTAAGTAACCTAACAGGGTAACGCTACTACATTAAGATTAGTCGGGTCTTCTTCCTTCTCGAGCCGATCGAAGCGTTTGAAACAACTTCTGTCCACACCGAAACGTTTTTTGGTTGCCTACCCGGGTGTTAATGAGTTAATTGCTGACCGTAACCACTTTGACTTGATGACCAGATGGGGTACTTAAAGGAGCGCGGGGGTCGTATTTCCTTCACTGCTCTCCGCCGTTGAACATGCAGCGTTCGGTCAGCTCTCGCCAGGTTATGGCGGTTTTTAACGCGATGTTTATGGTATTTACTGTGACCTTAGCGCAGAAAACCGTGTCCTTGGATCCTGTGCCGGTAACGGACAAATGTCAAGTTGCCGAGCGGGTTCCGTGTGGGAATCCTGCTATTAATGGCGCCCAATGTCAAGCCGTTGGCTGCTGTTTCGATGGGCAGCAGTGTTACTATGGAAACGCAGGTGAGTGTAAGCTAAACAAAATGATGTATGTGACTAACTTAATAGTGATACTAATTGGAAGTGTGGGTCTTTCACTTGCTGTAAGATATCTTGTGCTTCCAGTGACTGTACAGTGCACCATGGATGGTCAGTTCATAATTGTGGTGTCCAAGGATGCAACTGTCCCTGAGCTGGCCCTGACCTCCATCTCCATGTTGGGAGGCAATGAGCCACCTTGCAGCCCTGTGGCCACCACTGATGCCTTTGCCATCTTCAACTTCCCAGTGACAAGCTGTGGCTCAACAGTGGCTGTAAGTTGTACAGTTCTCTATCTGTGTGCTGATGACCTGTGACATGTACCTGCATCCCTCCCTCCCAGGTGGCTGGGGACTACATCGTGTATGAGAACAGGCTAACGTCTTCATATGAAGTTGGTCTGGGATCCCTAGGATCTGTCACAAGAGACTCTGCATATGGGTAAATCCTCTAGCTGCAAAGGTGTTTTGAAGTTGCTATTGAATGTATTAACTACAAAAAAATCTCTTCTAGGCTGCTCTTCCAGTGCAGGTATTTGGCCTCTGAGGTGGTTTCCCTGGTGGCTGATGTCTACACTGTTGCTCCACCACTTCCTGTTGCTGCTCCAGGACTGCTGAGGGTGGAGCTCAGGCTGGCAAATGGCCAGTGCTTTGAGAGAGGCTGTAATGAAGGTCTGAAACGGTCTTCCTAACATCTGTGACATCCAGAAAAGCTGTGGTAACTCTGCCTTCCTGTCTCCATGCAGAAGTCTCTGCTTACAATTCCTACTACCAGGATAGTGACTACCCTGTCACCAAGGTCTTGCAGCAGCCTGTGTATGTTGAGGTGCGCATCGTCGACAGGACGGACCCAAACATTGTCCTGCTTCTGGAGAACTGCTGGGCAACGTCAACCCCTGATCCCCTCAGCCTGCCCCAGTGGAACCTCATAGTTAATGGGTAACTAAAAGAGAACCATTGTAACTCTTATAAGGTGGCTGAATTTACCAACACTTGTCCCTTTTGCAGGTGCCCCTACCAGGGTGACAAGTACCTGACCACCTTGGTTCCAGTAGATGCCTCCTCTGGGCTTTCCTTCCCAACCCACTACAAGAGGTTCATCTTCAAGATGTTCACATTTGTGAATCCTGCCTCCCTGCAGCATCTGGAGGAAAGGGTACTCTACCTTCTGCAGCAAGTTGGACTAACAGTGAAAATGGCTTACATTAACTCACACCTTCCTCTGCAGATATTCATCCACTGCAGTACAACTGTGTGCCACCCCACTGCCACAGACAACTGTGAACAGAGATGCATCAGGAAAAGTTGGTGTTTTTGGCTCTTCCAATCACAGGGTCTTGGCACTTTACAACCTCACTGCAATTCTCCTGATTCTAGGGAGAGATGTTGCTGCTGTTCAGAAGGCCTCCAACAATGATGAGATCATGGTTTCCAGCCATGAAGTGATCCTGACTTCTGAGCTTCCTAAACCAGTTATGATGCGGTCTGCAGATAAAGGTGAGCAGTCCTTGCAATAGAAAAGTAACCTACTAAAATAAAGAACCTAGCTAATGCTGTTCCTTTTTCTACAGGACCCCAGGGTGTTGGCTATGGTGTGCTGGCAGTGTTGACTGTGCTTGGGGTGTCTGCCTTGGTACTTGTAATTTGGAAAGTGAGACGTTCAACTGTGACTGAAACATCTGCACAATAAAGCTGTTTGGCTGTACCTGCTGCTCCTGCCCTCTAGTGTTTTGAAGTGAATATTTTTAAATGCCTTTCAGAGTGTCATACTGAAGCTTTCAAGGGGTGGCACAAACTTGATATTGATTTCCTAGCTTGAGCACTCATATGACCAAAACTGACTGGGCTGCACTTGGAATAACTAACTTATGAAGGGCCTGACTTCTTGGGAAGACCAGCTTTAAACTAGTGAGGGTGAGATTCTCAGCAAAGCAATTAGAATTGATGATCTTGCATATGCAAAGAATTGGCAGGATTGTTCTTCAGGGTGCCTTGATGAAATATCAAAGGTAAGGAGTTGTGGTATTGTATGAGGAAGTTGGGTGTGCCAGAGAAGTAAGAGTGACAAATGTGTATAAGGACAGTGGTGGAGTCTGCTGTAGGGGTGACAGATGTTTTCAAGGTGGGGGAGGATTACATCAAGGGTCAGCTTTGAGTCGTCCCCCCCCCCCCCCCCCAATGGTGATGGACAGATGAGATTAAACAGTCACTGTGGACTATGTTTGCAGATGACCTTGTGATCTGCAGGTTGAGGATCCCCTGGAGAGGTGGGGATATTCCTCTTCTCTCTAGAGCATGACAGTTAGTGGGACTAAGACAGAATACATGTGCATAAATGAGAGGGAGAACAGAATAGTGAGGATGCAGGAAATAGTTGACAAAAGTGGATGAATTTAAATAGTTGGATCAACAGTTCAGAGTAATGGGGAATGTGGTAGGGTGGAGAAGAATGTCAGGAGTGATTTGTAATAGAAGCGTACCAGCAAGAGTGAAAGGGAAGGTCTACAAGATGGTAGTGAGACCAGCTATGCTTTATGGGTTGGAGACGGTGGCACTGACCAAAAGACAGGAGGCAGAGCCGAAGGTGGCAGAGTTAAAGATGTTAAGAATTGCACTGGGTGTGACGAGGATGGACAGGATTAGGAATGAGTACATTAGAGGGTCAGCACAGGTTAGACGGTTTGGAGACAAAGTCAGAGAGGCAAGATTGTGTTGGTTTGGACATGTGCAGAGGAGAGATTCTGGATATATCGGGAGAAGGATGCTAGGGATGGAGCTGCCAGGCAAGAGGAGGGCCTAAGAGGAGATTTATGGATGTGGGGAAGGAGGACTTGCAGGTGGTGGGCGTGACAGAGAAAGATGCAGAAGACAGGAAGAAATGGAAACAATTGATCCGCTGTGGCGACCCCTAACGGGAGCAGTTGAAAGATAGTGTTTCAGGGTGCCAATGAGCTTAGTCAGCATTATTCCTGTTGTACAGATATGAATAAATCTGAAATTTCTGTAGTAGGGAAAAGGATTTTATTGTTTTTAAAACATACCTGAGAACTTACAAAATTAATGTAGTGTAGGTAATTTGCTGAAATGCCCCTGGTACAACTAAATTTTTATGAACAGCAGCCCAGTGACCACTGCAAAGCCAGTGAGGAGCAGCATGATTTTAAGGAGGCGGTTCTGGGAGGAGCCTAGTTCGTGAGGAAGAATCTCCATGCAGGTGATGTAGATGAAGGAGCCTGTAGTCAGACCCTGCAGGCTTGAGTAGGCCAGATGCTGCCTTGGGGTAGCAGCTGTCCATTCAAGGGCAGCACCCAGCCCTATAGCCAGTGGGGATGTGGAGGCAAAAACAAGAAGACCCCCAGCAATGGCTGCTGGTCGGATGTGATACCGGGTCAGCTGGAGCATGAGACCGAGGGCAATGGCGCCTTTGTGAAGTAGCAATGCTGTACTGATTTCCAGTATCTGTTGGTCATTGCTATCTAGGCCCACTGTTAGTCCCTCAAACAGAGACTGCAGAGACAGTGTAAGGACCAGGATGAAGCAATGTGTGGCTGAGCACTGGCTGAGAAGGCCACGCCCCACCCCAGGTGATTCTTGTGGTTCATTGTAGCTTTTCAGCATTAGTTCAAAAGAAGGCTGCAGGGTATAGGGGTTCTGCTCTTCCTGGCCATGTGATCTGATGTATTTCATTACCACGGCCTGTCTGTCCACCCGTGAGCCCCTCGACTCCTCCCTGTAAGCCTGGACGGACTGCTCCATCACTAACATTAGGAGGAAACCCACGGCCATAATGAACGCAGGCAGGGGAAACCGCAACTAGAAAAAAGAGACAGAGAGGTTGAAGAAACCTTCATGAAAACCTTAGAAGTCATGATGAAATTTCTGCACAAACCACGCCACACTTCCAATTGCGCCCCCAACAGGCAGAACAGCATTCTGTATTGCGTGCTATGTTGCATTGGAGAAAAGCGGCTACCAAATACATAAATGTTAACGTAAACATTTCCTGGCATTTAAAAAGTAAAATCTTTTCCGTGCAAGTCTGGCTGGAGATATCGAGGTCACGTTCTGATCGAGTTTTGGTGTGATTTTCAAGATGTTGCAGAAATCTTGTGGTCCATCAAGGCAAGAAGTTAGATTTTGCTTCGTCCCACCACATGGCAGCAATTGGTTGACAATTTACAAGCTACTAAGATTTTGGGCTGCAATTGTTCCAACCCAATATTTATTTGGGATGTAAAAAGCATGCTAAAACCTCACTAGGGTCAATAGGTGAACGAGCCACAGCACCGAGAGCATCGGCAGGTTAAACCCAGGCATTTGGTCATACTGTTATACAGTTTTAACAGATTTATTTTTGCTACCTGTAATGCCAGATTCCATTTCACCAAATTAATTCCCTGCTTAATTAAAATTCAGGAAAAATTGTCTGGGTCAAACTGCTTTCTGCTGCAGAAGCAAAGGGCATAAACATATAAATATGAGCATGAAGCAATAAAGCTGAGCAGAAAAGATTTGGAAAAATGGTGGAAGCTTTCATAAGTTTTAAGTCTCTTTTTGTTATTATAAACAGAATAATTATTGATTCGCTATCAGTATGTTTCTATTCAGCAGATGTTCTGCAAAAAAGTGGTGGACTAAGTTTGTATCTCTGCTGTGGCAACATCTTCGACAGACAAAGCGCATGTCCAATTTAATTCCTGCCATCATAAAGAGAAATTGACTGTTTGAGCAGGAAAATTTTGAAGAAACATCTGCTTCATGTTTGTCATTTCTAACAGAACCCCTCATGCCAACCCAGGTCCAGCATGTGTCACCAAAGCTCACTTCTGACCCAAACACCAGTATAGCAGGGTATTAAATACAGTTTAGCATTCAAATGTGCGTGCCATTTACTAGTTTATTTCTAGTCATTTTAAATGATAGTTAATTTTTTTTAAAACAGTGGAAGTTAAGCTGGCCAGCAGACCCTTACACTTACAGTCCTAACGTTGTGAGCGTCTGCATTATTGGGAATGTTTATATCTAACGTTTTAAGCAGTATTAACAATATTAAGTGTTATTGACCTTTTAGAACCTTATTCAATGTTATCACAGCATCACTGCAATTTGAACCCTGGACCTTAAGAAAGTAAAAAAATAGCTCTAACTACTACTGTACAGATACTGTACCTATGCCCTGAGGAGTGCTTACAAACATTTCCATTCCTCACGCAAATATTCACCTTCATTGTTAGCAAAGCAGATAAGCATACAGAAGGTCACCTACATCTCTGGCCTTGTCGGTCAGCGGTTACAACACGGACGGCAGCTGAAATAACGGAAAGGAAAACGGGTAAAAGGTTGGGTGCAGTGAGGACCAGAGGGGACAGGGAGCGGACCCCGAGGACCCCCCTCCCCCCACCAGGCTTACAGCGATCTGCGAGCAACTGAAAGCCTCCTTCATCTCCGCCAGGTACCGTGGCACCAGGTATAGGAAGCAGATGGCCAGGAACATCCCATCGGCCAGGCAATTGGCCAGCCTGCGGACCCTGCGCTGGGTGGCTGCGTAGGAAACACAAGGTGGCGGACACGGCGGCTTTGCAATGTCATTCATGAAGGTTTGGAACAACACAGGTACATGTGCCTCAAAGTCCTTTCCATCTTTTAGGTCAGGTTTTGATGCTGCCCCCCACCCCATTTACCGTGGAGGGTGATGCATCTCCTTGTCTCCCGCACCCAAACCAAGGTGGAAAGTCCACACACCAGGGTGCCGCAGAAGAGCAGGACCAGCGGACCCAGCAGGCTCAGCGCTCCAGCCATGGGGCCACGGTGCTGCGCAGGGTAACACGGACTTCTCTGGTCCTCCGTGGGGTCTCGACCACTTGTGCGCAACAGGACAAGCTGCGTCGAATCCCTTTTCAACTCTGCGACTTTAAATCCATGCCATCTTCTTGGAGAAGCCGCTGCTCAAAGCTCGCCAACGTTTTCATACACTGTTTATATATAAAAAGTGGCTTTCTGTCGTCTTTTTCATTGCGCTCGCAGCCGGAGAAGTGGAAAACAGGAGGTGTGCGGGGTTGTTAAGGGCAGGAACTGGGCGCGTCACTATTTATACTGGGATCGCTGGGTTTACTGTCAATGACCGCCGTTATTGAATCGAGTCCAGTTCCCGAGCCCAGCTTCTCGGAATGGTGGGGGGGGGGTCCGCCTTTCCCGTTCCCACATGAACCTTCTTTCTCAACCCCCCCCCAATACGACATACGTCCATCTGCGTTGTGGCGAAACTTGAGTTCGATGCGCGCTTTACGGGAATCGGGAAATAGCGCTGTGCCCGAAAATGCGAGAGCTGGGATCATATTTTACGTTAAATGTTTCGTTAAAAGCAAGAATAATAAAATAAATGTGATTTAAAAAATGAACATTTTTGACCCTTTTATCCACTTGCTTAGCTGTCGAAGTGAGAAGTGCATTACGGTGCGTTTGCAAACATGCGGATGCGCGCAGCGGTTTTGGGTTCTCTTGGACTCCCACGTGGCTTCCGAATGTGCTTAAGAGTAAAGCGCCAGCAAAGCATTACTAGAAAATAATGAAAAGCTGAAAGTAAAGACGGGGAGACCCAGCGAGGACCGTGTGACTTGCTGAAACATTGCATTTCTTGGTGAAATGCGGTAGCACTTTTTAAAGATGTTACCAGTTTTTTGTTTTTAAGAAGTGTTTGTACAGCCAGTATGAGGTGCATGCTTGTTTTTACATTTGTAACAAAAGAAGCTGAAGGGGAGACAAAGGCCCACAAAGAGCTGCACCATAGCAGGAGTGCTTTCAAGAGATGAAATGCAACATAGCCTTCCCCTTAAGGCCATGCAGCAGTATCGTAGGAATTGGACATTTGGAACTAGAATAGAATCGCTTTGATTCAAAAGTAGTGGCTAACAGAAGCTGACGTAATGTAAAATAATAAACCCAATTCACGGCCCTTTAAAACCTACAGTCAGCACGATGGACCGCTTGGACAGCAAGAGTCTGAAAAGGCACAACTTAACAGCGCGCTGAGTAGCGTAAATGCAGACGGTGCCGTAACACTTGGATTTGGACAAGTCGCCCCTACTCCGTGCCCGTAGCCTCTCCGGGGCAGCAGTGGGATGCAGGATGTTACTGCGGTTTTACCCTACGTTAACAGTGAGACCTCATGAGAACGGCTGTATCTGTCCTCTGGATCTGCAAGTAAATTCCCAGTAAAGTGCACAGTTTTTGGTGTCGCATATGACACTCCAAGGTTACTGTCAGTCCACCTTACCTCGGACGCTGGGGTGCGAATGAATCACTAAAACAAGCGTTTTTCTTAATTTGTCTGCCCACTTTTATTTGTGTCCTGTCTCATGACTGGCATAGGGAGCTCAATCATGACTGCAAACCATAACTGGCATCTTGGTGGAAGCCTTCTGTTCTGCACCAGCATCTGTTCCATTAAACAAACTACAAACAAACTACACTGCCCGGCCAAAAAAAAGTCACCGCCTGAATTTAACTTAGTGTTATGATGTGGGGTTGCTTCAGTTGGTCAGGTCTTAGTTCAGCAACATTATGAGCCCAAAAAAGAGCTCAGCTGATCACCTGAATGTACTGAATGACCAGATTTTTCCATCAATGGAGTTTTTCTTCCCTGATGGTACGGGCATATTCCAAAATGACAATGCCAGGATTAATGTGGCTTAAACTGTGAAAGAGCGCTTCGGGGAGCATGAGAGAGACATCGTTTTCACACATGGATTGGCCACCTCAGAGTCCAGACCTTAACCTCATTGCGAATCTTTGGGATTTTGTGCCGGAGAAGACTTTACCGAGGGTCTGACTCTCCCATCCCATCGATACAAGATCTTGGCGAAAAATTAATACAAGTCTGGACGGAAATAGATGTTGTGACATTGCGTGAGCTTATCGAAATGATGCCATGGCGAATGCGTGCCGTAATCAAAGCTAAAGGTGGTCCAACCAAATATTAGAGTGTGACTTTTTTTTTGGCTGGGCAACATGTATGTGGAAGTATCAGCTGTTAGAAACCCATAGTATGATCATATTTAGCAGCCCAGTTTGGAGGACTTATCCAGGCTCCAAAAGTCTCTTAAATGACTGTGGATTTTGAGGTTTCCTCTGTTTTTAAAACATTCTGCTAAGAAAGCAAAATATTGTAGCGTATTCAACACATTTCAGCAAATAGGCATTTCTACAGGTGAATATGCTTCTATCTAGTAATGTTCTGGTCACGAGTTTACATCTGGAGGTCTAACTGCTGACTATTGTATTCACGTTTTGGCACCACCGGCATAAAAAGGGGTGTACCCCAGTGTTCAACTAAACCTAATGTACCGCTATATATTTATAAATAACGCCAGTGTGGCATTGTTAACACACCTTTACCCCAGTATTCAAGCACCAAGTTTCCGAATTCCGGATATAACAAACGGTCTATTTCAATACCCAGATTAGTATCTGAGTCCGAGAGTCGACGCATAACAATTTCTGTCCAAGTCAAACAGAACAGGAATATTTTTAAGTGTGACCCTAGGTGGCGTCACTGCGCCCAGCATCTGTGCTGTCAGTCTGCTTCGTGCGGCCTGGCTTCAAACTTGTTTTCAGTTTCATTCACTTCTCTTCCAACAGTAATCTCCTCGATAAGTTTATTACAGTAGATAAATTTTATTTTGTTTTTTCTATTTTATATTGATTTCATTTTTGAATTTTTGCATGACTGCTGCATGTTGATTATTAAATGTTCATTGCTGTTAGTACTCAGTAGAAAAAAAAAACCTAATGTCTGGTAGTGAAATTTTAAGTAACTGTGTATAAACACAAAACCCCATTGTGTGGCATATCACACTGAAATATTATTATGAATCATACTACTGTTAAGTATTTTCTCCATCGCCTGGTGAAGACAGCTGAGAGGATCATCTGTGTTTCTCTCCCACCCATTGAGAAACTCTACCAAAATCACTTCACCTGTAGAGCCACAACCATTGCTGTTGACCCGAACCCCCTCTCCCAAGCCCCATTCGCCCTCTTGCCATCTGGTAGAAGATACCAGAACATCCGCTGAAAAACCACCAGGCTCCGCAACAGCTTCATTCCTCATGCGGTCAGGCTCCTCAATGGCCTGAAACTCACCCACGCTTCCCTACACCACCGGGAAATACCCTGCTGCCCCAGGGTCCAACCACCTCCTACCCCACCCACACCAAGGATTGCACGGTCACTTTAAGTCTATGTTTACCTGGACAGTACTGCACCAATATTTATTTTTTTATTTATTGTATGTATTTGCACTGTTTTTTTTTTTCTTCTGCACTCCCAGAGAAACGAAATTTCGACCCCGACGCATACCTGTACACGGACGGGCCGACAAATAAAAACTCTCTCGACTCTCTCTTGACTCTCGAATGTTAGGAGTTTTCCGAGGAGACAAACTGGGGTTACTCGGAATTGGAGTCAGAATCAGAAAAACTTTATTAATCCTAAAGGAAATTACTTATGTTACAAGTGTACAGATAGACAGACACAAATAACAGGAAAAGCAAATGTAGGGATGAACATATTAAACAAATATAATATATAATACATAAATATCAAGTAAAGTACAATAAATCCTCGTTCAAGCATTACAAGTATTCAAGGAAAGTGGAACGAATAATCGTTTTCTGCCTGAGAGGCCACCTCGCCGCACGTTTGCAAGTGGGAATCCCGCCCTGTTTGCCAGCAGGCGGCGCTGTTGTCCCCGTCCGTCACGTCTCAACATGGCGGCGCTGGAGGGGTCGCTGCTGCGAGATCCGTAATCTGCGTTTTCCGCCTCTTTTCTCGGCCTTCGCTCCGACCGCTGCTGCGAGGAGCAGCCACTCGTCGCCGAACCCGCTTCTGGATGCCTTCGCCCGCGTAGAGACGGAGCGACCGCCGGTGACGTTTCGTTTTCCTGCTAAAAACCGGGCTGTATACTTGGTGCGAAGTTGTGTAGCGGCTCCAAGTGCTGCTAACCTGAAGGCTAACGGAAGGACTGTCTGCGCTCTGCCTGCCCCGGAGCCCCTTTTAAACGTAACCTGGATTTCGGAACACTTTTTGCTGTGATTTTGTCAGCGGTTTAAACGGAAAATACCGCAAAAGTGCTTTGCGATCTGGAACGCCGCATTGCAGCGCTGCTTTAGCTAACAGGTAACGCGGGGGATTCCGCTTTCTGGCGTCAGTACAAACGCGAACGTCCCGTTTTTACCTTTTATACCAGATCGACGCTGTCTTCCTCTTTTATTATTTATGATGTAAATGGGGAAACGCCAGTTTAAACTGGGGGGGGGGGGACGTGTTTAAAATTGATATTCATTTAACGTTTGTTCCGCGATCGTGAGACCTTGGCTTCCAGCATTTGCCCCAACGCGCGCATTTCGGCGCTTTTACTGTAGTAATTCTGAGCAAATGCCTTCATGAAGGGCAGCGCATTGTGACAGCGGAGCGGAGATTGAACCTACAACCTTCAGGTCGTGGCACTGCTTGGTTTGGTAGCACCTGAGGGGTTTGGCTCGCACAGCAGCGCTTAAGCAAAAGAGGATCCAGGTGAACAGCGGACAGGCCTAGATGGGGCTGGGATGGGGAAGAAGATCTCTGGCGAGGAGATGTTTTGGGGAAATATGGTTGTGAGAACGCAGAGGGGCCGGTGTTAGGTTTGGATGCGAGTACAGGTGAACAGTGCGATGTCTAGACGGCGGTGCAGTAAAGGAGCCGGTGGTGGTCCGCCCCGGGTGCCAGAACTCTAAAGCGTCAATGCGTGGCCGCATTACGTTGTGGATACGTTGCTTTGCTGATGTTCGTGTCTACGGAAGGAGCCACGTCTTCAGCAGGAAATGACACGCGGAGCAGCGGTGCGTTGTGAGACCTGCGATGCATTGCTGCTGCGTGTTTGTCAGTAGTTGCGTGTAAGCGCTGTGGGCCGACCCCCTTTGGTGCTTAACGCATTTGCCGGTTTTGGGAGGAGGTGAGTTAGCCCCACAGCGTTGTTGGGGAGGGCAAAAAGGTGTGCCAGGGCGGGAGCAATGAAAGGGGTTCTTCCCAGTCACACTGCTGTCCTCTTTTCGTGAGATTTTTGGTTGACCTCATGTTTCACTTGCTTCGAACATCCACCATTAATGTGCAGGACACTTGAGGCAATGCTAATGGCTCATATTTTTCCCCACAGGTGCTTTTCTACGGGGGCTCAAGCAAAAGGGTCCCCAAACCCCCCACCCCTCCCTGCTGTGGCTTCCTCCAGAATGGAGAGCGACTGTAGGATCTTGATATGCTGCCTTAGGCCCCGAACGGTGGCCCTGAACTTGCTCTTCTGGGGGCTGATTTCACTCAGGTGAGAGCATGTAGTTCTGCAACTCTCTCAGTTTCTTACGTGTGGCGGTGGTTCTGCTTGTTTTTGTTGGTCTCAGAGATGAAGGGTAGAATGTGCGAAGAAGCCAAATGGTTTTGTGTTCTTTGAATATATCGGACTCTGTCTGACTGAAAACCTTCCCACCCGCCCTAAGGGACTGACGTGGTTTTTAAACAACCCGGTGAGTTTTTGCACTGCGGCTTCATTGTGTTGTTTTAATGTCTGACTCCTGTCCCTCAGAGTGTTCGGAGCAGCTCTTTTGGGTGAAGAAAAGACCTCAGGTAAGCCTTGTTTTTTCAGCTTATTGTTTGACCGAGCGAGAGAGAGCCAGTTATGTCAGAGACTATGCTTTGGATTTAGAAAACATCCAGGCTATTTTGATGTGTGCTCCTGAGGTCGCCTTTACGTTGAGGTTTTTTCCATCGTTCATTAGAAGGTTACCTCGTCCACAAAGCTAAAGGATAGCAGGTTGCAGGGAAGTGGAAAACTAAAGATTTCACAGTACTGACTGATATATTAATATAATACGTAAGTCACGGCCCAAGTCTTCTTAGATCAAACAAGATTGGCTTGGCAGCTGGGAGATGTTCTGGCTCACGTCCCATCCTGGCCCAGATAAGGCACAGAACGGACATCTCGTCACGTTGATAGCTACTTAGCACGGACGGTTATACAATACAACGCAACAGAAGTGGGTGGCTGTTGGAGAGCAGTCTTTTTTTAAAGGTTGTGGCAACTAATTCGGGCGTTTGACCTAGAGTTTAGTTATGAATTGAGCTGATGAATGAATGATGGATTTTGATGAATGAGTGATCTGTGTTGCAGTGGTTGAGACTGTGGCCACACCCTGCTGGCAGGTGGAGGAGTTTGTGGTTTCAGCTGCGTGTACCCAGTGCAGTACCTTCCAGTCGGTGAGCACCCCATTTCTGCTTCACACAACTGTTGTTACGGAAACAGTTGTCAACTGACTTGAGACACGGTCTTTAATCCTAAGACAAGAGCTTTCAGACTAAAAATTTAGCTCTTCAATAGAAACAGTCCTACTTTTCGTTCTGTACAGCACTTCATGATGTAAATGCTGAGCGTAACCTCATTCTCACCTGCCAAATTATTGTCAACCAAAATGCCGTCTCATAATCCTCAAAAAGTTTGTTCTTCTGAATTTCCAACTGCCTGTCGATCTCAGCGTTCTCTGGCCCTCTTGCTGTGAAAAGGGCAGAATGGAGCATGATCTTGGATGTAAAAAAGGGTCTCTCGCATCATCTTTCTAGAAGTCTTTGGCGGCTTGCAGCCCAACTGGCTATGTGGAGAAGATCAACTGTGGGAAGTCCAACAAGGATGAGTACAAGAGGTGACTATAAACTTTAACTCTCAGGTCCATCCACATGAAGAAGGAAAAAAAAATCACAAAAAAAAGCCCAAAATTAATCGGAGCAGCTGAAGGTTATGTGTGTTTTTCAGACTTTGTGTCGTGAGTCTGGTTCACTCATTGACGGAGCTTTTGCTGAAGCTTATTTTGGGTTAATTTTATCTTTCTCTCTGTACCGCAGCTGTCGCTCCACCGTGGTAGAAGAGGGGCTCTTCTGGAAATTTGAGGGTGTAATGATGGCTCTCATGGTTGTCTTTGCCCTGCTCGTGGTTCTGCGGCAGCGGTCCCTGGATCGCCTAGCGTCAGAGAAGGTGCGCAGGCAGATTGAGTCGATCTAAGTGAGGACAGCGGCAAACTTCTGATTCACAAGGCAGAAAGGACCAGGTTGTCTGTTTGGTGGGGAAATGTAGGTTGGGCTTCACTCAACATTAAACTTCATGGACACTCCAGATTGTGAGAAGGAACTGGGACAAATGTAGAAACATACTCTCAAGAAACTGGATAGAAGATGTGGTGACTGACATTGCGAAAGGACCTCTTTACTAGTCCTTCTAGTGGAGCAAGGTGGGACAACACAGAACCTGGAGCCCGTGGACGTTGGTAAGACCTGACCAGCTGTGTGCCACAGTGAACTCCCAGAAATCAGCCAGTATGGGACAAGAACATTTGTTTACACCCATATAATCATCCCCATACCTCACATCATCAGCTTTCTTCTCGAGAAGTTAAATGTTTCAGGGAAGATAACACGGGGACTGGGAAAGCACCAGTTGCGGGTTTGCGTGCGACTGTCCGTTTCCACTGTTTACCAGGAAGGTGTGGGCAAGGGCACGGGCACAGTTTTAATGTCTAATGTTAATATTTCACCACTTTTCATGTTGTTCGCATCTTAAACCGTTTTCTGAGGGATCATTCAGGAGACACCAGTTGGAAAAGCCAGTATTAAAAAAAAAACAACTTTGAGGCCACAGACAGTTCAGGTACAGAGTAGTCAGTGTGATGATTACTATTGATTTTTCTGGAGTACAATATATTGAGAGTACAAGTCTTCATAAAGAACAAATTTGTAAGTATTACCGTTAAAAGGAAGAGTTTGTATATAGCTTAATTTAAAAGGGGGAATATGCAGCATTTTACAGTCAATTTGGGGCTTATTTTGTACATCGTCTTGGCAGTTAGTGATATGGTGAGATGCAGTAAGTATTGCCATCTTACCTATATTTTAATGCCCAGACAATTTCTGAATTGTTGAAATGGCAAAACCAATTAAGGGTTTTAAGGCCAAAAAATTCATTTTGCCGAAGTGAGACTAGATTATTCTGCTTTTTAAAGGACGCGGCAAACCTTGCTTACATCTAGGGAATTTGACAAGGTAATCCAACACAGAGAGAGTGGCCTTAAAGTGGTGTTCATAGCGCGAGCACTCCAGGATAGAGGCTTATCAATATCCTCACTTGGCTACTTGTCTATTTTCATTTTCACTGATGCCTCTCACGGCGTTAAGCTGTCTAGTACCTGTTGGTGATTTTAAACAGTTGGAAAATATCCAAAAGGGACTTGGACGTAACTGATTTGTTTGGCACTAAGATATACAATTGTGTTTTAAGTATTATTTGAACAGTGGTAGCTGGTGCCTAAGGGTGAACAGAGTTGGACTTCCTGCATCACAAACCGGGTGCCCTGCAGTCGTTTCCATTTTCCGTAGCTTTGACTTGTTAGCACTTCCCGTGTGGTCGGTCAGGCTGTGAGCGTGAAACCGAACTGTAACTCTGCACTCGGGGCTCGATTGTGAAGGCTCCTCGATGTTTGAGCTCCACACCCACAGCTCTGAAATGAGGATAACCTTCACAGCTGGGATGTGTGTGCAGATTGTGGTTCACTTTCTGTAAACGCTGCTGCTCTGCGTCTTGGAAACATCAAGTCGACTGCTTCTGCCTCGGTCTGTGGACGTGCACAAATGGTGTTTGGGAACAGTATTGCCGCATTTTATTAATATACTGGCCTTAGTGTTTGGAGATAGGGGAAGCAGTGGTTCTTCACATTGTCCCTAATGTTGTTACCCTCTTTGGACAGAAAGTCATGTTTGTATTATTTTTTTGATGAATTATTAATGGAAATATGGTCTAGTTCCAACGTGTTAAATTTTCCAATTGTGATGATCATATTTTTACTGGAGTCAAACAGGTTAAACATTTAATTTGAATGCATTTCAGTTGGTAGACATGAAATTACTGATTTTTAATTTTTTTGACCATCTGGAAATGTGATTTTTAAAAAGCTTTTAACTGGTGTCTCCTACTGTAAATAATGTTTTTATGAACAAACTGGAATGTGACCGGTTGACATCCATGGAGATGTAACGAGGACTAAGAATAAAATCCGAATGGAAAAGTTCTCACTGTGATATGAAAGCTTGGGCTGTTTTGTGGTTTTGGGACCAGGGAGAGAACTGTGAAAGAAGCCTGTGTGCTGATCTACATTTTCCTCTAAAGTGGCTTTCATTTCTTTGTCTCGGATCAGGGCCCGAGTGCATGAAATGCCTTCAGTTTTCCAGTTCCTGCAGTAATATTTTTTGTTTCCATAGTGCTGCACAATGCAGTTTTACTATTTGCCCTTGTGGGTTTATTTGAGTTTTCACCTTTCAATTGTTACCATGGAGATTACATATAGCACTCGTAAGCATGCATACGTGTAACTTTTTTGCATCACCTTAATAATACAAGTAATTTCACTGGTACACATGTGCATTAACTTTGCAAAGTACACTGCCTGGCCAAAAAAAAGTCACACTCTCTAATATTTGGTTGGACCGCCTTTAGCATGCGTTCGCCATGGCATCGTTTCGATAAGTTTAAGCAATGTCGCAACATTTATTTCGGTCCAGACTTGCATTCATTTTTCTCCAAGATCTTCTATTGATGATGGGAGAGTCGGACCGCCGCGTGAAGTCTTCTCCAGCACATCCCAAAGATTCTCAACTGGGTTAAGGTCTGGACTCTGTGTTGACTAAGCCACGTGTGAAAATGATGTCTCTCTCATGCTCCCTGAAGCAATTCGAGCCCTATGAATCCTAGCATTGCCATCTTGGAAGAAGAAATTCGTTGAAAAACCTGCTCATTCAGTATATTCAGGTAGTCAGCTGACCTCATTTGTACATAACGTTGCTGAACCTAGACCTGACCAACTGAAGCAACCCCAGATCATAGCACTAAGTTCTATCCAGGTGCTGACTTTTTCGGGGCTGGGCAGTGTATAAAGGCTGAGTACTGCAGTGAATCAAATATTGACCAGCTGTGATTTAGGGAAATATGAGAAAATAAAATGTATGCGTTTCGTGCCACCGTGGTCAGGTATGCAAAGAAGATCATTGGACGTTGCGTACATTTTAATAGAAAATTAAATACTCTGCTTGCAAAGGTGTAATAGTTTAAACAGTTTAACATTTTTTTCCACTAAAACTTGAGAAACTCTTTAGTTTATAAAGTAAAAGCACTTGTGGGACACAAAACCTAATCACAGTTATCGCGAAGGAGCAGCGCGTCCAACGCGGGTCATAAACACTTAAGGAAGAAGTAGTTGCACTTTGAACCTCTTGGACAGTCGCATAGCTGGCCGTGTCGCGCTCCTCTTTTCACGGAGCAAAAGTCACCCACGTTGCACTGAAAAGACACGAGAGAAGCGTTAGGGAGCCGGGTAAAACCGTGTAAAACTTCCCCAAGGTTGAACTCTTTCATTTGCGCCGACATCGCGCTTCGTGATGCAAAGCCGGTGCAGTGCCGCGCGTCAACGCTAGGTGTCACTGCGTCTGCTTTGAATTCCCAGCACGGTGTGGAGTGGCGTTCTGTACGCGCGTTTCAAGTACCAGAATGGTTATGAGTCTTCTGCGCAGGCGTTTGCATACCCCGGGCAGGCGCCTGTATCTTCTCTCCAAAATAGACAAGCTCTTCTTCTGAAGTTTCTCCAAAACGTTGTGAAGAACATCCAGCTGCGACACACGAATGAAGACGGGTGAACAAGCAAAGTTCTGCATGAGGGATCAAATGAGAGGAGGCTGAGGTAATTCGTGAACTGGCTCGTTATGTAAAGCGGGTTCGATGACTTAAAGAGTGACTTAATTCCATATTACAATCGATTTCAAATCGTTTTCAGAGCCGTCTGTTACAAGGAAGTCTGCAGCCGAGAAATTTCCGCTCATCTTTCTGTTCATCATCGATGACAAAAAACGTGTATTTCTAGCCAATTTAGCGTGCTGGCTTTTAAACACTCCATTACATAAAGTTATTCATTCATTCAAAGTATTTTTTCTCCATTACATAAAGTTATTCATTCGTTCATTCATTCATTCATTCATTCAAAATAAAACCCTTAAATGAGCGTCATTTGGGTCACGTGACCCATCAGGACTAAGCACGTATAAAATAAACTTTTGACGCGGCACCCTTGGACGTCTTAGTTTGGTAACAATAATAATTTCCTTTATTTTACTTATTTTTACAGCCATAAAAAATACAATAAATTGCATTTATTGTTAAATTACAGCCTGTCGTAGCAATGTGTTTAGCAGTGAAAACTGTTTCCCAAATTCCACAAAGTTTTCCTGACCTTAAGTGAGGCCCAAAGGCTGAACTCCCGCGGCTGACCCTCCACTACGGACTCACCAGTTGCTTCTTTTGCTCTTCGCTGTCGTCGGTCTCCTCTTGCAAGTCCTCCGGGGGTCGGGCGGTGACTCGGACCCGCGTCTGCAGGTACATCACCAAGACGGAGGCAAACACAACAGCCAGCACTCTGGCCATGATGCTGTTGCCAGGGAGCCGGACCGGGTGACCCTTCCTTCGGCGCCCGAGTTGCTGTCCAAGGTGCTGAGCTCCTCCAGGTCAGATGGTGAGCGGATCCTCAAAGCTAAAGCTCACCCACCTACGGCTCACCCATCCAAAGCTCACCTACAGCTCACCTATCATGTCTTCTAATTCAACTAATCCGTGTGTCGTGGCAAACAGCGTCAGTCAGGCTATATCTGGAAACTTAGTTTATTTGGCAAGTATCTGAATTTAAAATGCAACACTTTTTTACTTGTGGACACGTATCCTCAATTCTTAAGCCATATATGTTTATTTCAGTATAAGAGCGTTTCAAACACCAAACAGTTCACCGTGTCGTGCATTTTTATACAAAACATTGGTTGCAAACTTTTTGGTATCCTGGACATCGCTTGTTTGTTTGCTTGTTTGAATCGACATAGGAAAATTTAATGGAATTCATCATTTCCCAGTCAGTGGCTATTTTGGCTCCCAAATATTTGTGTACAGCTTCTCCAAATACTGTTGCTCCCTCAAATGCTTAACCCCCCATGAACACTGAGCACTTTTCACTGAACAGAGTTGAAGTGTAAATTTACAGTATATGAAACATATTGTGCTTGTGGTAAAAATGTGTTCATTTTCTATGTTTTTTTAATCTGCTAATCTCTCACCCACTTTAAATGAAGGCTTTCATATCCGAAAAAAAAGTCCTGTCTTAATCTTGTCCTCGCTTCTAGAATAATCGGGTCTGTTTTTAGACGGGTTTAATAACCGTGTGACGCACCTCCAGGGTTTATTTACTCGTCTATTCAGAGTAACTACGTTGGCCAATGGTTTTACAACAGGACCAACAACCTTGCTGCAAAGTAGCCCCCGTAACCACTACGACCACTGTCGATGGTCGCTTATCAATCATCAGTCGGATAAAGCTGAGTACAACAACTCGGACGCTGCGGACGCAGGAGGCCGCGCCTGACTGTGAACTAGAACTCTAACTATACCACCATATACTACATTGATAAAAAACCACAACCCTTATTAGTTCATCGTGAACTGGCTATTACATATGCATAGAATGCCCAGGAGGGGTGGGCTTCCACTGGCACATGGACCCCCAGAGGTTTATTTTTCTCCTATCCTCTTGTGGAAAGGAGTTTTTTGTTTTCCTCTCCTTCGTGGCCAGATTCAGACTATACGCGAATGTAACCCTTGTAAAGTTTGTACAGGGGTCTGTGTCACTGCAGTGAGAAGAGCGCTATATAAAAATAAAATTGAATTGAACTGAATATTAACGAAAATGACGCAAATGAGAAGTTCAACCTGAAAGCTCATCGGGTGCTTGATCTGACCTCATTTTTACCCATCGACCATTTCTATCAGGAAAACTTTTTTATTTTGTCTTTAAGCTCAAGTTGATCGGGAGGTAAACGGGAGTTTTAGGTGTTGTGCTAAACTTCACAATTGAATAAAAAAAACAAGTGTAATGATGTGGTGCATCTTTATTTGCATTAAAAAAAACAATGGAAACTCGTAAGCGACAAAAAAAGTCTCCCTCTCCACACTTTTATTCACTTCTCCCACGGACACTTTTGTTACTAGGACGGAAGGTCAACAAGAACTTCACAAACGGCATCCTTCTTTCTACACATTTCTAGCATCCTGGTTTTTGGACGAACACAACTGAAACCGAACATTTGTACAAAACGACACATTTCCGATCAGTTTGAGACTAAGTTGGACGTGCAGAAGGAACTATGTGGGTCATTGTTAGGATGTGGTGTGTGTGTGTGTCTCAGTAGCAGCGCAAGAAGAAGGAGTTGCATGCGGTTCCTCGAAGACAGTCGCACAGGCGTCCGATGCGCGGCCCGTGTTTCATGGCACAGCGCTCGCCCACGTCACACTGCGATCAAGAGAGTCACACCCTTGCATCAAGACACCCCCTGGATGACCTTCCCCACCCCACCCCACAAATCCACTCGCATGCAGGGAACATTGGTGCGTTTAACAATGCAAGTGCACATGTGCAACAGGTTGTCAGAAAGTGGATGGGATGGTGGAAAGTTCATGTGATTATGTCACAGCCTGGTTTCTCTTTAAGCGCATTCAAAGGTCCAAGGGAAGCAAAGGAAAGTAATGACGTAAGGAGGGTTGAGGTGTTGCTTCAGAGCTCAGTGTGATGCGCTCGAGGAAGAGGATGAGGATGAAGGCGGGGGGGGGGCTTTTAAGTTCTTACCCGTGGGATCACACTGGCTTTTTTCTCCAGAGAGACCCGGTGGTCCTGCTCTGCCTCCAGCAGACCCCCCAGGGCCTCTGCCTGCGGGAAGGGGGCGGCCGTTACTGACACCAGTCAAACACGCCTTCATCCAGCGTCCGCCGTTACAGAGAGACCTCGAGTCTTTAGGGAGCTTTGCGACGTTTCCAGCTAATATATGGGCGCAGTTTCGTGGCGAACAGTGCGGAGATACGCGTGCACACCGGATATAAAGCGCACTGGCATTCAAAATAGAGAAAATATCATTACATTTATGGCTTAGTAACTAAGTTACAGAGGCAGAAATGCGGACAACTTCCAAGCGCCAAAATCTGCAAAATAATACGCGAAACTGCGCTGGTTTAAGCCACACGTTCATATGATGCTTGGGATATAAATACTTGGGAATTTAAAGTTTTCAGTTATGTTTGAAGCTCCCTGAATGAAGACTCAACCTAAAAACAAGAAAACGACTACTAGCGCTAAACAGTGCCAAACCCCCAAAGTACGAAAGCGCGCAACTTTGCGCCCCGAACCGTTCGCGTTCGTTTGTGTTCCTGCGCTGTTTAACGACGTTCAACACCCATTTTGTCTTACACACACTTTTCCTCTCTCATTTCTTTTATTTTCATAAATTCACTGCACTGCATCGTTATTTGCCCTATTGTTTTAGCTGGCTTGCATAAAGAAATGTAAAGAAACTCGTTAGTTTTGATAATAATAATAATAATAATAATAATAATAATTCAGATGTTGCTTGTCTCTTCTAAGAAGAACGTAATACCGAATAAAGGTCCTCTTACCAGGTCTCTAGCGAGGTACCCCGTGTGCCTCGGTTCCTCCTGGGATGACAGCTCGCTGTCCGGAGCCACCCGGCTCTGTCCGCGGCACTGCACGGCCAAAACGCTCAGGCAGACGCTCAGGTACACGGCCGCTCTCACCCTCACCTTGCCGCCCTCCATGGATGCTGCTCACGCAAGCGGGGGCCTTTACTTCCCTCCTCCGCGCTCCTTCACTGGGTTCGAACTGCGCTCCCTCTTGCGCACAGGTGCGGCGATCGCATCCCCGGCTGTTGCCTGGAAACTTTACCTATTTATACGGAAGTCGAGGCGATGATGCGGCGGCGATGACGTCATCGCCCGGGCTCCTCAGACAGACCCTGAGGTCGTCCGTCAGTCATCTCTGCCGATGATCGTCAAGCCCCCCACGGGGTTCCGGCACGAAGACAAAGATGAAGCCCGAGCCACGTCTTCTGCAAGACGTCTTAAAGCAGTGGAAATGTCATAGAGTGCTACGGAACGCCTTGGTACACATTCATTTTCATTTAGGTAAGAATATCCCGCGTCTCTAAATGACGTCACTGTGGAGGATCACTTGTTGCGATCCGTCAGTTTGAAAACTTGCACATGCGTTTAATTTCTACCTAAAGGCATCATTTTAAAAAACTTTGCTTCTAGCAAACTTATTGTAAGTCAATGTGGCCAGTAATAGAGTTACATTTATAATTTATACATTTTTTTTAATGTTAACCAGTTTTGAACGTTTATAAGGGATACAGTTTATTTTTAGGGAGGGTTTGTTTGGGTTTTTAAAAATGCTTTTATTAATCTGAAGCAGAGCGTCTGCCCTGGTTTAAGGCATGTTCCTGTCTATGTGAAACTGGCCATAGTCGCAGGTCTAAGCTCCTCTTCTTCATGCCGTCTTCTGCCTCAGTCCCTAAGTCTGTCCAGAGGATATAAGAATGCATCATTTACTTTGGAAACTTCCAGAAGGGTCTGTCAGGGATGTAGGTGTTCCTACATTGTGAATTATTTGACGGCCTCTTACCCTGTTTCCCTAGACCTCCTTTCTTGGATCACCTAAACGTGACCTTTCTTTGCAAACATCTTGAGTTGATTTTTGAGCTGCTGTCTTCAGATTTCTGTGGGTGTGTTCAACGCTGTTATGCAAGTGTGCAGCCAAACTACTTGCATTGTCACTGTCGTGTTCATCTTGTTGGCCTGGCTGGGCCCTTTTGAAGGTATCTGTGGTCCCCCACCTCCATCAGCAAACCAGCTGACCATCTCTACAAACTCAGGAGGTTTCAGCAGTGGAAACAGGAGAGCATTTTAAAGCTGATCTATAATGGATGTCTCCAGGTATGGGATATAAATGGTACAGTTTTACACTCTTACAGAATTTGAGTTTCTCTCTCTGTGCAGCAGAAAGGCCTCCAGGGTATTTCTTCCACATGTGAGTGGTGCATGAGCTTCCAGTCCTATTCCTGAGGTGGAAAAAAAAACTTTTCAAATTGTCCTTTTTTAGACAAATCGTGAACAAACATACCATAGTTCCGTCACCCGATTACAGTTTCCTTTAAATAGGCAGAGTAGGACAACTTTCCTGGGCTTTTACTGAGAAAAAAAATGCCCTCCTTGTGAAATTCCTCAACGCTCAAAATAGAAGCTGAGTGTTTTAAACACCTAACTGTGGTTTCATGCAGAGATTTTTTATCAAATTGGTTCTCCCACTCACTACACAGTTTGAAAACATTGCTGGACCCACAATAAATGAGCGTTTTGGTCATAAATGCAGGAATTCCATAGAAAACAAGTCTGTCTGGCAGTAAATAAGAACAAGTCTGTCTCAGCATAGTAATTCACATTCTTACTGACAACATTTATCATTGTTTTGTCTTCACCAGGTTTATTGCCCATTCAAAATAGACAGAATTATTACTTATAAGTATATAATGTCATATGAGATTTGTTTCTTATTCCAATCATCCATCCATCCACCCATTATCATTAACCATTTTGTTCTGGTCAGGGTTGTAGCAGTCCACAGCCTATCCCAGAATCGCTGGCAGTTGGACTGTGAAGTTACACCCCTGTTGGGGTGCCAGCTTTGAAGTAAAGTGAAGAATTGACACCAGGGCCAGAAAACCACACTTGTAGCTGCCATTGTAAGTTGTGCTTGAGGATGATGTTTTGTACCATTTTACCCCTGGTGTCCTTAGTGTGGCTTCGTGGCCAGCATTGCACTTCACTGAACTGTCAGGAGTCCTGCATCCATTGCTGTCCACTACGAGGCCCTGCATCACCCCTTCTCCTTGGGCTGGCAGATCTGCGTAGGAGGCCGTCAGTTCCAAGGTCTGAGCCACAGTTCACCTTCTTGGGAATTGCAGGTTATTTGTCAGCCCCGGCCCACTCAAAATTCACCTCCTGAATGGGGAGCTCTGTATGGGATGCCCAGGAGAAGGAGGTCCACGAAACAAAGAAGATGTGACAGACAGACAGATAAGTAGATAGACTGACTGATAGACACCGCTGAGGAACACTGTGTAAATATGAGACATTTTTGTCCTTTTGAAATGACCCCTCTCAGGGGGTTTGAGTCATGGACCACCTGAGTGAGGGTACCAAGTCACTTTCACATCAAAAACATCTCCGCTACACCCCCACCCTCATCTCAGAAGCCTGTCACGGTACCTCCGGTTTGGTCCTCGCCAGGATCGGGGCCATGGTTGCAAGCAGCAAGGGGCATTATGTATGAGGGGCTTTTTGAGTTGAGCTTAAGAGGTTGGGAAATAAAACAGCAGGTTCCAAAGAAAAGGATCCAATACACTCGAGGAACAAATTATTAGTGAGGAAAAATGTCTCATAGACATCTAGAAACATCTCTTCAGGTAAGGAGTCTGAACGGCCCAGTAAGGTTCACACAGTGGTACACAGCGTGCGTGTATTTCCGTTTGGAATTAGGAGCAGCGCGTACTGGCTGCTGTCCCAAAGCGGCTTCACGAGCGTCACGGCACATCTCCTGGAAGACGCCCAGGGACACACTCACTCTTGCAGCTTCTTCTGACACACTGGACTCAAGTGCCTTTCAGCCCTGATGTCTTTCAAACTGCTTTCATCTTGTGTGCCTTTAAAGCATCCTGGGATGAAAACTTGTCAAAACCGTGCACCAAAAGGCCACAGGTTCAGGTTCAGCCAGGAGCCCGGGGTGGCTATAGCACTCAAACACATTTTAAATGTTAAATGGTTTATGTGATTAAATCGTTTTAGATAAAATTGCACCAAGCGAGAAGTAGTGATAAAGCAAGATGGGAGACATTTTCACCCATTTAATGTTGAACGTGTTTCGGTACTTTGGCAGTTCAGGTACTTTACCTGAGCGAAACACACAAAGGTACAATAGGTAGTGACCCCCACAGAGCTGAATCCGCAGCATACTGGCAACAACATTGTTTCTAGAAAAGTCCTTAGAGCAGCGGTGTAAGTATGCACGCACAGGTTGTAATTCTGAGTTTCCATCCATCTTGCTGACCTCTCCTGCGAGTTGGCCTTCATTCTGCATGTATCTGCTCAAATTATTTCAAATACCATTTTAGAACTGAACGGCAGGAGCACTCATTTAAATATTCTGAATACGAAAAAGATCTGGGCGATGGCGAAGGGGCCGGGAAATGAATGTTCCTGCCACAATATCATTTATCTTTGCTCCTATAAGGAAATCTGTCCCTGTGTCATCCTTGACCTTATCTTCTGTTTGTTATTCAAATATCTCCTGCTGCTGGTGTCGCTCGCACCACTTCTGTGGGTGAAGTATCGACACCAGGGCCACACACGGTGAATATTTTTCCATCTTTGATAGCGAAAGGTGCAGATGTCAGACTCTGGGTTGGCACAACATTTGGCATTTATCAGACCTCTGAGCAGGGGCGCCTACTAAATCGAAATGCACCAAAAAGAATGAGGCTCCTGGGGTGGCAGTAGCTTGAAGGAGATCGCGGCACTCATTTGGGTGTGGGCAGCCTGGCAGATTCCTAATGTGACCGGGAAACTGGAGCTCAGGACCCAGCAGATTTTTGAACCGGCGAAGATGTTGGATTTGATTAATTGGATTATCTTCATTTATATGGAGCCTGGATCTTCTGCGCCGTTCCAAATGCTGTCGATTATATTAAAATAACATTTTCAATGCCATTATTAAATAACAATGGTTGTAATAGATGTGGAAAGTGGCACTTAATCCACTGCTTAATGAGACAGTGGTAAAAAACTAAATAAAACAACAGAAGAATGTTTGAATGGATTCTTCGGTGCACTGGGGAAGTAGGACTTCCTGGTTGGAGATGTAGTCGCGATCCAGAGCAACGAATGGGGCTACTGGGGCAAAAATACAGTACAGTCAGCAAACAAGAGCAGACACCAGTACAACAAAGACAAAAGCATAATAAAAGGTGATTTCAATTTAATCTGGAAAATAGAATTTTAAAAAAGCAGCACTGAAAAGAAGGTGTTGTACCGTAGCCTGTGGGGGTCCATGAGACAGACATGTCCTTCAGATCACAGGTCCACTCTGGGGTTTTATTCTGTGTGTGTGTGTGTGTGTTTTGGTAGTGTAACAGGACCTCAACCAAAGGATGAAGACATCTGCAGGCAGCATGACAGCAACAACTGCCATCCTCCAAGTGGCTGAGGGTCCAGGGACAGGTTTCCTGTGTATGTGTGCAGGGACCCGGTGGGGTAAAACGGTCCTCTTCGTATCCACGTCACAGCCTGCTATTTCTCTGAAGCTTTTCTGCTTGTAAAACCCACTTTCCCATGGTGCTAAGAGACCGGGATCAGTATTTTCCTCACGGAATGTCCTCAGGCCCACAACCACAAGCAGCTGCTTTTAATAGCTTCCATACTTCCAGATAACGCACAGAAGTATTTTCTCCAAACCCACATTTTTGTTAGTAAACCAAGACTGTTGCTCCTGGGTCCCTGACTCAGTCCTAGTGCTTGTTTCTGCCTAACAGCCTTAATAATGTCTATCGGCAGCATGTATTTTTTAAAAATTTCACATTGGTAATTACAGCAGTTTTATTAACACCAGCGAACAGAACTGGCGCAAAAATCGAAAGAAATTGCAATAATAATAATGACAATAATGAATGTTCATAAGCAGCTGACTTTATCAGAAGCCAGGAACAAAGTGTTTAATATAGAGCAGAAGTCTCAGTCTCCCTTTTCTTCCCACAGTGCTTTGTGTTTCTCTCTGCCTTTCCTTACCCCATTGTTGCTCTTATAATGCCGAGCCCTTTGTCACACTCTCACGATTCACCCCGTGATTCATCTCCGTGGCCTGCTTTCTTCTCAAAGTGCATTCGAAAGTCTTTCAGTATTTGTACCCACAATTCCCTGTGGGTTTTGCTTTTTTTCTCCCTCATTTCCTTCTGGACCCATCCACTCCATCGACTGCACTAATGCCCTTTTACTACCACGGAGCGCATTAAGGCGATCCCTCTTCCTGGCCACGTCCTCTGATCTCCGCATTCCCACAGTTCCTGGCTTTTGATGCCTCTGCTGTCAACTCCGTTATGTCGAAACTGCACAAAAAAAGTTGTAACTATGACAGAAGTTGAGTGTCAAGTTCCTGAAGCAGCTGGACAAAGCAGAGCTGTCACATTCTTTATATCAGTACACATGATACCGTGTTAAAACGCAGTATTTTAGCACCAGCCGAACATGTTTAAGTATGTTTAAACCAGTTGAACTGAAGCACATTGAAATTGTGGCGTCTGTGAGGGCACTGCGTATTTCTTTATATGGTCCAAGGCCTCTTTCAATTATTTACGGCTTCAGCACATTGAAATTATTTATCAGTTTAAAGAACCAAGCCAACTTTACTCTTGTCAACTCAGGGTGAACACTTTGACCAGGTCTGCTGCAGCAGGAGCAGGGGTGACACTAACCATTACGCCCCCCTGCTGTTCCAGCACAGCACATAAAAATAGCTTCAAAGCAGCATATAGACATAAACATAGCTACTATAGATATAGATCAGGATTAAAAGCACAGCAAAGTTAAAAGTATTAACATTATTGCAAGTTGGCTTCTATAAATTAGGAAGGAAGCAATGGTATTTGAATTACATATTGTTATAGTGCCTTTCTGTCTATAAAATTGTAAGGCTGAACCTTGCTCTGAAATTACTGCTCAAAAATGAAATCTGACACATCTATTAAAAATATTTATTATAACAATATGAAGTATATAAAGTTGTCTGAGTACATTTTCTTTGGAAAAGCAAGTGCTGTGGCATTTACATGCGATGGCAGTGAGGCTCTGAGCAACCCTTGCTGTGAGTGAGTGAGAGCGTTTGTGTATGACTGCTTATGAAAGATGATGAATACAGACTTGATGCTGTCGACCCTTGAAGGGGGAGAAGTGTTTCCTGAGCCTGCGAGTCAGCAGGACTTTGGGAGTTATGTGAGGGGTCAAAGGTCATTCAAGAACAGACTGAGAGCCAAGTAGAACCTGGCTAATATCAAGAAAAAGAGCTGCAATAAAATAATATTAATATTTATAAAAATAATAAACAGAGAGGATTTCTGAGACAACGAGAGCAGAGAGAGATAGATAAACATTTTCTTTGTCTTTGATTTTACGTGGTCATCACAGAGAGGTGGGGGAGTCTGACAATGTGACTGGGATTCAGGGCAGTGCCAGGCCTGCCTGTCCGTGAGAAGAACACGTGACCCGCTGACTGACTCCAGGGGCTGTCCTGGTGTCCCTGTGGCCCATTCATCTGGTTGCCCTCCCCATGTAGACACAGACATCTGGAAGGAAAAGGAAGGCCGCAAACACACTTACATTGGCGGCATTTCATGAAACTTCCTAAAAATAGAGTTCTGGAACAATCAGTACTTCCTCAATTCCCAGCTATCTGCTGCTACCCTTTGCTGAAGGCTTCTGTGTATGTTCACCACTTTTTTTTTTTCTATTTTAATCAGTTTCAAATATATATTTTATTTCCCATTTAAGAAGGAATATACATTTTACCTATCAGTCCATCGGTGTGTTGTTATACTATATATTTTAACGCATGCTGTATTTTTTCATCAAAATTGTATTCTGAAATTTCTGTGTATGACAGGAGTCTATGGTAACGCAAATCACAAAAAACTATTACAATAGTTATAATTATTGTCACAATAAGAATACATCTATCATACAACTGAATGTTTTTATATACAGATACAGATGTGAGTCTATGGAGCTTCTGCAGCTGTTGAAATGAATTGATTTCTGTGTTTCTGATCATGGTTTAGTCTCAGTCTTTGAAACCGTCTTCATGCGCTACCTCTTGCACATGAAATTTCCAGCAAGAGTTAAACAGTTAGCATTATTTATTTATTATTTAATGTTTTTCTTACGTTTTCAATGTCGGAATTGGCTATGGGAAAAATCCAGAATATTGGCATCTATGTTACTCTGTCAGCGATTAAGTCCATCCAGGGGCAAATATTTATATAATTAAAAATTAGAACAGCTGTAAAACATTTTTGTTACCAACAACGCTGGACTTTCTTAACAATATGAAATGTCTGCGCTTGGTGAAAGAGGCGTTATCTTATTTATATCTAAGATTATGGACCAGACCTGGAATTTGGGATTTTTTTTTCATCTGAAAAACCTATTTAACTTGCGGTTTCTTTGGGCCAACTGCCAGACTACTTTTTCAGCAGTTTTATGAAAAAAAAAAATTAAATAAACGCAACTACAAACCTGTGGCTGCTGCACAACCCGCTATTGTGCACATAGCGTCCCCTGCTGTTGAGGGTTTTCTTACTTTTGACCAATTTTCACCATCTTGCTCTCTTGTGAACACACATTCACTGCACTTAAAATGTCTTCTAAAAGTTTCTACTAATAAGTGTTACTTTCATATGGTATTTTAATATCCATGGTTTTGGTGATGTCATAAGCAGCTCTATGCCAGGATCTGGAAACCTGGATGAGATCCGAATCCAACACAAACATCCCTTCCTGGCCTTCCCAACACCAACGACTCAGTGGGTGAGACATGAAGGCAGAGTGCATGCTGGGTATTTACCCTGAATATTACAGCTGAGGCAGTTGAGTAAAACCCTGTTTCTCCTACTGGGGTTTCCAGCCTTTTCATGACAGAACTGCAGGGTTAAGCACTACAGCACCTGCATGGAGAACTGTGTGTGGGTGTGTGGGTGTTGGTGTGGTGTGCGTGTTCTCGTTTCATTGTATGTTTTCTCCTGACATCTGGAAGGCTGCTTTAGCCCTCAGGAAATGAACTGGTTTGATGAACGGTCCCATGGTCCCCCACCCCCTCCCAGACAAATGCCTCTGTGGGGGGCCCACCTCCGGAGCGCGTGCAGCACCGTACCGCAGTACCTGCTTACAGGTGTTGTCTGAGCAAGGGTGCCATCAGGCTGACACCAATGAGAAGACTGGGAGGGAGCATCTCTGGTGCCTGGAGGGACCACAAGACGAACAGGGAAGCAAATGACATCATATGACTTCACCGCTCCTATGACATCATACTGAATAACATGACATCATACCATATCATATTCTGTTTCATTACATGCTGCTTTAGAGAGATTTGCTTTTTTAATTCACATATATTCTATTTTTTTATGTGTACCACCTTTGGATACAGCAGAAATGCACAGCATAGCAAGTATATTTAATTGATTTTTAAATTATTTTGAGTATTAATCTTTATTTATCAAACTCTATTCTTCAAGCCAACTTAAAATAATAAGTTTGTATTTTAAGTTGCCTGAAAGAATTAGCGTTTGTACTTTAATCTGCTTACAGCAATTTACCCATTTTTTCTGCAGTGTAAATTTTACTGCGTCAAGTTCCCTTATCTCAAGCAGTACGGAGATTTGAGCCAATGACTTCCTCCTTGCAGGGTTCAAGTACTACAATACCTGCTGGCGAAAAATTTGCAACAATTCACATTTGTTCAGAAGATAATTTTTTCCAGTCAGTGTACAGCTGGTGAGCTACAGTGATAAGACCCAACCGGAAATGGCACGGCCCGAGGCTCCATTGGAGCGCACCGCGGTCAGGACTCACTGTAGGCCAGGAAATTGCAATTTGAACAACAGAGGACATTCATCCCGCTCTGAGTCACATCTTGCCTGGGATGTATCGGTGGCGACGTCACCAAAGCAAGCATTGAACGGAGCTTCTTCAGATCTGCCACCGATCTGCTCGTCTGCCATAGGGAAGCTGCCCGGCATGCATCCTCACCCCATGTAACCCAACCCTGGATGCTTCAAGGCAATGCAAGATTTTACCTCTCAGCTGTGTCTCCTCAGAATTTTCAGCATTTAAGATTTTATTGCATAGCTGATGACTTGCCTCAGTGTTTGGTTCGTACACTAACCTGCTTACAGTGATTTGCCCATTTATATAGCTGAAAGAGAACAGGGTAAGTACCAGGGTGGGGATTCAAACCCAGCTCTTTACACTGTGGGGGGGCTGTAACTGTTATTCTGACCTAACCTTGCTTAATAATATGTTCACAATATGAATGGAGCTATCAGCCTCACGTCTATACCATTGATCAGGTTTGGGATCATAACTGTAATTTAATGAATTTAGAGCTCTTTTCAACAATTCACAAAAAAATGTTAATAAAATTAAATATGCTGGACAATTACATATAAAAAAAAAAAAAAAACAAAAAAAGGCAGAAAATGCCTTTTAAAAGCAGCGAACTTTTCAGGGAAATGTGTACTGTTTGTCTACCTAAATTTTGATAATGAAACATTCATGTTTACCAAGGAGTACCGGTTTTTGCCGGGGAAGAGACTCCACTTATGCAAATAAAAATAAAATAAATATTCAATTATGTTTTTGAAAAAGTTTTGCCTTGCAAACCCAAATGCATGGCTTGGATGAGCTGCTGCAAGCTACGTTGTTTGATGCAACACTCGAGAAACAGAGGTTCTTTCCCAAACAGGAATTTTGAGACATACCATATGGGCCTGTCAAAAGAATGTGTAGTCTTAAAAAGATCCTCCTGTACAGAAGATGTGGACCGGAGTAATTTCCTCTCTGAAATAGTACAGTCCTGTTGCAACACCTCTTTGATTACATCTGGACTTTTGAAAATCATGAATGAAAAATAGGAAAAACATTTGAAAGGTTTGAACTTGTGTCGGAGTATAATATCCTACTTGGAATTCGGTTCCCAGAAACACATCTGTGGGAAATACTGTTCACAGAAATGACAGCAGTAGTTACTCCACTGAAGATGTTTTGTGGACTAGCAATGTTTTTAGAAACGTCATCTTCGGAAAGCCTTGTCCCAAGTTATGAAAGGATATCCTTGATGAAATGGCAATGTAAAACGGATGCGAATGTGGTGTGGCAACATGAGGACAAAGGCAGCCATTGTGAGTGGTGACCACGGGAAGGATCAAATGGAGTGAAAGGGCAAGATACCCCACTGTCTGTCCCCTGGCCGACGTCTTCTGCTCCATTTGTCTCACCATCAGTGTCGTAGATGATTTGGTGAAGGTTTTTGTACAAATCGCTGACATTGCCTGGTGGAAGAAACCATTAATCACAATGGGGGTTGTTGAAAGGACCAAAAGACCAAAGGGTATAACAGATGCCCTTCCCATTGCAGGACTCACTGTAAAAGCTGAAGTCAAAGGTGCTGTTGGAGTCATAGTCCGGCACTGGGGTTCCCTCATACTCGTACAGGTCCAGGTCTGTGGTGAGGCCAAAGGTCACAGGTAAAAAGGTCACAGCAGGTATTTCTGCAGGCCATCACATAACATCAAGGCTGTCACTGAGCCCCAGGATATGCTGTTAAGTTAGCATCAGTCTTCGCTGCTGGGTGCTAAACTAGAGCCAGATCACATTCCAAAAGGTGGCACTGAAGGACAGGCGAAGGCCTCTTCACCACTGGTAACGCACTTGTGAAAAGATTAACCTGAGCAGGACACACATTTAGTCACACCCACACGATACCTCAGAAACAATGAAGCCGAGAGAAAGTTCTGCAGAGATGGTGACAGAAACACAAGCGAAGAAGCAAAAGTGTTTGTACGGACCGGCGATATAATTCATTCATTGTGACATTCGATGACAACACCACATCCTAACGCTGGGTTGCCGTGGTCCAGCGCCTAACCTGGAAGCAAGGGGTGCTCCAGCATATCACAAGTAGCACCAGAATGCTAGTAATCACTTTGTGCTCTGTTTTGTTTGAAATTTTTGGTGAAAACTTCTTGAAAGCAGTCACAGTAACATGGCCAGCTTGTAGAACATAAGAAGGGAAGGAGTGAGAAAAGTGGTGTTTACAAAGGCTGCTGAGTGCCTCCATTTATGACCGAGTGTGACTGGTGGATCAACCTGCGATGATCGACAAGCTTGGTCAAGAACGTGAAACCCAACCAGCCAATGTGGCTGTCTCCTCTTTTATTTTGCTTGGTTTGAAAGCCACCGACATGTGCAGTACAACTGTGAGAGGTGTCTGGTAAGAAGGTAAGCGTAACACTGGAGAAGTTAGCGATCGCAATATGAACTCTAACCTCGGCTCACTGCAGAACACAGTCAAGTCTTTATTTCTAATGACACGCTACTGAGATGTGTAATGTTCGATGACAAATGTTTGTCTCCATAGTGGAACTGAGAGGTGTTAGGCAGCAGGGAATTATGGTAAACATTAAGAGTTAATGAATCCAACAGAATCTGGCAGTGACCATGTGCACCCCTCCTCCCAGCAAGTAACACACACATCCAGTCAGACCCAGTGCCGATTTAGACTGAGCCTGGGAACTGCCAAAGACTCGGTTCTCTGGACATGGGGGTGGAAGGTGTGCAATAGGAGAGGGGTCACCTAAGGTGCAGCAAAGCGCTTAAGTCAACTCAGCAGGCAAAAGTGCGTTGGGTCTCTGACTTTTCGGAAAATAACATGTGAACTGCCACTGTTGTTACCTAATGATGGATAGAGAATTTGCAGATGCTAAATTAAGCTTCCTGGTCTTTGCCCTGCTCGGATATCCCACATCTTACTACTGGAAGTCCCTTGAGAAGAAGGTCGTCCCACAACACACAGCAGCTGACGTGTGGTAAAGATCTCCATTTATTCTGACCTACCGACCATGACCTCCAGGGAGCAGAGGGTGGGAACCAAAAACTCTAAAAAGACATCCGTCAGGTCACCCACAAATTATTCTGCTTCCAGCTTCCAGCCTGTAAGTCAGTAGGATTGCAATATGACCTGGTTCATCCAGCACCAAAGACTAAACCAGATCTCCTCTTTCAAGTAAACCTCAGCGGTCACCTAATGTAGCCCTTGAGGGCTCTTTCTGTCTGGGGCCCTTGAGAAAGTGTTTCAGCCCATTGAAAACAGCCGTAATAAATTTCCTTGACAGGTTGCAGTGTGTGGAGACACAGGAAGAGATGGTGCGATAAAGTGAGCTGGGTCAGTGTGGTTTGGAAAGGAGAGGAAGATCTTAAGCCACGTGTGACGAAGTGGCCTTGCTAGTCTGTGCGGTCTCTCAGCAAGGCCTGGTCCTGAATGAATGGCCTTCAGCTCTGGTATTTCATTGTTTTTCTTTTCTTTACTTGTTCTTACACATAGAAAAAACATGACCCCACATCTCAAGGAATTCCAGCACCAAATTTGCTGCAGAGAAGCAACACGATCCCCGTGGATCCAGGAACTCCACTCTTGACATAATTAGAGCGAGGATTCGAAACAGATGACCACCACACCGAGTGCCACGCGTAGCATCCCGACTGTCAGGAAAGTCAACTCCGAGCTGGGTACACGTGCTCTTCTTGTGACACGGCCGTGTAAGAGCGGACAGCTAGCGTGTCTCTCTCACTTGCAGCTGGAAGACATGGTGAAGGATTCCCACCAAACACCACCCGTATTAATGTGGAGATGACTTATAGGACAGCAGTTCCCTGCAAGGCATTGACCCGCAAGCCCACATGTCATTCAAGCGCAAACCCACCCTCCCCCGTGGCTCCCATCCCCTTGTCAGCAGCGACATCCAATATGTCTTGAGCAGCTCAGGTTATGTGGGTTTAGCGTATCTTGGCTCGCAGCTAAGAAATACAAAGCAAGTTGAGACAAACAGGGCAAATACGCTGCAACCTTCATACGTTGACATCAAAATAAGACACTTTCCAGACCCCAGCAGGGGTCACCGAGGTTTTGTCTGTTTGGCCTTCAGAATCTGCAGTGAACATATGTTCTTCTAGGGTCTTACAACAAACAAACAAACATAAGCTGATACTGAAATAGCTACAATCTAATGTTTACAGGTCATTCTCCTCCATGGTCCTTTCTTGTGTGTTGAATGTGGAGCAGCTGAAACAGGATCCAGGGTGGGACTTTCTTCACTGATTCACTTGGATGAGTTATGATGAGACCATCCATCTATCCATTCATGAGGAAACATGCAAACTCCACACAAACGCGATGAGAACCCAAAACACAGAAGTTTTCTGGCACCAGCCATATGCGCCGTACCACAGCATCACTCTATCGCAAGATGCTTAGACATAGACCAAAGTTATCAGAGAAGGTCATGATCCTCCGTTACTGCTGTATTGCATCTATTCGACTGGTACTCTCAACAAGGCTGCAAACAGATGACAGATGACCAGCGGGGGTTTGCATATGGAGCAGATCTTACAAGAGATTTATAAACGGACTGTTTCCAAACCCTGCCTCCCATGCAGCCTGACAGATTCGGGAAAACCTTGGCTAGTTTCTACCATCAAGTTATAGTCAGCCTGCCAGAAGTACGATTTATCATAGTTGTGTCTCCAAGGTTCACACAAGAGGTTGTTATCCTAGAAATCCTGTCACTTTTGTTGATGTGTAGCGAATGGAACGGACATGACTCTCTCTCTCTCTCTCTCTCTCTCTCTCTTTCTCACACACACACACACACACACACACACACACACACAGGCATGCAGAGTAATCGCATGTGGCTGTGTCTGTCTCCTGGGTTTGACCCCAGGACCAACACCTGAGAGGGGTTAATTCATCACCGGACAAAGAGCAGGACCTACTCCTCTCAACCTCTCTGACCACAAGCATGTGGGCAACCAGCAGCCCTCAGGTGCACCACAGTACAAATGCGCTTTTTGAATCTTGCAAGAAGGGTCCAAACTTTATTGCAACACTACTGCTGTACACTCTCTATGACACACACACACACCTCCAGCAAACTTAACTCAACCAAAATACTTCAGGGGGAAAAAAATCCTTCTCCAAACAGTGCTGTGCAAGAACTTAGTTCTACGGCACTCACCCTGGGCAGCAGCGTGTAGCAGCAGAAGGCTCCAGAACAGGCAGATGCACAACAGGCACTGGGGCAACCTCTGCATGATGTCTCCAGGAGAGGAGTGGAAAGTGGAAGTGCTCAGCCTGCAGCCCAGGGCTTGCTGGAGATGAAGTTGTATGGGAGAACAAGGGGGTGGGCAGCGAAGGGTGTGTTGGGGGGAGGGGTCCTCCTGCATGCAGCCCTTAAGTTCACTCAGTTCAGTTGTGGGGCCTCAGCAGTATAGCTAACAAAACCCATTCTGTCACAAAGACTCGGGGACATTAGCTGTTTTCCATGTGCATATAAAATCAAAGGTTTAGGGTGGAATTTTTTTTTGGTTGGGAATTTTTTCCGCCTCCTATAACACAGCACAAGGGCAACCAAACCTCATGATTTGTTAAACTCAATTCCTGATGGCAGAGCAGAAATCTCAACTGTTACTGCAGCACAGTGTGGTTCTTAAAGTTGACCATTATCATTATTTATTTATTCACATTTATTTATTTTGGTGATTTTTTCCCCAAAGTGACTTATAATGTTTTTTTACTTACATTGATTTTTACAGCCATTTTATAACACAGGGTTATGTTTACTGTGTCAGTTAATGATCAATCTCTATCGTAAGAGTTGGCATCCAAACCCAAGTCAATCAGAATGCAAGGTGGGAGTTTACCTGCTATTTCTACCTGCCTTTCCACTAAAGTTGCTTTTGTGCGAAGGGTCTCACTCAAAGGGATGACACACAGGGTCGTTGTTTCCTTAAGCATCCTCACTGACCCTCACAGGAAGAAGAAGAGTATCTCCTACAGGCTCCTACATCCAGTTGCAGCCTAGCTTACATCCCCTCCAGCCACCATGAAGTCAACAGGAAGGAGCGTAAACATACTCGTCTTGAACAGCCGCAGGGGTCTTCCGCAAGCGGGGGGGGTGTGTGAGAAATGGTCGAGCTGAGATTTCCCTTCCATGACTGCTTCTGCCTTTTGATCATAGCCTTGGGAGATACAAATGCCCAAACCAGAGAGGATGTCCAGCCCAGGGTTGCCTTCCCAAGGTCCCCTTTGCGTTACACAACCTTGCTGTGAGCACTGCATTCCAGACCTGACGGGGGGGTGGTCTACACAGAGACAGGAGGCTTTGACAGCTCCAAGACAAGGACCAGCGCAAAGCCTGGCTGGATCAGTGCCACAGGGCACGGGTGCACGTCACCACCATCACAGCACCCCATTGTGGAAAGATGGAGACAGGGCCATTTGTAGAGTGCAACCCTCAAACATTCCTGGGTCAGAGGCTGCCACAAACGTTTGTGGGTCCAACATGGGGAGCATGCCTTTCCCAAACAGCTCCCTACTTAACAACCAGCCAGAACTTCCAGAGGCCAATGTATGTGAGCTCCCAGCCCCTACAACAGGAGGAGGTGCCGTAGGCCCCTGTTGCACGAGAGTGAGGGAAAGACCTCTCCTCTGGGCAGCTGACTTTAACATCCATCAGCGAGGACAGGACATTTATCCACACCATGTGTTTGGGAGATACATGCAACCTTGGGATAATTTATTATTAATATTATTATTATTATTATTATTATTATTATTATTATTATTATTATTATAATACTCTCACAATAATATTAAAAGGGGAACATTAAGGATTGATTTATAAAAATGTTTATGTTGCTTTAGCAAAATGTTTGCTTTGGCTGCTGCTTACTTTAAGCCTGGAACATCAGACATAGTTCCGTCTCAAAAACTTCTTTGAGGCCTCCTTTGGTCACAGCTGTCTCCATTCTGCCTAAATCCTGAACTGAAACTGTATCTTTGATGGCCACTTCAAACTTATTTCTCCTGACGTTTTTAGACCTTGTGCACAACAACAAACATACGAGCGAGGTAATCGATTTTGTTTACTTCCACAGAAGCGTCACATCCCTCTTAAAGTCTCTTTTTCCTGGGAACGTGAGCATCACTTAGGCATCAGGTCCTTGTAGCCACCGCCCAGGCCAAAAATAAATTTATTTATATTTTGTTTATGCTTTCCAAAAATGTGCGCACGTTTTCCTCGAATTCTGAAAACTTGCCAAAACTAAGACATCTGTGACTTAATAAAGGTTTGTTGGATGAGAAAATCTTCCTGTATCCATGCTAACATCCACTCAAACATGGCTGTTACGGAGATCAGTGAACCAAACTTTCTGAATGTGGAGAGAAGCCATGGTTTTTGGTGCCAGACTCCACTCAGTTTTCGCTGCCCTGACAAGACTGGAGCTTCAGTGTGTGTATGTGGTTCAACAGAGGCCTCTCATGTTACACGCTTCGCACCATGTTTGCCTGTGCCAAGCACTGGCCGTACCACCCAGACACTTTCAACGACTCATTATTCATTTTATATATGTGACCCAATATCGAGAGTATATTGGCGGTATTGCCATGGTGATGACCCCTAAGCACAGAGGCCACCGAGGCACCTGTTCTGATGTGGGATGGGTCACTCTGCCTAAAAAAGGGGTCAGTGTGTGAATCGCCTGTCTGATGGTTGGGTTCTTTGCATGGGTGTGGTTGAGATCTTTGTCCAGAATGTTTTGAAGAGACACTTTGGCTATTCATGAGGAGACATAAGTCTCATACACACACACACACACACACACACACACACACACACTCATACACACAGAATAAAACCCCAGAGTGTGCCTGTGATCTGAAGGACATGTCTGTCTCATGGACCCCCACAGGCTCCAGTACAATGCCTTCTTTTCAGTACTACTTTTTTTACCAGCTTTTTACCCCTAATTCTAGGTTCTGAGTAAAGCTTCTCCTGCGGCATCTGCTAGGACATCACAAGCTCCACTGCGTAATGAAACCACTGTATGAGATGGTTTTCTGTCAAACTACACACACGGGTGTGCTCACATAGCCCGGACCCACTTCCCGTCCGCAGGAGAGCTACTAAGGGTCATTCCTTCTCCAACCCACTCTTCACAAGAAAGGACTGGATGTGTCAAGGGGGGAGCAATAACAGACAGGAAAGTGGGTGGAAGCTGGGAGCGTGTTTGTTTCAGGACACAGGGTTTTCTCACGGTATGAGCACAGTGCGTCATGGTCAGGTGCTACCTTCCACGATGTCTGTGGTGGGCAGCAGAGGGGAAGTGAGGTCTGAAGTGTGAAAGAAAAACACTGAAAGAGGTGTACTTTGCCGTCCACAGGAAGTTTTCACTTTGTGGTGTCAATAAATCACTTAGCAATTGCTTATGTCTAAAGGGGTTCTTTGAAATTAGGCCACAACTTCCATTTCCTTTAACACTCTCTTGCTTCCTTCATTATTATTATTATTATTATTATTATTATTATTATTATTATTATTATTATTATTATTATTGTTGTTGTTGTTGTTGTTGTTGTTGTTGTTGTTGTTGTTGTTTAGATAGATAGATAGATAGATAGATAGATAGATAGATAGATAGATAGATAGATAGATATGAAATAAAAACAAATGCCGCTCATGCTAGTATATAGGAGTGTGAAAATAGACATGTGGTTTTGAAAATCTCTGTGTTTATTTGAAAAAGAACTGCAAATCACTCACCACTTCAGTCTTTCTTGGAGATTTATAAGAAAAAAAACAATGCGTTTTATAAATTACATCCCATCGCCGTCCGCGGAGGGAGCCTTAGTTCCCACGACATTCGAGATGTTTGGACTCACCAGGGTGCTGGTGTGTAAAGAGTGTAAAAACACCTCAGTAAAAAATGCTGTTATCTGGCACTGGAGGCCCAGCTTCTGCTTGCTGCTCCTTGCTGGTCAATTGTTTGTTTAGGAAATTAATGCCGATGTGGAAATAAAGCGGTTTGCATGCCATTTCATACACAATTCCCCTAAAATAGCTAAAAACGGCTAATAAAAAAACGGTTGACAACCACAAAGCTAAATAGGTGCCAGAGTTGCTGTAGAATCTCACCAGATTTCACGTTTGCTGCGATTTACGGGCTCTGGTGTTGTTTATGAAGTTCATTATGGTCTTACATTGTCTTATCTCACAGGACTCGAAAAGCAGAAACTGCTGTGAAACCTGATATGATTTTGGTGTCCACACCATGTTGAAGTCTTCTTATCATGAATTGCATCTCATACATCAAAATTCAACCACCGTCTCTACTTTCAGTGAAACCGCGAGTAGAATACAGAGCAGTTCCAATAAACACAGCCTGCCTATGTTCTGCTTATTGGAAAGATATTTTGAGCTCCGGAACTGACCGAGCTAGTCAGGGTGAAACAAAAAATTGATAAAACCCCGATTTTGGAAAGTATGTTTTTGCAAGCACTTTAGGACAAATTGTGTAGACTCAACATTATAGCCCTAACACCATAGTAAGATAGGGAGGACGGAAGAGGGGATGGACATTGTAAAGCTAACATCCCTTCATGGAGATGATTTTAAGGCAGGAAGGGGTCCAAAAACGGTTCTGAGGAAGAGTCAGGATACCAGGGTTAATGCTCCAGTGTGAATAGACATTCACTATTGGTCCTGATCCCGCACTAATGAAGTTCCTTATCATACAGGTCCACATCCCTCCATTCTTGCCCACTGAAAGCTAGCCACGCCGATAGGAAATTATCAAAAGGCCACAGATTAAGCGTCAAATGAAACATGCATTTCTTTGATGGACTACCTGAAAGTTCTGATATGAATAATAATGCCGGTCCAGGATGAGGACTGAAAATAGATGTCATGGGACATAAAAAGGAAGCTTCTGCAAGTACGGTAATGTATAACCTTTTTAATCGCTGAACTTCGAAGGCCAATGTTCAAACGGTTGTGTGGGACACACCTGATGACGTGCGGGGTCCAGGGCGACGCATGACTCTCATCGTTCACGCAGGCTGCATTCCTACTTACGTGAATGGAGCGCAGGACTAGGCCGTAATAGTGATTTTTTTTTTCTAAAGGCTAAAGAGCAGCCAGGCTGACTTTAGGCTTCATTAAAAAAGATTTACTTTACAAACACCCCCAGAGATTTTCATTCTCAACCTTAGCTCAATTCAGAAAATCCTGCTCAGATTTGTGTTTTAGGTTTAATTCGTAATGCCCACTTTTAAAGGTGCAGTTATGGTTCATGACACCTGTGATTTACTTCCTTTCAAGAGCGGAGTTTAGAGGATAATAGAGCATTGTGACCATTTCCTAAGGCACAAACCGCTGGTTTTAGGGTCGGGTCGCAGTTCACATCATGCTGCATTATTTCCCGCTTTTCAGCAGAGGTCACCGGAGGCCTCTTGGGGGTTCTGGGGTATTCTGGGGTCTTCAGGGTTCCTGTGGGCACCAAGACTTCCACAGCTCCCAGTGTCACTGATGTGGGAAGCCTTGTAGGAGCCGCATTAGGCCGTCGCCCCGTGTCTTAGAGACCGGCGACAGGCCATAAAACCAAGTAAGTGCTATGTTTAACCACCAGTCCCCATGGGCACCGCAAAACAGAACACTCATTCACTTCAGCAGATCCTGGGATATAATCAGAACCGTGGCCCTGCAATAAAACACAGAACGTGAGGGTAAATAAAAGCAGTTCAAATCTCATTTCATATGAAAACAGCCCAGTTCTGCCAGATTACATCCTATTCAAACATGCAATTTCTACAACAATTCCTGACGTGACATCATTTGTGCTGTACAGCAGAAACGTGAATGACAAAAAAAGCCCAAATAGCTCACTTCAAATCCATGACTACCGTGTAAAAACAATGAACGACTTCTGATGCCAAAAAACATGTTTTGCGGTTTTCTATTTTTGGCCAAGTTTGTTTATGACAGAGGTACATGGTGAGTGTATGAGACCTCTGGATGCTGGGAGACACTGTGCGATTTTCCCACCACCCTGCTCATCCACACACAGCATGGCTGTAAGTCACATTTCCCAGCATGCACCTTGCATGGACAGCCAGGATGCTACGGTCTGTTCTCTACGGAACAGCTGGTCGTGCTCATCCCTATTTTCTCAGAGTGCCAAAGTTATGGTTCCTGAGCATGGCCATGTACCCTGGAGACCACATCTGGATCAGCTTATAGCAGAGGCCAGTAGGAGGTTGGGGTGGGAGTTGGGGGTGGGGGGTGCTAACACGTAAGATCTGTGACATGCTTCGGGAAAAGCGGAGGAAGGAGAGACCCAACGCTGTACGGAAGTTCCCAGGGATGTAGAATGAATCACAAGCAGTTGGTGGACAGGGCAATAGTAATCCAGCGGGAAAAGGGGTTGGCACTGAAGATCCACAGACACGCTGGACACTGCAGAGCACACCAATGGACTGCCTTCACCACAAGTGGGCAAAGCGCACACATCACATTTATTCTCACACTTTATAGCTTTTAACATATTCACTGAGGATGCGTTCGTTCACCAAAGACAAGGAAATCTTCATACACACTGAGGATATGTTTATTTACTGTGGCTATGTTTATATACAGTATGCTGACAATATGTTCACCCAAACAACTTTCTGACCACGCTGTTCCAAAAAATACTCAAAGCAGAAGCGAAATGATGATTCAGAAAATGCCAGAATTTCAATTACTTTGCATTTCTGAGCAGAAAAATCTGCTGTGATGAAAATACTGAACAGTCCAAACCTTCATGACTTTTTCAGGAAAGCAGTTTTGACTCCACAAAGGCTGCGATTCTCCACATCCCCAGTACTGACTGGTGCACATTTTCCACACTAACTTCCCCACATGGACGGCATGCTGTGGGTCTGAGGCTCATGGTACAATGTGTTACTGGAGTGAGGAGGATCTCACCAGCCCCTGCGATGTGAGACTTTATTAACATCCATAATAATTACAATAAAATTCAAAACCAACAAAGTCACAAAAACTTAACACCTAAGCAAAACACAAATCACAAATCACAGCAAAGTCATCCAGTCAGGACAAAACTCTGGTCACACATTTTCAAACTGCTCCATAAAACAAGAGTGAGTATCCCACAGCATCTTAAACCCATTCAGAGCAAACACCTAGCATCACAACAAAAACGTAAAACTTTACACAGAAACAAGAAATTGCCCTAAATAAATACAAACAGGTCTTCAATGACTCTGAAGTAAAATACAGTTAAAACACAATTAAACCCATTAAAATACAGTAAAACCAACAATTATCTAAAAACCTTTCTAAAAGGTTCTCCTCTTCCACCATGTGAAAGTGGGGCTCCTCTACTCCGACCAAAGTCTCCTGAGGAAACCCCACCAAATCCATTAAAACAGAATCAGTCATTTGAACCAGGGGAGGAGGAGCTCGCTTCCCATCCGATCTGCGAGAATCCTCTGGTTCCCTCATGGTAGCAAGCAGAAAACAGTCTTCCTCCTTCTCCTCTTTTTCCTCCTGGTCACCAAAACAAAGTCCTGTTCAGAGTCAATGATATGACCAGGAGACTGACTCCTTGGAGGCCAGGGACCCAACCGAAGAAACAGCCAGCGGTGCCCCGTTGTTCTTGGCCACGGTTGGCCCGTCCTCCGCAACGGCATCTCTTGCCGGTGTACTCGGCTGTTCCTCTGTCACAACAGGCAAATGTTCTCTTTTGTCACCATCGCAGCCCTGCCTTGCACCGCTTCGCTGAACATCACCTTCAGGATGCAGCCCAAGGCAAGGTGACCCTTCTTCCCCTATCTGGTGCAGCAGTGCAATTCTTGGCCAAGTAACCCTGCTCCAGGCACCGCTGGTACTTCATCCTCGTACACCAGTGTGTCCCTGGCCAAAACAAAGAGTGAAGCATGAAGGAGGCTGCCCTGAATAAAATAGGTAGCTCCTAGCCTTACCCAAGAAAAAGTGTGCAGGGGGGTGGAAGAACCCCTCAAACCCCTCAGGGTCCGGATGTAGACGGACGGTGAAGCGCCGGCATCCATTCCAGATGCCCAGCTCATCTCTCTCTTCCTCTTGACCTGGAAAGACATTGACATACCATTAAAACTCTGTGCTTGATCACTGTTTGCTCGGTGCTTCTTCTCAAGTTTGTTTTCAAAATTATGTTGTAGTTAACAGAAATAATGCACAGGAATTGGCATCCAGTGACAAAATGTGATTTAGTAAAAGGAAGTTGTTTAAAAAACGTTCTTTCCCAGAACTCGAGGCAGATGAGCAGTGTTTGATAGGTGATTAAACCAGACATTGGGCGCCTGTGAAAACCTCCTTCACAGGGATTATGGTCACCCCAGCTTAGCATCACAATGAGCAAATGAAGCTTTGCATATGCTTGGAATGTGGGCTGGGGGAGGAGAATGCAGGGAAGTAACAACAGGTCACCACTCCATGTCAGGTAAGGGGTTAAACTCCTGGGAAGGCCATGCAAATTCTCCTACAGGTTTGCACGTGGACCGTGAAGTGCAATTTCAAAACACACGTTTGGCAGACAATGGCTGGAACTGAATCCAGCACAACCACCACAGGACAAAAAAGGTTGAGTTCTGAACAATCCATGACATGTGAGTTTCCTAAAGTTGGAACAAACAGTACTTTTTGGGGAAATTAACCGCTTATTGTACTATTTATTGTATTGTCCCACCCTCTGGTGGCCATTCTGTGCAAATAAGGCTGCATTAACAGGCTGTGTCATCAGAAATGCACAGTAAAACACAGTACAGTAAAGTGTGTTTTTACATGACACTGGGTTCCCCTGGGGGGGGCATAAATGTTTCACAAATGAAAATATTGCAGTGGAAAGTCAGCAAGGCCTGGTATGACTCTCCATCAGTCCATGTCATATAAGTATTCAACAATATCTATCAAACTTACCAGTAAATCTGTAACATATTGCATTTTTGGATTTTAGTTGCTTTCCTCATGTATGAGTTGCGATCATTTCACAGTCATAGCAGCAACCAAGGTGTGTAATGGGAATGGCCTCTGAGAGCACTTCTTCAGAGTAAATATGGTCCATTCGATGTTAAACTATGTTTCATTATTACACAGCAAATTTTATTTTTGAAAATGAAATAAAAGTATATAGAGTAGTAATAATTAAGTTTATTTGTAAAGGTAGCTCAGAAATGTACTCCCACCTTTGGCTTGTTCAGCTTAAAGTGATTGTAATATATAATAAGAGTTAATAAAAGAGGGAAAATGCTTTACAGAAGAAACCTAAAGGATTTAGAGAGTTTCTGTACAGAGGAGTGGGCCAAAATCCATCCTGAGATGTGTGCAAACCTACAAGAAACATCTTACCACTGTGCTTGCCAACAAGGGTTTCTCCACCAAGTATTAAGGCATGTTTTGCTTGGGGATCAGATACTTATTTCACTCAATGACATGTAAATCAATTTATAACTTTTATGCAATGTGTTTTTTCTAGATTTTAGGTCGATATTCTGTCTCTCTCCATTAAAATGAAACTACCATAAAAATAAGAGACTGTTCATTTCTTTCTAAGTGAACTTAGAAATTCAGCAGGAGATCAAATAATTATTTACCCCACTGTATATTTGACTGTATTTTAACAAAGATAATGTGAATTCAATGAAATAAAGTCTCTGCATGAAGACACCAGCACGGATGGTCAGGACTAATTGTTTAAGCAGGATTTATATTTCAAAGGAAGTTCAGTGGTTCAGTTTGTTAGGGAAGGGGAGGGGATGAGGAGATGTTTAGGTAGAAAGCAGAGAGGTCAGTTAAGGGGAATTAGAGACTGGGAAATGCAGGTCGACCTGGGAGGAAAATTAGTGGTGCCCCAGGAAATAGTTAATACAACCTTGAGACCTGATGTGGTACTGTGGTCAGTAAGTTGGCGGGTAGTATATTTTATAGAGCTGATGGTCCCATGGGAGAATCTATTTGAAAACGCACATGAGAGGAAGGAACTCAGGTGTAGTGAGCTGGCGGTGGAGGTAGAGGGGCAGGGTTGGAGTGAGGCCGGTAGAACTGGGCTGTCACGACTTTATAGCCCGGTCAAAAATAGCGCTGTTTCATGAACTCAGGATCAAAGGACAGAACATGAGGCAGGTGGTGAGGAAGATGATGGAGGAGGCGGACCAGGGAACTCAGTGGATATGGAGGAAAAAGCCCAGCACAGATGGAAGTCGAGCGATGAAGCCGTGAGCCCTGGTAGGATTTCGCTGGCTAAATGGTAGCAGTTAGCAGTAAGCAGGTGGCGGTGTTTGTGTGGTTAATGTGAAGCGTAGATTTAATGGAATGATAAAGCAGGTAGGAAAGGAGTTTCCTCCTTGCGAGTAGAGAGTAGCAGAATGGACAGTGAGCGTGTTGTTAGAAGGGGCACTAAGGCGGGGTTTTAGGGAGATACAAATCATTGCATAGTAGCTAGATAGGCTTGCTGTCCAACCACAGCACAAGTAGGTCGCTTCGTATTTTCATGGGCTTCTCTGATGTGCTGCGTGACTACCCCGGTGTGCTCCAAACAGCTGGGAATTCCAGGAATCCCACCCTTCTGAACTGAGGGGTTGATGTATCTATTTTTGAGGAGAAACTCTGTCAGCCTTCGGGAGACAATGCTGAAAAACACTATCCCTTCAACAATCAGCAGCAAGATTGACCGAAACTGACTGAAGTTCTCAGAGTTTTCCTCTTTGCGGATCCACACTCCCACCGCAAACATCCACTGGCAGCAACTCTCCCCCTTTGCCATATCACCTTCAAGATTTTCCATAGGTGTCGGAGGAGCTCTGGGCAGCGCTAATAAACAATATAAGGTACTCCAGTAAGGCCTGGGGCAGAGGCTGAATGTGCCGCCTTAATGACCTCCTCAACCTCCTTTAAACCTGGCATCCTCAGATTGAACTCGATTACTGGGGGGGCTGAACTGATAAGGGCATCATTAGGTTCCAGCTCTTGATCCCTCATCGGGTCGCTCAGGGTGTCATGGGGGAAGCAATTTACTTCATCTGTTGGGCAAACAAGGCAGCTACTGCGTTTGTCCCCCAGTAGTTGTTTGACAAAGCCAAAGAGGTTGGTAATATGAAAGCAGCCCGTTTCCGTGCTCACTCTCTACTCCTTCTCCTATGCTACTCTGCTCTGCGGCAAGTCATAAGCATTTTCCTAAGGTTGTTTCGTAGGTCAACCAAGGCTTGCTTCTCCTCTTCTGTAGATTTCTTATATTGGCTTTTGATGGTTTGAAGCTCCTTCCACAGTTGATGTATTCTGGTGGCTCTGCAGTTCATGGTACAGGAGGTTGACTTGATGTTACTTTTCTCAGTGTAGGCCGAACCTTTCACAGGCGTAGCTGTAGATGATCTAAGTCATTGCCTGGAGTCGACTGTCTGCATCTCCTTTGGCTGTGGCTTGGATAATATTGATCACATCCTTGTCAAACTGCAACCATGCATTGCGGTTGCTGGCTGGAGGCCACCTAATCTATTACTGTCAAACTATTCTGTAATGAATTGGGGACCCTGGTGCAGGGAGGCATTGGGTTCTGTGGGTTGCCTTCTGGCCGTGGCAACAGCTGCCACGGAGACAGTGCTGATACTGCACCCCCAGTCATTAACCCTGCACAAATCTCCTGAAAGCCCTAGACTGGCACTTAATTTTACAGCAGCATGTAAAAATGCCTGTTTGCATTAGAATCAAAGTTGGCTAAAATTTGGTACTGCTTTTTTTGTCTGTAGCGGATGATTGTCATCTGTTTTTCAATGCGGTTATTTCCAACACTTTCACCCACAGTCAATAAAAGCGCAGTAATATAGAAATCCTAGGGTTATGCTGTGTAGAAGCCTTATTCTACTCTATTCCAAAAACATTTTGTAAACTTCTATTATTTTTATATTATCAAGGTGCAGTCGGTGCAAATTGTTGATCTATAAATGTGCAGTTTTTTTCGTCTTGCTATTAATTGTCGACACTTGGGAACAATAAGACACAATGTGTAAACACTGTGGAAATGAGTTTATCTGATTTTGCGCTCTTATTCCAGCTTGGTGTTCTTTGCTGCCATCTATTGGCTTGCTGCAATTCACCCTCTGAGTTTCCTCTGGTAAAGGCAGATATTTTAGTAGAAGTGATTAAAAGAGATGTTGATTAAAAATAAACAGCAAAAAGTGTGTATTTTTTTTAAATTTCTATCCTGGCCATTTGCAGTACCCTGAGTTGAAGATGTGTTTGTGTGTTTGTCAAAGAGTCAAAAGAGTTTATTTGTCACGTACATGGTTACCAAGTATACCATGTAGTGAATCTGCCCTGATTCAACAGGAGACTGTGTGTGGTTCCATTCCAAAAAATGTATGAGTAAAAACAAAAAAAACAACCAAACACTGAGAAGACAAGTAAACAAACAACAAATAGATAAATAATTAAGTAAATAATAAATAAATTAATAAATTAATTAAAAAAACCTTAGGTTGCATTATGGGGACAGTGAAGTGACAGTGAGGGGAACAGTAAACAGCTATTGTGGTCTCTGGTTTGTAAGGATTGTGGTGGCATGACTGGGTTCAGAAGTCTAATGCCCTGTGGATAGAAGCTCCTCCTCAGCCTCACTGTTCTGGCCATAACACTTCTGAAACATTTGCCAGTTTTCAGCAGGTCGAACAGATGGTTGCTGGGATGAGACAGGTCACCGATGATCCTAGTCGCTCTGGTCCTGCATCTCCTGGTGTAGATGTCCTGCAGAGATGGCAGATCAGATCTGGAGCAACGTTCTGCTGCCCGGATCACTCTCTCCAGTGCTTTGATATCGCGAGCACAGCTGTTCCCAAACCAGGAAGTGATGTTCTGAGTCAGGACAGTTTGTACAGCACCAGAGTAGAAGGTTTTAAGGATCGCCGGAGAGACCCGAAGCTTCCTCAGCTGTCTGAGGTGGTAAAGACGCTGCTTTGCTTTACTGGTTTGAGCTCAGATGTGTACAGTCCATGTCAAATCCTCAGTGACATGAACGCCCAGATATTCGAAGCTGCTCACCCTCTCCACTACAGTCCCGTTGATTTTAAGGGGGGTGTAGGACCGCTGCTGTTGCCTACCAAAATCTACTATCAGCTCTTTAGTTTTGCTGACATTCGGTTGGAGGCAGTTCTCCTGACACCATGATGCCAAGTTCTTCACCTCCTCCATGTATGCTGTCTCATCGTTGTTGGAGATGAGGCCCAGCACCACCGTATTGTCAGAAAATTTGATGATGGAGTTGGAAGCGTGTGTTGCTACACAATCGTGAGTGTAGAGGGCATAGAGCAGAGGGCTAAGTACACAACCTTGTGGAGCTCCTGTGTTGAGTATGATGATGCCGGAGGTGCAGCTGCCAACTCTCACCACCTGTGATCTCCCTGTGAGGAAACTGAGAACCCAGGCACACAGGTGGCGGTTCAATCCCAAGTCTCTCAGTTTAGTGAACAGTCTTTGGAGGACAATGGTGTTGAAAGCTGAACTGTAGTCAATGAACAGCAGTCTCACATAGTTCCCGTTTCCTGTCCACATGACTGAGGGTGGTGTGCAGGACGTGGGATATGGCATCATCTGTGGATCTATTTGGGTAGTAGGCAAACTGAAGTGGCTCTACAAAGTTGGAGATGGATCCAAAGATGATGGCTTTTATGAGTCTCTCAAAAACCTTCATGACTACCGAGGTCAGTGCAACAGTTCGGTAGTCATTTGGGCACAAGGGTTTATTGTTCTTCAGTACCGGGACAATGGTGGATCTTTTAAAGCACATAGGGACTGTGGACTGAGCCAGAGACTCGTTGAAGATGGTAGTGAGAACTCCGGTCAGCTGATCGTCACAGCAGTGCATCAGGCGCCTGGAGATGCCATATGGCCCCAGTGCTTTCCTGATGTTAACACGCTTCAGCGCCCTGCGCACGTCGGACTTGGCAATGGTGATGACGTCACCACACTCCGTCGACTGGCTGCGGCTCTCGCTACTGTCGTGGGTGTCTTTAGCGCAATTGGGCTTGAAACGGGCATAGACTGCATTGAGTTTGTTGGGGAACCCAGAGTCGGCACTCATAGCCACGCTAGATTTCCTTCTGAAATCTGTGACTGTGCTCAGTCCCTGCCACAATCGGCGCGTCACCCTGGTGGAAGAATGACTCGACCCACTCCCAGTACCGACGCTTCGCGTTCTTCACTGCACGCCGTACACCATATGAAGCCGCTTTATAAGCGCTCATGTCCCTGGTGGCGAGTCCTACGTTGTACGCAGCAGTACGCACATTCACTGCCTTGCGGATTGTTCTATCGACCTACGGTTTTTGGTTGGCAAAGCTCTTAATTGTAACCTTGGGGGCAATGTTGTCTTCCAGCATGCTGACAAAGCTGACCACTACCTCCGGAGTATCTCAGCCGGCCACGACGAATCAGGTTTGAAAAGTTCAGAAATTGCGTAAGGAATCTGATTTCCAATTTCCCAAAATGTTGCACTGTCATACAGTACTAGTCCCACGGTTGAATAAAAGAACAGTAAGAATAGATAGAATATTAAAGAAAAATGCATAGTCTTCCTGGAGCAATCAGGTAGGCGTCTGGACGTAGCCGCGCCATTTTGTCATACTGCCATGCTTAAAAGTTTGGTTCTGTGTTGATAACTTCTAGCTGTTTTCTCCTGCTAATGGTGGACAACTGTCAGTCCACCAATAGCGAGGTCCAGGGTTTGACAGACAGCTTCAAGGGACTCAAGTTTCTCAGCATGGCCTGTGTGGGTTTGACATCTTTGGCTAAGATGCCATCCTTACCCAAGCTACTCAAGGTAAAGTCGAAGCAGCTGAAAACCTGCTGTTTCCTCAGAGCCAAGCAGCCGTGGCTCCTTTCGTAAATCACTTTGGATGAAATATTTACCTTGTTTATACCATCTTCTGTTTCTCAGCTGTATCTCAGCAACATTTAAGGGGGCTTGGAGACATTGTCAGAGAAATGCCCCAACCTGACTGTCCTGGACCTGAGTGGGAAAAAGATCAACAACCTGAGTACAGTGGCAGCTTTGAGTCAGGTGGCCTGTGTTTTCCAGTTGTGTGCTGGAATTTAACCACTGAGGCATGGTTGAGGTGGACCTGAGGGCCTGGAAAACCCTCAGAAAATTAGTAGTAATTTTGCTGGCCAATCAACCAGACTTAGTGGTGGTTGATAAGGAGCAGAAAACCGCAATAGTGATAGATGTGGCGACCCAAGCTGACAGTAAGATCAGGAAGAAGGAGCTTGAGAAGGTTGAGAAGTATCAAGGCTTGAAGGTACAACTGGAACAAATGTGGAAGGTGAAGGCCAAAGTGGTTCCCGTGATAGTAGGAGCACTTGGGGGCTGTGACTCCCAAACTTGGAGAGTGGCTCTAACAGATTCCAGGTACAGCAACTGAAGTCTCTGTCCAGAAGAGCGCAGTTCTAGGAACAGCTAAGATACTGCGCAGAACCCTCAAACTCCCAGGCCTCTGGTAGAAGACCCGAGGTTGAGGAAGGCGCACACACACACACACGCCCCCCACCCAATTAGGGGAAGGAGAGAGGGAGATTTTTTTTTTAGAGACTACTGCAACGGCAAGGATATTTACAAGAATCAGGAAATAAGACCACATTACACCGTCGCTTCAATCTCTGCACTGGCTATCAGTCAAATAAAGAATTGACTATAAAATCTTATTATTAACATACAAGGCAGTGAGAGGCACTGGACCAGCATACCTCAGCGAAATATTGTGGATTACATTCCAGGTCAAAAGCCTTCGATTGTCGGAAGCAGGTTACCTGGAGATTCCAAGGGTCAACAAGGTGGCAGTAGGTGGACATCCATTTTGTTACATGGCCCCAAAACTCTGGAATAGCCTGCCAGACGCAATACGTTCTACTACCTCTCTACCTCTCTTTAAATCTAGGTTAAAAACGTACTTCTTTGAATTAGCATATCATGCATAATATCTGATGCCTTTTGTCACATCCCTTGAGTATCTATACCTTGCCTAATGCCCCTTCTGTTTTCTGAGCCATTTGTGCTGCAGATCACGTCACTGTGGCTGCTACTTCAGAAGACTGAAAAGACTGGGGTGGACATGAAGCAGGAGCAGAAAGTACGCAGGAGACAAGCAGAAAGCCGAATGACCAGACCTTATCGAATCAGACGCAGTGGACGCGGGTGGCCTTGCCTGACTGTGAACTGGAACCATAACATACCTTTTATGCCACAATGACAAAAACTACAATTCCTTTTAACATTGTATAGAATGCCCAGGAGGGGTGGGCGTCCACTGGCACATTGACCCCCAGAGGTTTATTTTTCTCCTATTCTCTAGTGGAAAGGAGTTTTTTCTTTTCCTCTCCTGCGTGGCCAGATGGCCAACTTTACAGTACTTGAGTACTACCCTTTACTTGTATGTACCCTTTACATGTACAGTATGTTCAGCACTCTGTGTCACTGCAGTGAGAAGAGCGCTATATAAAAATAAAAATGAATTGAATTGAATATTCACATTAAGTGGGATAAATAAACCCAGAACCTCTCCTGTTCTCTGCTCTGGGCATCATCTCCAGGTTACCGTAGTTTCACAGCAACACCACGCAGAACCTGGTGACAGATTCCAGAGGTTTTGGTCTAGGATTACCGAGAGGTTGTTTCCTCTGACCCCTAGACCCATTTACGACAGCCTGTAATCCGCTATTATTCTGGGGAGGGGGACTAACTGAGCCTCTATAAGAAGCTTTCACTGTATACAAACGTTTGTAATTCATGTGATTTAAAAAAACACATGTCCTGGCTTCCAGTATTAAATCCCATGTAAAGATTCCTGTGATAAGGATTACTGCGAATGTTTGGCATCACTAGAAAAATCGGCCAAATGTGACGGTATTTTAGAGCCAAAAACTCAGTATCGATAAATATGGGGTAATTCAAAAAGGACCGAACACTTCCAAATATGTATTACTCACTAACTAATTATAATATGAACATGTACGGTGCCTAGCAAAAGTATTTAAACCCCTAAGCTCTGGAAACTCCTGACAATGGGCGCAACAGTCCCTTAGTTTGAAAATTAACTTATACCTGTGAACCTTAGTCTAAATACCACAGGGCCATAGTCTAAACCAGTTTGTCTCAGTTCTTTGTTCAGTATGCTGCAAGTTTTTATGTGACAAAGTTTTTAGCTACTAAGTAATACATTTGTGAAAGTCTTGAGTTCTTCTTGAATCACCCTATACATTTACAGTCCCACGATGTGTTTTATGAGAAGCCCCGTTGAAAAAAAAAAGTGGTTGCGGTCTTTGGGTTTGAAGCAAATTGCACCACCCGGTGGCGCTAAAGACCCACTTAATCCAGGGCTCCACAATGAAGTGCAGGTCCACACTCCTGCTGTAGTGGTTATGTAATCATGAGACCTACTGGTATAAATCAAGCTGTGCACTGATAGCCACCCTGGCCATTTTACTGTGCTTACTATATTTTAGCGTAATGTATGTGGTGTATGACAATGTGTGAAGGTTACTGGTTCAAGTCCCAGTTCCCTGCTGCCCTCCAGAACAATCACCTGTGTAAATATGTGAAACAGGATCATTCCACAATGAATGCAGAATGGACACAACAGTGTTTAAAGTGGAGGGACACATGTGCGTGCTCGCACACACAGTGCTTGGCTGCTGCCATCTCTATGCTGGCTGTAAACACAGATAACAAAGCTGTTCATATACCTTCCTGGCTGAACTGTGCCAACACATGACACGGTTCAATGCCCCCCCCCCACTCTTTCCACCATCCTTTCTAAGACCAAGGGCCCAGTTGTAGGTTCTGTGTTCGGCACACTGCGGCTTGACGCCCTGCTTCAGGACACATACGGCGCGCCTCCGCATGCCGGTATATGTCTTTCGGCTTCTAGTCGAGCAGCTGCCTACGGCACGGTAAGAATTCTCATGTTTTGAATGCCTCGGAGTAGCCATGGCAACAAGCATGACATCACCCGTGTCTTGCAGGCGTGTGGAAGTGATGAGTCAGGAGCAGTTGGACGTGATCAGGATGGATGCCATGCGTGATCCGACTGGTAAAAAAACATGGGGGACATGACCTGTGTGTATGAGTGAGTGAGAGAAATAGAGAGAGCATGGCAGCAGGCTTCTGTAAGCCTTATCGCTATTTTATAATCGGTCTGATAATTGTGCGCTGAGGCCATTTTGGTATTATTGTACATTATCTGTATTAATATTTATATTATTATATTACACAGTGAGGATCTGAACATTTATTAAATGTTTTTTTTTTTTTCCCTTCATTTTCATGACCTGAAGGCAACGGAAAGCCTTCTCTACTCCACATGCTAAAGATGCTGGGAAGTGTCCTGGTACCTCCATCTCCTCCGCCTGCCCTTTCAACTATGCCAGGCAAAAACACAGCTCAAAGCATGCTGGGTAAGGTTCCCGCTTCCTGCAAGCCCCTTCCCCTTCTTCATGTTGTCCAGCCAGCCAGTCGCAGACCCCCAGTTAGTTCATGCCTTATATGGTGAATCTGGGGTGCGTGAATGTGGTCCGGGTGCGCTATGCTAATGGTTGACATCCCCCCAGGCCTCCCAAGAGGCATGCTCACACACTCTCTCACACACACAAGAACTTAGGAGCAAGCAGACGGACCTCATTCGGTCTTATTCAACACCTGACACACAGCTTCCCACGTGTGACATCCTAAGCATGGAACCATGAAGACTGATCATGCAGTAGAGCAACCCGCTAAGCCATAGACCCAATAGGGTGTCGGATCCAAACAAGCAGCTTGCTGAGTTTCTCCGACCAGACTTTTTCAGTATTGTGATGGACTGGTATCCCACGTGCACAACACCCCCTCCTCACCCCACCCCCTGGTTATGCCCCATCAACACTAAAGGCAGATGGATCTCAGCAGCTGAGCCAACCTCCTGCTCCTCGTGGTCCGGATGTGTGATCCCTGCTCTTCCTGTTTGCCCTGTCCACCATAGCACAGGAAGAGGAACCAGCTGGAATCGCTTGACGGCAACCCCCGCCCCCTCTTGAGGGCAAGGCCCAAAATAAACAAAATGTGGGAGCTGTTGTTGCCAGTCATTCTGGCAACAATCTAAAGATGGATTCTGGAGTAAATGGCCAAAGGTCAGCTAAACCAGTTTACCACAGAACACAGGTGGCTCGTGTCATAAGGACACCATCAACCATCCACTGCAGCAATTGTCTGTCTGTCTATCTATCTGTCTACACTGTCCGGCACAGTTCAAGAGTATTTGGTACCCGACAGGAGACCATATTTTTAAAGACGTGTTGTAATATTCTACTTGGTTGGATTTTGATTTCTGATTTTATTTATTGTTATTTTATACTGCATTGTTTATGATCTGTCAGCAGATGTTGGGCTGGGTGCTTTTCCAGGGTGGATCCAGGTAACTGGTGTGTGTCCCCCAGTTCCAGTTCAATAAAGAGAGACTCAGAGCAAACAGAACGAAATGAAAGCCATTGCATTTTATACAGCACATTTATTCACATTAAAGCCCGAATCATGAGGCTTTGAACAACAGAAGCGTTTCCTCAGGAAGCCGTGCTCCCAGATGGACTCCGTCCGCGTCTCCAGTCCCCGCCTCGTGCATTTTGGTGATGCTTTGCACCGCGCCGGAGCAGGAGCACAAGTTCTCCACAGTTGTTGCTGCAGTTTAGGAGCCCTTTTCTAAGCCGAAACTCAGTCTTAAAGCTTTTGTGGAGAAAATCCAGTTTCTGCCACAGATGGTGAAACAAGGCCACAAAAACCGAAGACATGTAACATATCAAAGGAAGACATTTTGCTGAAAACATCACAAAAAACAGAAACTCTTACATGAAAGCGTTGCATTGAAGAACTCTTTAAACAGCAAAAAACATTTTGACATTAGGCAAATAATTTAACAGGAACTAATAGAGCTAATCGTAACACAAATATCCTTTCAATGTAATAACCAATGTAATATTAATTGATGTTTGATCACATTTTTGCTATAATTATGCACTGAGGTTAGCACCAGTGTAGTGGTATTTGAATGCATGCTCACTCAACCCATCACCCATCATAACTGGAAACTCAAAGACACTACAGAACCGTTGCGTGTTTCCTCCCATTGGCTTTGTTGCAGGAAATGGACGACCCTACAGACACCCGGTTGTGGTCGAAGCCCTCTTCCCCGGTATGAGTTACCATCGCTGTTGGCTAGCACCACCTCACCATCATCCCACTGTGATTTGTGGCGCAGTCAGCTATTGGAGGACAGTTTAGATCTACGCAACATCCAAGGTTGGTCTACTCATCGGTATTCAGTCATACGCATAAACAGAAAAGCAGTTCCAAATGTAATACCTGCAGTTTAGTTATGGGGCTTGTGGGTCTCATTTGACAGGGCATATTGAAATAAGTCAAATATAGGTATGAAGCTGAATAAGGGTTGGAATATGAAATCAACTGGCATCGGCCGTAAGCTGGGTCACCCGCTCTGGTGCCCATCTGCCTTTATGAGAATTTCTTCAAGATGCAGCTCACCCCTTGCTTCCAGTCATAATAAGTACCAGCCAATACCAGCTGTGGCCTCACGGACCTAAATCTGCCCTCTCTTTTTGCCTGTCTGTCCTCAGAAATTGTAGGATTATACGCGACGTTGGTGCCCCAGCACAACCTCTCGGGTCAGTGACACTAATCCCACAACCAGACATAGCAGGAGTAATGCCCAGGAGACCACAGTTCAGATGGCAATGGTGCCGTGGTGGCGCTGAGCATCAAACCCAAGGAAGAGGGAAAAGCTATGGAGGCGACATAAGTCAAGACACTAAATCGGATGATCGTCGTGGCACTCCAGCTCCACGTTTCAGCTCACCGCTGAAGGAAATTCAATTTCTAAACTATCAGAGTTCAGAAGGCTGTAAAGAGCTGCGCATTTGAGTAAAACCCAGAAGAGCACCTCCTGTTAAACCTCCAAGAAGGGTGCTCGGGTGGACACCCTCTGCACAAAAACCCAACTGCAGACACTGACAATTAAAGTTGCATAAGGGGATAAAAGAAGTAACAACAGCTGGAATCAGAGAAACATTTTAATTTTAAACATACAACTTCTTAAGTCATTGGATGGATCCCCGTTGCTGAAATCTTTCAAAAATCCTTCATTCTGGGAGGAACAGCGAGGCTGCAAAAATGAGCTGCTGCTCACAGTTTGCAGGGACCATCAGGGCTGAGAGGAGATGCTCTCCCAATCACACGGATTTTTTGTAGCTCGCATCCTTCTTACAGTCGGGACAATCATCACACACCGTCATACAAGGTGTAAACTGTGGAATTGCCCCTATCCCAGAGTCCCCCTCCCTGGAAGATCTCAGTTGGTCTCCAGCAGCACCTGCTGAATTAGCATGTAGATATATTTGAAGGAACCAGACTCTGTGGGCCAGAGACAGGTTCTGCTGGTACACTGGCTCCTCGTGTTACAAACCCTTGCGTTATGAATTTTTGGAAATGCAAACCATCTTCCAGTTCTTCACTTGTATATTTTGTTAAAAACTTTCTTGTCTGGAGCAGAGTGAACAGAAGATCTGTTCACCTGCCAAGCCAGCACGTGGCAGTAAAGAGCACAGAAAGACAACAGGAGGTTGGACCCCCTTAATTCAGTTTCTTCCACGGCATTTAAAGCTCAGATGTGCCTTTTGTAACGCTCACTGATCAATAGCATGGTGAGTAATTTTGTCCGTTTATTGGATCAACTGGTCAACAACCACCATGGAACGGGAGTGTAACTGAGAAAATAGAACTGTGTTTCTATTTTCCACCATCCTAGTTTTAACATAGCTCAAAGTTAATCATTATTTCCAAAGCCTTAATGTATTTTGACTTATTTTAGCCATACACGGAATTTTAAAGAACCCATAAATAATCTAAGGTACGTCTGTATTATTAAGCTTTTATTGACCGGGACATAGTTGCAAAAGCGCTTTATGAATAGAGCCGTGCTCCCTGTTCTGTCTGTAAGCAGAGAAGCCAGTGTCCTTGTCAAAGTGCATTTTTAGCCAAAAAAAGGAAACATTCTTAAGAGATAAAATCTGCCCCCCAAAAAACAGGAAAACTGTGTTTGTACCACAACGGTGAGACAGAGCAATGACTGAACACCCCTGCATAGTGCAAGCAAACGCAAAAGAACAACGGGAGTGTGGAGGAGGCGTTAGGCAAGGCACAGCGCATTCAGAGCCTCTCTGCTGGTGTGCACCGGTGCCGTCCCTGGGAAGATTACCCATGGTGCAGCGGGGCATTAAATCAGCCCAAGTCCCTGTGTGAACTTAGTTTTTGGCACGTTAAGCCAATGTCACCCTGTTTGCCAGCACATGCAGTTCACATGGAAACAAAGCAAACGCCGCTGGTGTCAACGCAGCGTTTTTCAGGTCAGTGACACTGCAGTGAAAATGCCGCAATCTGTGCGATCTCTGTGATGTATAATTCGGTTTGGCTGCGCTTTCGCGTTTCTTGCCAGTCGAACATTACAGATGCCATCGCTTTGTGGCGCCGGGCTGTACATCCAGATTTTTCTCGACGACAAAGACAACATCTGTCTACAAGTGGAACTATCACACCCTCTACATTGTATCGCTTTTTTTATTATTATTATTATTATTATTATTATTATTAATTTTTTTAATTTGCCCAAATACCCCCCGGTTCCTCATTGGGATCGAGAATCAAGTGGCATTTGTTGCTTTTATTTGTCCTACATTCAAACCGGCTCTCCAAATGCAAACAAGGACATAGCAAGCAAATTTCCACCGACGATAGTAGGGTCAGCGTGCACTTTTCTGCATTGTTTTCCGGACGTGGCCGGGGCACGAGAACGCCACATCGCCGTGCCCGCGCCCGCACAGATGGGAAATCAATCGGAAAAATGCCAATACAGCTAAAAGCCCCTCTCTGTTTGCACATTTAGTCACGACAGCCGCCCGCGTGCAAAGAATGAGCATTTCTGCTACAGAAGCGCAGGACCGTTAAATCGACGTCTGGGTTGGAGACAGCAGATGTTGCGCACGTTTAATGAGCTGGAAAAGAGCGCCCCCTCTCTGCCCCCGGTTGAGCCAAGATTCGCATTCCCGTAGACGGGGAGCAGGGTAGCCGCAGAGTGGCTGCCGCCTGTTATGAAACACGAAAGGAAAACATCCACGTTGCGGCAAGCTAGCAAAGAGACTCGTCGTCTTGGCAACCAGAGCGGTGGGCCCACTGTGCCCATCCGCCCCCGCGGCCCCGAACACCACACCAGGATGGCAGCTGGGGTCTGCTGACCCTCCTTCTTGTGTTTTGTGGGGAGGAGGCGGCGCGGGGCGGTGGTTTACAGCAAAATGCGCCACGCAGATGAGCCTCGATGTGGTTGACGGATGCTAACAAGCGCGCGCACCAGCACACCTCGGATAACTTAAGCAGCAGCAGTGAGTCGAGGCCAGATCTGTTTTCCTGGCCCTGCGTCACCGGCAATCCTAGATGGCGCGCGGGGCCGGGGGTGGGGGCAGGGCAGCAGGGCGGCGGCGCCATCTGTGGTCTGGGGAGCTCCTTAGAAGAACTGTGCACACTGTGTCAGAGCGTAAAAACGAAAAACAAACTATTTCTCGTCTGCCTCTTGCTCTTGTTTGGTTTCCTTTCCCTTTCCATCGTCCTTCCGCCTGGCATTCGCGCTTTCCGTGTCCAGTTTGTCACATCATGCTTTTGCGGTGTTCAGCTGGTTGTGAGGGGGATGGCGGGGCAGCCAAGCTCCGGTCCAGCTGTCGATAGAGCTCTTGCAGCCCCTTGACCTCCTCCAGCACCTGGCGGGCTTGACCCCAGGCGGACGCCGCCTCCTGCAGCAGCCGCTCGGCCTCGCCCCGGCCGCCCCCCGAATCCGAGTCCGAGTCGCCGCCAGGGGGTCCCGTGAGCCGGGCCTCGGCGAGCAGCTCACGAGTCCGTTCCAGCTTCTCCGAGATGAGCTCCTGCAGCCGGGATGTAGTGGCTGCCTGGGAGAGGATCTCGTCCATGGAGGCGCAGCGGCTCTTCTCTGGGGTGGGCACACGGTCCTCCCAGGGTGCAGTGCTCCCACGGGGCAGGCTCTCTGACTTGCCCATGGCCTCAGTGGCCAACGCTGCTTGTGGGGGTCCGGCGCGGTCACCCTCGGAGTGCCGTCGGCCAGAAGTCAGCAGCCCCACGGACTTGTCCAGATCAACCCGGAAGCTCCTTTCGCAGCTGTCCTCCTCTTGGATGAGATCCAGGGTCAGCATTCCATCCGAAGTGGAGGTGGACGCCTGCGGGGAGAACAAGCTGCGTCAGCAAGGCTGGTGGATGGCACCGCGATGTGCACAGAAAGTTGTCAAAGAGCAATATTCACCACAGCCATGAGGTGTCCGCGGGTGGGTAGGCGTCGTGTGCGGGGGATCCTGGCACGGTCACGCGTCAGGTGAGCCAGAAGGCTGTCCTCCTCCACGGTGACCTGGGCCAGGGGAGGAGGGGGCTGTGAGACACAGGAGTCCGCAGAGTCCATCCTCTACAGTGCAACTGGACGGCGGTTTTACCTCGCTGGGCCTGAGCAACACTGAGCCCTAATTCTCAAACCCTTAAATCAGTGTAGATCCCATGTACATTACAGCCAAAGGCCCAGTAAAGCTGCAGTGCCTCTGTGTCTGTTTGTTTTTCTCTCACATTAAAGGCAGAAACTTTGGAAGTTTCAAAAGCCTTTTTGGAAAGACTAAAATGAAGCTGTTCCCTACCTTTTACGTTTCTAGGTACTTCAGCAGCGTAACATGTCAGTCTGTAATATGAATCATAACGTTCATGTCTCGTTCAAAAATCTAAACTGATCACGTCTGACATAATGCCTAACTTCCTGTCTATACGATGGATGTATCTGTTAAAAGCATCCCGCACAGCCACTCTGGACTCCCCTTGTTTAACTCCGTCCTGTCAGCGTAGAGCATAAACGGTACAATTTTGCGCGACATCCAGTGTTTTAAACGTGCGAGAAACCAAATCCATCCACAGGTATCTGCAACGTTCTCCTGGCCTCTGTGGACCTCCAGCGCAGGCACTGTCCTTCCCCGAAATAGAGCACTGCTCATACTAATGGCATAAGATGTTTGATGTGATTTCCAGTCATCACAATGAGTTCCTGTCTTTCGAATGGGGGCAACACCCCCCCCCTCATCGAGGGGCAGCATGGGAGCACGGAGCAGCCAGGAGGGATGTGTGAGTCATCCCTTCAAATCAGACTCTGTACCTCAGACCCCCCATGTCCCCCAGAGCCATGAGACGTCATACTTATTTCTGCCCTCCACGTACACGCCTGTTGATCTTCAGCGCACGGAGTGGGAGACTGAGTCACCGCTGCTGACTTCATTAAGGAAACAGGTGTGCGGCGAGGCAGAATGTGACCGAGGGTCCGCTTTCCGAAAAAGACATTACTCATCGAGGACATACCGAGTCCAGAGGACAGCATCTGGTCCCTTAATGGAAGAGTGCGGGTGTGGAAGTGAAGGGATGTATTGTCAAGATGAAAGTGAGGTAACCGATGCCCAGGACAAGAGGAAGATACCTCATCCAGGATGCGGTTCTTAGCTCTGGTGATGGCGCCATTCAGAGCGTTGATCCAGGACTCCTTCTCTTCGGGGCTGACGGCCAGAAACACCAGATTGGGGACCTGCGAGAGGGAACACAGGCGGGAAGCTCAGCGTGGGGAAGCGACGTTGAAGACACCAAGATCTCTTCTCATCCTCCGCTGCCTGTCCGGCGAACGACAGCGGCGCAATCTGGCCCGATGCTGCTTTTGTAACACCTCTGGATGACCGGTTTCCAGCTCCGCCTGAGCACTCAAGCACTGAAATGAACCAATTATTTGACAAATTCAACTAATTTAGCTCCGGTTGGAGTCATGTCACCAATTTAAAACCTATTTAGCTGTAATGAACCGCTAGGTGCTTAAATAGTGCCGGAAAACCTATATATAGAGGTCAATTGCAGCAATACACCACCGACTTCAGGAACACAGACCTTCACAGGGGGCACGGTCCAGTGTAGCGTAGAGCAGCACAGCATCATGTAGTGCAGAGTAGTGTTGTGTAATGTATAGTAGCATAGCAGTGTAAAGTAGCGCGGTGTAGTGTAATATAGTGTAGAGTAGCATAGTGTGATGTAGTATAACAGAGAGTCGTGTAGCGTATCTTCCACTGCTTGAACAAGGGCATCAGCTAAATACTAATGAACAATGTGCCAGTGTGTCGCTTTTGAGAAAAGGGGGAATCGGTCCTATGCTGACCTGATTCCTACAGCACTTTCCGGGCTACAGGCGGGCCTTCGGGAATGGTCTCCCATCTCCCGCTGCTCTCATGTAAGCCACTCACCGGTAAACAGTTCACTTCATTTGGTCCACAAGTGGAGAGTTTACCGTGGTAATTAATTCCTGAGTTGTTCTTGCATTGTCGTGCAAACACTTAACCTGTCTGGAGGTGGAGTTTGCCTTATATGTTTAAACTGCAGTCAAAACTGCGACAAAACCATGGCATTTACATGATCTACCTGAGACACTAATAAACAAATATAGTTAAATCGCTGGGGCGGACAGATGATGGGAGGGTGAACATTTCTCTGGGATTTTGCATGAAGATTTCTGCGAGGAACTCAAAATGAAACTTGATGGCAGGGTGCGAAGACTGGGGAGATGGAGGGGGGGTTATGCAAAAATTCAAATGGGATTTTATCTACGTCTGCTGTTTGCTGTGTGTGAACATGGAGTCCAGTGTCAGATTCACACCCAGAATCCAATACTTTGCAATATCTGCTGAAATGTTTGCAACAAGTATGCACCTATTACCATATGTTCAGGAGCAAAAAGTAAGTTAATTGTTTAGCAGCTGTACAAAACTTATGCTTTGTGATACACTTATGGGCCACTTTATTAGGTACTTATGGCTGTTTATATGCACAGCTCTCTCTCCCCAGCGACTCTGCACATGGTTGGATATAAAACACATACACAAAGGCTGGAGGTCCGCTTGCTGCTTGAGTGGACCAGACATGCGGTCTGTGTGGCTTTGAACACGGCTTGATCAGTCTGGTCAACCTGGTTCCAGAATTTCAGACGCTGCCGACCTTGTGGCATTTTTACAAACTGCAGTCCCACAAACATGACAGTTCTTTTACCTTTGCTACAATACCCTGTACAGTCCCATTTCAAGCCAATAGAGCATCTTTGGGATGAGCTGGAGTGTGACGTTAGCACGTCCGACAGCAAAACATCTCCAGAAACGGCAAAACTGGCAAAGCACCATGAGCAAAGAACCCTGTGGGAAAAGTCCAGCACCTTTTTACTGAATCCATGCTGCTCTGGAGTCTAAAGAGGCTCCTACTAAAAAGGTGTACCTAATAAACTGGCTGCTGAGTGTAATTCCATGTATACAGATACTGTATGGAAGCACTGTGGGTTTAGCACATGTGCTAAAGCGTAATGCAGCAGTTTCCTCTGCATCCCGCCACTACTCCAGTGATTTGTTAACGTCACGGTGGTACTAGCAATTTCGCTACCATCGGTTTGCATGAGACCCCGGTATGAGTTTCCATAGCCGGCAGTGAGTCAGCGGTGGCGGGGGGGTTGGGCGGAGAGCTATTTGGAGGAGGGGAACTCGACACTCCTCCAGCTTTTCACTTTGGCAGCATCGGAGTCTCTGAGGGCCGCTGTTCGGCACTTGTCAAATTAATGCAGGCGTGACGTCCAGGCCGGGTCTGGGCCTCGCAAGAACACTTTCTCTCCCCTCACACATTTCAAAGTTGGTTTTCAAAAATGTGAAAAACACTGAGGGACAGCAGGTGGCATAGTGATTACAGGCACCTTTCCCTTCAAAGACCCAGGTTTGAATTCTATCTCCTGCTCTAGCACCCTTGAGCAAGGTGCCACCCATAAATTGCTGCTGTAAAATTCGCCAGCTGTAAAAATTAACAATGGAAGCTGCTTTGGAGAAAAGTATCGGATAAATAATGAAAATGCACCAGGATGTGACCAAGTATAAAATGTATAAAATAACATTCAACAAGGAGTGTATGGTTACATTAAATAATAGAGGCACCTTTACTAAAGTTACTTTTGCACTGTTTTGCGCTATTTTAGCCAGCACATTTTCAATCACAAGTTTGTGTTTAGCCACTAATTCATATGACACCTTTCTCCAAACAGACTTATAGTTTGTAGTTGTGCTGTTTTACCCCATTTTGCCTTACCAGCTTAGGGTAAGCACCTCAACCAGTTGTGCTACAGTAAAATTTCAGATCTGATTTTGGGTCCTTTGAGTCCAAAGGCAGAGGCCCTACCCAATACACCACCTGCTGCCCCATAATCTCCTAATCTTCTGAGATTATTGAAGGAAGTGTGTGTGAGCACTGCTGCTGAGCTCCGTGTCACACGCCTGTGGCCACAGACCTCCGTGTGGGAGACCGTATTCACGTGTATGCTGTGCTCAGCGAGACGCCTGTGTCCAGCAGCCGATCATCTGAGGCCATCGACTGTGCGTCAGAGTCAGAAGCTCTGTGTCTCTGAACAGACCCTGATGCGCCCCATCTGGGTCGGCAAAAGGCGATTACGACAGTCAGATTGAATTAACTGAGACGGGAGGTCGGCTGAGCCACGTGGAAGTAGTGTACCTAGCGCTTAAGCGCTGACTCCCACGGAAAGTTAATATCTGCTGGGCCTGGCTGGCACCTCCCCCCCAAGGCTCTTGATATTTGGTCATTCATCCCCCTGACCACCCAAACTTCAGCAGAGTTCCAGAGAAAAAGCAGAAACCCCATTACAGCCAATAGAAACTGAACCATACCACGAGGCTGCATGACGGCCTCTGCCATGCCAACATGTTCTCCAGTGTCCCGCCCAACCAGAAGTGGGCATGACCTGGCTGCGGTGCTCACCGTGTTCCCAGGCTGTCGTGAACGCAGCAAAGTGAACTTGCTGTGGTTCTTCTTGCTGCGGCTCTTGGACTTACGCAGCTCCTCCGACCTCTCATAATCTGTCAGATCGACCACCTCCGGAATTTTCTTCTCATCCTTCACCTGGGAAAAACCAAAATCTGTCTTAGTGTAAAGAGAAATAGAGGTGCGTGGTGGTACCCCAAGCCTCACTGTCCCTGATGCACGTGGTCCACCATGCGTGTCCTTCCGCTGAGAGCCACCACCCTTCAGGAGCTTTGTGGAGATCCTCTGCAGCTTAGCCTGGTCAAGAGTTGGCTATCACAACCCAACAGTCCACAAGATCATGCAAAATTGTGACTGTGATCATGTGGTCTGTCTCTGCCCTGTTTTTTTCCCAGATTACAGATCTTCCCACACGAGGTCTTGATTATACTGGGTGAAGGAACATGAAAAGTGGAAGCCCCAAGATGTATGGGACCTGGATCACCAGGGAGTCGATGGATGCCAAATGCCTGTGAAGCCGGTGCGTGGTCCAGCACCCTCATTCCAACTTGTGGTGGCCTGAGATTTGCACTGGAACAAGTCTGTGTGACACTGTTTTACCCAATTTGAGTACTTTTCCTGGAAACCACTACCTTGGTTAAACTCTGGTGTTGTGCAGATGACAGGTAAAACCATGTCACTTTGTGCCACTGACCCAGTACGTCTTTCGCTTTCAATGCTGCATTTGATGTTAAACTGGTGCTTTCTCACAAACCCCAAGACAGATGAGAACAGGACATGGCTTTTTTGTGGCTCAGCGCTAAGACGTCCCCCAAGCCGCTCACCGCTTGCTGATGATCAGTCTTCAACGCTGCTGACCGATGGGGTTCGGTGACACCAATCGACATGGTAAGCAGAAAGCAAAACCTTTTCTAAAAAAGAGCCAGTTGCTGAAAGGCTGCTTTTGTGGAGGTGCTTCTGAATCGATGTGCTAAACGAATTGTGCTTTTATTATGCATATCGAAGGGCATGTTAAATTACCAAGGGCTTTCGAGGCAATTCATCCAGCTGCTGATCCAAAGTCCGTTGCCGTTGCTATGCTCACATAGAAGTTTGGGACGGAATGTTCCTCGTGAATCACTTTTACTGCCTGTGTATTTACCCTATTCCTACAGCACAATTACAGCTACAGCCCTCATACATACTAACAACCGTTGAGAAACTCAATGGTTGCTTCTCTGTTTCTTGAGAGATTACGTGTGTTTCTGAGCACAGAACATAAGCATGTACAGCACAGAATCTTGGTTTGGGCTCTGGTGTTGTGGAATGAGCTCCCTATGTCTTTCAAAGTTGCTGTATCCCTTTGAACATACGGGAGGTGTGTCACTTTCGGACCCATTTCTCTCGCAATATCCTAACTGCTCTGTACACCTACGAGACCTTGGTTTGAACAAGCTGACTGGGTCTGCATGCATAACACTCTGTCTGTTAAGAAATGCACTATGTAGTCGTGAGTTGCACATCATTTGGGAGAAATGCATTTGCTAAGTAAGTAAAGGTAGACATACAAGTCCAAACGGGAGCTGTTTACGTAGTTCTGTATTTGAGGGAGGCAGGACCCCAGCTTGGGTTGAGCCCTTGACGGACAAACCGCCAGTCCCTGCTCCTCATCAAACACATCTGGGTAATGAAGACCAGCTGTCTGCTGTTCTATGATCAGTCAAGGAAAGGATTTTCAGCAGTCTGGGTGAAGACAGACACATGTGAGAACAAAGAGGGAAGCACCAGGGAAGAGAGGAGTACTGTGATTTCAAACGCAGTTTCCAGTTCCATCAGGAAGCTGTAAACATTTGTCCTCCTGGAAAACCTGCCGTTCAGCCACTGCCAGTGATCAACACCAGTTAACAAAGTAAAGGGACCAAAGCAGAAATAAGCATCGAGGTCCTAGGTGAGATTTTGACCGCACTGGCCCAGCAACCTGGGGAATCATATCGTGTATCAGTCCAGCCAATATTGAGGTCAGGGCTGCTTGGGAAGAGAGGTCAAAGGTCAGGTTCGCACAGTCACACTTTCTTTATCCGTGAATGCAGTGATGCAACAATCTGTTCCCTGACCTCACTGGGACCTGGGACACTCAGCACATATCATACGCACGGGTGGGGGTTCATCCTACCCTTCCTTAGTCTTAACCTTAACAGTGATGATCTGAATCGTGGGCGGGCAATTTGTTTTTCAGTGTAGGCACCGATGCGGTGAAGCGAAATTCTCCACAGCATGCAAAAACTGGCAAATTACGTTGTTCATCTGGGAATAAAAAAAAATGCAGTTGAGCTAGTTTATTCAAAATATGTTCATTTTAACCACTCAGGTCTACTTCATATGCAAACGACAAAACAAATTGTTCAAATTGAAGATGGTGACAGTTCCGTGCAAAATTTGCTTAAGTTTCTGTCTGAAGTTGCAAAAATGTAGTCCAGATATTTGGCTTGGATGTGTTCCTCAGCTCTGCCTCTGAAGTGACATCGGCACTGAGAGATGTGCATTTTGACTTGACGAACTGTATCGTAGAGAACGCCAACTCACACCCATGCTGCTCCAGACAGACAATAAATTCTGAAAAATCTGGCCAGTTTGAGACTGGGTTGCCCACCAGTGACCCATAATCATCCATCCATCCATCCATCCATCCACCTGTCTACCCATCCATAACCACTTTATCATTTCCAGGCAGTTTTTGGAATATTAAATACCATATATTACGCTTAAAACTTGACAATAGACTGAAATGTGTCAACTTGGCATGAGAAGCCAAGCGCCGAATGAATGCTGGTTCGGTGTCGTCTCACCTCTGGGTTGAGGGATTCTGGAAAACGGAACTGCAGAGAGCACTTCTGATTGACAGCTCCTTATCGCATCCCACAGCCAAGGGCAGAGACCCCAGTGCAGACCGTGCTGATGGAGCGTAACACCAGTCCATGCCACCCGCCATGCCAAGTGGGTTCTGCGTCAACACCACATCCTCCTCGCGTTCTGCTCTCCCTCCAACATGTTGATGTTCCACCTCCGGAGTGAGCACAATGCGAGACGGCCGTGGAAGGAGAAGATAAAGGCGTGGAGATGTCAGCTCACACGCTTGGTCGGTGACCTTTGGGAGCCCTGTAATCAGGCAGCAGTCTTTTTTTTACATGGAGGCTAAAGTTGGAAAGGCGCAACCCGCTGCACTTTGTATCCACAAGGGGAAATGTTGTCTGTTTGAGACTGTATGGTTCCTGAAGGACCCTTCACCTTAATCTTAATTCTATCTGTGTTTCTCCATCTGGGCCTCAACAGGCTTCTCTGTGCACCTGCTTACCCTCACCAGCATAGTAATGTCACATTTGCTGCAGGGAGCTACTAGTGTGAACGCCCCTCAAAATCTTCAGACTTCAGATGTTCTGCCAGTGGTTGCACCCTCACATGGGCAATATGTGGTGCAGCCACTAAAGCTGCTGATTCAAACCGGAAGGGCAAGAGTTCAAACCCCACTTTCTCTGGTTGTACCCTTGATCAAGTTATCCTGAAGCGATGCAGTAACAATTACATGGCTGGGTAAACTAAGGTAACTAGTGTGACACTGCATAATTTTGGGGGGAAATCAGCTAAATAAAGTGATACACCAGAGCAGTTTCCTATATTAAGGTTGTGCATCTAACCACTGCGCCATCTGCTGCCTCTGTGATGATAAAACATCACATTTGCCTCCCTCCTGCAGTGCAAGAGGTCAGGGTGGGGGGGGTCTCCATCTCACTCCATTTAAACGTGCAATTACACCCCCCCCCCGGAGTTTTTACTGACCCTGCGAGTGAGGACAGTTTGAGGGTAAAAACGTGACCGCTGCCAAGAACAGCAGTGTGCGGATGGAGGCGTGCATCCCTCTCTGCGCGGTGCCGACTATTTTAGGCCAACACGCGGCGCTGTCCGCCGCAAACGCTTCCGCCCACAGAAAGCCACGTTTTTCATTTAATAAACTGCAGTGCAAAGCAGTAAAAATGTTTCCTGTGTTTAACCCATTAGCGGCCAGCCTCCCTTTTAGTGGACCGTGCCTATAAATTGTAGTTTCTGGCCCTGAGAAGGCGTGAGAATTAAAGCACATGTTGGGCCCACGTTGTCATTCACTACTCATCTTCACGACGACAGGTTCAGCTCAGCTTCCTGTTTTAGAGACACACAAGTTTGTCCTCCCCATTCTTTCCACTCTATTTTCAGCATTTTTTCCTTCATGTTTTTTCCTTCAAATTGTGTTCATCTGAGTTTTTTCAATTTTATTTTATATTGCAGTAACTGTTATAAATACCAGCGGACACTTGGTCATGACTCGTGTTTTTTTTTTTTTTCTCCTGTTGAAACTGCTGTGAACAGGTTTTGCGCTGTAGTAACACAAAATAACAGCAGAGTTACTTGCTTCCCAATTGTTTTCCTTTTTACCATTTCATGAATCATAATTAAAAACGAAAATATTGTCCAGCGTTCTGTATATACCACTAAAAGTACAGTTTCCTTTGAAATATGTTAATATATATCTGTTATATATAAACAGTATATATGGGGGTCTGAGCTGCTCCGTCTGCTTCAGAAAAACAGTCTGTTGCTTTAATATTGTTTAGACTCCACAGGAGCCCCGAGGCGTCCAACTTAATGTGTTTTATCTGGCGTGTTGTTTGGACCAGCATTGAGAACAAATATCATCACCTGCCATGATTACAGGGCCGGGAGCTGTTAACCTTCCTGGGAAAATTAATATTTATACATTTATACGGGCACTTTTCTCCAGGGTCGAGCTACTTACACTGATTTACCCCTTTATACAGCAGGGTCATCTCTACTGCATCAGTTCAGGATAATAATCTTGACCAGTGGTGGGATTTAAGTCTGTGTCCTTCTGGTGCAGGGCTGCAGTTCCAAACACTGCACCACCTGCTGGTCCTCCAGTGTCCTTTGTGCACAAAGAACCGCGATGCTAAGGAAGCCATGGGGTTGCGTTGCCATGGCCACAGTGCGTACCGGCGCTCCACCTGCTGGCGCTGTGGTTCTGGCCCCGGCTGTGGAGGAGTGTGTGGGGGCGGTCGGAGCTCAGCACAGGGAATCATTGTGATTCTCTCCCTTGTTTGTCAGAAGCGGCGCATCACGCACCGAAATGGAGCCGTGATCAAACACATTTCGGGTAGTTATTATGCGTGGATCGTGGTAACAGCGTCTGGACTGTTTTGGTTTGAAAAGAATCACCACCGTCACCAGTGCCACCCCTCCACCCCAGTGACTAAAGTGCCCGTTGACCGCTAAGGAGAACGTCTGCTTACTGGTCCCCAGGGGTGACCATGTAGACCCTTTTGGTACCAGATGTCCAGGTCACCTGTCTTTTTAACACCTGTCACGAGGGGCAGCAGCAGGAAATGAACAAATCGACGTTCAACATCACAACCAGCTGGATGCCAGCGTTTCGTCGTGATTTGAGCCCCAGCTCTTGCTTTCATTACACAGACTTTACCTTGTTTACCTCATTCGACCTCATTGCTCCACTTTACATCGCTTTCCCTCTATATGCCTCAGTCCACATCATTCTACACTGGTTTACCTCAGTTATTCCGGTCAGCTCTTACTCGTCCTTATTTATTCATGTTCCCTGACAGTTTCCTCCAACGGGGCTTTCAGTGTTAAGCGACTTACAATATTTCACCCTTTTATACAGTACAGTAATTTTTACCGTATGCCTTCAGGGTTGAGTACCCCCTTGGAGGAAGTAGATATTTAAACCCAAAAGGTTCAGACTGCAAAGAAACCACTAGGCCACTTGCTGACACTGTACCCACCGTTCCTCAGCAGACCCCTCTTTACCTCAGTTTACCTAATCTCCCACAGGTCACCTCAGTTTATGCTGAGGCAGGAGGAGGAGTTTAGAACTGCTACCCGCTGCCTTTAAATGCGTCACACGCAGCAACGATCAGCACACGGGAAAAACATACAGTGAAGGCCCTGGAGTCACCCCTGAGAAATAAATACCTTAAGAACAAACAGGAACAGCCAATGAATATTCGACATTTCATTGACCGGGAACTACTAGTACTGTCCAATCAGAAACAAGCCTGCAGCACTGATTTAAACAAGGGTGATTTATTTATGACAAAAACACATCTTCAGGGTTCGAGGGGGGTTCAGAGATTTTTTTTATTGCGTTTAACAAGCAGTTGAGCAGCACTGACCCAGCAGGTGCCTGAAACTGACAGTGGCTGTGTGGGTTTCAGTTGCCACGGCAGCAGGAGCTACATCTGAGACCAAGACCGAGGGGGGGGGGGGTCACACTCATCTGTCAGTCAATGCCACAGAAAGGAGAGCAACAGGACTTTAACAGATGTTACTACACGAAGTGTCACCATTGGGGGGGTTGTTGCCTTGGTGACAGGGCCACCAACATCTCCACCTGGGGGGAGTATTCAACCGCAACACAACAGGGGTCAAACCAAGATCTGGCTGAGGGATCACAAATCACAGCTCACCAGACAGAGCTCTCTCTCTCTCTCTCTCTCTCACACACATTAAAGCTCTAATGTGACTGCGGGGAGCCGCGCCTCTTCCCAGAATTCAGTGAGTAGGTGAACTGAGGGCTGACACTAGGTCCTAAAGCCCCAGTTCTAAACTGCCAAACCCAAACATCTGGTCCTAAAAGTCCATTCCAAGCCCAGTGACCCAACCCCCAAAGTCCTGGACCCCCAGCGCAGCGACAAACTGAAACGAGCTGTTACTGCCATCTTAACGTCAACTGGGTAATAAAAGCACTATACTGTAGTACGGGGTTTAAAAGCATCGACGTGACCGCATCCTGAAAAGTGACATCATCTTCGTATTTACACAGACAGCAGCTGGAGCAGCACGCACGCGCACATACACGCACGGGCCGACCGAGGCCCCCCGGGGCGCCGCACTCACCTCCTTCTCCGAGATGAAGAGCTGGTCTCCCTTCAGCACCACGTAGCGGTTCCTCCAGATCTCCCTGAAGATGCCCTTCCCGCAGAACTTGCGGATCCAGCCCACTTTGTCCGGAGGCGCCGAGCCCTGGTTCGAGTCCTGCGGGCCCTGCGCGCACAAACAGTGGGGTGGAGGGAGGAGGCAGAACGTCTAACTTAGTATGCTGGGGGGGTGGTCTTATAGTGAGGTCATTACAGCCGCGAGTTGAGATGCACACAAACACTTTATTCATAAACGCATCATAAAGATATCGCCTATAAAACGGCGCGCGGGCTGTTCCATTAACGGCCACGTTGTGAGCGCTCCTCGCGTGCACGCGCGAGCCCCGTGCGTTCTCCGTAAAGTTACAATGTAATTCACGTCATTCATCTTTTCTTTATGTTCAGGGCGTGGCTAATATAACATGTAAGCGGGATTCCCTGACCATGAGGTCACCCCCCCCCATCTCCGACACGGGGGACACCGGCCCTCCGGTGCGCGTTCCCGTCACGACCGTAACCGCCGCTCATATTAATGTCCAAATCAGATTTAGGGATGACAGCGCTGAGCGACCGGGCCGCTGGCCCGCACAACGGCACGGGAAAAAAAAAGGGGAAAAGGAGCCGGGGGAGGGGGGGTTACCGCACAAAGCGCGTGAGGAAGGGAAAGGAGCCCCTTTGCGCTGAGAACAATGTGACAAATCGCGGTGACGCGCCGCACGGCGACAATGTGGTCGCAGCCCGAAAAGCCCCGCAGGAGAGGAAGGCGGCGCAGGAGCTCACCCTTTTGGCCGAGTTGCTCTTCTTCATGGTGAGCGGCGCTCCCACCTCGGCGCTTTGTTCCGTCTCGCTGCTCCAGATGGCGGAGCTTCAGCAGCGGGAGATCATTTGCGGAGCGGCAGCGGGAGCGGAGCGGGCATCCTTTATTCCCGGCTGCTGCTGCTGCTGCTGCTGCTGCTGGCCTGCGGTCAGCCTCCCCCGTCTCTCGCTCTCTCTCTCTTTCTGTCTCTCTCTCTGTCTCTCCTCCCGTCTCCCTCTCTCACCCCTCTCGTCTCTCTCTCTCCTGTCCCCTCCCCCCCCCTCGTGGTCTCCGGTTACACGGACACGGCTGCGTGTCACAAATGCTTCCCAGCAGGAGACGCCCCCCCCCCCCCGGATAGGAGAAAGTTCCTCAGAGCTCCGTCCGTCGTCTCGATGGCACTTCCACATTTTTGGCGACCATAAGGGGCTGCGGGGGGGTGGGGCGTGGGAAAGGCACAGTCTTTAAAGTTGGGAATGACAGAATAATGACATTCGGATTAAAGATGCGTAACACAGCGCTGCTTTACTGAAAGGGTAACAATACATAGTAAAAACCTACGAATCTGTGCTTTTGGGAAATTCACTCTTGACATTTTTAATTCAGAGGATTTCCATTTGCGTTGAATTTGGGGTGCAATGAAGCCGTGAAACAAGATAATCGATGCTAAATCATTTGTAGAAGCCTTAATATTATTAATAATTATTAGTCTCTAATTGCCTCTTTTAAAAATTAAATGTCAGACGAGGTGGCCGAGTGGTTAAGGCGATGGACTGCTAATCCATTGTGCTCTGCACGCGTGGGTTCGAATCCCATCCTCGTCGCAAGGTTTCGTTTACTTCGCTCAATGTTCGCCGCGGTTTTGCTCTGCGTCAAACCCCAGTGTTCACTGCGCAATTTTAACTCACGTTTTCATTTTATTATAATGCCGTCCTTTTCATTTTGCTATAGTTGGATTTTGTCAAGCTTCGTTCGGAGTGTTTTTGTTGACAGCTAAGCCATAACTGCGTTATTGACAAGTAAACTGTATTTAACCGTGTTTTGGATAACTAAACTAGTTGTAGCACCGTCATTCGTTACTCAAATACTGTAAATCATCTCCTACTATTTATTCTACCATCACAATTTATCTTCTACTATTTACTATTGTTGTTTACTGCTTATTTATTTTAAAAATTTGCACCTTGTTTTGTCTCTTCTGTTCCGAGTTGCTGTAGTTTGGAGAAGAAAAGCTGGAGCGGCGAAGCAAAGAAGGAATAAAAAAATACTGTAGTCTGCACATTTTGGGACTACCTGTATGTCTGCGCAATATTTGTTGTGTTTTTTTAAAACGAAATAACAGGAAATAACCTATTGGGAGGTCTTACGCAAGCCCTTCCTCTTACGTCATAGGAAGATCGTCAGAGAAGTGATGTCACGGAATATCGGGCTGAAATACGAGGGTCGGATTGATGTTTCTGTCTGCTGACAGCTTTGCCTATAGCACACCTGCATCCATTGTTGTTCTTTTGACTTAAAATTACATTTGAAAGGGATACAAGTTTAAAGAAACCATAAAAACAAAACGTCAATGTGCAAAGAAAAGCGTTGATTTAACAAACCTATTAGTAATCCGAAAATGTAAGTTTAATACGTCAAGTGTTAAAACGAAAAACAGAAGAGTAAAACAAAGGTAAAGTATTACTAGGAAAACGCAAGTTTATGTATACTCAGTAACCATGTAAGTGACGAATAAACTCTTTTGACTTTTGACATTTTTAAATGTTGTTAGAAATGTATTTTACATTCATCTATGGTTTGTTTTTCAATATACCAATTATTGTCTGTATTATTTTTCCATTTGCTGTATGTGGCGAATTTCCATGAAGTCCTGCCCTGTGTGATCCTCATAAATTAAGCAAGAATGAATCGATGAAACATTGCTTTTTGTATTTCTATTTTAAGCTGGGCAGTGGGAGTGACGTCACCAATTCTGAGGTCATTGCTGTGTGAGGTTATTGGACTGTGACGCTGTCCTTGTCTCAGTCCGAATGCTCACTATTAAATAAGTTTACCATGCATTTTGGAACTATGATTTGCCCTGATCATTTGCTCCATGGGTGACATTTTGTGCTTCTGGCTGTCCTTTATTGTAGCGCCGTCGTGTCGTGTTGCACTAAATACCAACCAAGCCATCGTGGACCAGTGTGGAACCACGGGAACGTAGCTGGGACACCCGTGAGCTCCATCGCTTCCCTCCCTGTGGAACAAGAGGACAAGGGGGGGTCTATGGGAGGCGGGGGAGGGGATGTCCCGCAGGGAACCATTCTGAGAAGTGCCTGGAGTCCCTCGGGCTCTTGGATACGCAGCAGATATTCTGGGGGGATCTTTTGTCTGCCCCCCCAACTGGAAAAGGATCTCCCCTCCCCCCATGCCCTCACTTTTCCTTCGGCTCCTCCTCCCCCAGGCCAGCTGAGGCTGCTATTCAGGTCGACCAATGAGGCTTACAGGCCTAAATCTGCTGTTGGTCCATTCTTCTCACGACAGCACTGCGCTATTTACACGCAGCAGTTTGTTTACAAGCACGGCGGCGCAGCGGTACACTCGACACGTTTACAAAACGGCGTAAGCGCTAAATAAATAAGCTCGGAGCCCAAGCGACGCCGGTGCAGGGACAGCCCCAGCTGCAGTGTGACATTCAGAACGGGAAGCCGAAATAACACCAAGATCTAGAAGTGAACACAGAATCGATCCACAGACGACAGCCACCGGTTGCCCCCCGCAGAGCAGGAGTTGTCTCTTTTCCAGTTCCAAGGCTGCGATCAGTATTCCTCTCACAGACCCCTGTGTCTGTCGACCGTGAAGAGGGGTGGGGGCACCAAGGTGCACAAGCACTGCTGTCCGCTGCCACAGGCAGTGGGAGCCACTTGGCAGAAGGAACAGCGCCAGGTCAGCAACAGAGTCTTGGGTCTGAATGTTAGTTGGATTTGACGTTTCCAACTCGAGTCATGAAGCCTTGAGCAGCAAATGGCCCTGTTAAATATACAGGACTAACACCAAACACTGAATCTCAAAAAAGAGCAGGTAGATAGGAGTTCAAATCCTACTCAGCTGGAGCAGAGTTGGCTTGTTCTCTCCCTATCTCAGTAGGTTACCTCCAGGTCCTCTGTTTTCCACTACATTCAGAAAAAAGGGGAAGACTAGATCCTGCTGGAAGGAATGTTTAGAACAGAACCAATGTGATCTGAGCTCGGGTGCCATTTATAACAGATTGACTTAGGCCTTGATGTGAACTTTCTGTTTCTGAAAGAAAAAAGAAATAAACGTGCAGAGAGATGATCCAGGAAGGCCGGCACCAGGAAACTCCAAAGGGCCACAGTGCGAGGGCTGAATCCTCAAGAAAAGACATGAAGGAATGACTTGAGTTCGGAGCGGAGCCTAGGCCCTCTACATGGACACGCTGAAATGGGAATCTTTTTGGTTCTGGACAACAGAAATCAGGCTCAGACCTACTGACCTGAGCAGGACACACTAACCCTAACAGGGGCATCTCTGGGATGAGGGAGATAGACAAGCTGCTGCTGGACAGTAAAAGGTAGACTGGACATTGAGCTTCCAGCAGAGAAGTGGTTTATCTACAGACGTCTAATCCTGAGTGGGTCCTACACCTCAAATGCCTTCGAGTGAGGTTATAGATGGCACCAGGAGACTCCAAATTGCAGGCCCTGTCTACCCCAAAGCCATATCCAGCACAAAAACAGATGGAACTGAGACCATGTGGACAGAGAAAGTCAAGGACATTTCCATGGACGGCAATTGAAGGACATTATGATGCAGCGAGGTAAACTGCAGGTAAACTGAGCTCTGGAGACCAGGTTACACTGAGAAATCATACCTTCTTCACGCAGAAGTGCACCTTTCCACCAATTTGTTGAACGCAAGACACTGCAAGTAACACTAGTTTGTGCAGGCACTCATGGATGCTATGAATTCCTTCTGACCTTTGACCTTCTTGACACAACGGACCACCCAGGTCCTCAGAAACCATGAATCAAGTCTGAGAACAGGATGTATGTCGCCTTTGTGGTGAGTTTGCTACATGTGTTTCACGCTCCTGTGTGTGACGCACCTCTACCTGCTGGACCTCCGTGTGGCCTGTGGTGTGGAGCAGGAATGGGGGATGGGTGCCCAGCTATGTATTATTGAGGTGCCCTTTATTGCCTGCTCCATTATTCATGGTTGTTGAAAGGAGAGGAGCGGCAACGCATCGAGGAGGACCCGTCTGCTCCCACCCCGAGGGGATCGCTCACACACACAAATGCACAAAAGGGCCAAGAAAATCAAAGGTATCTGCACTCTCACACTTGTTGCAGGTCCGAGAAGCGAACTCAGTGTGCAGGAAAGGTGACGAAAGCAGCCCTGCTTTTTGCTTTTTCCAGAGCATTCCAGGGTTGCCAGATGGCGCCAGGGATGCTCTTCACCCCCTGAATCCATTTTGCCTTCTTTGTACAGTAAATGTGAATATTAATGACCGCATATAATTGTTCCAGCAGTTCCAAGTATTATTCCTGCTATTTTTTCTCCTCTGATGCTCTTTTCCCCAAAGTGGCTTATGGTGACAGTGTTTGTATGCTGAGCTGCTTACAGTGGTTTAACTCTGCAGCTGGGTCATTTTTACCGTGTCAGTTCCAGGCAAGTTCCTTAATCAGCAGTGCTACAGCAGGAGATGGGATTCAATCCTGTTCCTCTCCACCATGCCACATGCTGCCCCAGTACACTTGAAGTACATCTAGTCAGCTTAGGGAACATATGCTCAAGTTATGGTTAAAGCTGAGATCTGGAGCATCTGAGCAGGTAAGAACGCCAGTGCGGTCAGTTGGCTGGTTGCAGGCGCAGACTGAAGGCACTAAATGATGCATTACTGACCCAAAGGGCAGCGTACCCAAAAGGTAGTGACGCACAGACTGAACTTGACCGGGTTGCTGTCGGCGCCCTGTTTGGCAAGCGCACGCATGCGCACGCACACACACACACACACACACACACACACACACACACACACACACACACACAAAGGAAGGTGTTTTTCCACCCAAACAATTAATCAATTTGGTCGGTGCCGCCATCTACGGGCCACTATGTTAGATAACTGTGTCATACGCAGTGAAATCGATGGTCTCCTCTCATTTCCACTTTCTGCTCACGCAAACCGAGGACACAGCCAGGGTGACTTTCCAGGGGATGGCAGAAAGCAGCTCAGCCAGCGTCCTCCTGAGAGCCAGCAGTTGACCCCCGAGGCTTGCAAGGGTTTGTCATTTTGTCGTCAGCCCAGTCCCCAGTGTCTGCTTCAGCCAGATCAGCGATGTGGAACTTTGCTGAAAACAAGAAGGTGGACAAAACTGGCACATCAGCCGTAAAGAGCAGCAAGGACCTGAAAGTCTTATTAATTTGTCACAAGGTAAAAGTCGCATTAGAAAAGAACAGAAATACAGGTAGGCAAGCAATTCCTTATGAAAAGCAGAATACTGAATGTACACTGTCCGGCCAAAAAAAGTCACACGCTGATATTTCTTTAGACCGCCTTTAGCTTTGATCATGGCATCCGTTCGCCATGGCATCGTTTCGATAAGCTTATGCAATGTCACAACATTTATTTTGGTCCAGAGTTGCATTAATTTTTCGCCAAGATCTTGTATTGATGATGGGAGAGTCGGACCTCTGCGTAAAGTCTTCTCCAGCACATACCAAAGATTCTCAATGGGGTTAAGGTCTGGGCTCTGTGGTGGCCAATCCATGTATGAAAATGATGTCTCATGTTCCCTGAAGCACTCTTTCACAATTTGAGCCCCATGAATCCTAGCATTGTCATCTTGGAATATGCTCGTGCCATCAGGGAAGAAAAACTCCACTGATAAAAAAAACCTGGTCATTCGGTATATTCAGGTAGTCAGCTAAGCTCATTTTTTGGGCACATAATGTTGCTCAACCTAGACCTGACTGACGGAAGCAACCCCACATCATAACACTAAGTTAAATCCAGGTGGTGACTTTTTTTTTGGCCGGGCAGTGTATATTGAGGAGATGAGGGCAACATAACAAGGTACTGTAGGACTGTACATAGATCTGCAGGGCTACAACCAGAGGGGATTTGAACCAAAAGCCTTCTGATTTCTAGATTAAGTATCCCACTAGCTGGGACCCCAATAGCAGCGCTGGGGCTGATGCACCAGTAGAACCCAGCAGGCTAAGGTGTGAGTCAGTCTGTCTCTTAAATCAATTTTGCAGAAAAAATGTTGGCTAAGCAAACAGGCAGTGATGGTGTGGAGGAGGGAGCCCACGGTGCTGCTTTCCCAGCAGGCTGGGCACCGGCCGCCATTTTTGCGTACGTGAGGCTGATCACACAGGGTGGCCTGGGGGCAAATGGCACAAGGAATCAATACGCTCTCCCTCTCCTGTTCTCTCCTCCCCCCCGCTGGGGCCATCATACGTAGAGGCATGAACCCATCCAGAATGGACATTTACATGGTTGAGCCTATTTAGCTATGCAACACTTATTGTAGGTGATTTGTTAGCATGCAATCGCTAATATTAGCCCAGCGGTGGCTAGCGGCGGTATGACTAACAGCATCATATTCCAACCGCACACAGCTGCAACCGTATATGGAACCTCAGCGCAGCAGTGATGTCACGGGTGCCACAAGGCCGACACTGGATCCTCATATCCAGCTGTCTGGTGCTGTATCAGAGGGATAGTGGATGACTCCCAGGGACAGTGGTCTGCAAGAGCCAAGAGCCCTGGGGTGGTCAGCTGTGCCACTGCAGGGGATAATGTGGGGCAACAGCTGTTGGTAATGCTCAACTGTTAGTGGGGGGTATGAAGGCATCTGAGTTTGGAAACAGACATTGACTAATATTAAAAGACATCATTAAGGCTCCTAATTTTGGAATTAGCAGCATGTATTACATATACATGCACTTTAGGCCTTTCTATAGGTAGCCAATGCTGTAATTCCATAACTGCTGCTCTAGGTCAGGCAATGACCATTCCCTCTATGATCATCTCCAGGCTTCGCCTGTCTCGGCCTGTTTAATAACAGTCCTAAAGTTCGATTTATCAGACCCGACGTGGGGACATGTACACCATCAGACGTAAGTGCTGCTTTTAAAGGCCTGTTAAAGGGTGAGCAATGTGGGTCAGAAAGACCATTTATCCCCCGTCACGGCCCCAATCCCTGACATCTAATAAACACCTAATGGGCCTTGGAGTGTGTCAGGTCTTTATTGGCGACAATGCAGACAGTAAACCAGATCTAGTGTGCTTTGAAAGGGCTTGCAGAGCACACACACGCGCGCACACACACACACACACACACACACACACACACACACACACACACACACACACACACACAGATAGTGATCCTGCAGAATAGCACATGGGCTGCTTTGCATGAAAACTGCATCAAGAGACATTAAAAATGTAAGCCTGATCCTAAAGACAATTTTTTACTTGGTATTTTACTTTATGCTGCACTGTAGGCCTGCTGGCCGAGTGCTGCGTTAACAAGGTCTCGCGTGACCAGCTGGCGTGCCCGTGAATGGACAGCCAGGCAACACAGACCCACGCTCGGCAAGAATCCATGTTCTGTTTGCGGTTATTCATCCGGTGCGACTCCCCATCTGCGGCGCTCATTGCAGTAATGCAGCTTTGATTGTTTTAACAAGCTGGGCGGCACCATCTCTTGCTTAACACGCGCCATATCTCCTCCACAAGGTGGAACGGCACCACGGACTCACGGGCAAATGACGTTTGTCTCAGTGCTGCTTAAACGGGAAGTCAACTTGCGGCAGTGCTTTGCAAATGAAGGCCGCTTCTTTTTGCAGCTGGAAAATACGATTTGTTTACATGGAAGCTGCCCGCCTGACTGCTCGACAGGAGGTCCTTGCTGAGGTGTTTTGTTACACACACGAGCGTTTGAAAGCTGTGACAGTCACAGCCATGTGCCGTGATCTCTCTGGCTTTGAGGCTTTTGCACGCAGAGAGAAAGCACCTGTGATGTCCTGCGCCGTGCCATGAGTCACAAATCACTCTGTCCTTGTTTACATCACGCTTTTTGACTTGCTTTATTCTGGCTTTCCTGCAAGTGGCCACTGGTGGCGGCTAGTGAAAGTTAGCAAAGAGGGATTTGAAGATGTTCAAAGAGGAAGAGGAGGATGAGGAAAAAGCTGTTCATGGTGCTCTCAGCTGAGTAAGGTTTATGCTGACAGCAGTGATCAATGGTCCAGTCAGTATTAGCCCAGACTGACCAGGTCAGGGCTGGACCTCAGCTTCCAGCCCACCTGTCCCATGTGCTGATGGAAAGTGAAGGTCAGCCAAATGAAGCCCTTTTTATTATTCTTAAAATCGGGACCAAATACTTTCTGCCCACCAAACTGGTAACACATTCAGTCATATGTGATGTTTTTTATAATTCACTTTTAAGTTTTCTTGCCAGGGCAGTCTACTGCTAGTGTGTGTGTGTGTGTGTGTGTGTGTGTGTGTGTGTGTGTGTGTGTGTGTGTGTGTGTGTGTGTGTGTGTGTGCGTGCTTCCACCTAGTGGTCAGCAGCAGTCAGCACAGGCTTCTCAGATGAATAGATAATTTACTAAGAAATGTGGTCAGATGTTAATATTTAAGGCAATCAAAGGTATAAATGTTATGTATTAATGGTAAATATTAAAATATCAATAAATTTAGCTGGTTTAAGTGTCTTTGTAAGAGGGTGCATGCATTTTGCTTGTTAATACCACTTGGTTTGGCACTCTTGGTCTTTGAAAAGAGGAGTTTTCAATTGATAGAGATAGTTTATTGCCAATTATGAAATTCATAATTCTTTCACCCATTGTATAAATAAATAAAAAAAATTCATATGAGTATAAATAATATAAAATAAAGGTTCGCCACTCAAACAAAGCAAACAAAAACTTGAATTCCAGAAATCTGCTTTTATTTTAAAACCACATAGGCCATAAAGGACAATTTGACATATATTCGAGCCTTTCTGAAGCTCTTTTAGGTCAACATCTATTGGATTTTCTACAAAAAAAAACATTTAATCCCCCGATGGTCTACCTGGTTCCCTGTCACTGGCTGCTGACTACCAGCCAAAAGGAACAAAGAGGCAATCATGATGTCATCCGGTCCTTTATTTAAACACCTCTCCCAGCAAGTTCAAGTTTTTCTGTTGTGTTAAACTCTACACACTTGCTCATTTTTACCTGAAATATTAATTACAAAATATTTATAACTAATGTGAATATGTTAAATCGATTAGCAAAACTGTAATTTTTGTTTTTCAGTTGTGGAAATGAGAACGTTCGTCTTCTGAAGGTCTACGGTTCTCCACTGGGGATATTCTTGGATATGTCCTGATTCAGCTGTCAATCAACCCTTCAGCCAATGGCTGCAGAGAATGCTGCATATTAAACTGCCTGTATTGCTTGAAATAGCTGTTAGCACAGTAGGGTCAAGGAGCCGCAAAGGCGACGCAGAATGGAAGACGGTGGTGATATTTCGAGTTCCTGGAGAGACGAGCTTTGATGGGAGCCCCCAGGCTGTGAACTGACTGCAGAACCCTTCAGTTTGTCTCCTTGAGGCCCACAAGCTGGGTGCTCACCTCCCACAGCCTCAGAGCAACGAGATCATCCTTGGCTTCTGGGGCAGGGTCCTTCGGCGCACAGTCGCTGGTGGAGACAGGAAGACAGGGAAGAGTGACTGACAAAGGTAACTCACGGTGGGTCTGTATTGAAGGGCCAAGTACACAAGCGTCAAATGCAGCAAAACCCTGAGATGTGCCCTGTCATGTTATGAGAATTTAGCTGCACGTGGAGTTTCCTTTTAATACTCCTACTTTGGATTACGAGGCATTTGCTCATATTTACAAGAACTGAATTTGGACTTTGCTTGCCACCCAACTGAGCAGTGCAAGACTAATGTTTGGTCTTCTTCACAGTTGCAGTTGGGCTCAAGCTACGTCAAGTTCTGAAACTGTTACCCCTTGTTTGCTAGTTTAACCTGTTGTAATCTTGGTACTCACAGCTTCATTTGGACCATCCAAACAATGTCAACTTGTTTGCCGAGCCCAAATTCATTCAAAATGTTTCCACTGATTTCTTTTGCCTTTGCTGTTCTGTTTTTTTTGCACTGATGGTTATATTTATAACTTTCTCTTGTAGTGTACATAATCATGTACGAGCTGAATACCTGCTCAGACATACTGTATTGGTGAGAGATACAGCCTACGGATGCGCTGGGATGCATCATCAGTGATGTTTCCTGAGTTCATAGGGTTTTTCGGGTCTCACGACATCATACACCCTCACCCAGGTGACCCAGCCGGGGTTGACTTGCGTCCCAGCAGCATTGAGCCACGGCTCACCCCTTGACTGCACTCCAATACAAGCAGGGCACCCCATACCTGTGTGACCGGTCCACATTTGAGTAGACGTGTTACACCGCCCCCGTACGGTGCTTGTGAACGGTACCTGAAGTAGCTCCCCGACAGGTTTTCCAGGCCCTCGGTTACGGTGCAGTAGACGGATGTCTGGGCCCCCTGCCAGGGGGTCTTGAGCAGTAAGAGGGCGGGAATGTACAAGAGCACCTTCAGCAGGGGATTCTGGAGCTCCACGTGGCGGCCCAGCTCGGTGCGGATCACGCCAGGATGCAGGGCCAAGGATGTGACCCCCGATCCTGGGCACACAGCAGAGGATTACCCCTCTATCCCACTTTGCAGATCACAGCAGAGAGCAGGAGGGGCTGACAGTCAAGCAGAAAAACAGCTAAATGGAATGTTTCACACTTCTGATGCATTGTGGGATTACTAGGTATTTGAGACCAATAAGGAAATGAAGTCAATGAACTTGAACTTAGCACTGAGTTTAAGTCTAATGAAAGAAAATGCCATTGAACCGTTTAAATTAATGTTACGTTTTCCTTAATGCAAGCAATTTAAATATATACGCGGCCCTTGTATAACAAGGTTCTGTACATGGAATTGTCATGCATAAAATAGATTTTATTTTGGAATTCTGACACATTTTAGGAGATGCATTTTTGCCGTAGAAGTTCAGTAGGAATAGAAACGGTAATTCGGTGCAGGGGGGTCTCCGAAATGAGGGTCCCCACCTTTCAGCCTTCGCGCCAGCTCCCTGGCAAAGAGGATGTTGGCCAGTTTGCTCTGTCTGTAGCTGGTCAGCGAGTTGTATGGCGTCTTGTTATAGTTTATGTCGTCAAAGTGTATTTTTCCTGTAGGAAGATACAGGTAGACAGGTGAAAAAATTGGCATTTTGAGATGGCTAATCTGAAAGATCTGCAATAATAAACACTGCAAAAGAGTGTAACTAGCTGAAAGAGGACATTGATAAAACATCTCAGTTGACCAAAATCTGAAGGTTGTTTCAAGATTCAGGCATCGGTGATTGTGGTTCCTGCATTAACCAATTGAGACATGGACTAAAACTGGAGTAGGATATGTTCATAAAATAACAGCGGGTCATCAAAGGGGGATTTGCAAACCACTGAGCCAAGTGAGCAGCCTCATTCCTTACCCCCTTTGTGGGCAAGACTGGACACAGTGAGAACTCGGCTGGGGGTGGAATTCTTCAGCTTCGCCAGGAGAAGGTTAGTCAGCAGGAAATGGCCCAGATGATTGACAGCAAACTGTACCTCAAAGCCATCCTCTGTTAGACCTTTGGGGCACATCATCACTCCTGCTCCAGAGAGGAGGTGAGGATTTAGCCACTACAGGAATATTATTACCCAGAGCACTGTAAAATGTATAAATGAAAAAGTTTTCATAGAGAAGCTGTCACTTTTGGATACAACCATGTACACAGGTGTGCGTTCCTAGGAAAAAAAAACCCGCGTGAAGTATATTTGCTGGCTAACAGTCTCGCTAAAGTGCTCACTAAAAAAAGTGTTTTTGGAGGATTGCTGTTGCACGCAGATACACACAGTTCAGCGCTCAAGTGAAACGGCATTTGTCGGCCTTGCATTTTACTGCGAAATGGTAAACGTGACAGACTTAGAACTCCACTTAATGCTGTGGGCAATCGATGCAGCACAACCGAATGAGGCTTTAACAGCAGCGGGTGGAGGTGGGTGTGCTGGAAGATGTTATTCTATATCAGATGGTTACTGTGGCATCAGAGGGCACTGTTAGCTGTGAGTAGTGCCATAACAGGGTAGAAGCGCGTAAGCGGTCACGCATTCGATGGACAGTGAGGGCAAGAGATGAGGCTAGCAGCTTGTCGGAAGCAAGACTGCAATTAGAAGAAGCCTGAGGTGAAGCTGCTGCCCATTAAGAATGGCCTGGTATGCTGTCCAGGGACCATATTGGCTCTCTCAATAGCATCTTACCGGCATTATTGATGAGGACATCCAATCGCTCCTCCCGTTCATTGTATCGTTTGGCGAATTGTCGCACGGAGGTAAGGGACGCCAGGTCCAGGTGCTGCACCACCACATCCGGGTTCCCTGTCGAGCGTCGGATCTCCTCTGCTGCCTTCTCCCCTCGGGTCAGGTCCCTGCAGGCCATCACCACACGGGCACCTGGGAAAGCAGTTAGAAAGATGCCCTCACATGGCGCTAAAGAGCAATCACAAATGACAGCGGCACAAGAGCAGGTGTGGAATTGTAATATACAGCCTACCTCTGCAGGCCAAATCCTGCGCGGTCTCTTTGCCGATGCCAGTGTTTGCACCGGTGATCACGACCGTCTTGCGCTGAAGACTGGTGCGGTTGCGACACACGCCGCCCGCAATCCACTTGCGCAAAAGGGTCAGACCTGGGTTTAAACACACAACGCCATAACTAGCGGCAGTGCCCTGACGGCAACGGCTTCACCGGTGCCCCGAGGACCCCGAGGCCTTCCGTGGCCCCTCAGCTCACAATGAACAAAGACCTGGCAGCCATCCCTGGTGGCAGATTAGTGCATTCAAGCCCACCGGTCACTGGGGCTCCAGAATGCATTGCAGGAAGAGTGTCTGTGGTTGTGTAAGCATGCAGGTTTTCGCCAGGGGAAAAAATGCAGGTAAAGTGAAAGCGTGCTGTGGATGACATGGTGTTCCCGCTGAAAGAACGAAGGCTTGAAAGGACACGAAAAGAAACACAGAAAGATGTGTGGCGTTTCCAGATTAACCCCGATTAACCACAATCCCCCAGGCCAAATAACGTGGTTTAGGGCGGGACTACAGGTAATCTGTGAATTTCTGTGCACGTAGTGAAGTCCAGGTACCACGGTATTGGCGCTGGACCGAGTTGCAAAACTGCCGAATTGGTAAACTCCATTTGTAAAGGCATCCGTGTGCAATCGTCAGTGAACATTATCTGAAAAAGCAAACCTGCAAACAAAAATTTCCCCCTCGTCCCCTTCCTGTGTTGCTTTGCCGAAGTCGTGTCGTGCGCGGGGCTCTCTTTATAGGAGAGTCGCGCAGTTGACAGCGCAACTCTCCTATAAACCGCATTCAGTTTTAACGGCGACGCCGTGGAATAACGACATTTAAATAATTTCTGCACACATACTTGAACAGGTCCAGCCGATCACTGAGACGTTAAAAGTGACCGTGTTAAACGCTGTGCGTGGAGCGGCGTGCGGCCACTTACTGATAGCTGTCACCGTGGTGACGGCGCCGTATGTCGCGATCCTGCTCGACTTGACCTCCTCCCACATGGCGGCGGACAAGTCGGCCCCGTGTGAAGGAGCTCCCCGGGACAGCAGGCGGCACCGTCCCCTTGCTGCTGTCAGCAGGTCCCGGCGCTGTGAGAACCTGGATGATCTTCCTCCTGCGGATTAGAAGCAGATTAGTGCGCGGGGGGTATGGACTCCCTCCCTGCCTCCCTCCTTCCTCCACCACTCCTCCTTTACTCCATCTATCCTCCATTGCGCTTACATTACTCCCCCATTAGTCCACCTTTACGCCTCCCTCCTTCCTCCACCACTCCTCCTTTACTCCATCTATCCTCCATTGCGCTTACATTACTCCCCCATTAGTCCACCTTTACACCTCCATCACTCGTGCGTCTCTCCTCCGTCAGTACTCCAGCACTCGGCACTCTGGGTGCCTTTACGTTAAGGGTTTAGACTCCCATCTTCAGAAACACTTTAAGTGAGCACATCTGCAGGATTCTCCTTTTTTTCTTCAGTTTTTCCTGAATGCCAAAGAGCACCGTTCACAAAATAGATGATTTGTTTCATATAAAATCCCCTCTGAACTTTTGTCTCTAATCCAATATTTTTTCTGTCCTCTAATTCTTTCATATTTCATGAGGATTTTGAAATTTTAATTCTCACAAACTTGTCTGAAATCTAATTTAACCCGGGGTCCATGGGACCCTTGAGGTCACTTGATGGGCTTCCTTGAAAATAACACTAACTACATGTAACTTAAAAACACAATAAATATATTACTATGTTATTACAGCATATGACCCAATTCTCTGTGAAGGTAATCACATTTCAATTTAATAAAATTATTATTTTCTTTGAATTTAACTATGGGCATTTTTTTGGGAGGAGTCATTCGTTTTCATTAGATTTTTGAAGGTGTCGGTGGCTTAGAAATGGTTAAGAACATCTGCAGGGTGCACTTTATCTACATGATATTCCTCCCTCCATTTCACAGAGAATAATGACACTATAATAACAGCATTGGTAATCCACAGCAAAAGCAGAGTGTTTGAGATGTAGAGGAGGAGTAGCTTCCATTAGACTTGCAATTTTCAAGCAGCATTTTATACCCTACATAAAGCTGCAGCAGTGTGTTTTAACTTCAAATCCCCACATTGTCTGTTCTCCAGATGCATTCATGCTTCCCACGCCTTGTCACACAATTCTATACAAACACGATTAAATAAGTACAACTTGGTAAAGCGCAAAGCATGTGAGTCACTGCTCTTTCAGCGGTGAAATTAATTCCGCAAAACAACCCCGAGCAAATGAAGAACTCGTCCTGTAATTCGAAGACTACCCTTCAGCAGAACTATCTGAAGGAAACTGATTTTTCTAAAGACAGTTTGTGATGCGAAGGATTTGCTTGTGCTGTCCAAATTATCAAGCTTCCATTTCGCTTTAAATTCTATTTCATTTTATGTGCAGGACATCTGTGCAATGTTTAAATAAATGGAATTGAGCTGAATCTCAAATCCATTTTTAATTTAACAAACAATGGACACACGTGTTTAAAATTAATATTAAGGTAGCAGATGGAAAACTGAAATTTGTTTTAGTATCACAGACAAAATCTTCTCACTGTTGGAAAGAAATCAGTTGGTTCTGTAGGTATTCAACGGTACGCTGTTCCTCGCTCAGGATTTCATCTGGTTTCAATGGTCTTAGCTCTGTGGCTCATGGCTTTGAAGGCCTGATAGTCTGCAGTGGTTGGTTGGACTGTTTGTGGCTTTTGACTGAAATAAGTGCCTGTTGTGTGGCACATGCTGTTCCCCAACTGTATGTAGTTAAACATATGATTTTACGTGGAATTTCTCCCTCCATGGCAGATTTATGCTATGACATCACAAAACACACATTTTTAATAAAATGTCTGCCTTTTCCCATCACTTAATGGAAACCATTAGTCCAATTTGCTTTTGTAGTATGCAACTGAAAATTGCTTGTTCATAAAGGAATGATAACTTTTAAGGCAAAAGACAAATAAGTGAATAATTTATTTTAACGAGATACTGTTTTTCCAAAACGTTTTTTTTAAAAAAAAGGCCGTGCACGTGTTTTTAATGTATTAAAAACACGCAGTTCGCAGTTCGTCAAAAAAAAAAAACAAAATGGAGGTAGTGGGGAGAGAGACTGCGCTGATGACTTGGATGACGCTTTTGCTTGCGCTGTGACACCTCCAAAGGCTGAAAACAAAAGAAAATGTCAATAAAAACTTATATGATTGTAGAAGAAAAGAGTGTTCTTATACCTAGTTACTAGATATTAATCGTTAACGTTGAAGAAAGCAAGGCATTTTCTTTGACGTCACGGTGACCACGCCCCTTTTCGCAGGTCCTTGCCAATCGGCATGCTAGTTTTAAAAGAGGAAGTGACGCGACGAGGGCGCGCACCATTAAGATCAAGAGCGAAGGAAAAACGTCTCCGCCTTAGTGCAGTACTTTCTTACTTGTTTAGTTAGTAGTTAACCTGAGATCTGATTTTTTCGTTAATTACAGCTGCTTTAAGTAATAATTTTGCAGAAAAACTTAAAAAGGTAAGTGTCATGTATGACTTCGCGCTGGTGCGTCGTGGGGCGGGTTGCGAGTCTTTTTTTTTCTACAACTGGGGAAGCTAACATGTGAAGCCAAAGATGAACTAGTTGAACCAGCTGCTCGAGCGCTCTTCATAATGTGCACGCGTGCACGAAGTTCAGCCGCGCAAAGATTATTGGAGTGTTAATGGGGAACTTAAGTTCAAACTTGTAAAACTGACATGATGCCTGACTTTCCAGAGGTTATTCTGTACTAGTGGCATTGGTGCAAACGGCGCGTAGGCTTAGCGGAATGTTTTTGTATTACGGGAACGAATGGGACATCACGTGATCTACGTCTCCCTGCGTCGTTGCGTCATTACGTTCTCACGTGTGCGCTTAAATTTACTGTTGTGGAGTTGCGTAATTCGTGTTGAAATATAGCAGATTTTAGAACCTTGTGAATTCTTCAAACATTAAGTGATTAAACATGAATGCATACATGGTTGGATTAATATACGTTTGTTTAATATAGCCGTCAGTTAGTCTGACGTTTTATGGTTTTTAAGTTGTAAAAAGTAATTAGTTTCTTGACCATATTATCATTATTATTATTATTATTATTATCATTTGCCCAAATATTATTATAATTTACATGTCTTTGTATAAAGGACCAACAATGTTAGAGGTTAAAAGCATTTTTTGACCACATAACTGCAGTGTGTATGTTTTGCAATTGTTTAAGCTATAGTGATGGGATGTCCCACAAAGTTCATATGCTGAATCAGTTTTATTTGTTTTTTTTTTTTTTTTGCCTTACATGCTATGCTAGTTCCCTCCAATCCCCATATAAAATGTTTTTTTTTTGCCAGTTACTAGTCTTTTTTTGTTAACATTATTATAAATAATAAAAATGAGTTATAAATGGAACCATAACTGGAGTAAATCGAGGTGTTTAGGGGGTGTTCTCATTGCAAATACAGGATGTTTCAAAGGATTGAATAAAGTCATAAATGTATTGCTCTAATGTGAAAATGTAGTCTAAACACCAAGATTTGGAAAAAAGAGTAACTACAATTTGGTGGATATTAAAAATTCATATGATACTTTATTGATTAATAAACTTATCCAAGTGTTCAATTTTTTTCAATCATGCTCTATAAATATGTTCCTGGTTGAACCTAAATTTTTGTTAAACGCGTTCAAAAGAAAAAAGTGTACAACATATTTAATTGCATGCACTAAGGAAGAAGTCATAGGGGATTTAAGTTTTTTTTTAAAAAAAAAGTTTGCCTATAAATTAAATGTAATTTAATTTCTTTCTCTCCTCACTGCGTTGGATTCACTCTTAACTAAGTTAACATGTTAATAGTCTGCAGATCCCAGCAGGATGGCTGACTCAGGCTTGTTGATGGAGTGTGAGGAAGAGGACCTGGAGCCGTGGCAGAAAGTCAATGATGATGTGGAGGAAGAAGAAATAGGTGTCGAAGTGAACAAGCTGAATTCAGGTGAGCATTTAGTTGATGCTACAGTTCTTTGCCTTTTTAAATTTTTGCAGCACCGAGTCCCCAGCTCTTTTCTGGATGCTTTTGAGGTGCTGATCTTCTGCGTTCACCTTGGGTTCTGATGTCCAAAGGGTGCTAATCTAAACCTGTTCCCTAGGAGTCATTCCCCCTGCCGAGGCCTCTGTGGCTGTGCCCACTTATGTACTGCCACCCTCTACTGATAGCAAAAACATTATGGTGACTGTACTCCCTGGAGGCACAGGTGAGTGAAATTTTATTCTGACCAGTCATTTAGCTGCCCTTTTGAAAACAGTAACATTTTTGTCCATTTCCATTTTGTGACTCTACTTCTTCTGTGTAGAGTGTATTAAAAATGTACTCATTAGACTGGTGTATTTTCTGCTATACCAATTAAATACCTTCAAGGTTATTATAGAAATTCCTTAAATTTTAAAACCAGTTTACAGTGTTATCAATGACTACTAGTTTGCTAGTTAAACAGGTTACAGCTGTCAAAAAATATATATACACTATATAAATAAAAATTTATTTAGTTCTTATAAATACAGATTTTTGGAAGTGTCTCTGACTTAATTGCATTCAAATTGAAGATAATGTCAGCTGTTCCGTCCCACATTGCAAAAAAATCTTCTGAAATCCAGCCCTTTTTTTGGTTCTACAGCTTCCATGATTCCGTCACCCTCATTGTCCCTACCTTCTGTGGCCTCGTCTCTGGTGCCGCCAATGGTGTCTGCAGGAGTTACGAAACTGAGTGCAGGACAGCCGCTGATCCTGGCACACACTCCTTCTCTGGTGGGCCAGGCAACCATCTCCCAGCTACTGCAGACCCTGCCAGTTACATCCAACCCCACAGTGGTCACCACTAGCACACCTTGTCAGCCCTACATGGTGGCTGTGCAGGTATTTCTACTGGTGACTCATGTAGCCAGGTTCAGCTCAGATCAGCAGTGGGTCTCATGTCCACACCACTAGTTACTGGAGTTGAGTCTATGTACAGTTTGCAGATCTGTGCTTTTATGTATTTCACATAAATGTCTTTAGTAAAATGTCTTGGATGTAAGGGTGGGGCCTCTCTTGCTGTCTTATGCAAACTGCATATACCTGTATGTGGCAGTTAAGTTTGTTGCTCATACATGGCTGAAATTCAGGGGTCTGCCTCCCCTCTTCTAAACTTCTCCTAAAAAGTTCCTTTGCTCATTGCTCCTCCTAGGATGCCATACCTGCTTCGATACCTATAAGGCCACCTTGCCTGGACTTGCAGAATGTGGTAGGTGTGCTGGGTCTTGACTGAGCTACTCTTTATTTATTTTTTTATTTTTATTTTTTTGCTCTGTTTTATGAAACGCTTCCTTTGTTATCCTGACTCATGTATGGGAGTGCAGGGTATGATTGAGTTGGCACATCTTAAACTGGAGGCAGGGCTGGGTTTACATCCCAAACTCAGCAGTGAACTCTTCAGTCGTATGTGCTCTCTCAGAGTAGTCTCTCAGGTGGATGTCTTCTGTGCCGTAGGGTGTTAAAGTCAAGCCTGCACAGAACCAGCTGGGGATCCTACTAAACGGTCAACCTGTAACCCTGGTTCCCGGTAACAGTTAAACTACGTTTTTAATACAGCTTGTTTCTTAGGTTGTCAATTGTTGCCTGGAATTCATGTATTGTTGCTGCATATATTTTAATCACATGATTCTGTGTTATCAGAATTGCTTATGGTAAAAAAAAAAAAAACAACTAGAAATGTACAAATTAAGAATGTTTATGTATTTGATTTTTCCAAAAAAAAAAAAAAAATACAGCACTGGATTCCCTGGCAGTAAAACATCTGCATCTAATCTAATATTGGCATCATAAACAAATAAGAGCAGTAAAAGAACATTAACAATAATACTTTGATGCATGTAGTATTTATTTTGTCCAGCATTCATTACGCTTCCTGCTTGTTTGATATTTAAGATACATTTGCAGTCAGACATGTTTTTGAATTGTAAAACAGTTTAATTAACGAAGATGCAATAAAGCTCTCGTGGCTGTATTGGGTATTAAACCCTAAAAGAGAGCGTTACCTGATCCATGGTTTGATTGGACAGTGTGAAATGAAAGAAAAGAACATTTTTTTTGAGTTACCTGAGGTGGCAATGGCTTCTTATTAAATGGGTGCTGTCTCATTTGTATTTCTCCCAAACCTGCCCCTTGTGTCCTTCCTGCCCTGCTTTTTGCACACAGCAACCCCAGGCACCCAGATCATCAGGCCGTTCCCCAGTCTGGGTCAAGTTCAGGCCCAGCCCACTACCAACACTATTAAACCAGTGCCAATTGCTGCAAGCGTCAAGATCCACAGTTCCTCTCCCCTAAGACAGCCAACCACCATTGCCATGAAGACAGGGCAAGGAACCTCATCTGCACTCTCTCAGATTGCACCAAAGTCCAAAATCGGTGAGATCAATCGGTCATAGCCACCTCAGTCCATGGATGGGTCTATATACACATCTTCTCCCTTGGTATCTTATGGGGCAGCAGGTTGTTTAGTTGTTAGTGATATTGCCTTTTAAAACAAAGAACCTAGGATTCAGTTTCTCCTCGTGCTATAGTACCCTGGAACAAGATACTTATCCTTACCTGATATAGTAAAATTATGCTGAACTACAGTATAAATGAATACATTATTTTAAGTAGCTTAACATAGAAGCATCCCGTTGAAAGTGATGTTAGAGAAAGCCATCTAAACAAGTAATCTTTAACTGGCTGTGGTTTAAAATTGCTGACATTTAGTTATTGGTCAGCCTGATGGGATTCAGTTGGAATCAAGTAGATGTCAGGGTTTGAACTAGGCAAGCCTTCACGCAATGTGGTATCCTCCTTCTGTGAACTGCAACATGGGATGCAGTTTGTCTTCCACCATTTTTGCACTTTCAACACTGTCTCATTTTTTAATACAGATATCAACAAGGGCAACCTGATCATGGTAGCAAAGGACAACTCCACTCCACAGAAACTGGTAAACCTGTTAAGCTACCAGCCAGCAATGGTCCAGCCACAAGTCCAGAAGGCAGTCAGAACAGACAGCATGGCAATGGCCAGTGGTAGCAAAGGTCAGTGCACCGTTCTAAGTACTCATGGTTAAGATTCAAACACTGAGTTGTGTGCAGTAGGGCAGTGACCCTGGTCATCCAAGTAATTGGGGGAAATAAGTCCCCCCCCCCTTTCCTTCCCCTATGCAACATAAATATGAATCCCTATTTGTTCCAAAATGCCTATCCTTGTTATTTTTGTCCTACTAGTTTGACTATTTCATTCCTGCCAAGATAATTTTGTTAATGTCATAGCTGACAGGTATTAAATATTACCGAGATCTGAAGGTCTCTTGAATAACTTTCATTAGTGGTTACAACTGTCACATTCCACTCAAAGGACCCTGATTTCAATGCCTGCTTCCACTGCAGTGCCTTTTTAACAAAAGTTACCCTGTTGTATAGGTATATACATCATGAGCAACTTCGTGTGACTAAAATTTTACTTTAACATTAAAATTTTTTTGGAGAAAAGCATCAGGAAAAAATATTAATAACAAACAAACTGCACAGTACTGTAAATATATTTTCAAATCCAAGTTGGTTCATTTTATGCTGAGTATGCAGATTGCTATCTAATTGGGAATGGAAGAAAGCTTAAAGGGAAAAAAAACTGCTTAATGCATGCCTTTCAGTGATAGATTTCACCTTTTAATAACCACTTGTCAAAGGCTGTCTCTTTACCAACTAAATATAACCCCTTTTTTCTGATCCTCGTTGACAGCATAGTTGTGATTGTTTCCTATCCACTCTGAGTCCAAGTGAGTTTTTAACTTGTTTGTAGTTGGATAGAAACTAACTCTGAGGTAAACCGTGATTTCTAGGTCTTGCAGTTGGTTGTGTCTAGTGATGGTCTGCATTTTCTTTTTCACAGTATGTTCCTGTAGAAAAGTGTGTGTATTCTAAATGTTTTGTATGTAAAACTTTTCTAAGATAAAAGCTATAAGCAGAAGTATCATTTCTAAAAGTGAAAATGTCTGCTAAGAAAGTGGAATAGCTTGTGTAAAAATCCTTGGTGTACTGTTGTATAGCTGTTTGAGAGTTGTAATGATATTTGGGAAAACTGGTGGGAGATTTTATAATGGACTGGGAACACACTTTTCCCATTGAAAATAATGAAATATGAGCTCCTGTTATCCAAAGACTAACGGATGTGATTTGGATAATAAGGAATAGCTGCTTACTACTTACTGCTTAACTCTTAAAATTAATTTTAGCAAATATCATTGCACTAACCAAAGCTGTAAAATACTAGTACATGCTTTTTGCAACTTAGTTTAAAGACTAAAACTGGACTGTAATTGAATGCACTGTGTCCTGCCTTAGTGAGAAATGATCTTACCCAGCATGGCTCTGTTCTGCAGCTGGTCCAGTCATCGTCAGACCACATAGAAAAAAATGCTCACGTTGTGGGGCCCAGTTCAGGATGGTCGAAGCCCTCAGGGGACAGATCTGTGTGAGTGTTTGTTCCCCTCTACTATCTGACCTTTAGTCGTCTGTTGCTGAGCTACAGAACTGGCTTCTTACATAGAAATGATTCAAACAGCACTGATATTTTGATTGTGAGCTGTATAAAAAAAAAAAAAAAAAACAGTCACATCAATTCACTGTGATCTGTGAGATTGGGCAGTTATACATATTCAGTGTTAACCTTAACTTTGATATACTGCACAACATCAGACTTGACAGTCATATCAATAAACCAGTAGACAGTTGCAGCTTGGATCCACAGTTTATTTTGTATTTGGGTAATTTAAACTGTGTAATGACTTAAATGTAAAATATGCTGTGCCCACCTCTAGCTGCTTGGTGTATCCTCTCACAAGGGGTCCAAAATCTAAATCCCATCCTCTCTTGGTTTTAGCCTCAATGTTGTGGAATGAGGTCCTTTTGTCCCTCACAGCTGTTGAATCCCTCCCAACATTCAGGTCTTAGAACCCATCTGTTTCAGATGGATTTCTTCTGACAGTCACATAAATGAGTCCAGCACCATCTGCTGTGATTATGTACGTATTAGCTATTTGAATGTGACATCTATAGGCAGCCACTTGTGTAACGTGAACCAGCAACAGGATGGTATTGCCTAAGCTGTGCTGTCATAGCTGTGTGCCTGTAGCTAAAATTCATCTGCAGTTGTTGGACTTTTGTTCACTCTGCATATCACTTTGCTAGATAAATACAACTATATTATGTAATGCTGTAGTTTTTTGCATGAAATTCAAGGAGTTTTGCTGAAAAGCTACATTTTTATACGGACGGATATATTTCTTCACCAAGACCATTAATAGCAAGGAATTAATTTCAGGTTCTCATCCCTCTCATTCACACAGTTGTGTTCGCCAGAGCTGAGAAAGAGCTTGCAGGCCATGGAGAGCACCAGAAATACGGTTAAAAGCCCCCCAGAATCTGTAGCATCCCCAAGTCCACAGGTCAAGAGTCCCTTTTTTAAAACCCCCTTGAGTGCGAACTCCAGTATGCAGTCGCCCCAAGCCAAGGAGGAGGGCTTCAGCAGTGTTCAAGAGTGCCAAGGCAAACTCATCATGCTAGTGGATGACTTCTATTATGGCTCTGACCCTGGCCAACCCAACGAGGCAGGCACGACTCTCCCCTTATTGCCTGTGCATCTGAAATGCATCATCTGTGAAAAGAAGCTCAAGAACAACATCAGGTGTGGGTCGAAAAGTCTGGGTCCATGTTTCTGGTCGTCTGGGTCATTGCAGTGGCCCAGCCGAATTCACCTCAGCCAGTGGACGTTTAAATGAATCTCCTATTATAAAAGTAGCTGTAGTAATGACGTTTGTTATCTCCAATGATATGTCTTCATTACTCCACCTCACCCCAGGTTGATTAACCACCTGAAGTGCCACATGGAACCAGAGCAGCAGAGCGGTGAAATGGACACCCACACTGTTTGCCAGCACTGCTACCGTCACTTTCCCACACCTTTCCTCCTGCAGTGCCACCTGGAGAATGTGCACAGCCAGTACGAGTCTACCAGTACGCAGACCCAACCCGTCCATCGTACACTCTTGGTTCAAAACTACCTTGCCTTCTGCTCTTTCCAACACCATATAAGTAGATTTATTAGCGTTGGCTCTCATGAACATTTATATGTAAGAATTGCTGTATGCTTAAAACAGAGCTTCTTCTTATTCTATGATATAAACCTTAAGAGTAATAGCAGGTAAATGTTTACTTGGTTGGAAACATCTGTAACTCACGGAGACCTGTCAACACCAGTACCAATTAAACAAGTAATCTGAAGTAAAAGTCTTGTGATATACTTAAGTGACTGATTTCTGAAATTTAAATTCCTGCTTTAAAAAAAAAATCTTTTCCATGTTAGGAATGGGCTTGGTGATTAGTGGATGACATCACAAGACAGATGTACATGTAGTTTAAGGTGTCGGTCTTCAAGAACATGGTTTGGTGGCAGCATTCAAACTACTGTGGGTCATCTAAATGACTAGTAGTTAGGTCTGTCTGAAGCTTGGTTAGCATTGCCAGAACATGGTTACTGTTGCACGTCAATGTGGTGTGGAAAGAAAGGATGCATTTGGCTGTAAGTATTTATTTTTGATACCCTTGTTGCAGCTAAGTGCAAGATATGTGAGTGGGCATTTGAAAGCGAACCCATATTCCTGCAGCACATGAAGAACAGCCACAGGCCGGGTGAGATGCCCTATGTGTGTCAGGTACATCCATTCAAGCTCTTTGCTGTGCAAGCATCTATAACGGAAGTGTCAGAACACTTTTGCAAGTGGCGCATTGGACTGACCAAATATGTTGTTGCTCCCTGTATAGGTGTGTGAGTACCGCTCCTCCTTCTACTCTGATGTCTACGACCACTTCTGCAATGTCCACCAGGATACGGGTTATTTGCTGTGCCCTTACTGCCTCAGGGTCTTTAAAACCACCACTTACTTTCAACACCATTTCTTCCGCCACCGTGTAAGTGCCTCCCCTTGATATCCCCTTGTCTGTCATGCCGAGAAGCCTGGTTAGCAGTCAACTTAGAGTCGGACATTAGGTCTGCGCTGCTGGTAATTTCCAGTCGCTGGATGCATGGGAAAAGTTGTAGCAAAACCTCAACAAAACCAAACTTAAACCTGAAGTTAAATTTTTGGCTCTTGGTTTCACAAGGCAGATCATTAATAGTTCCTGCGGAAGTGTGTACTTTGTAGCTGTACATGCTATGCTGAATACAGCTTTGACTCCTCTTCCTGTATAGAAGAAGACGCTCTACCATTGTGACAAGTGCCGACTGCAGTTCATCTCCACCAAGGAAAGACTAGAGCACAAGAGTCTCCACCACAAGACGTTCCGCAAGCCCAGGCAGCTAGAGGGACTGAAACCTGGGACCAAGGTGGGCTTTGCTGCAATTCAGATATGACGTCTTGTATGCTGGTTGTACTGCTTTCTAGCAGACAAGGCCATAATTCTTACAGCAGGGAGATTGTGGCATAAATGTTTTCATCCAAAGCCATCTTCAGGGGTTTAGTGGAACTTTACTAAACTACGGAGTAATTCTACTGAGCTACATAGAATGTTTACCTTTTTAATTTTGAGTGAGGGTATTTTTTCTGTAGCTTGCCATTCTGATTAGAATGGTGTTCTGTCCAGGGCGCACCCTGCCTCATATGCTACCAGGATAGGCTCTGAACCAACCTGACCCTGCACTGCACAAGCAGTTATGATAGTAGATGGATGGATACCCCTTCCAGTAATGTGGACTGAAGTTGTCTGTCTTCTCAGGTGACCATCCGTGCGTATGCAGTGCATGGAAGAGAGACACCCGGGCCAAGCGTTTCAGCTGTTCCAACCCCTCTGTTCAAGGCAGAAAGGGTCCTCAACACTCCAACAAACCAAAAATATGGCAAACAAACCATCACAAACAGGAGTGCCAACAGTATGGTGGAGCTCATGGTCAAATTCCAGGAGCAAAGGTATGTTGATGTGCCATCAGTTGAGTGATTAGGTTCCGAAGTGGATTCAGCAGTTTTTAACCTGGGGAAAAAGTCCTTTAAAGTGACCACTATGTGACATCTCAGCAGTTACAGAAGATTCCTGTTATGTGGAATTAGTTTTCACCTAACAAATGACATGCACCATGGGCCAGGTATCACTAATGTTTTGACTCTGATGCTAAGCATAGTATAGTTAATTAAAAAAATTTTAAGTGACCTCAACCGTGACAATGAATCTAGGAGGTGGCTCATGCATTAAGACAGCAAGCTAATACTTGTTCACTGATGCAGTTTTTTCTTTCAAAAATATTTATATCAAACACATAGTGCTAACAAAAGAACTCAACACTATAAAGGGAATCCCACTACCTACCTATCAAAGATGAGGAGTGCCTTGTTTGTAAAACAATGTGCTGTACAGATTGAGGACGTATATGAATCATTAGAAGTATGTTCATTTGGATGTTGTCAGTCAGCAGCAGGAGCACGTTTGTCACTTCTGTTCAACCCACACTATCAGGCGGACACAGGACAGACAGATCTGCCTGGAGTGCAAGTTCGACATCTCCAGCTTCCCCAGCCACTACCCCACATACGTGACCTGCTCACGCTGCCACTACAGGACCTGTTGCTCACGTGCCTATGCCAATCACATGATCAGGTGAGTGATGGGTTGCGGTACGTGGATGTCCCATGACGATAAGCTGGTTGTGTTTGGTGTTATTTGTGAGAATTGTGTGTGTGTGTGTGTGTGTGTGTGTGTGTGTGTGTGTGTGTGTGTGTGTTGCTGTATGATTGATCCTCATTGAACAGTAATTGCTACTTGTCTGTTTTGTGTACTGATTACTGTATAATTTAATTTTTTATTTTTTGTAGCAATCATGTACCTCGCAAGACCACCACCAAGTACCTGGCATTATACAAGGAAGACACAAGGTGAAGAAAACACTTGGTCTGTCCTTGTTATGCTGCCTAAAGGTGTGTGTTTTACTGTGCCTTGTTTTCTCTGTAATGAAGCACCTTCTCCCTACTCAGGTTGGCAGATTTAATCTGCGCACACTGTGGCTTCACCACCCAGGTGGGTGACCTCATGGCCAAGCACCTGGTCACCACTCCTGGCCACTCCTACAGCCTCTGTAGCCTCCTAGGTGAGTTGTGTCAGATCTCAGAACCCTCCAGACCATAAAAGCTTCACTTTCATCTGTACTAAGTGAGGAATGGTGAGAACTTATTTCATCCTTTCTGATGAGGTGGTTGTGTGGAAAGGTATTTTTTTTTTATTTTTTTGTTGTTGTTTTTTTTTTTTTTTTTTTTTTTTTTTTTTTTTGTTTTTTGGGTTCTTCATGTATTTTTTTTGTTTTTGTTTTTTTTGTTTGTTTGTTTTTTCTTTTTCCTTTTTCCCAGATTCTGCAGGTGATGAAGATTTACCGAGGTATTGTAGCTACTAAACTCGGCCACTTGTTTCAGGAAGGACTTGGTGACATTTACTATAGCTTTGTGACAAACACTGTTTGTATTTTAACCACTTATATTTGTTTGTGTTCAGATTGCCACGAGTCACCAGTAACAGCAGTAGTCCGCAGTCTCTCGCTGGGAAGTCTACGCAAGTCACTGTAGATGTTTTACCCCAAAAGGCTCCATCACAACCTATCACCCACCCCAGTAAGAAATGTGTGTCCTCCACTCAACTGCAGCAAAGATCCATCACCATTTCAGCTCAAGACTCAGTGTTGCTGCCTGTGGAAGAACCAGCTGGGGAAATGGCCGTGATAGAGAATGTGTCCTCAGATGACGACTGTCATGAGGAGCAGGAGACTAGTGACAAGCTCTTACCCTCAGTGGCCAGTGTGTTGGGTGAAGCAAAAGAGCAGGGGTCACATAAGGTGGGGGAAGGAAAGGTGCTGACAATGCGGCAGATGAGGATTATGTTGTTGGCTCTCTGTGCCGGTATCTCCCAGGCGGCAGACCACTTTAGGATGAAACCGGAGCTCATCATGACCTGGCTAGTGACAAAGAAGAACAAGATGGCCAAGTCAGACGGGAGCACATTCAGCTCTGGGGCAGAGGCCCAGCTGATGGAGTGGGTGCTGACTTGTCGTGAGCAGCAGCTGCCCATTACTGAGCAGTACCTGTTCCTGAAGGCCGCAGAGATCCACAGGAAGTGCAAAGAGGACTTTGGCTCATCTTGCAGAAGGTTGGTGGAGTTCCTTCTGAAGTATGACCTGGGCGTGAATTGCACACGTACTGTGGAGCGCTGCCTGTTCCGAAACATTGAGTGGAAACGCCGCTCCTACATCAAATCCGTCCACAGGATAGTAAAGTTCCGGAAGTTGTCCCGGTCGAGCATCGGCTGCATGGATGAGCTATCCATCTTCGTGAAGCCCAACCTGCTGGCACAGTCTGCATGCCCCAACAAAGAGGCTACCTTTCAGCTGGTCGGCACAGGGACGCCATTGTTCGACATTGTCTTGGCAATGCTAGCAAATGGCTCGCTGCTCCCAGCCATGGTGTTTTTTGGAGGCAAGATCCCGCCGCAACTACGTGATCAGCTGCCCCAGTCAGTCTTGGTGGAGTCCAAGGGTCATGGCTTCTCCAACGATTTGATGCTGCAGCTTTGGTTAAGTGGCGTGTGGCAGAAGCACATAGATAACTCTGGGGGGGTTAGAGGGATGTTGATAGTGGACTCGTACCGGGGACACAGGGATGGTGATTTTGTGACCTTTCTGGAGCAAGTCAACACACTTCCGGCCATTGTGCCGCAAGGCTGCGCCGGACACTTGCATCCACTGGAGATGTGCGTTGGGCCTGTTGTGCGGGATTTCCTGCAGGAGCGCTGGAGGCAGCTGGTGGTGCAAGGAGGGGCAGCAGGCCCCAATTCTACAGACCTGCTGTGGCACCTGGTCACCTGGCTGGCTGAGGCCATGGCTTGCCTGAGTGAAATGCCCATGGTTGTGCAGAACTCCTTTCAGTTAGCTGCTGTGTTCCCCAAAGCAGACATCAAAGGGTACTTTGGGCAGGTGCAGGAACAGATGATCTGCATACTTCATGAGGCTCTAAAGAGCCCCAAGTCAGCACAGCAGGGCTGGAGCAGCTCTGAGCAGATGGAGGCCAAGACTCAACAATCCAACAAGGAGCCATTGGTCACACACAAACATGGACTCAAGACTCCCGAACACCTGGTCAGCCCTGCACAAAGGGATGTAGTACTGCAGCAGGTCTTCGAGAAGGACAGCGATGCAGAATCCTTTCTGGGCTTTGAGGACTCAGAACTGACCATCACATGAGCTTCCCAGCAGGGTCGTGTGCCAGGACATTAACCATAGGAACTCGCGTTCATCTTGTATTCTTGCTGTACAAAGGGTCTTATCTATGGCGACATGGAGAAGCAGTAAGGAATCGGTAGGTGCTGACTGATTGAGGAATGCTGGGGAAACTGTCCGCAAAGGCCTTGCGTTTAAACCCTGCTCTTCTGTCAGGTTTTGGTGTTTATCCGCTTTACGGCTCCGATGTAGTGGCTGCGTGCTGGAAATGGCATTTTGTTAATAAAAAAAAATTTAAAAATGACCTTGAGTATAAAACTGTTTTCAGTTCCTTCAGCAGGACAACTGTGTACAATACAATCCCAAGTAGACCCCTCTAACATCCCTTTTCACCCTAATGAACCCCCCCCCCCCAATTTTAACAATTAATACGCTGCTGTCCAATGATGACAAGCTGTGGGGTTTTTGTCAACGCTTTATTTTCCTTTTACAAAAGACTAAATAGTGGATACAGAGTGCCGTGGAAAACAAGTGAACAGCAAGACCGAAAGCTCCGTGGCTCCCAGGAGTCGTCACTCAAACCCACTGAAATGGAGAGTACAGAAGTTAGAGCTGCTGCTACACAGAGGTGATTTTTTCAGAGCCCAACATGCATCTAGAGACATATCACCTTAGGATTTGAGTTTTATTTGGGCCATGATGCAGACCAAGTATAGAATTGTTTCTGGTCAGTGTGTTACCAACAAACAAAAATAGTAAATTCTTTCACAGAAATCAGTGGAGTAAAGGTTTTCCCTTTAATCAAGGTGTGAACTTTACAATAGGGGGCACTTACCTGACCATGTGGGCAATATCCCAGTTTGTCTCTGATGACAAAGGCCCCTCGATCTCTACACCTGCTTCTGTAACCGTGGCAATCTCATGCTGAAACACAATGAGTGCATCGGACAGAAAATAAGCTGTGTCAAATTGTCACCAAACCCCAGGCACAGTATCCAGAGGTTCATAGTTCAACTTAACGCCTTACACGATCATTGTTATGGGGAATCAATATATTCCACTACAATCAAATATTTTAAGACTCAGCAATGAAAGGTGTGTAGAAACACACAAAATCAGTCCATGAGTATTTTAACATTTCCCAGCTAGCCTATCTTTGGACATGGAATAATGCCCTATGAACAAAGGAACTTGACACAGATGTGGGCACTAAGCCACAATGGCCCAGACTACCATTCTACTGGCAGGTCAAAAATGTGCTGTTATGTTTAGCTAGTTTACTATGGATAAAACATCTAAAGCAATTGTGCTTCTTGTGACAATGGATGGAAAATCACCAAATTAAAACAGGCTGATTTACCCTGTTGTACGAGCGGGCATCACGGTAGTACAGAACTTTGAGGCAGCGTTCAACAAGAGCCCGTGCTTCCTCCTTGGTGATCTCCACCTTGTTCTCTAGCACCTCCCTCATCAGGGGCTGCAAAGGACAAGATGAAATGCCCTTTCATTTCAACACAGCAACTTTTGAGTCATAAATGTAACAAAGTTGGATAAACAAGGAAAACAGATATGTGCAATACCTTTAAAATATCAACATTTCCAGACATTATGATAGTGAGGCAAAAAAAAAAAATCAGTAACCAGAGACTACTCACCTGAGCCAAGTAAGCGCCAAAACCTGTTGCCACACTCGGAGCCTCATAGGCCACACCCAGCTTGTCCACATAGCCAAGGAAACTGGGGCCAAACAACAGGAGTTGATAAGACATCTGGACAAATAACTGCAGCTCTTTTTCTCATATTCTACCATCTTAACATCACTGGCTCTATGGTTCTTGTCCATACCGGTGAATTACATACATTACATTTTGACTTAATCATTTCTTGTGGATCTGCAAAATTTGTTTCTCTCACCTTTCGCCATTGTAGAACCCACCAATTACCACTGTGTTCCACAGGGGGTTCATCTTGGTGCGCCGGTTGTACATGACTCTGGTTAGCCAGGAGTGGATAGCTTTGGGGCTGTAGCTGTGACCGTCTCCCAGTAGCTCCTCATCGATTCTGTACGAAAGAAAGCGAAAGCAGCAGCACTCAGATGTATCCTGATGGCACACCAGCTGAACATAACAGAAGCACATTATATAGCCACAAAAAGCCTTTTTGTTTTGTCAGTTGGTGGAACTTTATTAAAGGCCTCAATCACTTCATCGATGTCCCCTCAGTTTCTGAGGATGTGCAATAAACTTATGAAAGGTTGTTAGTCACAGCAGAAATGTGTGCACCTTGACAACAAAAATCAGAAACAAATTGATATGATGCACAGTGCCTTGAAAAAGCACTCAAATCACTTTGAAAGTCAACAAAATTGCCAGGGTTACAAAATTATACTTAGAAATGTTTTCAATCAGTGTTTTTTCCCCCAAATGTAAACTCATACGCTGTAATTAAATTGTCCCAAGCCAAAAAAAAGCTGTATGTAGGAATTTTAAAGAAAACAAAAAACTGAAATATTCTGCTTGCGTAACTATTCAAATCCCACACAGTACACATTATCAGCCAATAGGCAATTTACACTGAAATGACCAAAGTGTGTTGGTGTGTGAGACCGCACTTACACCATCTGCTCAATGATCTGTTTGAGGTACTGATAATCCGCATAGTCCCCAGAGGCCCCCAGGACGGTGCTGTCATTGACCTTCATGAGTCGAGAGATGTTGCGGAAGCGGGCAAGCGAACCGTAGGAGCCCAACATGTCAGCGGCGATCACCACACCACCCGTGAACTTGACGCCCAGCACAGATGTGCCTGTCACCATGGGATTGCTGAGGGATGAGAGAGAATATTTCTGCTGTGCTGCTAGTAATTCCACTTTTCACAGTCCACAAAACAGCACTGAAGGCAAACATACTTCTATTTTCAGGTGGAAAACCTGTTTCAGCTGAGTGTTTTAATGTTCTGAAAAATTCAACAATACAATAAACCTAACATTATGAAACACCCTGGAAAAAGAACATCTACAAAATTATGATTGTTATATTACAATACATAATATCTATAGGATTATTTTAATAATATCAGAAAATGTATTGATAATGTTAACAAAAATCTAAGTTTTTTTTTTTTTTTTTTTTTTACAGCCCTGTGTTCTTTTCGGGCTAGTTTACACGAGACGCTTCTATAGATATTTAGGTGGGCACATGGAAAAATATAACGTTTGAAATACTGTTATAATCTGATCTGAATTACTGCTATTCCAGACTCAACATTAGTTAATGAAATACAAAGTTAACCGGTTACTTGGTCACGTAAAACCACGCAGAGAATATTGAAATTGTGTTGTTTTTATACAATAATAAATTAGTCTGCATTAAACCTGGAACCTGGATATTTACGGTTAGACTGTATAAATTCACAATAAAATAGCTTTATAGGGCCATCCGGCCGCTTTTTCTAATTTCCACCATGATGATACAGCACGGATGCAAGAAAACGAAAGTGCAGCTAAACACCTATTTACATATGTTCTTCCGCAAATACATTAACACCAGGATTAAAAAAAACTCACAGTGTATGTCGAACAGGTCCACATCCTGGGACAATGGCACTGCTATTCCCTGGAAATGAATAAAACTGTCCAGGTTTTGGTCCACTCTCCCAGAAACTCAGCTTCATTCCGGTGGAATCCATTTTGAAAATTGGCGGAAGTGACGTTAAACACGCGTTCATGTGTCCGGAAGTTTCAGCGAGTTCCGATTTAAAAAAGGATTTTGGGAACTGGAGAATGCTATATATATATGCTATATATATATATATACACACACACACACACACCCACACCCACACCCACACACCTTCTCCCTTCTTCAGTAATATTTATAAATAAATACTTTGGTTTTGTGTTGTTAAAATGTTAGAATGTATTTTAAAAAGTTATAATGGATCCTTTATATACAACAAAGCAGTACTGTTTTGTAGTATATCTCATTTTGCTTCATGGCCTAATAGCCTAATTAACTTTTACGGTTTAATGTTCGATGTATCAACTATTCCTAGTCGTTTCGCCACTTCGATTTACACTTTTGTACAAAAATCGATTAGCCGCAGCATACGAACATTTTAAAAAAGCTAAGTCACGGTAGCCAATTACGCTTCGGTTGCTCGGTGCTCTGTGTGGATTATTCTTTTATCTTCGTTGCCGGGAAGATCAGAACAAAACAGCGAATCAGAATTAATTCTCGCAAGAAAATAAAGCCATGTAACCAATCGGATTTAAAGCAAACTCTGTATCCGAGTAAGACGACACCAGGAGGCCAATCGCAATTGACTCTTGTTCGGTAGTCAGGCAGACATGACACAGTTGTCCAATCATAAAAAGAAAACAGAAGGGGATTTTTGCTGTACCTTTGAGTAAGGTACTTTCTTATTTCTTTATTTAAAAAAAAAAATACTCAAAAGGTATTATCGATGTTTTTGTGTAACACGGGGTGCTGACCTTAAGCGTTTTCGCCAGAGCAGTTGTTGGGAGTGAAGTGCTTTTGGCAGGGAAACAGAGGGAGCGAGTCCATTAGCAAGGCTAGCTAGTCCGCGCGACCAAACAGAGGTGTCGGGCTCCGCGCGGTAGCTACATGTGTTTATTAGCTTGCGACTTAGTCTGTGCAGTTGCGCTGCGCCTTGCAGTTTGGTGAACTTCCGAGCGCTCGGTGAAGCAGCTCGGCCGCATGGCGGACGGCGGCCGGCGCTTTGTGTCCGCGAAAGCCCCGTCGAACATGCGTGGAGAGCGGGAAGCGTGGGACTGCGAGGCGCGTGACCGCCGCACACGGAACGCCAGGCTGCGTGTTGGCGGGGGGGAAAAGTTCGGCCCGCTCGCGCCAGTTTGCGGGGACGTCGCCCTGTAGAGAACAACAAGGTGCTTCTTTACGCGGTTCGGTTCGCACTGCACGCTGCCCCTCGCCTCTCCGTTCGGGGCTGAACTGTAAGTGGTGTGGATTGTGATGACAGTTGGTTAAGAACGAAGGTTGGGAAGCAGAAGAAAACATTCTGTACGTCGGCGCCTCGACGACTCCGCTTACGCGCCAGCCGTCTGCACGCCACAACTCGCGGCGGTTGGGTGTCAACGATCTAGCGTGTTTCTGTTATTTGTTTGTTTGTATGTGTTTTAACGCTCCGTATCACAAATCCTGACCTTGAGAACCTCGCCGGCGTTTACACACGGTTTTAACAGGAATAAACGCTCGAGTTTTTTTTTTTTTAAACAATTTAAGTCCACGTTACACGTTGTTGAAATGAGCCGAAAGGGGTGTTGCCGACACGCTGAGTGCATTTCCCAAACTAGTAGACACGATTAGCACGTTGTTGAAAGAAAATCCCGAAACTTTGCAATAACTAAACATTTAAATGGATTTAAGGTCTTTGGTTGAGCTTCTAAGTTGGTGCAACATAGAGCGAATGCTGCAAAAGTTACTCATTTATGCGCTCCCCCTCTACATTATTCAGTAAAAAATGTATTCAACTTAACTGTAACGTATTAACAACGATGACTTCTGAATTTCACTTTAAAGAGTGCACATTTGTTATTTCGTATTAGCAGTCCATGTTTCTCCAAGGTGACCTACAGCATTAACCTACAGTGATTTGTCATTCATACAGCAGGGTAATTCAGAGTAACTGCCAGGTATTAAACAGGAGGTGGGATTCGAACCTAAGTTCTCAGAATTTAAGGTAGCAACTGTAACCACTGCACCACCTACTGCCAGGAAGCGTAGCAGTTAGTGTGCAGTCGAACTGCGGAAATGTATGAATTGGTGGGTGCTGACCTCGGTGTAAAATAAAAGCACAGTGATATGATTGCTTTGTGAAACCTGTGCTGTGGATCACTGTTTGAGCGATGGTGTTATTTGCTTCCCAGGCCCAGCTTCCTGTGGAACCTGAATGAGGCTGGGTGCGGAAGCCATGGCGGAAGATGGCGTGCAATCGGGGGCCCCGAGGAGGGGCAGCCTGGGTGCCGAGGAGGGCGATTCAGAGCCCAGCATGCTGCTCCAGAAGCTCAAGAGCAACATCTCGTAAGGCTCCTCCTTCATATTGGGTTAACCAATAATTGAGAATATTTACACTCAATAATAATAAAGATTCAGCTTCAAGTTTCTGAGCATTGTTGATATCTGTGCTATTTATTCATATTTATATATGTGATCTTTTCACATCTGCAGGAAAAATGTACAAGTGAAGGTTGATTCGATCCTGGTAAGTTGCCAGCATTGCATCGTCTATGTGTGCGTATATATGTGTGTCACAAGTTTTCTCTGAGTTTAACTGTCAATGCCCATCAACAGCAAGATGTACAGCGTTTCTCTGACAACGACAAGTTGTACCTGTACCTGCAGCTGCCCTCTGGACCAGGTGTGGGGGAGAAGAGGTGAGCGTCACCTGGCCCCCATGTGTGTTATTGAAAGCTTTTAACTCAGAAATGAGACAACAAGTTAGCACAGCAAGTAGTGTTGGTGTCTCAAATCTCTTGGGCTGTGGGTTCGAAGTCAGCTTAGTCTGTCTGGGGTTTGCATGTTCCCCCTGTGTTCCGACAGTCCAAAGGCATTTCAGGTGGATTGGTGACTCTGAATTGTGTGTTTGCACAAATGAGTGTGTGTTCCACCCAGGCTATATTCTACTTTGTGAATTATGTCTCCAACGTAGGCTCTGGATTTCTTATTGATAACAGATGTCTCAGAAAGTTCATACAGCTGTGGCTGGACTTTTCACATCGCCTCTTTTTCACTGTCACCAAGCAGCAGCAGCAGCGATCCATCTTCTTTCAGCATGGCTGACCAGCTGCACACCTGCAACTGGATCCGCAGCCATTTGGAGGAGCACGCAGACACATGTTTGCCCAAGCAGGATGTTTATGAAACATACAAGTGAGTAGGGCACTGTTTTCAACTGCAACTTAACATTTGAGCTTCAAGACTTGTGAGCTTTTTGCTTCTGCATTCATCGGGCAGCCAAATGGTGTCTATAACTGACAACTCTCTCAGATACGTTTCAGGCACTGATTTTAGCAAATTGAGTCACTCTCCCTCTTAGGGGCTTCAATAGACTTTTGCCACATTTCAACAGGAGACACTGTGACAACCTACATTACCGGCCACTGAGCGCAGCCAACTTTGGCAAGATCATCCGTGACATCTTCCCCAACATCAAAGCACGGCGGCTTGGTGGGAGAGGCCAGTCCAAATATCCTTTTAGCTCTGCGACCTGCGTGTTACCCATTGTTTTCTGCTTTAACTTTGCAGTATATCTGTTGATCGCAGAAGTTCATAAGATGCTAAGGTGTAAGATCACAAGTGCCACAAGGGACCTTTTATTTGCTTGGTCCTTTGATTGTTTAATGCAGAGGTTATATTATTTTTACCCACATTTGGCCACAGTCTTCAAAAACTGACCCTATCAGAGCTGATCTCACCATTACAATAACAACCAAAAGTGGCCACAGTGCCTACCTTTGGAAGAATGGTCATAAAAGTAAATTTAAGTTTTATTTATATTTGTGCATATTGTGATTCAAAGATTTGTCCTTAATTCTGTTGCTGACACATACTGCTATAGTGGGATCCGCAGAAAGACCCTCATGAACATGCCCTTGCTGCCAAACTTGGACCTCAAGAATGACCCAGTAAGTTCACTGCTGGTGTCTGCAAGTTCAGTTAGAACCAGCCTGTATGTTAGCAAGCATATAGTCCATCCTAGATTTTCCAGAGTATGCATGGGGTGGTGTCCAGATATGTTAAAGTATGGAACACTAAAGAGTCGTTTAAGTGTATATAGTTTTTACTATGGTGCTGTAAAGTACTGCACTGTGTACTAAAGTAACACTTTTATACCCCAATGTAATGTGCAATGAACATGCAATGTGCATAATAAAATGTAATATAATCAGTGCTCTAACTGAAACGTACATACAGTACAGTGAATTATATGCTGAAAGTATTGAATAAGTGGCTAGTACAGCTGGATCTGGATGCTACTATAGGGGACTAGGGGGTGGTTGGAGATTGTTGGATGCTGACTGGCACTAAAGTTCACGTCTCCCTGTTCCGCAGTCGGAGCTGACAGAGCTGGTGCAGACATACAAGCAGGAGGTGACAGAGGCCGCATGCGAGCTGATCTGTGACTGGGCAGAGAAGATCCTGAAACGCTCCTTTGACACAGTGGTGGAGATTGCACGCTTCTTGGTTCAGGAGCATATAGTTAACCCGCGCTGCAGCCAGGCTGAACTGGTCACCTCCGCCACACTGGCTGGTTTGTACCCCTGCTTACCAACTGTCCAATACTGTACGAAGAAGGGAGGCGGGGTGGTAGTCTCGCCCAGATCCTGAATAGAAAGGGGTTTCTAGGAATGTAAAGAATTGATTGTGGGGAATTTAAAAAAAAAAAAAAAAAAAGTGTACGAGGTGACTTATGGATAACTAAAATCCAGGCTCTTTTCAGACACCCATCCACAAGCCCCACCCATTACAACCCTTCCTGCTGACCTTTTTTTTTAGGGTTCAAACACTAACATTTACATAGTGCAACAAAATGCTCACTAAAGCTCTCAGATACCTTAAATATACATAGGAGACACATTGCCCTGGAACTCCTCACAACAGTTAGTATACACTATATGCCCAGAAGTATATGGACGCCAATTGCTAAGCTGAGCTGTTGCAACCACACCCATGTAGCATACAAACGGATTCTAGACAATTATGTGCTTCCAGCTTTGTGCCTACAATTTGGGGAAGCTCCATTCCTACGCCAGCATATTAGGTATGCCACTGCAGCTATTTTTACTAGTTGTTCTGTATTCTTGCAAGACCGCTGTGGAGCTACAGTGATATAAATGCAGGGGCCTTTGGGTAACAGAAGGGGGTGAAGAAACAGCAGCAAAAGTCATTGTAACACCCTGTTCTGTGGTGCTCACAGGAGGCCCTGCAAAGCCCCACAAGGTATCCAAGAAGACTCCTGCTGTACCTAAAGGGAGCGGGGCAGATGGAGAGGGAAGCGGTCCCGACAACAAGGTACTGTCTCTGACCGTTGGGACTTGCATGATTGAAATGCTATAATCAGTAAATGTGACGGGGTGCCTTTGTTTTGCATTTGTATTTTCAGAAAGACAAAGACAGGGGGGAGCAGGCATCCTCAGGTAAACCGACATCCTCTGAGAAGGGAGTTAAAGGAGTGGAGCTTGGAAGGTCAGGAGGTCGCGATCTACAAGTAGAGGCTGTGATGAAGCGCTACCCTCAGCTTCTGCCACGGTGCCCAGACAAGGGTCCACTGCCAGTCTGCTCCTCACCCCCCACGCTGGCACCGAAGGACATGAAGGTCACCCTTCCTATCACCATGGCAACCCTGCCCCAACAGCAAGGTGCCCCCCTCCCGGTTATGATCCTGCCTTCAAACATGAGCCTGTCTTACTCAGAGAGGGAGAGAGCTACGACAGTCACAACTGCCCCAGCACCCACTGCTCCGGGACCAATACAGCAGCATCAGGCCACATCAAAGCGGGCAGTAGATCCTGTGGCGGGCGATGGGACCACAGGGCTGGGGGTGGTACCACCCAAGAGAAAACGCGGGAGGCCGAGGAAACCCCGGCCAGAGGATGTAGCGTCAAGTGCTACCATTGTTACCGGAAGTGTTATTCAGAAAGCCCTGCCTGCCCCTTCGGTCCCTTCCCAGCAACCTCAGTCAGAGGTGATGGAGATCTTGATCCAAGGCCAGCCAGGACACCTCCTGGGGACAATCCCCTCTGCGCCTGACCCTCCCATGGACCTCACCACAGAGGAGCCCAGCAGTGTGGTGGTACAGTGCTACACGTCAGCGACCAGCAGTGGCAGTCCGACTGTGCAGGCTTCACCCTGCAACGTGCTGCTTTTCCAGGGTCCCACCTCGTCACTGAAGCCTCCTGTTATCGCAGGCTGGGAGGCGGGTAGAGCCAATGTGGAGGTGATTCAGAGAGCCCCTGTGGTTAGGGAAGCGAGGGCACAAGCTGAGACCCCAGGTTCACCCCTTGGTGTTCTTCTGGAGAAGGACGAGGTGGAGATCACCCTGACCCCTGTCGACAGCCTTTCTGACTGTCCTCAGCCGGCTGAGAATGACCAGACGAACGCACCCTAACCCTGCCGTCTGCTTTTTACTTGGACTACACCTCTCTCCCCCCACCTCCCCAAAGATGCCAGTGGAGATTAAGAAGAGAACATTGAGGGCTTCCAGGACCAGGCGGAACAGCGGCCCTGCGCTGTCTCCTGCAAAGAAGGTGTGGCCATATCCCAACAATCCCTTTGTTGATTGGTTGGAAGTGTTAGACTGACAGCAGTCAGAGCCAATGAGATGAAGCCAAACCACTAATAAGTGGCAGCTGATACTGGACCCTCAGGCAGCTCTGTCCTTTGGGAACAAGAGGGGCAGTTTGGGCCTCTTGTTAGTAACACTGCATGTTGTCTTTTCTACGTAATCGCATTCGGTGTCCTTGTGAGCGGATCTTTCGCCGTGTCTGAGCTCTGCTGATGTAGCAAGGGGTGACATAATCTATACGGGTTTGACTTCACGTGGCTTTGAGTGACACCCTCATTAGCAAGAACAAACTGCTCGACTCTTCAGTTTTGTTCTTTCTCACGTGAATACGAAATATTTGCGATAAGAAGCAACTTTGCTTTGGCGTGGCCTCATTTGACCTTTTCAAAAAGATTGTCCTTTATTTTTTTTATTATAAGTTTGTGTGATTAGGCCCTCTATGCTTTGATCTGCTCACCCTCAGTATTCATATTAAGCCATTTGAAATACATCTATGGAAGTCAATTTTAGAACATTACGAAACAGTCAATCATTTGTGGAATTATTGTGGGCTCATTTGCGTGACTTTGAGAATACTTGGTAAGGCAGGAGCAGTTTGGGCGGATCAAGGTGACCGTCGAGTGCTCGACCCACGAGGTGAGAACTGTTTCATCGAGTAGTTTGTCTGGTGGTGTGTTTTTCTTTATTTTGTGCGTGCTGTGACCTCCGTGGCGCTTTCGAGCACACTTGTGTAGCACAGGTGCTTCCCTGTTGCCTCCGTTCATGCGCCGTCCTCTCTCAGCATGATGCTAACCATGAGAACTAAAGTTGAAAGAGTGGAAAGCTCTACAAAAAGACAGGATCCAGCAGTGGCTCCAGTGGATTTCAACTGACAGCCCCTGCACAGCGGTGTAAGAATTGGCACTTTAAATGTACAGCAGATGCTGAGCACTTTAACCTACTCCTGCACACAGGAGACCCTTCCATTTAAAGGGTGCTTTACTCTGGCTCAGTGTGCCAGGGTTGAGGTATATTACCTATCACAGCAAAAAAATGAAAATAATAAGAATTCCAATTTAGTTTATGCAATCAGGTGTGTTTGGCTGCATTGTTGGCTTTCCTGTGTGGGTTTTGGGTTGGCTGGAAACTGGAGAAAGACATGCAGAGGTTTGACACTGAGCAAACCACTGGTGCCCAACTGCTCTTTCGCAGGACCAGCAGCACGACGTCCTGTTAAGATGCTGCGTCTTGCAGATATTTATATGACTCATTGAATCGGCAGTTTCTGAGTTACAGCAGCACCGAGTCGGTAAGTCATTTTAAATTAGTGCTTTAAATGCTATTGAGGAGAAATGATTCATGTTACTTTACGTGTTTTAACTGAATGTCTGGTTGAGACGCACGTAAACACATGTCAGTCCCGTGTGGCGGGTGGGAAACACATGGTCAATAAGGGCTGGTCTGCATTTACTGTCTACAAATGATTTCTGTCCTACTGCTTGTGTCTTGCACTTTATTTTTTAACCAATGAAAAAGTATTCATTAGTGGTGTGCATACAATTAAGGCTTGGTTTGATAAAATAATATGGCACCTTATATGTCGGTTGTACTAAATTTAACTGGCTGCGTTGATGCCGGTTTGTTTTGAGTTATTGTGTCTCTTATTCCTGTTTGATGTGACATTAAAATTGGCCTTTAGTGTTGCCAAAAAAATCTACAGCATATTGTCGACTCTTAAAATATTTTCATAACCCCGCTGTAAGACATATTGTGTATATAAATTTGTGTGGAAGGCACAGTTTTTATACGACTTTTTTTGCTTCGAGTAAACATCAGCAGTCTTTCATTATCTGTCTTAATGATGCTTTTTAAATAATATTGGTTTTCTACTGATTTCACGTGCCCCCCCCCCCCAGTCAAGACATTTGTAGAAGAAAACACTTGTGTTCCAGAAGGCAGTGTCTTGTGCTAAAGTCAATAAAACGGTTTGTGAAACAATAGCGCTTTTGGGAATCAGTGTCAATGCCAGCTAAATGTCTGATCATACACATGTGAACAGTGTCTGGTGTCTGCTGGACTTATTTTGGCAGCTTGGTTTAGTTTGGTAGACGGATGTTAATGTTCAAAAAGGAAAATGTCACTCCATACTTGCAGTGCACAAAACTCCTTGCCACTGACTGTTATTGCGCTTTCTTGCCACTCAGAGGAGCCATTCAGACATGGCGGCTGCAGACGGACCAGCCCTCCCGCATTCACCTGCAGTCGCTGTAGGACCTTCTGTGAGAGATGATGATGATGGACTTCGGTTACATCTCGCAATGTTTCTTACACTATTGTGCTGATGCTTTTATTGTTTACATTAGGGCAGCCCCGCTCTTGGGCTGTGGGTACCGAATGCGGTCCATTGTGCCTAGAGTTTTCACCTTCTGGGTTTCCTCCAGGAGCTCCAGATGCCTCCCCCCCCCTACCCGACCCACCCATGCTCTGTGTCTTGCGGATAGGCTTCGGACCAGCAGTTATTTGTAATAGGTGAATGGATAATTTGGGCTGGCATCACCTGCGTTTTATTTTTAAAAATTCATATTTACATACATAATAGTGTATCTACTCGCATAGTTGCCAAATTCCACCGACAAAGTAAGTATTGGGGGGGCTTTTTACGAATTCCATGCGGAATCGAGAATGATGTCATCGAGAAAACATTCCTTTCCCTTTGCTGGTGTTCCGGACCTCCTCCAGGCTACGCGTCATACGGAGGAGAGGATGCAGGGACTCATCTCGCCGGGGTTTGGGAATGCAGCCAGTGGGTGGAATGTGAAACACCTTCGCTGCAATTACCTCACGGTGACAAAGAGCCCCCCACGCAGTTAGGACACCAGATTTGTTTCAGATTTCTATAAGGACCGGTTGCAGCGAGGCACAGGTATCTGTTCTGCTTCAGCACTCGCAGAAATTACACCAGTTTTGGCATTTCGCCAGGAAAAATCATCCCTTCAGAAATTCTTGAAACGAAAGATTTAAAAAAGTGACTTGTTTTCCCAAAACACTGTAATATCACATTATTGTATGGGAGTTAAAATAGATGTTTATATTCCATTTTTTCAGGCACAAAAAATTGGCTATCTGGAAAGGTCCTTCATATTATGGGGAAACTTCAGTGGAAATAGCATAACACACAGCGCCCAGTTTAAACTTACATATATTCAAATCCTGGTACACACACCAGTAAGTCTGTTTAATTCACGAGATTTCAAGTACCTATGTTTTAAAAAAAATTATATTATTGCTTTTTTGGCGCAAGCTTTGAGCCAACATGGCAGCCAATGGAGCACAGTTTCGTCACCGCCGCCCAACTGATATTCCTGGCACCGCCGGTTAAATAGGAACTCATTGAGGACCCTCAGGCAGACGACGGGCAGCTTCCGGCCTGTCACTTCCAAGTTCCCCGAAGTCGGACGCGGAGCGGACCGGAGCCGAGTCGGGGAATCGGGAGTCTGTCCGGATGGAGCCGAAGATCTGGAGCTGGAGCTGAAGAAAAACACCTGAACAACCCCTGTGTGCTGTCCGGGTAAGGCTGCGTCTGTGTTTAACCCGGTGACTGACAGCAGGGTAAAATAGCCCGGGTTTCAGCCGTGGTTGTCGGTAAAGCTCCAGTGTCAGCCGAAGGTAGCTATCCCTGGCTAGCAGAAGTGCACAGGAAAACACCCTGTTGTCCGTTTAGTGTCACTTTATTTGTGTTTATGCGTCAACTCGTTCGCCGTAATTCACGTAGAAATTCTTTGTTTTAAACGAAACGTGTGGTCAGTTTAGCTCGTGATGCGACTCGTATTGTGAATACAGAGCAGGACGAGACGCGTTTAAAAGCCATTTTATGCCTCCTAGCTGCCCATTAATGTAAGAAGTAAGTTGGGTGAAGTTGTAGAAACGCTCGGCTGTGTGGACGGGATTGTTTTCAGCGGGATCCACGTTCGTCAGCGCATCTTTGACTGTTTTCGCGCACAAATGTGGCAGCCCTGTTTCATAAGTCCACGCTTTTACAAACGTTTTATTTCCTCACTTTGTGTCCGTCTTTAAACAGAAATAGTTTAGTCCGTTCCCTGGTTTTAACGCGTGATCCGCGTATCTAAGGTAACATTCGGTGTTACCTGTGAGGCGGCCCGCCTGGAGAGTTCATTTGTGGTAAACGTGGGAACAAGTGCAATTTTTTGACGGGAACCTTAGCGATTTGTCGCCACTATTCTTGTCTTACGGTTATTATAAATGTCGTCCTGTTAGCTGTTGTGTTGTTCCAAATTTTTGGCCGTGAAACGTTCATCTACGCAAGCCGACAGTGAACCGTTAAGCGCGCACGCTTTCCTTCGTTGTGGAAAGTGCGCAGCGAGGGATTTCCCACACAATGGCTCTTTTTTTTTTACCCCCCATGTGTGTTTTATACATGAACGGAAGCTGCTGTGTTGTGCTTTTTTTGTATTAATTGTTCAGTTTAGCCGGTAGGGTGATTCCTGTCATCCAGCAGCTGTCCAGCCACCACCATCTCTGGGTAACAATAGCCTAGCAAGTGAAACGGGTTCCAGCGCAAACTTGATCCTCTCCAGTGTAACTGTACCTTGATCCTCCCTTGAGGAAGGGGGGCGGGGTGACACCAGCTCCCCATTACCCTGGCTTTGTGTATTTTATCTCCATCACGCTAGATCTTGCTCTTGGTGTTGGACAGTGTTTGCGTTTTTGTGTGTGTTTCTTCCTGCGTCTGCGCTTTTCAAAGTCTAAACCGGACATAGCAGACAATCTGTTTTTCTGTCCCTCTTCTCGGGGAGGCTGCGTCCCAAAAATTGCCCGCTACCGGCAAAGCTGTTGTTAGTGACCTTTGCCCAACTTGGTGTCCTTCCTGCTGTCACATCCTGTTATCGGAGATGAATGTGGACCTGTTCCTTTGAACCAGGCCACTTTGCACTGTGTTTTTGTGGCCTCTGTACTTTGACAGCTGTGTAAGGACCCCCTGAGGAGTTCCTTCTCCTGCTTCTGTCCAACATGGCTCACTGTGGACTAGCATTGCATTGGCAGCGAGTCAGAACATGGGCTGCAATGCACCAAATGGCTCCGGTTCTGGATCATTGGTTGGCCCCGAGCGGCTGTGCTTTATTGCTCAACGGGTGCTGAGAAAGGCAGGGGGCAGCGATCAACCTACCGGGCTCCGAGCTCTGCCTCTAGACGTCCTGCTGGCGCTGCAGACAGTGTCACTGAATTAATCTGCATCAGTTGGTATCAGTTTTAATTTTGTTCAGCCTCAAATGGAAAGGAGGGACGTTGCAAATGTTTTATTCATGTCTTTCCTCAGATTACACTGAGAACAGGTTGCTGTAACCTGAGGGTATTACTGTACATTACAGTGATAATGTACTAACACAGGCTGCCATTGACATTCAGTGTGCGCCTCCCTTCCTCCCTGCACTAAGATGCCTTTGACACACTGGAACAGAGAATTTTATTGTTTTTTGGGATCAAAAGTCTTCCTGGTAAAAATAATCTTTACTTTTTTGGTGTGTACATTTTTGGCATTGACTCGTAGAGTGGAGGGACAGTGCAACAGTGGGGGGCTGTGTGTTTTTGTGTTTGTGTTTTTTCTTTTGTTAAGAGGTCTGCTGACTTTTGATGTTTGTGTAAACAACTGTACGATCTTAAAGCATCTGTGTCTCACTTAAGTCCATGCTGAAACAAAAAAAGCAGCTGCTTGTAACTTTGTCCAAATCAGACTCATGTCTGCTAAGTGAAAAAGGGCAGGTTCTCTGACAGCGTTTTGGCCACAGGAATTTCCTCCCTGTGGAGAAGACCCCCGCACATCTGGAACCGATTGGCATATCCCCCTGTATGCCTCCTCCCAGGGAAGTGCCAGAGACTGACGCCGGGTCATCTGTAGCCCATTAACAAGAGCTGTGTGTGACATTCCGCTGCTGGTTGTGCCTGTGTGTTTCCAACATGTCACTTCAGCGGTGACTGACCTTTTTTTATTTTTTATTTTTTAAAAACATAGTTGTAAACAAATTGACTCTAAGAGGCTTATCTTACTACAGTCCTTCCTCAACCCCCCCCCCAACTGTAGTGGATGTGTATGGATATGAATTGAAAGTGTAACTTTAATGCATATTTTTTGCTACAGTGCTGTACAGTATTTCATTGTGTATTTTAGTAACACTTTTGTATGCAATTCACTTAATAAAATTAGTAATTGAAACATACAGTAAAGTGAATAAGGTACTGATTTGACTCAGAACACCACTGCAGAGTAATTTGCTGGTTTTTTTGCGTTTTTCATCAGCTTGTGTATGCATTTTACTTAAGATGATCACTTAAGGCACAGTCGCCTGCATTTCACAACATACCATGACCGTCTTTGCTAAGAAACTATTGAGGGTTTTATGACATAGTGTGACATGAAAGTTTTATTGTAACCATGGAGATGATCATCTATTCATTGCTTTGGTGGCTGATGGTATGCATTTGATCATTAGACTGAATAAAAACATTAATTCATGGTTGACAGACAGTTGGGTGCAGTTTAAATGTGTGTTATGCTGCAAGTTTAATTTGGCTACAGCACAAGAAAATTCATGTGAGTTTGTTGGTAACTGGAGAGACTATATATTATAGGAGTTTAAACTCCCAACAAAGTACATAAAGTAATTTTACAGTTGGCCCTACCTGAGGAAACTTTCAACTTTGCTGCCCCTCATATTGTAGCATTTGTTTACCTGTTCTAGTTTGTGGTGTCACTATTCCTTGAGTTACTGACACTAGATGCCATGATCTGTTGGAAGTAAAAATATGCACAATAGAAGGTTGTTCTTGCGTGACACATCATAATCCCCATTTAGACATTTTCAGCTCTCCTATTTCCTCCATTAAAAAAAACTGCCAATGAACGATCAGGATAAGGGTAAAATGTAAGGTGGCATCAGCACCTAGGAACTGGACTTGTGGTTAGATGGTTTCCATGTTCAAATTTGGACTCTTCACCATACATCAAGTGAGGTGTATTTGAATGTTAGGTTATGAAAGTATATTCTACCTTTTCACTTTATCTTGGAAGCATTGCTGAGCCTTCTGTTTCCTCTTGAAAATGTACATGTCAACACAAATCATGAAGTAATAGAATTTTGGTCTATTTAGCATATCTTGGAGTAGGAATTCACCTTGATTCAGATTGGAAGGGGTGGATGCTTGCAAGGGGTCCAGATACGGCTCTGTACCATAAAGTAGACAGGGGAAGTATTTGCTGTATAGTCACTGGTCATAGGGGCACCACGTGTGTCACTTTAATCAGCGTCTGCTGTGGTGAGCCACACCTTATCTCTACCTGTGATTAGTAAAAGGTCTGAAAAGCTTCCTGTGAGTCAGAGAATATTGCTGTCTTGCATGAACAAGTAGTCTTGTGTAAACTTTACTGCAGAAGGCACGCCAGCCTGTTCTGCTATATCTGTAAAAACTTCTTTTCACATTAAAATGTATTCAGAAGGTAAAGAGGAATGTGAATTTGCTGCATGAAAACAAAAAAAAATCTGTTCTCCCCTTTGCAGCGGCTCTTGTTGGCCATGGGTGACACAGATGTAGCATTTCCACCAAGCCAGGTGGAGGATTTGCTGCTGAGCCCTTCATCATCCTCTGCTTCAGCTGTCTCCTGTCCTTCATCACCCTCCTCTTCCTCCACCTCTTCTTCTTGTTCCGACCACCAGCATCTCCAGTGTACCAGCCCCAGCGGCAGTGACAGCAGTAGTACCAGCAGCATTCAGGGCTGCAGCCCATTGCTGGATGTGATCTCTGAGGGCTCGGGAGAGCTGGACATGGTCATTGACCCTGAGGTGGCCCAGAAGGCCTGCCAGGAGGTGCTGCAGAAGCTCCAACAACAGCAGTATGACAGTGAGCCTATACGGGGCATTGCAGAACACAGACTGGACAATGGAACTGTTCCCACAGAGCAGGTAGAGGGTGGTGGTGGTAAACCCCCAAAGATCAATGAGGAAGAAGAGGAGGACGACAATGGACAAGTTCTTCCTTACAGTATGGTGAGGAGTGTCCAACAGAAGAGTGACTCCTCCAAGCAGTCATGGCTCCTGCGGCTGTTTGAGTCCAAGCTCTTTGACGTATCCATGGCCATCTCCTACCTGTACAACTCGAAGGAACCTGGTGTGCAGGCCTACATCGGCAACCGTCTCTTCAGTTTCCGCCATGAGGATGTGGATTTCTACCTGCCGCAGCTGCTCAACATGTACGTACACATGGACGAGGAGGTGGGCGACGCCATCAAGCCCTACATTGTGCACCGCTGTCGGCAGAGCGTGGGTTTCTCTCTGCAGTGCGCCTGGCTTTTGGGGGCCTATTCTTCTGACATGCACATCTCTGCTCAGCGCCACTCCCGTGGCACGCGGTTGCGCAAAGTCATCCTCTCCGACGAGCTGAAGCCGTGCGGCTCGCGCGCCCACCGGGAAGTCCACCCGCTTCCTGAGCCCTGCCTGTCGCCCTCCAAACGGACGCACCAGCGCTCCAAGTCTGACGCCATGCTCAGCGTGAGCCTCAGCAGTGGTTTGAAGAGGACAGCCAGCAACCCCAAAGTGGAGAGCAGCCAGGATGAGGTGAGATTCACCTTTCTTTGCACCCACAAAGTGGAGCTGTACCTCTGGGTGATGAATTGTTCTGTCACAGTGCATTGCTTTTTACACAGCAGTTCTATTAACCATTGTTTAGTGGCGCACGATGAGTTTTTGATGGACATTGGCATTCTGTGAACCCTTCTTGTTCATCTGATCTTGTCTTTCATCTGGTTGTGATACCCTGGAAAGGCCCTGCCTTGTGAAGGCCACCAAATAAGGAAACTAGGAAACTCTACTTTATGCCGTTGTGTATTGTAGGTATATTTGCTGAAAATGTTTTTCAGATCACCGGGAAACCAGATCTGTCTCTCTTACCATTTGTAGTAACAGCGGTCTAGCTTGGAGATGTGTTTACTGGGTAAAAGACATGTGATAAACTAGACAGTGTGGTAATTGGTACTGATAGGGAGGTGAGCCTTTGCTGCTGTGAATTAGTTCTTGAGTGCTGACTTGCTTATTATGTGCACTTCATCTCCAGAGATGTTTACTTGGGTGACACTTTTCTCCAGAATGTGAGGTTGCACAAACTGATTTTGCCATTTATACAGTGGGGATCATTTTTACTGTATCCGTTCAGGATAAGTGTAGCATGAGCAGAGATTCAAACCCAAGTCTTTTGGTTGCGAGGCAATGGCTCTAACTGCTATGCTGTTGTCTTTCTTTATGAACAAAAAGAGTGCAGACGTCATGTCCCGGGGAGAGAAGGAGCTTGTATCCAACAGTAGTTACATCAGGGCTTAAATTTACAATCAACATTAAAAAGACATACACAGACTGGTAGTTGTAGTTAAAGACATTGTGGCTGCAGTCACAATGTCAGTCACTGTTCTAAAGCGCAGGCTCCTAGGTTCCTGGCTCTATTGTCTCTCATGCCTTCGTCCACGGTATTCGGTCCCCCCACGTGGAGCTTTATCCATTTGCTGAGAGTCCACTGCCTGCAGTGGCATGAAAGGATTAAGCTTTTTGGCTGCTTGTGCCTATACATTTAAAAAAAGTGAAATGTGAACTGACATCTTCCAGACCCTTTTCTTTATGTCCAGTTCTTGAACCTGATGGGGCCCTTTGAGATGTGTGATGGCTGAATGTTCATCAGTGAGTGCGCTCGGTCACTGTGTGGCCTCTGGGGCAAACAGTGTCGGTGCATTATCCTGAAGCGTGTTGATGTTCTCTTTACAAGACAGTTCCACAGAAAAACCAAGTCAAGAAGCAGCTTTTGGTATTCAGCACAGTATATAATTTTTCTGGTTTGTTCACAGTACAGTTTTCCCAGAATAAGCCATGTTTTGCACCCCAGTGTATTAGCTTGGAGTCTCAACTGTTGAAAACATGATGAGTTGAGGTACTTTAGAAAGTGAGCAGTTCTCTCACAGCATTAGAAAGACATCCACTTACATATACACTACCTTCATACTCTCACCTCCGTTATGATTTGTCACCTTCCTTCGCCTCTTGCTGGATGAGCAGTGTTTCACGCCCCCACACTTCATCTGTGATGTCATTCTTGCTAGTGCCCATTTGCCAAGGAATTGCTGTTTGTCCTTGAGCCTAAACTGCTATGGATGTTGTCTTGATATTGCATTGTTTATTTACAGAATGTAAAATGTACCATTTTGACGTGCAGATCACAGAAAGAAGAGTTTGTGTACCAGTCCCTTCATCCTTCCATACATCCGTCCATTATATGTCTGTAAATGGCCTGTGGAGAACATGGACTCGTCACCTGGGCCCTCTGTTCAGTTGAGTTTGTGGTCCTTTTTCTTGGGAAGGGTGTTGGACTCCAGAGATGCATGTGTGAAACATCCATATGTTGGACAGAGTCAATATTGGGTGTGTTTTCACAGGAAAACTGAGTGTAAATGTGACAAATTTGGCCGAATTTTACAAACAAGTATTGGAGAATTGGGAAGGAAGCCAAATTTTTGGATTGTTTATGTAATCTTTCTCTCCCTTTTTACAAGTTCCTCATTTGGCCAGACTTCCTCATCCCCTCTAAATGTCACTCGTGTGATTACTGTTCTTGGTCCAGCGGCTCAGTAGAATCATATGACAGTGTGTATGCATGGAATGTGGTCCGTGTCCCACAACACTACCTCTTATTCAAGATCACACGGGTGATTTCTAATGAGTGCTGGGTCCCCCCAGCCAGAGGATGTTTATTTCTGTAGTCAGATGGCGCTACAAATAAGCACGAGTGGACTGTCAAACTGCTGTCCACAGATTTCATCATGTTGGTTTATAGTGGAGCCATTGTTGATTACTAGTTGTCACTATTCGGGGGAAATAACTGATTTCAGATGTTTTGTCCATTTAGATGAATGGTGCAAAACAACAATAGCATTCAGGCATTTCCCTCTTGGCAGCACTATAAACCGTGCCTTCATTTTTAGTAGGGGAAGTTTTGGCTAGTATACATCAATCAGCTACAACATGAAAATCACGTGACAGATGAAGTGAATATCATTGATTGTTTCATTACAATGGCACCTCTCAAGGGTTGGGAGGATATATTGCGCAGCAAGTGAACAGTCAGTTCTTGAAGTTTATGTATTGAAAGCAGGAAAAATGGACAAACGTAAGGACCTGAGCGACTTTGACAAGGGCCAAATTGTGATGGCTGGAGGACTGGGTCAGAGCATCTCCAAAATGGCAGATCTTGTGAGGTGTTTCCGGTATGCAGTGGTTAGTTGGTACCAAAAGTGGTCCAAGGAAGGACAGCCAGTGAACCGGCCACAGGGTCATGGGTGCCTGATGCTCATTGATAGGGAACGAAGGCTGGTCTGTGGTCCAATCCCTCAAAAGAGCTACCGTAGCACAAATTGCTGAAAACCTTAATGCCGGCCATGATAGAAAGCTGTCGGAACACACAGTGCATTACAGCTTGCTGCTTATGGGGCTCTGCTGCCGCAGACTGGTCAGAGTGCCCATGCTCACCTCTGTCCACCACTGAAAGTGCATACAATGGGCACGTGAGCATCAGAACTGGACCATAGAGCATTGGCAGAGGTGGCCTCGTCTGACAAATCACATTTTCTTTTAGATCATATGGACGGCACGCTGCTTGTGTGTCATTTATCTGGGGAAGAGATTGCAGCCAAATGCACTATAGGAAGAAGGCAAGCCAGCGGAGGCAGTGCGACGCTCTGGGCAATTTTCTGCTGGGAAACCTTGGGTCCTGGCATTCATGTGCATACTACTTTGACATGTACAACCTATCTAAACATCATTGCAGACTACATACATAGCAACAGTATTCCCTGATGGCACTGGCTCTGTTACACTGCAAAAATTATTCAGGAATGGTTTGAGGAACATGACCAAGGTGATTGTCTTGGCGTCCAAATTCCCCAGATCTCAATCCGATCAAGCATCTGTGGGATGTGCTGGAAAAACAAGTCCTATCCATGGAGGCCCCACTTCACAGCTTACAGGACTTAAAGGATCTGCTGCTAACATCTTGGTGGCAGATACCACAGGACACCTTCAGAGGTGTTGCGGAGTCCATGCTTCGACGGGTCAGAACTGTTTTAGTGGCACGAGGGGGACCTACACAATATTAGGCAGGTGGTTTTAATGTGGCTGATTGGTGTTATTGTTAGAATCCCCTGACTTCTTACTGAAGACCTTGAGTTGTAATGAAATGCATTATTGATTTAATGTCTTCAGTATCCTCAATCTATTCAGATGGTTTTCTGACCACAACTTCTACTGACTGGGTCAGTGCATTCAGGTCCCTCCTGTCATTCTGGAAAATGTGACCTGTGATGGTTGTGTTCAATCAAACGTGTTCAGATGGTTATTTCAGTTGGCACATCACAAATTGTGCCATCCACACAGAAATTATACTGCCAGGCCAAAAAAGAAGTCACACGTACTAATATTTCGCTGAACCACCTTTAGCTTTGATTACGGCACACATTCGCCGTGGCATTGTTTCGATAAGCTTACGCAGTGTCACAACATTTATTTTGGTCCAGTTACATTTAATTTTTCACCAAGATCTTGTATTGATGATGGGAGAGTCGGACCGCTGCGTAAAGTCTTCTCCAGCACATCCCAAAGATTCTCAACGGGGTTAAGGTCTGGACTGTGATGGGTAATCCATGTGTGAAAATGATGTTTCTCTCATGCTCCTCTTTCACAATTTGAGCCTGATTAATCCTGGCATTGTTATTTTGAAATATGCCCATGCCACCAGGGAAGAAGAAATCCATTGATGGAAAAACCTGCTCATTCAGTATATTCAGATAGTCAGCTGACCTCATTTTTTGGGCGCATAATGTTGCTGAACCTAGACCTGACCAACTGAAGCAACCTCAAATCATAACACTAAGTTAAATCCAGGTGTTGACTTTTTTTTTTTTTTTTTTTTTTTTTTTTTGGCCGGGCAGTGTATATAGTATGTTTGTGTGGACTTGTGCTGCAAATGAATCTGGTATAGTTCCCATCACACCATTCCGTTAAGAGTGCAGGAGCAATAACCTGTAATTTTTTTTTTTTTTTTTTTTTTTTTTTTAAAAGATTTTTCTGTAGTTGAAATGCTGCTCTGGAATTCTGAGCTTCCTATTGAGCACAGGGTGTACATAGTCACGTATCCAGATCTTGGACTGTGTTCGAGAAGGGGTCTCTGAGGCATGTTGTCAGGTTTCTGCCAAGAGACCAGATTGGATAGCTCCTCCAAGGAGAGCTGCAGTTGGTGGAGGAGATGGGATCAGTGCTCTACTCTTCTAGCACTCTTTGTCTGCAAGTCTGCCAATGACAGATGGCCACGTCCACTTTCTCTCAGCTGTACTCAGTTCAGAATCAAGAGTCACCACCCACTTGCATTGTGGGACCTCACAGACCATTAATTCACGCATATCTCTTTCTGTCACCTCTTCTCTCCCACTGCTGTGCTGTAACCCTCTCCTTTCCCAGGATCCCAGCTCTAGCTGTGAGAGCATTGACACAGAGACAGTAAGTTCCCAGCCACCTCCTTGCCCTGCTGCTTTACATTTTGGGATACTTGGATAATTTACCATTGAAGCTACGGTGTCTTTGATAAATTGCTGTCACCTGTAAATAACATTCATTTCATTTCCCTCAAGTTTACAACGTGAGGTTGTAGCACAGTCAAATTTAATGAAGAATCATCTCCACCACCTTTTGAAATGGCCTTTTTTTGCAAACTTGACATTAATGGGCTCACTTCCTCTGGGGTAACAACTTGTCATGTTGCCATGTTGATACTGTGTTGATGGGTACGTTCAACCACTGAACTCTTAGAGGAAGATTGGGACACAAGACTTGTGCAAGTGTGTGTTTTGAAAGTGGGCCGAACCTTGAGCTGAGTGCAAAGAAATCTCTAATCTTCCTGCAGTTGTCACCATTGTCTCCCTCACAGATGTGGACAGACAGTGAACCTTGAACCTGTGCTGTGTGCCACGAAAGGAGAGAAAATTTCTCCCGTGCCCCTCTGCAGGCAGATTTTTCACCTGAAGAACTGATGCAGCCCTTTAAATTTAATGACCAAAATGGCCAGAATTGTAAAACCTTGAACAGACAAAATGTTTGACATCACTACCCTGAACCCCTAGAAGCTTGGAACTGTTTATGGAAATAAGTTTCCATGTAGACTGAAAACAGGAAGTGGTCATGCTCTCTGTTGTAGGCCCAGGAGGGTGGTACGGCTCTGTGTCCAGTTTATTGCTGCCCAGGGAGTGATTGGATTAAGTCAGAGACTGCAGCATGTCAGCTATGATAAGGAACATTCATTCGCTCTCTGTGTTTCCGGCTTAGCAGATGAGAAACGCTGATCTCGTGACTCACACTTGGCCCATCAATCGGTGTAGCTCAGCATTTATCCCACGAGAGTCAACGTCACCCTTTGCACAGCGACTTATAAAATCCATAGTTTGTCCTGTTGTGGCAATTTATAATGTCCAAAAAAGGAAAACCCTTTTAAATGCAGGCCTGTGGCATGTCTTCAGCATGTGAATGGGAGAAATCAGCATTTTGATACATGTCTTTGGTTCTAGAAGAACCAGCTACAAAAATTTTTTGGCTCCTGTTTTATATGTCGGTACTTATCTGCTTATATCGAACTAGTTTTCTGCCTTGGCTGTCAGTTGCGAGTGAAAGTTGATGGCATGGACAGGGCAGGACATTTAACTGTTGCACTTGAGTTGAAGTACTATACTTAAGTGCAGTACAGCAGTAGAGCTTTTTCTGAGCCTTAAAGTCAGTGTTCAGATAACAAAGTTGTGCCTCATGTACCTCACACCTCGCTTCGCCGCTGGTTTACCGAAAACAATTTTCAGGTGTTGCCAAATTCCACGGTTATGTTTGGCTGATGGACTAATCGCGGCGGTCCTATCAGCTCATAACGGAAACCCTCTCTTCTTTAGGAAAACATTGAAATATCAGCACTGTGACTGCATAATGGCAGCGTGTGACACCGGGGTGTTCCTAATTTTAGGCTTAAGCCAGATGACTATCTTTGTTAATTGTACTGCTGAACACCCTTTAAGGGCATCTAACTTTCAGCAGTCTTTCCAATATCGCCCCCTTGTGTCTTTTGTCTGTCCAAAAATCAGACCACATTTTACTTTGGTCGGACCCTTTACTTCGTGATTTCAGTTTATATTTTAAGTTTGTCCTGCCAGATGGATGCCTCGGACTCGGTTTTTTTTCCTTTCCATTTTTGTGGCAGTGCTGCCTGATAATACTAATGTCTCCTAACACAAAGTGCTAATAATAAGGGACTAGTGTCCAAAGGGGATCCAACACCCTAACCTTTGCAGTGCTAGTCCCTAATTATTAACACTTTGTGTTAGTAACTTGGGTAACAGTCTGAATCAGCAGTGTGGAAATTTTGCTGGAAATGACTTTGGTTGCGGGGGCGGAAACACTATTGGAGTTCTGTCTGGACAAAGTGTTTCCTCTACTCTGTACTCTATGCTTTTGTACATGGCCGTCAAATTGTTTTTGTGCTGGCATTAGTAATAAGGACTACAGTGGAAAACGCGAGAGGATTATGCTTAGTCCTTAACTAACCTTCTTAAATTTTTTGCCTTCACATTCTTTTGTTCTTGTTTCTCATGACCACATTTGTCCTGTTGGGAAACTTCTTGGGTATTGCTCTGTTGGTGTTTAGGGAGTTGATGTACACCATGTCCACTTATGATTTCATATCTGTGTGTACCCACAGCCTGCACGCCTGACTCCACAGCGCGAGTTCATCAAGTCACTGATGGCAATAGGCAAGCGGCTGGCCATATTGCCCACCAAGGAGCAGAAGACCCAGCGGCTCATTTCGGAGCTTTCACTGCTCAACCACAAGCTACCAGCGCGTGTCTGGCTGCCCACAGCTGCCTTTGAGCACCATGTGGTGCGAGTACCCCACACGCAGGCTGTGGTCCTCAACTCCAAGGACAAGGTGAGTGGGCAGAGCAGTGCACTGCAAGTATAGGGTATTTGGGATAGGACAAGTGAACATAAAGAACAGAAGAAATGTAATTATGAAGGTTCCTCTTTGGAGAATGGTGTGGGAGTTTATACCTTTTATTCAGTGTTTGATATTGTCATCAACTGACCATGGGTGTTTCACAGCATACCATGTCTCCTATCCTAGGCACCATACCTGATCTATGTGGAAGTGGTGGAGTGCGAGAACCTGGAGACATCCCCTGTGCCGGTACGGATCCCAGAGACGCGCATCCGCAGCACACGTTCAGCAGAGAACTTGCCTGACTGTGGGATGACAGCAACAGAGCCACGCACTGGCAGCTTTTCCACAGTGCCCAACTATGACAATGACGACGAGGCCTGGTCTGTGGACGACATAGGAGAGCTGCAGGTGGAGGTAACCAGCGTGCCCCCAGCCTTACTTTCCTTTTCTTTTGGAGCATAACCACCTGTGTCAAGACCCTTACAAAACATAGAGTAAACAGACTGACCATCATCTCATAATAAATACTCACTTTGTCAGCCCATTTTACCATAGGTTTGAATCTTCAGTCCTTCAGTGTGGAATCAGTTTTGCTCTTCTATGTATGAGGTCACTGTAAAGCTTGAATTAGATTTCCAGAATGTATCCACCATCTCGTGCCCGAGTACTTTAAGCTTACGTCACTCACGTAAGCGTTCGGTTATCATCCTGTTCATTTTGTAGCCTTTTACAGACATTCTGTTTGTCACGTTCCCTCCCCCACGTTTACTGTGCCACCTACTTGTTGCTCCCACGCTGATGAGGTTGAATTGGAACTCTCCTGCTGTTGCTCATGCATTTTATTGTTTTGCGCTCATGCTTCTTCCCACACCCAGGAGCAAAGCATGACGTTGTGTTGATGTTTCCACCCCCAATGAAACTTCCTTGCTCGTAGAACATTTTCTTTTTTTTTTTTTTTTCTTTTTTTTTTAGTCTCAGGGTGAAAATAAGAAGCCCAAAACCCTGACTTCCTATTTCCTGTTCTCACCAGCTTCCAGAGATCCACACTAGTAGCTGTGACAACATCTCCCAGTTCTCTGTGGACAGCATCACCAGCCAGGAGAGCAAGGAGCCCATCTTCATTGCTGCTGGAGACATCAGGTATAGCTGGATGGCAGTAACAGCACAGAGCTTTGGATGCTTAATTGGTTTGTGACTGTATGCAAAGAGAAATCTGCTCTTATGCACATCAGTACATCCCATGAGAATTTCTGACATTTCTTGAAGACTGATTATATTCAGTGGTGTGTTTCAGAGTAAATGGTTTTGTACAGGAGTCTCAATTGTTGTACTCAATTAAATTTTTCATGAGGAAAACAGACACAGTGCAGAGCTATACTCTGGTGTTGCGCTTCACCAGCTTTCTGTGTGTTCAGGCGGCGTCTGTCAGAGCAGTTGGCCCACACCCCCACCTCATTCAGGCGGGACCCTGAGGACCCGTCCGCTGTGGCACTCAAAGAACCCTGGCAGGAGAAGGTCCGGTGAGTATTGCGGGGACCCTCGAAGTGTCAGTCATTCATAAAATAACCCCTGGAGCCAGAGATGCTCAGATTTTTCATCTGATTGTAACTTGTAAGGCATTGTCCTGCTTTGAAGTGTCTGACAGGAGACGCACATCTGTGGTAACTCCTGTCCATGTGACCCCAGGCGAATCCGTGAGGCGTCCCCCTATGGCCACCTCCCTAGCTGGCGGCTCCTCTCAGTCATTGTGAAATGTGGGGATGACCTTCGGCAGGAGCTGCTTGCCTTCCAGGTGCTCAGCCAGCTACAGGTGCGATCACAAGTCCAAATCTTGGCTCTCCCAGCTCAAAATGAAATGCAGAGCATCATCAGACATCAATCTGTACACTTAAAATCCCAATATAGAGTGTTGTAATGCAAGGTGGAAAAGTGAAAATTTCGTATAATCTGAGCCCAATTTCTTTCTCTCTGTCTCTCTCTCTCTCTCACACACACACACACACACACACACACACTCACTCTACAGGCAGTTTGGAGTGACCAATTCACCTGAAACACATATATTTGTACTGTGGGAGGAAACCAGCCCAGGAGCTGTGAGGCAACAGCACTGTTTGGTGTTCCACATTTATATATTAGTTATCACTGGTCTCTATGTAATATTGCCTGTATAGCTGTTGAACTACTTTTTGGCGCTTAACCTCCAGGTTACATTTCAGTGATGCTGATAGTTATTGTTTTGCTATTCTGTGAATATTTTATTTTTTACAAGTCTGTGGGTTGATATGACTGACATTGTTAACTTTTTTTTGTGTCATCCCTCTGGATTTAGTCCATCTGGGAGCAGGAGCGAGTCCCCCTCTGGATCAAGCCCTACAAGATCTTGGTGATCTCTTCGGACAGCGGGATGATTGAGCCTGTGGTGAACGCTGTGTCACTTCACCAGGTGAAGAAACAGAGTCAGCTGTCCCTGCTTGACTACTTCCTGCAGGAGCATGGCGGCTATACCACGGAAGCCTTCCTCACTGCACAGCGTAACTTTGTGCAGAGCTGCGCAGGCTACTGCCTCATCTGCTATCTGCTGCAGGTCAAGGACAGGTAAATAGTGTTGTAGTTCTTTTCTGAGCCTCTCTTTTGCCAAATTCTTATTATTTCTCTTCCATTTTTCCTATTCTTACAGTGTGTCATTCTGTGTCTTTAAGGTTTGTTCGTACTTCTGCCCATTAACCCTTCACCATCCTTAGATATCGTCTTGTTTCCATACTGAGACTCTCCTTTTGCCCATTTCCTCTTCAGGCACAATGGAAACATCTTGCTGGACTCTGAGGGCCACATCATCCACATAGACTTTGGCTTCATCTTGTCCAGTTCTCCCCGTAACCTGGGCTTTGAGACATCGGCCTTCAAGCTCACTACCGAGTTTGTGGATGTGAGTTATAGCTGAGGAGCACATCGGTGATGCATAGAACCATTAATGTCACTGCTTAAAGTTGCAGTAGCTGAATCATTACTCTTTCTTGTTCTGCATAACCTTATACAGTGATGTAAAAGTCAAATTTGGGGGTATGTTTCTGTGGTGCCTCAGTTTATCTCCATGTTGTGTCCTGCTCAGGTGATGGGCGGTCTGGACGGGGATATGTTCAACTATTACAAGATGCTCATGCTACAAGGGCTCATTGCTGCCCGGAAACATATGGAGAAGGTTATCCAGATAGTGGAAATCATGCAGCAAGGTAACTTCCCTCTAGGTGTCTTCACGTAACCTCACACTTTTGGGGAAAGTATGATGCCGCTTGCTGGTGTTGTTACTTAGTTATGCAGAAAAACAGGGAACAAGACTACATTATCATACCAACTCATTCCACCCCCAGGGTCGCACCTACCCTGTTTTCATGGCTCCAGCACCATCCGCACCCTGAAGGAGCGCTTCCACATGAACCTGACAGAGGAGCAGCTGCAGGTGCTGGTGGAGCAGATGGTGGACGGTTCCATGCGCTCGCTCACCACCAAGTTGTACGATGGTTTCCAGTACCTCACCAATGGCATCATGTGAATGTGGGTACGGAGAGCCATGTTCCCTTCCTTTGGGATGCCGGCATAGATGCCTTTCCTGTCATTACTTGACCTCGTGATGCTCTTTTCCCTGGACCATGTGATTCTCATCTTTCAGCGTCTCTGTGGGGTGGCCTTTGTTTACCATGTTCTTACTGCCTCTGCTCTCTGTGAAAGTATCCCCCCCTATATCTTCCTTTTGTACTGGTACCCTAGTCTAATGTGGAAGACTTTTCCTGCCCCCCAATCTTCCAGCTCATACGCATTCCACCAAAACCTTGTTCCCAGGTGAGCCTGACTACAGGCTTGACTGTTTTCACCACAAATGGAATGTCTTGACAAATCCACTATTTCACCATTGTGTGGTTGGGCAGGGCATGTGGTGGGTCCAGAGATGGAGACCCACTCTGCTAGAGTGTGTGGACAAAGGGCAGCCAGGCAATCACAACCTGGGGCCCAGCGCAACCCCCACCACAGCACCGCGTCTTGCTTGACGTGCCTTTTCTGGTCCTGCTGTACCAGGTTCTCTGACACCTACAGCAGCGGAACAGGTTCCTTTCAGAGGCCTTGTCTAGGTACGAGGAAGGCAGGCAGTAGGTAACCAGTTTCACGGTTTTGCCTCTTGGAAACTTTTTATGAACTTCATCGTCTAAGTGTAAGGACTGCTAAAACTATTTTACAAACAAATGTAGAGCAGCAAAAATACAGCTTTTTTCAGTATTTCCAAGCTAACAGAAGCACAAATTATAATCCATACTTGAATGAAGCCCATTTGTTGAAAGACAGAGATTGTTTGGTCTCATAACTGGTCATTTACATACGTGTGTGCATATGTGCGTGCACTCCCCTTCATTCGGTAGCTGATATGCCTAATGTTACCAGTTAACCCTGTGCATCTCATAAAATACTGGCTTTAGCTGTAATGCACCCATACCCTCTGCCAGAAGGTGTAGATGGTGTCACTTCCACTTGGTCGTTTGTACCTGACTGTTCTGAGGGTGACTGCAGAGATTAATTTTTATAACTTCATTATCTGACATAAATAATCCCAGTTTGCATTGTGGGAGCAGCCAGCCCCCTTGTTACACATCCCAGAGCCTCCCTGTTCATTTCATGTATTCTTCAGGAATGGTTTTCTATCACCTTTGCAGAACTGGTTTTATTTAATATTTATAAATTTTAGAGGAATGGTACATGGCCAATGAGCAAAGTGTTTTTATTACTTTGGAGAAGAGCTGGCCTTGGAGAAGAATGAGAAGCACAGGAATCATTTCAAGCAGAATCTGTGGCCAAAAGATGAGCCAGAATGGGGGGGGGGGGTGAATACGCCTTTTGGCATGCTGTTTGTTTACATGGTGACTGAGTTGTAACTTTCCTTTACTTTCAGCCAACTATCTGTGTGCTCACTTTATAAACACGTACAGATGTAAGGAGCTCTCAAATGGATGTTATGTTGATGTTAAAACCACTAAAAAAGTAAGTTTTGTAGAAGATGTTGATACGAGGAAGGTTTGGACTTTTTTATTTTTATTTAAACTTGTACTTGAACCAAACAGGCCATGTAGCTGTGGTTTTTCCAAAAAAAGGAATTTGCCCAGAGAGCAAAAAAAGACAGTTAAGCTGGATGCAGCTGTGAGCTGGCTTCCTGAACGAGGTCACTCGCAGCCTGGACCGAGACACTTGAAGCGCATTTGCTGGACGCATGCACTGGGTCGGGTTCGGTGACTTTTTGCTCCACAAACTGCTTTGTGCAGGAAGTCGATCCCCTTTTACCTGTCTTGCCCCCCCCCCCTATTTTTTCTCCTCCTGGGAATGAAACATTTCAAAAACTGAGTCCTGTCTACCTGAGGCTCCTGCCTGTCCAGCCCAATGGTTGCATTCCAAACGGATCGCTTGCTCTCCCGGAAGAAAGTTCTGTTAACACAATGGACATTCTCACAGCTTCATGGATGTTTAGGGAACGTGTGATTTACGGTGACTTTTTTTTTTTTTTTTTTTTTTTGGGTCACTTAAAAGTAGAGCAGCAGTTCCTAACTGCACTAAGGTTAGAGGTAGTGAGCACTTAAAGCATTAAACTTCTAACAATGGTTCTCTTTCCATTGCTCACTCCTCAGGAGATTCTTAGTTTTATGGGAATGGTTCAATCAGCTTGAGAAGTAATTTATAGCATTGTTTTTGTTTTACATTTTATGTATTTATTACATTTTATTGTGAAATGCATGTTGATCTTGCGTTCCTTTCTGGTTGTCCAGACTGTGGCTCTTCTGCTCAGTGGACAGGAAAAAAAAATCAAGGTTTTGCTTCTTCCAAGCAAACCGTTTTCATTTTTCACTCCTAAAGTGCTGCAGGATAAAATATGGATAATTAGGGGTGGTCCCTCCCCCTCATTTCAGCAACCTCGTGGGTGAAGCCAGGCCAATAATGCTTGGTCTTCTGAAGAGGTCTGGGAAGAGGTAAGAATCGGGTGTTGAGGCTAAATTTCTAGAGAAAAAGAACACAAACTTTTTTGTGTTTAAGAGGCCTGTAGAAATTAGGCTATGTTTTTTTAATATGGCTGCTTAGTCTCCGGTGTCCCTCATTTTTCTGAGGGTCACCTGGCAATTGATGCTGCCAAGACGGGCACCAGTTGAGCACATCTGATTTATGAAACACACAGACTGGGCAACTAGAATGAGTGTGAGAAACCCAAATGGCACACAGCGATCAAACCAAACACACTGCTCTGGCTTTGTTCATCATCACAACCTTTTTTTTTTTTTTTTTTTTACCTTAGCAACCCATCCCCAGGTCTTTGACCCTGTGTATAGGACCAGCTGTTGTGGACCATGTGAATGACCTCCCTTGTGAATGTATTGTTTTTATATAATAAATGAAAATATGTTCAAAACTGCTGGCTGACCGTGCAATGTGGTTGTGTCCTGGCAACTGCTTTAGTGGTCAACAACAGTTTTGTTGCCTTTCAGGTTTGTGTAGAAAGAGCCAACTTTTCAGCTGGTTCGTAAAAACCAAGAAAGTGTGGTACCTGCCCTTACTTGCTGATGGCGTGCAGAGCCATGCAGCAGGAGAGCACCACCCAAATGGGTGCTCTGTGTGCGCTGCACACACTAAAAAAGATCCACGTCTATACAACAGGACAACGGCGCAAAGGCTCATTGTACATTGGACTTATGCAGTGTCAAATATGTAGTTGTAGAAATGTTATGTTCTATGTTCAGCTTATCTGACTTTCCAGCAAGTAGGGCTTTTTTTCTTGCACTTTTATGAATAGAAGGAATTTAACTTCATTCCCGTTGGACTGTAAGAAGACACCGTGTGTCTCTTCGTACCATCATGGTAAGTTGTATATTATTATTTTTTCAATCACTATGTCCGATTTAACATTTATTTATACAGAAAAATACTTTTCTAAACTGTGAAGCACCTACATTTTTTTTTAACCTTGCCCCCAGGGTGGTGTTTTTCACATCCGTTCCGCACCCGGATTTTTTTTTTATTTTTTTTTTTTAAATATATGTATTAAATTTATTTTATCAGCATGTTGCTAAACATTCTCTGTGTTCTAAAGAATGTATATGCATTCTTTAGAATGTGTATATGCAGCTCTTTCATCTTCCTATAGTTCATCTTTCCTCTTGTATAGGCAGCATTTTTATTTTGGGAGCATAAATGATTTATTAATATCAGTTAAACATTAGGAATTGTCGAAAATAATAGAAGTGCATTACTGCTTTAATTATTATTTGCAAGTGTGTAAGTAATTCTAATAGCAGGAATGAATACAGTGTCGCTCATCGACCTCGAAGGGTATTTTCTCAATACTTAAGAACATGGCCTCAGTTTACTACTTAGCTGCCGGGGGGGCAATTTTTTTTTTTTTTCTCTCTCAAAGCGAACACACTAAAATCAACTTGAGACCATGAACATATCTGCTGTCAACATGCTGGGACAGGGCGGCATGCTGAAAGTTGGAATTCTGGGAAGTCTCTGTTCAGCATATTAAATGCTACACTGCTGTGCAAACTGGTGCCACTTGGACTTTTTTTTTTTTTTTTTTTTTTTTTTTCCCCCCCTCCCTCCCCCTCCTCCTCTGGCTTAGCTTTCATGCCCTACATCTACCCTCAGGGGAGCAAAGAGCGGCACCCGTGCCAGGCCCAGAACGTGAAGGTGAGCGGTGTGGACGACATGGTCCTGCTGGCCAAGATCCATGAGGACACTATAACGGACAACCTACAGAAGAGATTCATGGACGACTACATCTTTGTATCCTCACCTCCTTTTTGAAGAAAAATCTCAGAACAGTGGGCTAAACCTCTATCTTCCTATAATGTTCTAAATTTTCTGTCAAGTATCATACTTCTCCAAAAAAAAATGTCTGCTGTATTAATAAGTAGGGCTACTTGAAAATATAAAACAAAAATAAAGGTCTTCCCTAACTCTGACTTCCCAGACTTACATAGGGCCTGTGCTAATCTCAGTCAATCCTTTCAAACAGCTGTCGTACTTCACTGATCGTGAGGTGGAGCTGTACCAATGTTCGGTGAGTGAACAACGGTCCACGTTTGGTCATCACAGGGACCGTGTGGGGACACAGTTGCTGAGAGATACAGACCATCACAGGTGCTCTTAAATGGTCTGAAAACCCATCAACCTTCATGAATTAAAAAGCTATACCCATGGGAAAGAACCTTGTTAGAACCAAGAGGAGGAAAGTAACCAAATGATAGGATGTTTAAAACAAAAACTAAGCCCGAGCATGTAGACAAGCCCATTATCTGCCCATGTTAGGAATACTTTGTTTATTAATTGGATGTTGCAAGGATGATTGTTCATTTTGCTGCTATGTTCTACCAGAGAACTTGAAGCTCAATAAAATGACTCTTTAGTTTACCAGCAAAACAGCTGCATGTAAATTCCTTCAGTCCATATGTTGGATGATGTAGGAGTACCAGTAGTAGCTGATCTCTAGCCATGTATTGTGCTGCAAACCAACCCCACCCAGGCCCAGTACGAGAACCCTCCTCACATCTACGCCCTGGCAGACAATATGTATCGTAACATGATGATCGACAGAGAGAACCAGTGCGTCATCATAAGGTGAGGCCAGCTTCAGTATCTTGCTACTGTTTAGCTGGTGTGGTGCCCCATGTGATGTCTCCATCTTTAAAGAATCTATTTAAGTGCCATCGTTGCACTGCAAATGTCTAACTATATTTACCAGCAAATTTGTTAACCTCTTGTTTGAACTACGTGAACTTTTCTGCTCGCAAGTTCTTGAAATTATCAGCATATTCTTAATATAAATTGTCCTGTATGTGTCTGATTGTAATGTGGAAGTGGAGAGAGCGGGGCAGGCAAGACCGTATCGGCTAAGTACATCATGAGTTATATCTCCAAAGTGTCTGGCGGGGGTCCCAAAGTGCAGGTAAATTCTGTTGGACTCCTTTTCCTCAAAGTCTTGCTCTTAACCTGCATGATCACTTTCCCTTTTTCTAAGCCTGTCCCCCTGTCCCTCACAGCATGTGAAGGACATCATCCTACAATCCAACCCACTGCTGGAGGCCTTTGGGAACGCCAAGACGGTCCGCAACCACAACTCCAGCCGCTTTGTAAGCCTGAGCACTGGGGCAGAGGCTGCGAGGTGGTCGGTGTGACGGTGGACTCACGGTCATGTAGTCTAGAATCTCATCACAAGATTTCCTGGCCACATCCTGATCAAAAAAGAAACGTTTCCCCTATTAGATGCAGCAAAGGTTTTTTTTGCTACACAGTGTTGAGTCCTAATGATGTAATATTGTATTTCATGGTACACCTGTCCATGTGTTCCCTGCCCAAGGCTGAGAGTTGTGATTGCAGATGACTTGTATGCCTTACTATTGACATTGACCAATAGATGTGTGCGTCCACAACAGGGGAAGTACTTTGAGATTCAGTTTGGCTGTGGTGGCGAGCCAGATGGAGGAAAGATCTCCAGCTTCCTGTTGGAAAAGTCCAGAGTTGTGTCCCAGAGCCAAGAGGAGAGGAACTTCCACATCTACTATCAGGTGGGACAGTAGACTAGAGAACTAAATGTAAGCCACGGTCTGTTAGTCTTGTGGTGAATGTAAGAAACACCTTGAGAAGAATTCACTCATTGTTAGTTTTCCAAAACCAGGCAAAAGCTGATTGTCTCCATAAAATATGAAAATTTAAAAAAAAAAATTATGTCCAGTTACGTTCGATCATGACTTCTCTCCTCCAGCTGCTAGAGGGCACCAACAATGAGCAGAGAGAGATCCTTGGAGTCACAACTCCTGATTACTACTTCTACCTTAACCAGTCTGGGACGTACACGGTGGAGGATGTCAGCGACAAGAAGGGCTTTGCAGACACTATGGTGAGTCAAGGGGAGCTGAGTTCATGGCCTTGGCTGGTTTATAGTGGTGAAATGTCACTCTGTTTGACTGCTGGCATGCAGGTCATGGGTTCCTTACAGCATTATATGTCAACACCCAGGAGGCCATGAACGTGGTAGGCCTGTCCGTGGATGAGCAGGACACGGTGTTGCAGATTGTGGCTGGAATCCTGCACTTGGGCAACATTGGGTTCCGAGAGGAGGGCAACTACGCCATGGTGGACTGCGAGGATTGTGAGCCCAGCAAAAGGCGCAAACATTCACTCTGCCACAAGTGGAGCAGACATTTCTATCCCATCTGCATGTTTCTCATTCCTTCGAAGCTAGTCAAACTAGCATCTTTATTCCATAACAGACCGAAGTGACACCGATTCGGTTATGCTCACACTTACACACCTCTACCCCAAATTGAAGCAAAAAAGCGCAAAAAAAACCCTGCTGGAACTGGGCTGCTCGAGACAATTCATGGGTGTTTGGAGTGTTGATGATGAGTCTCAAAAAGAATAAAAGAGTTTATTTCAGCAGGTGTTATTCGTCACAGACAAGCACAACTGCATTTCTCTGTTCTGCCTCTTTATACACCCTGAAACTCACTTATTTACTTGGACCAAAGCAAAGACTAGATGGGCTCTACTAATCTGTTAGAAGAATTTTCCAGTATCTGAGGTCCTCTGTCACTAGACCTTTCTACAACAGTCCATATCACAGGAGTAGACACCAAAAGGAGCAAAACGCATAAAAATAATGTTTATATGATGTAAAAATTGTAACTAAGGTAAAATAATAAACCTTTGAAAACCAATCTAAATAACCTCAATTCCATTTGATAACTAATATTAAAATGTCAGACACTGAGATGCAGTTTTCTGTGTGTTCATCTCATCACTGCTCCCTCCCTGCCCCAGTCCTCGCCTTCCCAGCCTACCTCCTAGGCATTACTCAGAGTGGTCTCAAGGAGAAGCTCACAGGTCGTACCATGGACAGCCGGTGGGGGGGCAAGTCTGAGAGCATCCTGGTGACCCTGAATGCGGAACAGGCCTGCTTTACGCGGGATGCCCTCGCCAAAGCCCTGCACTCCCGCCTCTTCGACTATCTAGTGGATGTGAGTCTTACCTCCCTCAGCTTGGCCTCTTTTCATCCCGACATTCTGGATGAAAGACATTGCAGAGCAGTAGTGTGCTGGCTGTGGGGTGCTGTTTTACAAACAGCATAGAATGTGGAAGAGAAATGGGACTTAATAAAACAGCACCATGAGAGCAGAGTAATGGTGTGTGTTGTGTAAATATAGCTTGTCAACTATGCAGACGCAACATAATATGAAAGATTATGTTGGCAAATAATTGTAAATACTATGATAAATTACTCAAAAGGGTAAAATAAGAATGCTACAGAAGGTGGCACTAACTGAGCTTTAATTGTAATATTTGTCTATGTGTTATAAGTTTATATTACATTTGATGTCATTTGGTTTATCTGTATCCTTGCGAAAATGCTGAGTGCATCTAGACACAGAGGTATGAGTATTTTTTTTTTTTTAATTTTTTTTTTTTTTTAAAAGATGTAAACACCGCTTCAGGGTATAAAATTGTACACAGTGTTCTTCTGCATATGCATTTTTGGGGCAGGTTTAAGATGAAACACCTGGATGACTGCACTTCAAACTGAGGATAGGAACAGGAATGGTCTCTGTCTTTTCTGTACTCCTCATGCAGTGGTGGCTGACGTAAGACTGTTTCCACATTATTTTCTACTGTCACTGTCGCCTAACAGGCCATTAATCGAGCCATACAAAAGAATTGCGAGGAGATGACCATCGGCGTGCTGGACATCTATGGATTTGAGATCTTCCAGGTGGAGATGCACCTGTCTTTCGTACTTGTTTGTAGCCCTTTAAAACAGGGCTTGCTAAGCTGTGTACTTATTCATTTCTATTGGTAGGCAATGTGGTTTGACGCGTACCCCCCTTCTCATAAAAATACAAATTTATCGAGGCAAACTGCTTGCAAGTTTCCAAAGTAAAACTGATCTTAGATTTGCTTTAAAATACAATGCATTTGTGTTCTTCTAGAAAAATGGCTTTGAGCAGTTCTGCATCAACTTTGTCAACGAGAAGCTGCAGCAGATTTTTATCGACTTGACGCTGAAGGTCGAGCAGGTGAGCAGCTCCCGTGGTCTGTCACTGGAGCTGACTGTCAAGGCCCTGCCTACGCCATCGCTGGTGTACGGTTGCATGCTGCGGTGACTCTGCTGACATGCTGCCCAATCACGGTGCAGGAGGAGTACATGCAGGAAGGGATCAAGTGGGTAGCTATCGAGTACTTCAACAACAAGGTGGTGTGTGACCTGATCGAGTCCAAAGTGGTGAGTGCAAAAAGCGAGGACTACAGGACAGGGCCTGTTCTCATTTCACATAGCTGATACTGGGACAGTTTTACCACATTTCTCAGCTTCCACCTGATAGCCAGCATGCAAGAATAGACTCCACGTACGTGGCCAATATTCCTCATTTATCAGTAGCAACAGCCAAGCATAGGGGAATTTTGCACCTTAATGGTTGTTAAATCTCCAACTGGTGACATTTCACTTTACGAGCCGATTTCTGGGAACGTGTTATGCTCATAAGTAGGGGGACACCTGTACCCTAATATGTGTTGTGTAAATATGTAAGAAGCCATCGGGTTGTTTGGTATTTTAATTTTCCCAGAATCCACCAGGTATCATGAGTGTCTTGGACGATGTGTGCGCCACCACACATGCCAAAGGTGAGGGTGCTGACCTGATGCTGATGCAGAAGTTGGTGGCCCAGGTGGGCTCACACGAACACTTCAGCACCTGGAACCAAGGCTTCGTTGTACACCACTACGCAGGCAAGGCAAGGAGGCACTGTGGACTTCATTTCCTTGGGTGTTGGGAACGAGTCTCAGATTAATCGGGGTTTGCGAATGACATTTCTGTGCCACAGGTCTCTTACAATGCCAGCAGCTTCTGTGAAAGGAACAGGGACGTCCTCTTCAGCGACATCATTGAGCTCGTGCAGAGCAGTGAATTGTGAGAACCCTGTGCTGCAAGGATGCCTGTTCACGTAGCAGATCTCCTCAGAATATTTATTCCAGCTGTCACCAGTTTTAACAATCCCTTCCTCTGAATTATTTTAATGTCAAGCAGTGCTTAAAGTGAACAAAAAAAACAAGTGCCTGTTATTCCCTACAGTATATGGGCATATCAACTGCACATCAGTTGGTATCAGCGAACTATTAAATAGTACAATTTGAAATACTCCCATGAATAAATGATGATGGGAGATTTTGCTGATGTTCACAGTATGTAATTCTGTTGTAAATGGGAGACAAACTTAGGATGAATTCTAGGAAAGCTAGCATTGTAACTTAGTGCACTGTGGGTAATGTAGTGTGTCTCTGAGGCTCTTACAAATAATGACCATGTACTACAGCAGTCTTTTGCTGGAAGAGTAGCCCTGCTGAAGAATCTGGTCAACAGGGGATAGAATAAAGCACTGGAGGATTATGGGAAGTACCGGTATACAAGCAATATTTGCAGTATTTAAATGACTAAAACATAGACGCTCTGGTAGTGTTTGACAGTGTGCTGATTTCTGCGACGCAGTTATAGTCATGTTCTATTAACTATAACTCCAGAAACAATAGCCCTGTGGCCACAGTTGACTCTGTCATTTCCTTGGTTTATTTGTTATTTCGTAACCATGCAGCGCCTTCATCAGGAACCTGTTTCCTGAGAACCTGGTTGCTGAGAAGAAAGGTCGGCCCACTACAGCCAGCAGCAAAATCAAGGTAGGCACGAGGGGGCCAGAAGCCTCAGTGTGTACGGGGATTTTGGTTACTTGGCATGCATTGCTTTGTATAGTAATGGATTATTTACCTTTATTTTGCTCCTCTCTGTTTTGCTCCTCACTTCCCAAATTGATTTAGTGTTAGATAGTGAATTTTACATTAATTTACTCATTAATATAGCAGCGTATTCTTACTGTATCAGTTCAGGGTAAGTACCATGATCAGCAGAACTATGACAGGAAGTGATTTGAACCCTTGAGTTAAAGTGGTGATGCTGATAATGATGATCCTCCCTGACTGTGTGCAGAAACAGGCCAACGATCTGATCCAGAAGCTGGTGAAATGCACCCCTCACTACGTGCGCTGCATCAAACCCAATGAGACAAAGCAGCCACGCGACTGGGAAAGGGACCGCGTATGCCACCAGGTGGAGTACCTGGGTCTGTGCGAGAACATCCGGGTTCGCCGGGCCGGTTATGCCTACCGCCGCAGTTATGACAAGTTCCTGCAAAGGTGGGGCACTGGAGATCACATACAGTCATGTAGTAGTAATCACAAACGTGTGGGTTTGTGCCGATGATGCTGAGATCCCATTGCCTAAATCCAAATGAAAGTGTATGAGTGAGAAAGATCAACCAGACTGTGATCTGATGCCCCTCTACGTCAGGTATGCCGTACTGACCAAGGAGACCTGGCCGCAGTGGCCTAGGGAGATGCGGGCAGGAGTGCTCCACCTGCTGCACTCTGTCAACATGGAGCAGGACCAGTACCAGCTGGGCCGCAGCAAGGTCTTCATCAAAGCACCCGAGTCGGTGAGAACGCCACCGTCCTTTTTCCTCTCCTTTCCCACCTGCACATCCACAGCAGATGAAATTTTAATATTTAATGCTTGTAAGAAAAGGGATCAATCAACAGGACTGGGTGGACACTAAGCTGCTTCTGGTAGCATTAAGCTGTTGTTGCAGGGGACTTCCTCTGAAAACAGCCTGTGCCAAATACAGTTTTCATTAAAGGTAGATTAAGAAATAAATGTTTAATGAGTTGTTCATAAGCGGTCCTCCCATTTGGTCAGCTGTTCCTGCTGGAGGAGATGAGGGACAGAAAATTCAACGGCTATGCCAGGATCATCCAGAAGGCCTGGCGTAAACACGCAGCTGTGCGCAAATATGTGCGACTGAGGAAGGAGGGTGAGAAGGGCTCCGAAGCAGCCTTGGGTGTGTGCGGAAATACAGTGGAGTCCCGATTTTCCAGCTCTAGGGGTTTTTTTTATATTTTTATTTTTAAATATCTCCATTAGTTGTGCGCTAAATTGCGACAATGAAAATGACTGGTGGACAAATAAGTAAGTCTCGGTGTCCATTTAAAGACTGGATGCTGAGGAATCAGCAAAAAGAAAATAGCAGCAGCTAGTAGCTGACAGAAAAGCACCAGTGATAATCGGGAGAAACAGCCGTACTGCAAAACTTAGTTTCTTTAAAATAAGCCTGTTTTATTTTAAACTTAACTGGTTTGTTTTGGCTCTGGTTTTCTCCCCAGTCCAAAACTCTGAAGTGACTGGTAGTGAATAAATGTTTTAAAGGTTATAGCTTTTTATGGCTTTTTGTTTCATTGGTGAGTCTTATTTCCAAATACGCTCATAACAGTTTTTGTCATGTTGCCCACCACTATTCTCAAGTAGGCCATTTAATCCAGACTCTACTGCATTCTGCTACATCAGCTTGTGAAGGCCAGTTTTTTGTGATATTTCATATCTTCAGGGGGCCACAAGGTGATGCTGTGTGATCATTTCCTGACCTGTTTGCCACAGCCTCTGACATCCTACTGAACAAGAAGGAAAGGCGGCGCAACAGCCTGAACCGCAACTTTGTGGGTGACTATATTGGCACCGAGAATCGGCCTGAGATCCAGCAGTTTGTGGGTCGCAGTGAGAAGATCGACTTTGCTGATGTGGTGATCAAATACGACCGCAGATTCAGGGTGAGGAACTGAGTGAAAATGAACTGGGGACCAAAACCTCAAATCCTATGAAGCTTCACTTTTGTTTTATTATGAAAAAGGAAGCTTTTTGAAAAGCTCTGGAATTCAAAAGCATTCCTTATTATATATGGAAATATTAATCTGTATTGTACCAAATTTGAGATGATTGATTTGATCCAATCCAAAAAAATTCAATATAAAGTCAATATAAAATGAGCTGTAATAAAACTGCAACTGTTGTGTTGTTCTTCACCCCGCAGTCTGTAAAGCGTGATCTCATCCTGACACCCAAATTCCTCTACCTGATTGGGCGCGAGAAGGTGAAGCAGGGTCCAGAAAAAGGCCAGATCCGAGAAGTTCTGAAGAGGAAGATCCAGCTGGAGAAAGTCCAGTCTGTTGCTCTCAGGTGCCACAGGGCCTCTGGCCATAGCGGTCTGTCCATTAACAACACCGGCTCCTTGTGTTAAGGAATGTCAGCGTAGGAGTTCTTGAAGTGGCAACATTTTCTGGTTTGCTTTTTTGGACTGCATTTTTTTTTCTTATCCATTTTCCAGTATTTCTGTCTGTAGTGGAATAAAGGGAAACTGTGTTGATAGACCCAGCCAATGTGATCCAGAACAAGAACATAGATGTTACATTGGGCAACAGCTGGGATTGACCCAGCGTTTGAGGATATATTATATAATATATATTTTTATTTTCCAGCAATTTAAAATTGGTTTAAATTAGAATATAGCTTAAAGTAATACAAAGTTTATTATATAGCTACAATATATAGCTCACCATTGGATTAGGTCTTCCCAAGAACTCCAGTGAGTAACTGGCAGCAACCTGCACTGGTTTGAATGTTGTACCTCCAGCTCCACCACTCATCGCAGGTGGATACCAAAAGATCGTACAAACGCATCTTATTCGATTATTGGACAGTTGAGGGATGTCTGTTATTAAGCTATTACTGATTGTGACCTAGTGGGGAAAAGTGGCTTTGAAACTGCAAACAAAACAAGCTATGAACAGATTTCCAGTGGAGAAGGAGCCGGTGTAGTGGCATATGCTGCTGCTACTAAGATATAAGAAAATTTGCAGGAAAAAAAGCTGCTGTATCGCATGTCTGTTTACATCGATGATCAATAACTGTGCAACTGGATACACCACCCTCCACCTGACCTTCCCCCAGCACCCTCCAGGACGACTTCCTCATCGTGCATGAGGACGAGTATGACAGCATGCTGCAGTGTGTCTTCAAGACAGAGTTCCTCAGCCTGCTCTACAAGCGCTATGAGGAGAAGACCCACAGAAAGCTGCCACTCATGTTCCATAACCAGTGAGTGAGCTGCTCCTCCGACCTTCTCTGCATCCTCTTCCGTACAGCTTCTGTCTCTGTAGCATCTAGTCCGTCTTTCCGTAGTCAGTTGTTACAAGAATCCGTTGGTCTGGTTCCTCGTTGTGCAAGAAAACACAGCCAAGTTATAGACGCCACTGACCGAGTTTGCAGTGCAGACACTTTCAAGGAATACGAGTCCCACAGTTCTTGTCAACGTCATGGGAGAACAGCTGTACCAAAAGTCTGTCCTCTTTCTCTCCGTTTCACCTCAAGACTGGAATTCAAGATCAGAAAGGTGGGCTGGGGTCCTTTTGGAGGGATTAGCACCAGGCAGATCCAGTTTCAGGTGGGCAACGGCAACCAGCCGGTTCTGAAAACCACCAGTAAAGTCCTCACAGTCACCATTGGACCGGGTCTTCCCAAGAACTCCAGTGAGTAACTGGCAGCAACCTGCACTGGTTTGAACGATGCACCTCTAGCACCACCGCTCATCGTAGTCGGATACTGAAAGATTGTACAAATGCATCTCATTAAATTATCGGCAGAAATAATATGTCGGATCAGCTGACGCTTTTATACAGCTTACAATATTGCCCATTTATTTACAAAAACTGCATGGCTCCCCTAGGACTCAAATCATCAGGCATCCTGCAACAGCTCGGTGTTGGTCCATTGCTCTCATTAATCAAACTAATAAACCGTACTTCACGTTTTGGGTTCGGTCCCTCCCCACCACTCCCACTGTCCACATGATGCGTGCAGGACCGACTCGGCAGGACAATCGGAAAAGCCGCGTCTTTGGAAAGCAGATGCTGGACGTGGAACAGCGGTCACAAGGTGACAAAGCCACCACCTGGTTTCCTCTAATGATCACTGACATTGTTGACTGGGTGACTGTTACACTCAGCAGCTGACTGATTTGGCCAAGGACAACTGGTTGTGAGCTGCAGATGATAAAGAATCTTCGTTCATCTGTCACTGTATTTCATGTTCTTCTTGCCCTAGTTCCTACCAGGGTTGGCAGCAAAGGTGGGGCTGGGCATCAACAGGGAGTGCAGTCCTTGTCCAGGAGGTCTCTGCTGTGCCAGCAGAACAGCGTGGACCATCCCAGGCTGCCAAGACTCCGTGGGTCACGGCCGGTCCAACCTCAGAGCCGGACTCAAGCGGACATGGGCTTCCTGAGGGTACCTGACCAGGGGGTTGCTGGGTAAGTCCTTGACAAGGACATGAATGTGACTGTTGAGATTACAGCAACGGTTGTGTGGGTGTAAGGAACACATCTAACCAGGGGTTCCTATATCATACGTTACCTTGACCAAAGTAGCCACAGGTAGACACATTTATACCTTCAGGTGGCATGAGTGCAAAGGAGATGCTATCTGTTGATGGCATCCATATTTTTTCATGCGTCAGACCTTCCAGATTCTTGGTTCGGTGCCTGAGAAGCCTCTTCTCTGGAGTCGTGTTTAGAGCCAGAATTAGACTGTCCTTGGGGGGCATCCTACTCCGATAACACGACATCCACACCCTCACTGACCTCTCGCTGTCTTTTGAAGGCTCCACAGGCGAGCCACTGAGCACCGAGCTGCTCCTGCAGTGAGCTCCTCCAGGTCCGTCAAGAGGCCTGTACCTCAGGTCCCTCGGTGCCGGGCGCTGTGGGCCTACGAGGCGCAGGACTCGGACGAACTCAGCTTCGACGCAACAGACATCATCGACCTCCTCGCTGAAGGTACGCCTTTCCATCTGCTAATTTCTACCGTGTAGACCAGTTTTCTGTGTTGAAGTCTGAAGTCCCCCTTCACCTACGGCTCTGGGTTGGCTTATCTCAGACCCCTCCGGCTGGTGGTTTGGCCGTCTCCGAGGAAGAGAGGGTTTGTTTCCCGGCAATTACGTGGCAAAGATATGACCAAGTGCTGAGGAGGTGGTGCAGCCAGGAGAGACGTGATGGGCAGGAAGTCTGGATTTATGAAGATGGTTGGTGAAGGACACTCTGTTTCAGAGGTCAAGGATGGAGAGGTTGGTCACGATGAAGCTGCCACTTTGGTGTTCACCTTTCCTGTGTAAGGGCATCCTGGGTAGGCTTGTAACTACACCTACAGACACACCTAAGAATATTGTGTAATTTTGACTTTATGCGGTTAATTTTACAATGTTTATAAACACACTGATAGCACTGAAAATGTAATGATCGAGCTGTACGGTTCAAAACACAAAATAAAGAGAAATTCATCATTTTAATTTTTATTAAAATGAATTGTAAATTAAATGCAAAGCAACGTGACTGTGGAATATCATGAGATCTAGTGCTCTACATCAGTTACAAATGTGTTTTTGGTAACTTCTGACTTTAAAGTCCTTCGGATTTGCAATTTTTTTATTTCAAGGTAAAATATTCATTTCTTCAGTCCCTTTGCTGTTACAGTGGATGTTTAACTTTGGTCTCCTGGGGACACAGCTGCGGTGAAACATGGCCCTCGTATGGTCATGTTTCACACTACTGTTAAGTCGACCTAAGAACAGAAATACTTTCCACTATTTAAGTGCAGTCAGATTGTTGGTCAAGAACCAAAGAAACAATCCTAGATATGCAACTGCTCACTTTTAAACAATTTCAGTTTTTATCACTTTGTCATTATCTACTGTCATTATCACATATGTGATGTGTAGTTAAATACAGTAATCCCCTTCCATTCAAGTTTAGTTAAGTCAGGTCATTTCAAGTCAGTGGCTTCAATGAAAGGAACAGGAGAACATTTACCTCCCCCCCTTTGTGCACACCAGGCGTCGCAGACACTTAAAGCCCCAAAAGAAGGATACAAACCGTAGACTTCACCAAACCACCAAAGAAATTTTGACCTGCTCACACCGTGTTGCTCCATGGACAGAGCACTGTATAATGGAAACACGGAGAAGACGATGTAAGAGTTGAATGCACTTGGGTAAGAGTCCCGCATTAGACTTTTATGTGAAGTTGTCGCCCACCACTAACTACCATTAACACCACGATTGCTTAGCAGCTTTGATTTGCCAACCAAAAGGAATCCCTCACCACACCCACCGGCAACTGTCTTTTCAAGGCCAATGGTGGCAACAGACAGTGGCTGGCTTGGGGGAGGAGGTGGGGGAAGGATGCATAGCTGCAGTCTCTCATCTTCACGTGGGGCACAGCTCTGCAGGGGTGAGGGGCCACCTGGCACCGGGGAGGTCCACAATTTAAAAAGGACGGGGATGGGATGGGACCAAGGAAGGACACCCTAGAGTATGGCACAATCGGAGTTGTCCTTTTTGTCGCCGCGTCTCCTCTGGCCACCCTGCTGTGCTGCTCCTTGACCTCTCGCCTAGAATGTGAACCAGCAGACAGAAAGGTCTGTGTTTTGATATCGGACAGAGGATAATGATAATTCTCAGCTGCATATTTATCTTTGATGAAACAAGGCACAATGTGTCAGAAGGGGATGAGCACTGGATAAAATATAGCAATCCGTCAATTTGCTATATTAATCTGCTCTTGAAAACAAGTCTGGATACCAAAATTCCTGATGCCAAAAGCATACGTCCCTTTATTTTAAAAGGAGGAAACGCTCCCAACCTATGTAAAAAACCCAATTTTCCCAAATATGCCAACTGCTTAAACATTATCGAACTGTCAACCCATGACTTCGGCGAGACATAAAACAGTTCAAAACCAGTTACCCAATTGTCAAACACTTAATGAGACCATTAATGGGTACATTTCTAGACCCTAGTTTTTGGAAACTATTTGTTTTCCTTATATATAGTAGACAGTGATAACCATTTAATAAAATCTGTAAAAGGAAAAGTACAAGTAATTTAGTGTAAAGAAGTGATGCGCAATTTTCTAATTTTTTTTTTTTAAACACCCTTTTGATAAATTTTATTCCAGAAATTCTAAATTTGACATCAAAACCCAAGAGGCATTATACCAAAATTTCACCTGAGTAAAGTTTGTTAATTGAGGGGTCCCTGTACATCTTGTGTTATGGATGGACAGGAAATGGCACGACCCTGTGGCAAATCTTGTACCTGGGTGGCTGAGGATGGGCCGGCTGAAGCCTGCTGCTGCTGGTACTCCTCCTGCTGCAGCTGTCGAGCCAATTCTAGGTCGCTGAGGGGCCCGGGGGCCACCCCCTGCTGCTGCTGCAGAGACATCGCCACCAAGTAGTCCTGAAATGCATACCAAGTCAAGCTGTGCAACATTACCTGAAGTGACCCTGTGAGGGGCAGAGTGGGCAGCTGACCTGATCAATCTGCCTCTGCTGCTCCTGGGGTGTGGGAGCAGGTGCAGCAAGCGGGGTGGCTCTCTGGGGTGGGTGGCAGAGCCGGAAGTCTGAGTCACAGAAATTGCCATCGCCCTCAACATTGTGCAGACTCTCCCACACCAGCCCCTCCTCTTGCAGAAAGCCCTGGTCTGTCACCAGCAGGTATAGGTGGCCCTGAACAGGGGGTCGAAGGTCAGGCCAAGTTATTGCCACATAACAGGAGCAGAAGCAGACAACAAATGAGAGAGACCCTTAAAATGTGTCACTTTAGGTGAGACAGGCCATAAGGTACAAGGGTCCAATGTGTACCCCCCAATTCTGCCCCCACTGCACCGACAGAAAAACACCTTGTGCTTAATCATGGTGCTGAAGTGGTTGTTTCTGAAGAAGACGGAGAGCTCGCCCTCCTTGGCGGTGGTGTTGAGCTCGCACAGGCCGTGGTACGACAGCTGAGTAGCTGTGGACTCAAGGAACTGCTCTGCAATCAGGCCTGGGGGGAGGAGTATTGGTGATGATGGACAGGATGTTTGTATGCAAAACTAAATGAGTAACAGAGGTTCTAGCTGCAAGTGGGGTTTAAGAAGTGTTGTGAGGAGTAAAGAGATTTGTCGTACCTTCACTGATGTGAGTGCTGTCTGTCGAGTGCTTGTAGTTAATGATTTTTTCCACCAGCTGGTTGTAGCTCAGCTTTCCCACCGCTGCCACCATCTCAGGGCTCTGCAGGACAAAAGAGGGGTGCAGTGTGTGACAAAACTTTTCCACAAGTGGACAACCGCCACCTGTTTCATGTACCAAGCTCAGAACAGCAAATGAACGGACACCGGGCGACCAAGAAGGGTGTCAAGAGTTGGAAAATTTTAATAACCAAGTTACACCGTTGATGGAAAATGCGCTGCGGCTCCACCATAGTCTGGTAACCCTTCCTGTACAGAACCATACGGTTGCTACGATCTCATCGACCTCACCTGAGGGTCCACTAGCCAGCCATGGTAGAGAGGGATGTCCAGGAGGTCAAAGACGATGCACTCGGGGGTGTATTCAAAGTCTGACACCCCGGTGAAGCGAACGTTCACATCCAGACCGGTGGAGAGCTTGGGCAGCACAGCCATGGCGTCATTCATGTTCTGTTGAGGGACATCACAACCAGGCTTGTAGGATCTGAGCTACATCTGTGCAGTCAGCTGACAAATTTTGTGATTTGATCAACATATGGAAAACAAGTTTCTCAAGGTTTTGGTAGGAAAATAATGCCATTTGTTAATGTTACAAAAACTATCTTAAGGGTTTATCATACATTTACATATTTTGTAAAATCCTCTGTGAGCTCAATGTTGACTGGAGTACTTACTTTCTCAATGAAAGTGTCTTGGGAGCTTTAATTTTTCAGAAGAACAAAATGCAAATGTATTCCTAAGGGGCCGATTATCTCGTTCACAAGCAGGTCGTGTTTTTTTTTTTTTTTTTTTTTTACAGCAAAGTATATTTTACTTTGTTCCAGTTTGCAATCCCGGACCACCAAAGTACATTCTGTCTCCCATTCTTCTCACGTGCCCCCCTCCCCCCAGCTGTGTCACACCAGTAGTGCATTATGGGTGTTCTTTTTACCTGCTGGAAGTTTAGTTCCATCTCCTCTGCGTTCTCCCTGGGTTTGATGGACAAGACGCACTCTCCTACCAGGAGACACGTGATGACGTTAGAGCGTCTTCAGTCCAAGCTGAGTTCCATACTCAATGTTCACCATACTTGTTTCTAAAAACTGCTGTCAGACCACAGACCTAAATGTCTTTTCTATACCAATTTTTTCAATTTTCTCTACTGCCACTCACCAAGATGTGCCATCAGATCTTCTGTACAGACCATTTCAGTCTGGGGAGGCAACTTGGCCTGGAGAAACAGGACCAGAAGATGAAGACCTTGAGAACTATATAAAACTTTTAATGTATCACCCCCCCCCTCCCCCTTGTCCCAGAAGTCATTGTTCTCCTCTAGTCACCAAAAAAGACTCAAAGAAGGTTTGGATGTAGTGCTTTCACCCTTTTGTAAATCTATGCTGAGCAGGGATCCCCCCCCCCCCGACATCCTACTGCACACACACATTCTATACCTTCCATTGCAGAAATAGGATATTCATTATGGCCAGTAGTGGACAGGGTCCGTTCTCGCTCTGGGTGATGATGGGCGTCTTCTTCCCCTTCCAGTTGATCCACTTCACAAAGTAGTAGGCCGGTGTTGGGGGATTACAGTCTGGAAGGGCAGCGGTGCTAGGGACAACGGCGGGGACCTCATCCGCCACACAGGCGCCTTCTGCCCCCAGGCCGGAGTGCGAGGAGGACAGCAGAGGCTCATCCAGACAATTGTCGTTGTTCCCCTCTGAAAAATCTAGGCTAGGCACTGAGAAGGATGTAGAGTCTGCTGACTGGCTGTGTTCATCGGACATGCTAGCACCCTCCGACTTCTCCTTCTCTTCTTCCTCCTCCTCCATGCTTTTGCTCACCGGTATCCGCTGGGGCGAGTCAGTTGGTCCATTCTCGGACTCCATGACCTGACTGGACTCCTTGCCACCCTTGCTTCCATCTGAGCCTTCGGTGGACAACAGCGCCCCTTGCCCCTGGCTCCTGTCCTCACATGGTGATGCAGGAGCAGATGGGTCATCCCGGCTCTCTAAGAGGTCATCTTTACTGACGCTAACGTCCTCTCCAATGACCTCCGAAGTGGAGTCTGCCATGGCTTGGCAACTGTTCTTAAGCATAAAAATAAGGATCAAGCTACTTCAGCTGTTTACTGTCAACCGTTAACGTGTCGTCTTTTCCCTCTTGGGTCAATCTTGTTTAATCATTCCATTAACAGAAGGGCATGTTGGAGGGGAAAAAAACAGCAAAGATCCTAAAGACGCTCCTGAGCAATGCTAGCGTGAAATGATAAACAGTAGTGCTGCGTTTGAAATCTCCCTCAGCGCCGACCTTCACTGTACCAGACGTGCACTATAGAAATGCAGCAGCAGTAATTACCCCTCCTATAAACTTATGATATGAATATGTTCCATGCATCATATAAACACGTACTCCCCTGTGGGTTTGAGTTTAACGCCCCGCGTCGAAGATCTCTGTCCTATGCAGAGCAAAACTCGCTGTCTGACTTGCTTTTTAAACGCAGTGTGCAACTCGAATGGGAAACCAATCAAACTTGTGGTTTGTTGGGGAAACTAGATTACTGCCTCCTCACAGCCTGTCCTTCTGCAGGGTACTGGATCAGGACTGGTTAGTACTCCAGGAAAGGATGTTGGGTCCAGACCTGCTGGCACTGCAAATAAAGTCCAAGACTTTCAGCTGAGATGTGCTATTGAAGATCCCTCGTTTGGAAGAATTTTGGGTCTGAAACACAAAAGAGTTCAGATTACTAGATGCTACTTAAAAAAAAAAAAAAAATTAAAAAGCACAAGTGGACCTGCTTGTAACATCTCTATAGAGGTAAGCCCTGGTATATGCAGTGTCAATATAACACAGCTAAACTTTTAATACCAACTCCCAGGTTGTGGAATACACACTCCACTATAATGTAGATACAGCAATTTGTAAGAAATTAAGAAATTGTAGGTTCATGTGTTGCACTAGTATTGTGCTCCTGTAGCACACAACCTTTTGAGGGTAACACTGTGCAGTAAGGCAGCCTGTAAGGGTCATACTTTGCATACTTTTACATTCTTACCATTTTGGGAGTCATGTTCACTTTGTTTCTACAAATTTGTGCAGTGTCTCCATTTTCATCTTATAAATAAAGGGTAATCCAGCAAACAAGGCCAAAAAATGTTTTAAAAAAAAAAGGCTTGTGGAAAAGAATTTGAAAACAAAAAGATAGAAAAGTGCACATGATAGGTATGAAGATGGAAGTGAAAACAATTGAGGTGTCAGAACTTCAACTGTTCTTGTCCTCACTTGAGTACAGTAACAGTTTATTTCAGGAAAATGCCTTTTTTATTTTGTCATCACTTAACTTTTATTATTAAATGAACACCTTGGAATGTGAAGTTCCTGGTTTGCCTGCGTGTGTGCATGCATTGTGGAGTGCTGGTGTTTTACTGCGTGTTACTGATGTTTGGGGTTTTGGAATGAACTGAGAATGCATGACTATTTTTTTCTATTTGAAATAATGAAAAATTGCACCTGGTATACACAGTTTCAATTTGCGTAGTGTTTCAAGTGACGAAATAAGTGTGTAAAACGGGGTTTAGCTGTATGTAATTCAAAGTTACTTTACGGTCTGGACTGCCGCAACCCTGACAAGGACAAGCTGTTAAGGACATTGAATAGACGGATTAAGTTACTTTATAATTTAAAACAATATGCAGATCGATACATTAAAGTGAAAATGAATGGTTATACGAGTTATTAATATAAAAGTAAAAACAAAACTTGAGGGGTGTGTGGATCAACCAGAGACGGTAAGTTAACGAGGTTTTGTAGTGAAAGCTGCGCGCGGCTTTCTCTCCGGCAAAGTCGTTCTGCTCTGACAGTTAAAATAAAATAAATGTCTTTACCTTTTAACAGCTGTTCTTCCAGCCGCACGGTCAGTGGCAGCGGGCAAAGGTGTCTTCCGTCGTCTCGGTGCTCTTCTCTCCCGCTGCGCCCTCTGCACTTCGTCACCTTTACCTGTTATAATAATTAATATTAAAATCCATGTCTGCCTCCCACCAGTTCTCCTGCTGTAAACAACGTTGTCAGGAAGGGAGTTTGTTTCAACTGTCGACGGGGATTCGTCCAACTCTGACCTTCCGAGCAGCCGAAAGCTGCCCTCGAAAAGCAAGTTGAGTCATAAATTATGCAAAATAGCGTCAGAATATAACTTTAAGAAAAAGATTGCGTTCTTAGAGAAACGCAACGGCGGACGTCGAGGTCCCCGCGAGTTCCGCGTCAAACGCGGCGGCGCCGACTTTTTTCGTGAGGCCCCCGAGCGGCTGGAGGACCGCACTGCACCTCACGCCGAGTTATTACAGCGCGGTTCATCATAAATACGGCATTTCCTCGTTTATGCGACATGTTTATAATTTTACGGGAATAAATTTGCGCGGTTCATCATAAATACGGCATTTCCTCGTTTATGCGACATGTTTATAATTTTACGGGAATAAATTCGCTGTAAGCGCCTTCTTTAACATCACTGCAGTACTACGGAGGCATGAAACGCGAACCCACATCCTTTAGCTTAGCGAGTTGTCGCCTTAACCACAACACCTTAGTTAAACCGTTAAGTTTTCTGGCTGCTGGTTCCTCCTGTGACAGGATACGGTGAGAAACGAGTCACAACACTGTTTTTTAACTGTCTAGCAGTAACTAAACTGCTCCTTTCTGTAATTTTGTACTGCTTATTTATTACAATTATTTATTGTGTAAATTCGCACTTTATTTTTCCTGCCGTACTCGTGTTGTTGTGTTGCACCTTGGTCCCGGAGGAACGCTGTCTCGTTTCGCCATGTACTGTGCAGATGGACGAAATGACAATAAAACTCCTACTTGACTTGACTCATAAGGATAGCGCAAAAGTACGCTAATTCAAATAGATAAAATACCATGTGGCATTTTTTTTGTATGAAATATTCCTCACTTTATTCTTTATTTACTACTGGTATTTCATCATATTAAAAAAAAACATTAAAGTTATTTGTAAGCGGTATTGTTACCTTAGTCCATTTTCTTTCATCGGAGCATCTCTGAACACAGGAGCGCACTGAAACAGTAGTTCTTTCCGTTTTTGGGGGGCCATGGGCGTTAAAACCGTAAGGGACCAAAACTGTAAACACGGCGGAATGTTCGTTAGTCCTTGCAACACCTGTTAACTAGTTAGTTATCTGGTTAGAGAGTAACTACTTATCTCCGCCAATCGGGAGCGCCTGAGACGGTCGTAGTAGCGAACGCGGAGGGGTGATGTTTGTCGCCATCACTCATGCGCATGCGGCGCGCTCCACAGGCCCAATGACGCCGGGCTCCTCTCGACACGTCCACCACAGCAGACAAGACAAGAGTTTATTTGTCACGTACATTTACTTTATTTATGTTTAATTTATCGCACTCGGACTTTTCATTTTCATTACAGTTAAAAGACATGGAGCAGCAGTTAGTTTTGGAGGTGTATATCTGAAAATGTTTATAATCTTTGCTTTGGGATTTTTTAAATCACAGTTGACCACAGTTTCACAGCTGGTGCAAAGCTGGAAGAAATGGGTGACACAAATGCTGGCATTAAATGTAAATCCTGTGAACTGTGCTGTCGCCTCACAGCACCCGGGCTGCCTCGGGTGCGAGTTCAAATCCGGCTTAGTCTGTGTGGAGTTTGTATGTTCCCTCCATGTCTGTGTGGGTTTGTGCTGGGTTTCTCCCGCAGTCCAAAGACGCATGCATCAAATGAATTGGTCACACTGTTATTTCATAGACTGGTGCCCACTGATTTTGGGATAGGCTCTGCACTGACGTGACCCTCAACCTGGATGTGAAAAGGGGATTTTTGCTGTTATGTTACACTGTATTTCCAAAGAGGGATATTTTCATATGCATGTCGCAACACTTGTGCTGCATGACGAATGATAGACCTTTTCCCCACTGTACAGTCATGGCTCTTGCTGTTTTTTCCCCCCACAGATTCCCGACATAACTGAGTGGCTCTTGGTGAAACAGTCCCAGTCTGTTCGACCCCCCCCCCGACCCTCTGTACACGTGACGCAGGACCACGACCCCCCCATCCTGTCGCCTTCACGCCGTGGACGTCCCGCCGCAGGCACCGTGCTGCGCAGCACTGATCTCCACAAACCGCATCGCCCACCCCGCGCGTGAGCCGCAGCCTCTCGCAGTGTTTATCCTCGCGAACGCGCTTGGACGGTCGTGTGCGCGGCGGTCACGACCCCCCAGCCCACCGGCGGGACCGAAAGGAACAACGGGACTCGGCGGCGGCGGCGACCTGCTGCTGCTGCTACTGTTGTCTCCCCGGGGGCCGCGATGGAGGTCTTTCTGCGGACGCGCCGAGACGCGCTCAAGGTGAGTTTCGCAGGGTCGCCTATTTATAGGCTGCCGTCGTGCCGCGTGGGCAAAGTGTGCGCGTCTCGTTCGTTCGACGCCGCACCACGCAAACACCACACGGACCGCAGCTGAACGACACGAGGGGAGAGGCGTGTTCGTGCCACTTTGTTTCGCAGCGTGTTCCCGTCAAAAACGGTGTCGTTAGCGTCATTAACGGCTGGTTAGTGACGTCATTAACGGCGACTTAGCGACAGCATGCGTGGGGTCTCTCGTGGCCCCTCAGCCTTTCATTCTCGAGCTTCTCACTGTTGCAAATATGTGTAACGAACTAGCTGAGGTGACCGCTGGGTGGCGCTACCGGCGGGTCCAGGGCTGGAGATCGTGAAGACTGCGCGTCTGTGTGCGGGACAGTGACCACAGACTCACGTGGTCACTCTGGCCGAATGTTTGGAGCTGTGGTTCCTGCACCGACGGGGTGCCACCTGTCAGCGGGTCCGGGATGCTGTGAACAGTGTGTGGGGTCGCATCCCACGTTCAGACCCTTACCACGTTGTTTGTGTTAACAGCCCACTTGTGTCCCGCAGAATTGTGGGAAACACCCGCTGCCCCTCCCGTCAGTGTACAAAACAGCGAGGCGTGAACGGCAGCGGCATGTTGCGTGGCGGTTAAGGACACGGAAGGTTACTGACCGGAGTCCGGAGGGAGTGGAGGGGCTGCTTCAGTTTCACTGAAGTTACAGCGTGGCCCCCGGTGAGACTCAGTCGGGATCGAGTCCAAAACCGCAGCCGCCGTATAAATCACTCTGCTGCAATCCGTTCATTCATCCAACACTTTTATCAACTTACTTGTCTTCCTATTGATCTCTTTTTCTTGTTACTGTATGTGAGTGTATAAATAACAGAAAGGAAAGCCATTTACCCCCTTTACACTGATTTACCCCTTTATACAGCAGGGTACTTTTCACAGCGTGACGTTACGAGCCTGACTGAGGGTCCTGCGTCAGGAGGTTGCTGGTTCTAGTCCTCTGTGCTCCACGTTTCTCCTCTGGACCCCAACCTGCAGCTCATTTATTCCCACCGTGATGTGGCGTGTGTCCGTTGCCCATTGCATGTGCTCCACTTCCGCAGGACCCCGCAGTAAACGGCCGTGCCTAATGCTCTGCTGGGTCGCCTCGTTTCCTGCCTTCGTGCTGGACGCCGCGCTGCAGCGCGGCCGCCGATCCAGACCAAACCAGTTTGTTGCCTCGAGTGCTTACACGCGTGTCACTGAAAAAGCCGTGCGTTTGGCAGGAAGGCAACGCTCCCCTCCCCCGACGCGGGACTTGTGCTGATTTCGGAACCCTTTTATCTCGACACAGCGCCAGCTTCGCCCAGAGGCCCCTCTCTCCACTCGATCGCCCTTGTTGCCGGAGGGGGGGAGGAGCTGTCATCCGAGGCACATTTCATGTGTGGTTATCTGTGACCCCCCCCCCCTCCACATACACACCCACACACACGCACACCCAGAATAGGTGCTTCTTTGTAAACGTCCGTGATGCTCTAACGTGCAATAATCTGACCGCCAAAGCCCCCCCCCCCCCCAAAAAAAAAAAATATACCAATTTTCCTGTATGTGTTTGTGCTATTCAGGCGACATGGTGGCCACTATCTTAAGAGATGAATGCTGTTGAGTTGTGGTCACATGATTGTGGTGGTGATGAAGCTTCTGCTCCCTCCCAACAGCACAGTGGCCAGGATGGCTCAGAGGTGCACGTTGTCCTGGGGAATGATGCCTGTGACCTGGACTCCGTGGTTTCCGCCCTCGTCTTTGCATACTTCCTGCACAAAGTGGGTTTGCCGCCCCCCCCCGCCGCCACAAAGGCCCTGTTGTGTGGAGTTGTGTGCCCTTAACCACTTGTTAGCTGCTCAAATGAGTCGGGAAGGATCTGCACATTTGTAACTGTTGCTGTCGGGGTGGGACGGTAACGGGGGGGGGGCTAGTTTGTTGGCTATTCGCACGGTGAAGTATGGATTTGGGTTTCTGCCCACACTGCTGTTGCACGGCTGCAGTGATGCTGACAGGACACCAATGTTGATAGTCACCCGACTCATTAGGTGTTTTTCATGACTTTCTGGATGTATAAGATGAGTGGAAACACGGTGGAGAAGGTGGTCGTGATTTCTGTCCCTCGCCCTCCCCCAGACGTCCTGCAGCCCTGGGAAAACAGTGGTTCCGGTTCTGAACATCAGACGGTCAGATATGGCCCTTCGCACTGACAGCACCTTTCTGCTCCGCCAGACCGGCCTCCCTCAGGAGGTCCTCACTTTTCGGGACGAGGTGGACCTTGCGGGTCTCCGTCAGACCAGCCGGCTCACCCTCACACTGGTGGACCATAATGTCTTGCCAAGGTCTGGGGTCGCATCCTGGGTTGCATTTACGGAGCGATCACTCAGCACGTTGATTTTTAGCCACATTGATTTTTAGATTGGCAGAAAATGCTGGGGTTTCATCATTTTAGGATTGTGTATTTCCACATTACAAAGTAAGGGCCAGGGCTGGGATGTGGTCGTTGTAATCTAATCTTTAATAACAGAGGCCTACTGAACACAAATCAAAGTACATCACCCTGTTTTACACCAGTCTGTGCGACTCACACACGATTTTCCCCTTGTAGTGCTGACAGTGGCCTGGAGGGGGCGGTGGTGGAGGTGATCGACCACCACCTGTATGAGAGGGCACACTCTGACTCGTGCTCTGTAACCGTGGAGACCGTGGGCTCCTGCGCCACACTGGTGACCGAGCGCATCGCCCGGGAGGCACCGGAGGTGGTGGACCAACAGGTGGCACAGCTCCTATATGGTAATCACCATGGCAACGCAGTCACTCCAGGAGACGTGCAGTTGGCACCAATACAATTTATATCTTAAAGCTCAGTCTGTTTGTCTGTCCGTCATGTACGCACAGCTTTGTTTTTGAAGCCACAGGCTGGTGCCTCTCCCCCTAAGTGTTTTAGTCAAGTTTATTAAACTCCATGTAGCAATTATCTCAGTGTGGACTTTGTTTCAGAAGAATGTGTTTGCTTTGTTTAAGTGCAGCACATGGTTGGATGTGTTTCTGCTCTGCTTCTGATAGGCACCATAGTGTTGGACTGTGTGAACATGGCGCCCGAGGCCAGGAAAGTTACACCCAAAGACAGCCAGTATGCCGCTTGGCTAGAGTTGCGCTTTCCAGACTTGCCTCCGAGAGGTGCCCTCTTCCAGTCTCTACAGAGTGCCAAGTTTGATGTTTCAGGTGAGGTCCGGATGAAGTGAGATGGATGGGAGATGTTCTCACCATACAGCAGTGCTCGAGAGCCCTCAACCAGGTCATTTCTGGCATTTCAGGACTCACCACGGAACAGATGCTGCTGAAGGACATGAAAACGGCCTCAAGGGGCGACCTCTCGTTGGCTGTCAGCGTTGTTTACATGACACTTGAGGTGAGTAGACGGCACTCGGCGTCTGCTCTGATCTCCTGGCTCATCCTCACCTTCTTGTACCCTTCCTAGGTTAGAGGAACAACTCAATAGCAGGAGAATAGATGGAGACCATCCGTTGCTTCCGTTGAATGTTGATGGGTTTCCAGTATTTTCCAGTTCATGTATCTCAAGAGTTTCGGAGACAGGATCGAGGCTAAGTGCTTATGAAATTCAAACCAACCAAAGTTGAACACTAACGCATTTTAAGCGTGGTAGTGGAAGAGTCATACGGATGAGTACCGGGTGACCAGGGTGAATTTGATTACCAAATTGAATTTGTCAAGATTGTTGGGTTCTTATTAAGACGGCGTTGGCTTGGGCATTTTTGGCCGCGTCTCCTTGGGATGCTTTTGGTATTTGGGAAAACAAGGCAAGCCCTGTGCAGGGAAAGTTGCTTCAGCTACTCCAGCGCCCCCTGGCTGTGAGTCACGATTCACAGTCACATGGGCTGCAGACCTGATGACCACTCACATCGTTTGCATTCTTGTACCCATTCAGGCCTTCCTACAGCGGCGCGGCCTGCAGCAGGAGCTCTGCGAGTTCTGCCACAAGCACCGCTTCAGCCTGCTGGTCGCCATGACAATCTCCTTTAATGACAACAACGAACCCTTCCGCCAACTGGCGGTCTACAGCTCCAGCACCCTCTATAGGGAGGAGGTATAAATTGTAGCCAGTTTTGTTTACTGGGAATATAGTCAAGAAACATCTTGATGTTCTTAGAGAAAATGCTAAAAGTGGAAAAAGGGTCACTTGAGTCCATTTTTGCTAAATTACTTCTTAATTAGTTTTTTGCTATCTTTTAGGTGAGCCAAGCTTTGGAAAGAACCCAGAATCCTTGCCTTAACCTGTCTCCAGTCAGCAGCCCTTTTCCTGACGTCAAGGCCTACCTCCAGGGCAACGTGGCGGCCTCCCGCAAGAAGGTGTTGCCCATAATCAAGGACTTCCTGCGGGAGTGGGAGCAGAGGACGGCGCGTTGTGAGGAGTTGGATGAGCTGGAGGAAAGGGAATGCCATTTTGATCCATCCTGCTCCCCCGGGGTGGATGAGGAGGCGCGGCCCCGGTGCTACTCGGGCTCACAACCGTGGCGGGCAGCAGCGCCAGAGGACAGCGGTGCAGAGGAGGACTGCCAGGTGCCACCCACGCCCATGAACAGCCTGGTGGAGGGCTGCCCCCTGGACAACGGCTTGCCCCGGATCAGCCCTGAAGCCATCCTGGAGAAGTTCAGCAAGATGGCCGAGCCAGAGACGGCGGAGGAGTCAGAAGCGGTAGAGGGTGGACAGTGAGAGCTGCCGTTTCTGTCTCCGCAATTCCCAAACCCCAGACCTACCCCCTCTGTCTTTGGACTGGCAGCATCTCCCTCCTCCCACTATGCACTAACCAGGAATGTTCCGGGTGGCGCCGTTCTGCAGTCTGTGTCCAGAGAAGCGCACAATTACAGCTTATAAAATGGGCCAGGGAGTGTAGGGTGTCGTGAGGCGTCTCAGTGTCTCCACACCCTGGCCTTTGTCGTGCATTTCAACACGCCAGTGTGTCATGATTCTCCACAGGACTGAGGCTCAAACCTGGAGCACTGCCCTCACTCAGAGTGGCCCTGGAATTACTTGTACTTCCACAGAGTGCTGAACTTGGCAGAACCTAAAGGTGTGTGAGATGAGAGTGGATCCAAACAGGTTCTAAGAGGATGAAAAGCAGGATGTCAAGATTGGTCCAGGTCTTCCTACGTGATCGGTCACCTGAGGTTCTTTTCCTCGTTACCTCTTCGTAAACTTTATGTTCTATCAATCACATCCTCTTCTCCCCACCTTATTTTGCAAAGACTGCGTGGAATGATGTCCAGGAGCAGGTTAGAAGCCGAGGAGGACAAAACTGCCCTGAGCGTCAAGGTCCCATCTCCCTCCTGCATTTGGACCGGGCATGAAAAGACTAAACCAACCCTTCCCAGGAAGAGCAGAGATACAGATGTGTTCAAACTCACACGCCTCTAAATATATCCCCGTGGCTCTCGCATCTTCATCTCCCTTCTTTTTGCTATTTCTCAGCTGTTTTTCCTGTTGTTGCTGCAGAAACATCTGTTGGCTTGTTTTTTCTGAGAGGATGAGGACAGAGTCTACGCTTGCTTGCTATTTTGTGGTGTGAAATTCAAATGTGTTGATGTGTGGTAACCGCTCATCTGAATGTGGTGCCTCGATCATGTTTTTCCACAGTGCGTCCCGTTTCATTGCTGTGTGTGTGGGGGGGCACCATCTGCCTTAAGTGTAGCCAAGAGTGTTGAGTAAATGGGTGTTTTTTTTTAGTTTCCAAAGAACCATTTCATTGCATCAGGAGTACAGAGCCGTTGCACCGCAGTAGACCCCACCCTGTTGGTGACCTTATAACCCAGATGAGTCTCTTATCTCCTGCCAGCTGTGCTTCCTTCCCACATGGAGAGCAAAGATTGAGTCTGGGCTGTCAGTCCCATCAACGGTGCTCAGCTGCAGGCAACGTGGGACACACCAGAGAGACCCTTTGTTTGTGGAAGGAAGAACGCTCAGAATGGGTCATCTGGTCAGACCAAACCCTGGACCCCAGGCTGCTATGTTGGGTAGAAGGAATTCTGTAGCTGATCCACTCCATTCAGTGAGTCCCTGTCCTCTAGTGTACAGTTGGTTTCTTTACTGTAAATGTAGCTGACACCCACCGCTGATGCAGAAGGGAGTTTTTAAGCCACTCGGGTTGGGGGTCTCGCAGTCCAGCAGGTACAACAGCAGCTTCTTTTAAGGGAATCTGCCACCATCTGGCAGCTTCTCATATTGGACCATTTTAGTCAGACAGCTTGAGGGCAGCAGCATTAACCCTCTGTCTGTTGGTGAAACTAAGGGCAGGGAACCCCCCTCTCACTGCGCTGGGGGTTGTCTACAGACATGTACGTATGTGAAGAGGTGGGGTATAATCCAGTGCGACCTCCACTGGTCAGGTATGAGGATTTCCAAGGCTCCTTACCAACCAAAGGTACTTCCACCTGTGACGTAGGACAGATGGTGTCTTGACATGCGAAAGGAAGACAAAGCACTGATGTATTTGCGAAATAGACGTTCTGCCTGTGGGACATTTTAACATTTCAATTAGAACCTAGCTTTCAGTGACCGCAGTCTTTACAGTTTTCTTTTTCATTGCATTTGCTTGTCTTTAAAATTTCAGTATTTCTGCATCTGCATGAAAAAGACCCGCATTTTACCCTCTGAACTGATACGAAAAACAGAATAGGGGACTGGGTCACCTTATTTCAACGCACCTCCGCAGTTTTTACAGCCTGTGTCTGGTGTTCAGAAAGATGAAGAATGGTATTCCCATTTATTGAAGGAATCGGTGAGCAGTTGGCACTGGTTTTTATCTTTGGCCATTTAATTATTTTAATACGACTTGAAGTTGATATTAAGAATAGAAAAGTAAATTCTCACTCAGCTGTGTCAGCATTAACAGACGTCGATGAACCACTGTGATGCCATGTTGGATGAAGGAAACTGCATTCATTCTAACTCCTTTGTTTATTTTTATTTTTATTCATACTCCTGCTCTTCTGGAAAGTTCTAACCCAGGTGCTGCTGAGAAAGGATGCCCACCACCTGTGGCAAGGTCACACCTGACCGCATTCACACACATTAATAAATTACACAAGAAATGTTTTAGCTGCGTGACCACACCAGACAACTCTCTTCTGTTTAATCCTCCATGTTGCTGCAACTGGGAATGTGGCATCATGGAGGGTTTAAGATGACTGACCAATGACTGTTGAACCGTTGCTTTTCTCACGCCACCTTAGTCAGCCGAAGTTATGTGATATTTATTTAACTGTAATTGCAGTCAGTACATTTGAAACACAGTCTGGCTGCTGCTCTGTTAGTCAACGTGGAGTGTTTTTATGTGATATTAAACACATGAGTTTGAACAGAAATGGGGAGTGAGCAGAAAAGGGGCCAAAGAAGGTGTTTCACCTCCTCAGGTATGTGACCTGCACACCAGCAGGGCCATTAATATCGAATCTTTCCTCGCTGTGCTGTGGTGGCGGCAATGCCTCTGTCTCCCTCCATCAAGCGTGACCTTCAGATCCGTCCCGGTGTCCCACACGCTCAGATGCCAAACGTTACCGTAACCGCTTTCTGACCCTCTGGGTTACACTGAAGGAAAAAACAAATCCAAATGCAGAGCAGGAGGGTCACTTAGTTTTGAGGAGATGTTTCCTTGTAGTCACGTTACCTTCCACAGACTTTCTGCCAGACAAAACATTTTAGGCAATGGATATGGATCAGTAAGGCAGACCTGAATAATAATAGTTATTATTTTTTTGTGGTTTAAAAAAAAAAAAAGCCCCTTTTGTTTGGTAACAGGAGCTGCCCTCTGTGTTGAACACAAATGATCAGCGTGGAAAAGGATGGTATTAAATTTATACGATTCACTGATTTTATTGTTTATTTTTTGATAGGAAATTTTGGATAATCCAATCACTTGGTACAGATTTATTTTTTATCTTTGAAGTATAAACTGACTGTTTGAGAACTTGTACATAATTCCGCATGATTTGTATAATCCGCTGATGATGATGTACTCATTACAGTGCGCCGTACTCCAGTGTTCAGATTTCTGCCAGGACTGCTTCGATGTTGACTTGTAGCTACTGTTGACGTGTTGCTGGCTGCGTGCGAGTTCCTCCCAAAGGCCTAGCGAACGTGGCCTCGGCTTCAAGACCTCAGCCGGGCGTCAGCCCTGTTATTGGTCCAAACACCAGTATGACCTGCGGGTCTCGCCCCGCATGGCCCATGTCGGCAAGTGTTTTGGTGTCGCTCTCCCTCCCTTTTGGACCTGTTTGCTCACCTTCTACTGAATGTTTTCTCGAAGATAATCGAGTGTGAAACCCAAAGACCCCTTGTCAGCCGCCCCAGAGGAAGATGATCAACCCCCTTCTCCCACAAAACTCAGCCGATGCGTCGCAGGATAATCGGGAGCCAGCGGGCCGCCGGCAAGTGTGTGAACCTGCTGTTGGAATTGTGGTTCGTTTCTCCTTTTGTTATATGCATTTGGCCTTAATGCTGATGCGGTATTTAAAAAAGATTTACCCCAAAGTGTCAAAATAAGTTCTATTAAAAGATAAAAAGACCCTGCCTTGGTTGTCTTCAGCCCATTTATTTGTCACCTAGTGGACTGTGACCTCACTGTTTCCAGGGCCTAGGTTTTGTATCTAGGTTCTGTTCTCCAGCAAGGCCGCATGAGACCCCCCTCCAAGGCCCTTAGTGTTTAAACTGCTGTATGAAGCTGTGACTGTGTTACAGCAGTGATCTCAGCATCTCACCTGGTGGAATCTGGAACCAGCCGTCACTCGGCACTTAGCTGAACAGGATCTGACCAGCAGGGGATGGTGCTTCTCTGTAAACCTGGGAGTTCTGGGGCAATGCCAGGACTGCCTATGACTGCTAATGCCAGTGGGACCCCAGCATGTACTGGTTACTTCATATTTGTGAAGAAATTGTCTGCACACCATTGTGTTGAAAGGGTTTCATTAAACTAATGGGTTGGGGTTGCTGGGTTTTCCCGTAGGATCACCTGCGGATCCCCGTGTTAGGTGGTGCAATACCTGTGACTAACTGCGTGAAGCAATCTAGTTTTTCTTGATCATTCTGGAACATCGTGTGACCAGTTTTACGCCGCACCCCTGGGATTCTGCACGGTTTTATCCAACGCTGCATGATGTATTAATGTAATATTTCTGGAAATTTCTTGTCATAACAGATGACATAGAACCAACTTCATTCCAACTTAATGTGGGGCACTGCTGGTTCTCGGCCTTCGTGATCTATGCAGACGTACACTGATATCAGTGGCTCTCCATGTCTTAACACTCAATATAATAAAACCATTTAGCTAAATCTGTACCCAGAGACAGTAGATATCAACTGTTCCTCGCTTTCTGGAATCTTTTAAGTGTTTTTTTTTTTTTTTTGTTTTTTTTTGGGAAAGTGTGTCTCCTTGATTCTCCACTGTACACGTAAGCAAAAATCCCCACCACAGAGGAAATGTTTCCTATTTTCTTGTTTCGATCAGCGCCATTTTCTTGGGAAAAATCGTTTTTCAACTGACAACCCAAGTACCGATTTACCTTCAGCTGCGCTAACAAACTGGGTGATGTAAATAAGCCCACCTGGAGATAGAGTGGTGCCTGGCTTTAGGACCATGGGGTGTCTAGGAGGTGAGTGTCAGGTGCAAAGAGGGCTGCACAGGTAAGCTTAGCCAATGGGGGGGCTGTGTTTGGCAGAGGAGGCTGCTGGGAGGCAGACAGGCAGGAAGGTCATTAACATGCTCACCCTCTGAGATCAAACACCTACGGGAGAGTTATCGACGGCGGCTGTCCTGGTCCGCATGTCCAGCTTGAGCACCAGGAGGTGATGGGGACGTACAGCAGCCAGAGGGAGCAGTACCTCCTCCACAGGTACATCCAGCTTCTCTCCACCCTCACCTTTCTGCAGGTAGTTTTACTGCCAAACTCGAGCTTTTGCCGTGTGGTGTCAAGTTTCCACTTTGTGGTGTTTGTCGGGAGCGTGAGGTAAGGTGATGACAGCTGAGATGATGGACAGGGTTCGAGATGTTTAGAAGTCGCACGACCCCCTTCATCGAGTTCCAACCATCGCCCGACTGGAATCCATGAAGCCCAAAGTCTTTCCACTCACCTGCTTTGTTCGGAGTGTTAGTTTTAAAGTTTTTTATCTGCATGTTTGATGAGGGATGACTAACTGTACAATGTCTAATTCATGAGGACTCTGCTCCTGCCGGGTGTTGGGTTACGCTCCAAACAAAATGGCCTCTCTTGTGTCGCGGGGTATTTGCACGAATGAGGCAACATCCCCGGTGCATGACACACCAGAAAACAGGTCTTCGTGCTGGAAAATCGTGCACACCTTTGGTGGCCAGAGATGCTGTAAAAGATACACTGTGGCCTGAAGGCGTGGTTCGGGTTAGGAGTAGAACCCATCCAAAGGAGCTTGGGCTGTAGTACCAGTGACTTCCCACGAACTGGTTGGCTATAGAGGGGGGGGGTCACGCTACCTGTCCCCACACACACACACACAGAGAGAGAGACAGAGACAGAGACACATACACAGAGGGTGCACGTCCGTTGCAGGTACAAGTGTGGCTGAAGTGGCTCTGCTGGGACTGGTCCTGCGCTCCTCTCGCTGCACCACAGTCCTGTTGAGGAAAAGCACGTGCCTGACGCAACTGTGTTTACTCCCACCCAACTGAGGGTGTGACTGACTGGATGGGTCTGAGATGCACTTTACACATAGCCACACTGGACCTTCGGGCTGGCTGTGTGAAGACAGGACGTCTCATCCACGGTGGGATGCGAACCCCAGACCTGCCGCGAGTCACTTAATGAGCCACCAAGTAGTGGTATTGATCTACTGTGTATGTGTGTAAATAACAGAAAGGAAATACAGGAAAATGACGACAGGCATGAATTTCATGGAATAGTAACAATACAGTTTAATTGTGTTAAAACTTGTCTTTAATAATATAATAATAATTTAATAATAATATAATAATTTAAGTGAGTAAAACGCTGCCGTCTAGCTGCCTGGTTTTAAAATGGTGAAACGTGTTATTCTTCACTGACTCCTTTCCCAAACATGAACACACACGCCGGGCTCGAAGCGGAATGTAAACACAGGCGTGGCGGTCCCGAGAGTGTCGTCATGGTAACCGGGGTGCAGGGCGGTGAGCAGAAACGAGGCGCACCTGATGTCTCAGGTGTGGTTACGTCACAACCCCCAGGCACTTCTATTGGCAGCACGGGGCGAGTCCTGCCCTCTCGGCTGCGGCAGATAGAGCGGAGAGGGGTAAAATTCAGGGGAAATGAGAGCGTAAAGGGCCAGGTAACTGATGCAGGTCAGTTCAGACTTGAGCCACTGCTGTCTGTTGGTGAGATAAACTGAGTGTTTATCAGAGGCTGGAACAGGAGCAGCCTCCTCTCTGTGGGTGTAATGGATTTTTACAGTTTGAAAAAATAAGTTTTTGTCTGGCTAGGAACAGCTGAAAAAAAACAAGCTTGTAGATGTTAAAAAAAAAAAAAAAGTCAGTTTGGTGTTTTCTGCTGCTGGAAATGCTGCACTGCTGCACTGTACAGGTGTGTGTATGTGTGTGTGTGTGGGGTTGTTCACCAGGCTTTTCTGTGTCTTCCAAGGGGGGCCGACGGCGCCAAAGCGTTCCACGATATCAGAGACATGGAGCTGAGTGAGGAGTGGCAGGAGGAGGACCCCCCCAGGTCAGAGGTCACATGCTCAACTTCTTCCTTCTCCTCTCTGGTCCCTCCCCCCAGAGCAGGGTGTTGCTTTGAATACTGCAGTAAAAATATTTGAATGCAAATCAGAGCAGAGCTCAGACCGGGACACAGCAGGTGGTTCTCGCTGAGATTCAGCTCCTTTTGCGGCATCTTCAGCTCCCAACTGCAGAAATTTACTTGAAAATGGATTTTCTCCAGTTTTCCCGCAGTTTGGTTCGTGTGGAAAGTCCCAGAGTCACGGCAGCCTCTCATAGCCATATTTCTGAGCACATCTGTTACTCTTAGATGTTTCCCACAGCCTGCAATAACATCCAGAAATAACATCTCGTACAGATGTTTTAAATTAAAACTCAGGTGAAAGCAGTAATGAAACTGCAAATAACGTTCAAACTGGCTGCTTTATTTATTAACAAATACTGTGTTGCGGAAGTGAAAATGGCAGCAGCGTCTATTACTATGGTATTAATGTGGGGGTGTTGAGCTGCCAAATCCTGGCTGCTGCTGCTTTTCAAGTCCTCGGGTTGTTAACTGCTGTTTAAACAGTGTTGACTTGACGGACAGAGCGGACAGTGAGAGGGAGACCCTGAACTAAACCCGTGTCCTTGTGGTTCCAGGCTGCTCCCTGAGGACGTCCAGAGCCCAAGAGGTGGACAGCAGGGTCCTGCAGCTGCTGGAGATGGACCAGGTAATTTGGGTAGAAGTTGGGGTCTTGAGCAGCCAATCGCCCCCCTTCGCTGGGCTGTCTTGAAGAGGTGGAGAAGGTTTGACTTGATGGTGAGCTGTGTTAGTTAAAGCAAACTCTTTGATCCTCCCTCTGCAGTTACCAATCCACCTGAAATGCATATCTTTGGACTGTGGGAGGAGAGCCAGGTCCAAATCAGTGGCTGGGAGGCACCAGGTCTACCTGCTGTGCTGCTGCTGTCATTGTCTTTAGCTGTCGTTTAATTTGCGTCTCCAATATCGCCAGCTCTGCCGCCCGGCCTCGCCTTCTCCGACAGCCACCCCAGGAAGAAGCGCCTGGTGGCCCCCACTCTCAGTCTCACGTTAGACCGCAGCGACTCGGTATTCTCGGAGGACTTCACATCCGCTGCCCTGTCTCCCTCCCCCGATGATGATGATGACGAAGACCTGGACCTAAATCTGGATGCCATGGACACGCCGTCTGACAGCGAGTCATGTACATTCCCAGGGAGCACGGTGGACCTCGAGTGGGATGGTGAGCTTGGAGATGTTGCATTAGCAGCTGTTACTTTAATGGCGAATGGACTGGGGGGTAACCTACGATTAAGAAACGGGGAGGTTTGGGGGGAGCAACGGAAGGCCGAGTAGGAAAAGAAAAGAACACCAATAATGTGGCTGCAGTGGGTGGGGGCGTCTGAGGCCAGCTAGCTGCTAATATGTGTGTGTCTCCACCATATTAAGGTGACCTGCCGCGGACGGGCCGGGTGCGAGGCGGGGCTCTGTGCTCCTCTGTGCCGGAACAGGTGGACACAGGACACTTGGAGCTGGACCAGGTGGACGTCCACGGCCGCAGGTGGCGCTGTTTCCACATCGCAGGGCAGGAGTGTCGTGTTGACATGACCGTCCTAGAGCCCTATCTGCAGGTGCTCTCACATGGGGGTGAGTGCATTTCCTCGCTGGAGATGTGAACCCAGACCCCCCCCACACCACCATTCTAACCCCTGTCTGGGTAACAGGTTACTATGGTGACGGCATGAATGCCATCATCGTGTTGTCCTCCTGCTATCTCCCTGAAAACACCACTGGGGACTACCAGTATATCATGGACAACCTGTTCAGGTACAGCTCTGCCTTCAGATGTGTGGCACCTGGCATTCTGTGTATCACTGTGGTAGAAGATCTGTATTACTACGGTAAAATCCTTGGCTGTACAAATGGATAAATTTAGGGGAACTTTTTTCATTCTCTTACTGGACTCCAGTGATGATGCTGTGTGAAAAGGGGCAGGACGGGTAGTCTCACCTGACCTCTTAACTCTCACTACAGGTATATCGTAGGTACCTTGGACCTCATGGTGTCAGAAAACTATGTCCTGGTTTACCTGTGTGGGATGGCGCCTCGCAGCAAGATGCCCAATATCAAGTGGCTGCGCCAGTGCTACACCACCATCGACAGGAGGTGAGCTCTCGTCCCCGAGCTCCCAGAGAGGCCGCCTTACTGTTTCAGCAGGAAACCTCTGCCTTTCTGCCCAGGTTGGGATGATTTTACATCCTAATAAGTGGTGAATTATGAAGCACCTGTCAGCGCAATAAAACCTTCAACAAAAAGTATCTGCCTGCTTTTATAGCTGCAGTTCTAAGAAGTGGCCAGAAGGGGGCAGTTTGTAAACCTGTCTGGAGTCAGAGCTTTTGATGATATTGAAGCCTTAAAATTTTATGCCGTAGAAGTTTCTATGGTTAAAAAAACAGAAGCAAAACCAAAATTTTGTCATTTTGTACTTCAAAACTTCACCCGCTTACAGACCACAAATTTACTGTTCCTAAAAAATGTCAATGCTAAAAAATAAAAAAGATAGCTTTTGTCCAGTGTGATGTACAGCTGCTACTGCATGACAGCCAGGGTGCCTTGCAGTGTGGCTGTACCATGGTAAATTCCCTGAAATCATTCCCCTTCTGTAGCCTCAACTGTAAGGGTCTAGGCTCTGGGGGCAGATTTTGGGGGCTGCAACGTCATCAGCTGCACCATAGTTATCGCATTAGGTGGCAAGTGTTTGCGGATCCAGGTTTCTGTCCCACCTCTTGTTATTGAACCCTAGAGAGAGGTACTTACCTGAACTGCTCTGGTAAAAATTACCCTGCTGTACAAATGAGTAAATCATCGTAAGCAGCATTAGAGAAATGTCAGTGAAATGGGTGTAAATATAAAATGGAAAAGTAACTTCTGATGGGGATGCGGTCTTAGTTGCAAAACATGAAGTTAGTTTTGGTACAGCTGTACATTTCATCATTTCCTGTTTCCATGGCAATGTCTCCCACCTGCTGAGTAATGGCCAGCAGTCTGCTGAATCACTGTGGTGGAACCACCCCCCTAGAAATTCCCACAATCCTCTGTCATCACTGTGACTAAGGGCCTTCTGCGTTGGGACTGCTGGGTCATGTTTAAGCCCCCCATGGAGAGGGAGCTGCACATGTGGTCATTGCTGTGGAGTTTCAGCTGTTGCTCTTGGTGGGGCAACGTGGGATGAGTAACGGTACAATTAAATTTACCGTGCTGTGTAAACGGTGCGAGCTGCTTTTGGAGAGTGAGTGTCGGGAACTCAGTGCAGGGGATTTGGGTGCTGCGGATGCTTGTTGGTACCACATCCCTCCAGGGTTTCAGTAAATGCTCTCCGTGCACCATTTTTACCCCATTTGTTTCCCCAGGCTGAGGAAGAACCTGAAAGGCCTGTTCGTCGTTCACCCCGTCTGGTACATCAAGGCCCTGATCACCATCATCAAGCCCTTTGTCAGGTGAGGACTGGTAGTGATGGTGTTTGTGATGACAGGAGTCATGGTGGAGGTGGTGAAGACACAGTGGTTGTTGAGAGTGAAGCTTAGGTTCAGCATGCATTCATTCCAGTGACTTCTTTCCAGTCCCCTATGGTACCGGAAAGTGTGCAAACCCTTTACAGTTTTCACTGAAAATTCAGTTTCTCCAGCAGACGTTTAATGCCGGATCATTTTGAGCAGTAGACGAGTGAAAAGGTGTGACAACACTTTATGGGGTTCTTCTTGTTTTTCTCACTTGAATGAAAACCTGGTCCCAATTTAGGTCAAATTAAAATTTTCAGAATTTCTGCACAAATGACTCTCAAACCTTCTACCACCATCATACAGTGTGAGGCTTTACTTACCCTGGCTTTACCACACTGGTTCAGGGTAAATACCTTCAATAAAGGTGCTACAGCAAGTGGGAACTTGAACCCACACTGTTCGGGTAGCTAGAAACGACTCTAACCACTATGCTACCTGCTGTTCCTTTCCGCTGCTGTTTGAACCTGTGGGTGATGAGAGGACTGAGTGACTGACCCTCCTGTGTCCGACAGCATCAAGTTTGGCCGGAAGCTGCACCTGGTGCACAGCCTGAGAGAACTGGCCCACTTCCTCCCCATGGAGCGGGTACAGATCCCTGACTGTGTGCGCAGGTGAGTGCAACAGGTGACTGGGGGGGGGGCTTTTTTAAATTTTTATTTTAAATGAAACAAGCTGCTTATTCAGTACAGTAGTATGTTTGCCCAGGTTATGAGGTGTCTTCAACTTCACAGCAGCTACTTTAGTCGCTGTCCTGCACAGGGACTGCATGTCCACCACTGTGTCCACTTCCTGTCCCATCAATCCCAGCCCTGCGCTAAAGTCAGCACCTCAGCCGTAAGGTCTGGAGTGTTGAGCTGTTTAACCCGATTTACTCATTTTTACATCCTGGTAATTTCTTATGACATTAACACATGAGGAAAAACGATTTGCTCTTTTGGCAAAAAGTGCAGGTTTGGTTATTTTGTTAAAATAGGCATGTGATGCATTTAAACCATAAATCCTGCTTATTCACGACGTTTCAAACATTTTAATGCGTTTATGAAAAACACAACGCCAAATCAGAAAAAGTTGGGACAGTATGGAAAATGCAAATAAAAAAAATACAATGATTCTTACATTGACTTTTATTTCATTGCAGACAGTATGAACCCAAGATATTTCAGGTTTTGTCTGGTCAACTAACATTTCATTTATTAATATACATCCATTCCTGTATTTCAGGCCTAAAACACATTCCAAAAAACATTGGGACGGAGGCAATTTAGAGCTAGTAATGAGGTAAAAAAAAATTAATAATGTGAATTTTTTAAACAGGTGAGGTCAACAGGTGATTTGGTATAAAAGCAGCATTCTGAGTCTTTGAGGTGCAAAGATGGACAGAGGATCTCCAGTTTGTCAACAACGCGTGAGAAAATTATTGAAACGTTTAAAAAAATGTTCCTCAAAGATTGGAAGGGATTTGCATCTTTCTCCCTATGCAGTGCATAATATCATTCAACGATTCAAGGAATCTGGAGGAATTTCAGTGCGTAAAGGGCAAGGGTGCAAGCCTAAGCTGAACACGTGTGATCTCCGATCCCTCAGACGTTATTCATCGATAGCTGATATAAGCACATGGGCAAGGAATTGCTTTGGCAAACCTTTGTGAAGCACTACAATACAGCATTACATTCACAAATGCAACTTAAAACTTTACTGTGCAAAAAAGAAGTCTTATGTTAACCGTGTTCAGAAGCAGTGTCGACTTCTCTGGGCTCGGAGGCATCTAGGATGGACCATCACACAGTGGAAATGTGTATTGTGGTCAGACGAATCAGTGTTCCAGATTTTTTTGGGAAGAAATGGACGCCGTGTGCTCGGGACCTAAGACGAAAAGGACCATCCAGACTGTTATCAGCAGCAAGTTCAAAAGCCAGGGTTTGTCATGGTCTGGAGTTATGTCGGTGCCCTTGGCAAGGGTAATTTACACTTCTGTGATGGTAGCATTAATGCTAGAAAAGTACATTGATATTTTAGAGCAATACGTGCTGCCTTCAAGATGACATCTTTTCCAGGGACGTCCATGCATTTTTCAACAAGACAATGCAAAACCACACTGTGCACACGTTACAAAGGCATGGCTGCGGAAGAAGAGGGTACGGGTACTGGACTGGCCTGCCTGCGGTCCTGACCTGTCCCCCAGTAGAGAATGTGTGGAGAATTTTGAAATGAAAAATCTGATGACGACTCCGTGCTGTTGCACACCTTAAGACGTTTGCATGAAGGATGGGACAAAACGCCTGAAACGCTTCATCGCTTGGTATCCTCAGTGCCAAAGCGTCTTAAGTGTTGTGAGAGGGAATGGCGACATTACAAATTGGTAAATGCTCTACCGTCCCAACTTTTTTTGGAATGTGTTTTAGGCCTGAAATGCAGGAATGGATGTATATTAACAAATTAAATGTTAGTTGACCAGACAAAACATGAAATATCTTGGGTTCATACTGTCTGCAATGAAATAAAAGTCAACGTAAGAATCACTGTATTTTTTTATTTATTTGCATTTTCCGTACTGTCCCAACTTTTTCTGATTTGTGGTTGTAAAAATATGACCTAATCTTGAACTTTTTGACAAAAGACCTTTGCTCTTTTGGCGGAAACTGCAGATTTGGTTGTTTTGTTAAAATAGCTGTGTGATGTGTTTAAACAAATCGTGATTATTCGTGACATTTCGAACATTTTAATGCATTTATTTGTGAACAATAAAAATGACCTAATCTTGAACTTCTTGACAAGATTTTTTTTTCTTTTGGTGAAAAAGAAATGGCTGTACTGTCATGGCATCTATTACCCTATACTGATTTTTAAGCATGACAATTACTTTATTGTTTAAATTTGCTGCTTTTTGTCAGTAATGTACATTTTGACTTTAATGCTGTTTGCAGGCTTGATGAGTCACTCGACAGGTAATGTACAACCAAGATGGACTCTAGCGGACCCCCCGGACATTCCCAGAGGGGGAAGACGGACATGTGGTGGGACTTCTGCTTTTGGAAATGGAAAATATCCCTGACACATCGCACCAAGTCGCCTTCCTGTCACACATAGTGTTGGACAGCCCAGCTCGTTCTTGGAGCACAACTTCCTCATCGTCATGGAAACGGTCAGTCGCTATCCTCTCCAACACAGCAGAGATTGTAGCTGACGGCTGTGGAACAGCAGAACTATTACATAATGGCAATGTGATTTATAGGGCTGCACTCTGCTATGTGTCTGTATGGGGGGGGTTAAGGGCAGTTGGGTGCCTGTGTTCATGGCAATGATTTTCAGTTTCCACTTCAATGTAAAATGCTGCTTTTCCATCATGACCGGACTGGAGGCTTAAATCACAGCAGCTGTTCTGGGGGGTGAGGGGTTGGCTGTGTACTATACATGTGCAGGAATTTTTACTCATGGTGAATTAATAGTTTTGTATGAATATTTATTGCTGTTGACTTTTTCTCGCTTAAGGCCACTTGCTAAACTGCGTGTTCATAATAAAACAATTTGTCTGTTCTGCACAAGCTGTAAGAAGCAAGTGGTTGGCTGCTGAGATGTTCACCTTCCCCAGCTCATTGGGCAGCAGGAAGTGTGTGTTGCAGTGCTGGTATGTTGGGTTCGTACAGACATGATCCTGTAACCATGGTTGAGATGCGATATCATCAGAGCAAGATCACACATCCTGTGGCCACCGAGGTGGTTTTGGGCAGCAGGTGTTAACGGACAGCTAGGTTAGAACCTCACCTTTGTGCTGTTGTTGGTCAGGATAGTGCGTACAAAGTGAACACCAGCAGAGGAACAAATGGAAAATAATGGCTGTTGGCGTAGCTGACAGTTGGGTGGGAGGGGGCGAGGTGTCCGCATGCAGCAGGAACACAAGTGATGCTGGTTGTGGGATGTGTGGAGGGTGTTAGGAGGGGTGCTTTATGTGGTGCTCAGAGCAGTGAATGGGGCATGAGATGGTTTCCGTTTCTCCTCTATTGCTGGTGGAAAAACGGTGTACAGAAGCATGACCCCCCCGCAGCTGTTGCTGGTGAGACAAGCCTGTCTTTTCTCACTGTGTTGTGCTGGAGCTCCACTGTCCATTTGAGCCTAAGGGTGGGTCCTGACCCTTCATCGCTCTGCTCCCCCTGCAGGAAGTGGTTTCCAATGCCTGAGGAAACGGGGGGGGGGTGAGGAATTACCGTACTGGCTGAGCTCATAAACAGGAACTAAGGTCTTGCACAGGTCATTTAGGTAACTTTTTTTTCCAAAGCTTCTATGAGCATCTCAGTGGGGTGTTTTGGGATCACAGATACCTCCTAGCCCTTAGACTGTACAACTATCAGTCAGCTGGGGTACAATGAGCAGCTGGCAAAGTGGAAAATTACTTTGTGTAAATCTGGAACTTTAATGGGTCCCACTCTAGAGTGAGGACCTAGACCAAAGGTGGGAGTCAAACCTGCATGAGGGCAACTACTCATTGTGCCACTTTCATGCGCAGATGGGCTTTGAACAGTGGGATTTCTGCTGGAAGAAACTACCTCCTCTGTGCTCTCATTTCCATCAGCTGCCAAGAAGCAGCCAGGCTAACAGCATTGGGAAATTTGTATGACATCACAGGTAGATGGTTAACAATAAAACACTTATGAATGTCTGCAGGTGAAGGTATGACTAAGGCTGTGTTTAACTGCTGGCTACCTTGGAGATGGTTGAGCATTTCATGAATGGCTTGAGCCAGTACTGATGTCCTCCTTGCAGGAGGTCATGTTTGATCCTGTGGTTTAGACTCCATCACTGCTCCGGGGGCAGCTACGGTGGTACAGGGCCAGCCTTCATAAGATTCAGCCAGAAATGTTAAAAGCACAGTGGGGGTAACAGGGCTTGTGCTATTCTTCAGTGTAGCATGGAAGTGGGTTCCTGTCTTCAGCCTTCCTGGTAAAGCCTACACCTGGGTACTGGAGAACAGAGGCGACTCAGGCTCAGATGCAGGATCAGCAATGTGGATTTTTTCCTGGCTGGGGACTAACTCTTCTCTACTCAGAGTACAGCTGAGGGTAGAGCAGCAGACAGGAGCAAGTCTGAGGGAAACTGTGGTGATGGAAGTGGGAGGAGGGTAACAGCTGCCACATCTGTTCTGACATCTCAGGGTTTTGTTCACACAGTTTGGAAGGGGGGAGGGAACAGATGGCTACAGGTACTCAATAGAAGTACCTGTAGCCATTTACCCCCCCCCCCCCACTTCCAACTTGTGCTCAAACAGAAGACTGTTGGAATGAGAAAGGTCAGGCACTGTCTTGTCCGCTTGTTCTTTACCAGGAAATCCATGGAAAGAACTGAATTTTGCACTTGTGGTGCTGTTTAATAATCAATATGCACATCATGGCAATTTTATATAAAACTTTCCACTGAGGGAAACACTGCAATATCACACACAGAGGCTCTTTTTCCTATATATAACCTGTGTTTGTAATGTTGCTCCAGCCAGAAGGGCTTTGACATCTCACTAGGCACTGGGCCAGAAGGGGCTCACCCATTATTTTTGTTCCCTGATGTGCCCTTGTACATCCACCTGAAAACAAATAGCTGTCCCACATACTTGTCCTGTTTAAACACAAGGACAAGTTTAAGGGCAGCAATGGTAGAACTGGTCTCCCACCATGGACAGGAAATGAAAGTAGTTCCATGAACACAGGAGAAATGCTACTCCCCCAGTCCAAAAAGGCACTTATACATTGCCAACAAGACAGGTTAGTTTTGTTTGACCAGGCATGACTACACTTAACTCCACCCAGAAACTCAGGCCCCTGCCGAAACAGGCAAGTGTTGCGCACATGCGACACCAGCACAGAAGCAGTGTTCAGTCCAGGTGAGCCCATCAGAGGAAGTGGCAGGGTAAGGGCGGTGGCACTGCATCTAGGAAGTGCAGTCTTCAAGCAAATCAGCACATCCTTTCCTGGGTGGGGGACTGAGTGCGTAGGTAAGAAGCTGCTAGCCGTGGTCAAGGCTGAGTCCAGGCCCAGGTGTGGCCCTTTGGGAATGAGCAGGACCCCAAACATCCCATCTCCTTCTCTGGAAAAGTACCCCCATGCATGGGCCCACCCTGAGCAAAAGAATGAAGTCCTGCTAGAGGGGAGGTCTGCAGGAGGTCAGGAAAGGCTGTACATTTAAAAATCAATAAATAGAAATGCCTGGCTGACTAAGCTGGCTGTGCACAACAGTCCTTGGTGCTACTATCTGTCAAACCACCTTCAGAGCAGGAATTGGGTTTTCATTCAGTTAGCCCAGCTGGCTGAAGCCAACTAGATTCCCTCGCGGAAGCAAGGGTCCTTTTGCTTACTACAGTCCAAGCAGCTGCTAAAGGGGGTTCACATGCCCAGCGTGATGGTGCTGACCATCTCCGTCCCACCCAGTCAGCAACAACTTCTGGGTCATGAAGCAGCTGGGTGAGATGCGCGCACACACACACACACACACACACAGATGAAGCAGGAATGCTGGCAGACACCTTGAGCATTCCAGTGATTACTAAAGCTGATCCTGACTCAAGAGGTAACTAATAAAGTTAACACTGCCCAAGAGAGTCATCAAAACCCCCAGGGCATAAGTAATCCTGACTTGCGGTCCTCAGAGGCAGCAATGCATAGCAAAGTAACCTGGAAAAACACAGTACACCTCCCTCTCACACATACACACCCATTTTAAAAAAAAAAAAAAAGATTGTCAACCAAGGGCAAAATCCCAGTAGACTGCAGAAGGGGGAAATTTGATTTCTTCCCGGAAGAATTCAAGTGACTTGGGCAATTCCCCACATTACAGAACTCTCCCACACCACTATCCAACACTCGGTGATAAAAATGCCATTTTAAAAAAAAAAAAAGTTCCATTAAAAACAGGAGATGAATCTGTCTGATCGACTCTTCCAAACAGTGAATTCATTGGTGCTGAGGGATGATCTTCCAGGTTCTTAAGTGCTTGGTTGGATCCAGATTTTTCCTTTTACGGCTGGTGAGTGGAGCCAGCCGACAACTCCAATCGGTCCTTATTTCTGAAACAAAAAGAAAAACCCCTTGCAGCTTCAAAATAAAAAGGTGTATGATTTATATACACAATTTCACACACTGGTGTATTTTTTCCCCCATTGCTGCTTTCCACTACAGCACAAGGACCTCTGTCTGGTTAATAGCATGCACATGACTGTAGAACTGCTTCCCCAAACTGGCCTGAATGTCGGAATCGCAACTGCATTAAAACTCCCCATTTCTACCAGAGACCATGTTCATCCTGACGGTCAGCAGACCCTGCAGGTTGAGGCTCACTCACCTGCTACAAGAAGTTCCTGCAGCCATTGGCACTTGGACCCTTTAACCTCATCTGTTCCTTGATGGAGCTGGACTGCAAGGGGAGGGGGGGGGGAGAGACATTAATAATTATTTGCTTTGGGACACTGAAGGTTAAGTGGGTCTTAATCTACACAGAATTTGGCTCCATGTTGGTTGAGAAATCAAACACTGGTGATGCCCCCATCCCCCAAACACCACCTGACAAGGTTACACTAATACTGAACCAACTGGGAAATCAGCACCGTATTCCTAGCCAACCTTGAAACGTGTGTATGAGTTATCGTCTCACTCTTGTGTGGGTAAAGGACGCTGCTATTATTCCCAAACTCTTGAGGTTTTGTCCACATACAACTGACACGACAGTCATAAAGTTCAGACACCACATTATCATCTCAACAAGGTGGCAGGGTGATAGCGTGACGCTGCTGTCCCACTTCCACATCTGGAACTGGGGCCACAAAAAAAAAGTGCTGGCATTTCCTGTTCATCAGGCTGGTTCTCATCACACCACAGGGGAATTCTTGCTCAGTCAGTTGACTTTATTTGGTCGCAAACCTCCACTGTGGCCCCAACAAGTAGGCAAATTTAGATATAAATAAACTGATTCTAAGAAAAATCAATCATTATAAGACAACACAATGGTTGCAGAGATTGTGACGTCACTTGGTGACTGTCCAACTGGACAAGAACATCCACTGATCCCAGGCCAACGCCCAGGTGCCACCACACCCCATCGCTGGGACAAACACACACCACCCACTTGGAGCCTTCAAGGGCAGGTGGAGCAGATATGGGGTAAACAAGACAAGATTACATAAGAGTGCGGAGCAGGAGAATTATGCAACCAAAGGGCTGGGGGTCTGACTGCTGTGAATAATCCTCACCTGTCCTACCTAAACCCTGCACGAACCACAGAGCAACTCGAGACACCACAGGAGATGCAGCTCTCAAATCTATTCTGTTCTTTCATGGCCCTGACCACTAACCTCCTAGCTTGAAGGTGCCAACACAAAGGCAGCTTGTTTGCAAAAACCGATTGCCACAGACACGGTAACAGCGTTTCTCACCCTGTGCAACATTCCTCTGCTCTGCAGCCAAGTGGCCACTTTTGCTTTCACTGGGCACCACCAACATAAGCCCGTTTACACTGTGATGAACCACACTAAATACCGGTCAGACAGCACCGGCACACTTTCATTCAAACTGGGCCTGGAGCCGCACTGAGCGATCGCAGTGCAACAGCACACCCAGGTCGCTCTTCCGTAAAACAATTACTTCCTTTTTATCTACACGAACAAACTTACTGGTTTACACAGCAGTCTGCTTTTCTTAGAGCAACTCAGGGCAAGTATGTCGGTCAAGGGTACGACAATATAACCTTGTGATGGCCCTGTCCAATACACCCCCCCCCGCAGTGTATCCAACACCGCTGCCTCAGTGTGCCCCCTTATTCTCCAAATGAGCGAGGGGAGGGTTAGCTTCACATGGGGTAAATGAAGGTCGGGATTATCTGGTTAACTAGAAATGAGTCTGACAAAATCTGTGCACAATATCACTTAACCCAGTCATGTTGCTGCAAGTCTGCAGTCCTTCCCCTGTATGGCAACTCGAAACTGGCATGTGTTTCGCATCCCCCTGTGAGTCCTTACCGCTGGCAAACCCTCGCTCATCTCGCCAGAGCCGATGTGCGTCAGGTGCTGGAAGTTCATGGGTTCGCCAATCATGCTGCGGTCGATCTTCCTCCGCTTTTTCTTCTGGAACAAATGAGGAGGTCACAGAGGTCAAAGGGTGCTCATATTGATGTCAATATCACATTTGTTTCACATGTACAAAACCAGAGCCCAAAGTACAAAAACTTTGTCCAGCAAGAGCGCTGTGCTCGTCCAACTCTGGGCCATAGGAGGTTCCACTCGCCAGGGGTACAAAAAAAAAAAAAAAAACAGGTTCTCAGTTTTGGTGCTGATGTGATGGAATTTTCCTCTGTCCTTCAAAGCTGCTGAATCCATTTCAGCATTCAGGAAGGGGCTCAAACATCTCCTTCAGACTCATTTCGCTCTTGACTTCTTTATAAATTTGCACATCAGGGTCACCTTTTCGAATCAGACTCAATTCTCTAAGTAGCTGCTTGGGTCATCTGCTAGATGAACAGACGCACAACTTATTGAGTGACGCAGAAGCCAACAATGCAGAGCCACCAGATCCTGGCCATTCTACAGAGACCCGTGTAAACTGACCACAGCTGAGGCTGTGGGGACCTGTCCCTGATCATGCTGGGGTGTGACCGCAGGACAGGAAAACCACACCACCTCCTTTCCACAACAGTATGAAAACACTTCCCAGCAGATTTGATCAACACGTGTTTGTGTGTTTATTAGGAAAGGCAACTCTCTCACACACTCACACACACACACACAGGACAGGGGGACAAGGGGCATCTCTGCGATCTCCAGCCCTCTTCCTCACTCCTGAGACCTTGCTCATTGTTGACCACTGGAACGGATGTCCATAGCTCAAGGAGGGGTCTGAGGTACAACAGGAGGCAACTTTGGAGCGCCACATCAAGAACAGCGTCTTCCTAGGGAGCTGTGAGGTCCCCTTTGTTAACAGACCGAACATCTAACGTGGCAACCTTATAATCAATTCATTTATATGAATTTTTTATCCAAAGTAATGTGCACTGTTTGGAGCGTATACCCACTTGCATCATGCGGTTGTTTTATTAGCCCATTTCCACAGCAGTAAGACTCAAATCCCAGGTCTTCAACCACAAGGTAACTTGGCATCAAATGTTACAAATTTACAATGAGTGCTGACAAAATGTGTTAATGTGTGTGCACGCGTCTCACCGTTCTCTGAATCATCACGGGGGCTTCATTACCCTTGTGCAACCAAAAGGGTGGCGAATGAAAGTACTAGCGTCACTACAGCATCATCTGATGTGTGCAACACTCTCACAGGGTGTATCCTCATTTGCACGCACGCACGCATGCACGCACAAATAATGGAACTACACGCTCACCGGTGGGGGCTTTGCCACCACGCAGCAGCTCATCTTGTGCCAGAACTCGCTCATCCCTCGGTCCTTGGGGCGTGTGTTCCCAGCTCCTTGTCGTTGCCGTGCAGGCAGAAAGACGCGCTTCTTCCACTGGGGTCCTGAGAGCGGAGCGGTGCAGGAAGCGGTCTGAAGTGATGTCTGTGTCCGACACTCAAAACCCTCAAGGTGATACGGAAATCCTGCGCTGCTGGATCCCCAACCTGACAGGACAAACAGATCTTCTTTAGCGACATCTTCCACCTTCATTGCCAATACCCATAACCACACTATAAACACAGTCTATGATAAACATATTCAACATTCTAGTGGCAAAAGGATTTATTATGGGGACACCATCAGTGGAAGAGGTGCCAAATCAGGGTAAAACAGTGTATTCAGTGGTGTCACTGTACTTACGACGTATACATGAAATATACGATGAAAACTGCACACCAGTCTCAAGTTTCTCACGTTTAGTCTGCTTGTCTCCTAAGCAGCTTGCAATGTTAAGCTACTTGTAGGCCACTGTAATTTTCAGTGCCTCAGTCCAGGGTGAGAATCTTGTGCAAGGGGATTACAGCTGAAGGAAGGTTTTGACTCTGGGCCCTTTGAATGTACGCCAACAGCTCTAACCGTTACGACACCCACTGGTCCACTCTTGGAGTAACACCTGCCAGGCAAACCAGCATCAGGGCCCACTTCAGTGACTAAGTGTGTGCATATATGAGGAATATGACACTGTGGCCTCTCTCACAGGCACACCTCAAAAATCCCAGGGCAACCATTTAGTAACATTTTCGAGATGAGCCAATGAATAATATATTAAAAGTATGAACGGTACAGTGTAATGCGCAAGTAATTTGGGCATAGAGATGGGCGGTAAACATTAAAAATTAAACAGGTGCAGCCGACAACAATAATAAACTGCTGGTTTGCCGTTTAAAACAAGTTCCTCCTCCATTTGTCAAAAACCATACCACATCTCTGCTCGCAGCTCTTCAGTCACGATGAGACATCTCATACACACACACACACACACACACACACACACTCACTTAAAAACTGAGTCATGAGAGAAGAGGAAGTTCATGTGAAGAAGGGGGGGGAGGTTGCAAGCCTTGCTTGTTTACTTTAAAAATGGCCTCCTGGGAGGCCAGGGGGGGGCATGGAACTGCCAAACCAAGGCAAATGGTAGCTCCACTCCTAGAGGGTATCTGTAGAGGGTTTGCAGGGTGGTGCCAGGTGGAGATACGACTGAGAGCAGAGCTTCCTCACCACAGCTCTGCCACATCAAAGCTGACAAGCTGTATCTGTGTACTGAAACAAACAGCATAAATGCCGCAAATACACCAACACACGCACACAGAGGCCGTGGGCCGAGCAGCAAATGGGTAAAATCTGAGCTACTGTAAGCAGCTCATTCAAGGAAACAACCAGCTTCACCCTCGCTGAAGTTATGTGGAAGTCCATGAACTAATATGGGGTGTTGTATTCCCCCCGGCTGAAGCTTCAGCAAGCGCTTCAAACCATTCTACTTTTGGACAAATGCTGCTGGTGCTCATCTAGTCAGAATGAGCACCCTCTCTCTCTCGGAGCTGCTGAATTCCTTTGCATAATCAACAAACATCTTCGAATTCATCTCTTTCAGACCCCTTTCTCTCATCTGCAAGTTGGTTCCTCACATACTGGCACTTGACATCTACATAGTTTCCTACTCGATCACCTCCACTGACTGCTGCTGGAACGTGTGTTGCAAAAACAGCTGTGTCCAAAAAAAAAAAAAAAAAAAAAAAAAAGTGTGTTTGCATCTTTATCAAGCCCTCAGTCTGCTGCTAATGCGCTTTTGTTTACTCTTAACTGCATGTCATTTTGGAGAAGCACATCTGCCAAATACATAAATGTTCAGTGTCCTTTGGGGCGGGCAAAGCCCTTGGGACAAGCTGCCACCTCTGACAATGGGACGTGCTGAAGCAGAAAGCATATGGGCACCAGAGGCTCAGCTGAGAAAGGGAGTGGTGCGAGAGCGTGTGAAGGTGAAGACCAGACAGAGGACCAAGACAGTGGTGGTTTACAGTCCAGTGACCTTACGAGAACCACAGCAACATAACCATTATCAGTAACCAGGGGACAGCTGATGGTGGGTGGGTTACATATTGCATTTTTAAACATCTTGAGAAGTGATGTACTGTCTCAGGCCACAAGGTGGTCAATCTCCCTGAAAAGTTTCCTGAAGGGCATCAGTACACATGGTGCTACCAAAACATCAGATCTTATGATACAAGAAATCCAAGGTGCCTACATATGTCCTCAGGAAGATTCCCATGCACCTCTGCCACAGACAAGAGATCCAGAAAACCTCACCATGTGAACTAAGCAGCCTGCCTGGCTCAAACTCACTGCGGCGGGCCAGTGTGAAACCAAGATGAGTGCTTTGATCAGCAGTCTTCACACGGTGATTCCAGGACCATGACCCACAGGTGCCATCTTTATCAAACTCAAATATGCCAGGCCAGCTGCAGATGGAGCAATGATGTGTTTACAAAGATTTTACTGACCAGATTTCTTTGATGAATACCTTCACCCCCAGGCCTGGAAGAACTGCCTTCTCAACAACCCTTCAAAGTGCCCTGGTGATGGAGGTGAGGTCCCAGTCATCCAGAGGGCAGCAAACGTTTACCACAACAGATGACACATCCTCATTCAGCCCCGTTAGTCAGCGACGTCTGCTCTGGTCCGGAGAGAAACTGCATCACGTGTCCAGCTGGGAGCTGAATGAACTCTGCATCCTCCGACTGAACCGCAGTCATGGAGGAATGCGCTATGAGGAGACCTTCTCTTCCACTTGACCTTCATTAACATGGCCTTTGCAGGCCCACATCCCCGACTGGTGCCCAATTTCCCCCAACTATCGTGCAGCCAAGCAAGCACAATTACAATAATCTGCAGATCCCCAGCAATAAAACCTGAAGTCAAGGGTCTGAATAAACAAACTAATGTTACTCTAAGAAGATGCTGCCCCTGTTACGAAATACCAGGCATTATCCTTCGGAGAGCCAGCAAAAACGGTCTTTGATTCATTGCCACATTAAAACCCACAACCAAACATCCATAAATTTACAACCATTAAAAGCGTTCCATAATGTACGCAGGAATTCAGTATCACAGGTGAGTGAGGTGCGTTTGGGAGGGATTTAAAAACATCCTCTAGAGTGGACAAAAATAAAAAGTTGTTTCACAGGAAGTTGAGAAGTGTTCAGCTAACCATGCAAATAAACTATGTAAGCTGTTTTACTGCAAAGTTTGAAGTGGAGATTTGGTTTTCAAGTCATTGACACCAGAAGCTGGTGCAAGAGGGGTGTGTGTGTGTGTTGGGGGGGGGGGGGGGGGGGGATATGAACACAAATGGCATTTAGAGGGAAGTCGAGAAAGACTGCTGATGGTAGCTGTGAATCCTTCATGAACGAGGACCTGGCTTCTCAAAGCTGAGGTGACAAGCGTGGGACTTTCTGTTGGCCTATCGGTCCTGTGGCAGTTGCGCGTTCTCCTCACTGAATTTTATCTGGCTTCCTACAAAGGCCAACACCCCCCACCCCCCCCAATGGAGGCACTCATGAGAGGAGGATGACCTTAATAACCCCCCCCCCCACTGATAGGGGCTTTCTGTTAGCCAAGTCTAGGAGACAGGGCTGCCGACTGTCTCTCACTCAGCACACACGCATGTAAAAATGAACATTACTTGGACGAGACAGCAAGGTCTTGCATGAGCTACTGTCTTGGAATTGCTGGAAGTTTCCTCACAGAGCAAACCAGTCTCTGCTTACACCATGATGGCAGGCCCTTCTCCTTCCAACAGACACCATCGTGTAGAAGGTCTCTCTGGAATGCTGCTATAAACGTTGAGGGCCCAGGAGCGATTCAAATGAACCACTACAAGATTTTGGGGGGGGGTGTCCTTCTCAGAGAGAGAGCGAGGGTTTACAAAGGGAGCTTTTCACAGTTCCCGGTCTCTTAACCGTTCCTCAAAACACGTGCGCCTGTTTTGTGCCCTCAGCCTGAGAACAGCAATGCTCTTTCACTGGGTTCCTCTGACCTTCCATATTCGGTGCGACATGGGGCCAAACCCATGTTGAAGGCGTCACCGTCCTCAGCCGACTCCGTGTACCCATCATGCAGAACATTTAAACCTGGCATCAGTCCCACCGCACCAAGGAAACCGCAACAAAGGACCAGGAGAGATAATTCAACAGCTTAATATGCACTTGGGTTAGTTTCCCTGCAACAAGTTTAACTCCAGAACATTGACAAGCATAAGCTGTCTGTGAGGAGAGGAAAATGCACTCAGCTCTGTCATCCAGTCAGAACTCAGGAAGCAGTAACTGAAACTACAGAACATGAGGGGGCATTCCTCATACTGCAAGGTGAATGCTCTGCCCTGGCTGATTCTACAAAGTGCACTGGCAGGGAAGACCCTGGGTCAGTATCTCTTCCTGGTTTCACCAAGGGGGCAACCATCACCAAAGATGAGAGGCACAACAGGGCTGCAGGGGGGCATATAAACACCATGAATCCTCACACAGCTTCATGGTTCGAATTACACAGGCACAGATAAAAATGAGACCTTTAACCTCATACAGCCTTTTCACATTTAACCTGCTTTAAAGGCTCAAATTATAGTTCAGATCAGAAACACAAGGATGTGAGAAACGGAAGGAGTGATAACATCCGGGCACAGATGAACAGAGGTACACATTCAATCTGTAATTGGAGAAGGGAGTTACACAAAAGGAGATTAAAGATGCCTGGATAAAACACCAAGTACATATCCTTTCCTCCAAGAGTATTTCAACATTTCACCAAAACATGGGAGAAAGAAATCCTAGACTTCCTGCAACATACTGATTTTTTTTTTGTCCAACAGTCATAAATGGTACTTGAAATCCAGCTTCATGCACTTTATGTAAATACTAATAATCCTGTTTGAGCAGATGTTTGAAAACACACAGGAAGTTTCCACATCAGTGTGCCTCGCAAGGCCCAGAGCAACCAGAAGCACCTCAAAAAGGGAAAACTGACCAGGGCACCCAAAAGCAGAGCAGCAAAAATTACAGTGCAGGAGAGTGAGATTAGAGCAAAAGCACAGACAAGAAGGAAGCTGCTCAAAAAGCCTTAGCTGATGAGGAATCTCAAGTACACTGTTTATTAGAAGACATTTGCTCAGGTTCAACTCCTCAGTGTTTTATCATTAACTTCTTATCTATTTGCACAAACATTGGCATGAACTGTGGAAGCCAACATTTAAAGGAAAAAGGCTAATGCCAAACTATCGTCGTGATTATTACCTTGCTGTCTGCACTTAGAAGCTCTCTGAAGTTTAGAGGAACCTGAGCAGAAAATGAGAGGAAGGATCAAGGCTGGAGAAATGCTTGCAGGAAAGTTTCCCCGTTTGCTGCAGGATGGATCCCAAAGGGAAGTGCGAGGAGGTTACAGCAGCAACCAAGCAACACTTAAAGGACAAAACATAAGCAGTCTGTCTGCTCTACAACTCCACTCGCGTTTGGGGTAAAAGTGTTAAAACCCTTTCTGCTACAATGTATCCCTGTTCGTTTGAAAGTTTCGCCGCACAAAACCACGCCGCGGGAACTCACCTCCGCTGTTCAGGTGAGAATTCAGGTGCGAGATCGTCCTCTCCGAGTCCTACTGACCAGGCATACGAAGGTCCTCCGTCTCTCCACACGGGGGATTCGAGGCTCCGTCGCCCGCCACAGTGCCACCAACGTGCGGCTCCAAACCTCCGACAAGGAAATCCTCCCCGCGGCTCGATTCAAACCGTCCTTTTGAAGGCGAAGCGGAGCAGCGCCCCCAGCGGACGCAAAGGGAAACGCAGGGCAGCAATGTTCCCTTTAGTGTGGGGGGGGGGGTGTGGAGGGATAATGAGGAGTGTGTGAAAGGTAGAGAGAGGGAGAGAGAGAGGGAGGGAGAAGAAGAGAGGGAAAGAGATAGAGAAAGAGAGAGAAAGGGAGAGAGGGACAAGGAGAGAGAGCAGTACCAGCATAGAACACACTGAGCATCCACATTTATTAGCCGTCCTCACCCGATTTGATTCATGACAAATCTGTTTTATTACATTGAACTCCACATTCATGTTATTACGAAATGACATAACTGAAGTAGTTATTATTAAACACGAATGTACAAAATGTGCTCATACCTTTGATATCTACTGTACTGTACGCTGCACTGCAGTGCGGGCCCGGGCGTGGGCGTGACACCCCCCCTCGACTGCCCCCCCCCCCTCTCGCGCGCTCACGCGTGGGGTCATGGGGGGGGGGGGGGTGGGGGGCTACCCGAGCTCTGCCAGCCGGTGGGACAAAGGCGTCTTTTCAGAGGAGCGACAACGGAGCCTTTCTGCTCTCGCCAGGAACAGACAAACATGGTAAAGTGCGCGCCTTCTCGGCGACATCTGTGCTTGTGTGTCCACTGTGACCTGCCTGTCGCACGTGTCACACACCTGTGTCGCTCTTATCCGTGGACACGTTGGTCACCTGCGCGCATTCACATTACATGACTTCATGCTGCATGCTAGTTGTCGGCCGTTTAAATGTGTGTTTGCAGCCTCTGTTGGACATCCTGCATTCCTATGTGTTCAGGTTAATAACCAAATGCATGCCTGAAAATGGTTTATTATTAATCATCAGTCGCGTAATTTATAGTGAGTAATACTGTGTATTTATGGACGTCAAGATTTTATTATGACCCTTATAAAACCGTTATATTCCATGTAACGGAGGAGAAAGTGCTTTGTCATGTTAAAGGGCCTCTTTTGGATTTATCTATATATACAGGGGTGACCCACTTGCTTAATTTGGCCGATGCTATTTTGCTTTGCTTCGGCGAGGGGGAATGTGTGTGACCCATGGCGGAGGATTTTACATGGCACAATACCGTGAATAGAAATGTGCGGAGGAGATGGGGTGTTGGCCGCTGGTGAGGGATGCTGGAAGGAGACTGAAAGGGGGGGTGTGCTGAGGCACACATTAAAATACCTAAAAGAAGCTTGACATTGAGGCTCAGAAATATGATTTCAAATAAGAATAAAAGCCTGTCTGTTGCCTATAAATATCAGTAGCACAGAAATTCCTTCTAAATGAATGCGCTCATAGGTTTTTCACAGTGTTTAGGAAGATGTAAACCTCTATATCTACATTTTCAAATCATCAGTTACAATTTTATGGCAGAAAGGTCAAATAAATAAAATAAACATGCGCCCTGGCTGTTTTGGAGATCACTTAAAAATAATGAATCAGAATTATACTTTCAAAATGTCAATTCTGATGCACTCAACATAAAATACTGTTTAAAATGTACACATCCATTTGCACTTTATGAGAAAACGTTTAATGTATCTTTTTATTTTAATTAGCTGCAAAAATCTGGCGGCAGGTCATTTTTAGACTCGTCATAATATGGAATTGGTGGGTTCTAATCATAAGCATAAAAAATTGCAATTTTTCAACCAAAGACACAGTTTAAGTTGCGGTTTCTTTGAATGGACATAAAATCTTTTTGTGTAAAATACTGATTCCCTGCCATGATGTGTATGTATAAGACAGTCTCGTAGTGTGTAGTTTGTGTACCTTTGTCATGGAAACGTTTGCTGTCGTCAGGTGAAAATGCTGGAGACCCCAAACTCGCAGTTCGACTCTTTCCTGTTCTGGAGGCAGCCGATCCCAGAACTGGACTTATCTGAGCTGGAGGACCTGGGGTTGCTCGACAGCATCTCAATCAAGGGCAGCCAGGCTGCGAAGAAGCAAAAAGGTCCCAAGAGCAGCGATGAGTGGGAGGGGGACGAGGAAGCCGATCTGTCCGAGTACAACACCTTCAACTACTGGAGAGAGCCCATAGCAAGCATCGACCTGCTGGACTTCAACCTGCTACTGTGAGGCCCCGACCTCCAACCACGAGTCCAAGATGTCTGCCTTTCAACACATTCACATAGGATTATGCCTTTGTCACGTTTCTGGGCTTCATAAAAAAAAAAAAAAGTTAAATTACTTTTATTTCAACACATTTGTTAATGATACTGCATAATAACACACAAATATTTACATATAGACTGCTTGTGCCATTACCCATAGTATAATGCTATTCTGAAATTCTGCAATAGTATATTTCATAGTGGGTACGCTATGTGTGAACATCAGGAACACACACTTAGAGCTGTGAAATTTATGTAGCTAAATGTTGAGTAGCTGAATCAAGACAAATTCAGTTCTGCCAATTCACGTTATTTCATGAGGAATTTTGGAGGCCAGCTTTGAATTTAGAGTGAGCGCTGCAAACTCAGCAGATAAAACAACACTTCATTTGTCTTTAGACAAGGGTAATGTATTAAAATGAAGTTTAGGTATAATTTGAGAGCAAAGTGTGGTTATTAGGGAGCCAAAAAATGGACAGGCTGACATGTTTGATTTTGACAGCATTTTGATGTTTGACATTTTACTGAATGATTTGTTTAAATGCTCACCTTACTGTGTTTGATAGGTGTGGCAGGACGCTGTTAAGTAGGCCTCAACAAAAGGCAACGGATGTGGATTAGAGTACATTTTAACGGTCAGAATTGTCCCGGTGATGATTTTGTTGCCATATTAGCTGCTATTTTGCTTGACAAATATGAAAATACTGAGAAAATTAAGCTTCAGTAAATGAGTTTTAAGTTTTAATTTAGGGCGTTGAGCTGAACTGGTTCAAGCCCTCTACAAAGAGAGGAGAATAAGAAAGTGCATGCGAGTTATTCTTAAATTTAGGCTGATGGAATGTTGACTGTACACGAGTATGAAGCCTGAAAAGCAAATAAGAACAACTGCGAATGTTTTTTGTGATATGAGAAACAGTCACAATGGAGGAAAAATCTGGTGCATATTCACTAAACTTGCAAATATATAAAGCAGCTAATGAATCATTTCAAAGTGGTTTATGAGCTTCCAGGACAAGCTTGGTCAGCAGTACTGTATCTGTAGCTAAAATTAAATTGATCTAAAGGCTGACCTTATAGGGGAAAGATTAAAGACACTCATCATCTTCCCTGCCCTCCATTCAATATTCACCTTCTTTGTATTAAGCCATATGGATTAGTTTTTATTTATTTAGTAGTGGTGTAAAGTGCACAATTATTATCCTGTAAAAATCATTAAATTTGTGAGACCAATTATAAGCAACACTTTTTAAGTATTGGATGTAGGACTATGCTGCTTGTCCCAAAGTGTTTTATTCAATTCTATGGAAGAATTTTGATAAACTAGGAGGTATTCTTATACAATAACACTGACCGTGCACCAAGGTGAGGTACATGCAAGGAATTTCCTTCCAAAATGGGTAAACTGTAGCCCGAAGGCCTCATGTGTGAGGTATTTGCGTTCTGAAGCCTCTGGAGTCAAATGCTACATTTGTTCTTCTTGAAAACCAGTGTTACACATTTGACTGGTATTTAACTGTGTGCTACTCTAACGCATTATTATTTGCCCAAATAAACGTCAAGCTTTATTGGTCCTTCTCGTCTCATCATCCTATAAACCTAACACGTTTTTGCAACTGATCCGGGAAGCTACTTTGGAGTTCATCGTGCGAAACATATGCCATCACACTGTGTGCAGTAAGAATTCAGGTACGTTTAAAAATGTTATGTTTAATGCATACGTAGTGTGTTGTGATAATATGTATTAATATGCGTAAATGTGGTTTTAGGTATTCTGACTTACAGAAATCCATCCATATCAAGTCGACTTGTCCGAATACCTAAACTATTTAATACAATAAATGAGAAAGAAATGTAACGATTAAGACCGCGCAGCCGCGGTATTTTCCCTACAGGAAGAGGCAGCAATTTTTTCATATCCCACAAGGAGGGGGGGGACAACTTCCGGTGTCAACTTCCACTTCCGGTGTCGTTCCGCCGCCATCTTTGTGCTTCACTTCAAATAGAATAATAAATATTTTTTTTCCAAAAGTTGTTAAGGCTGAAAAGAGTTGTACCAGTTCTGGTTTGAGCAGTTCTATGTAATCCGGACGACGTTTCATCCACCGACTGGCTGAGGTAAGCTCCAACACCGGCCTCCACAGGCCAACGAGCACTTTTAAAATTGGCTGGAGTTTAGTAATTAAACATGTCGCTTGGTAACGAACTTCGGCAGAACCCGCCAAAGCGCTCGGCGTTCGCGGCGAGTCCGTCCTGCGCGATCTGCTGCTTTCTAAGTCATTAAAAAGTCCACGAATATCAGTTCCGTGCATTTAAGGATATATCGGCGCCGGATAGACTTTTATGAAGACTGGCTTTAAGCGTGAGTAGGAGAAGTTGGGGGCTCGGCGCTGGAGGGCGGCTGTATGACTTGGGCCGGAGTCGACGGGCTCCCGCTGGGCCCAAAGCAGGCGGCATCGGGGGTAACCGCGTTACCGGGGGCATAAAACGCTGCCAAAGGGGTTAAGGAGTCGAAGGCAGCGGCGGCACGGCGGATCTATGCAGCACGACCGGATGTGGAAGTGGTTTTTTCTCCGGCGTTAAACAGGGATTTCGGGCCCGACTTCCCCCGGAACAGCGGCTGTTCGCGCTGCGGCCAGCGAAGCAACTTGGCTTCGTAAGGGGGTTTACAGCGGTTCCGACCCGGCTTTGCCAAACCCCGACCGACGGCTGCTCCCGGGGCGAAATCGGGGGGCTTCTTGGGTAGCGATTAAATAGCAATGAAACATGAACAAACATGCATGTGACACCAGGCTGGTGCCCCAGCCATGGAGGACGCGCCACTACACCGTATAAAATACGACGGAATCGGTTCGACTGGGTCTTCACGTTGAAGTTGCACCGTACACCCGGAGAGGGGCGCTCTAATCGGGAAATTTTAATAAGAACGTTCTTTGCAGGTATTTCAGCACAGCAAACAGGTTGCCTAAAGTTTCCGAAAGGAGTAGAGTTTATTACACTGGATCTCAGGAATAAAATCATTACAGACACGAACGCACAAAAGTGGTCTTTAATAGCTCTGTGTTTACCTGCTGAGCCAGTAAATGGCAGTAAAGCACCCCCACAAAGGAATGCGATACCAGCTTAATTCAACTCACTTCCACAGTGTTTTCATTTCCTGTGTGGTGTTCCTGTGCACGTGTGATTCTAATATTGATTTGTTATTGTCACTAAGATGAGGCATAATGTCACCATGGAGGCCAAAGCGAAGTTAAAAGTGTTTTAAGCGGCAAGAACACGATGAACTTTGCTCATGGCATGAATCGTCAGCACGTGGTGCCGAATATGACTTTAGGGACGTTTTTATTTCCAGTAATTTTAAATTAGTTTTAATGTTATTGGATGTATAAATTTTAAAAATAATAAAAAATGTCTCGCAGGATAATTTGTTAGAGCTGCAGGATTTTCTCATAACAGTTGAGTAATTTGAGTGATGTCTGCATTATTAAGCTTTTATTGATTTTGACTTTGGAATTACAGACAAAACGAAGTACAGACTGACTTCTGGCCTCCTACTGTGTGTGTAAGGGGCAGACGGTGTGCACAACACACTTTCCCGACTTCCCTGCCAAGTAAATGGCATCATTTAACGCAAGGCTGTTAAGGACAGTTTTGGGTTTCCTCGTCCATTGCAATTTGAAATACACCTTTACCCTGGTTTTCGAAATTCCCGAGCGGTGCATATTAATACCCGGATCAGTACCCCAAATTGAGAAGTCCAGGCGTGAGTTCTGTCTGAGCAGAGCTGAAGCACATCAGAGAAATACCCAAAACTGGTGCTTATCACATTTACGCGTATTAAAACATTATCAGTGCCAGTGTGATATTAGGTGGCATCACTACGCCCAGCATCTGTGTTCTCAGTCTTTGCCCCACGTGGCCTGGGTTCAAATGGAGTTTTGCCATTTCACTGAATTCTATTCAGTGGCCAAGACCCCAGTAACAGCCCTGTAGATAAGGTACATGTTATTGTTTTTTTTTATTTTCTATTGATTTAATTTCTTAATTTTTTTAAACATAAATCTTACTATTAAATGTTAGTTTTAGTTTCTTGGATGAATTTAGAACAAATCAGAAACAACTATGGCCAGGTAAATACACTGCACGATGGGGTACTGTAGGTCCAGTCCTAAATCTCGATGCAACTTTGCTCAGTTGTCTGTTAGTAGTTGTGCTTCTGTGATGGTCATACTTGTTCATCACCTGTCTCACACTCATAGTTGGTTCCCTACCAAAACCTGTCTAAATCGACCTGAACCCAAAATTCAGTGTTTTGTCCACTGCTCATTACCGCCGTCAGCTGAAATGAATGACCACACTGTAAAAGCACGAGTGGTTTCTAGGTTCTCGGTGGGGTAACAGATTTTACCATGTTTTTTTTTCTGGTTATTTGTACCATGTGTGTTCGTGCACATACAGGCAGTATAAATTGGGGCAACTTGGGTGGGGGGCTTTTAGAGCACCTTGGACACGTCCTACTGGGAGTGGTTGTTTTTTGCTCATAGTTGGTCTTGGAATAAATCTGTTTTGTACTAATTGAGTTTGCTCCTTCAGCTCCAGCCGGAATTACTGTCTAACCCGTAGGTTTTTTCCATAGTCTGATGTTAGTTGGCTAGTGACACACTTCACACCACACACACTGTACACATCCTGCAGCCCTACTATTCAATAAAAATGTAATATATCAAAATATTATAGTACGCAGTGTGCTCTAACATACGCATTGGTATACTATACTGATGTTATTCTGCTTACGCTCTGCTGCTTAGGTACTGTTATACCAAATGTATTTGAGATTTAAAAGTATCTGTCAGTATTTTTATTTTTAATATTAATGATTCATTTCTGAGTGAGTTTGCAAATATCAGAACCCCTTCTTACCTCCTTTGCCAGATGTCACTGGTGGACCTTGGGAAGCGGCTGCTGGAAGCGGCACGGAAAGGCCAGGATGATGAGGTCCGGTCACTCATGGCCAACGGAGCTCCCTTCACCACAGACTGGGTAACCCCCGATTGTAATTGGATTGGCCCGGCATGCTATTTTTAAAATAAATCAATAGTATTTGATTGGCAAATTGAAAAGGACCTCTTTAACAATAAAACAAAATGCTAGATGATGTCTAGAGAGAACATGCAGGGTCATTTGTTATATAAAATAGAAGGATGAGTACTTAATTGCGGTGTGGTTTAGGCTGTTAGACTGGTTTAACAATGTCTTGATGGCTAACTGGGCAGATATATGTCCTGACCTGTACGTTTCAGCTGGGGACGTCACCGTTGCACCTGGCGGCTCAGTACGGACACTATTCCACAGCCGAGGTTTTGCTTAGGGCCGGCGTCAGCAGGGATGCCCGAACCAAAGTGGACCGGACCCCTCTCCACATGGCCGCTGCTGAAGGCCACTCTGTGATCGTGGAGCTGCTCGTCAGGGTACGTCCTGGAGGGGGCAGCAAGCAGCACATGTCGCTGCAGCAGTTCTAAACGTTTGTTTAGGTAGCAGATTCCAGAAAGCCCCCTGGCACCACCTCCTGTTTGTGTGATTGCTCTGAAATCACATCATCTGCAGTTTTGTGAGGGCAGGTTGTGATTTAGATGCTGAAAACATGTGGAGGACAGCAGGACAGCAGGACAGCTGCTTGAAAAAAGATATATGGCCAGCCTGGTGTGACAAACATTGAATTTAAACCATGCAAAATTTTCCTGAAAGAGCCTACAGTGCACAGTAATAACTTCTGAAATTCAATGACTCAAACATTTATATGATTATCTTAGAAAAAAAATATGTTGCTGGAACCTTGGAATATAATTTGCACATTGGAAAATATGTAGTTACCTGTTATTGGGGGCAACAGGTGGCATGGTAGTTAGCGCTGTCACCTTCAGCTTGAGAGGGCATGGTTTGAATCCAAGCTCCTCCCGCAGCACCCTTGAGCGATGGAGAGAAGGCAGAGGTCTCTAATTAGCAGGGTTGTCACTGTCTTTGGTTTTTGATGGGCTGGAACCTCCCACAGAGTGGCGCAGACATCAACGCCAAAGACATGCTGAAGATGACGGCGTTGCACTGGGCGGCCGAGCACAACCATCGCGAGGTGGTCGAGCTGCTGCTCAAATACGGCGCGGACGTCCATGCCCTCAGCAAGTTTGACAAGACCCCCTTCGACATTGCAGCGGACCACCAGAACACAGAGCTGATGGTGCTACTCCAGGTGAGCTGTGGCAACGTCAGCCCACTGGTGGTCTCTTCCACAGAACTTCAGTTCCTCTGAAAAAGGAAGTGGATCTGTGAATCTGAAGATTAAACCAACAAGGAGATGTGAATGTATCCAAAGGAGGTAATAATAGGAATGTTAAGTGTTGACTGGCACCTGGGGTGTGATTGTTTTACTCTTCTGTAGGAGGGCATGCAGAGCCAGGTGAACGTGAACCCTGTGCAGACCCCTCAGTTCATCATTTCCTCCTCTTCCGCTGGGGTGGTCAATCTTGCCGACCTCATCTCCACCACCGCCAAGACTACCTCAGGTAGGAGGCACTGCCACACACTCGTTTCATCGAGCCCAGATTTGAGGCAAACTGAAACCCATGATGGTGAAACCCAATCTCTCTCGGTAGGAGGGATTCCTAACTCATTTCCAGCTTTAGATCAGATAGAAGACGCAGGCTGTGCCTGTTTGGGCAAATTAAAGTTTTCAGGAAATTGTGTTGTCGGAAGCACCATGAGTTGCAGTGACCTCACGTCACTTGGAGCCAAGGAGAGCTGGGTGAGCTGCAAGTCTCTGACTTTCTGGTTCTGTTCTAGGGGAATGTGTGTCCACCACTTCGGTGCTGGCCACTCTTGCTGCCCTCGCTGAAGCCTCCGGGCCCATGGCCAACTCAAATACATCAGGTACCAGCAGCCACTCCCACCACTGTCATTCAGGCAAGAGACACTGAAAGTAAACCATTATTTGTACCACAGTATCAGCTGTACATTTGTATGCAGACACACCATCTTATCTTCTCAGTCTGCCCACATTCCTGGTTTTGTCAGAATCATGATGGCTCAGGAAATACACTGGCACTTCAATTTATGATTACAATAAATGCTTCTGTATGTCTTTGTATGTGCCAGGTGACACTGAGGAGGTGATGGCCACCGACTCTGTGAACTCAGCCATCCAGCATGTGGTGAGCGAGGGAGGTCAGAGGGTCATCACCATAGTGACAGACCAGCATGGCAACCTGCAGCCAGCGGGGCTTGGACAACAGTTCTTCGTCACCATGCAACATGGCCAGCAGAGTGGGTGTCTAGAATTCTGCCTTTGGTTGCCTACTAACCTGCAGGGGATCTTGGTGAACTACTGAGCAAGAGCATGGATGGATGGATGGATGGGTAACGGGGATTGAGTGTGGCTCAATGCAAATGCAGTCGTGAAATTAGATCGATAGTCATTTGACGTTGTAATAACAGGATGAAGCTTCGTAGAGCTGTTTGTTTTTATTTTAATTTTTTTATGTTGTCAGCTGCCATTTTATCTCTCCAGCATTCTCCTTAGCCTGTATTTGATGAGCCCCTCCTCCAGGGGGCGTGTCTGCGTGCCGAACTACTCAGCTGCATGAAGTTTCTGTATTGCTTTGTATCGAGAACAAATTCCGATAGGTCTCCTATGTGTGTGTTTGACACAGTGGTGGCGGTGCCCGCGGGTCAGATCTCAGAGGAGGTCGTAGAAGTGGAAGCGCAGCCCCCTCCGACACGCAGGAGGAGAGTGGAAGCTGCAGCCAACCATACAGACGGCGACACGGTGGGTGTGACCCTGCCCCGCTGCGGTGGCTGGGGGTCTCGGTCTCGTTACTGCAGTGCAGCAACACCTCCATTAGCGTAGCTCCTACAGTGCTGCATCTTCAAACCACTCTGATTTTGGCCATTTGAGTAACTTATTTGCCATATTTTAAGAGTTAAAAAAAATCTAGTATCTTGGAATTCTACATTTGTTATCCATTAACTGTTTTTTTGGATTTTGTGTACATTTGCAAAAGTAGTCCGGGGAAAAAAGAAAAATCGAAAAGCCTACTTTTAATCATAATGGACAATATTTTATGATTAAAGTTTTGTTTTTTTGTTTTTTTTTTTGAAGAAAACCTTATTAATGTATAAAATTATGCACCTTCTAGTCCCCCATAGGAGCATGCTAACAGAGCCTTTTGCACTGCTCTTTGCATGTAGTTCATTGTATTGGTTTAGATTACAGTACCGAGTCTATACAGTGCTGTAATTTAAAAAAAAAAAAAAAAAAAAAAAAAAGACTTTTGCTATATCCAGATGCCCCCCCCCAATAGTCTGGAAAATCGAGGATGGACCATATTATTAAATGAACAGGAAGTAATTTATTATATTGCACAGTTTTCAAGCTCCATTTATGCCATATACTTTACGACTGACCACTTTCTATAAACACATCCAGAGCCCTAATTTGGATATGACTGTTATTGTAATTAATGTTAATATCAGTATTGAAGGTAAGGCTCACCTTGGCCTCCTCGCGGGATTCCAGTAGGGTGTTGGGTCACATCCCTTGTACTAGAGCGGTTTCTACTCTTTTGGGGCGGATAAGCATGTGCAGGTTGTTGACTTGGTCTGTCTGCGCCCCCCCCCCCCCCCTACAGGAGGCTGAGGGGAGGGGCAGCCGAGAGCTGCTGCAGAAACAGCTGCAGGAAGCAAACCGCAAGGCGCAGGAGTACCGGCAGCAGCTGCTGAAGAAGGAGCAGGAGGCCGAGCAGTATCGCCTCAAGCTGGAAGCCATCGCCCACAGTCAGACCAACGGCACCAGCTCCTGCCCCGAAAGCGAGGCCCACACTGATGGTGAGGGGGAGGGGGAGGTGGTGCAGGAGGAGGAGGAGGAGGAAGAGGAGGAAGTGCTGGGCGGGGAGCAGGTGATGGTCCTCCCGGAAGGGGCCATCATCATCAAGGCGGAGGAGCTGGACGCTGCGGGGGAGCAGGTGACGCTGGTGGAGACGGTGGAGACCACACCCGTTCATGCTGAAGTCACCTCGTAGGAAATGGCCTGTCCGGGACAAACAGACCTGCAGGGACTATCCGCAGGGACTGTCTGCAGGAACTGACCGCCTGCCACCGAACGTTCCGCTTCCCCCGTTTCCTTTTCTTACCATTTTGTACCACGATTATTATTGTTCTTGGAGATGATTTTTCTAAGCATATTTGTGTGAATAAGCCATGTCATGCAGGGGGGGGGTTAAATAGCAGTCATGTGACTCTAAAGGACAGTCCAGACACGTTCATGTGTGCGCGCTCGCGCGGCACACACACAGCTCCATGTGCAGTAGGGCTGAACAGTGGGGACCCGATGGGTGTTTAACAAGATGCAGGGAGCTGGGGCTCCGGTTTCCCCTGTGTGGAATGGCAGGCTGCCCTTCTCTTCCAGCTGCTGTCTGTGCTTTAGTGCACATGATGGCATTGCTGCTTTTGCCTTCAGCCTGTAGACGCCTTCAAAGGTGTGTGTGTGTGTGTGTGTGTGTGTGTGTGTGTGTGTGTGTCAGAGTTGCCTTAAGGGATCGCCCAGCATTGTGTGTGATACATACAGCCGCTGCTTTGTTATCGGCACGCTCTGCTCTCACTTTTCCTCACTAGATTCAGGCCTCGCTGTGTCTGCCTTGCGCACAGTTACCAGGGCTTTCAGCACATCCAGTGCATTCTGGGATACGAGCACCGCAGTGCTCTCCTACTTTGAAGAAGAAAAAAACACACACTACTTTCACACAGAAAAGCACAGAGTCTCTCGGTACCGTCCAAGCAGCAGATTATCCCAGGCATCTCCGACACAGCCACGGGGTCACCATGGATACAAGCTCAGACTCACCATGGATACCGCTAAAACTTCACCATGGATACGAGGGCACTGTCTGTGTTTTGGGCGCTGCTCTGTCTCCTTGGCTGTGACTGTCCGCAGTAGAAACACGCCTTCCAATGCCTGCGTGGGGAGGGAATCTTCCTCAGTCCCACACAAAAAACCCAGTACAGCCTGCAGGCTCATCCCGCTCACTGTTTATCCCCCACATTTCATGTGAATTGTTGATTGTTGCTTCAAGTTACTCTACAGATTGTGCTTATTTTATATAAACCAATTTGCTTTCTGACTGCTGTTGCCTTTTGGGTAATTGCAGCCATGGAGAGCAGTGACAGCACTGCCTCCGGCTAAACCATTTTGTACCTTTTACCCAAAATGAACTGCTTTTCTTTGATATTCCCTTGTCGTACCAGCAGGTGTCACTACGTTTAACCCTTTGTCCCTCTTTGACAGCAGGATCGCATCTTTGCTCCGATGGCCCGCTACAATGGTGTCGGGTGAGCGTGTCGTGTTGAGCACGACCAAGGCGCAGCGCTGTCAAGTGCACAAATAAGAAAATTTGCGACTCTTTAATTAGGCAGCATATTATTTGCATCCGCTGCGAGGAGCCCGGCCTTTTCCGGACACCATGTGGCAATTGGTGCACAAACACGGTGCTGTGTCCTGTATGCAGAATGGATGAAAGACAGCAGTTACCCGTTTAATAACCATTAAGCGCAACACGGGAACCAAGAGGACTAATCCTGAGCTCATTTTACTCTCTTAGCGGTCATTAATCGATTTCATCAGGAGGGAACAAGTTGTTCTGTAGACTTCACAGATCCCTCAAGGATTTTTACCAGGACTACTATTTAGTGTGCAAATTAGCGATCTGTGTCTTAAATAAGGGACTTCTGATAATTTTTTGTATGTACAAATAAGCACTATCAGGGATTGTCTTCCAGACATTTTTAAGAACCAAGAAATAATTAAAATGACACAGTACAGATGAGATGCTTGGGAAATGTAAAATAGTTTTGTAAAAGGCAGTTTTTTTTAAGAAAGCATATTTTCAGTATTCAATAAAAAAACAAATTTGTTTGTAAAAAAAAATGGGTGGTAATTGAGATTTGTTGCTTCTTGAACTTGCAGGAGTCGTGTCCTCACTCGAGGCCACTCCACTCCTGTATTGCAGATGTAACCTGATGTATCCGTCCATTAAATTCCACATTTTCTCTCCTCCAGTAGTCCCTGGGCATATTTTAAATAAATGGCAGCTGGGGGAGAACCATGTCATCTGTAAGCATAGCCCCCCCAGGTCAGCATAAAGATAGCCAAAGTAGGGGGTCAGTGACATATAATAGGAATGGGAATTGCAGTGCATCATGGGAGATCTATTGTAACTACACTCTCAGCGGGAACCCTACTCCAAAGGTGACAAATACAGCAGTCTTCCACTGCAGGGGGTTCATTTTGTGTAACAACATGACTGGAAGACACCGGGCGGGAAAGGCAAACAGCGGGTTATGACAGCATTTATATTTTGTTACCGTGGCAACAAAGTGTACAATTAGGAAACATGCTCATCTTTTCAAATTTACCGTTTATGCATTTGCCCTAGTGAACCTCCATCAGCACCACTGTGCAAAAAATTGCTTTCTTTTGTAGAAATTGGTGCAATTTACTAGAAACAGTCTCAAAGTGCTAGAAAGATCTATCAGCAGTACATTATCACTCCACGTATCCCATCGCAGAATATTGAATTCCTAAATTATTCTTTGTATTTCCGTGAACATTTGATACACCCAGGGCAACGTTCACCCTGCTTACATTATTTATCAGCAAAGGAGCACAGATAATGCTCAGCGCAGCAGCTGTCTCACTGGAATGCTTTGGAACGGAGGTCCTTGGGTCACCATCACAGTTTCTACATGTAGACGCCCCCTTTTAGGTAAAACGCAGCAGGCAAATCTACCGGTGGGCTCGGCAGCGGGGATGCGATTCCAGCGTGGTTCACGAGTCCCGCTCCAGACGGCAAGCGCCAGGGGCCACGCTCTGCACTGCACTGCGTCTCTATAGACGTTCAACAGCTCCCACCATGCCGTTCACACAGTGGCAGTGCGCCGATTTACAGTAAGGGAGAGAAAAAGAATTCTCTCCAAAACTCAGCAGTTACATAACGCCTTGCGAAGGTGTTTAAAGCCGATTTCTGACTCCTCCTCTTTACGGAAATTTGAATTTTAGGGTTGTTGGCAGTGAGTGACAGGAAGCCCAGCAGAAAAACATTCTTCCTTTGCATTTTTCTCCTCTTTCCTTGTCTATTACTTTGCAGTGGATGTCAACAGAAAAATTGCTGTAATTTAGCCGCCTGCAGTGGGACACGGCGCACGCCTGGGGTGACCATGGCCTCATCCTTGGTTTCAGAGGGACGCGTTTAGCAGCAATAAATGCCCTGTGCTCGAATGGAAGCTTCTGGACCAACACCTACTCAGTACTTTCATCAATATAAAGATCAGAATTGTTTAAGAGACAAGTTTAAGGATAAATCTTATCTAGAAAAGGCAAAATAACAGGAAAATGTATAGCCTGTTCAACCTCTGCAGATCTCAATAATGGCTTCCTTTTAGTCCTTTATAAAAGTCAGAGACTTTACTTGGTAGATCCCCATTAACACTTCTGATCATTTAGTGGACGCTTTTCCCCAAATCCATGTACGCATTATTCAAGGCGACTGACACCACATTACACTCACTACAAGGGTCACGAATTGTTCTGAAACAAGTCTTTGGACTGAGAAGAACCTTGAGCTACTTTCAACTGCACGATTGAGATGGTAGCTGCTGCACATCACCAGCATGGTGGGGCATATTGTGTGTGGTTTGCATACCTTGTGTCACTCCCTGTGTTTCAGAGACAAGGTTCAGGCTACCATGACCCTGCAATGGACAAGCGGTCATTGTTAATGAATAGATGTATGGATCGATGATGACAAACCAGTTTAAGTTTAGAAGCAAAATCCTGCGGCCCTGAGGCACGTTCATGGAACGAGGCACCATGTCACATCGGCAAATGACAGCTTTGCATTTCTTTGCCCTCAGTTCACCTTCATTCCGGCAAATCCTGAAGGAGCACAGAACCGAATGGTTGGCCATCCCGGAGAGACAACCGGAGGCCAAGAGCAGCAAAGCCAAGAGGAAACAGATGGACGCGTTAATTAAGTAGCAGTATTGGAGCTGAAAGCTGCTCAGCTCTATTCCCACTCTGCGGGCAGGAGAACATGAGCGACGGTCGAGCAGGAGTTTCAGTGGGGCAGAAGGAGTAGAAAGTCATGGAAAAGGAACACTAAAGCGACGCAGCTCAGGCACACCCGGCATTACTCTCATGCTTCAAAGTGTGCCACCCTGATATGCACCCCTAAACAAGAGCAAAGTTCATAAATGCTACCGCTTCACACTAAAGGTCTCGATAAGATGCAAGATGAATGTCATCGTGCAGGGAAGTGGATGGGGTCAAGCTGTTGTCCAGCTGTCCAGATTTGGGATTCTGATAAACAGGATTACAGCAGTAGCGGTAATAAGGGTTAGAATTTAATCCATGGTCTCACAAACCTGCTTATGAGAGCACAAGCCACCAGCTCACCTCACCCTCTTACCAGAGCAGGGTAAGAATGGGATTTCCAGGTCTCTGTGCACAGGTACCCTCTATAGTACGGAAAAGGGGCCCAAATCACTTCCCTCCAGGAATCAACCTCTTAACTGATGAGAAAGGATGAAACGTAAACCTGTTGGGTAAGGATCTGCTGTCCTGCCTGGGTACCGTCACACCTTTTCTGCCTGAACTGCAGCTCACGACACAACTACACAGCTGTGGTCCTCGAGGGCCACAGGACGTACGTGGTTTTCCTTACAACCATACATCTAAAATCCATTTAGAGGTTTCTGAAGCTCTATTTCTATTTTCACCGGCTAGCAGCTCGATCACGCACTTGTTTAGTTGGGCATGTAGACATGGACAACGATGAGTCACACTAGCTTGGAGCTGTAACTTTAGCTCCGGTTGCTGCTTACTTCCAGAGAGGACATTGGCAAAACCGGTCAACACAGAACACAAAGAAAGAAAGAGTTTACCGCCACCTCATGTCTCACATTTCTCACGCTTATCTCCTCTGCGCAAGTGATGATGGGTACAGAATCTCACAAATTCCCAAGATGTGAATTCTGACCCGAGAGCACTGCTGGGGAAACTGCAAGAGGTCTTGCACAAGGAGCAATGGAAATCGACCCTGCCAGCCTGCTTCTGAGCAGGGGCAAGGGGTCTCTTAGCAAGTTGACAACGGGCGATGAAGACAAATGAACACGTTTCCAATTTTCATCCGTGACTGTCCTGTCTGCATCATTCTCCCTCCTCCCTGCCATCCCCCACACATCCATCTCCATCAGTTGTCACATCCCTTCCTCACAGGCACACAAAGGAGAGATGGTGATTAAACTTTAAATGTTCATAAATGGAAAATAGCTGGGGAGCAGTTTCCATGAGAACAGAGAAGATTTCATTATACGTAGTGTGGTGGAGGTTTGGAGCAGCCTTTCTGCTGATGCAGTGAAGACACTATTTATTCTGCTCAGTCAGAGCCAGACACCTTTACCAGCAGCTGTTAGATAACAGAAAAACGGGACTAACAGCCTTGTCGGCAATTTAGCTTTAAGGAAAGTCACTAGCACTACATCTCTCCTACTGCTGGACAAGAGGTGTGATAAACCAGGACCTTCTTGATCACTCTTGTTTACCTCCAGCTGGACTCTACATGAAGAATATGAGGATTTATAATTTACTGAAGAGCACACCACCTTGCTCCATACAGTAAGCAGGTCAAGTTCTGTTTCCTTGGTGCTCATTTGAGGACTCCAGGCCACCAAAGAAAATGTCACGCTCAGATGCTCAGTTTTAGGTAGGTAAGGCATCAGTATAGTTAGGGACAACCTTTAAGATGAACTACAGCATGTATGAATGTGCTGTTCTGCTTAATATCTGTATATTCAAAATGAATTCTGGAGAACAAAATAGCAGAAAAGAAAAAATATGGCAAATTCCCTCTAAACGTTTAAACAGCGCAATATTTCACACGTAGAAAGATGAGCCCTGTATAAACAGGAGAACACAACCAGAGAGACAAGTTCAGCTGCTCCTCCAAGGTGTTTGAGAGGAACCTGCTCACCATTAGGGTTTGGGCTGCTACGAATCTGAGCCTCCCTTGCAGAACCATCCTCCAAGCAACACGGGGCATAATGTGCAGAGTAGGGGAGCAAGTGGGCTTCCACAGGACATCTGGGCATTGGCTGGAGATGCCCACCAAGCTAATTAGCTCCTTCAGTGCCCTGTGAAGAAGGGTGAAGCATGGAGCTCTCAAGACTGATAAACCACCCTGCTGCATCAGGACTGCGCTCCCAGGGAACATCTCCACGGAAGACTTACATCCCTTCATTAATACATAAAGTAGATTTTTGAGCAGGGAGTCACCTTGAACAACTTAATTAGTTTTGAATAATAAAAATCTATAACTGTTGGTACCTTTCCGTTAGAAGTTAGAAAACCTATGAAATATGATCAGTTTAATGAATCAGAACTCACAAGGATATGTTGGAGGCTCCTTCAGACACAGCTGGGTCATTATTACTGTGTTAATTCAGGGTATCCACTTTCATCAAGAGAACTATAGGGTGGTTGGTGTGGATGTGGTTTAGGTGAACATGACTGATAGGAGATGTTGGGGTTGGGAGGAGACGGGCCTGGATTGCTCCAGCCACTGGCCTGCACAAGGTGACCAAAAACACGGTACCCATGGAGACTCACCTCACAGTGGGCTCCCAGACACCAAGCGCTGCAGAACAATTCCCTCCAGCCCACCAAGGTGTAGATGGCCGTGTCCTTCTTGTCCTTCGTGGCACCGGTGCTCCTCTTACTGGCTCATGCTGCCAGAATTTGGAGATAGTGGTGCTTGATTATTGAAAATATTGAATAAATTCTTTCATTATTTTGAGATCTTTCAAGTACAATTCCAGTTTTTTCCTTCAGCTCCAAGTGGCAAAACAGGAGCCTTTACAAATCCAGGAAGGTAACAATAATGCAAACAAATCTGGAAGTACACTGCAGCAGTAGCAACAGGTACAATAGCGATAACCTCAAACAAGCTGGTATGCTACTCCTCCCATTGCTCACCATCTGAACAATTTCATAACTAACAAGAACAATGAGTATTGTCTTTGTACAAACTGCATTTTGTGTACTGGGAGTTAATAAAAATATTTTTCTCCAACAGGAATTGTGCTTCTCTGCATTTCACACTAATGGAGTGCGGTGTCTGCAGAGACAGGGATTAATTCAATTAAATGTACAAAACCTCCCCCAATTCAGGTGAATTAATGTCTGTTTTTTAGGACACAGACAAAACCATGAACATGAACATCAATGCAGATTCTATGAAAATTACTTTTTTTGTTTTTTTTAAGAATTAGACCTCATTTTGTTTAAAACCTATTTGAAAAGCTCACTTTCAACATAAACCTTTATATATACGGTAAATTATTCTTTCACCTGAAATCCCTTTATTCCTCCACTGGAGGCTTACAATGGTTTTAACTTGGGCATCACAATGGGAACGATAATGGTTTAACGATACATATATTTAATAAGCATTTCATTTCCCAGTTTTAAAAGTCATTCTCAAATTTCTGTCTAATCTCTATTTGTGGTCACAGCAAAATAATCCCCCATCTTGACTTTTCTTTCATTAATATCTTTAACTGCAACTTTAGTCAAACCTTAAAGCTGAAATGGTCTTTAATTGCATATCTGCTGATTTGCTGGCCCAAGCAACAGCTGTGGGTATTTAAAGGACCCAGGAAGTTGTGGGTTTGAGTTCCATCATGGCCCAGTGGTTTTGGAGTGGTGGAGTCTTTTTGGGTCTCCTAGTTGCTGTAATTGTGGCACAGAAGATGATGCCACAAGGTCCCTTTGTGAATCTTGTGGCTACTGACACCAAGTGCCAGGTGTCAGAAAAGATCCCCTGTGGGGTCCCAGGAATTGGTGCTGCCGCCTGTGAGGCCATTGACTGCTGTTTTGATGGACAGCAGTGTTACTATGGGGATGCTGGTAACTGATTTCTTTTGGCTGTTAGTCATGACTTTGCTAGTGGTGCCAGTGATGTTGGTGATTAGACCTCTGCTCTCCTGTCCAGTGACTGTGCAGTGCACTAGGGATGGCCAGTTTATGGTTGTGGTGTCCAAGGATTCTACTGTACCACAGCTGGAGCTGACCTCCATCTCTCTGCTGGGAGGGAAGGGGGCACCTTGCAGTCCTGTGGTCATCACTGATGCATTTGCTGTCTACAGCTTCCCAGTGACAACCTGCGGTACCACAATGAATGTGAGTTGTGCAGAACTTCTTTAAATGACAGTGAGCTGTGAATAACATCACATCCTTCTGGCAGATGAATGGAGACCATTTGGTCTATGAGAACAGGATGCTGTCTTCATATGAAGTTGGTGTTGGCCCTCTAGGCTCCATCACAAGGGACAGTACATTTGAGTAAGTAGAGTGCTAGGCTTTAACATCTTAAAGTGGCTCCTCTAGCTGACTTTTCCCCATGTCCTTCAGGTTGCTCTTCCAATGCAGGTATTTGGCCTCTGAGGTGGTTTCACTGGTGGCTGATGTCTATACTGTTGCTCCACCGCTCCCTGTTGCTGCTCCAGGACTGTTGAGGGTGGAGCTCAGGCTGGCAAATGGCCAGTGCTTTGAGAAAGGATGCAACGAAGGTCTGAAATGGTCTTCCTAACTTCTGTGACATCCAGAAAAGCTGTGGTAACTCCACCTTCCTGTCTCCATGCAGAAGTCTCTGCTTACAACTCCTACTACCAGGATAGTGACTACCCTGTCACCAAGGTCTTGCAGCAGCCTGTGTATGTTGAGGTGCGCATCGTCGACAGGACGGACCCAAACATTGTCCTGCTTCTGGAGAACTGCTGGGCAACGTCAACCCCTGATCCCCTCAGCCTGCCCCAGTGGAACCTCATAGTTAATGGGTAACTAAAAGAGAACCATTGTAACTCTTATAAGGTGGCTGAATTTACCAACACTTGTCCCTTTTGCAGGTGCCCCTACCAGGGTGACAAGTACCTGACCACCTTGGTTCCAGTAGATGCCTCCTCTGGGCTTTCCTTCCCAACCCACTACAAGAGGTTCATCTTCAAGATGTTCACATTTGTGAATCCTGCCTCCCTGCAGCATCTGGAGGAAAGGGTACTCTACCTTCTGCAGCAAGTTGGACTAACAGTGAAAATGGCTTACATTAACTCACACCTTCCTCTGCAGATATTCATCCACTGCAGTACAACTGTGTGCCACCCCACTGCCACAGACAACTGTGAACAGAGATGCATCAGGAAAAGTTGGTGTTTTTGGCTCTTCCAATCACAGGGTCTTGGCACTTTACAACCTCACTGCAATTCTCCTGATTCTAGGGAGAGATGTTGCTGCTGTTCAGAAGGCCTCCAACCATGATGAGATCATGGTTTCCAGCCATGAAGTGATCCTGACTACTGAGCTTCCTAAACCAGTTATGATGCAGTCTGCAGATAAAGGTGAGCACCTATTCCATAAGAATGGTTGCCTTTTTTTCTTAACTAGATCCTTGCTGAATGCCTTGTTTCCAGAGTCCCGGCATCCTGGTTTTCTTGTGCTGGCAGTGGTGTTTTCGGGAGCATTGGCTGGAGTTGTTTTGGTGCTGCTTGTAATTCGACAGTTGTGCCGTCAGCAGGAAGAGTGTAGTTCTTCCCAATAAATTTCTAAATCCTCATTTCAGCCTTAATGCTGACTGGGTTGACTGTCTACACCTCCTTTTTTTTTTTTTTTTTTTTTTTTTTTTTTTTTTTAAATTTCATTATCTGGTGAGTTAATCTCTCCTGTTAAACCTCATTCTGTACACACACACCTTCTCTGCACTAATGTGACTTTTGCAATGCAACTTCTCAAACTGACTGAAGCACATTTTGACTTGCTTTTTATAGGCAAATTCATGCCATGATTTGGGATGAAAGCTTTTCTTCAGTTGCTGCTCTAAGCCACTCGCCTACACACATGCTTAAAGCTGAATGCACCGTATGAAAGATAAGCTCTTACCTACACGTATATGCGTTATGCATGCTTCCCAGCAGGAGGCTGGCTGTAGAATTGTAAGTCTGCTGTACACACAAGCATGGCCATGCGGTGCATTGCAGGAAACTCACTTTCTGGGGGGGAGGAACAGGTGTGGCCTTGGAATCTGCTTAAATTTGTGAAAACTATCTACTGATGCCTGTTCAGTAGAATTTACACAAGGCAAGCTGTTTTTTTTTTTTTTTTTTTTTCTTCCCCCCCCCCTCCACAAACTGATGAGAACACAGAGGGCCTCAGGAGGGTGGGGTTGATTCTGTAGACTGGATTAAGATGAAGATAAAAGCCAGTCTGAACTGCTGCTTTGGGTGTGTATTCAGCTCAGTCTGGGCGGTTAGACTGGAGTGTCTTCTAGAAATACCTTGAGGAACTGTCTCCTATGTGCATCAACAAGGTGTAGGGGGGTGGACTGGTGAGGATGGATACATTAAAATGGTCTCTATCAGGGCAACTGAGGGTACTGCGTTGTGTGGTTCACCCGTAGGGCCAGGCAGCAACCTGCTCTGGTGTCAGCTGATAAGTGGCAGGAGTCAGGAAGAGATGGTGCTTTTCCTTTACTTCCTCGGTGTCAATCGTTGTTTGCTTTTAACTTCTGGCCCCTCGTGTCTTTTCACCACCCCCTTCTTTGAGTTTGTCTTTAAGCCATGCTCTTATCTCGTCTCTATTTCTCCTCTCTCCCTTAGGTAGGCCAGATCAGGCATGTGGAGATGAATGTTTGAAAAGAAAGGTATTAGATCCAGGTGTCTGAAAGCTCTTCCCCTCGCATGAGGTTTGATAGCTGGGAGATTATGCAAAAGATCTCTCTGCATGACTCTGCTTTTGAGTTTTGCAAAAGGCAGTATTTCTTGGCTACATCACGTTGAAAAGTTGTGCTCAGATGTGCTTGCCAAGCATAAACTAAACCCAACTAAAATGCAGTCCAAAGGTTCTGATGTCCTGACATTCAGACCAGTGGTTTTCAGCCTTTTTAGTGCAGTCGTAAATCTGCTTCCAGGGCATCTCTGATCAACTTCCCATTGGTGTCCCTGAGAACACGGCTGGTTATGACATATTACATCTTTTGGACAAGTTAGCTGGCAAAATCCGATGATGTATCGGACGGCGGGCAGCCATAAACAAAGAAACAGCTGTAAAGCGGACAATTAAACTTGTTTACTTTAGCGGTGTCTAAGAAATATGACAATGAAGCTTTGGAGAAATTACTGGCACTGCCAGTAGGATCCTGAGTGAAAAGGACTGCCTTAAACCATTCTCATAACTCACAATTCTCACAACTCGCAGTACTGCAGAGTATGGGGAAAACTCGGTAAGGAAACGTACACAAATAACTAGAACTATATTAGAATAATGTTGTCTCAGCTGGTGCATTTCAACATTCAGTCACCTTCCAAATCCTCCAAAAGTCACAGCAACCCACTGTTTGAGGAAGGGCACCTGGCACCCCTGCCTGAATGGAAAAAGTTTTTTTTTTTTTTTTTTTTTTTTTTAAATTTTTTTTATTTATTTTATTAAAACGGTCCATCCACTGGGAAGGACTAAAATCGAGAAGAGTACTTTTGTGTAGAGGAGGGTCTGCAGGGACTTTAGCGGGTCTGTCAGTAGTGCGTTTGCTTTTTGAAGATTTCACCCGCTGTATTTTTCTCTTTCTGATGCCTCTGAGATTCACAGTCCTGTTGGACACATTCTCCCCCCCCCCCCTCCTCCTTGTGCACTCGCTTTTCTACCAATAGTGGTTGCAGGTGGGAGGCCGGGTTGCCTTCAAAACCTATTTTGGGGGCAGTTTCCATGGGAACTAGCTGTGGCAGTAGAACGCAAGGTACAGCGGTGGTCATGTTGGGAGTGCGCGTGAGGTGTCAGTCACAGAAACTTCGCTCAGACAGTGTGGCCGCACCGGGGTCTCGTGTGCACCCACGCAGCCGTTTGCAACACCTGGCAACTCAGGGATTTCTAACCTCTTGTTTAATTTTTGGTGCTACCATAGCAACGCAACTCACTTTTGACAGTTCCCATGCCTTTCCCATTTCTTCTTCTTCTCATTTTTTTTTTTTTGGGCAGCATCACAGTCTGCATCATTTCTACAGCTTGCATGTCTGATGTTTTGGAATGATGCTTCTAGGCCTTTGCTCAGTATAACAGGTGTCTGGACAGCACATCAGAACCCTACATTCAATTAAAGACAAAGCGGGTGACACAGGAATAACTTTTACAGCAGGGCTGTGATGCTTATAAGACCTAAACTAGGTAAACCTCGGGCCCCGCTTCCTCACCGATGGGAAACAGTTCACGACTTCACATGACTCCCCCAACTATTTTGTAATTACAGCTGTGAGTCATGTGTGTGCCATTAATAAGCAGCAGGTTGGCAGTGTTTTACCGCGGTAATTACACCCCAACGTAGAGCCTTTTAGTGTAATTGCATACATCAACTAAATGGAACGCAGCGGGTCGCACAAGCTTCACATATGTAGTTAAGTCATATCCTGTAGACCAAGTGTGCCAGAGGAGAAAAAAAAAGCCCTGGAACCAGTTGGACCGCAGGTAGCTGGGTGGCATTTTAGGTGAGGGCTTCATTTTTTGGGGTACAATAACTGACTGAAAATTTGCCTGAAAAGAATTACTGTTTTACAATAAAAAAGGTGCGTGCTAAGCAATAAATTGTCATAAATTTGCTTGGATGTGACATGTCTGCTGTACAAAATTGTGTAATAAGCACTTTGACTCAAGCTCAAATGTATTGTGCCATATGTAATGATGTCTTTTCCCCACTTTCCAGCTGCTACTCAGGATAAAATGAATTTTATACACTAATGAATGGCATCACCTTGTCCATGCTGTAGTATAACCTTGGCCTTATGTGTTTTTTAAAAAAAAACATTATCTTTCCCGATTTTATTACAGATATACCGAATGTCCCGGTAATACACTAGTGAAAAAGATGAGCTGCTCAGGCAGGAAGCACCGCATAACTGTGTTCGCACAGCGTATGTACAGTAAAATTATACATGTAGTCTTTTGTAATAGAAAACAATAGAATGTTCATGCATTAAAAATCTTGCTGACAATGTATTACATTAATTATATATTCAGTTGACAGTTGCGTTCACCACGGGTGATGTGATTCCCCCCCACTTTTATCAAACAGCGAGAATGTTTTCTTTTTTTGAAGGTCAGCGGATGGTAGGATGAACTCTAAGGAGAAAATGTGTCTGTCGTGCAGTATTTCCTACCCAAAGTTATCCCTCCACCATGTAAATAAGCTCCCAATCAGAGCAAGTATCCTCCAGACTCCCAGCATGCAATGCTGGCAAACACTTCACAGCTGGTTACCCACAGCTAGGCTCGGCATCACCACCAAAGGCTTACAAGTCACCACGTGGCTCTCAATGTCTTTTTTTTTTTTGGTAAACTAGGCAAGATGTTTGAGCCAACATTGCAGCAGGTAGCACTTACCCAACAGAAAATGCTTCATCTTAAGATGCAAAGGCTTTCTTGGCCACTGGTTTCTGATGAGAGCTGACTACTTTGTGATGTATCTCAGCTGCTTCTTGAAGACCAGCAGCTCCCCAGTTGAGTTATGGGGTAAACAAGGGAGCCGAGTGCTCTTTGACTGCAGTCACTCCAACATCAGGACAGCATGCATTTTCGCCAGAAGCTTTTGGGATTCATGAATGGCATCAAAGGAGATGTCTAAGAGCATGAAGAGTACAACATGCCTATAAAAAAATGAATTTGTACATAGATCAAACTAGCCAGAAACAGCCAATGGATCACAAATGTTCTAAAGGATACGTTCAAGTGTCTTGTTCATTTATATATTACTGTATTTACTGTGCTCCACACCTGGTCTGGAGTGACCGCCCTGCTCTTTCCCTCTACTGAAGTGAGGACCTGGCTTCAGAAAGAAGTTGAGGGCTCGTGCACAGAAAAGGTCAATATCATTTAGTTTGTCAGGTGAAGGACAGTTCACATTTGGCAACTTGTGAAAAGGGCACATTTTGCTGCTTGTTCATTTTTCCTCTCTTCTTGGCATTCAGTTTTATGCTAAACTCTAGAATTTGGGTACAACCTGAAATTAATGGAGAAAAAAAAAAACTATGCAAACTAACCCAAGAAAATTTTGTTTATTAAAAAAAGTTACAGATTTAAAATCAGATTTAAGAGTAGGCTGGACCATATTAAGATATGAACAAAATAAATATTGGCATGAAATGCAGACGGCTTTTCTGGCACCAGAAAAGAGCATATTGTGCAAAATCTTTGGACTTCCTCCACTGTCCTGATCGTGCTGTGGAGGAGAAGCTGTGCAAAATGAACGTGCAACCACACCTAGTGCTAGAGGTTCTCATGAAACAGGTAGGCAAAAGCAGATCAGGCCAACGTACCAAAGTTAAAAAGAATGCATACAAAGTGCACACCATCAGCACACTGAACATAAATGTATCACAAAACCTCAAGTTGAACTGAGTAATGTGGCTACCTGCCCCAAGCTCCAACCCATAAGATCACCCCACCCGCCACCCCAATTGGAGCTTTGTGGTCTCTTGATCAGCCTTAAACTGTAAACACACTATTTCATAAGGCAAAGTGCTGACTAGGAAAGAACAATGGCCCTGACTAAGACCAACAGACACCAGCAATAAAGGGATCGCTTGAGGGCTGATATGCTTCGCAACTGTGCAAATCCTGCTATTTCACCCTTGCCACCAATATACCAAAGCTTGCATGTCACAATGATCGCATTTCTTGTGTCTAAAGGGTTAATCACAATTCAAGTCTTCATGTTAGCTTCAGTCGGCTCCGTTCCTGATGCCTCCCAAACCCACTGAAAACTCGAATCAAGGCTGTTCTTCACTCACATGGAGAACACCCGTTTTGGGTGTCGGGCCAGCCATTCTCACTCCTTTCGTGACACATCCTCCGTCTGCCGACACGACTCCTATCGCATGTGCGAGAGACACGATACTACGAGGTTCAAACGGACTATTTAAAAGTTAGGCGTTAGCCTTTGAGACGGTTTATCACAGTCCCCCGAATACGCCACATTAATACAACTTCACAATCGCCACCCAAAGGCGTTTTCTTTTGCATACTTAGAAACGTGTAAACATTGAATTTGTTGGAGCTGCAGTCTTCATCTGCCTCAAGGTAGATAATAGCATCTTCTCAGAATCCATCATTTCAAAAAGTCATGACTTCATGCTCTTGGCTGCCAGCGACACGCCTTAGTGCCCACCTTCTTTGGAGATCACCTAGGATTAGCCTTGTCTTTGAGAACTTCCCAGCGCGGAAAGGCGAACATCCCATCGCATCTCATACCGTACGCTTGCTCATTTAAGATTTCTCAGCCGGTTCCAAACTGACAGGCAGAAGCCAAGGGAGGGCTCTGTTTTTTTTGTGATTCTCTCAAAATGCTTAGCGCTCTAGCACTTTCACAGTTCAGTTGCTTAGTTACACGAGCCTTCACTGTGACACTGAGGACAGAGAAAGAGTCTTGGAGCAACAGTAAACAACGTCATCTGGATGAAGATAAAAATGCAGATCTTACTGGCTACTTCTTTGTTGCTGCTGTTAGTCAGAAGACTTACTAAATACGATTAATACATATAAACAAGGGTTGTTGAATGATCGTGATAAACGGACTACCAAATTTCCAGTGAGTCTGGGGAATCATCATCTCCCAAATGTGCAATGGCATGTTGAACGCTGGAGATGGTTTAAGATAGTTTGTGCGGGTGTGCACATACTACTTGTTGAGATGTAACGGGAATCTGGTTATGACCCACTCTTCTCCCACAGCCGTACAACATTTAAAGGTTTAAAATGAAGGCTCTAAGTTTGAGACACTGGCGATGCTGCCAACAAAAAGGGGACCTCGAGTTCAACTGCATTTTGCCTCTGTGGTCCCAACGCTCTGACACTCAGGCGATGCGGTAGTCAAAGGTGTCCTTTTCCATGTAGTCCGTCCAGGTGGAGGAGGGCATGCTGCGGTATGGGTCAAGCAGGATGCGGAAGCAGCGTACGATCAGCAGGCCCAGGAAGACGAAGAGCAGGAAGACAAAGACGAATGCGGCTTTCTGCTCCAGCGTCAGAGAGGGTGGCACCGACACGGCTGCACCCGATGCCGAAAGGGTGCTGCTGAGAAACTCCTCTGTCATCTTAGGCATGTCGCTTCCCAGCTGCTACCGCACGTATGTCAGCGTCAGAGGACCTTCTTCAGGTTCGCCAGTACTTGATCTCATGTGAGGCCCTAAGCAAAAATGAAAACAGGAGCAATAAATTACATTTCTGGCGGTAAAAAGACTGGCAAATGAAATGGTTTTAAGCAATTTTTGAAACATCATGTCTTACCCCCCTAAGATGCAGAAATGTAGTTTTAACCCCGCTTTATTTAAATACCTCTATCCTTTGAGTACTTCGCTATGACCTTGAAATCTTTATTATTTAATACTCTCAGCTAAACTTTTTCAAGTTTTCGGTACGTTAGATTTACGGATATGAGCCTCAGTCTCACTTTATTGTTCTGTCAGCCAACTCCCAGATCGGCTTAAAAGATTTCTTTCTTCTTTACATCTTCTTTCTACTCTTAAACACTGTTTAACTAACCTAATGAATATTAATTCGGCCCATAAGATGTGTCAAAGTCTTTTTACCGACCATTAAAATCAATCACAACGTGTACGGATCTCTTTAAAAACATAAAGATATCTTAACAAGTCCTTTTAAAACGGCATGACGAAACCTCGAGGTGTCATGTGAAGTCGTTCTGTAAGCGAGGAATCGCAGAGGACCGACACGCCATCTGACGGCAGCGGACAGTCAGCCGTGTCGGTGTTTTGCATGCAAGCAACAGTGTCCCCGTTGGTTTCTTTTTGTTCGCCCAAAGCAGAAAAGACACAAATTTATAAGCAATTTGTTTCCTGTGGGCTTTCATCATCCGCGTAAGTGCCTCCTTTCAGGGTTGAGGCTGAATGTAAAAACATTCAATCATCTCCAAGGAAGGTGAAAGCTGTTCGAATTTCAGCGCCTGTCATACTTGTGTATAGTTTACTGTCATCACAGTTCCTTGAACAGACACTCGTGTTCTCCAATTCAGGGCTCTGGGGGCGCTTATGTAATCCAAGAAGCCCCACACGTTTCAGAAGAGTCTGAGCCGTTTCTCGGACCGACAACGAGAGGATGAAACTGAATATTTGGTCGCGTCAATACGCAAGTGTGGTAACAATAATCCGTTTCTGTGGGTGACCATGAAAAGCTTGTTAGTTTACAGCAAAGTAAAAAGCTGTAAGACTTAATCAGTCTGTGTCGTCCCTACGATGAGCCTGTATTCGACAAGCACGTCTTCAGTAATATTTACAATGGACTCCCCGATGTAAGGATTTCACACATACGTAAATCACGGCGCTCTCGCATCAAAGGTAGCCTTTCGGATTACGTGCTAGCAGCGGTCCAAAAGCGATGCTCTTCACAGGCAGTCGACCTAGAGCCCCGCGGGAAAAACGGGACAGGGATTTTCTGCCCTCGACTTCATTATACAACTTTCAGCACCACAATGCCGGCTGAGATGAGTCAGACCTTTCTCACCGAGAACCTCATCTGGAGATATTAACCACGCCGCCGCGCCTCCTCTAAACACACATTCTGCCCTCCGCATCTGAGCTGCTGCCCGTGTTGCTCACTCGTACTCGGTCTCGTCCCCGCGGCCCCGAGTTCTTCTCCCGGGATCTGAAACTCGGCTCAACCGTGCGTTTTCAGACATCGCGCGAAAAAGTAGCAAGATCAGAAATGAAGAAGGGCATGGTGAGATGGAAGGAATAACCCTTCCAAAAGGACAGAAACTGCTCCGTTTATTCTTTGCTAAAATTGCGACTTTGAAAATGTAAAAGTTTAAGTATGTTCAAAGTCTTTGATTCTTGTGTTAAAAAGTGCTTGGGAAAAAAAACACTGCACTGAGCATTTTGTCGAAATTTTTCAGCATACCGGACAGGAAATGTTTTACACCGTTGCCATTACAATTGGAGTCATGGTTGTATTGTAGCATTATCATTTTTATTGAGTTTTCCTAATTATTATTGGAGCGATCAATATACATTGGCAACGCAGAGCAAAATACTCTTTATTAAGTAATCACTAAGCAAAGTCTCCCAGCGGCAGCCAGTTACAAAGCATAATGAAATGACAAATGCCTGTACCGCAATTGATAAAATTTTAGTCATATCTTGCTCAGCATGGTGAGACATCACACAAACGGATGAATGTGTGATGGATGGAGCGATTAAGTCGGCTGTACCGGTGGAGAATTTCGACGACACCGGGGAAAGCTGTCAGCGACGTGTTGTAGTGGAACACGGTAATTTCCTCCTTCGCTCTGCCGTGCTGCGCCCGTGTTTTGCGAACCTCGCCGGCCTCATACTTAGCGGCGCCCTTGAGGAACTGCACAAACAAGGGAAATAAACACTACCCTGTGCCTAATGTGAAGTGGACATTTGCACCCATGTTTTCACGTGGATATTTTTCAGGGGCAATTCGAATACTTTGCTCAAAGGCACTTCAGCAAGGTCCCTCCCGGGACTCAAACCGGCAAGCCCTCGGCATGCACCGATCAGCTGAACTACCAGGGACTGCGTTCATTTCGCAGCCTGCGGCACCGCTTTAGTCCAAAAGTTTTCACCGCACAGACACTGCATATCTTCATTACAAAACTGCTTCAACAACTTAAAGCTGGAGAAAAGTATCCTTGTTTATGTTAGCAAAGTAATTTCCATCTTTAGTCAGCATTCCTGCTGAGAAAAAAAGATCCTTTTCAAAGTGACACTTTTTCCAGTCAAACAAAAAATTACACCATACATTCAGTCGGCTAAATTGATTTTTTTTGGTGCCGTTGAAGCATATAATTGACTTCTTTCCTCCCTTCTGAACCTAGTCCTGTTCCCGAAGGGGAAAAAAAAACTCATAAATATCATTCTGACCTTATTTTATATATTAGATCAGCGCTTCAGTCGGGCTGTGGATCAGAACTGGGCTTTGAACGCTACTTTGTTGGGCTGTAGAAAGATCACTTAGATACGTACGGTATATAAATAAATAATTTAAATATTCCTAGCATAAAAAAGTCTAAATATTTCTGTGGGTAGCAAAGGAAATATATGCCATTTGTCAATGACATATGAGTCATACAATGCCGCACATTTATTGGTAAAATAATGTTGTGCCTATATTCAGTTCAGTGCTACTACATGACTGGCGGAGTTTTGCACTCGTGGGCTTCATTTCATTAGTTCTGCTTCATAGGCAAGTCCGTGAAAAAAACTAAAGGTATGCTCTGTTGCACAGCACAATAAAGGTTGAGAGTCACTGTTTTAGATAATAAAACAATAATAATGGCATATGGATGAATTGCAGAGCTGAATCATTGTAGATTATGATTCTTGGGGGATGAAATGAACTCTCAGAGTTGATTCAAATACGCCACTTTCTCCATAAACCACTTCAATGAAAAAGCACAGAAATAATAGGCACACGTATGCAGAGCACCTTGCTTCTCAACTCTCACAAGAGCAAAATGCTTCCAAAAAGTCACTTAATGCAGGGTATACGGTTAGGGTTAGGGCACACGATCAAAGCTGCTGGGAGGAGGAGGAAGCTGGGCCGCTGTGACGAGTAAACGCCAACAGGATGTGGGCTTCAGTCCCAAACTGGCCACACTGAGTATCTGCAGGTGAGGTAACCAAGTCCCTCTCCTCCCTGAACTCTACAGGACTGTGGGTGGAATCATGCAAGCAAGTGCTCTCCCCAAGAGTGTTGTCGAAGACCCCGTCTGGTGAAGACAGGTGTGCTGCATGGTGAACGTATCAGAAAGGATCTACGGCAGTGCTGAAGTGGCGTGAAGTCGTAACAAGAAGGTGAGCTAGCTACAAGGGGCTACCGATTCCACGGTGTAATATTTGTATATGTTGGGTATGTGCAGAAGGGCTGCAGTTTGGAATGAATTGTAATGAGAGCCCTGGAGACAGAAAATTGTATATCCTAGAGTTCCAGGGCATCCATTACACTCCTGCACCTTCCAGCAATAATACTTAGTGAGGATCGACCTCGCGTTGCGCGCTCTATCTGCGGCGGGAATGGGCGCCGTCGCTCGAATGATGAGCTATGAGTTGCCAAAAGGGTGGGAGGCGCCGATCCAACCCAGCCTGCCTTACGTAACCTGTGCAGACGGAGCCGGTGACAGCCACGGCCTCGTGGTAGAACCGGCCCACATCACCGGAGGGGCGGGCAGCGCCGACTGCGCAGCTGGTGAGGATCACACACCTCTTTATACAAGCTCCCCATCCACATCTCTGACTTGCACACATGACAGCAACAGTCCCAGGATGAATGCTGCCAGACAAGTTTGATAAGGAAATGATGGAGGGATTGTGGGAAAACGGACGAATCACGGGAAATCGGGAGAGATCGGAAAATCAAATATCGAATGAAATTCAAATGAAACTGACCCTCCTTTCCCTGTCTCTTCCCTCCCTCGTCCGTCGCTCTCCGAGTCTCTCTCTGTAGACTTGAGACACAACAGGTACCCCCTGAATGTGTACTTCACCGAAGGGTCCATGGGGGGAATGAGACAGAGACCTCTCTGGACCCCCACAGTGAACTCCGAGAAGCGACGAATGACTTCTAAAGTGACACGGCACATTTCTCCTTGTCAGACATCCATACGGATATTTTGTTGTTCTTCAGTAAAGCAAAAACCCACCTGTCAGACACAAAAAACACTAGCAGGGACCCAGGAACACATGCTTGCACATAACCTGCTGCTGGACAACATTGAGGACAGAGTTTCACTATTCGGTAGCCAAATCGTTCACTCGTGTTCAATTTTAGTTCTCAAAATGAATGTGAAGATTCATTGAGCATAATATTGTACAAAACAACACAGTGGGGGGTGAAAACAATCATGAACAAAGCAAGCATCAAACACGGCTTCACGCGTTCAGCAGAAATACGTCTCCGTATTCCTCTCCACATGCATCTGGTACTCATGTACCTGGTTATTCCTCACTATTCCAGTACTCTGGTCCATCACCCAAACCTATCTACACCAAACACTTACCGCACTTTGTTTATTTAACGTACCACTGTGAGCTCCGCTAACTCGCCCGTGTGTATAGGTTCTCTCCACCCTACAGCGAGGCATCGTATCGGCACCACTCACCTCCAGCATCCAGCGTCCAGCATCCAGCAGCACGGCGCCTGAACCACTCCAACTTTGTTTCCACACCTTGTCCTCCTTGTTTTATCAGCCCTCCCCACCCCCCTCTCTCTCTCTCTCTCTCTCTCTCTCTCTCTCTCTCTCTCTCTCACTAGGGGTCCTGGTAGTTTTCTGTTACCCGTGGCAACCAGTTGCTATAGCGATTCAGCGAGGTAGTTCATTTACTGTTGCAATGATGACTTTCTGATTATGAACTCATGGCTGCATAGGCTTCAAAGATGCAACCTGCGCTATTAAAAATGCAATTACAGCACTTGCCTCCAGCATCTGAGGAGACCTCAGTGCATCGGACACGATAGAAACAAGGCAAGAAAAACATCCAGACCGACGCGCACGAGAGGACTTCCTTCTGCAATGAGGTCCTTTTCGGAATGATGATCAGTCTGTGTCTGTGAAGTCAGAAAAATAATTTCGTGGAAATTACACTGTCTTACCTGTCAGGATTTTACTCGTCCTAAAGCGGCAGGGAATGACACATCGTGTCTGCTGGGCAAAGGACTGTCATCTGTGGTGTGTCGGGCTCGAAGCGGGGCGTGCGGGAAACTAAACGCAATGTTGATCAACGCAGCTGATCTGTTTTCATCGGTTGCCTTTGTGATGCTTCTTCACAGTCGGTGTTACACAAGTGTGTACAATTCCAGCGGACCTGGGCGCGGTTGTGCAGGAGGGACCTGCAGCCAGACAAAAACAAGCACAGATATACTGCCTCTGACATCTGAAGGTGCGAAGTACCCCGTGGGGGTGGAGCGCGGTCAACCGTGACAGCAGACAGTCCCCTTCGGAGCCCCCAATCCAGCACGTGTAACATGCTGGAGATGTGAGATATTGATCACAGTGCCACAGGGCCAGCGGGGGGTTCGGCGGTTAGCCCTGTTGGCCACAAACTAAAGGAGTAGGGTTCAAATCCCATTCCTGCTGCAGTACCCTTGATCAAGGTGCTCCTGTTGAACTGGTGCTGTAAAATTGTCCTATTTCTGTGACCACAATCCTATTGTAAATAGCTTAGTGTGCGCACCTTGGATTTTAAGTTGCATTGTAGAACAGAGGCAGCTGAAGAACAAGGTGTTCTGCTCTGCATCCACATTTCACCGGACTGTAGTCTGCTGTGGAGGAGGCCGACACCATTTCCGGTTCAACAGGAGACCGGATCGAGAGGGAGATGCCAGTGGCTTCAGGCTGCTTTGCTCCTCTCTGCATTCTTTCCAACAAAGTGAAGTTGGTGTGAGCTGAGATGTTAATAACTGGCAAAATAACTTCTGGAGAGTCTTCCCCTTCCGTGAAGGCCAGGCCACGACCCCGCTGACACCTGTACGCCTAACATGGGCTGAGTCGGCAGCACGTAAAGCTCATTTCTGCAAAACAGAAATGTGGACTTCCACATTTTCAGAGAGGTGGATATTTGGTGAAGGAGGCGAGGACGGTCACAAAAAGCCCCTGAACTTGACTGCATTGTCTCAGCGAAACTGGGCCCCTTTTAAAGCAACACGCTGAAGGTGCTGTAAAACGGCTCAGAAAGTCAAAGTCACGGTAAAAGTTGTTGCATTCCAGTGTAAAACTGTAGGCTGCCAAAGCACAAACGCACAATTTACAACAAAGCGTTGTTCTTACACAATTTTGTTCTTCGCTCCAGCAGTTAAACAATTTCGGATTTATTTATTCTCAAGACGTACCGTAAAAAAAAAAAAATGCCTCAGTTGGTTCAGAATTTTCGCTAAGCGTGCACACGTTCCCACTTTTTGAAGCGAGAAATCTAATAGAAATCTAAAAGCAACCGCAAATGTGCATTAAATGAGGTCGGAAACAAAATGAGTAATACTTTATTTTTAATAATAAAATAGTTTAAACCGCAAAACCGAACGTTGCCGGACCAGCTGCAGCGATGTGTGTCGTGCGCTCTGCATCTCATGCTATTTAAAGGGGCCGCAGAGCACGGCCTCCTGTCGCCTCCCCTTGCGTCGCCAGAGACTCTGTGATGCCTCCTGGTCCTCTGTCCAGGGTCTGCGCCCAGGGGACCCCTTTGTCTCTACTGCCGTAGCCCAGCAAGTCCGTGTTGTTCTGATAACTGCTGAGCAGATTTGAGGTTTCCAGCAAATGAACCATTTAACCCCACTCCTAACCCAAGGACAGAGCCTTTCACAAGACATGATGGACAACAGTGACCATCCGGCGCGTCACAGAGGATCTCGGTCACTTTGTGGTTGCGGTAACCGAGGATTCCACTGTGCCCTTGCTGGACCTGGCACCTGGTGCCTGAAGGTGGGCTGTTGTGTTCTGACCACAAACAGCCATGTGGCAATGTCACCATCATATCTTAATGTCACACCAGCTGCCTTCTCTTCCATGTGGAAGGAGACCTCATGGTGGTATGGGGATTGGATGGTTTCTGCATACAACGCTGGCGTTTGGACCACTAGGCCCCACCACAAGGGAAAGTTGCTACTGCACTCTTTGTAGACATACCTCAGTGGTGCATTTCTTTACAGACATCTTCATGTGCCCTCCAGGCTGGAGGGCTCAGATGTTGCCCTGATTCTGACACAGGTGATGGTTTTGGTGGTCTTGTTGTTTCAGCAGTTGCTCCAGGGCCTCTGAGGGTAGAGCTCAGGCTGACGAATGGGCAAGAAGGCAGTGAAGGTACCAGATGTTGCCAAGTGTCCGTGGTAGCTACTGAGAAACTCTGGTAATTCCACTTTCCCGATGTCCACATTTGTGGATCCTGCCTTGCAGTATCACCTGGAGGAGAAGATACTCTACCTCAGGCTGTTGCAGAAACTCTTCCTAAATGGCTCCTGCTAATGTCAAGGGTTTGAGGTTCATTTAATTGTTCTGCCCTTCTACCAATGAAGAGAACAAACTGCAGCTTCTCCTGGAATCTGGTTTTGTTTTCCTGCCAGCTGTTCATCCACTGCACCACAGCTGTGTGCCACCCTTCTGCGACTGACAGCTGCACGCAGAGAAGCTTCAGGAAGCGTGAGTTGCCATTGGGGTGCTGCTAAAATGGGCATGTGTTGTCTAAGGAATGGATCTCTTGCATTTCAGGTAGGGCTGTTGCCATGGAACAGAAGGTCCCTGAGGAGAGGCTCTGGTCTCAAGTCATGACGTGATCTTCATCGATCCCGCATCTCCCGGCTTCAGATGGGCACCTGTCAAGCCATGATGGTGAGATGTTGCTGAGATGGGCTGAGGTTTGCAAACTAAGGGCATCTAACATGTTCTTCTGCAGCGTCCTATTATGGTATGGTCAGAGCAACTGCCCTCAACCTCATGTCCTGGTGTGGAGCAAACACACGACCAGCTGGTCTGCCTTCAATAAAAGGGGTTGAGCTCAGGTGTGTGCACGTGTTTGGCGTTTCCCGTCAGCGTGCTCAGCAGGGCTGCTCATCCCGCTCGGCAGGCGGGCTCGAACACCGGCCGCAACCGCTCAAAGACCGTTTTGAACACACGCCAAACCGGCAACCTCTAGTCTTTTCCGTCGATGCGAGGGCCTTCTGAGGAGAATCCCAGCTTTAACAAGAACATCCACGGCCTCGAGGAATGGAAACGTTTGCAAACATCTTGAGATGCCTGAACCTCTGGCCACCTAAGTGCTTGGAGACCCCAGAGGTAGATGTTGGTGCACCAGCAGAAGGAGGAAAATGCCATTATGAGTTTGAATGGTGTCCATTTCCATTGCAGGCTCATCTTCTGTCAAAGTAGCTCTAACATATGGGTGGAATCCTCCGACACAAGTTAATACATCGCCAAGGCGCTAAAATGAGATTAATTGAAAGTAACCGATGAAGAGCCCACCCACGCGGTTCATTCTCGCAAATTCACTTTGACGCAAATTGGTCGTGAATATTAAATCGCGGCGCTGTTTGTGCTGACTGTTTGGTTTCTGCTGAGAAGAACACTCACGGCTCCACCTCGCAGCTCCAGGGTCAAGGGTTCCACCTGGGTCTCGGCCGTCTGGCTGGAGTTCTGGTGTTTCCCAAGTTGGACGGTCAGCCGAGGACACGTGGCCTTCTGTGCCTTCTGTTCCCGTGTTGAGTCCAGACCACAGCGACCCTCATCGGAAGCGCGGCTCCTCAAACGGGGGACACGGGCCTGGAATTGGCTGTTTGTCCGGCGCCACCTACTGATGGCAAAGTGCACGATCAAGTTAAAGGCTGTGTTCAAGGCCTGTTTGCGGCTCAGAAGAGCCACATCCTTAGGCATCCAACCGTAAGTCAAGGAAATTTTTAGCTAAAGTGAAAGAAGTTCTGTTTAACTCCCGGGGATGTGCACAGCCGAAACGAGTCGACCGAGCCTTTTAAAGCTGTAGTCAGATACCTTCCTAAAGGGTAAAATTCGTTCTTCTAGGTTCATAACATCAAACTTAACTCAGTAACATCCTTAGCTGTCACATCGGTAAACCTGATCACGATTGCTAGAAAAGTGCTCATTCGTTGCATGGAAATCGCGACCAACACCATGTGGGGCTGCGTTTAATCTAGCGCACAACTTCAACAACTTCTGACACTTGAAGGCGAAAAGCTTACCGAACCCAAAGTCTTCCTCCTTTAAGAAGCCGGGTAGCGATCAAACATTCCTGCCCGCTACATGGCTTATGTCTGCTGTCGGCTTTATTCCCTTTCTGCCGAAAATGCAGCATATGGACAAATCCCATGATGCTCTTCCCCAGCAACAGAAGACATAACCTCTGTATGCCTTTGAAATTCAGATTGCGGCGTCTGTACAGGAAGCTCGACGTTCCTTCATGACTTTGATCCCCCTCCGCTGCACCACAAGCCCGAGTTAAGACGGCCGTACTTATTTTTGCATTTTTCACTTTACATATTGCAATTAATTCAGACTTTACTTGGCTTACAGATGAGAGGAGATGGGTTGGGGTGCAGCAAAGGACTCCCAGTGAAGCGTTCAACGTCCCCTCCTGTCTTTTCATATCACAGCAATAAATCGAGTGCCCATTTGCAGCTGTTCTCTGAAAACGTAGCTAAAAACGATCTTCTCCGAACGCGTCGCCACCAGCGTTCATCCATCCGCTCGGTTGAGGCGTGCAGTTGGCTGAAGAGTACAGGCTCTAGCGCCACTCTCACTAGTTCACCTCATGTTCTGGAAAAATAGAAGGTGCGACTGCGTTCAGAGCCCTTCTAGAAAACTCCCTGACTGGCAACCGGCTTGAAAGCGCACGTCAGGCGCACAGCACGGTGACACCACAAGTGGCTGCATTTGTTACTTATTAACAGTTATAAAGGTTTGATCTGGCCATTAAAGATGAAATATTGCGAGAAACTAATGCTTAAATGTAGCTCTTGATGATTTTTGACAACTAGGTGGCAGCATTTACACGCGAAACTTAACACTCCCAGGATGGAGAGAAATGCGTCCAATGGCGGCATTACAGCAGCAGTTGAGATGTTCTTACAAAATGCCAGTTCAGCTTTCTCGTGGTAAACAGAGGTATGAGAGTTTGGTAAACAGTCAGACACGTCAGGTGCGTTTGTCACATTTAGACCTTTTGGGGAGCGGGGGCCCGCCTGCGGCACCGAGGCTTCCCTGCAAGGAGGCCCCTTAAACCTCAAACAGCTTTGAACTCGGGACCCTGGGGGTTGTCATGGGGTTGTCAAGCTGGCCGCTACAACGCTAGGCTTTACTATCAATGGCTCTGCCGATCACCGATCAATTGAGGAACGTTTGTGACGGTGGGGCAGCAGGCGGCTCCCTGGCTGAGGGTTGAGACATGGGTTTGAATAGCAGCAGCGAGATGGGGGATACAGCGGTCAGTGCTGTTTCTTCAGAGGTGCTGCACCCGTTCTGCACTGGGCCGGACAGCACCGTGTTCCCACATCTTTGTCCACCATCCTGTCATTTACCCAGAAGCCTCAGCTCTGGGTTTGGTTGTGCTTGTCCCTTAATGGCGATGTGATACAAGACCAGTGGGGGTCACACGCGGTCAGCTAGCGGTTCATTACAGCAGACTAACAAGCCTGCCAGTGTGACCGAGGGGAGGAACAGTAAGGTTGAATTAGGGGCGGCTGGGGATGGGGGTCACCGGCTAGCCTCGTATCAGTGGTCACTGTGACAACTGGGTAATTGTTTGACCGAAATACCGAGAGTTCACGTCTTAGATGTTGAGGAAAGCTGGCAGTCGGCCTGCGGTCAGTTTCGGCAGCACAGTAAAGTTGGCTGGGGTGGTGGGTGTGTGTGGGGGGGTGCTGCCACCACTCTGGAGAGAGGAGAGCTGTCTTCCTAGCCTGGTCTGCCTTTTAAAACACAAACACACACACACACACACACACACACACACACCCCTGTCACGCCGGCTGTCAAACTTTTCCCCAGTGGCCACAGTTGTCATGCGGATGCTGAAGCGGGTTTTGACCGCAATCGGTCAGCAGCTTGGGGCCACACTGCCTACTGTCTCGCTGTTTGCCCTGTATGTCTGCAGGGTTCCGCTTGGAGGCTCAGCCACGGTCATCTTCCAGAAAGCAGTGTGCCGCCCTCATCCAATCGCCCTCCTTTCTGTGCTGCGAACACCAAAACCACACGGGCACAACAAACCACTGGCGTGTAGGGAGGTTTCCCCATAACAAGGAGCACGAGAGAAAACTGTTTTGATGACAACAAAGAGCATTAACATGGAAAACCCTCTCAAGATGGAAGGCTCGGAATTTCTGGCCACGGAACAACGACAAAGGTTCTGTGTTTTTGTTGTTCAGATCCCTGGCATTTGTGCCTCCGGACACACATTTTTGTGTGCCCGAGTGTTTTTATGGCAACTTGAAGAGGATTCCAATCTATAACAGACTAATAAAGCTGCTTCCACGCCCCATTGCGCTTTAAACGTCTCGGTCCTCTGTGGGTTGAGGCCTGTTGGTCCGATCTGGCCGGTAAAATTCCTGCTTGATGCTGACCCTTCAGTCCGCGGTTTTTCAATCATTGGCCTTGGAGAGAGCAGCCCTCCCTCTGTCTTTTTTTTTTTTTTTTTTTTTGGGGACGGGGCTAAACTTTTGGAGCTGGCAGACACAACCACAGAGAAACTTTGGTAGCTCAGACTCCGTCCCTCAGAGCAGCGTGTTTGAATTTCAGTTAAGGCAACCTTTTTTTGGCAGCACCGAAACATAAAAGGCCTGCAAATGATCCATCGCCGTTTCCCGCTGCAACCTGACGCTGTTTTTCCCTGTCAAATTCAGTTTTTTAGCAGGAAAGAAACTTACGTAAAAAAAAGTGCATGTTATAAATGAACAGTTTGCAGGCTTTGCTCTGGCCCTCCCCGCCACTGCCCTTCTCTGTATGTGAAATGTTTAGATGCCCATTGACAACCTTAAACTGAAATCTTTACCTCAACCATTTGCTTTATTTTAACCCGGCAACATTTAACAACTTATTTTCCCATTTTCATCCGCTGCTGTCTGATGCGGGGTCGCTCCACAGCAGTGCACGAGCAAGAAATCTGCCAATTGTGCCACAAAGCTTCTCGACGCGATCGGGCCGCCGCAACGTGTGGCTCGAATGCGCCGACGCGTCCCGGCATCCACTTACCGGCCAAGACTCTGACATCTCAATCAGAGTTCAGCGCCTTCGATCTATAAGCTGCTGTCGTTCCCCTTGAAAAGGCACCTGGGAGCCACGGTGGACTCCTAATTCCGTTTCTCCCGTGTCCCTCACGACCAGGACAGGAGGATCGCTGACGCCCTGCAAAGACGTGGCACCAAAGCAGCGCTCGGTGGAAAACGCAGCTTGGCGCAGGCTGATGCGGCAGGGGTCTCATCCAGCATAAATACGGATTTTCCATCACAATAGCATTTCGGGGGATTATGGCAAACGGCGCCGAACGTCAACCAAGCTGAACGAGAAGCCGCGATGAACAGAGGTGGGGTTCGACCTATAGCCGGGTGCCGTTTTATGCGGCCGTTCTGAAGTTTGCGCCGAAATCCCTTTAGCACCCACAGCACAACAGGACTTAAAGCTCAGGCAAAAGGGGGCTTATTTACCGCACAGCTTTCACTAAACTGCTGTGCCGCTTGGAAGTGCGCATCAGCAGCGATGGCCAGAATTATGATGAGCTGCTTGCCCGGAAGAAGTCATTCAGCAAGAGAAGACATTAGTCTCCACGATTAAATTGACCCTTTTTTGTTGTCGGTCCGTCAGACGTGTTTTTAGAAGGCAAATTCGGTATTCAGAGGCGCCGGGCCTGTGCCCTCAGCTGGAGCTCTGGGCTGCAGCTTTGGAAATTGCTGTAATTTTGTGAGACGCGGCAGGAGAGGAAATTCCACCACACAGCTGTTTGTCAGAGTCCCGTCGGTCAGCACAGCAACATATGAACTGGTACCACGGTAAAAAAAAAAAAAAAAACTACACAAATGAATTTTGGTGCTTGCTGTCAGTGGCTGTCGCTGCACCGGAGTGAGTGGACAAAAGGATGAGGAAGACAGAAGCCAAGGATGCTTGAGGAGCAACTGGTCTGACGGATTCGCAGAGGTTACCGGTTACGCCGGTGGACTTACAATACGACCCAAACGCTAACAGAGGCACTGGCAGTCGCACGGTTTGGGAAGATCTCGTGGAAAAAGAGGAACCGACTGACAGACATCAGAAGGGTTTGACTTGGTCCTTCCTCTGTCCGAAGTGGAGATGTTTCTCCCAGTTGCCACAGCTATTCTTTTCCTCAAGACCAGCCGGTCAAGAGACACCATCTAACATATGTCCTCTCCCCATCCCCATATGGCTCTTCCACCTGGTGAACCCAGTGAACTTTCAGTCCAACACATCGGACCCCGCGAGCTTCCTGTCCGGTACACGGTTCGACGAATGCGCCACCTGTCCTTCTGCGGGTTGGTCCGCAGCATCGTGCCGCTCTCCTGCAGGGATCAGTATGTCTGCGAACGCGCTGCCTGGCAGGGACCCAGACCCGTGTGGGTGGGGTGATCCTCGGAGTGCGGAAGGTGCTTTCAGCGGGATCTCCGGTGTCTCGCAAGACGAAAGGTCTGGCCTCCGCAAGGCCGACTAAACAAGCGGGTCACCTCGGCGGGGTGGACTTGTCGACTTGCCGTAAGTACGTTGCACCTCATCCCGGAGGGTGAACCCTTTCCACTCGTCCTCCTCGGGAAGCTGTTCATTATATGCCAGGCGTCATCCTGCCCAATTATTCTGCCCGGTTTTCCGCCCCCGAAGCCAACAGTCGTGATTACCTAATTGGGCTGGTAGGGCTCGGGCAGACAAATCAATAGGCACGTCGAGCGGAGCCCGAAACGGCCGCTTCGTGCCCGCCCACTCGCGCTCAGCCTTTGTGTTATGTAAACACCCTGCCCTCTTCTCTGCGGACGAGGAGGAAGATGACTGCGCAAACATCCCTACGCCTCGCCCTAGGAGAGGCCGAACTACTCGGCAAAGACGCGAAGCACTCCTTAACCGTTTGGAAGCATCTGATCTTCGAGGAGAAGTTCGGAAGCCTGAAAAAGACCAAAAAGCGAGACCCGTCCTTTCGGGGCCTCGGGTTCTGTTTGCGGCGTCTCTACTGGGGCCGCGCGTGTCACGAGTGCTAATTCTGAAGCTCGGTGTGTCGGCGTGTGAAAGCCCTGTGCAAACTGGCTGTCGTTCCGAATACGTTTCAGTAGTTGAACATGCGTGACATCGGGCCCTTGTTTGTCCTCTCATCTAGATAACGTATCTCGGTGGAGCATTTGTCTCAGAGCAGAAAGGAAGGCGCAGCATGCGGGCACGTAAACTCCGGTTGAAGTGTCCGTCATCTGTTTATTCCGATCCGACGATTACGCGATGGCGGCACGGCGATGGCGAGGTGGCGAATTGACCGTGAGATGAGGAATTATCACTTCTGCGTTAAATACTCGGCAAGAAAAGCTCAAGTCATGTCCGTAGAACCATTTTATTTGATTTCTTAAATTAGAAAGGGACATACAACAGCACTGAATGGAACTCTATATTTGAGCCCAGAGGTCACGCCGTCCTATTAATTTAAAAAAAAAAAAATAAATAAAAAACCAAAAAACAAAACAACCGAGTCACAGGAAAATCCTGATGGGCAGTTTTCCACTATTTACACAACGTGAACCGAAAGACTTCCTACATGGCAGCATCTACGACGGCGGCAGGTTCCCCCTTGCTTGCCTCCTTTGTTCCGTTTACAGTGGGAGAGGGTCGAGTTGGCGGGAATCGAGCTTCTCCCCTTTAGCTTCACCGTATCCGAGTCTAAAGAGTTGTATGCAAACAGGGACTTCGCTTCCGCACTAGCGGACATTTGCGTCTATTTACAGCTTTTTGGAACTACGAATGAAGCGGAGAGGGCCCTCAGCAGCGCTCCGAGAGCTTTTCTTTGTAAGCATGCCTGTGATTTAGGGCCTTCCCTCCGCAGGGGGGAGCGGGACCTTCTGACCCTCATGGGGGGAGCAGCGTGATGAACTATTAAATAAACATTCCGCGTACGGAAAGCACTTCGCTTTGGTGTTCCTTTCTCTCCGCTCGCCCTACGCTAACATCTACTGCGAACCTCTGGCTCCTTGGGTTCCCCCCACCCCCCGATTCCCTTGAGGAAGTACGCATCCCACCATCTGACTCTGGCAGAAGCTGTGCAAACGTTTCCCATAATTCCATGGCTCCTCAATGCAGCCCGAATGTGACCCTGCCATTAAAATGCTATTATACTCTTCCTGCATGAAGCTAAAACATTTATCTTCCCCCCAGATCTTCGGCAGTAGAAGTTAACTGGAGGTTTTGGAAACACTAATTAACGAAATAGTCAAATGTGTAGTAAAATTTGAATAGAAAAAAAAAAAAAACAATCCGTTCCAATTACGGATCAAAATGTACTTTCAGCCCGAGGCTACGAGGTCAATTACAAACAGCCTTGCGCATTTTCAGTCTCTCTTACGGTCCGGATGACCCAAAACGGCGAAGGGAAAACACAAAACTAAATGGCTATGACACGTAGCAGTGAAGTTAAAAAATAAAAAAAAAAAAAAAATCCCTATTCTTCCCGTTACATTATCCCTATCACATTGTATTAAATAAGGCACACATTTACACATACAATTAAAATTTGGCTAGTTATTATTCCACAGTCTCATTTATTTACACCAATATACACAAAGTTAATAGTTACGGTAATTATAATAGCAACTGTTTTTACAGTGGTAAAAGCTGGCGACGGTCAAGCTTTTCAACCTGATAACAGGGTCCTCTTGCAGAGGAGAAACGCAGTTTATTTTGGTGTCCCTTAAACAGGCTCCAGCTTTCTGTCGCCGTGCAGAGAAGGACGAGAGGAAGAAGGCGACCGACCTTACCTGCGTTGAGCACGGAACAGCACCGGTGCCTCCGTGGTTTTTGGGTACCCTCTCAGTCCCACCAGAAACGCTGTTAACGCTGCACGTTTCGTTCAACGCTACAGTGCGCTAGCCAATAAAAGTGGAAGGAGGAAAGCAAAACTGTTTGATTGTTCTTTTGTCGCTCCGTTTTGGATGGGTGTTGGACGGCTGCTTTTCCTCGCAGCTCGAGGTCCAGAGAAGCCTGCTGCCGCCGCGGCTGCTAAACTTTCTGCACGGCAGCCCGGTGTCTCTGATGCTCACGGCTGCCCCACCATGTGCTCCCATCCCCATTGCAAGCAGGGGCACGGGAGCACAAGGGTGAAAGGTATCTGCTATGCACCCGTGTGGGCCCGGCGGCAGTAAGCCAAGCACCAAGACACCTGGAACCCCAGGTGAGTTCACGCCGTTTGCTGCTTTTGCGTGTGTACATATAGCGTGTACACAGATACATACATGTACTTATACACACATGCATATATACACGTTATAGGCAGATCGAGCGGTTTTCCTGGACGCAGCGCTGCCGTCACAATACCCGGTGCTGGAGTAAACGGAAACTGGTTCCATCGGGACCCGAACCAATCCCTCTTCCGTTAAGAGGCCTCGGCTCTCGTCTCGGTCGTGTTCGTGAGTTTCAAACGTGGCAACAGCCTAACGGAAGGTGTTTCCCAGGTTTGTATATTTTGCTTTGACATGTTTTTGGAGCAAGTAGTTAAGCCATACCAATATGGTACAAAGAACATTCATTTGGGACATTGTGGATGAGTTAGTCGCCGACTGTCCCATTTGCCGTCTCCTCGTTCACCTTCAGTTTTTCAATTTTAACTTAGCTTTTTAGGGGTGGAGATCCACTCTCGCCTTCCTTTTTTTGTATTCGGTCCAAGACTCAGTAGTTGAATTTGCCCTGTGGGCTGACAGGTGACGTGGCAGGGATGAAGAGAGGCTTCGGTGGAGGGTCCGGTTTGAGGGATGCGCTCCGGCGAACCATGACCCCCCGGGGCCCTTGGGGCTGCTCGTTGTAGCTGTGCTGCCGAGTCAGGTGGCTGCTGCCCATGAGTGGGTGGTGGGCTTCGCACGAACTCCCTCCAGAGTTCATGCGCGACAGCAAGGGGGCCTGCTGGTGCCCACTGCGGTGGCTGAAGCTTTGCTGCCGGGGAACTCCTCCTGCATTGCCCATTTTGGGCGTGACCATCAGCGAGAGCCTCTGTGAGTTGTGGCGAGACACCCGGTCCATGGCGGACTGCGGTGGGGGCATGTCAGGGGGGACGTCCAGGCGGCGAGTGAGGCTGTCCCGCGGCAACGTGGACGAGCTGTAGTAAGGGGCCGACTCCGTGTCCGGAATCTGCGGCACACGGCTGCCGTAGGCCATGGGTTCCCCGCTGGGCAAGAGGGAGGAGGTTAGGATCGTTAAGTTTTTACTGCTGGTTGCTTTAGCTTCGTGGATGTGTTTGAGAAGTTCGTCCAGGGCAGAAACATCAACCACTGTCTGGGGATAGCAGGGGTAGGGCTGGGTCATGATCTGCTCTGCGTTGTGGATCTTCCGCTCGTCTAGGTGAAGAGGACCCCCGAGGGCCTGGCCTTCTGCAAGGCCGTGGGAGAAGGGAAAAGCTTGCTGTGTGATGCTTGAGGTAGAGCGGGAGCAGCCCATAGTCGGTGGTCTAGACTCTTTTGCATTATTGCAGTTTTGGTTCTTCTCCCACTGGTTCCGGAAGCCCTTCATGCTCTTGATCGGTAGCTCTGGGGTCGAGTCCGGGGTCGGCAAGCCAGAAAGCTCCTCATTGTGGTGTTGATGGCTGAGGTCCAGTCCCACTCCGGACCGGCAGCTGCCGTCAGGAAGATGCTCTTTTCCGTTTGGGAGGAATGGGCTAAACAACTTTGGTGAAGGCATCTCCAGCTTTTCTTCTTTGGGGGGGCCATCCAGCAGACCGTTCAGCTTGGCCAGGCTGCGCAAGGACAGGGCGTGGGAAATGGAAGCCTCCGGATCCTTCCCAAGCCGCTTGGTCCTGTGAACGTTGTAGCTGCAGTAGCAGGACACAAGGAACCCAGAGACTATGGCACCCAGGAGGAAGGCCACCAGGACGCAGGCGATTAGAAGGGTGTAATGCACGCTGTGACCAGACTTGTCCACCTCAGGGAGACGTCGAACACCTGGCAAGAGAATGAAAAAATGATAATCAAGATACCAGATGCTGTGTTGTCAGGCTCACTTAACACAGTTCCATGTGAAGAAAATGGCTTTGATGCTTCTTGTATGGCCGAGCAGAACAGCGGCTCTCATGAAACATGCCAGCACAGAAGAATATTTTAACCTGTCCCGCGTGGTCTTCGGCATCTGCTGATAAACCAAGCGCAATCTCAGTGCCAAGCACTCGGTTCGTATCTCGAGGGCTGGGACCAAATCCTCCTGGGGAATGATTAAAGTCCTTAGCGTGCTAGGGTTTTAAACACGGAGCAAAGAGCCAGTGGGAACGGGCCCTTTTGTGCATATTGAGGGCCATGCGGCAGTGCGAGAGCACCTGGCACCGTGAACCTGCCAAAATCAACACTTGGGCCCACCTGCTTATCAGAAAATTACAGTGCCCCACCAAACCCCAGCGTTCGACCTCATTTGCAGGCTCGATAATGAAACTGCTGGAAACCTGAGCTCCATCTGCATCGCCGCTCTGATTTCGGACTTCAATGTACCACACGAGGGCCCGGCTTTCACACTGCAACTATGGCAGGCCTACCAGCCCAGTGAGTGCAGATAGGAGTAGCTGATCACAGTGCTACCACACGTGAGCTCTCGGACCTGCTCTGCTCTGATCTGGTCTGGTCTGGTCTGGTCTGCTGTGCACCGCTGTCCTTGTGACTTGAGCAAGGGCAGCCAGCAAATATGTAGGAGGAAGTGCTACACGGGGGTCTCGGGTCTCGTGTTTGCTGCCCCCGATGTCACCCTTGTGGATGTGATACATGAATGGGTGAAATCCCACAGCAGGCGCTATAGATGGTATGATTTCTTCATTTAACAGACTAGACAGAGTAATAGAGGCAGGTAATGAATACGGTCCCTCTTCCTGCTGATGATGGCAGGGACAATGACTGCATGGCAATATGTGCAGGATACCATAGCGAGGAACATAGCTTCATTTGTGCCATACATTTCTATGGCTTTTAACATAACAATCTTCTAGTGCTGTAATGTCTGGAACAATGATCACGTAACGCTGGTGGCTCTCGGCTTCGCTCGCTTTCACAGTAGAGAAGGTGCAAAGTCCTCAGACGGAAGGATTTGAGCCTTGGCTACAGTCCTGTGACGGAAACTCACAACTTTTAAACAATCTTTAAAGAAGTGTCTTTGCAACATAACCCTGATCTGGTAGGGAACTTGGAATTAATTTCAGTGCCACCGGTTCACACAAAGTGTAGCCCGCAGACTGGATCGGTTAATTTGCAGGAACCTGGGCTACAAAAATGCTTAACAAAAGCATGACCTAGAAAGCATTTATGTTAAGAAAAATGTGAGACACCGTGTGTAAAATGGAAAGCAGAAGAAACTGGACGCCTGTTTATATGCAGCAGGGTGTAAAGAACGACACTTTAGGCCGGACAACTGAAGTCTGCATATCTGGCGATTGGGTGGTCTGATCACGACAAGAAAAGGTCACCATTCTCAACCCAGGGCTTGGTACCGAAAGGGGTGGATTAGCAAGACCCGATTGCTGCTGCTCACCATCTGTTGCTCACCTCCGGCCCAATACAAGACACAGACGATAAAGGAGATGCTGTGAAACTAACTTTGAAACCGGGCATATCATTTTCTCCAAGAGCTTTCATGTGGGACAACCCATGTGGTTCTAATAAAGTTCTTTGCAGGTCACAAAGTTTCTGGAAAGCGCAGCTCGATGTGCCTCTTGCCGCTAATGCGAACCAACAGCTTGGCAAGTGGTGCTCGGCCTTCTCGCTGCACTAAGGCTCCGAAGTTTATGGCAATGAAAAAAAAAACGAGGAGAAAGGGGACCTTGGCACTATTTTGCAATTCTGCGCACAACAGACCCGGCTGGCAACACAGGCATCTGAGTGTGTGGATTGATGTTTCTGTCATTGTGATACCGTCAGGCAGCCTTCTGTGGTCTTGCTTTAAAGGTCACCGCTGAATGTGTGTCAAAAATGAAAATGGTGCACTTTCAGCAGACCTTGGAGCCCGTGTTCCCAGGATGTGTTTTAAGAACCTCAAAACCCTTTTCAGGATATTAATATTTATACGTGCATTAACGTTACACTAGGGCTGAACCCGAGCCGCATTCGCACCCTCTGGTTTGCCATTGCTTATGCATGCAATTCCCATGCCTTTGGTGGCTCATAATCGGGGGTCTGGCGCTCCATAATGACAAACATACACACTGGCACCACATCCCCCTCTGCATACAGTTAGCACAAAATGGGCTCGCGTATTTTTATGATGCTGGTGGTATCATAATGCTCGCTGAACAGCCAGACCACTGTGGTTAGTGCTCAAGCTAACTTCATTAGACCCTTGGTCTTGGCAGAATGTCTACACGCTAGGATTGCGGCAGTCGCATAAATATATACCAGAGAACCAAAGACACAGCCGCTTGAGGACTTTTGTGGTTTCTACAACACGAACGATGCAGTACAGCAAGCAGTGGGCACGATACAGCGTGGGCTGCCCAAGTCAGTGTTCCTTTGGTGAGAGGTCAGCCCCTGCTTAAGACCAGGCCAAAACCTGACCAGCATCAGAAAAGGATAGAAGGGTCTGGTAGCTACACAAAAAGAAAGAAATAATATAATAGAATTATTTTAAAAACTAATAATAATATGGAAAATAAGATGGTGTATCTATCTGACAACAGATGCAGCCCAAGTGAAGAGACTGAGCTGATGGTCTGAGTACCACCAGGTACCTCGTTGCATCGCAGTAACAAGGCTGCTAAAGTTGGGCTTCATGCTGCTGTCTGCGCTTGAGCATCACAGCCCCGTGGCATGCGAGCTCTATCCCAGAATTCCTTGTGAGCGATGAAGTCAACTCAACGGATGAACAAACCCGCTCCTCTTTCTTGACGGGGCTTGAAAGCATTGTGCCCATCTGCCCCGACAGTTCTAGTGGGTCTGCGCCTTGCAGCCCGCTAACCCTGAGAACACAGGAAGGTGAAAATTCGGGGACCTCAGAACTCTTAACTTGCAGACCTGGGCCACGGGCAGACTGTCATTCTAGGGCCAAGATTGCCAAGGCAGTGTCGACCGCACCAGAATTTATCTACGAAATACAACCACACTCTGGCTGCATAACTGTTCACTTGCAGGAGCGTGGAACAAGCATAACTCGCGCCAGTTTGTATGCAGAAGTTATTGCTAAATTAGTAAATGAGAAAATTGAGTTTTTATAACCTGCATAGATGTTTGTATTTGCTTTTTCATCAAGGGAGCACTTGCGATGCAAGAGGAAGCCACTAAAATTCAAGAGGGAGTGTTGTATCCAGGCACTTGAGCTGAACATGCTCGCTGCAGTGGGATTATGGGATAATGGTAATCGCCCAAGCCCACAAGTTGGCTAATGCATTTTTACCCGGTACAATTTCCATGTCTGCTGTTTACTGCTTGTTTCCTCACGATTCTGACAGGGCCCTGCCCAACTAATGTGCCCATTAATATACCAGCAGTACGTTAATGGCGGGGGGTACGGATTAGGGGCATTCCTGCAGGTCAAGCCCAAAGGCGAACAAACTGGGGACAGGACCCAACAGAAGCATGGGTGGGACGTGCATATTAGTGGGCTTCTTTCGGAACAAAATGTTTGTTGCGGAGCTTGGGAAGTTTGATAAATGAATCGCTTTCACGGTGTTCCGTTTCTCTCGAATTAGGATGAGGGCCTGAGAGAAGCCAGCGCCGCAAAGTCGCTTTTCGCTTTGCTCCGTTGTCTCGGTCACAGCAAAAAGGATGGCTTAGCCAGGTAAAATCTGGGAAACAAAACACTCGCATGTACAACACGTTCACGGGAGAATTATTTGGTTTGTCCGAGGTGTAGGTCTCATTTTGTGGTGAGGGAGCATCGAGAAAGACGTTCCGCAAGGCTCCAAGGACGATCTGAATGATTACTTGACTTCACACAGAGTTGAAAAGACAATGTGGAGGGAAACTCTGTGTGTGTGTGTGTGTGTGTGTGTGTGTGTGTGTGTGTGTGTGTGGGAGAGAGAGAGCGAGACAGAAAAGCCGCGTAAGGAGCAACAGATGTAGAGCGCGCATTTTTTTAACCCTGTCCCGTTTAATCTCCTTTACCAGCTCAGGGCCTGCAGGCAACCAACATGGAGATCAATGGCCTGCATGCGGTTTAGATGTGGGACATGCAGAGACAGTGGCTGCTGGGTAAACCCTAGACTCGCCTCACCCTTCGCAAGTCCGAATTCACAGAACTTCACAGCAAACCCCGACTGCAAAAGCAGGGAAAGTCATTTTGTTTTACATTCACCTTCATCAGACCAAGGTTGTTCCCGAAAGCCTGCAGAACCCCAGCAACAATACTCATTTAAATCCTATAGATCAACTCATTTAAATCCTATGGAGCCTTTAAGCGCTGCTTGAAAACCCAGCCCTTCATCTGTCTGCATTTGTGCAACTTGAACTTCTTCTCATTATGCAGACAAACCATGAGTCATGTTTAAGTGTATCTGCCCAATGAGGTGTTGAAACGCTCCTGAAACGGTCAGAACACATTCGCAGCCTTGGGTCTGATGCTTCAACAGGCTGGGACGCTCTACTGTGGGAAAAGAAGCGAAAAAAGTTCTGGATGAGTTCATTTTCTTGTCCCCCCCCTCAGTGTTTTTTAATGAGTTTCAGAAGACTACTTGCTTGCTTTATTATAGAGATGTCTGCCTCTGCTCTCCGGATAAATTAGCCGCCAGCCAGGGGCTGCATCTCTGTGAGCTTGGGGTCACCCGAGTATGCGGTTGACCTTAGAGAAGAGTCCCATTACAGGAATGAGGAGGCACAGATGCCTTCAAAAGACAAAAAAAAAAGCAAAAACAAATCTAATGAACGGAGTGATTATATCACTTGTGTGAAAAAAGAAAGCATTGGTTTGGGTTATGCTTTTAAGCTCTGCAGGAGAGACCTTAGTCCACATGTTTCTTGGCTCCTACAAAACATCCTTGTTGGAAGTTCTCTGTAAAATTTTCCCTGGCTTCCAATTTGAACAAGTTCCAAACTCTTTCACGACAAACAAATTTAAAATAATTGCACTTTGCTTCTCTGCTTCCCACACCGTTGTTTTCCAACCTGTTCGACATTTTTACAACAGCTGTTCAGCAGACCTCGATCATGTAATGCCCTATAGACGTCGATGCTGAGGGATTTGAGGTTGAAGGTCTTGGACGAGAGGTTTATAGGAGTGTGGGTCACAAATCCGATCGCTCGCTTCCGTATGCGCTGCTCGTCTTGTGCATTGCAGCTGGGGAACCGATCAAAGGCCACCAAGGCCTTGGGGACGCATCGTTTTCACAGCCGCCACATCATTTGTCCATGTAGCTCCGCTAAGTTCTGTAGCTAATGGATGCTATTTGCCCACTGGGCTTAGATCATTAGTTCAACCATTTGCTTATGTTATCGAGCCCATTGTCGATCGAACTCCCGTGTGCAGAATTAAGAGGCGAATGACCATTCGAGGGGTCAGCGTGTATATAAATATGTTCGCTGGTGTTTGGATAACAGACACAATGACACATTTCCATTAGTGTCACACTAACAAAAATGAAGTCAGATTTTTAATCGAAGCTCTACCAGTTCCTCCTGTTTGTGAGACGCGGTAGGTATGATTACTTTGTATGCCGTAGCTGACACGTCGAAGTTGGACCCTTACGTGTATGCTCCGTACCAGCCTATGGCAGGCACAGATTTCACAACTCTGATCAGCGTGGGAACCGTGACATGACTTTGTACTTTGACTTTGGTACTTTGTAAATATCCAGTCAAATAAAAAAATGCAGTTAAAATGGAAAATCATAACCAGTTAATGCGCAACCCACTGCTATGTTCACAAACACCATATATGGGCCATTTAATAGCATTTATTGTGTCCTTGGAACACCCAGCTCCATGGATGAAACCAGGTATGCAACATACTGCATAACAGCAGTGCAGGACAGATAGCTAATGCATTGGCTGTACTGCTGCACCTCATCCCAGAATGCACCTGGGGCCTCCACTCTTGGCTGGGGGACCAGTTTCTAGTGTCGAAGCATCATTAGTGCCAGGCAAACAAACCACCCCTCCTGCTCCGTGGAGACAAGGGTCTGTGTGTGGGATAATAACCGGAAAGGGCACTGCAGTAAAATGCTACTTATTCCACTCTTAATTAGATTTATTTTGAGCCCTCTTCCCATTAGAGAAGCCGGATCGGCACAATATGGTGCAATGCGCTGGAGCCGGTGCACTGATGTCTCCACGCTCACCTTGGTGGGCAGGCACCATGTGAATCAGGGGAAGGCTCTTTCGCAGTGACGAGCATGTAGCTTCTGTAGTCTCGCTTGTGACCAACTTGTGTCCCCCCCAGTGGGTAAGGATGGGGTAGGGACCGAAATTAATGAGGTCCTGCTGATTCAGCGCCTGCATTGTCTACCAGGCTTTGCATACAATAATCCCCTCCATGCAGTTCTGCGGCGACTTCCAAGCCATGTGCGGTGGAAAGCGGAATTAATCTATGGGGGGGGTGTCTCATCAAATAGAGATGCCTGTAGAGTGGAACTGGCGCCAGGGAGGGTGCATTCACAGCAGCCTGGTGGGGGAAGAGGAGCCAAAGATCTGGCTCTAATTTCACCGTTCACCATGGGGAGGGGGGGGGGGTGACACCCAGAAAGATTCATAGTGGCCTGATGGCATAACACCCCCTCTTGACTTTCCTCCTTGGACATAATGGCCCTCAATGATCTTTCTGCACCGATAAAAGCTACTTAACAAATTGGAAACAATGAATTGCCCCACCCCCTCCTTTTGTGAGCTAAACATGCTGGCTGTGGAACTGGTGGGTCCTTCAGAAGGTCGGTTTCCCCCAAACCCATTCCCACCGCAATTGTGATTTAAACAGCAATCCTGTTTTACTGCCAGGCCCGTGTGTGCGAAAATGCTCCTGACTCAACTTTCACTGCGTCATCAACACGAAAGGTAAAACTGGGTATCCATGGGATGCCAGGTATTCAGTGTGATCACAGGTTTTAATGACAAACACAAGTTTGTCTTTTTCAAAAAGCCATTTCTCTGCCAGAAAAACCTGTCGCTGTGATTGTGCGAGTAAGGAGCAAAACAGGCAACAGGAAGCAATCACTGGGCTGATTCACTGACTGTTGTGGACGCTATTATGGTCTTAAGTATGTTCTTAAATGAAAGGAAAATTTCAGTAAAGCCAGGAAAGATGGTCAAGGACGGTAAGTGGCGACTGACCGTAAGCAGAGTCAACAACCGTGTTCTGCCTTCTTGTTGTAGCCAGAACGTCTGTAGACAGAAGTAGAATAAGAAGGGAGTTAAAAACAAAAGCAAGCCAAGCAAACAATGGTCCCAGCAGAAGAAAATTCCTAGTCTGTGTGTTTTAGGAGCTTGCGGGGTTTGGTGTCTTTTACGTCCCTTGGTAACACCTCACAGGGGAAGCTTCTTCAGTCGATTTCAACTTTCCAACAAAATATCTTACAGGCTGTCTCAGACTCCTCAATACTTTCACATTTATGTCACTAAATAGGACATAGAGTAAGGTTTTCATCTCCGGATATAATAGCAACACAGCAGCAAAAAGGCACATATGGGGCCGGTAGTTACTGTTAAAATAGCCCAATTTTGACCATTTTCTGGGGTAATAAAAAGCATGACTAGCCTGTGGGTATAACTAATACACTGGTTTTTATAATCATCATCGTCATCGTCATCGTGCTTACCATGACAACCATCTGGGTACTCAGTGTGGTCGCTCTCAACGTCTTGCTCGAACCCGGCCCTGAGGAGCACAACGTGACCAAGACAACAGTTCATTAGTGCACTGGTATCTTTCCTCGTCACCATTTAATACATCCCAGCCGGATTTTACTGGATGTGGCATCGCTTTCTCCAAGTTCAGCCGCTCCCAGTAATCCTGCCAAAAGCACCAATCGGGTCACTCTTTGGCAAATGGCTACGACTGTGATTCCAACTCTGAGCCATTTTTCTCAACGATCAGAACCGGTAAAGTTGGGAAACAGAAGGGACCCTCAGCCACGTGGCATTTTGGTGGGTCTGCAGGAAAAAATTCTCATTTGCTTAGACTGTTGGAAACTCAAGGACCGAATGTTCACCCTTACATGTTTCTTTACCAATTGACTCCTATACCTTAATGTTGTCAACACACTGTGTAGATTTCACTTTTCTCACAACAGAGGCAGTTTAAATCTGCAGATATATTGAATTAGCCTCCTCCTGGATTTCCACACTTTTCCAGATTTTGTTTTGCACTGGAATTCACAGTTGACACTGCAGTGCATCTACCTGTAAGGTGTGAAAATTCCCCAGCACCAGTATGGTAGCTTTATGAAAAGGGGACCCGTCCTGTAATTTGACTCTCTCCAGCGAGTGAACGCACGCCCATCAACCTGGCTGCCTGTCTCAGGAATAACCACAGATCCATTTTTAGGCGGTATCGACGGTGGCGGGGGAACGATCCTCACGGTGCCGTTCCATTTGCTGCTAATGGAAGTCGAGGCCGGGAAGCCAGCAATGGCATCCATTAGTATGGTGGATTAACAGGATTGTCTGCATCATCCAGCCACTTCATCTGTATCCGACACCACTACCACCAATTCAATTTTACTCCGCCACAGAATTTTATCAACCTCACACCAGGCCAGCACTTGGTCTTCCTTGTTTTCGCTCCCTGCCCCCGCCTTCCACCAGAATGTCCCCCCACTTTCTTTCCATTAACCTAAAAAGCACTGGGGGTGGGGTTGGAGCAGGCTTCCCTGGCGGTAACCAGTCTTCACCTGCAAGCTGCCCAGCCTGGGTCCTCGTTCAAAAGGGCAGGAATGGAAAACGTTAATTTAACTGCGCCGCCGGCTGACAACGCCAACAACAAACCGCATCAACACGAAGCACAACAATGGAAAAACCACGCGAGAGAAAGACAGGACGGACAAACTGGTTTCACCAAGTGTGCCTTTCAACTCGTCTGTGAATATCCTGACAGCTGCTCTTAATAGAAAATAAACAAGCAGCCATTAAGTTTGCATTCTGCTTGTTGCGTAAGGGTGAACAATTATTTCTGATGGCCTCGAATTTTTGCCGAGCAGAGAGATGGAGGAGTCTGGTTGGCTGATGTCGAACCAAGCGCTCCAAAGACACTTAAACCAGTTTTTATTCCTCTCATCTGTTGTTCCACTCGGCGGCGTGTTCCTCTGAGACGGCTTTCCTTGCCAAGGCATCTGCTGAGATCACATCTGCACTGGCCCTTCAAACAGCAGCCCTGCTCTCCGACCAGGAAAAAGTCTGGCTTTATCAGCTGAAAGAAAAACCGTCTGTTTGCTCGCTGTTTTTCACTTGCAGGAATTCATCCGAGGACTCTACGTGGCACATTTCATTTTTCGTCTCTGCGGACAACATACGGCCACTATTCTCAAGTCGTTTCCATCACATCCTGTAGCAAAACAGCTCACGGGTACAGAAAAAAAAAACATTTTTGGGTCTCGAATGAGCAAATCAGATGATGCCTATCAATGACTTTGCGCTGGATAAGACCAAGCAACTACACTTGCAGAAATGTGGATTCTTCTTATCGGCACATTTTTAATACAAAACACATCACTGCCACAAAGTATCGCTCAAGACACTAAATGGCTCGATGGCAGTATGCAACCTTTCAGGGGCAACAGTCCTGCTCAGAGGAACGTGGAACTCACGCCTGTTTGTTTAGCTCTCCGCAAAGGATTCTTATGAAGCGATTAAAAGGCGCTGAAGAAAAACAAGAGCAACAAAACAACGACTCCCTGGCTGTGGAGTGAATGACAGAAATGATACAGTTTTTTCCCCTGACACGCAGAGTAAAGCAACAGCCATGATGAGAACCCACATGCCTGAATGCTGCTTCCAATTACATCCGGCCAGGGCAGCGAAAGAGGAGCTTTTGGAGACGAACCGTTTCATCTTCTGGTTTGTCCTGTCATTGTCCTTCAGTTTTTACATGTACATTTACTTCTGGATGTATGCACGCACTCCAGAATTTGAGTGTGAATTTGAAAGGGAGGAAGCGGGTGTTACTGAGGGAGGTGAAGGTATGTACTGGCGGGCCTTCTGCTGTCATCCTGTCATCGGCTTTCTGGGCATCCAGCATCAAGCGCTTTAAGTGTCAAAACGACTTCTGTACCGTTTATAAAAATGGCTGAACGTATTATGCCTGGATGCCATCAAATCATTATCAATGCTCCATGTAATTTTCTTCCTTTTAGCTGAAGGATAAACACTAGAAGCTCGTCTCTGGCTTCTACATTACTGCGGTCCTGAGTCCAAATTGTGGCTTATAAATAAAAACAATCGTACGAACCCTTTCCCCTCTTAAAAGCATCCATGGAACAAATGATCTGCTCGACGAGACAGCCTGGTGGCGGCTCTATTTGTTGGGAAGAGCGTGTGGAGTGTGTAAAACGTGTGTGCCATATTTTGCGCGGCACTGTGATGCCTGAGTAAAAAACTTTGACAGGAATATGTGGAGTGGAACGGCCTCCTTTCAAGTTCTCTCCAATCTTTTAAATCTGGATCGTCTCTAAAACTGGGCTTTTGGGTTGGACTGGATCAGGTCCTCTTTGGCTTCGTCAAGCATGCGGTTGCAGTGCGGAACAAAACACAAACTTACTTGAAGCCAGGAGCCATGGTGGCGCATGTCCCCGTCTTCAGCCAGATGCAGTACGGGTCTCGAGAAGCCAAACAGCTCCTGGGTAACAGAAAGAGCGTCACGATCCACGCTCAACACTACACTACTGCAGTCTTACAGAACCAATGGCACCGTTAGGCTCCAAATCCCGATCCTACAAAACCAACGGCACCGTTAGGCTCCACATCCTTACAAAAACATTCCGCTGATGCAGCTGCACCATGGTACTCTGGCAGTCTGATCTGGACCATTTCAGAACTGGGCTGTACTGCTTCAAGTTTTCAACAGTTTCAAAATGAAATGTTACAGACACACTTTTGTCGATATATAAATTGTATGACTTTCCACTCGTCAATTCATTGTCCTTTACTGCCGGTCCTGGTCACAATCGCAGTGATCTGGGCACACTGGGCACTGGTTAGGAGACTATACGATGCCAGTACACCTCAGTCCACTCAGTCACACACAGATGACCATGCTATGAGCCATTTAGAGTGTCCAGGTAATCTGAATCGCATGTGTTTGGAGTAAAGCAGCGCACCCCGAGGAACCCGGGTTGAATGCAGGGACACCATGCTCTGCTTTTGACTCGAGTATATAACATCAGTATTATCTGTACTGAAAATATGGTCACTACTTGGATCACAGAGTTGTGCAGAACCAGGTCAGTGGTCTGACAGGCAGGCTCATGAGCACCAAATACAACCATCACCTTTTTCCCGCTTGCATGTCCTTCGTCTCTGCTCAGTATTGCCAAATTCCCACACCTTCCTTTTCTTTCTTACAAAATGACTCTGACCACTTGTTCATCAGAACGAATGCCAGCAGACATCATGGGCGACTGTCTGGAAAGCATCTGGGCAAATCTCCACAGCACCATGGGGAACCGCATATGACACTTTTAAGATAAGACCGCTGTGCCAAACGTAATCTCTTCCCCGTTAAGTGTCAACGGCGTGTCCCCAGCAATACAGGGCTGGAGGCATCTCCACACCCCAATGCATCTTCCTGAGAATGGGACTTGTGCCAAATTCAACAGAAGACAGAAATACACCGGAGCCAAGACAAACTTCTCGCTGGAAATAAAAACATCACAGGGATAAAGAGCAGTTTTAGGAGTTAGTCAGGCCTTCTTAATAGAACAGTGGGCTACCCAATGGGAGACAGCAGCTGAACTCACTCAGATCAGGTTTACTGGTAGGCTGTGCTGTCTATCGGTTTTCCTGAAGACAAGGGGTGCGGGAGCTGTGATGTCTGACTTAAAGGGTTGTAGGAGTTGTAATTCAAGTGTGAACAAATGTATTCAATGAATTAGAGCAGTCTTGCTGCTTTTATAGCAGGTTGCTTTATGACTACATGTGAAATATATCTCGGTGTGATGACGCATGAAGAAGACTCTCCTCACACCTCTGATGGATCCATTGTAAATTCACAAAAACCACACATCTGACATCTCGCCCGCAGCTGGACTCCTGCGTAATAACTGGCTGAAAACCGACTCGGGATCGAGGTCTATGGCTCGAGTCACCAAACGGTACTTTCGTATGCTGAGCGTCAGGTGTGGGCGGAGCAACAGTTGTTGGCAGAGCAACAAGCATGGGCAGAGTGAAGGAGAAATCCAAGGTAACGCACTTTTTGCAGGAGCCATAGTTGGAGCAACGGCTCAACGGGACCCGGATGAGGCAGCTGGAGAAGGCCACAAACAAGGCGTGGTGGTCCTTGTCCAGTTCCAGTCCGAGGATCCTCCTGTCCTCCCCGTGAACATTACACCTGAAGCAGAAGGAAAGGAAAGTAAGGTAGCGCAACGTCAAGAGCCTTTTGCAGTTGTGAGAAAGAGGGAGGTCACGAACTCCATACTGGCGATGCATAACGGTCAGCGCAATTTTTACAGTTGGGTTATTTAAACACGACGTCTTTTACCGTAGAGGATAAAATATTTTGGTTGGTTCGTATCAGTGGGTTCTTGGCAGCACATGGGAGTTGGATTGAGTGTGGCATGCTCTAAAATCAGTTTACTACTAAGAAGAAGGAGAATTTCAGTGCTAATGGAGCAGCTACGTGACATAATGGTTACAGCTGTGGTACGACTGAAAGCTGGCTGGAAGTTCAGACTGGAGCTGCGAACTCTCAGAACGAGTTATGCGATGGTTCTAGTGTGAGTCTTAATAGATCTGAATACACATCAGGATGAATTAAAACATCTTCCTGGAAAAAAACAATCTATTAGCTCCAGATGAAAAGGCTGGTTTACATTAGCTACAACGTCTCGACCAGAATCCTTCGAATCCAAGAATGTCATGCTCCGAGAAGACGCACACCACCAAATTAACATCCATCACTCCATTATTTCTCTGTGTTTCTCCATGTTGTATTTATAAGAACATAAAGTACAGTTTTCAGATTCTGTGGTCGTGTGGTTTCATTTACCCACTTCACCAACTTCTGCATCCAGAGTGCAGATGACATAAAGCGAGAGCTAAAATGCTATGTGAGCATCATTGATGAAGATCATCGTGAAGATGATGGCCATGGATGTCCGCCGTGGGCGGTGGGAAATGAGCGCTCACTTAGCAGGATTGTAGACATCGATTTCTTCCAGAAGTTGGGAGCTGAATGAGGTGTTGGGGTGGGTGCTGGCCAGGATCTTGAGCACCTTGCCATCCTCGGAGCCCAGAAAAAGCACTGTGTAGTTCTTGTAAGGTCCAGCTGAGGGGTCCACAGCTATCTGGGTCAGCTTGTATCTAAAAGAAGATGTGCCAGTCAGCTGAAATAAGGAATCCACCTCTTAAACTGTATTCAGCAAATTCTTGAACTATACCCTCATATCCTCAGTTAAACTTATGGGTCAATCGGACCGGGTCAGCTAGATGGCAGGACAGGGCCGCTCACACCAGTATAGAAGACAAGGGTCCGTGTGGGCCCTCGTGGTACCTGCTGCCAGTGCGAGTGAAACAAGGCCGGTCGCTAACGGATGGTACGGCCTCGTCCATTAGCGGGTAGGACTTGATGAAGCTCAGCATGTCATCGGGGAAGGAGGTGGAGGACTTGTAGGCGGCTGCGGGGCCGTCGCCTGCACAGGAGCCTGGTCTGGTGGCAGAAGGGCAGGTGTGAATGTCAGTTAGCACAATGCTAACATGGCACACCGACATACTATATAGGCCCAGACAGTAAAGGGTTAAAAGGCAAAAGAGCTCAGCTTGCCATGTAACAGTCTTGTTAAAAACATCTTCACTGAACATCTAGCTGTTTATATGGATAAAGGTGTATAATTCTCAGCTGTGTCACCAGCTTAGGATAAATATTTCATTGCCCTAATTAATACGTTATCAATAATTCAACCAATTCAATACTGTTACAAAACAAAGCTCCTCGCGACTCTACGGCTCCATTGTAAACTGCAGCAATTGTCAATTCCTGTAATTCGAGCCACGGCAATTCCCACTGGTGTACATTTACCTCGACATAACCCCAATTTACCACAGGGTACAGAACCGGGACACAGCCGCGCAGACAGGTGGCGCATATCTGAGGCAATCCAAATTTTAAGTGGGGGGGGGCTGAAAATGAATTAGTTGATAAATATAGACCGACATGGCGAGGTGGCACTCAGCCGACTCATTTTCTCTCCCGTCTGACATGTCACTTAGAATAATTAACCTTACATTAAAGTAGTTCATTTATTCTGACAAAATTATCCCCAATCAAGCCCGCACTTTCGAGAGCACATTAATGGCTTTAATAGCAGGTTTCCCATGAGTCCCTTAGAGGCAGAACTAAAGGCCCACAGCCAATAAAAGGAGATGCTGGCCGGTGTGGCTCTGAGTCAGGGTTTGGGACCTTGGTCCTTGAGACCGCAAAGTGTGTTGGTTTTACCTCCAGCTGAGCTCTCAATTACTCAGCCTCGAGTGGGATTTGAACCGAATGTGATTCGAATCGCGTTAAACCAAACGCATTGGTTGAGCGCTCGCCATTGTTGAACAGGCGCGTTAAGCCAAACTAGCGTCGATCGAGGAATATCTGTTTCCTAATTGTGACGATACGAGTCAAGAGGGTCCTAAATTTTGTGTGTTTTTCCTCCAAATGATGACTAATACATTTTTGACTGCAGCGCGTTCCAGTTAACGTGACTTGCATGGCGCGATACTTTAAATGAAAAATCCATTCAAGGCTGAGTAATTAGGAGCTCGGCTAGAAGGGAAACGGCCCGCCAGGCAGCAAGGACCAGGACTACTCAACTATTGCCTAAGAACCTGGCTCCACCCAAGGGAAGGAGCGTCTCACCTGGGTTTGGGAACCTGCTCCTCGGGAACGGCGGTCCAGACAGACTCGCTGCTCCTCTGCTCCTTGAATCTCCCGTTGAAGACCCTCTCAATGTCGTCCATGTAGAAAGCACACACGGCCGAGCCTGTGATGCTGAGGGCCAGATAGAGAGACAGAACTGTAGAACTGCATACATATGGCGATACCTTTTCATAAGTTAGTTTTTCTCTACAAGGTTCCATTCCTAAAGATTGTCATAATGTATGTTGCATAGTCTAGCATGTGGAGGTTTCTGGAGAGGTCTCTAGCTTACCTGTTTGCCTGCGTAGTGAAGACCCCCACCACAGCAGGTCTCTGATTGATCTGCAGCACATTAGAAAGAGACTGGAGCACGTCGAAGTAGAAGAAGGAGTCGCCCGGCACAGAACAGTTGAGACGTGCCTTCAGGAACGAGGTCCAGTAGCGGTCCAGCACCCGTGGGGAGCCGCCGTTGTCGTTCTTACAGACCCGCGCCACCCGGGAGAACACCACCTGGGAAAAGCGGGAGGGTTCCGTCACGTGAGCCAAGAAGACGTATGCGGTTGGTGGGAAGAGCCGAGCAGAAATTAGCGTTTTAAGGGACGTACGGAAAAAATGAAAGAAGAGGACAGTGGGTTATTAGATTTCAGACTTTATCAAGAAGAGTTCTATTCATGAATATGTCCCCTGCACCGCTTACCTTGCCAAGTGTGGTGTACTCGACTGCAATCTCGCTGAAGAAGAAATAGACGTAATTCCCATACTCAATGGCATGGAGAAAATGAGGCTCTGGGAAAAAATCCAAGAACATAAAAAATGAGAATTAGTATAATGTAGTGTCATAGCACCATTATGAAGTACGGCAGCTTTTTGCTGTCGTAGTAATTTCTCGGCATTAACAGGCCAAAAAGGTTTGTGTCCGAACATTCACCTCTGAGCCACTTGGAGTCGTACTTGACGGTGCGCAGTACGGGGCTTCCTTCACCAAGGCTGCGATAGATCACGGCATCGCTCGCCAGGAAGTCCGTCATGGTGGCCGAGTAGAAATCACCTCCTGGTGACCAAAATAATAAGACCACTGGCACCACGACCCTACACGTGAGCACTATTAAGTCTCTGTTCGGTGGTGGTAAGAGTCTCAAACCTAAATTCACCGGTGGGGGGTAAACAAATACTAACCAACCCGTATACATTAACCGCAAGCTGATGGTCCCTGGGTACCCCCTGCGCTGGCCACTCACCAGCGAAAAGGCCCACGTTGGACTGTCGCGACTCAAAGGGACAGCGGGCTTGACCCACAACCTCCTCGCCGTCCTGTTCAAGCGTGGACATCTGAGGGAGCAAAAGGAAATTTAGGATCTCACCCCTACTGTTTGGGACACAGTTGTGTGTCTGCTGGGGCTGCTAAACTATTCAGATTCCTTATGAAGTAAGATAAACAGTGCAACCTGATAAGAACAAAACCAACAAACAGTGAGTTGGAAATGAAAATTATTATTATTATTAGCATGATCTCAGCATGTGTACATACACGTTACTTGGTCGGGGTTTTTTTTTTTTCACATCTTCCAAACTGACATCCCTCTGCGCTTTAAATTTTTCTATGGTAGAAACTGAACAAACTGGCCTTCCTTCCCTGCCAGTTCCACACCAGTTACTTTGTCTACTTCTGTCCTTTCCCCAAATTCCAACCCTAGAACTGGGCTATGAACACAGTGACAGAAGGGCACTGAAGTGCTTGACAAGTCAAAACCGAGGCTGACCACTTAAATTTGTTGGCTTTTATGGACAACTTGAAAGCTGACCCTGAAGGTAGACCCGCGCTTTGTCACTCACTGGAAAATGGCAACACCTTGACACTGGCTCCCTCCACTCATTCTCCACCTGCAGCCCAACATCTCCCATACAGGCCCCGACCGGCTTCCTTTCCAGATGAACCCAGTGCCCTGAGTACTAATCCTGGAACTGCAGAGTGCTCATCTCCCCCATCCACCTCACACCTCCTGAAAGCACACGGAGGAGTATAAGTGATATGACACACTCTCCGTTGCATTCCCACCATCTCTCCAGGTAGTCGTTGGGCTAGCTTTTGCACAAAGAGCGAGACTGAACGCCCCGTGTGTTACGGTCATTGGCTTTCCGCTCAGATGCGAAGAATTTATGGCAGAGAGATGGAGACGTCCACGCTTCGGTAAGCCAACTGCAGTGACTCCTGGATGACTTTGCAACAAGCCTTCCAAATTTATAGACTGAACTTCTTCTATTTCACAACAAAAGGGGCCTGCAAATCACCTTTTTGTCAAGCTTCGACTTGACCAATCATAGCAGGAAGGTAATCTTGCTCAAACATCACCTCCGACACACATCGCTGCATATGTAATACATAAGCAAAGCCAAGACTTGTCGGTTTCAGGCCAGAGTGTTCCAGCGGTACCCAGTGGAACAAACACGGAGGCAGTCCTTTTAGCACATTTTTGCACACTCGAGCCTTTAAACGTCCCTCTGTAACTCCAGTTATTCCACCGGTGGTCGAGGACAACCTCAAAGCTGGTATCAAATCTCTGTTCCGACCCGTCGCTACCACGGCAGGTGCTGCCTATCGGTGTACCTTTAGGGTAGGGAATTATACCGCTTGGCCTCTCTCTCCATGCCAACCTTGGTTTGCAGCAGCCTGGATGGCCCACGGGCTTCGCTCCACGTTCTGTATGCATGCAAGTTCGCACAGGTCCAAAGAGGCTCACGCTGCTTCCTTCTGGTCCACAAAGCAGGGGCACGTTTCCCATCTTGCGTTTAAACGAACGGAACCGCGCTCGTGATCAGAACTCGGGGTGAAAGAGGACGCTAATCCCTATTCAAACACTCCCTTAAACGCTGCAGCACAAGCCTGGGCTTGGATTGCTCTGTTCTGAATGGATGGTTTTGTAGACTTTACTGAACCCAGAAAACCCAGAGTAAAACATCAAGGCCCTGGTAATTTGTGGTTATCCTGCGGATACACAGCACGTCAGTGAGGATATTTCTAAGCTAAGAACTTATAAATGCGTTCGGCTTCAGTAAGTATCCAGCTTCGTAAAAGCGAAGAGAAAATGCTTTGGAAGCATCTGCTAAGTAAAAGCACCATGACGTGTACTGAGTGAGGCTCCGTACATCATGGGGCGTTCTACATGCTACTTTAGGTCAGTTTGTGAAAGGGAGGCAGCTACACACCTTGTAGTTGCGGCAGGTGGGGTTAAAGGCATTGGTGCCACAGGCGAACAGCGTCTCATCATTGCGGGGCACCAGCACCTTGATGTAGTTGTAACACTCGTCCTGTAAAACACAAGGTGGTCCACGCTGAGTGTCATGTTTCCCTTCACTAACGCCACAGTGCCTGGGGGGTGGTAAACTCACGCTATTTTTGCCCCTCACGGTGCACTTCTCCACGTCTTTTGTCTTCCAGGTCAGCTTCTGCAACACAGACAAAGAGAAAATGGACTCCGCACCTCGGCAGAAATGAGACTGTCACTCTGAACGGATGCCTGGCAGCTCCACTGAGGGATGCAGTTGGCTGGTCTGCTTAGTGACTGCGCACGACTGCGCAGGCCTCCAGCCTGAGATAACAAATCCCAGCTCTCAGCTCCTAACCCTGCCAAGTCCGCAGCAAACGATAGCGTCAGGGGATGAGGGGTGGGAGGAAAACAAAACCACAAGATGATACCATTTCATGCTACCCCAAACCCCAGCTGCACTACAGTCACCCCCCTTAGCAAATGCCCATTTGTGAACTCTGTGAGTGGGGGGGGGGGGGGGCGGCACTGGGAGCCTTTGACTGAACCGATGTTTCACAGAATGCGGCTGGAACCCAGAGCTGTAGGACTGATGGACCAGGGTTCGCGTAAGATTCGTACTATGGGCAGGTGGCACTATGGAAAATAGCAATGCAGGCAAACAGAGCCATCTTACCTTCACCCCTGAAAGGCTTCTCGCTTCATGTACGTACGTTCTAAACACTAGGGATTCCGGGATAATCCCGTCGGACACATGAGTTTATCAAAGGTGCGCTTGGTTTCCTCTGGGGTAGCGGAGGTCATTAATACTGCTAAGGACCACACCCTCCAAACACCTGTATGCCTCTACAAAACGTTCCCCGGCCACTGAAGTCATTGTAATTCACCTTAAGCACCCAGAGCCCCTTAAAATATTCACCGAGAGCCTTCTAAAATATGTATGGTTAAATTTGTTCCTTAAATATTACTTTAATTAAATGTATTCGGCCTTAGGGCGTATGCTGCAACAAGATTGTTAATATGGCCCTAACAAAAGGACGGTTGACATATTTCTCCATTTTTGTAAATGCTGATTTAAGTGAAAAGGAATTAATGATATCGTTGCCAACATCAGACAATGTCCAGATGTGCTCCGTTCCTCCGACAACAAAGGATGCTCTCGTCTCAAGGTCACGTCGCACTGAATTTGTCAATACACACCGGGTCATTGTGGAAAAATGTTTGCAGAGGCATTGGGCTTCTACCGTACCTGCTGGGGCACAATCTGCTCGGCTGAGGTGCTGAGGTTGACCGCAAAGACGTGATCCCTGCAGGAGGAACGGGAAGCTGTTAGCTCGAGGTCCCCAGTGACTCCTCAGAGTGCGGCTCGAAAGCCAACTTGACATGGCGCAATGTGACAAAATGGAACTTCTCTCCCAAAACAGCTTAAAGCGGCTGGTGCATCTTCAAAAAGAGCTTAAGTTACCAGGACAGGAAACAGATGTGCTCCGTTTCACTGACCCTTGATCTACCGCAGATGTGTTGTACTAGAGGTTTGCGAACATAAACTATACGTGTATATGTGACAACTCGTGCCGAATTTGCAAACCGTAGGCAGAAGGAGCTAGATAGTCACCTAGCCGCTATGTAGAGCATGTGGTTGATCCGCAGCATTCTCTGGAAGTCCAGGCCCAGTCTCGCTGTGTCATTGTCAGATGTCAGCCCCTGGAAGCCAGGGTACTCCTGGGAGTCTGAAGGAACAACAGAGCAGGACCAATCATGTCAAAACCAAATGATGAGGAATTAACACATATTAAACCAAAGATGACCGTTTCTGGGGGAATTTTTTTTGCCTCTTTTACCTGCTCATACCGTTAGCTCGGTAGCTTTTAATTTTACAACGCGATCGTAGGAGACCACTTTTTGGCAGTCGGCTTGTAAGGTTAACCCTTTAACTTTAAGGTTCGGGTCAAGTTATTATATTATCGATGAGAGCAGAATAACGCCACTCAGAGTAAAACGTGGCACTTGGATTTTTAACTGTAAGATTTCTGCTATTGTTTCCTTTGAACGTTTGGGCAAATAAGTAAACAAATTCCAGTCATGCACTTCCAGGATTTTAGCCTGCTTGAGCTTGGCTACTCTTTATTACAGGGTTCTTTTTCGGCCCAGAGGGCCTTTAATAAAATCGACGTCAACGTGACAGCCGGGATGAGCGGGCGGAGGGAGGAGCTCTTACTGTGCCTTTAGACCGGGGAACAAGATAACGGTGACAAGCGGCTCAGCCCACTGCACATCTGATATTGAAGCACCGTATGTTATTGGCACAGTTTATTGAAAAGGCCTCTACAAACACACAAACAATAAATGACCTTCCCCAAAGTCTCTAATTAAATGATGAATGGATTAAATGGTAAGGAAAAAATTATTTAAGGCCTGAATTACAGCGATTTCACTCGACAGCATTTGTCGCAGAGTTGAGCACCAGGAAAGCCTGTCGGTATATAGCTGGACCGAATGGGGGTTTAATACCAGGCCTCCTTTTCTTGACTGGAGCTTTCTGACCTTTTCCTTTCCTAAACAAACAAAATGCCATAAAGACAAATCCAATGGAGTTACAGTGAGCGGTGTTTTAATCTTGCTGGTCTGATATGGTTTCTGAACATCATAATCAGCCACCGCTGCATACAAACTCACCTGCCCGATACTGTCCGTCTGTGTCAGGAAGCCTTATGTTCAAACAAGCTTTTTACTTCAAAGCTCACTGTGACTACAAGCATCCGCTAACCACGAGGGAAGGCGGCAGATTCCAGAAGGGACAGGCTCGGGATTTAATAATTTATCTGAAATGTACAGGTGAGAATTCGGAGGGCAGAATCAGACCTAGGGACTCCTGACACTTTTCTGCCCGCTGGGTCATGTTAAAGGAAGGAGTGCGAATGGAAGGCGGTGGGACAGGTGCGTTACGGCTTGGTTGTCATGGGAGATGGCAGCAGCATGTCCGGACGGGGGCTGAAATGGCTCCCGGTGTCTACCGCGAAAACAGTGTGCGCAGGCTGGCGCTCCCCCCTGCTGCCAGACACCATTAAACCACACTAATACAGGTCAGAGCAGAGCGGCGGCCTCATGTCCCATCTAGATTGTGTTTTAATTGCGTCTCTCTACTTCTCCTTGCTGGAAACTTTGGACTGGCGATGAGAAGACTCTCGCCTGGGCCTCCCAACGCATACAAATGGACAGGTGCCTTTCTGGGAAGGCCCTGTGCATCGCCGTGCTTCAGGCGTACCTCCCAAAGCTCCCTTGGGGTAGCAGTGGGGGAAATTGAAGACAAATGATCTTCATTACACCTCTGATTCACTTTTAGCCGGCCTATTTCTGTCTTCATTATACTGTTTTATTTGGTGGAGGACAGTGCCAGCGCAGGTCGTAACTCCAGCCAGTTCCTTACTTAGAGATCAATTACCAGCTTACAGACAAATTAACACAGTAGTGGAGCAGCAGCTGTATCCATAATAGTAGGAGACACTTGAACCTGTAACGCGTGTGGCTGCTGGGCAAGTACACGGTTACAAACACAGACACTCACGCTGGTGCCCAACGACTCTGATCGGCTCCAAGTCCTTTGGGAATGGGGTGGCCATGGCGGAAACACACAGGAAGCAGGAAGTAAGGATCAACGTCGCAGCCAAGGACGGCCGCATTTCTGGAACGGCGGTCATATCAGGTCTCGAGAAACAGACGGGAGGGGCGGGGAGGGTGGGTGGAGGAGGGGGGAGGGGCAGAAGGGAAAGGGGGACCGAGAAGGCGTCCCGCTTCGGTCTTCAGAAGCACATTGTAGATGACAGCTACAGGAACGGCTCCTGTCGAGGAAGGAAGATGACAACACGGAATATTAGAGTGCAGCGGGGAGGTACAAACGGTGAACAACAGCATGGCTTACAAAACAGTGGTCTTTCTTGGCTTATTAAAGTCACTCTGACAGGACTATACATACTGTGGTGTGGCACTGTAAGTAGTGCGAACCTCTTACGTAAAAGCTGTGCCCCCCTCACTGCATACAATACAAGAAACATAAGGAACGTGACTGTATTTAGGGCAAATTGATACGCTGACATGCAGTAATGGACGAGTTTAAAGCGGGCAACCGAGGCCTGACCTGGCATCCATATTAACTGGCATGCAGCCATATTCAGATCCACCAAAAAAGCGATGTTTTGCGATGAGGTCGAGAGATAACCTCAAAACTGGCAAAATCACAAGGATGACGATCTACTCCAGTTAGTGTCACGGAGGAGGAGAGCGATCCTCGGCGGCTTAGCGCATCCCAGGAAAAATCGAGCCGTGCAAGTAACCTATAGAAATCCTGCATCTCTATAACTAATATTTACATGCTTAGCATTTCAATGTAAGCTGTTCTGTAAGTCTTTGCTACCTCAACTGATCTCAGATTTTTACCACAGACTCAAGCTTAATCCTTGTCCTTCATTAAAGCTGGAGAAGCTCTGCTCAGCACATTTGGACCTGGGGCCTCCATTGTTCAAATAATGCAATAAATTATTTATTGTTACTTTTATATTATGCACGGCATTCTCTGACCGTTTTTAAATATTTCAGCATGACCAGAACTTCCGCATTTAAGATTAACGCATCTTCGGGCCTAGGGTTCCGTCCAAAAAACACGCAAAGGCCCAAGATCAAGAGCTTTCCCATTTCCCACCATCAGACCACCTGAAATATACTGACACATTTGAATATATTGACCCATGTTTATGCCACTCCGTGTGTGGAAGCTTTTATATTGACAACCATCTCCCCGTGCCCCTTCCCTCCCCAGGAAGCACCACTCTCTGTGTATATAAAGCAGTTGCGGTGTCCATATCGTTCCCAGCATGATCAGACACATTAGCCCTTAGCCCTTATGGGCCATTAACCGCCCCCCAGTGCCCCCATGTCACAGACTATTATATAGTGGGGGCGATGACAGGAACCTAGGAGGAAGGGCAGAGACTAATGGCTTTTACTTCTCTGAACGATTCCCTCCAACAGCTGCATGCACGGGCTGAACACTTTATGGAAACAGTTGCACAACATGCAAATATTTCACCTCCTGTTGTGTCCTGAAGTGCTGAAGACCGCATTAACTAATAATAAGAAGACACGATAATAGAGATGCTATAAAAACGTGCAAAGATGAGAAAAACAGATTGGCTTCTAAACACGAAGCCATACAGGGCCTGTGTGTACACTTAATTTGCTTAAAAACATCTCCATATAAACCTATTTGTGTTGGATCGGGGAGTTTCCCTAGAGCACTGTGGTCACGGTCACACTTTAAAAGAGTACTGTGACCCGAAGCTCACGGGCAATAAATCAGCGCTAAGACAAAGGAGGTGCGTGCCCGATGTGCGGTGGGACACAAAAGCCTGCACTGTTCAGGACAGAGGCGCTGGGCATAGCCCCAGTGGTGACACAACCCCATGGGGGCACAGCTTGGCCAGAAAGATGCGCTTAGCAGAACCACTGCTGGCTGCCAGCCTCCTGCTATGATCAATCTGCTTCACACCTTCTTCCATCCCTGCTGTTTCCTTTTCCTGGGAAAGGGGAGCCCAGGGGGCACTTTAACTGCTCCATGTGTTCTGCTTTGTTTTTCGCGGAAGCGACTGAGGTGAAGCACCTGGCTCAGGGGGATTAGGTGGAGCATCTCATGCAGTGTCTTAAACTACCTCTAATGGAGAGTCCAAAACCTCTTTGCGATCAAGGAGCGTTGCTCACACCTGCTTCCCATTCTGATGAAGACTTCTGCTAGATGGATGGATTTTTTAAATGCAGTCATGTGGTGGATGCAAGTGAGAGAGCGTGTGCACGCGCGCGCACACACACACACACACACACCTTTGAAGGGTTCAAATCTGAATCCCTGGCTGCTGCTGCTGCCTACTAATGTGGATGTCATGACACCAGACCACCACCAATGGGTTGAATGACGGCAGTGCTGGTAACATGGACCTATATATACAGCTGAGTGATATCGGACATCTAGCATGAAGCACATTCTAAAAGAAAACTCTGGGCTGAGTACTGCAGATTTATCTCTACGGAAATCAGGGAAGGAAATAAGGAGGAAGAGGAAGTAAATGTTGCTGACCTTCTTTGGGGACCGTATGCATAGTGATAGATTTCTGATCTGACAGGATACAAACACCCTTCCTCATCAGTGTCACTCACTCCTCCCACCACGAGCATCATGTCTGACACCAGGCCAAAAGGGTTCACCCTAGAGAAGCTTGCCTGTCAACTGAGTCATCCCTTTTGGGACCCATTGACTAGCAATCTGTTGCCACCCCGAGGCGAACCCGCAAATTCTGTCCAGAGTTCCGTGTGAGCCCGAACAATCTGGTCTCTGAAACTGAAGAGAAACTGATTCTTCCATTTTGGACTATCATGACACCAAGCTCAGAACATGAGGACTTTCCTCTGGAATCGTGGGCCTGGAAATACAACAAAATTGAGGGCTTCCTTCTGCTCACTTCCATTGGTGATCCTAGAGTCACACAAGGGCCAAGTCACACCCAAAATGAGAAACAGTGCAGACATGGAGCTGGTTTTTATCATCCAGCCATGAGGACAAACCCAACACTGATAACCATCACAAGTGTCCACTTACTGTGCCAGGTGCAACGGAAGGTGAAGCAGTCATTCTGTCTTCAGGAGCCAGCTGTGGCCTTCTGTATATTGACTCCTCTTTCTACTGGATCCAACTTTCCAGGCTTTTAAAGAATTTGAGATGCCATACAGTCCGGTGGTGGAAGTGGATCTCTTCTGGTTTTGGAAGCTCAGGATGAGTAAAGCCGTTGCCATGACACCGATCAATACAAAGGCTCGCTGCGGGTCATTACCCAGAAATCCTCACTCCTGGGTTCCGTGAAACACGAAAGTCATTAGCGAACTAGATAGAAATTAGAGAAGCAATCCGTCCTCTTTCTCACAGTTTCTCTGTGTGCCTCATCCTGGAACAACGCTCTTCTGCTCAGAGCAACCCAATACCGCTCTCAGCCTACCCGTCCTCGCAAGCAATCTGCCCCTTTGAAAAGATCAATAATTCAAAGTGTTGCCCTGCACAAAATGCACAGGCACTGAAGTCTCCATCTAGGCCTCTCCTCTTATGCAGAATTCCCAGTCGAAAGTGTCTCCAACATGGAGCCGCTTGTGCTGTGACCAGTGCTGTCTGCTTTCCTAGACTGTGGCTTAGTGAACGCCGCACAGCTGCGGCGGACACCGTGATGTGGGCAGGTGAGGGATTCCCGACAGCAGGTAGAGGTGTCAATGAGAAGGCGTGCGCTGAAGGAACCTCAACATTAGCCACGCAAACCCATTTTGATACCTTCAGGAGCCTCTGCAGCAAATATTTATGCCAATATGTTGTCATTTAATTTAATTGTGCCTGCAGTGACGGCAAACTGCTGATTTATGAGGGGGCGGGGGACCCTAGCAGAATTTTAAAGATCTAATTGCACCAACGCGGGATTCTACCAGCAAGCATCTGGTCTAAAAGACCAGCTTTGAAAGTAAGAAATGAACACCCTGATAATAATGGCACATGGATATACAGTTAATGCCTGGAAATAATCTCATGTACTCTTAAAAAAGTCAAAGGCGCAAGTGCTGGCATTCCACACTTACAAATTAAAAACAGAGACTTGTTAAACTTGTACAAAGCGGTTCTGTGTAATATCTGATGGCTTAGACTCTGACCTGATTTGTCAAGTTTAAATTATAAATGCCTATTACCTCTCACAGCTTTCCGGTTGGTTCTCTTTTTTCCGACATCCTAATCTGAATAGGTTCTAAATCAGAGATAAGGTTTAATTGCAAAGGTGCCAGCTGAGACCCTGTTGTCCCAGGAAAGGATCTGCATGAGGCAGTAACGCACCCCCATCCAGCATCTCTCTCTCCTGCGGTGACCATGAAAGCACCACCAAGTGAAGCAAACTCATCACAGCCTAGCAGGACCCTTGGAGCCCGCGTGTAAATTTTTATCTCATCTGCTGGAGTCCAGACCCTGTGGGGGCGTTTGCTCCTCCTGACATCTTGACTACAGGTATAAAGACATCTGCAGCAGCAGTGCTAACAGAACACGGCTTCTGGAGAGGAAGAGCATGAGTGCGCCTCGATGGAGATGATATCCACCATCCTGTTAATGGGGATGGAGGTTGACATGTTGGATGGGTAGACAGCGATAGCTGTGAAAAAGGAGGATGATGGTTTATAGTGATGTAACCTTGTGTAGGCGTTTTCACTGACCTTACTGTACCAAGCCAGAGATGGTCATCAGGTGACCGGTAAAGACATGAGAGGAGGAAAGCTGTGCCTTGTGTGACATCTAATTTCCACGTCCTGCTTCACTGCCTGGGCTCTGTCTTTGATTACCCGGTGTGTCAAATTCTCAAAGGGTTTTGGCAACTTGATTTTCCACAAATAGAAGAGGCTGGGGCCTCATAGTAACTTTGGCACAGCTGGGTAAGCCAATCTGGTCAGCTACCGGGTTCTCTATAAAGTCAAAAAAAAAAACAAAAACAAAAACTGTTTTGACTGCCTCTTTTCACAGATACCTTTCACCCGGTGCAAATCCAGGTCAAATCATCGTGATGAGAGCTTCTGAGAGTTGAGTCACTTCACAGACCCTCGTGTTAGACTGCTGTTTGGCTTCGAGGACTACTGATGCATTAGCCTGGGGCCTTCTTATCCAGATGGGATTGGACTGACAGAGAGATTGAGGGAGAGCGAGAGGAAGGGACACAGGTGGAGGTGAACCAACCTCACAGCTCTCCTCATCATCTGACCTACAAAGATCTGAAACAACAGTGTTGGATCTCTGGCAGGAACGAAGGTTTGTCCAGCTGGAAATGGAGAATGTCGCAGTCACTGTACGACAACAAAAGAAAAAAGTGCAAACGTGAGTCACGGATGGTCTGAGAGGGACGAGCAGGAAGGGAAACTTCTGACCTCAGAAAGTGAAGCGCTTAGCAAGCTGCCATTTAGTTAACCAAGGGTTCACCACAACAGAATCAAATTTGTTTAAACCTTTCAAACAAGCGTATCAGGCGGCCTTCCCACCACGGCATAGCCTTCCTTTAGTATGTCTGGGCTGACAGATAGTATTTCTAACCTGAATGATTTCATAACAACCTTCAAACCAGCAAAGTTCACCCTCTGAAAACGTGAACAAACATTCCTGCACACAGATCACTTTTCATGAACATAACATGTTAAACCACTTTCATTTGCCATTAGGAGAAATGAAAATATGATGTATGTGAAAATGTAGCAAAATTTAATATTCAGTTGGTAAATTTAGAAGTTCTCATATAATCAAACTTACTCCAATCCTCCATTCTTCTTGGACTTTATTGGATTAGAGAACGTGGACTGACTCCTGCACTTCTTTGCGTTCCAACCCAACGCCGAGGCCAAACAGGCTGAGATCGGACACCTCCCTCCCGCTGTCCCGACTTTTTGATTAATGCTCACTAAGATCGCATTAATACAGAGTCGAGCTTCAAAGATAAAACAAGATCGGGGGAAAATACAACACTCGCCAAGCTAAATGGACCTCTCATTTTCCCCGAGGCAGCCAAGAGGGAATTCAATCAGGCTAAGAACCTGGCCACTTCTCGCCACATTATTCAAGGCTAATAAGAAGGAAAGAGATGTGAAGTGTCTGATAGGGTCATTGTTCTCGGCTTCTTCAGCAGCCATTGGACACAACAGGCAATCTTTTCAAACGAACGATTTTCCAATTGTCGCAGTCGATGTGCACGCATCATACTATAAATCAATGGCGCTGAACACCGGTGGTGCTGAAGGTTGTAGTGCAGTGCCATCTTCTTGCCCCTTTCTTGCCTAGCAGCCAAGTGATGACACCCCCACCACCACCCGGATTAAACACTTCATCACTGCGCTGCCAGGGCTGTATCTCTTATCTGCCATTGAAATGACACACTGATGTCTTCTGCTACCGCGCTCCATATATCCCCATCGCGTTTATCTCCGTGCGCATCTGCAGCTACCACCATGGTGACCTGCGGGAGACAGCTCATTGCAGCGGGAGTCAGGGAGACACTCGGGCTATCACCTCAGCTAAAATTGCACCAACAGAGCACCAGGAGGTGCTCTCTGCACCATCGGGCTCACACCTTGACTCAAAAGAGAAGGTGGGGGTTGCTGAGGAATTAGCTTTTAAACTGAGATTCGGATTGCAGAGAAGATTGGACGACCCCTAAATCTCCTCAGGAAGGATAATCCCACATTCCATCCAAATCCCAAAGTGATTAAGGGCCCCTTCTTTCGGAGGGAATCATCTGCTCTTACCTTCACCCATTCCCTTCCTTGAGATTAAGGCCCCTTGCACAGAACTTGGGGTCAGGGATGGAGGTGCAGGGAACAATGCCAAGCAGCAACCAGGACATCTGAGGATGCCATACTGCTGGGACAATGACGGAGGAAACAGTTACACCGAGGCTTTGGGAGTGAAGGACACACAAGGACAGTATCCTGTGAAATGACAAATGCAACTGGGACCCGTCTCTGGGAAGACGACGGTCATGGTTCATTAAACTACTTTTTGCACCAAAATAATGCAGTCGATCATCTTTCCCATATTAAGCACACTGGGGGGTCTCTCAAAAGAAGCAACTGGTAATTAATGACTCTTTAAAGAGGCCAAAAAGGAACGACAAGAAAAGGAAGGTGGGGCTAGAAGACGGGAGGGGGCTCGTGGGAGATATGTGACCTCCGTCTCTCGTCTTCGCCCCACTCGGCGCTTTGAACACATCTACACCAGACAAATGGAGAGGCAAACAGGCCCATTTATAACCGGCGGGAAGCTGACGGCCAGCGCGACCGAAGCCTTGCCGGCGATGCCATTAGGAGCGAGCGCATGATAAATGCACTCTGCTTGTCGAATCCGACGCTCTCATTAGTCTGTGAGAGCCCGAGTGTGTGCGTGCGTGCGTGTAGTCCTGCCTTTAGGTGTGGCCGTGTGTGCCTTTGTTTGTGTAGACCTGCGTGTGTTTCATCCAGGCGCTCTCAGTACAGTAAAGCAGAACCTGGATCTATTATTAAAGCAGGAATAATCAAGTTTGCCTTGGGTGGCCTGATCAGAGCAGAACTTTGTTATATTGGCTTTGGTTTGTTGGATCTACAGGCTCACTATGCATTTGCCTTATTGTTGAATCAGGTAGCAGCAGGTACACTTGGACAGGTGCTCCTTGTCCTACTTACAGGCCAGAGGAGAAAGTTTGGGAGGGGAAGATGGCGAGGAGCATTTGATCAAAAGGGGAACTTGTGACCTGTGAGCGTGGTTCATTTTCGTGACGCGTAAGTTACGTGCGCACAGCAATAGGTTTAGCCCAGAGGTGCTGGGGAAGTCAACTAAGCCGTGCTTGGCTGTTTAAATGTTGCAATAAAAGGCCAGTGGGTGGTGTTCATTGTGCTTCGTGTATTCCTAATAGTCATTGCTGAAAAGCACTTGAGTTAATTATCCCGAACTGACATGGATAAACAGGGGAGAAAAACAAAACCGAAATATCGGAAATTGCAGGCAGAGAAAGCAACCTTTACGGCCGATGGCCAGGCTGTAACTGAATTAGGCCGACGCTAATTATAGGAAATAAAAAGGATGAAATACGGAGTCAGCCGTGTTTATGAGACGAACGTGGAGCGGCAAACAAGCCCAATGCCAAGCTAAGCAGCGGCCACCTAACGCCAGTGCAGTACTGCAACACCTCGGTACTGAGTCGCATGCGAACTGCGGGCCGGGCGCAGAAAAAAGAAGCCAACTAACACATTTATCATTCTGCCCATAACCTTGTCGGTGGGTGCCGCTCGGGCGGATTAGTTCATAGGCAGAACATTGTGGGCTTTGTGTGTTTTGAACGTAATTGACAACATGGTGCTACAGAGCGGATTGTTTTTAGCGAGAGCACCAAGATCTCAGCGGAATAAAAATCCGGTCATCCAAAGGTCGTCCCTTTCAAAGCGTCACCGCAGTCACTTGGCTCGGCGTCCGCCTCGGATGAGCCGAATGGCACGGAGACCTCGACTGGACGGCGCTTTCCTCCTCTCGGGGAGTTCATTCAGAAACAACAAACCGGATTTTCTGGCACAACCAACATGGGAAACTGCAACCGGTCATCCTCTCGGTCATCTACTTGTGGTCCAGACTGACCCGTGAAGATCCTCATGTAGGCAGACTTCCAGCAGCGGGTCGGGATCCAAACAGGTCACCAGGCACCTACGGGCCACTTCATCACCGTGTTTTTTTTTTTTTTTTTATCACCGTCAGTTCCCAAGATGGAGACTATCCATTAAGTGTTATATATGAAAACATAACTATTTACAAGTCAGATGCGGCAACAGTAGCAACGGCTCAGTTTTCCTATCAGGCCATGCATCGATCCGGCACGTTCTCATTTTAAGAAACATGCTTTCTATCAGACCTGGTGAAATGGCTTCGACCGTCCAAGTTTTTCGTCCAATGGCTATTGATACAAAACAAAATGTTGGTGGCAGTGTCATTAAAAGCATTAATACATATTAATAATTTGGCTCTCCTTTTGTCGGTGTCCGAGTAAAGAGTTGGCAGCAATGCAAAGAATGTCAAAATAATTTGCCAGGGTGCCATCGAGCAACGAGTCCAAACACACCCCCCTGCGAGCGCATAGGTATCCAGCTGTAAATACTGCAGAAGGTGGGGAGGCATGTCGAAAAAATACAAACGCCCAACTCAGATGGACATTAAATCGCTTTTCTCAGACACGCGAGGTTCCCTAAGGCATGCGTCTCCCAGTTAAAGAGGGGTTTTGGGGGGGGAGGGTCTGTAAAAAAACCCTTTGTTGTCGATCCCCCACAATGCATTTTGCGGTTTTAGCTGCAGTCTGTCGCCGGGCGGAGAAGTGATTTATGTAGGCGTGTCGCGGCTCGCATCCGCGCAATCTCCCCAGCCATCCCGAGGTCACTACAAAGGAAGGCTCTGGGAGTCAGCCCATGCAAACTTTGCGCTGTCAATCCCAAACTTGTTGCAGCGCCAGGGAGTCGACTACGCACTGGAAAAACTTGGGCAGAAGAAGCCTTTCAGTGGAAGGATGGAAAGGAGAGTGAGAGGAAGCCGTGTTTATGACGCTTAAAAGAATTTTAGCTATATTTTAGCTTGTCAGGCTGCACCTTGAAAGGAGGCATTTGTCACGGTGAGGTTTTTTTTATTTAAACGGGGAAAAAATTGTACAAAAAAATTGGGCTTAGTGATTCCAAAGTGAGAACTGCCCTGCAAATGAAACTGTGGGCTGCGCCCGAAAAAGTGGTTAATAATGGTGAATGAGGAAAAATAAAGAGGACTCAGGAGGAGATCAGAGAAAGACACTGGATGTGAATGTTTAGACAGATGCTGTAATATAGTCATGAGATGAAAAAGGAGACTTTTCTCACATACAAACTACACTCTCCTACTCCTTTCTTCTCCACCTTTTCCTCCTACTTATCTTCTGAAAGTTGGGAGCCATAATGCCATCTTCTCAAGTCAGCCCAACTGGCACGTGTACGCAATACACGCAGGAGTGGAGAGGTGGTCCTCGTACTCTTTCAAACGCACCATTTTCCGCCAAGCAGGGAGGATTCAATGAGCACCAACCGATAAGAGTAGTTTACACGGTGACCCTCTCACCTCTGCTGTCAGTGGTTTTGGATGCTACCTTAAGCCGTATCCTTACGTCAAGCATTGCTTTCAAGTGTGGGCACAGAGCCAACAACCCAATGCGTCTGTCCCTGGGGTATCACAGGCTGCCCACAAATCAATAATAAGCGATGAAGGAGCAGTCAGTGTGCCAGCCAAGGTGCTTTGCGGTAAAGTAACACCCCGCCCCCACCCAAACACACGCTGATCTCCGAGTGATGGGCGAAAGCTTGCTGTTATCGGGACTCCCGCAGCGAAAGCCTTGTTACCAAGTCAGCCGGCTTCAGGGATTCAATTACCGACAAGGACGGCTTGCTTTTCTTTCTCGTTTTTTTGGATTTAATCACGTCTACTGCTATCCCCTGGCCCGAAACCTGAGTAGCTACTTGTTTTTGAACCGACACCAGGTTCTTTTTTTAAGGGAGAGCCTTGCGTGAATGTTTTTTCACTTGTCGACCAATTTTAAGGCACCAGAAGAAGAATACCTTTGTACGTTGAGGATGTACAACGGGGAGATGAGTGGGACTTCGTTCCTCATGCGCCACAGCCCTTCCTTCAGCAAAAGCGTCATACAAGGAGACGTGAAAAGAGATGAAATCTGCGCGTTAGCTTCCTTGGATCTACTGTTCCCGTTACTGTAATTTCTCCCCAAAGGAAGGCAGCGGGGGGTCCATATCACAGCTGATAAAAAAAGTGTATCTTGTCAGAACAGATGAGCCATCGGAATCTCTGGATATTGATGTCTCACCAAGTCAAGGTGCTTGCTTGATAAACTGAGTGCATGGATGCGACAACCGCAGGGGGCGCTCATCTCTCTGCAACCAGGGCCTGAACCAGAACCCCTCTCCTCATCTTTATGAAGGGGTTCTAGCAGTCCACGGAAGGTGACACATTATGGAGGTGTGGTAACACCTTGCAACTCCGACCTGCAATCTGCTCCCTCCCCGTTCCTTTGCAAAGAAGCATGAGGACATTTCTAATGAGCTGCATGGATTTACCGGTCTTAGCAATAGGGCAAACATTATGGCCGTGTCCAGCAGTTGCTGCTTGTGCCAAAACCCGAAAAGTAATGCAAATATTAATGCAGGCGCATCTGTCTTTGTTCCAAGCAAATGTAGCAGTCTAGCACAATTTTAAAATGATAATGTTTAAACAATAAAAACATTAATTATTATGAACATATTTTTAAATGTTTCTGTTTGTTATATCAACTATACTGACCTAGTGCTTGAATTTGGATTAGTTCAATTACTTTTTAAACTTTGGTCGAAGTTTGTGGATGCTGCAGTAGCTTGTTGTGCGGAAAATTAACAAATACATATGAGAGCTTGTATTTGCTACAGCGTTTGCGGATTATGACATTAATGGTGAAATGGAGTTAAAAGGACAAGTGCACTTATTTACGTAACCGTCAGCGTTAGCAGTTATGTACAAAAGTAAGGATTTATCATTCTGCAGGAAGCCAGCAAAATTAAATTATGTTTTTAATGCTATAGTTTTTTATGACAATAATTTATTGTTTTTTCTGCTGCTGACTCAAACAATGCATGATGTTATGAGCAATAATTTTAATGTCAGAGTTATAAATACATTTCCAGCCTTTTAAGGAATTTGCTAATCTGACCAAGTTCTTCTGATGGATCTGGACGCTTATCTGCCAAATGTTTAGCCAGGCTGCAGGTTTAATGTCCTCCTGCTGACCAGCTGCCTGGCATCCAACACCCCGCCGCTGTCGCCTGCCCTCAAACAAGCCCGTCCAAATGTCGCTCCGGCTGTTTTTTCCAGAATCCTATGTTCCCTCACAGCTGTTTCAGCCACCCTCACCTTCCCATCACAGAACCGTACTGCAGGGTCATCTTTACGGTGTCGGAACTGTGATCAGGGGAACCGCAGCGAGAGCGGGAGTTGATTCTCGGTCCTCCGATCATAGGCGGCAGCTCTGACCGCTGCACCCCCTGCTGCCCTTCTGACAGTACGGCTCTGCATATAGGAAGTGGGCTGGAGAGAAGGCCTGGTGGAAACCAGCATTTGCTTGGTGACTGAGGGAGGAAATGCACGACAGTGTGTGAGGTATGCGAGGAATTTCACACATGGCTGATGGACTCGGGATCCTGGGCGGTTAATGCACAGTGGCAGTGGGTTATGCGTGGGGCGATACGAGAATATTTTGCATAACACTCCGCCTTTTGCTATGCAGCGCCACCATATTTCACGGCTGTCCGCCCACCCACAGCCACGATATCTCCCTCTGAATCTCAGAGACCTTTGCTGGGTGCAGTTTCGGCTACAAAAATACAAAAGGACACCTTTTCTAGTAGCCCTGTGCTGCTCCTTTGATTTCAACTGTCCATCTCTTTCTGGATTATTCTCCATCACCAATAAAAAGGGCCAGACTTGCATCTGCTGTGTGACCGAAAGGACGGGGAGGAGGGATCCAGTGAAGCCAGTGATGCCCTTGAACCCCGACACAATAGGCTCTCCTGTACAGAGACTGCGGTCACAGGGAAGGTGCCGGAACGCCATGGGAACAGGGCACCCGTACACATCTGCGCAGCCTCTTTTCAGCCATAGAGGTGATGGCTTAAGGGTCGCCATGGCAATGTGATCATAACTACCTGACTCAAGTCATAAATCTCTGGGCTGCAACCGACACCGCTGCATTGTTCGCAACACGTGGGACTGTTAGTGACTGCAGTGTGCAACAAGTTCAAATCCCACCTCGTAATGTAGTACCTGTAAACCTGTATTTAGCCTGAATTGATATAATAAAAATTAGCCAGCTGTATAAATTACTAAATGATTGTAACTTCATTTTTGAGAAAAGCATCATCTAAATGAATGCATCATTCTATACAGGGCAGCACAGGAGATTATTTAAATATTTTATCTATACCTTTGAGGTTGTCACTTTGGTACCTGCACTGCTGTTGGACTCTTGAGAACTGCACTAAACTCCCATATTGCTCTTTTAAAAAATTCAGCTGTATCAATGGAAACAAATGAAAGTGATTTTAAAATAAATCAATAATGGCACCACCCAGTGTGGTTGAGAGCATCAGTGTGCTTTGCCCAGCCAAGCAGTCAAGAGCTTCTGGGTATAGCAACCGTTCCTTGGAGCTGCTGCACCAGCATTGGGTCCATGTTGCAGCAGTGAGTCACATTGCGGTTAAAAGTGAAGCACTCGCTGCAGCGCTGGTGCCCAAACGCCGCCTTCACATGTGTGGAGTGGAGAGTGTAACTGTGGCCAAACATGGCTCAGTCAGGCAGGACAATGGGGGGTTGTACTCACGGTCAGTGTCAGCAGAGATGGAGGGCTGCTGTCTGGTCAAATGTTAGCTTTCCAACTCCAAAAGCCTGAGGGCAGAGGGTTGGGGGTTGTGCTGTTTGTGGTGTGGGGCCAGGGGGTCAGACCCCCACAGATAAATCCAAAATCAGCGGGTGGTCCTCAGCGAACTCCTGTGGAAACACAAAGACCAGTCACGAGACCTGCTGGTTTTCCTCCTGTGTTGAGAGCAAACAGGATGAAGAGGGTGACAAAATTGCCCGGCCGACTCCCTATAAACAGAGTGTGTGTGTGTGGGGGGGGGGGGGTGAAGGATGGCTCACACGCTATCCTGACAGCCGCACAAATGAAAACTAAAGCGTTCTAAACAGAGCCACGTGTTTGGTGGTGTGAATCAGCGTGATTTGCATGTGGCCTCCTGTCGGATTCGTGAAGCCGTGAAGCTTTAGTGTACAACCGTAAACAAGCACAGACACCTGGATTTCCAGCTACAGGCCCTGTGGGTACAGACGGGCTCCCGCTTATAGCCGCACAATGCGGCCATTATTTCCAAACAGTCCTTGTGAACACAAAAAGACAAAAATAGGAATGCGGTCTTCCTTTTCAGGAACACGCCTGGATTCCCTTTGCCTCCTCTGGCTCCATATGCCAGAGGAGGAGAAGAGAAAACAGCCATTGTCACAACACCTGTTGGCCACATCCACAGAGAGCTCACAAGTTTCCGCCACTGCTGCCAACGGGTCTGTTCTGTTGAAGCTCTGTGGGTTCATTCCTTCTGCAGCCGTCTGCCGTGCGAAACCTTCTGCACGGAAATGGCAAACAAAAGCCAAATACAAACAACAGTGAAGCAGTGGGTAGCACTGGTGCTTCGCATCCCTCAGTTTGTATGTGGGTTTAGAGTCCAGCTCAGTCTGTGTGATGTTTCCACGTTCTCTGCTCTCATGTGGGGTTCCCACCAGCTGCTCTGGTTTCCTCCCACGGTGTTTCAGCTAAACTGATAACTCTAAATTGCCCACAGTTCTGTGATGACTGCTGACCTTCCTCACAATTTGTGTTCCCACCACTACCTGGCACTCTATACAAGGATCATTAACGCATGGATGACAAACACCAATAGCAACAATTACACACATGCTGTACATCTGTTAAAGGTCCATTCCACTAAAATCCTTTAATCCAACTTGAGATGCACCAGTTGAAGACCCTAAACTCCTCCTTTGGTGTCCAGTTTAATATACAGCCACCCAACCCGCTTCATTCTCTTTGCTCCAACCATGTGAACTACTGGATTGAGGCATGAGAGTGTTTAGGAGAGGGAAGGTGGTGCTAGGGACCACGATGGCACTATAACGAAAACATTTGTGCTGCCATCTACCTATTCAGCTGACCACGAATACGACAGTCTACGGCATGGGAATTTTCACAGACATGAGTGGCGGCATCCTGCCAGACCGTTCTGAGGAGGCCGACACAGGGCAGCATTTATGAGTACCTATCATTTCTTTGCTCATTGTTATTATTTTGTTGCTTAGTTGATGCTGAATGACTTTTACCCATTCTCACATCTGACTGGTGCAGTGTAGGTTAAGTACTTTTCTGACCCCTGTTTGGACGTGAGTCAAAAGTCTTAAGCAGCCAGTTTTCTGACAAAAGAAACAGAGAAACCAAGCAGAATAAACAGGATTTTTTTCACATCCGCCTATAAAATACAGCAACAGAAGTGCATCCAGAGGGTCCGTTTTCATTTTACTTACAGTCATTTACCGTTTATACAGCAGGGCAAATATATTACTGCATAAGGTAACATAACATAACACCTCAATCAGGGGTGCTACGACAAGAGCAGGGATTTGAACCCGGGTCCTTTGACTGCAAGGTAACGGTTCCTACGTCGGATCTGTCAACAGACGTCCCCACACTCTGCTCTTCCTGACTTCCTCTGCAGGCCCAGGGCAGATAACTAACAACTGTACACAAACATAACTCTTACTCATTCACTTAAAGGAAGGATGTAACTTAAAATCATTATTAAATCTTATGTTGCTGCCATCACTTGCACAAGCATGACATCTTTTAGTGACCTTTTTAAAAGTGCTGCACAACTAATAAAACACTCAGCTACCTGAACATAAACAGCAGGAAACGACTGTGAAAAGCACTGTACAACGTGGCACATGCCAGCTAGGTGCCACTTCCTTCCTCCTTCCAACGCTACGACTCGAGGACTAGGATGCTTCGGGAGGTGGCCGGGGATTGGCCATCGCCTGGTAACTGAAGCAGGTGACTCATTGGGAGCGGGTCTTAATTACAGACTGTGTCTAACTCCTCTTAAGCGGAGCCCCGTAGGCGTTTTAATGTCTAATTTCAGCAGGCCGCCGCCACTGAGCAGCGCTTCTTCTAAACGTCTCATGACAAACCTTACCAGCTCTCAGAGGTGCTCCATCGCCACAACTGTCCTTGTTCTACCTTTCTCACCGCCTTTCCTCTTCCCCTATTTCACTCCCTTCATCCACACCTCTTCCGCTTCCTCATCTTTCTCTCCACCCCAGCAGACTCCCAGCCTCACCAAAATCTGCCTCCTCCCTCTCCCCTCCCAACTCTGTCCCCACTGTCTCCTGTTTCCTCCTCTTCACTTTCCCTCCCTCCCTCCCTCCATGTCCCTGTGAAACCGATCTGCAATTTGTTTAAAAGCGCCGTCGTCTCCCAGTGATCACTGGCTCACCCCAACCCCCAACAGACCCCCCAGCGGGCTCCAGAAATGAACTGATTAATAATCGAGGAGCTGCTGTCACACTTGCTGTTAGCGTGAGGGAGGAGACGCCGCACGTCCCAGCGCTCCCCTAAATTCGATTAATTGATGTCTTTTGGGGAAGGGAAAAACAAGGGGGTTTGGTTCTTACTGTCCCCCCTTCATGCAGAACGCTAGAGACGTCTGCTGGCCTGTCACCCGGTCCGGCGTGGTGCCCATCAGACCGGCTGGCGGCCCGACTGTCTCCTAATTTGCTTATGCCAAGGAGACCATTTCATTTTCATTTGTGTCGGGGCACAGTTCATAAATGTACATTGGGATAAAATGGCCTCGTCCCAATGGCAGCGTCCCATCGCAGAATAATGCAGTCATTTGGATGCCTTTCTGACTCTTTAATCCAATGAAATTTACAAACAGACCATTTTCTCCTGGAGCAGGATTACATTATTAACTTTCTAAAGGGTACGACGGCAGGACCTGTGTTAGAACTTTGTCATTATCATATGAATCACTGGTCTTCAGCCTTGAACCTCTCTGGTGAACTGCAGTAACGTGAAGTCAGCCGATCACATTGTGTTGGGCTGTAGGCCGAGGGATTTCACAATCCAGGGAAAGTGGACGTAGGATCGCGGTGCTTACCTTCAGCCTCAGTGATGCTTTAAGGCACAAATGTTCAAGCCCTCGGTCCCGCGATTGCTGCCTGATGCTTAACAACTAGTAGAGATAAAGATTACAGTTGACCAGCAACCACAGAAAGGCTGCACCAAAGGACCGATATCATCACAAATTCGTGACCAGGGCCTCTCAACCATGGGCAATGGAAAGATGAGTAACAACAGCTGGTTTTTAAATCGAGACAGAGCTCATTTAGGTGTTTTTAGCTACTGTGCAACGTGGAAGAACTGTGTTTGTTTCTGTGACAGTGTGTGGAAATGTGGATGAGTGTGTGTCCACGTGTGTTTGTTCTGCTGCGTATGTGGCAGCCGTGCACATGCGGTCGTGCGCGACTTTCGGTCTCGATGTGTGAGAGGGAGATGTTCCCAGAGGTGGACCCTGAAACTCCCCGGAAACCATTAGCTCGTTGCCTATGGAAACGGGTCGCGAGTGATGGGCGAATTAACGGTGTGTAATAAGAACTGGCAGCAGATCACGCACATCGCAGCATGTGGGGTGGGCTCCCGGCAGGCTGGTAGAACTACAGGAGCAGTGACCTTGCACCCTGACCGCGTGTCCCTTTAACGAGAGTCCCGAAAAGACGTCAACCAGATTGCTGGTCTAAAGTCAGCTGAAAATGTACGAGTGGCACAAAAGTGTGTACCGACCTGCATTCAATTCCTATCCAGTCAACGACAGCTCAACCACAACCACCATTTGCCAAACAAGGGAGTCAGGCAAAGCCTTCTCTTGCTATTCACAACGACCAAAGACAACGCCAGCTGACCCCTTTCAGCACCGTTGAGGAAAACGTCAGCTCTCAATGGTCATCTGTGTCTAAATTAAGTGTCTGAAGTAATTTAACTCAAGGGGGTTGAGGGCCAAAGGTGACCATTAGCTGACCTGGCAAGAACTCCAGCTTTATTAGATTTAGTCGGTGGCTGGGTGGACAACGCTATCAACTATCATTCAAAGGAACTCGGTTTGGATCGCGCCTTTGGCTGCAGCACCCTTCATCAAGACACTTACCCTGAGCTGTAACATACGGTAAACAACTGTGCACAAACCTAGAACCTCAAGAAGCTGCAACAACAGCTGCACAGCAGGCAATTCCAGTGTCTCCCAGTTCAGTATTTACCCACAGTAACTGGCTGGCTTTGAAAGATGTTTATTACGCGGCCAACAGACTGCAACTTGACAAATCTTCATCAACCCCACCTGTGAACAAAATGTCCTTCGCTTCCTATGCGAATTGCTTTCCGCACCGCTTCCCTTTTGTTTTCACGTGTAACGCTGAGACTAGAATCGATGGCAAGAGTAATGACTCCTTCGCACCTTGTAATGTTGCATAATCTTTTAACCCACAGACGACTTACAACAAGGCTCAGGTACAAAATTAGTAAAGCTTAGAAGAGGCGTGCGGCTGGGGGGCAGGCGACGGTGTGCCTCGAGGTCCGACCAGTCACGGGGGTAGGTTTAGCGCAGGCTATTTGAGCAAAATGATTTCTGAAGCAACAAATTGCGACAGAAGCTCATTACCCCATGCCCATATGTCACGGTTTATCAGCTGCGCACTCCATTACAAAGAGAGGCCCCTTAATGAGATTTGGGGAACTGAAAAGCAGATTTATGGAGAAGAAGGTCTTTCCCCCTTTTCTCCGTGCACATCCCCTCCCCCCGAAGTACAAGCCGGTAAGGGGCCGTCTTGCATCTGGACGTGGAAAGGAAGACTCAGCCTTTTATTATTTATTTGTCTAATGGCTGCTTCGCTCACACAGTTGAACGTGCACAGAATGTCTTCAACAGAAATGTCTTCATCACACAAGAATACAGCCACCCCTGCTAAAGTCCCATATTCAGCAAAGCCCGGGTCCACAACCACCACACGGCTCACACACCATCATGAACAGCTTCTGTACTAAGATGACCAAGGCCTATAGGGGTTTGTCCTAGCACAGGGGTAACAAAATTATATTCAAGCTGCCTCACTTCACGCTTGAGTGGGTAATTTTGTGGATGCAACCAAATCTATCTATTAATCTGCCAATAAATTCTGTTAATCCAAACCTTTATGTGCTATTTTGGGCATTTTTTTCAAACCCTAGTACAAGCAAACCCTCTTACCACATGATCTGGCGCTTTTCTCTGAAGCCATTTATTCCTTAGGATGATTTACCCAGGGTGATACAGCCTGGTAAGTACCTTTCTCAAAGGTACTACAGCAGGAGGTTGGATTCTGGCTTGGGTATGCACTAACACCTACACTACCTGCTGCCCACCATGGTTTTCCTTCTGCCCCGACTTCATGTGGCCCGTAGGAAGCTCAGGCTCATCTCCTGGCGACAGCTTCTCCCATTTTGGGGATCAGTTTGCAGAGCAACGTGCCTCGACACCTAATTACACCTTTAAAGCAAGACAAAGAGCGGGTGGAGGGGCCCGTCACAAAGATAGGAGAACCTTTCCATGACTGAGACAGGAAGTCTGACACGATAAATGCCGGGCATCAAAGTAACGTCTGAACAGGTATTAGCCACGTCAGCGTGAGATCCAAGAGGAGATGGGAAGCGACAGGTGCGTGAGAAAACTCCCGACTTCGCTCCATGGGGAGCCTGACTCCTCCGCCTCTTACCGTGCCTGTAGATCTGGAAGTTCACATCCGTTTACCACCTCAAGTTTAACAAAGGCATAGTGATGTTCCCAGGGGTACGTCATGGGGTCAGGAGGGGTGGAGCTTCAGAGTGTAATGCCACATGACCCCACCCAGGGTGCACCAGCTATGACAGCACTAGCATCTCTCTATCTCTGCACCACCCTCCTATCAGTGACCCGGCCCTCCTTTCCTCTTAATCTCTCTGGTTTCTGGAAGCACCAGATCAGACACTGTGACTTATAGCTTTTAATCCTCTTCTAATCAATAAGGGCTTGAGTCTTCTGGTTTGTCAAACAGCTGATGAGAAACTCACTCCCAGCACAAAAAAATCCACTACCCCATAATAAAATTCTGTGTAATTCCTAATATGGTTACAGTATGCAGGCAAACACACATCAAGAGCTGCAGCTTTTGGAGATCAAGCAAATATAAGTTGTGTTTCGGTGGACTCGGAGAAGAAAGCCTTGAGACTGGGAGGGTCTTGTTTCTGTATAAATAGGAAGATGGGACAGAAAAATGGAAAACCACCAAAAGAAGTCAAAGCAAATCAACAATCCCTGATTGAGCCCTCAGAGTGAGAAGCAGCGCTTGCTAGTGCTCTTCCCATAGGGCTCAGCTGAAGCTACCTCCTCTGTCCCACGGCTCCCCCTTTCCGACACTTCTCTAAGCCGGTGAAAAGCCCAGAGCTGCATGTTCTGTGCCAACAAGCTTGCTTCCTGGCCAACTGTGGCTACTGACCTCTGTGGTACGAGCAGACCCGTCACATCTGGGCACCTGAGCCCTGCTAGAAACTGACCAGATGGACCAAAGTGACACCTGCAGATCCCTGCTCTGCTCCTTTGACTGTTAAAGGAGCCGTCAACAGACACACTTGGGTGAGCAGGAACTTAATACTTTCTTGCAGAATATTTTCAAAGCGCGAGTTTAAAGTGCTGGATGATCTTCCAGAACGGAGTGACTTACTGCACCGGGGCGGTTGAGTTCAGTCCCAGACACAGTTTAAAAAGTCATTATCTGTCTCTCATTAGCATTAATCCTCGCCACCCCACATCTCTCCATGCTGCTCCGCTGGGTGCGGGAGATTAGTTCCCATCAGGAGCACCGAGCGCACACTCTTCACCTCCCCGACTCATTTCCAACAAAGTCTACCGGCAAACAAATGAGCACAGATGTGAGATAAGGAGACAAAGTGGATGGTCCTGTTCTCCCGGAAGTGAGCTGTCGTCAATCTGCGCAGTGAAAAAAATCCCCTTAAAATCGTTCTTGTGTTGCCGCCGAAAATGGAAAGGAGGGTTTCCAAAAACGTTTGGCATGATGTCAGTCAAGAGCCAGACTTTGAGGTGGGTTTCGTGACTCAACCTAAGGGGTTTGGTGGTGGGTATCTCGCAGGCATCTGCTGTTCCACTGCCTCGCATGCCCCCCCACATCGATGACTCACCGAAAAAGGCTGACACCCCCTGCCCACCTCCGCTCAGACTCCCTGAAATAGACGTCTGCCTGCTCCCTTGGGCACCCCCTGCGGCTGAGTGGGGGCCCATATTCTAAAGACAGCGAAGACCACACGACACCATGGGCTTTAAGCGCTGAAGAGCGACAGCCCAGATTTAGCAACCTGTGTCTCCATTAAAGAAATCATTCGATCGCAGTGGGAGCTCAGCATCCCGGCTTCGTGTCAAGGGCAAACGTTGCGAGGCATTTTAATGATGGCGTGAAGTGGGATGGGAGGAAGCAGAGATGGGCGTTCCAAGCGGAAGAGCTGTCTGTTAGCATGGCTGACGGCGACCAAGTTGACCAGACTGTTGCCCCAGCTCCCTGATAGTTGGCAGTGGAATCCGCTAATTGACTCAGAGATGTCGGCGAAGATCAGGACCAAAATGAATGGCAAAGTGTGGGGGTAACAGAGGAGGAGAGGAAGAAAAGTATGAGTGCGCAGCCTGTGTGCGCTCATCCCTGTGTGGCCTTGGGTAGACAGTGTGTGTATGTTGGGGAGAGCGGTTGCGAGTGTAAACTAATGCCTGCGTGAGTCATTGTGTGTGTGTGGGAGTGCGTGCCATCGCGTGTGAGCATCCATGAGTGGATTACTGACGATTCCATAAAGGAGACGGCAAAGCGGGGATGAATCCCAGTGCGGGCACATGCACGCGTCTGTGCGTTTCTTTGCTTGTGGGCCATTCTCTCTCCTTCAAGAGATGCTTAATTTCTTCAAACAAAATGCTGTCTGACAACAGCATTTGGGCGACTACCACCCAAATGCTACCACCCAAAAGTGTTCATGACAGTAATCTGCCTTGGACACATGCACATCAGAAATGGAAGCAAACTTACAACCTATGGTGCCCCTCTTCTGAAGGGTGATTGCACAAAGGGTTACCAGGACATCCCCTAAGGCCACACAAAGGCACTGCTCTTCAAACACATCCCTTGTGCAACATTTACTGGCATTCACTAGTCATTTTATTCTATTATTCATCCTTTCCATTCAAGGTAACTTTCAGTTACTTTGCAGACTGAGATACCAATTCAGATTGCTGGGTAAATTTCACCAGGGTAATTCAGGGTAGGTTCTGGCTCAAGGAGGCGTTGGGATTCAAACCAGGCCTTTTGACTGCAGACAGCAGCTCTAACCATGGCACTATCTGCTCATCCCCCCATAGTGTGTGCAACAGGTGAAGATCACAAATGCTGAGGTGCGTGAGAGTGGTTTAGCACTGTTATGGAAGTGATGCTATCTAGAGGATGAACACGAGGCCGTGGAGGACACCATCAGGCCTGAACTTCCTCCCCCTCCGGCTCAGCCGCAGCACAGTCAGCAACCTGCAACTGGACGGAGTGGTTTACTTATGACGTGCCAGGAGAAGTTACGTGGTAAATACATTATTTGTATGCATGTCCAGACCTTCTCAGCACTAGAGCAACAGTTTATGTCTCAGAGACTGTGATGGTGATAAACAGCTTTAGCTCTGGGACTTGCTGCTTAAGATAGAATTTTAAGTCCATTAACGTTTCATTTAGGAGGGGAAATTTTTTGTAAGGCCTTAATGTCTGAATCCATAATTCAGATAACAAAAGAAATGAGAACGTGATGTTTATGAGTAGACTGTGAGAGCAAATCAAAACATTATATACCGTGTGTGTGTGTGTGTGTGTGTGTGTGTGTGTGTGTGTGTGTGTGTGTGTGTGTGTGTGTGTGTGTGAAATGTCCTGCAGGGTTAGCAGGAGACATACACACACAGGAGGAAAGGAAAAGCCAAGAGTGGTGAGCAACAGCATAGCGCAGTGGTTAAGGATGCATGTGGGAGTGGATGAAGTTCTGTGAAAAGGATGGCAGCACTGTTCTTCAGAAAGGTACTTGAAATTTAAACTTGCGATGTCAGAAATCAAGAGATTTACAATGGTTTACCCGAGTCAGTAAAAACTGCCCTAATCTGTATAAACGAGTAAATAACTAACAAGCAAAGAAGACTAACAGTGTGGTGCCAGTATGGTACTCTCTGGCCCAATCATGTGCTGCAGCATTTAACCAATAAGAAATATAATAGTTCTGTAACGCGTTCCTGTACATCCAGAATCTGATGGAAAAAGCCACCGGGCTGAGGCTAACGGATGCAGTTCATTCATAGAAAATCCAAATCTGATGGCCAGATCTCATCCACAACACGTCCTTCACTTCTTCAGGGACTCCAAGTCGAGCAAATGATCCGACCTGATAGACCTCCAGCACATCTGGAGAAACAAACGGAAGACCCGCAGGGACGGTTGCCTAGGGAGCCCATGGTGAGCATGGAATGAGCTTCCGAAAGCAAAAACGTCAGCCCTGTCAGCGGGAGGTGCGCTGCCCCGGGGGAAAGAACGTCCTCTTTCAAAAAAACACGACTGGCGTACTTGTTAAGCCTCTTTATCTGATGGGCGTCCGCTAAGTCACGCAATGTTTTCAGCCAACAGAGCTTCGCCTGAGTCTGTCAGCAACTGTAGTAGGATGCGGGACAAAAGGAGGCGCTCCAAAGACGGCCCGCCATGCCTTTGCGTGCAGACGAGGTCTGCTGCCGTCATGGGAAGCCTTCAAAATATTCAGAAACACCACCATTCTTCGAGACAGATGGCAGAGATGTTTATCCAACATACAGTAACCCTTCCTTGAAGCTCACGGTTACCTGCTCAAATGCCATGAGACAAATCTGACACCTGAGCAGCTGTGTGGATGATGCTGAACTGCCCTGATATGAGAACCAAAGATGTTAATTCAGACTATAAATGATTAACTTCATGCCTTTAAAATGACCTCAGCATCAACACCCCACGCTGGTGGAAGGTGCCCTCTTCCTTGGGAGACAAACTGGCAGATTTCCCAAAGCTAGGAAAACAGAGTCCATAGACTATATGCTATTAGATTAGGAACATAACAAAATAAAACCAAGCAATTAAATTTCACATTAATCTTCAGACACTAACAAATTTACCGGCCTCATGTCATGCCAGTGCATAAATCTGTAGCTCTGCTTTAAACTTCTTAATCTGAAAACTTTCTTTGGTGCATCCTTATCTCCCCCATGCAGTAAAATGTCCCACAATCCTGCCTCCACATTTGATCAGTTCGCGAAAACCTGCCAGCTCTCGAAGTGGAACACTTGAATAAGGTGTGGGGTCCTTATTTGTTTTCCCTGAACACAGGCCTTGTTTATCTCAAGCGCGTGAGAATGCTAATAAGCTGGAGAACATTTCCAAGAAATGCTTCTAGTGTCAAAGGCCTTGGTTTCCCCTCAGAAGAAACAATACCTGGTGCAATTTCTGTGCCGCTGACACGTGACATCTTAGCGACGCCGCAATATTGGAGCTTGGCTGTTTGCAGCACTTGTTTTGCACGACTTTAACCCTTTGCACAGAAGTAGTCCCGCAAGGCTTGCCGACAGGATTTCCAGTTGAGTAGCATTCTGCATGTTTGAGGCGTTTTGATTCAGAATGCGTTCCCTTGAAGAGTTTGGCAAAGCAGGCCAACGGTAAAGTGCAGCAGAAAGCATATGACATTTATTCCTACGTGGACTCATAAGGCAGTAAGGTGTGTTTCAAAATAAAGTCTTCAACATCGGTCGTGTCCCCGCCTATGTCTTCAACTCCCGCGTTACGCAATTATACTAGACTTCGGGCTTTAGACACGAAACAAAGGACAGCAAACGACATGACCGGTGGAAACAGGGCTTCAGCACTTTGGAACCGCAGTTCTCCCAACAGTCATGAGCGACTGAATTGCCACACCGCGAATCTCAGGCACGTTTCCTGGCACTTAAAGCCGGGCCACTTTCGCAACGTGGCCAGGGGAAACTGTGTTCTCCAGCAGCAGGTGAGGTGTGCAAACCGCTCCAGGCAGAGAGGACTGACAGGATCGCCTGGGTGCTGCACATTACACACTCACCCACATCTGAATAAATACGTCCCTTAAGAAGAACGCAGCTGAGCTCCATTATTCATGCTTTAGAAGAACGAGGTTTTTTAAAGCGGTAATTAGTGTCAAGCAGACCTCCCAGCCCTTGCGCATCTCAACCGCATTCGAGAGTGGAAACAAGCGGGATGACCAGCAGCTTGGCGGCGGCCTGCTCTCCACCACGTCCTGCCAGATTTATTGGCCATTTAGGGCTTAGTGCTAACCGAGCACTGGCTGCTAACACAGATTAGCTCATTTCTTCTTGTTTGTTTTCTTCCCTCTCTCTTGCCACTGACTCAATCTTTCTGTCCCAAACTGCGCCTTGTGCTGCCTGAATGGAAAGAGCAGAGGGGCCCGGGTGAAGGACGGTGACCCTCACTTCATTGGACAGGGTGCACATGGCCGCTGTCTACACCCAGCGGAGCGGATCACAGAGCACGTCACTCCGCATCCACAGTGATCGGCTTTGAAGATCCCTTCACATCCAGGGAGAGATTGCAATTTTTCAATCTTGGTTATAAAAGCGCTCGGATCATAGCACGGGCATCAGCGAGACCTCCGACTGCTGGGCCCCTTTGAGCCTGTCCGCTGCCTGCCAGGACCCCGCTTGCCGCCTCATTTCCCTGGCATCTGCAGACGTAAAGTCTCATTACACAACTCTACATCCTCTCCATTTTGCGATTAGGCGGCTGAGCCAGAATCCTGCTGGATCTGAAACACAGACGGACACACCACCAACACCGTGACAGGGGGTCTTGTTTCCTTGCATGCACTCCTTCATGGCTTTCTGGTTTTATTGTCAAGCATGTATAATGACTCTGAGGCACAGAGGAGTTAAATGTCTTTTGGGGGTCTTCAGAAAACAATTAGGATAAGTTGGTAGAGGGGCGGTAAGTGGGAGAGGACCCGATGAAACTTTCCGCTGCCCAAGGGAAAAATAAGATTTGCAAGACATGAGGTAAGTAGTGAGCGAGGCTTGCACACCTCAACGTCCACGCTGTACCTGATCAAGAAGGGTGGAATGCTGCAGGAGAGCGTGAAGATCTCACTGACCTCCCTCTCTGTCTGGACTGGGCGGAACTCTAAGCAAGGCCTTCATCTCGTTGATTGAGATAAAAACCATGAATGAGAGCAGCAGATGGCACGTGGCAAATGACGTGCCCCCCGCCTCCCCCATACCTCCCAAGCTCCCGGGAGACGCAGGCACCCAGGATAAGATCTTTACTCTCCTGCCCCCAGATAGGAGCAGATACAATCACACCTGATGTTTTTCTACCCGCCTCAGCTCCATCCCCGCAGAGCAGTGCTAAACCTCCAGTAAACCGTTTTCCAGACTGAATTCCTGGTTGATCCATGAACAATAAAGGCGGTTAATTTCAGCGATTTGTAAGAAAAAGTTAATACTGGTTTAAACACCTACTATTGTACAGGCTGGATTACAGGGCCCTCGCTGGCTGGGAAGATTCCCCTGAGGTACAACTGGTGATGATGTTTGTGTGGTGCCAGCGTTCCTCAGTTTGTCAGGCCTGCAAGGTTTTTCAAGTGAGGGGCTGCCTTTGAGCACTCAGCCTCCACTGTAGGGGGGCCTACAGCCCATCTGTGTTACACGTCTACCTTAGAGGGAAAAAACACAACTAACAAAAATCCAAACAGTCCTCTTCAGTCAAGTGTTTTGCAACATTTTTTTTTCCAAGCTCAAAAACCACTAAACCTCCAGAAGCTGTGAGCTTTTCGAGCAATGGAAGCACCCCTGGAGGGAAAATGGGCTTGGGAGCCACACATGTGCCACTGCTTCTGGTACAGGGGGGAAAATTTCATTTCACCTCACAAGAGAAAAGAAACAGACTGTTGTTTACTGACCTTTGTGCTGCACTTTCATTTGAGTAATCAGTTCTATGGTCCGAGCACAGAAATATAATATCAACTCCTGGCCCCGTGCTGTACATTCAGCACCTTCAGCACATTCAAGCGCAAACACCCCTGGCCCTTGCCTACCCCATCCACCAGCTCAGCGTTCATCTCCACTACACAGAAGGTGAGCTACAGAAGCAGCTAAGCTTGATGAAAGCTGTGAAAGAAAGGCCAGCCCATGCTCCCTTCATCTTCTGCCCCGTCTCCGCTGCCACACTGAACGGATAGGATTGTGGCCATCGGTGCTAAGAAGGGTCATTAACCCAAGGATTGAGGTTCCAAGCCCAAGAAGGAGACAGGATGGGATATGAGTGGAATGGGTCTCAATGAGGCTACCCGAGAATCTGTTTTTTGCACTCAAGATTCTCAACATTTTGGGAAGCAACACAAAAACAGGAAAGCGATGAGTGCAGGTAGCGTCCATCACGCTCCAGTTCCGTGGCAGCTGAAGGGCTTTCATCTCCAGTGTTACTGGGACTGGGTGGTCAACTATCATGTCTATAAACTGAAGCTCAGCTGGCTCCAGCTGCACTTCTGCACCCCGTCCCTCAGAGCCAGGACAACCAGGCTGAGCTGAGTCATGCACAAAGGTTATCCGTGCACCTGTGAGAATCTCCAAGTGGCTTGTGGCCAACACAGCCTTTACACTATCAACAAAGAGATAAAAATGATCATCTCAACAAATAAACTTAGATGGTGTGGTGTGTAAGTGATCCTATCTATAACCAGCAGCGTGAAGGTTCAATGGTACGACGCTTCGATGAATGTCCGGCTGAAACGACCAAAGTGACACCATTAAGTCAAAAAAGGCTAAACCTGATACTCCCAGGTGCGGTATTTAAAGCGACTGCCTGACATATCACCTGCATACTGCTGCACTGGGGACAAAGCAGAAACTGTCAGCAAGTTCCTCGGATGTCTACAGTGAAGAGCAGCGAACAGCGTTGAGCAGTCACTTACTCATCTTGCCCGGAAGACACTGTCTCCGTGTATCAACAAAGACATCAGGCAAAATCAATCAATGCAGAGTTCTCTGACTGTAGAAACTTTGCTGCGGTGAGTCATTCACGACGCCGAAGGTGACCCAGGTGTCAGCAGGCTGCGGTGCTGCACCTGCCTCCCTTCTTTGTTTTTCATCTGTCACATCTTTCCTTTAAGGCTCTAACTATTAGCTACACCCAGTACTTCTGCTATAGGCCAATGATAGTTATGTGCATTGTTACCGTGCCGGGCCTGTCCCCCAAAGGGAAAAAGACCCAGTGCTAAAATTAAGAAAAAATCCGGTTAAGTGCTTTATTTTTTATTTTGTGTTTGTATGGTCTCTATTTTCAGGAATTAAGAGTCAGTTTCCTCGCAGCAATGGCTAAGTATATAATTTCCCATCTGGTAAACAGTTTAGTAAAAAAAACAAAACTTGCCTACCCCCCCACCCAGTGGTAGCAGACCCCCGGTCCACCCCATCTTCCCACATGTTGGTGGATTGAGAAGGGACTTAACCATGTTTAATTCAGCTCTTATTGGCTGCCGTCAGGGAGAGAGATTTGGCAGTATGCTGAGGGACAGGGGAGGATTAGGGTGGCCTGTGAAGCCACCAACACCCCCCCCCCCCATCCCCAGCCCTCTGCTCTGCTTCCCCTCTCTTTTTCGGGAACCGTTCCGCACTGAGCCTTAATCTCAGCTCAGCTAACTTTTAAGCCCATTTACAGTGGGAAGCCACTGAGGTTAGACTTTAATGGATCAAATGTACTCTGGGAACCGGTGTTATTTTTTCCATGTTCTGCAGATTCCACAGCATTCAGTTTTCTATGTTTACCTTTTTAACAGATGCAGTGTTTATGTATCTGTGCATAAAACACACTTTCCAGAAGTGTGTGGGAGTTTTGTTCTTCAAATCATGAGAAAGCAGGTTCCTAAAGAAGACACACCACCATTTTCCCAAAGCCCAGTAGGCCTCACCCCACCAGTGCTCCACAACACCATCCCTCCTTCTTCTCCCTCACACCATCTCCTTACTGACAAACCTGACCTTCTGCTACTCGCTATCAGTCGTGACCTTGCTTGGCTCTCCTGCACAGGATATGCAAGAAATGGAGAAGGTGCCTCAGAACTGGAGGAGTAACAATCCTCAATCCTAACAAACCTAAGCAATTTTTTTGCTGAAATGCATGATTCGCAGTGCTTAAAGACAACTCATGCCTTCAGTTTGGAGCACTTTTCACAGCAGATCCGCTAAGGCTCGATGATCCGTTTCACGGTGGGACGCGGGAGTAAAGTGCTGCATGGTAGAAAACCGAAGCAGACTGTAAGAGGCCCCGTAGCGTGCGACTACAACAAAAGACGCCGAACTGCGAAGGAGATGCTAAAATAACACGCGCACACGCTGACAGCGAGCAGCCCCATTAGAAGCGCAACTCACAGCAGCACGCAAACACTGGGAGGAGGGAGGGTGCCGAGATCACAGCTCATACGCGGTTCTGCTAATTCTTAGCGACGGCAACCCTGTTCAGGGTATGACTGCGATACGCCACCACGGATCCAGCAAACTGCGTAGAAATGATTCACGAGTAAGGAGCGTGACTTTGTCCAGCAGAGGGAATACGTGGGAGAAATGGAGAGCGATGCTATCGCCCCGTCCCCGCTTCTCTAATTACGCCGCTGATTGTTTCCCGAAGAAAGGAGACATCTTGCAGAACCTGGAGGGCAGACGTGCCGCTTCCAGGAAGAAAAGCAGGGAGGGAAGAGTGCCTTGCTAACCTTCACCCAACATCCTTGTGAGAGCTGCCCTACTTTCCATTTCGATGCAGCACGACATCTGTCTCCAACGGACAAGCGCCCGCCGAAGCAGTCTCGATCGGCTGCCATCCGCATGTCCGTTCGGCTGACGGTTACGCTGATTCCTCCTCTGACAAAATTGCCAGAGCTGCTGACTTGCACAACAGGGTTGGCAATGTGTCTGAGGGCATCCTGGGACATATGCTCTCTAACAGACTGTCCATGCTGGAGGTCAGTAAGACTCCATACAATTTACTTTATTCCACACCTTTATGGCTCCTCTGTTTAGCCATACACAAAACCAGTTTCATCTCAGATGAGGCAATGCTGGGTCTGTTATTGCCCCTAGCAGGCATTGCCCTCAGACCACTTCAACCCGTTGGTCCTTCTCAGACTGCTCACAAGCTGGGTTGACCTCCTCAGGTCACCTAGGGTCCTGAGACCTGGTGATGAGGTCCCCAGGGCCACGACACCTTACGCTACAGGCATAGCGTCTCCATGGATACAGCTGCTTAGCAGAGAGCACCATTCCACCATCTCCTCTTCTATGTGCCTTCCAAATGCAACACTCGCAGAAAACCTGAGCTCACAGAAGGCCATGAGGACAGAAGATTCGGGGGCACTCAGATGCCCCGGAGAAGGAGTGCAAATATCCAGTGTGCTGGGTTTCACAGCAAGTGTGAATTCTGCCGTTTCTTAAATGTCAGCGGAAAGAGGCCAGTAAAGCACAGGGCTGCTATAACAACCAGCTGGAGCTTAACACACCGGCACGTCTCTTCCGGAAACCTGCTTCTCATCTCATAAGAGCACACGGCTCGACATCTTATATAACCTGTCAAGATGATGCTGGCACTTATTTACGGTTTCCCTCCTTTCCTCTTACGCTCACGTTCAGATGTATTCATTTGCATTGCATTTTAACCATAATGGGATTACAATTCTGCCACAGTGCAGAGAAGGGCAAAAATATAAGTACTCCATATTTCCTCTGAAGGCCTGAGATGTTTCTGCAGCTGTTTGGCACTATGCTGTGAGAAGTTGGGCTTGAAAGACCGAACTCTGCATAGCTAGATTAACATATTGGCAGCAACAGGATTAATCAGAGTGATGTAGAGTTGTGCTTGTCATCTTCAGGAATGGATGGGAAAACGTTCATTTTTGGCTGAGCCTGCTCTGTTTTTCTGATGCTCTGGGTGGAGAACTGACCCTGAAGGACTCCTCCAGAGAGCCAGACATGCTGCTAATTGTGTAAAATTTACATTTGCATCTATGTACTGTGTAGATACTCATGACCATCTGCGAGAGCAACGTCCAGCGTGGATCACCGTGGCTGGAGACATCGGTTGCATCTACGTTCCGTTTACTCATCAGGCTGTGCATAACAAAGGTGTCGCTTATCTAACACAGGGATCTTCCCTGCAGACCAGTGTGTGATGTTCTACATGAAAACATCATCTCACTTGAGAAAATATAGTTACCTATTCTCTCACACCATGTCCATCTTCAAAGCCATGAAAAGAAATGTCCAGAGGGGAGATGTTTTTCAAAACAAATTAGTCAGCTGTCTAGAAGGCAACAAGCAAGATATCGCATGCTTCTTATTTGTTTACACTGTGCTCAGGGGGATCATTAGATTGCAAGTCCAAGGAATGTGTTAGAACTTGCCTTTCACCCTGCATTCTCCAGTGCCCTCCATCTCAGGTGAAGCCCAGAAAGCCTCCCTGTCCATGTTCTTACCTGTTCTCGGTGGCAGGTTAAGATGCTCTCAGGCAACTTGGTTGGAACGTGTTCAAATTCCACAGAAACAACTGCGGAGGGATTTTTTTTTCTTCTCTACATCAGAAAAAAAGTCGGAATTTGCGTGCAAATCGAGGGCTCGGCTGTTTGCAGTCCAGCAGCCTTTCCGCGTCCCGAGCACACGATCGTGTTGTCGTGGTCCTTTTCAGAGAGGCACGCAAGGTGGGAAATGAGGTCTTGAAATGTCCATAAGCAACTGCAAAATTTACCGAATGCCTTTGGCCTTTCCGTCACCGGAAAAGGGGAAATGCATGAATCACACCGTGCTCTGGTCTGCAGGGTATAATTCGCCAGAAGGGAGGGTGCGAGGCACTCAGTATCTGTGACTGGACAGGCTTGGCACCTACATGGGACTGAAAAAAAACAACATACAGAAATCTTTGAAACGTTTATCTACAGAGAGTAGCAATAACTCTTGCTTTGAGGCCGGCCCTGCACCGGAGCCCTGACGGCCTTCAAAGAAACTCTTTTAGTGAAGAGCGTGGGAACTGCTCTCCTCCTGTCAAGGAAGGTGGCAAACTGACCTTGAATTACCGGGCTGCATCCATATTGTGCATCGTAATGCCTCGGGGAGGAAGCGGCGCAGGATTTCCTTCGGCACGGAAACACTCTCTAGCAAAACCTTGTACTGTTTTTTCCCCGCCTCTTTGTTCAAAAAGCCTAAACCGAACTAGCTGTTGCACTAGGAGATCGACCCCAACTCACCCAAGGATTCATCTGAAGTTAAACGCTGACCGGCTTTTGCCTGCCCGTGAGCCATGCTGACCTTTTCGTCCGAATATATAAATCAGACTGCGAAACAAAAGTGTTTCCCGGAGCTGCGATGGAAGTGATTCATGGAAAACACCAGGGGTGCGACATGAAGTGCGGTGGAAAAACACCAGTCGGCTCGCGTCAACATCCATTTCAAGAGTCCTATCGGAACATCGCTCTCAGAGTAAACATGTATATGAAACGTGCAATTAATGCAGACGCTCCTACGCTACGACCCTGGAAGAAGGGGGATAGGAGAAAAGAGCCCATTTTTTCAGCTGACACGGCTAATTTGAATATCAAAACATGATGTAAAATGGTGATTAAAACTCAATTATGGAATGCGTGGCTGAAAAGTCAATTAAGATCTTCAAAGTCAGCGAACAGACAGTTGCTGAGGTAATTAAGGGAGGCTTAGGGTGACAGGATCGCTGGGCAAAGAGAAATTAAGGGGAGTCTCCATATGCTTCCTCTTCGCCGTGACCCCTCCTCTGAACCTCACTGTGTTTCTCCTGTAGTGTCATGTCTCAAATGTTAAGTCTGAAGTCTGGGTTTTCCTCCTTCCACCTCCACCATCTCAAATTTAGCAGGTCCCATGGATGAACTAAGCTGGAGAGAAGTGTCTGCAACGGTCCTACGGGGATGACAAGCGGAGCCACCAAGCGAAAAGCCTTCAGCTAAAGATCGTTCCTGACCGCTGCAGTGCACCTGTGACCTCTGACCAAGGTTTGGTTGACCTTGAGGGATGCGCACAGGTTCCCGTTTGGTGGTACACTGAGCCGCCGTGCTGAGTCGGAGCAACGGGCTGTGCTGAATGAACTCTGAACAATATATGGTCTGCGAAGAAGGCTGAAAATCTCTCCTTTTGTCTGACTGCTGAATGGCCCTAATGATGGGAATACAAAAGCAATTCAATAGTTCAACTTTTCATCGATTCCATTACCCTTATCAGACAGTTGAGTAGTTTTCATGATGAGGTGAGAACCAATTGCACTTGGGCCTTACAAGAGAGCTACATATTTATTATTCCCATCATGCACTGCTGCCACCTTAAGCCTGCCCACAGTGATCCTCTGTGTGTCCTGCTTGACTTATTTATGCAAAGTTAATGAATTATTAACAAAGTCTGGGAGAAGGTGTTGGGGAGAAAAACACTGATGAAGCAACGGAGGGATTTTGATCCTCAGGACTTCCGCCTCCGCGCTGAAACGTGCGCCTCGGATGTTCGTCACGTGAAAACATCCGAGCCCTTGGGAACTGCACTGCATTTAAGAGCAAATGCAGCAAAAATACAAAGTAAATAAATTACACGGCGGTACAAAACGGCGCTTTGTGACAAACACGCTTTTGCTTATCTCTTTCCCCATGGACCTTCCCAAGAGGGGTATTTAACCTCAAGTATTAATTATTGACATGCAGCTGGAGGGAAAATAAATAATACAAAAAAACCCTTAAAAAGCCAACGGCTTTTTGTTTTCTCACAAGTGTTCGGTATGAAGCTCTTTAATACTATTAACAAGTTCCGCCATCCCAAAGGCAGGCCTGCCGCGCTCCGTGACAGATACGAATATTCCATTTCTTGCAAACCATGGCGCCACGTAGCTGTATTTTTCTTTCTGCAATTGCCGCTCCATGACTTCTTTTCTAAGACCACTGTGAATAAACAAGGTGGCAAGAACAGTCTTAAGAAATGCAGACTGGCTCAAAGGGAGGCCAGCCATCCAAAAATAGCCATGCTTTTGCGTTTCTTATTACCGAGGAATTCCAGCAGCTCCCACTGCGATGTAAATAAACAGGAGCTAACGCTTGTGCTGCCTTCTGACAGGGAAAGGCCAGTCGTGGGACATCATGCATTTACAGCATTTTTCCCCACGACTCCAAAGGGCCTTTAAGAGCCTGGAAAGTGGCTGCAATGTTATCTGCTGGACTGGAGCCTGATTGGGATCAAGGAAAATGTATGACATGGCACCCAGCTTAGCCAATTTAGCTGCTTCGTTGGAACCAACTGTTGGGAGCTCTGCACCAAAGGGGTCAGGGTAATGGTACCAAGGCATCACGTGTCCAACTGCAGCCAGCCCACCACTGTTATACAGTATATGCAACAAGAATGCCTAAATGTTCCAAATGGAAACCTTCATCAGCTTGAGGCATTCCTAGCGTAGCCTGTCATCACATTCCCATGGACGGCATGCCCATTTTTGGACCATTTGCACCGAGCAAGTCAATGGTGAGGGAACACTTTTCTTACCACTGACCGCTGAAAGGGAAAGCTGCATCCCTTCCATGGTTAAGGATGCTCTATATTGTAATAGCCCCTACGTGCATACTTTAAGCCAAAGTGCTATCAACTGCAGCCATTTATGATGCTGTGAGCTGGTCCCAAACAATTCAACCCAAGGACATTGAGCTGGAATGACTTTTAGAAAAAGCTTGATGACAATATTCTTGCCATTACGTTGTTAATGACTTCTGTGGAACAAGGTACAAGACTGGACCATTTTTCAAACAGGTCTGATCGGTTGAGTCACGTCGCTCACAGGGGACTAATCGGACCCAGCTCGGAGAATCTATCCTTCGGTAGGGGAATACCGCTGTCTGTATGAGGCCACTGAGCATAATGAGCTCCGCTGCGCTGGGAAAAGCTTGCGCGGAAGCCCTTTAAAGACACATGTGCGCTTCTGGATGCCGTTAGCCTGTGAAAGACTGGATTGGACCCCTTCGGGACAGGTCAAGGCAACTGACTTGTTGAATGTGGGCTGCTGAATGGTGGCACAGTGCTGACCTCGGGGGGAGAGCACATTCTGGTTCACAAGACAAACAGCGAAAGCCATCAAACCTCTATCCTCTGTTAAATTTATGACACATTCAAGAACAAAATATTGCCGTGTGGAGTCGGGGTTCATTTCGTGTCATTGTCCTCTAGTGAACTGGTTCAACTAGCAGCCTGCATCACACTGCCGTCAGTTTCTCCCTCGCTAACACATGGTTTGAGACACTCTCACCGACATGTCCACTTGTAAATGTCCTTCCCTTGTTGCTGTCCACCGTGCCTCCCTGCGGTGCACCCGTATGCCAACCTGCACAACACCCATGGGACAGGCAGTGCACCCCATAGTGCCACCCAGCAGGGTTACCACAGGAAGGCAAGGCCACCCTGCTGGGAAAAGATTACCAAGTCATATGGATCACACACTGCGGCCTTGTGTCCCTCTGATAAAGCCAAACCTCACTGCGAAATATTCTTCATGCCATTTCCCTCAAACCCCAGGCACATTTCTGCTGTTGCCGTGCAACAATACGACACATCCCATGCAAATATCAATATTTAGATGGCCGACATTTAAAACGGGACTCTTGTCACGCACGACACCGCGATTTCTCACAGGATCCTGGCCGTCTGGGGAGACGGAGCCATAAATCAGAGAGGATTCATGTGCACCAGGTTAAGACTGAATGGTTCTTTATTAGGTTTGTCATGTCTCCGGCTATGTAGACTTACAAAGTGCAGCTGACGTAGCCCATAATGGGGTGTTAAGTTGACGGTTCGATATTAACAGAAGCAATTTGCTGTTACCCCACGATTCGCCTCTGCCATTTCCCTGCTCGTGTAATTGGCCCTTCACTGTCACCTGTCCTCGGGTAACTGGCCGCATGATTTGGTTGGCCTTTTTTTTTTTTTTTTTTTTTTTTTTAACACTCCTGCCTAATTCTCACTGCATTTTCAAAAGTTGCTGAAGGGTCATCTGAGTGGCACTGAATGGAACTGGAACCTTCCTCTTGAACAAAAGGACAGTATTAATAATCATCATGGCCGCCGGCTGCCATGGCCTGCGGCTCATTTCCATCTGTAGCCGAGGCTCTTGAGCAAGGAGACGCTTGGTGGTGGACCTAATGCTCGCTGCACCACCGCCCACTCGCTCTTTTTTCCTCCGCGTTTTCAGGCACTCGCTTCAACGATGTGAGAAAGGAGCGGCTGTGGTAATGAAGAGAGGGAGCTGCCCCAGCTTTCCTTCCCGCCATCGACTGCTCCAAGAGAACAGTGGCAACGTGAGAGGAGAGGAAAGACTAACAAGAAGTGCAGACTGTGAGCTAAGCAATGGATAGAGCAGCAAAGTTCTGCTGTTGACCTGTATGGGCAACTGGAAAGGAACACCAGATAGAGAGCTGGAAAAACAGCGAAGGGTGAAAACAAAACCAAATGAGTGGCCGAAACAATCTCGTACTGCGTGGTAGGGAACGCATCAACAGCTGCATATGTGACTGGTGTGGAAATACGAAGGATGACACCAGACAGTATGGCGGAAGAGCTGAATGATGGGAAAAAGACGAATGTAGAACAGAAGGGGCAAAAAGAATAATCAAAACGAAGGAAAGGACAGTTAGGTCCCATGCAGCTCATTGGATGGGATGGCCCTGTGTGCTCCAGGCTGATAGGACATGATGCTTTCATGATGAGGGGATCAGGGAACGAATGCTGCCATAAGCAAAAATACCTGCAGAAAAGAAAGAAGCCTCATTCGGTTCACCGCAGAAAAGGAAAAGGCAATACCATAGGTCACCTGGGGGAAAAAGGCTGGGTCTTTCTCCAGGTCTCCATTACCGGAAAGAAGCCTTCACTGTAATAAACCCCATTACACAAATATACAGTTTACCATTTATGTGCTTGTTAAACAGATAATTGAATGCCATCTTTAGCCATTACACTTTGTACAGAATTTCAGTTCCAAGATTTAATGCCCTAATCCAGGTAATGTGGTCCTTAGGGAGACATAATTACCCCAGTCTGCAAAGTGGGAAAAGTAAATACTGTAAGGAATTAGAATGCACTAGAATGCACAGTTGCCTAATGCGCAAGGTGTAATATGGAGGATATATAAAGTAACCCTCTTTTGGAGTTATTTGCAAAAATGTGATTATGCAATAAACAGTGTTTTCCTGTCCTTGTTTTTTTCTTCTTTTCTTTTTTTGTTGGTCTCCTTGTACCCTGTGAACCGGGTGCAGACATCCAAGCTTTTTTCTCCTGGTCTGAAGCAGTTAACCAGGTGGCAGCAGGATGGACGCTGTCCATGTCCCAGAGGGGAGACCCTCAACATGTCAACACCTAAAGGCTTTAAGACAAAGCAGCCAAAGCACAAGAATAAAACTACAAGCCACTCGGTTTGAAACTCTTAGGGCGGGTCTGTGGGGAGCCGTGTGGCCTCACGCCTCCGGGATTGTGGGTTTGAATCCGGCTCCGGCTCTGTCTGTGTGGGCTTGGCATGTTCTCCCCATGTTCGTGTGGGTTTCCTTGTGGTTCTATGGTTTCCTCCCACAATCCAAACAAACCCTGTTCACGAGAAGTGCTGACTCTAAATTTCCAACCGTGTGTATAAGTGTGTGCGTACCCATGTACTTTCGGCAATACTCGTGCTCCCTCTAGGACATTCAAAAAGGTAGAAGTTTATCTGGACCTTAGTTGTTCTGAAACCATCTTCTTAGGTTTCAGGTACAGTTGCTATGTCGTTTGAGATTAACAAGGGGGGGTCAGACCGAGGCGGCGGCACCTTCTGACCGCAAACGGAGATAACAGCTTCAGCCGCTTCTAAGAAAAACACGCGGGCAGGATGGCCGGGTCTGAGGGCCCCGTGAACGGTGGGGAAGATGGCAGTGATTCGGGAAGCAGGGAATCCACTTTGGCTAATGAATGGTTCCTCTTGAGTGGCAGGACTCCATTAGAAAAGCGGGCACACGAGTGCCTTCACTCACAGAATAATGGCTGCTCCACAACAATCGCTCCCTTTATTCTAATCAGGGTTCCTAATGAACAACCTGTCTCAGCCATTCCGGCAACCGATAGGTCCATTTAATCAAAATAACTACATATATAAGCGAGAAAGAATAAACAGAGGGAAAAATAAGGGGAAAGGTTTGAATTCCACTCTGCAGAAATGGCTAGGAATAATGGCAACACCAATGGCACTATTACATAAATTACCTTTCTTTGTAGGCCCATGGAGCTGCTCATGCTAGCAATTGTTTTTTTTTGTCCTCCCATCATTTGTCAGTTCAGGGGTTATTATACTATTCTGTATACATCACCTCATGTCATTCTATTTCATGCTTGGATGATAGGAAATGACCTTGTTTCTGGAGTTTTAACCCTTTCGCCACCCCAGCCCTCTCACCTGTCAGTCAGTCGCCAAGCGCAGACGTCTTTCGCCCGGCGAATCTCTCAAGTGCAAATTGTGCACAAAACAATCAGTTCCGCTGACAGCAAAGAGCAGAAGCTGCAATCACTGCCATCTTAGAAATTTGATGCAATAGACTTATGTAATTTTGGCCCGATTCAGAAAGAATGCCTGCCGAAGATCGGCTATTCTGTGTGAGGGCACCCAGATCATAACTTATGCTTTTGAACTGCAAAGCCTGAAATTCAGCCAAAGGATTTTTAATGCCACTGCCACCATTCCAAATAAATGCAGGAAGTGTTGAAAAGTCTCTCAACTATTTTCTTAGGCACGCCCCCCCCCCCTCCAGATTTCCTCCTGCCTGACATTTGCTGCATATGTGCAGTAGCTGCTGTGCCGCAGTTTCTTTCTCCCTCAATGGAGTGCAAACGCAGATGGGTGTCATGTGGAGGGTAACACTACACCACATGTGTCCAGAAGCACAGCCAGGAGATGCTGGCACTGCGGTGGCAGACGAGCAAGTGGTGGCCATCGGCGGGACATTTCTTGGGCTCCCAGCCAGCATGTGTCACCAAGTTGAGCAGATTACTGTCCAATAAAGCTGGATAGAGGTCACCGTTTGTGGCACTTTGTTTAGAATTATGAGCGCCGTCTTATGCTGTAATCGCCGTATGCAGGAAATTGCATCCTACTGACGTTCCACGTGCAAGCACAATGCCAAAAAAGCACCTGTTGGTGCCGATAACCTACTTAGATTGTGTAGAAGTGGCTTAAATGCAGACTAGAAACATGTTTTATCTAAAGAAAAAAAGTTGGGAGACAGTGGACCCTCGACTCACACGGCGTACAATTACGACTTTTAATGAAGATTATAAATAAAGGACTGTACGGTTTCCAGAAAGTGTTGCTCTACTTGGCACATCTCTATGTTTGTTTTTAAATATCACACTAGCAAGCGAATGAATGAATGTGGACAATTGTGGACGTTCAGGGAAGACCATGGAGGCCGCTCCAAAAAGCCCTGCCACCCAGGCTGGCTGAGTATAGATTACATTTTAGTCGTGCCTTGGATCGACTAAAACTACATTTAACTTTGAAATGTGCACTTTCCCAGTACTTTTGGTTACAAGACCAATATATTTGCTTAAAAAACCTCCAGGTCTCCTATTTAAATATGCATCATTCAAAACCAAGAATAAATTTAATAGAGAGTCTGACATGGCTTGCGCTTAAAATGTTCCTGTTGTTCTTGGTCACTCACAAGGCTGTTTGATTTGAAATGAAAGACCTGGCTCCTGGTACTGTGGAGGTCTGAAGGGTGCTTTGGCAAACACATCATGTTAAAATACCAATTTCTTAATGAAAAGAGCCGTTATTGCTATGAGAGCCTCTAGGGGTGGGGAGTTTCCTGCCAGGGCACCTTGGAGAACTTTCCGCTGGTGGTCTGTCCTTTGCTGATGCAGCGGTCAGGCACATAGAAGATGGAAAAGTGGGAGGGCATAAGTCAAACACCTGCAGACGCAGCAGACGCTACTGCTGGATGTAGGCGTTAAGGGGAAATGAACTTCCTCTCTAAGGCACAACTGTGCCTGGTGTGTTCTTGAGGGGTCATGGTATGTTGACTAGAGATGTAGACAGACAGGTGGAGCTGTGTTCTGAATTCACTGAAATATAGACTGGATCAGGCCCTGCCTTGGCCAAGCTCTGAAATATCCTTGTTTGGATTTGGTTTGCATTCCATAAACAGGTAAATCCACAGTGTTACACATTTAATTAAAAATTTTAAAGATTTTACTAATAAACATGAATTTGCTTCAAGTCCTACTGTCCCTCCCCCAACCCAATGTGTCACCTGACTTTGGAATGTCCCTTTAAATGAGACGAAATGCCTTTACAGGGCTGACATCCTTCTGTCGGGTTGGGACCTAAGAGGAGGCTTAGTCTGAAAACAACGGGGCTAATCTAATCCAGAGCCAGACAAGAGGCCTCCATGCCGTCTGCTGGAGAACGTCCTGCCAGAAGGACCCTCCTAGGCCGGATCACCATAGATCCAACTTACTGAGACTCTCTGTAAAGTTATGTCACGGTGCAACACTGCGGCGCAAACGGACCCCTCTGAACCACAGCTGGCCAAGGCTTGCTCAGCGGCTATCGGGGTATCGCAGTGGTATTCACCGGTAACTATGCTGTTAGACCTGGACAGACCTGGATATCTGCTCTGAAGTGAAGTATCTCGCAAAAAACAACAGTGACACAGCGGTCATATCAACAACAAAGCAGCCTTTTCAGAAATGCAAGATGAAATCATGCCTCTTTTTCATGCCGTTTCCTGTATTTTTTTTTAAGTGACTGAATCACCTTCTGCAACAACGCTATGAAACTACTTAATCTGCCATTTGTAATATAATATTGTTTATTTAGTTTGTGGAACAAAGAAACCCCTATGATGCACCGCCCGTGATCTTTTTGACGAGAAGAGCAGGGTTTGGACCTCATTTTGAGGACAACCACTGCTTGCTTGAAGGACCGCAAAGCGCCCTGATTACCTCCTGCAGAGCTAAACGCTGCGATTGTGGGACAGCATCGGTGTTCACTTCCAGGCGTAAACCACACATGCTCTCCGATTGTCATTATTGCTGAATCCTTAGGTATAGTTTTTCTATAAATGCGCCCCTTTTGACCTTCAGGCCAGCATGTTAACTAGCAAAAGTGCTCACACTCACAATTGATGGCAGTGTGACCACAGAACAATGCCCCCCGCCTCTTATCAAGAGTACAAACAGGCCTTTGAACATTTCTTCCATTTCTGAAACTTCACATTTCCTCATCTCCTTGACTGAATTTTCATGTTAAGAGGAACAGAAACTGAGTTTTTCCCTTTTTGCCAAAGAACCTGAAGAGGAAGAAGGTAAAAAGCTACAATACAATTGCTCAGGGCACTGTAAAAATGTCACAGATTATCCATAATCTCCGTATTACTCAGTATTACACTTTCATGAGCAGCTTGTCCTTGCCACGGTTGGCCAGCTAGGAGGGGGTACACCCAGGTCGGGATGCCAGTCCAAACGAACACTTGCACACAGTCACACGCAATGAGCAATTGAGAGGCACCAATTCACCCGAAACTCATGTCTGTAGACTGTGAGAAAAACACGCAAACTCCATACGGACTGTTGAATTCAGAGCTACACCCGAATGACCCGGGCCCTGCGAGACGGTAGCGCTACCTCCTACGTTACTTTGCCACCCCACCTCCGTATTACTTGCTTTCAAAAGAGTTGGCATTTCAGAACTTCAGACTGAGTCGCATTTATGCAAATGGTGCTTCCAGGTACATGCACAGATGCTGCAAGCGTTTCTATCCGCTAAATCTTTCGGCAAAGGAGGACTGAGGACATATGCAAATGAGATAAAAACATATTCCTAACCTAACTGGGGCTAACCTAGCCCAGCCACTGCGGAAAGGTCATTGGGAGCGTGGCTGGACAGGTTAAGCCCAAACACTCTTCTAATGGATGCGAGAACAGAACCTGCAAGTGACGTGTCCGACGGACACAACAGCCCGACTCCCAGGGCCCCACGGAGATCCAGGCTTATGACTGACAGGACCCACTGGGCTCTACTGAAGGAGTGCTTCGCTCCACACAGGCACTTCCCCCTCCGGTGAAAGATGGGGCTTAATAACCATCTAAGACAGAAGAAAAGGAGTATGCCGACCCACTCGGTTCCTCTGAAACCAATTTGCGCAGGAGAACCGAGGTGACCTCGGCCTTTGATGTGAGCGCGCCGAGAAGCACTCTCGCACAGCCCGGCATCTGAAGTTCTCCCCTATGAGTTTTATAACAAGGCTCTGTATGAGTTCCATCCCCAAGGAATTTTTGCAAATGTACTGCTGTTGACTATTATCTCACACAGGAACATTTGAATCTCACTCCTGTTGAGCAGAAGCAATCAGCTTCATGAACAACGTGGACCCCATTTAATTTCTCACCATGCTGCTGCTGTCAGCCGTTCAATGCAGGCGCCTGGGCCAAATTTCGGTGACACCATAAAGGGTAATAAAGGACTTTTTTACCGCGTCGTCCGACATCGTTGCTAGTTTTAATATTGGGCGGTGGCTGCTAAAACAAACCTGCAAAAGCTGAACAGCAGAACAAAACAGAGCAGCAGTGGGGTTGTGGGAGGGGCTTTGCTGAGTTGGCCAATGAGAATCCGGGCACTTTTGGCACCGAGGATGGGAACGCTTTCGCCGATTCCTGTGATAAATGGTAGGGTGTTGACAGTCAATGGAAAAAAACAAGGGGAACGAGATCCTGTAGGCCTGTGTCATCTTGTTAGAAAGCCGGCTAGGAGGCAAAACGGCTCTTTTTCCTTTCCACTAACATAACAATTATGTTGCAAAACATGATAAATTCTGTAGCACACTTAAGAGGGTTCACGTGCTTCTAAACCTGGGTTTAAAAGATCTTGTGTGTGCTATGAACTTAGCTGCATGAACCCACGGCTCTGAAGAACAGCTTCCACCCACCCCCACACACACACACACACACACACACAGCGCTGGGGATCTATATCTCATCTGTCACACAAAACTGGCTGCATTATTACGCAAAGCTATATCGCTCACATCATAACCTCATTAGCCAACGGGTGTTTGGTCTTAGTTAACCCATGTAGATCATTTCACAACAGTTGGCACGCTTTCGGCATTCATATCATGTGTTTCGTGCAGATCATTAATCACTCATACCTTGATTGACTACACCGACTGTTAGCCGTGGCGTTCCAAACAGTCACTCTCCCACAAGCCAGCGCTCGATCGCTCTGCTCTCCAGGGAGATGGATGTGTTTGTGGATGCCGGAAAAGGACCAATCTTGTTACGCTATCTAATCTGCCGATTGCCAGGGCGAGAAAACAGAGGAGCTTGGATGACAAGCCTCATGTTGAAGGGAGTGGTGGCTGATGCCAGTGCCCAAAGAGCACTGCAATTGCTGGGCCTGGGAGAAAAGGCCTGGCCACAGACCAGGTAGACTTTAACTGGCCAGGTGACTCTTAAAAAAGGACAGTTAGCAGAAAAAGAATCGTTTGAGCTGTTTGTTGTGTTGGGGTGACCAGGCCATCAAAGCAGGGACCTCTAGTCTTTCTACTACAGCGTTGCATGCTCATGAGATCAGATTAAAAATGCACTACTTATTTATATCCTTCGATGTGTAATCGAGATGCTTCGTTCTACATTGCCAACACCAAATATTATGCCACTACCAAAACACTCTAATAAAAAGTTGCTAAATTAGTTATGCAAAGTTCTCGCACTGCAGATGGAGGAGATGATGAAGGCGCAGAGCCCTGCGCGGGGCACAGTCTTCCGTTGATGCATACAGCCGGCCAAAGAGGACCTCCGAGCCCTGTTCTCCACGCCGCCGCTCACAAATGTGTTCGCCAAGCTTCTCGTCAAGCAGCCGGGTTTTAATTATTCCCCGTCTATTTCCATCCCGGCCGCCAGGGAAATGGAAGGTTATCGCCACGCAAGGGTGGCGGAGAGTGGTGGCCTGGTGCACAAGGGTTCAAGAGGCTTAATAAAAAGTGCCTCTATCTCGCCGGGGGATCTGCTCACCCCAATTATGCGCCTGACACCGCTCTCTCTCCCCCTCGCCTCCCATGGCCTTCCCGAGGTGGAATCATATTTAAGCACCGCAGACAGGCGGTCGGCTGGCAGAAGCTGGTTTTCTGCCTTCTCTCTCGTGAGCCCAGATCGCCTTAGGTTCCTGCTAGCGACCCTGAATCTGGAGGCAAGATGTTGGGGAGAATCGATATGTTTGTGTGTGCCAGCGTACGTGCGGTGCCAGTGGCAGGAGGTGCGAGGAAGAAACGGAGGCAACAAGAAAATTCACATCCTCTGACAACACAGTGAAGAAGCCATCTATCAGATGTGGAGCGCCACAGACTTTGAGATGAATCGAATGGATTTTTGTGTTATATGTTTATCATGTTTTGCATAGTAAACTTCTCAATTCCATCAAATATTGCATCAAATATTACTTTAAACATGGTTTATCATAAAAGACCGTTAGTCAACCATCAAGCCTTCGTGTGGAGGGGCGAAAGTCTGAAAATTACGGAGTGATGATTTAACCTGCAAAATCTGAGAAATGCAACTTATCACGGAAGCAAAGCTGTCAGGCAGAAGATGAAGACACAGCTGTTTGAGAAAAGTGAGTCGTCTCTGGGAATGGTCGTAAAATAGGTTAGGGCGACCAAAGACGACAATGAAATAAGTAAACAGCCAAATCATGCATGCCTGACAAGCTCTGACAAGAGAATTAAAAACCCCAACACCTCCACTATGAGCTGTCAGAGCAGCACCGCAGTCCTGTCCTTCATCGTCCCAGTGTCCTTCAGCCGAAATCTCCAAGGGCTGCCAGTCAGAGTGGACAGACGGGGCCCGAGCCCACAGTTCCCTCCAGGTGTTTATGGCTGCCAGTCACACGGCTGAGGCGGCAGATCTCAATCCCGACCGGGGCGGGCTGTGCTGGTTCACGTGCTCTTCACACAGCCCCTCTAATCGGATTTTTACCGAGCATGGCAAACCGAGTTCATTAGCGGGTAATTTTTTCAATCATGTTAAGCAAAACTAAACTGCAGAAATTGCAGTTTTACAAAAAAATTTTTTGCTCACAATATCATTTTTTTTAATCTGACACTCTTCCCCGAGGTGATTTACAGTCTCAGGTTTGTACACCTGAGTTAAAACTCTGCTCCTGCTGCAGAACCCCCGATCGGGCTCCTTACAGTCGTTGATAGGAATTTTTACTGTATTAATTGATGCTAAGCAGCCTGGTCAGGGGTACTTCAGCAGGAGTGGAGCTTGAACTCAGGTCCTTCAGCTGCAAGGCGACGCTCTAACCACAGCACGGAGCATACATTTGTGCAGCTGAAACAGAACGAATTAGTATGTTATTCAGTTTAGATTTATCTTTGCTGTAATATTATTCAAGGATTGTTAATGAATAACTGTTGATTAACTGAATTAATTTTCAGTTTAATAAAAGAAAAAAAACAATATTAGGATAATTTTTTTCCTTATCTATAGGACACAGTGATTCAATTAACACCAGTTCAGCTTAACACAAATGAAAAATGTCAGCAAATTCCCAGCTAATGTATTCGCTTTAACAGGATTCCAATAGCGTGCGGCATACAGTCGAAACTCCCCTGAAAGCCGAATGATTACAAGCTCAGGTGGGGAAAAACACCTGCATAACCAACAACCATGTGGGCCGGACGTTTACACAAGACCAACCCTGGTCTAACGGCCTTGTATCACCCTGCAGGTGTGGCACGTCGGATAGCCTGAAGTCTCTAAAGCGGGAGAGCTTCAGCTGTGACGATGGCTGTTGTCCCTCTTTCTCAGCACCTCTCATCCCCGGGCTTAAAAGAAACCTAGAAGAATTCAACTCTAAATAGAACCCATTAATAACGTTGTCACCAGGTGCTCTGAGAACAGCCCAGGAGAGCTTCTGCTATATCGATTCGTGGGAACGCACTCCCCCCAGCTCCTTTCTGAGGCTCCTGCACCATATGCCATTAAATTTGTTAGGGAAAGTTATTTTGAGTTAAGTCAGGCAGTGAAAATGGATCTGGAGAAAACTTTAACATTTCCTGGAGCCCCCTTTCAGTCTCCCGTCTTTTGCACACTCTTACCTGGACTTCAATGACATTCAAAGCCAGGGCCCTTGGCGATGGTCGGCGGCTTGTGGCAGTCTGAGCAGTGGGCCGAACGCCCTGGGCATTTAGAATCAAAAGTCCAATCTGTGGGAAGGAAAGATAAAGGAAGGGGACAAACCAAGAAGGAATTACATTTTTGCAAAATAAAGTCAATGTGGGATCAAGTCATGTGGGTATAATTTCATTCTGGGGATTGCTTGCAAGGAAGACAAGAGCCCATTCCAGACACCCCGAGCTACAGGCTGGCCTGTCTCTCGCTACACTGACAGTAGCACTTAATTAACTTTGAAAAATGTATAAAAAAAGAGTCCTCTGTTGAGTCGTGCAGCTCTGCATTTCAGTTGGCCATATTTAAGTGGTTTCAGGAGGGTACGCTTCTCCCTTCCTTTTACTTCATGCAGCATTTAGCTACATATGGGTCTACTGGAGAAACTGTGAATCCATAAAAATGCTTCAACTTCAGGCATCCTTATGGATACCCCGGGACCCGAAATGCTTACTGACCGCAGACGTCAGTGAACCAGACCACTTCGGTGCAAGCGTTGCAGTTTATTCTCCGAAACGTCAAACGGTTAATATAAACAGGAACCTCCTTCTGCAAACAAACTGGCCCGTGTTGATCACATCTATCGTCCATCTGCTGGTTGAGAGCAAACTGTTCCTTCTGCAGTCAACCAAGGTCCTGCAATGCGCCATGGGGCTCCCACCACGTGTGGTGTGTCCATCCTCCACCTCCCCAAGCGACTCCACTAGAATTTACTTCCCACAGAAGCTCGAACACACATTGACAAGGCATTGGGTCAAACAATTCCTAAGCAGTAAAGGAAATGACTTCCTGGCTCCAGTTATGCAGTTCTTAAAACCACTTTTTGCTGCTTAAGCCAACTTACTTCTGGCACGACGCAAGCTTTGATGAAACAAACCAGCCGGTGAGTCGACATGAAAAGACAGTTGGTGCACTAGATGGGTCAGAGAAGGGCTCTACCGAGGGTTTCTCGTGTCTGGAGCAGCCTGCCTTTGTTCTCCACTTTCCCACCATTATGATTCAGAAAACCGCCGGTGAGCAAGGCCGAAAATTGGTTCTGCCAGCAGGAAAGCGTTCCATTACACTCTGCTGCAGAAGAAAATACATGTTAACTTCACTGTGGTAGGCACCAAACGCGCTCTTGGCCTGCTGCCCAAGTACTTAACGGAACCTGAGTGTAAAAATCGCCATCCGTTTAGTCACCCCGACCAGCTTCGGAGCAGCGAGGAGTACGAAACGCATGCTGCAGCAATGAAAATTACCGCAAGGTGACCATATAGACGATGCCCCGCCTGCGAGGAGCTGTGCTGGGCACTCGTCCACCTGGCAACGGGCATCAAAGGAGAAAACTTTTTCCCTTCGCCAGTCGCAGATCGCGCTTGCCAAACACAAACAGGATGAGCTGATCCTTTTTTTAAAAAATAAGGAGGTGCCGTGACACATTTTCTCACTTTTCGGATCTGAGCGAGTGGAAATGTTTTAAAAAATAAAACTACAGCTGTTAACGCTACCGCTTTTTGGTCCGAAGCAAAATGCTGAAAAGTCGACACCTCCCACGGGGGCAATTAGCTATGTCATGCCACCAAAAATGAATGGATTTAAAAAAAGCATCACAACGCCGTCTCCTTCCAGACGACCGACACATATTACAAACAGCGGTGCATGGACTTGTCAACGGGCTCCTTTTTGCACCTCAGCAAAGACCCTGCAGTCAACAACGAATTTATTTGTTGTCCTTTTTATCCATGTTTACACAAGACCCTGTTCTGGAGCTGCTGGAGCGCACGGTGGGCTTCAAATCTGCAGGAAGACAGAAACACCAACGGCCCACAAGATGGCAAGCATGCGAGGGTCAGTCAAATGGGCCACATCAAGGCTTCTCTGCTTTCAACGCCGAACGAGCTTCTCTTCGCACATCCGACACCGGTCGTTCTTTGCCTGGACCATCTTTCGCTTCGCATGTCCCTGCGTGGCGTGCAGTTTGCCAAAACGTTTCGCGAACCTATGCTTCTGACAGGACCTAAGCTGCAATGAGTCGGGGCTCTCGAGCGTAAACGGAAACAGCGGAATGGGGGAAAATCCGGGAAAGCGGTCGCTCACCGCGTGTTCTACTCAGACATCGCGCCCGCCCAACGTCAGTTTAGGCGGCCTAGCGCATAAACAGGTAAAGCGCGCGGCTGTCCGAAGGCGGAGCTTGAGCCTAATTCTTACAGCTGGAGGTGGACTTGGGTTTTTGGTACCAGTCCTGGTTTTCGCTTCCTGCTGCTGCGTATAGAAAATGTGCTCCATTTCGACTGGGAGTGTTCCCATCATTAATCGGTATTTACAAATAGCGCAAAGAATCCACACAGTTTCAAACTACAGGAAACTTTTTTAAGAAAGAAAAAAAAAAATCCACACAGAAAATGAAAGACATTGCCTGAAGGGGAGTTAATAATGTTCTGAACCATATTCGGTCGCTACGTGACTTTGTGTAACCGCTGTGATTTCCTGTGAGCCAGGGAGCGATGCGGCACATCCGAACGGGAGATTATAAGCGATCTAATTAGCATAAGTCAAGATTTGATTAAGAAAGCGGAGAAAACTTAGAAGAGACCCCGACTATATTATTCGGAGCGCGCGTCTGTGTATGTATGTGTCGTTCGGGGGTGGAGGGGGCACGGATTTGCTTTGGGGGTCTCATCAAAACTGCTTTTCATAAACAGAAATCAATCTCCCACTATTTGCACAAACTTAAGTACAAGGACACCGAAAATTAGCTCAATATACAGCGGCGGAAAAGCGCACGCAGACACGCAAATTGAAAAAAGAAAAAACAAGAAACGCTTCCGAGGGAGCGGCGATGGTTTAATCTGCTCCGATTAGGCAAAGCAAGCAAAACCGAGAGATGAGATTATCCTCGCCCAGGCTGGGAGAGAAATTCATAAAAATAAATAAACAAATAAACATCTTTTGTGTACCCAGGGATCAGATCTTGAAATCAGAACCTGAAACCGATCCGGCTTATAATTGGATCAGTGCATCATGAAAATGATTTTAATATAGTTTTGCTATTTAAATGAAGAAACTGATGCATACCTTATTTTCCCTTTACTGTAGAGGTGAAACTAATAGCAGCGAGGCAAGCAGCTTCCTCTGGAAGGTTCCATGCAGTGTGTTTGAAACAGTGGGATAACAAACGCTGGAATAACGTACCGTTTTTTTCCGGAATCTGAAGCTCGCCTTGCTGTAAATATAGGCTTACGTTAAAAAATAACAAATTAACCAGGAGCTAAATGGGCAGCGGGCCGCTTTCTGACAGAGCCGCGTCACACTGGGCTTAGAAGGGTTTCCAGGTGACATTTTGACATGCTGCTCTCCTCACAAAGCAACTCCTCAGCAAATCTAAAAAAAGATGACCTGTTCAGTCAGGCCCGCGAAAGGCTGAGGGTGTCAGATCAGAACAGGCAGCTCGATACAGGCATTTTGACCGGGTTTAAATTGTTCTGCTCATCATCGTGAATACTGAACCTGGTCATGTAAACACCTGCTTTTGAGAACATTCTGTGGGCAATTGGACACCTTCGATACCGCAAAACCTACCGCACAGTTGCACGCACCGGACTGTTAATGGCTCCTTGTTACGGCGCCAAAATGGTGGGAAGGCAATGCATCTTTGTAGTCCACAGCAGTGGAACCAGTTACCAGCTGGCTAAATCCCACCAGCAGGTGTTCGGGTGCACCATCAGTCATCACGAGCACCTGTGACGTGAATCCTTTCATGTCTACCTGTGAGCTACCTTTGTCCAGGTGCCATCCAAACCCCTCGCACCAGAGACAGTTCAGGCTTCTTCTGCTGTGATTGACAGGCAGGAAATACCCAGTCAGCAACAAGAGGACAGTTCAGCAGATCCGGACCTGTGGGTGGGTAGCTCCCTTTTGCTGACCTCCAAGTCTCCTAAATCAGGGATGCTGTTTTGAACCCTAAGAAAAGGTGCTGACAGGGCTCTCGATGTGACATCATCCATCCATCCATCCATCCATCATCAATAACCACTTGTCCAGTGTAGGGTGACAGTGGTCTGAACCCCTTCCCAGAGGCATAAGGCACAAGGCAGGGAGCGCTGTAGACACACAGCCCATCGCACTAATTTCAAATCTATTGTGATGGTCCTACCAAGACCCTCGAGATCCCTGGGTTTTAGCAGCTTTCCACACTGGAAATTTGACAGAAGGGGAACACTGAAACTTTATGCCATCGGCATGTGCATGTGTGGCCTTTTGACGCATGACTGCAGTCTGCCCATCATCATTTAGAGATTCCATGTCCAGTTCCATGAAGCAGTTTGTTCGGGAAAAATTGCAAGTCTTGGTATCTGCACCCAAGGTAGATGGTGTAGAAACAGGGAGAAGGGATGCTTATCGGCTCTGCCGGGCAATAACAACTGGGAAATTTGCCAGTTGTTATTTGAGATCTAAAATAATGAACAAAGTTGTAAGATCCTTCTGAAGAAGCCAAGCACTGGTCTAGTTGCTCCAGGGAAACACAGTTTCAGCACATCTAAGTCCTGCTGGAAAGGTTGCGCTATGGCTTCTTTCCGCGCGAGTTACTCGAACGCCTCAAACCGCTGACCGTCCGGTGCACTGGAAAGGAGCATTTATAAGGCCGTAATTTCCCTTCCCATCCAGCGAAGGGAAACAGTGTCAGTATCTATCAGCACGGAAACAGCAGCGCGCCCAGCATGACTGCTGACCACACAACTGTGACATTTGCAGATCAGGGCCGTGCTGCAGTCAGCTCCTTGCTACATAATGGGGAGCAGGAACTTCAGACATCAGGAGCAGGGTGGCCGGACATACCAGTTCAAATCCTGTGAAGGTAATGTCGAATGGCACGCCCCCTCCCGCGGGGACAGCTTACATCACCCGCTTCAGGACATATCTGGAAGCTCATGAGCAAACGGAAAAGGATGGGACTGTTCGTAAGCAAACCGGCTGATATGAAAGGCCAAGGGAGTGGTGAGGTAGACCTTGAAGGCCCACAGCTTTACTGGGAGGCTTTAAGGTCTTTATCTGGAGATGGAAGTCAGACTGAAAGCATGTGAGAGATCTGGAGCAACCAGTGTCCTCCTTTCAGCTAAGTTCTCTCAAGTCAGAAAATCATATTAAGGGCATTTTATCACCCTAGCTGCTGGCCTCACAACCCACCCTCTCTAAACTCCACTCAAATGTGAGGTGGAGTTCCGACACCAAGGGTAAAAGCATCCCTCTGATGCTGAGTGCCAATAGAGGCTTGTATGCTGAAATGATCCTAAGGCAGAGAAGCACACCAGGCCTTTTTTTTTGCTCTCTCAGCAGTTTCTCAAACCGCCCAAACATGTCCGCTGGGAACCCAACTTGCAGCAGTTCACTTAGAACTCAAAAAATCAGTTTCCTTTGATCACTGTCACGCTGCTCTCCCGTGAAGTAAGTTTGGTGAAAGCGGCAGAGCTACAGCGTCCCTTTACTCGGGGACAACGGCGTGGGAGTGTCAGTCAGCGGATCCAATGTCACTTATTCACATTCAGGCCAGGTGGCTTCACTATAGCCTCATCTGCAGCGGGGCCAACATCTCCAGCAAGTGCAACTCGCACTCTGCCATAAAGCGGTAGGCCATTCTCCACACGCAAAGAATCACGGGAATTTGATGGTAAAGAACAAATGCTCGACAACAGTGGCGCAGCAAGGGTAGACCCTGCAGTTTGGCGCAGCACTGCCAATTTCGGCAGAATTTCACTTCCTGATAGAGACTTCCGAAAGAAGGCCGCAATAATGAGACAGTAATAACAGTTGTATAATGACGGTTGTGAGGACAGAGGAAATGTTATTTCAGCCGATTTGGTATAATAACCAGCCTTTAACACAGAGGAAATCTGATTAGCAGTTGCCGAGTACGAGCATTATCATGCAAATCTGTGCATGAAAAAATCTCTGCAGAACAGAGAACACAAAACCGGTGGGCCAATCGAGAGCCAGTTAACTCAATAAAGACGGCAGATTCGTCGAGCACATTTTGTTTTCGACGCAGCACAAAAACTACAGTGGGAGAGGTTAATTAAGACCATTATTCAAAAATGTTCTTTGTTCGCGGTCCGCACTCGAGCGATCCCGAACCTCGGCGTTATCGAGCACTAAAGACATCCAGAAAGTTCCAGCTTGCGATTTGTTCGACAAACAAAGGTATTTGGGGACGACGGTGCAGGAGATGTGCCCATGTTCTGAGGCTCAGCAGGGATGACGTGGTGTGAGAGCTCGTCCCTCTCTGCGGAAAGCCCTCAGGACACCATGGAAAACCCATCTCAGATTTCTGCACGGAGCACATCTGGGGCTGTTTTCCCGCCAACGCTTCTCACCAATACGGCTCTACCCGAGTGAGACGGGGCGTCTCGGGGTGAAAAACCTGTCCTGGTCTACAGTTTGACTCTTATTTACTCTGAGATGTTTTTTATACGTTAGTCACCCATGATTGCTCCTGCAAATCAACCCCCCAAGGTAGAGGGGAGGGGGGCAAGTGAGCAGAGCAGAAGATAAAGCAATAAAAAAGGATCAAATAAAGGAGCTTGGGCATGTGGTGATGGGGAAGCAGGCGCAGCTGCGGCGTCAACCCTGGTTCCTCCGGCAAGACCTGTCAGCATGGCGGTAGAGAGTCCTGCCACGTCTCATGGCGTGATTAAAGCTGACAGGCTGAAACGCAGTTGCGCCAGCAAATCAGCACGTGGTCCAAGCTCATCCTGGTGGCCAGCAAAGTTAAGCGGATGACACGGGTTAAACCAGTACGGTGATCACGCAGTTGCCGTGCTGATGGTGACCCTACATGTGGCTGCAGCAAGGGTGTGTGAGATGAGGGCTGGGTCCCCACCAGAAGCCCGTGGGCCAAAGCTCAACAGGGTATTGCTGTCACTTGCTTCGCCCCAACCACAGCCCTGTGTGTGAAGTTAACCAAAACAGAGTAAGGAGCCGTGATTGGACCAGTACGGAAAGCAGACCCACGTGCACCTCTCTCTCTCTCTCTCTCACACACACACACACACACACACACACACACACACACACACACACACACACACACACACACACACACACACAGCCCCCTCCCCCACAAACCAGATGTTCCATCTCATCCTGGTTAGAAGAACCACAGGGTCTCCTCACCACGGCTGACCGCGACCGGCCACAGGCGCCGAACCTCAGCAATCTCCCCCACCGGCCTCAGAGAAGCGCCACTGCTGAAGAGCCGGGAACCCAAACGCAGCGGGAAGATCAAGGAGCCGAACCATGAACTCAGGGGCTTTCGGGTAGAAAACGAACGCAGTGATTCGTTCAAACGTCCGACACTCCGCTTAGGTTCGTGTGGGGTCACTGAACATCCAAGCAAAAGCACCAACAACAACAAAATATCACAAGATCCAAGCTACATGCCTCCTGTTACTGTTCTTAGAGAGGATTCACGATTAAAAATTATATGGAAAATTGAATCATTATTTGATTTATACAATAATCAGTTTATAAATATTGTTCTATAATGAAATCTGAGCTCAATATTCTTTTGTCCTCCAGCATTTTCCATTCATCAAAGCCATTCCATCAGCCTGTTAGCATCCAGCGAGTCCAAACACAACACTGGGGCTTCGCAGGGGTCCGAATGCGGCCCATTTAAATCCAACTTGCACCTCTCCTCTAGGCTTCCTGTCCCACTTCTGCACCCTCAGGAATCCTGTGGGGGGCGCTCTCCAGTGCCCTGCCCCTACTCTTGCATTCCTGCAGTGCTTGTCAGGCAGTCTTTGCATGTGTTTGCTAGTAGCAGGCCTGCAGTTTCCACCAGTGGGAATCTCCCACCCACACACACACACACACACACACACACACACACACACACACACACACGACTATCAGCCTAATAAATGTGCTTGTTCGACTGATCCCTGGGAAAGGGACAAGGGACGGGGGACCTGCTGTGGAAAGGACACCAGTGAGATTTGGTGCCCCCATAGTGCCACCGGGCTGCTCCAGAAGGACCCTGCTTTCAACAACAGGGAAACTGAGGCAACTAAGATGTACAGGTGCATTCTGGGTAAAATTCTAAAGCTTGGCTCCTGGCTCAGAAAAGCAGAACCAGCACATAACATCTCAAGTGCTACAGAACAACCGGAAGAAACAAGCTTCTGCCTGGTTGGGGGGTTCTGTTGCCGTGGCAACGGCTGCTCCCAACCCCACGCTTGTTGGAAGCCAGCTGCTTTAAAACCTGGGTGGACCATGTTTTTTTTACAGCAAGTACCTTGCCACTCAGCAATATGTAAGGCTGGACCCCTCAAATGGAACCCCTACACATCTGGACCACAGAGCGAAAATCTTTACACCTGAGGAAGTTCAGCCCCGTTTACATATTTCCTCAGTTAGCTGACAGTTTCCTTCAAAGCAACTTACGCTGATTTACCCATTTATACAGATGAATCCAGTTCTGGGTCAGTGCCTAACTCAAAGGTACTACAACAGGAGGTGGGCTTTTAGGACACCCTAGCAAAACGGGATGCTACGGCCAACTGGTCACAGCGATGTTGCCTTTGCACCTGCCAGGTGTTATAAATGAGGGTGGCACTCAGGGGCTGACAGGTGATCACTCTCCTCACAGGGACGGGGCCCGCCGTAGCCTGGGGGCATACAGGGGGAATCGCCTGGGGCAGGGGATGGGGGGTGGTGCACAGGGCACTGAGCCATTACCCCCTAAGCACCTGCCTTCCTCTTGACGACCGGACCCCATAACCACTACACCTTTGATGGCTTTTCTGAGACCATCAAGAAAATTCCTGCTTCCTCTCCTGCTAGCTCTCAGCAGAGCACCAGTTGGACATTGGGAGGGGCCTGAAGCCAGTTTCAGCAGTCATCAGCCCCCCCCCCCAGACACCCAGACACAACACCCTGCAGCCAGCAGGGAAAACAGTGCCCTCCACCCCCTGGGAGCTGCCACCTAATTTAACAGAAAGTGACCGAAATTGGAAGCGAAATTACAACCTTTTGCTAAACGCATCATTTCCTGTGACACCTGAACGACAGGCTCATCAGTCAGGATGGGTGGCAAATCGAACCCATTCTGGCCGTGGTTCATTTGCGACAATCACTGGCGGTAGGTGGATGTCATGCAGATGGTTAATGCATTTGGAAAGGGGTAACTAAAATGAGACCATTGTAACAAAGGGGGGTATGGGCTGGCGTGGTTTAGACGAAAAATAATATTTAATAAGACAAAGGAATGACTAAGATCGAGAGTGAGAGAAAGACTGTGTGCATGTCCGGTGCCGTACCGAGGTCACCCGTCGTTCAACCTCCACTGTCGCGTGTGTATGCGCGTATCCTCCGATTAGCCAAACACACTCTCCATTGTTCAAATCCTGTTCGGTGGCCAAGGGCGTCAGTGGAAAAGGAAATGATGTCACTGCACTTTGGGTTCAGAACCCAGTCGCTTGGGGTTTGGTGCTGAGACTGCTGTTGGGGTTGATGTAAGGTGTTGGGTCAAATTCAAAGCCAGATGTTTCACACAGGAACAGATCCTTCTGGATTAAATAATATCTTTGGGGCAGCAGGTTGCACCGCCTGCTACTCAACTGACCCAGCAGCCGTTAGAGGTGTTTACCCTGAATTAATACAGCAAAAATTGCCTTGGTGTATAACTGGGTAAATCAGTGTAAGTTGGTCGACATTGTAAATTACTCTGGGAAAAAAAGTGCCAAAATAAACGTAAAGGCAGCTATGAGTGCGGCTCAAAGAACCTGCAGGATGTGCGAGATCGAGCCGCACCAACAAGCAACCAACCCTTGTGACGGGAGGGGCCGCTGCATGATGCTCTTCAGAACTCAACCTCGATCATTACAAGACGTTGCTTTGTAAAGCGGCCTGGTGAAGTAAACGTGCGACTTTTTACTGGAGTTGCCGATACCGTTGAAATTTGGCGTAAAAATAAATATGGGGGCCTGGCGGTTGTGCGCAGTTTTTGGAGGTTAATTACAGCCTTGGGCTTATTTGCCCTCCAACCGTCTGTGGGATCATTACAATTGTTGGGTAATTAACACCCCCCCGAATAACTGCACGAAAGGTACAAATAAAAACAGCCGAACGCCAAATGTGACTCTTATTCCAAACAACGCAGCCCTGCTCAAAGTGAGCCGCATTGTTACAAAGGGGTTTTAACCACGCTACGACCGTGTTTCCTAACCACTGCTGGACGGCTGAAATCCCGTCTCCCTCCTCGCTCCTCCATTAATGTTTCATATGTAAAGTTTTACCATGCAGGCTGTGGTGAAAAAAACATTAAAGGGGGATCAAAAATAAATAAACTTTAAAGGCCACTGATCCCTATTAGCCCCTGTTAGCCTCACAGGTGTTGGGCTGCATTGTTTGCTCTGCATGAAAAACAGCCGACCCCCCTGGGAGATCAGTAAGGGCGAGGAAAAGCCCTCGGAGCAGCGCCACCTGCAGGCCACCGCGTGCGTCCTCTCCACCGACCGGCCTCTGCAAGCCTCTTACTTTCATCTTACATCAGACAGAAGGTTAAATGCGGCGATTGTCTGTCCAGGCTTATCGGAGAAATTATTCTGTTCTGTGAGAGAAAATTAATATCAAAACCAATTTCCATCATGGCCGTCTTTCCGACCCACAGAAGCATCAGGGACCCGGACGGTGAACCCATCTGGGCCTTTTTCTCGTAGCCCGTCATGAGGCACCAAACCCAAATGCTCAGACACACCCCCCAGAAATCTTTTTTTTCGTTATTAATCATTCATCACCCAACCTGAGCCCTAGGTTAGTTACAAAATGCCACCGAAAGGTTGTTTTGGGCCTTTCGCCGCCCTGCTACTATGACGTCTCCTCTTTCTGCGGAATGGGGTTCTTTTTACCCCGGTACACGGCCGTACAAGCAATCTCAGTGACCATCACAGGGCTCCCAGTTTCAGCTTATTAATAATTTCAAAAACGGAACCAGACCTTTGGCATCTCACATGGCTGCGGTCTTAACATAAGGCGATGGTCCACCTTCTAATCTTTCCACAAGAGATCTGCATCTGTAACACAACCTGGAACACACATGCGCGCGCACACACACACACACACACACACACACACACACACACACACACACACACACGGTAGCGCAACAGCGGAATAAAGCTGCGGCGTCTGTGCTCCAAGGAGGCCACAAACGGCAAAATGCCAATTTTCATTCATTTGATCTAAAAATGTAACTGTTTGCTGTTATTAAAATGTAACAACATCACGGTGTTTTCTATTATGCATCATTGTGCATGGCGCCGTTACAAAAACTACGCGGGACAAGTGCTGTTTCGGAACACATCAAAGGTCACATCACTAGACACTGCTGTCCGCAGTACTGTGCGGCAGTGCATTTACCACAGTGCTGTACACCCTCTGTCCAACATGGGGGGTAAACACAGAATGGGGCTGCAGGCCTGAGAACCTGGTGCTGTCAGTCAGACCTATGTAATACCTGCTCATCACAGACACACAAATACAGACAGATAGATGGAGAGAGATGAACAGATACAAATGTAGACACTAAAAGACAGACATATATAAACAGATGGATGCATAGAAAAATAGGATGGATAGAGATGCAGACAGACAAATATAAACTTTATGAAAGGAAGGCAGTTCTGGCTGCTGACTGACCCCAGACCCAGTAATAGCGGGTTACAGTCGCTGCCAATTAAGGACGGAGCCGTACTGCCGCGACGCGCCACACACAGCGAGCGCCAGGTTGCAGGTTGCATCCCCTGAATCTCAGCGTCGACACAGTGTTACCCTCTGGCTTCCCTGGCCAGAGCTTTAACTGCATTCCCTGAGCAAATCACAGCGCAGAGCATCACCAACAAGGAGAGAGGAGCACGACTCACTGGGCCTGGACAGTCCAGAGCCGCATGCCCACAGCACTGTCCACTATAGTGGACATCAGCATCCGGCAGGACCAAACCGGACCCCGCACTTCACTTGAAGGTAAAAGTTTTTAAACACGAAACAAGACCAGCGTCCTGTTTTCACTCTCTCACACACACGCACACCAAATGCGTTATGAACTGCGGAACAACAGCTGCAACTGCCCACACTCGTGGTGTTTTGCGCCTAAATGAGCATAAAGGTGCAAAATGCGCCATTTTTAGAGACGCGCTGGCACGCTTCGTGCTGAGTGTAAATATGCGGAAGATGGAGCGTCCCGCCAGCTGAGGACAGAGTGTTTTTCCGCGAAGGACAACAGTGACAAAAAACCGCTGGTGGAGCAACATCTGGAGCTCCAGACTCGAAGGAAGACAACAAAACCGACGCGGAAGAGCCGGATTCGGAGGGAGAGAGGGGATGCGGTCAGAATTTAAACACCTGTCATTAAGACCGGGGCTGACAGACGTGGGGTCTGGACCCCAACAGGTTCCGGATCCGAGGATCTTTCCATTCAAGCAAGACTTCCCCTCAAAGACAAATTGCGCAAGTGGTGGTGGAGGGGGGGGTCCACCTGTGACAGGTGTGTTTCTGTCCCTGTCAGCCCCGCTGATGTGTGTGTGTGTGGGGAGGGAGGGGTGCTGATGACAGCCTCCAACAAGTAGGGAACAAATCCCGTAACGAACGCCCCCTGAACCGGCGGGTTTTACGCAAACTACCTATTTACCATGAACGCGCCCGTTGGCGTCCCTCGTCACTCGATTCGCTGTCGCGATGGTGTCGGTGTCGCGTGTGTGGGGGGTCTTCATAAAGGGCGAATAAAAAATAACAGCATGAAACACTGCGGATGATTTAGTGACAGACCGATGCCTGTGGGGTCCGAGCACCCCATCGGCTCACACACCTGGGGACAGGGAGGACTGGGGGGCAAAGCACGTCTCCGTTCAGCGAGAGCTCGTACGCAGAAGTTACAGGTGCAACCGGACACGCAGTTTGTCCACGTCTCCAACGGGTCCAAGTTCAGGACAGGCGCTTGTCCACGGGTTCAGCATTCACGCTCGCACTCCTACTGTCCGTGGCCCAGCACGCGTTCTCACCGCCAGTCCAGCGCCACGATAACACGGCATGAGTCCGAGCAGGCACACACACGCTCACACACACTAGACAAAGAGTGTCGTGTCGTTTACCTGTCCCTTTCTCTCGTTTAAAGTTGTCGGCCACGTCAAGCCAGGGCAATAATCCAGCGCACGGCGGCCGAGCTGCAGAGCGGCGCGCGACGACGAGCGGGCTCGAGACGCCGCTTGGCTGACGGTTTGTAATCCTCGGGGCGCGAGCGGGAGCGGCGCGCGCGCTCACACGGCGCAGCACGGGACGACTGGCGCGCGCGGCTCCGCCGCCGACAGCGGGCTCCGTCTTGGCCACGCCCCGCTCCCCGGGCACGCCCTCTCATGGGCATCGGGGTCTCTCTGGCCAATTAGGGGGCGGAAGGCTCCGCCCAACATCGACGATGTCGCGTGGCCACGCCCCCCGCCGAAGCGCTACTGTATCCACAGAGACATTATTACAGTGCGCGAATGCATCATCGCATACATTTATATGCAGTAACTTACACGACTTTGTAGCTGTTTTTAACAATCGAATAAATCCGTCCTTAATTTGTGCTGCTTTTGCTCTTTTTTTTTAAGATATATGCTCATAGGCACACTGCTGTGTGATAGAGGTACAGTTACAGTATATTACAGTATATCGACATGTTTACTGTTACACACTGGGGGTCGTTAACAAATGCTTGTAAGTAAAACAGCATGCAAGCTTTAGAACTGCCAGTGCCAAGAAAAAATAAACAGTAATGACAGCAGCTTAAGTCAGAAATCCTCACAAGTGGCACCAAAAAAATTATTGAAATTAAATTAAAAGAGATTTTGAATTTTCCTCAATGACCCACCACCCCCACAACAAACTTCATTTAAGGATATTTTCAACACAGCTTGGGTTTAGCTTGGGAAAGCTGCAAACAATTAAAATAATGGACTTTGTGTGGCATCGTGTGCACGCACACACACACACACACACACACACACACACAGAGTCTAGCAAGTGAATGTCACAGCAGGCGAAAACCATTGTTATGTAAGCTTTAGTTACAGAATTGTAGAAGAGAAACTAACATGCAACAAATAAAGAAATGCAAATGCTTAGGCGACCAGGGAAATGCAAAGATATGTGTACATTTCTTGTTGAGAATTGCCTACATGCGCCATTTAAGATTTATTAGATGTGACGGAGAAATGGTCCCTTTGGAGCCCTTTGGAGGAAAAAACATCAAAGACCCGGAAGAAACCGCCGTGGGCAAAAGTGGCAAAAACGGTTTCCTGCAGAGGAAAGGAAGGGAGAAGAGAAAGGAAAGTGCCCAAGGGACCGCGATTAACCAGTGGAGCTCGGCCCGTTTAGGCCCGCTGATAGTGCACGGTCCACACCAGTGGGCGGCGTAGTGGTTCTGAAACTGCAGTAGAAATGCCGCTGCGTGAAGAAGTAACTAGCCGAATAAGCGGCTCAGATGCATTCTGGTTGACAGAAGTTAAAGAGTTGAAATTCACTTTTGCCCACGGAGTGTTAACCATCGTTGTACTTGTTGGCCGTTTTAATACCTCCAGAATGCACTCCCTTGCTCACTATATCCATCGTGTGAGGTGTGAGATCAATGGGCCTTAATTAAGCAGGACTAGACCTCACCCCAAGACATTGACACTACAGTCTTGTGGCCCAAGGGGTCTAAAAATGGCAGTATTCAACCTCACCTTAAACAATAGTCGCTTCCTGGATAAACTGGGCTATTGCACACATTTGGGCATCAGTGTACAAAATGGTGGAAGAAAGGAGTCACCAGGACGTCGCTGTGGAAGATTTAAAGCAGGTTTCGACACTTCCTGTGGTCTGTTCAACATCTTCCGCCCTCATCTGACCCCCTTTCACCTTTGCTTTGCATCTTCACCTTCTTGTCATTTTTTTCCTAGTCCAGCACTTTGTCCCCTTTGACCTTCTGAAGAAACGGGCAAGTGGAATTCCTCGTACCCTGCATATGAGGTATAAAACAGAACAGAGTTCAGGCTGAGCAGCGAGAACTTGATCGGGTCGGGTTTAGCCGAGGCTTGTTGGGACTGTCTGGTCCGTGGGACGGATGAGTGTGGGATGGCTCTCGCCTTGCTCTTGCTGGGTATCGTACCTGGTTCCACTCTCGGCCTTTTGTGCAGATCTGTAATCGGTATTGACATGCTGGGAGGGACTGAGGCGGGCGAGAACATTAGACATAATTTAGTGAGCTTCACGGCTCATTGGCAATGCTAATGTTGGGTTGTTCTTGTCTGAGCAGGAGCTGCTGCTGGGTACTTGGCCAGTTGTGTGACTTACAGGGTGGGCGGGGATAGATTTAGAATCTAGGCGGGTGAGAAATCCTTTCCATAGCCTCTGTTGTGAGAGTTCTGTGATCGTACATACGAATGTGGCACTGACCCCTGTGGGAACTCCAGTAGGTCACCAGGTTGCAGGTACACCCAGTGGACATTTTGGTGATTTCTTTCCAAAGTCGCACCTTGTAAACAAAAGGGTGTCGCTGCGATCCTGCTCAGGAACAAGCAGTTAACAATAATGAATGGACGGATGGATGGATAGCAACAAAGAACCTTCGATGCAGATATGTGACTTTCGAAGCACAGGAACAGATGTGTGATATCACCACTTTGTTGCTGCACAGCTCCAAAACCTGTAGAAGTTGGAAATAGGCTGGAAGTAGGGAATACAAAGGTGAGCGTGACAGATGGTGTAACACAAATTTATGGCGTTGTTAGGAGATCAGGAGAGACTTGGGTCCAAAACAGACAGATTTTCAGACATTTGTTGAACACTGGCAAGGATTCAGCTGTTCTGAGGGACCGCGGGAGTTCATTCCACCACAGCAGATGCTGTGTCAGTGTACGCTGAGGGAGCAATAGCTGTGAAGATCATCGTCCACCGGCTGACCTCATTGTCTTACTACGCTTCCACTGCTGTGGGGGGCAGTTTGACTCTGGGTTCCTGTTCGGTTTGACCACAGGCCTCCCCACTCTGCTGGACACTGAGTTTCCAGGTCCCACTGGAAAAACGAGGAAGACTGCACTCCCGTCCCAGACTGGACCCCCACCCCCCAAAAAGCCTGCAGCCTCCTGGTTTACTGGCTTTATTAATATCCGCAGCTCCTGGCAGGATGGGGGCCCTGAGCAACGCTGATGGATTTCCAGAAGAAGGGGCCTCTAGTTCGGGACTCGCAGGACTACGGAGCACAACTGCTCAAGCCATTACCGCAGTTTTACAGCGAGCGCGTGCTGCGCTGTAAAGTATGTTTCTCCTGGCAGAGCAGCCGCAGTGCATAATAAAGCCCACATAATATACAACCAACCATAAAATATAATCACATCTAAGCAAAGCATTTGTTTTAAAAATCTTTGTTTAAACATTTCTCGATACACCTTACTTCGACTACATGTAAAGTTTGTGGACTTGTTTGCCATTAATTCAGAATATCAGTATTTATTAAGTTACATTCATAGATGTGTAGTTAAAACAAGTCAATGTTGAAAATGCACAGACACTTTGTTAGATACACAAGGCTGGGACAGCCTGGTGGTGGCAGCGTAATGTTGTGGGGAACGTTTTTCTCTGCATGTTAGGTTTTTAGTACCAAATAAGCTCCATTTAAAGACCACAAAGTACCAAAACAAAGCTGCTGATCCAAGAGCATCTCTACATGGTCAGTCTAGCTTCCTCAAACCGTTACTTTCAACAGGGTAATGTTCCAAAAGTTACAAAGCTGCACTGCCTCAGGATGGTTCTGCAAACACCACAGTGGCCTTCACAGTTCAGTCCGAGTGTTTTTGGGAAGCTGTGAAGACAGCATCATGGACCTAGAACCTTAAGCAGTGTGTCGAGTATTTTGTTGCTGAATTGCTAAAGAGGCTGTCAGTCAGTATAGAGCACGTGTGCCCAATAAAGTGACAAATGAGCATATAGAAGGTTATGCAGGTTCTGAAAGACCAGAGTGTGTTATGGTGAGTGTCCTGGAGCTGCAGGAGTTGCTCACCTTTTTGGGGGTTGGTGGGGTGGGGGGGGTTGGAGACAGGTAGTGGAAATAATGTCACACAGTAATGTCCATCTGCTCTCCTGTACAGCAGGACATGTCAGAACAGTGTCCAGACCCCTGCAAGATGGGCCTGCGGAGCTTGCTGGTAAACTAATAAAAGACAAAAGATGAAAGTACCTATCTATTTTTAGGACACGCTTGCTCATTTCAGAGCCTTTGCCGGGGGCTTTTTGACAGGGGAACAACTGCCGAGAGACGCATATATTTAGATAACTCAAGTCAGATAAATATTCCTCACAAATGAAATGTATGCATGTAGGCTAAACAGAACTGTGGGCAGGAAAAGAAGCCTTTACTACCCGTGAAACAATGTTATTATTACTTGCAAAATGGCACCACTATGACTGTGTGGGTTTAGCTGCAGGTGCTCTGATTTCCTCCCACGGTCCAAACACAAGTGTTTAAGGTGAACTGGTGACTCTAAATTTCAGCTGCTGGTAATGAATGAGTGAATGAATGAATGGAGACTTTAACAAAGAATAAACTGTGAACTGTACATATACAGTAAATTTGAGAGGGGAACTGTAAATGAACTGCATAAAATTCACCCGGGTTGTGTTTCCTCGTGGCTGGAGATGTGCCTACAAACACACTTGTTACTGTGTTTAGAAAAGAGGGAATAAATGCACCTTAGTTATAGCAGCACGCATTCGTGCCGGGTCACTGGGTTACACTGGCGCCACAATCGCACAGAAAATCGACTGCGTTCGTGTGCTAACAACATGCCGGTGTCCCCGCAAGGCAGCACAGTCAATGAGGTGAAACCATGGAAAAGATGTACAAACCAGGTAATGGCACTCTGGTTGAAAATGTGGTGTGAAACCGCTCCCGGTCTCAGGCCTCTTGTTAGCTTCCCACATTACAGTAAACACTGTCACTCATCACAGGCACTGCCGACACTTTTACTCCACAACTTTACCCTGGAGCAGAGTACTCACCTGGAACTGACAGGGTAAAAACAGCCCTGCTGTGTAAATGGACCAATGACTGTACTGAGCTCAGTGCACAAGCCTAACATTGTCAGATAAAAGAATAATTAATACAAATAACCAGTAAAATGTGTTTAAATCGAAGCCTGAATGGGTGAAGTGTGTCTTATAGACATGCATTTTAATTCTAGGCCAAAAAATATAATGGATGGATGTGCATACAGAGACGCACTTTGATGCTTTTTTCCAGCTACAGTTCACATCATTGACAAATAAGTTAATTTTGCTCCACGTGTGTAATTTTAAGGTTAATGGCATTTTTCCATTTTTATGGTTTCAGTAGCGACACAAACTGCGTAAGTGAACTGCCTCCTGGCTGAACTGTAACCCTGGTGCTCTCACTCGCTGCTGCCAAAATAAACATTTTCATATTGCTTTGACAGAATCTGAAACATATTGCTGAGTAATGCAAACGAGTTGCCTTCCATGGCGATTTCTACAGGCGAAGTGGACGCCTGTCTCTATGGCAACAGTGTTAGACCGTTTGGATGTGAGCCTGCGCGTCCACTTGCCGCGTAGCATGTAAAAGCCGTGTTCACACCCGTGTTTACGACACTTTCCTCCGCACTGACACCTGCAAGCCTCCACACCCGTTTCAGGTAGCCGAAATTACAGCATCAGTGCCTAAAATCACTACTGCATTCTTGCAAACTTGTTCCAAAATTATTAACCATTATAAACCAAATTAATTTCAATGAGGTCCAGTTATTTTTAGACCAGAGGTAGTTTACAAACCAGAGAGAGAGAAGACTCAGTTACTTAAACCACCTCCACACACACACACACACACACACACACACCATGCAGGTAGGAGATGAAATTTCATTTGCACATGAACATTACCACTTTTGTTCAGATTATTAATGCAGAAAAGTAGAAAAACTTAAGCAAAACTGTACAATTCTCAAACATATACTGAGGCCTTTTGCCTATTCACAGTTTGTAACAAAAAGAGTTTTACTTACTTTTTTAAAATGTTGATAAATGTTCTTGTCTGGGAAGGACACAGCCCGATGTCCTGAGCCATCTGACACTTGCTGCTAGAGTGTGTCGAGGTGCGGCTGATGTTCAGCGTGTTTTTCTGGTTCCCCTGCTGGGAGTAAATTATAGTACTGTACACAGATGCTAAGTAAAAGCAGTGACAGCAGAAGAAAGAGGCCACGGTGTGAGGAACTGCATTATGGGTGCAGGTTTTACACACAGTGGTCCCGACCTTCACACTGGATTTAACTCCATCTTTTGTTTTAATCGCACTGGATTCTGGTTTGTGCCCAGCGTTCGTGGCAGGAAAGGCCATGTTAACACTATGCAAAATGCACTAGTGATAGGAAAACTTTGCCGACTGTCTTGTTCAAATGGAATTAGGACAGAACTGTTTGTTTTTCTTGCACAAATATGAATGCACGGTGCATCTTGAGGGCAACTTCCCCCCCGACCTGCATCTATGGGGTGAATGGGGTGTGAGTCACATAGCAGTTTTAGTCAACAGACTGTGTGTCTTCGTATCCTCTTTACTGTAGGCGTGTGCGTGAACTGTACAGAACTGCAGAGTATGTTTAGCTGTAAGCTACTAGGATTCCCTGTCAGTCTTGAGAAAAGTATCTGCTATATGAATGAATGAATGAATGAATGAATGAATGAATGAATGAATGAATGCTGACCAATCCAGGATGGACGAGCACCTGACCGCTATCTGAACATAATGCACACCACAGTGCACTACCTCATTATTCCTAAGATGGATGTGGGCAGCCATCAACATTCAAGCCCCCAGCGGTTTTTATTCTGCTTTAACAGCCTGAGGAGTTTTTTTCCCTCCTCCTCCACCTCCTGGCTTCTCAGCATCGCTTGTTTTTAAGAGTTATAATTTTTATTACAAATACCACTTCTTTCATGTCTGTAATTTTTTTGCACCGTCTATTGTTAAGCGCTTGGAGGCAACCTGTCGGGCGACCTGGCGCTACACAAAAATAAAGTGAGCTGAATTGAATTAAAAATACCACGTGCTGTTTTGAAATTACAGCAATGTGTTAATAACAAAAGGCTCCTTTTTCGGAGTTTTTCTCAAAGCCTTAAGTGAAAAACAGGCTAACGGCACAAAGGCGGGATATTTTCTTTAACCATCATACCACCTCGTCCCTCAGCCTCACAAATAGCATTATATTTCTGAAGTGCTTACCGTACAAAATCATAATGTGCTCTCAAACACATCAAATAATAATAATAATAATAATAATAATAATAATAATAATAATAATAATAATAGTAGTAGTTTAACCTCCTGTGCAAGCTGTTGTTGGATCATGGCTGAAAACCTCTGTACTTATCTTCTCCTTGCTGACACTGAATCTCCAGCGGTGGCACCGTCCCTCCCTCCCTGCTGGCAGTTCACGGCTGCCGGTTTCCTCCCCAGATCACGTCTCTCTGCTGAAGCCTCGCTCCTGGCCCGGTGTCCTGAGGCAGAAAGACCTGCTTGTCCTGCAAGGATTTGGGGATGAAGGTACGAATCGGCCGCCCCAAAAACTGCGGCGTTCAGCAAAACATGGCACCGACGCATTTACAGATTACCGACATCCTCTGAAAGGGTGACTGAGGAAAGCGATGTGGGGATTATGAAGCTTTTCAATTCCATACGGCCCTCGGTGCGTCTTCCAGCGGGACATTTAATGCATTGACACAGTCACTTTGCTCCAGTCCAGTCGGAGACACAGCACCTACGGGCACTTTACAATGATTAGACTGTGATCTTCAGAGGGGCGACCGGGGAGAAAGGAAACCAAGATGTGGTACCGCGGCCGTCGATCGATGACCAAACACACGTGTCCTTTGCAAGCTGTATTGACCCAGCTGTTATGAGATGAAATTAAGCAGCTCTCACTACCAGGGGGGTTGACGGACAATGTGATGGACAGTCAGTCGCTGCACGTCCAAGCGCAGGCCTCAGAGTAACGCTGCAGTAATACTGTAGTAATGCTGTAGTAAAGTGCAGCATCCAGTTCAGTACTTTATGAGAAATGCAACGTCATTCTCACTGCGCTTGGCTTCACACCTCGGACCCGTTTGGGATGCATTTGTTTAGGATGACAGACCCGAAGCCACTGTGTAGCATTGCAGGCTAAACCGAATGCTAAGAAAGTGCTTAACATTTACATTTATTCATTTATTTAAGATACAGACAACTCAGTCACAAAAAAGTACACTTGACCAAAAGGCAGAGTTATGGACAAAAACATGCTAACAACCACCTTCATAACCACTTTCCATTCCAGTACCCTACTGTGTCCTGGGGGGGGGGGGGGGGGTCCCGCCCTGGGTGGCAGGCAGAAGCATCAAGTTTGTAAAATAATGATACAAAAAATTTGTATGCATTAAATGATTGCCTTTTGCCCCCGTCCACATTTACAGAATTGTTCCAACTCTGTCTGGTGGCACCAAAAAAAAAAATTTGCATCGCTTCACTAACTGCATTTTTTTCATTTTTTGGAAAATAAATCATAATGCAGTATAATACAATAAAAGAAAATCTAATCTACTTTCTTCATTGACTGCATTTCTTTGTTTCATTTGTTAAATTAGGTAGTACATACGGTTGCTGCTGTAAATAATTTTACTGCATGGTGTACTGGGGGTGGGGGTGGGGGGAAAGGAAGGTTCTGCCCTGGGTACCAAGTACCTTAGGCCTATGTGTCTAGAAATTCTGCATTTTGAGACGCTTCTTGAAAGCTGACAGTAAAACATTCTTAAGTCAACATGTTTTAATTGTAAATATTAAATTAGTGGCTACAGTACTGCACATCAGTGGCAAACTAACAAAAGATATTATTGATGTTATTAGTGTTAGTATTCGGTGGAGTTACAAATATCAAGGGGGGGGGGCACGTCGTGCTCCAACTCGGCCGCGTGGGGATATGACCCCCCCATGCCGTCATTGTTACTCCCATTACATCTAATAAATGAAATTTGTGGCATTTGTTTCCATGACGGCACTTTCGGTGTAATTTACCCAGAGTTCAGCCCCGGTGCAGCTTTTGACAGCAAACTAATTACTGAACCACATAAGACCCAGTCAGACCTGGTGGCTGTTTGGTTCATGCAAATGCGCTTCATGCTGTTGTGTGTGTGAACTGAGGGAAAATAAAACAGAAAGCAAGTAGAAAGAAGGGGGCGCAGACAGCAGGGACTCAACCCGAGCCTGAACCAGAGTCAAATCCCAGTCTTCGGCCATCCTCTCCATCCCGTCCCCATCCGAGAGCCACCTCATCCCTGTGAAAGTGGCAACGTATCGGGCGCAGATCAATGTATAAACTCTTTGGTTCAATTTGGTCCCGTCTGATGTTCAATTAAATCCGACAGGCTTTTTGAATGTCGAATGGTGGCTTAATTTGCTGCTCAACTGGTCCAAATCCCAAGAGTCCAAGGCTTGCCCACCGAGGGTCTTTAATGTGTGCTTATATATTTATTTATATCGAACAGGTCTGGCATAGAAGGATCACTGCAGGGAACTGAAACAAGGAGCATCAAATGTAGTTGTTGACAGTATGTTTAAAACTGTGGTTGCCTTTCTTCAGAGCAGCAATATCTCCTGCTACTGTTTGCTGCAGGGGCCCAGAAGGAGGATAGGTCCGCAAGGCCCACCCCTGCAGATCAGGGATGTGAACCACACCACAGGAGTAAGACAAGCACCATCACTTCATTGCTGTGACCTCTAGCAGCTCAGCCAGTCTTTCTCACATCCCATCCACTTCATAGTGAGGAGCAAGGGCCTGCAGCACCTCATCACACCCCTGCATTACACACTCACATGTGTACCAACACACCCCTCCAACTTGTCCACTAAACATTTTTCATCTGTTGCTTAAACACCTTCCAAACTATTTTTCACTTTTATGAAACAACTAACACTCATAGTTTTGTATATCGAAGGTTTATTCATTCATTTTAAGTCAAGGAGACTACAGCAGGAGGTGGGATTCAAACCCACGTCCTTCACAATGGGAGGCAACAGGGCTAACCGCTACACCACCTGGTACAACCTCTAACCATTCACATACAGTGCTATTTTACTGCAGGTATGATTTAGTGTGACCCTCAAAGGTACAATAAAAGAACTATACTGACATTCTAACCTGTGTTCTTCAGTCTATGCACACAGACACACACACTCGCTCGCTCAGTCAGAGTCGCCCTTGTCTGCCCTCCCCGGGTGGGCAAACTCACCTGGGAAACGAATGCGTTTACTCAAGCAGCCCGATTGCATCACGCCGGTCGCCGCGTGTCCACCAAATTAATCTGTTCGTTTTTCAAAAAAGCAATTATGAAATATTTCATGGGCACCGTCATGGGTCCCGCGGAGAAGGGGCCTCGCGAGCTGTGTGCCCGGGGTTCAAATTCATTTCCAGGAGGGTCACGCAATTCAAAGACAAGCGACTACAGAGTCCCAGATGGATTAAAGGGAAATTAAAACAGATGGGAAAATAACTCGCCCAAAATATTAAACACAGCGAAGTGGGCTGAAATCAGGCAGAGAAACACACAACACGTGAAAATATTCGCAGGTAAACTTATTAGAGGACAAACCAGCCCGTGCAGGTCGGGACCCAATGGGCGGGAAATTAAAGCCGACACCCATCCCCTTTGCGCACACAGACTGAAATGATTAAAAGTCATTACAAAAAACATAATCAATTAAAACCCATGCCGGGATTTAAATCGGATATTTCCGGACATTATCCTCCTCCGCCAGATGCAATGAAACTGTGAGTGAAGTGGATCTATAAGCTGAAATAAGCAGAACGAACACATAATTCCTGCAGGGGATAAAACCACCGATTGTGCGTCCAGGTTTGGTTTGGACTCATTCATCACCTTGCGAACACACATATCAGCTACAGTCTATTCACCAACAAGAGGAACAATAATAACTGTTAGCGCTGTAGCTGTTAGCAGTTATTAGTGCTATACACCCACACACACGTGGAGCAGCTCAGGGTAACAAAGAGACCTTTAACGCTGGGTACCATGTGTGAATGAGCGGTGGTGGTGTTCACGCGGGATGTAAATGTCAGCTGTCAACCAAACAAATGGCTCTTCCTTGTGGCCCCGCCCCCAGACTTCTGCTTTTTGACAGCTGTAAATGGTGGCACAAGAGCCTCCTTTTGCAGCCACGGCAGGTCAGTTCCTTGGGACTCGGGAACCACGTTGCCACAAAAGTAACGCTTAAGCTCTTGGGGGGCTCTGTGTAATGTGGCCGCTCTTGCTTTGAGGAGAAGGGATGACAGTTGAATCGCAGGTTGGGGTTATTCACGGAATAAGGAAACGGCAGCTTCCTGGGCAGCTGTTAAATCTATCCATCCATCCATCCATCCATATTTATCTAGCCATCATGACGGAACATGTACAGTAGGTCCTGCAGATAATTTAGATATATTCACACTCATGTTGTGTTAGCGTTTAAAATAAGGCAGGTGGGAGAATGAATCATGGGGGGGGCAGCTGGAGCCCCAGAGTGAGTAACTGCATTCCTCAGCTTTGGCCGGATGCTGGGGCTCCGTCTCTCTGCCATCGATGCGCTCGCTCACCACCCCCGGTTCCTCATCCGGTCAGGATATTAATAGATTTGGCATCGGGGGGTTGCACTGCGGACCCCCCAGCACCTCCATTGGTCTGGGGAAATGAGACGGGAGGTTATAATGGACGACTGGTCATGTACAAAATAATTAGGGGATTTGGGAGGATTGCAGCCGCCACCAGAATCTGGGGTCTTCGCCGTGTTCTGCATAAGAAGGGAACGAGGCCCAAACTGTCTGTAAGGGACTGGGGGGGCCTGGGATGTACAGTAAGTTCACCTGGCAAAATCAGACACCCACCAACATTAGCCGTTTTAATTCCCTGCGTTCTCATTCATTCGTCTGCTGAGATCCATTCGGAAGAGACCAGCGGGCGACAGGGTTTCATTACACCTGGAAAGTTCCGGCACAGCCGCCAACAACCTAACACCCTGCCTGACGGAATAATGTTCATCTCCTTTTCCATCTTCAAACACGTGCCGAACTGTCCGGGAGGCGTTAATATCCACGCAGCCATCATTTATGAAGGGTGTCCGGCAACAACGGGCCAAAACGGATAAAATACAACGAAAGAAGAAATAAAACAGCGATATAAAACACTGTGGTGGACCGGAGTCTATGTAACGTGGACCTCGCCCTGTTTAGCACCCAGTCACTCTGAGATAGGGTTCAGAGGGCCGTGACCCTCACCAGCACCGGTAGCTAAGGAAAGTGAACTTTTGAGTAAAAAGCAAAACTTTATGTTTGCCTTGGTGCTGCTGCACAACCACGGCATCATTCCTCTTTTTCTCTCCCTTTCAAGTTTTCCACCGCAGGTCTTCACGGCGCCGGAGGACGGCAGTGCTCGGCGACGAGGTTACGGGTGCAAACAGATCATCGGACAGCACGAGACGCCATAAAATAACTTGGAGAAAAACAAACGGACATTAAGTGAGGAAGCGGTGATCTTCTGTGCACCTCCACAGCATCGCGGGAGAAGGTGAGAACATGGAGGGCAGAGCAGATGGACTCCTGGGTTGTTTATGGCTCAGTGTACGGCTGCCGGGAAGATGGTGGGACCTGCCAGCTTCTGTCGGGTCATTTGAGGACGACCACCGTTTCAGCCACCGCTAGATTCGAAGCACAAGCCAGTTTCTAGCAACAAAATATGAGAAGTGAAGTTTGTGAGGAGGCCGTCGAGACTCAGACCACTTTGACCAGCACACGCGGTACAAGGGGGCGGCGACCTCCCACAATGCAAGGCGTCCGAAGGCTTGTAGCGCACAGCTTTATCACTGTGAGACCTGATGATCTGCTATTAAGGCTGACCTTACATTTGTAGGGCTGTTATTATTTCGGCAGAATTGTAATTATTCAGACTTTATTTTATGCAATAATTAGGTCCCAAGTGTCCTGATGTTACAGTTAAAAGCCTGAAGAGGCTTCAGAAGCGTGTCCTCCAAGGTTAAACAAGGACTGTGCTATTTTCTGGGCCCTAAACTGGAGAGCGGTGAAGGTTTGTATGTTTTCAGCGTAGGAGGTGCTTTGTCTTCCCAGCAAGTAAAGAATTTGTTACTTTCTCCTCACCGCCTCACACCTGCAACAAACATCTTAATTTTGCTTCTTATGTCATAGAGAACAGGGTGCCTGCAGGGACTCGAACTGGCAATGTTATGGTTAAGTGTCCATGCTGGAAACCAGCAAAATTAAGTCCCCTGTATCCAAGCCTTTATAGGCATCGGGTGCCTGCCAGGAGAGGCTAAGAAGGTAGCAAATGGTCCCAGTTGCCATACAGGCCTGCGTACGGACCCTGTCTGTGTTACAGCTATAGGATTTGGTCCCCAATTTCAGGGGACAAATTGAGGTTTGCAATACAAATGGGAGTGACCCCAAAGGACCAGACCTCCCCTGCCCAAGGAAGTGGCCCTGCCCTCTTGTTGCCAGGCAACCGCAGCCGAGATGTGCGTTTTGCCTCCTTGCCTCCCCCGCCCCCCCCAAACCCCCAAACCCTGCCACACATCAGCTGCCTGCTTGGTTCGACGACGTCCAGCCAGGCTGAGGGCTGCGAAGAGGCAGCAACACTGCATGACCTTTCGCTGCAAAAATGCCAAGATCATGACTTTCCGCCCGGGCTGAACTTTACACAGCCTGACCGCTTCCCACACGGTAATGAAATCAGAGAATAATAATAAAAGACAAACTGGAACGGAGTTTGGACTCTGGAAATGATCGAGACTTTAAATAGGTTTCGGAAACAGGAATCTGGAGTCTAGACCTTCTCTGTCGTCTGATCAGTCCAGCAGCATACAGTATTGGACCGCGTTTAGAAAGGGATAAGTACTGCACATAAAATAATATTCACGTGTGCATCGCTATTCAAAACAGCTGTGTGTCGAGATGACTAACAGCAATACGGGAAAGCGGTACAAAGACTGCTGCGAGTGCCACGTACAAAGGACCAGGTGGAAATTCGGTTTGACACCTGATCAGCCATTTTAAACAAACACCCTCAGAACAGAGGCAATCTGCAACTGTGCCTTTGCTTCACACCGAAATATGTGTGTCCCCACCATGAAACAAGCGTGTGTCAGAAGCGCCAGCGTGCAGGCTTCCACATATTTTCGGGGACCCTCCCTCACGAGGTCAAAAAACAATAAAGACAAATCAACCACTTCTGTGCCATTCCTACCACTACCTATCGTAACAAGTAACAGCAAGAAAAGCACTGTAGGAGTGGGCCCTGAATAAGCCACACTGGTGACCTGCAATTGGCAGGATCACAGCTGGCAGCTAATGCTTTTCAGATAAGCCTACGCTGTGGTGCATCTGCGTGGGGGAGATGGGGGAACGAAAAATAGAGAAATCGAAAAAAGAGAGACGCTCTTGATCTCGGCGGGGGACGTCTTGGTTTTACCAACTTGGGAAAGCAGAGCAGATATGAAAACAGAGCCGGCCTATTTGGGAGGGGCCATCGGAGTTTGGCCCCTCCCACGAGCAGACAAAAATGACACAAAAACGCACTTCAGCCGCCCTCTCGAACCCAACCTGGCCTGGTGTGTGTTTGAGTGCTAAACTATTCAGCCATGGAGGTAATGTGGCACCGGTGGGGGCGTTGCGGTGGTGGCGGTGGGGGGGCATTCCTACAGCGATGCTCTCAAATCACTATGAGACGCGGCCCGTGGCTGTCAAAGTGAATCGGTTCCATCCTTAAATATGTCTCAGGATTATAGCTGAAGCAATTATATCTTTAGGCGGCAGTGATGAATAATTTAGGCTGTGTTCACAACATGGTTACACAGCTATAAATGCAAAATCCCACTTTTATTGTGTTTAAGATTTTATGATTAAATATGCAACAGATGTGAATTATTCACTGTCCACGACATTATTTATAAGCGCTGGAGTCTGAAATTAAGACATTTCAGCAGATGAGAACATTTCTCTAATGGTTGGGCTCTCGCGTTATAACAGCTAGGCTGCTTACTCTGTTCAGAAGTACGGTAGGAGCTGAGCTCTGGGCCCAAAGTGTTACAACAAAAAGTCACAACTGGTTTTGAGGTTAAGAGTTGGATACCCACCAAAAGAGTCTAAGGCCAAGGCCCAGGAGGCAGCTTAAACTTTGAAAAGTTTAAAAAGATGATCACAGATCCAAACAGTGAATCTAATTTTTAAAGCAATACATGCATTTTGTGGTTAAGCGAGGAATAAGAAGCACTGACATCAGCCCTTCTGGTTTGGGGTGTAAACAGAAGGAACCGATGGTGAGCTGTAAATCAAGCTGTCCAAGCATAAACATCAGTTCTGACCTCCACTTCCTCAGTTCTGCACGCATCCATCCACCATCTCTACAGTCATCCATCTCATTGCTTTGGGCCCTGGGAGTTCTGATGTCATGCACACCTGGAATATTAGCTGCTTTTGCATGAACCACCGCACCCCCGAGAGGAAGCAGGGTTCTTCTGCGGCTGCAGCTGCCTCCCCTTTCGGCTGCTTCCAGATACAGGACAAAGGGCAGAATTACTGAAGCTTTTCTTGCATTTGCTGTTGCACTATGACACAGCGACAAGCAATAAGAAAGTTTATTTTGCGGGAGACACAGAGAAAGTAAGTTTTTGTTTCTGCCAACAGAACTGCTTTGACCAGCCAGATGACTCTTGCATACTTTTTTCTGTTGTGTCATGCACCAAATTTAAAGTTGAAATATAAATGTGTCCCCTTTAATAAAGACCTGGTATGGATTTTCGATCAAATACATTCACGAAGATAACAGCAATCAGTCAATCCGATTATTATTATTATTATTATTATTATTATTATTATTATTATTATTATTATTATTATTATTATTATTATTAGTTGCACCGGCCTAGGAAACAGATACCTTGTTGTACTATAAACGTTTTGCACGGTGAGGAAAATGTGACTACCAAGGCACAGTGGCTGCAACTATTTATTGACAAACGAAAGTCTGAATGAGGAAGGACCACCGCGAGACGCTCAGATTAGAAAACCTGGCCTAAACCGGCTGTTGCGTATGCACTCCTCATGCGGTCATGAATAAGTTGAGATGTTGCATGATAGGGGGAATAATTGTGGTCTTTGGGTCTTTTAATAAAAGAGGAGAGAAACGCAGATTGGAAAAACTTTTCCGGTAAAAGCATTTTTGTGTATAGAAGCAGCTAAAAAGCACTCCTGATATTTAGACAGCATTGTGTCCAGAGTATTCATGTCTGTGATGAAGGAAAGACCGAAGGAACAACTGAATGAATGAGATCTTTGATCCGCAAGTAAATTTCTTCAGGCTGCTTCTGCATATGCACAGTGGCAGAAGATGCTGGAATCACACTATTGGTAAATAAATGGTCAAAACTAGTGCAAAATAAGCAGACAAAATGAGATGAAAGATGAAAAAAGCAGAACAGGCAAAGAGCATAAAAGTAACGGCGACATTAAAAATATTACGGACAAGTAAGTAAGAGTAAGTAAGAGGTCGTGACCCTGACGGTCACCGGCGACCTTAACCGTTCTTAAAGTCGATCCAAAGACAGATCAGGCCCCCTTGCGGGTTCCCTCTGATGTCCATCATGTCTTCCAGCCACCACCGGGATGTCACCTGCTCTGCCCCTGCATCACCGGAGGACACATTAAACTCTCTCACCAACCGCTTTTGAAATTTGACCTGGAGGAGTGTGAGAACTGAAACGCCACACCCAGTGACACCTGAGCCACCACCAGTTGAGTGCCACCCCTCCTCTAGGTGATGCCACCAATTTAGCCGAGGGGATTCATTAAAAACAGAAGGGTGAGGTGTGGTCTCGGTCGCCGAGAGGCCTGTTTGCCAACAAAGTGTCAGCACCGCCAGGCCGCTCTGGGTTTGGTTTTTCAGCCAATGAAGGTCACCACGACAAACCAGCCATACAGAGACCAGCCTCCCCTGGCCACCGTGCTGCCATTTTCTCATACGCAGCCAAGGGTGTGGATAACTGGCCCCAAGCAGAGGAATGTCCTGAATAGTCTGCAGCACCCCCCACTGTCCACTGGAGGAGGTGCAAGCTGGGAGGGCTGCTGATCTCCATGGAAACGCATCATGGACGCATCGCGGCTTTTTGGTGGTGCAAAGTTCTTTCAAGTTCTAACAGATTTGGGGGAGTGCAGAACAACAGAGGGCTGACAAAAAAAAGCCCAGAAAGGCACGGCGAGCTCCTCTGAGATTATCTGAGGGTATGCAGTCACCGGTGCCCCCCACCACCCCCCCGACAGCTCTCTTGACAGCTTAATCAGATCCAGCACCACCCCCAACGCCCCCCCAGCCCCTTGGCCAAAACCACATGCCTCCTTCAATGCATATTCAATGAGGCACTTTTGTGCAGGCATCAGAGATAAAGAACTATCTTTCGCAGCGCGAGTGGAAGGGAGGCAGCAGGCACAGCCGCCCCGGGGACCCAGCCTGGGTGAGTTGCTGGGTGGAGGTGTGGGCCGGCTGGTGTTTAATCCAAGCCCAGTAGCTAAAAACACAGATCCACAAATCCATCCAGACATGGCAGGGGATGGGCAGCCCGGTTTTTCCTTTTTTTAATAGTGTTCACAAACACGTATCCAAAATGCTGAGAGAACACGAATAAATATGTAAAGAGCAATTCCCACCGACAACCTCACCTTTCGTATCCTGCACGTGCTGCACGCCGGCACTACAGAGAAGTAAAAGGCTCCACGGTAGCAAGGACTGCCCGATAACCACACCCTCCCCACGCCAGTCGGACACGTGCAGGGTTTAACAATAAAAACAGGAGGTCTAGTGAAAAGGGACCCATGCTGAGCGCCTACACTGGCGATTCTGCGCCGATCCTCCCAGGACTGTGGAAATTACTGGAAGGAGGGCCTGAATGCAGTGGTGAGAGACCATTGTCAGCAGAGGCTGCTGGCATCTCGCTGTAATGGCCGCCTTCCGGGCCTTTAAAGCGAAGCCGTGTTCCATTACAATATACAGTAAGCGGTGGCGAATTAGCGTCAGGTGTGGCACAATGGCGGAAAGAGCGAGGGCTGCTCCATTTAAACCCGGGAGTTTGTCCTTTTTCTACTCCTCGGTTGGGTTTTTTTTCAAACTGCTGGGACGCGTGCAAATTGGATTGTGAGCCGCAAAATAGTCCCATTCCTAAAGGGGATCTTTTTTGGTGCCCTATCCTCTATCTGGGCACAGTGCAGTGAAATATCAAAAGATATCATAACAAAGATGAAAAGGGTTCATTGGGAATCACCGGCTTCAGCTCTGGTTCAGAAATATGGATTTTCGAAATATGAAAAAGGAGGATTTTTGATCTCGTGATTAGAATGCGTTAGTGAGAAATCGTCCTAGCAGCTCGGATAGTCTGGTATGGAAAGAACGCGGTCAAGGAAGGGAAATGTTTAGTGGCGTGGGTCAGAGAATCAGCATCGCATCATATTGATTCTCAGTCGTTTGTTTTGACAGCACCGCCCATCCGTCCATCCATCTTCAGGAACCACTTTTCCAGTATGAAGTCTTGGTGGATCAGGGAGTCACTTTTTGGTATCGTGAGTTTTTTTTTTTTTTTTTTTTAAAAGAGAAAGTGTAACTTGCAGTCAGTAACCTGCTGTGACATCCACAACGGTTTGAGATGGGTGAAGAATGTCCCACCTCCGACACCCGTGGTGTGAGCCAGAGCTCCTTCATACCCTGAGGGTGACGTAATACCTGGAGGAGGCAGATTTCAGCAGAGTTCTGCCCACAGGTGCCCTACTGGTCGTTGTAAGAGCTGCTGTGAACAGCGAGGAGGAGCGACACCCTCCTGCTTAGCCCATCTAAGGGAGCAAGAGTCTGGGCTCCCTGTGCCCTCTCGGTGGATCCCTGCCCAGGACCAGAGCAGTCCCGGGAAGACCTTCCCCTGCGAACTGGAAACGGTAGCAGGACCCTGATTCCTTTGTACGTGATGGGGGCAGAAGGCCGCTACTTATGCGGGGTTACTTATGCTTCAACAGTTATTGCGCGAAACGGACAAGTCGTCCGTCCGCTTTAATAACCACCTTTCCGGTGCAGGGTTAGGGTGCGACTGTCATTGGGTTGTGGAAACAAACCGAAGGCCCTGAAGGAAACCCAATGCAAAGGCACCTCCAAACCCACAGCCCAGGAGCTTCAAGGCACCACCCCTGCAGGAATCGATCAGAACCCATAGGAACGACAAACGAATGATCGGCGGCACGATGCCGAAAAGGTGAACTCGGGCCCTGAAAAGCAGAGGATCACAGAGAGAAGCAGAATGTGAAGTACCTGTGAACGAGTCCCTGGACTGTTATTGAAAAGTACGGGCAGCTCTGTGCAGGGACTTTGTTTAAATCGTTCTGCCCACACGGCTCTATATTTAGAACCCTTTTTTAATTGGTGGTGCAGAACGGCACTGAGCTAGCGGACCTTCGGGGGGAGTCGAAGGTTTGACTGCTGGCTGGGACCCGCCGCCTGGTGCAAGTTCGCAACCTCAGCCCCCTTGGTTGTTGCCTGGCCATAAACGTGGATGAGATGCAGGTTGTTTTCGATTACGGCGCCGGTCGAGCCAATTAGCACCGCATTCTTACACGTAACCTTTAACTTTTGTAAAACTCTGCAAAGTTAAAGCTGCTCGTGCACTTTGAGCCTCTGCGTGCTGCTCGACCGGATTAGATGTTTTCAGCCGGCTCGCGATGCACCGCGGGTGCAAGGGAGGCGGGAAGCAAAGGGCGGATGACGACATCGCCGCACGGCCCGCCCGAAGCAGACCGGGACCGCACGTGCCCATCGACATCGTCCTCTCGAGGTCAACAGCCCTGCCCCTGCAGACCGGAGACGTCCGAGCGCACCCCTGCATCCTCCCAGCAGCGCGGTGCGGCGCGGATCTATTTTCCCGCCGCTGCCAATGAGAGGAGCGCGGCTGTCGGTGTGGGGACGAGGGCACCGGAGGAGCCAGCGGTTAAGGAGGGCAATGAGGAGAAGGCAGGAGGCGGCGTTCTGCAGAAAGCGGGCCTTGGGGAAGCAGGAACAAAAGAGGAAAATGTGGAGCGATGCGTGCAAATAAGCCCCCCCCCACCTCAGCCACTCCCACAGCAAGGGAGCCACTCCCACCGGCACGGATGCTGCAGGCCACCGGGCACCAACAGCGCTAAGGCGCTAATGCTATTACAGTGCACCGCGAGACGCCTCTGTGGCTCTGCATAATTTCCTTTGGCGGAGAGGAAGCCTGCGGATGATCGGTCATTAATGTGCCGCCGCGTCACTCCGAGGAGCCGACTAAATTACATCTGTTTTCCCGCTCCGTCCTGCTTCCCCCCCCAGCTTTTCTCAGGCCGACAGGCACGTGACGGCGCCGTTGCTCCGAACGGCCGTAATGCTGCGACTCCGCTGCCAAACAGACGCTGCTACTGCGCGGTTATACAGGTGGGCACCTTCGTCCAAGCACCTCCGCGGTCCGAGCGGCGAACCGGACCCTGGACCGAGGTGTCTTCGAGAAGTTTCTGGGATCGCTGCTTTGCACAAAGGTATAAGCATTTCTCTCTGAGGGCTTGAACCGGTAATCTTCCGGTCACCGGCCCCGTGTTTTACCCTGCATTTATCACCAGACGTGAGCTTGAGGGAGGAACCGAGTGGCACTCTGGCAATTAGGAGGCAGCTCTGCACTCGGTGCTGTAACCATCTGTACCGCCTGGGGCCGGACCTCAGCACCAGCTGTGAATTAGCTGCGAACGGCTGAGGCGGGCGGGGAGCCAGCGAATGAGTCGCCGCCGCCTCGGGGACGGCGGTCAAGGTGACAAAATAGCTGTGATGGCAGCACCGACTTCAACAGTTAGAATAATTATTACCATCAAGTTATCAGTTCATGATGCAAAACAAACAGGCAAACAAAAACACATTTTTGAGCTTTTATATAATGGCATTCGGGTTAATGGCAAGAATAAGCCGGCATGTATTTTGCATGTCGGGACAGTGAGGTTAAAATAGATAGGAATGCTTTAAAAGCATCATTTTTAAATTTTTTTTTTTTTTTTTTACCAAATTGTTTAATTAATGCATTGAGTTATGTGGATGTTTGAAGCTGAACCGTAATACATCATCCTTTTTACCCGATGAAACTAAAGGCTCCTGGGGGAGTTTCATTCCATTAGAGAGGTTATTACAGGTGTGTGTGCTCCACCATTTGGTGTGATTATGCACAATTGTCCATGGCTTCTGTTACTGCACACATTTTGGAAATATTACTCTGACCCCCCGCTGTGTTGCGCAGTGGTCACACGCTGTAAATACACACATCTGCCCTGATGGATGTTGCTCCGCGGCAGCGTTGCTGCTACGAGGCTGCAGTTTATCAAGTGAAATTTGCATCGCCAGAAGTCCAGCTCGGATCAGCAAACTTACCGACCGTCCAAAAGCACCGAAGAGAAAGCCAAAATGGCCCCGTGACCATGGATGCACTCAGCATGAAGGTCCTCGCACTGAAATCTATTTTCTGCCATAACAAAGCCATTAAGCACTGCCTTAATTCCATTACTGCTAGTAAAGCCTCATTTGTTATTTGTTTGCCTTTTGTGTTATTCCTCCATTTGTCTGAACTCTCTAAAGTTCATTTAGTGTCAGAGAAAGAAAATCTCGGTCAAGGGGAGAGATATTCAATCACAGGAACTCGGAAACGTCCCGGTCTCCATCGACACAAAAACCGGTCACGCCTCTTATCATTCCTAATATCACTTTATTGATCGGAGCATTCGATAATATCCTCGGTTGCCTCGGGCGCGATTCACGTCACACTTAAACGTGCTTGCAGTACACGGTCTCTTTTAGGGAGACTTGCTCTAAAAATGAGAAATAAATATAATTTGTTGGAACATTTTGCACCATTAGCCACCCTGCACCGCTCTCTTGTGCAGACCAAAGAAGGGTGATGGTCACACAGCCAGGTCATTGCGGCAGGGTAAAAAAAAAAAACAGCGACCGCTGACCAACCTCAGCCATTCCGAGTGACACCGCGAGGGGGGGGGTGTGTGTGAAGTTAGAGGGAGGAACCCGACAGCTGTCAACTCTCTTGTCGTCAATTATTGAGCCCCTTCAGTCCCTGGCTCGGCCGAGAGGAGGGCGAATTTCCTGCTCGGATGCACGCGTGGCTAATAGCCCAGGCGGTAAGATGCTGACGCCCCAGAAAAGAAAGGGCCTCGCACCCACGCCTCCTCCGGGATCATTCGTGATTCATCGTACAAAGCGGTCCGGGAGAAGGTGGCATCTAAGCTTTCTGATCAGCAGGGAAAGAACAGGGCTGTTCCTTCCGCCGTAAAACCACAGTGGAGACCCGTCACTCATCCCCACGTTCCCATCTTCCCCGGATCGATCTGGAAGGTTCTTGGCAAGATACTGTTATCGCAGCACAATTCCCTCCCCAAGGTTTCGCCATTTATCCACCTCCTTTCTCACGGCTCGGTGTGAAACGTTCTATTTTGCCACAGAAGGTACGAAAGCAGTTTGCTGTCGTCATTCCGGCACAGAATTTTAAGCAATTTGTTCATAGCGGGAGAATGATGAGACGGTGTGCCTAGATTGAGAGCGACATCGAGTGCTTATTATGTCCGATATATTGGAAAGTATGAAAACATTTAGCCAAGCCGGCTGCAATCGGCTGCTGGCAGTTACTGGTGTAACATCACTAATGTAAATGTAAGTACCTGCGACGTGAAGCTCTCTTTGCTAATAAGTCCCTTTATCTCTGCCCAGATAAGACGAGCAGGATGGGGATGACACGGGCCACTGCCTGGGGAGCAGACGCTGTTGGAGCCTGGCGTCTGTCCCCCGCAGGTACGTCGAGCCGCTGCTGCCCTCGCGCCACAATAGCCCGCTCGGCTGGACTCTCCGGGAACCCATCGAGGTGAGCGAAAGAAGGACGGAGGGAGCCTGACAACAGCTGGCAGTCGTCTTCCTGCGCTCGCTGCGGAGATGTTGCATACGTGAGGATCCCTGCACCATCGCCCGACACCCGGACCGTGTCGGCCCCCTGGACACCCGAGTGCAGAGGCACAGAGGACAACCACCCAGGGAGCAGCGAGATATTCTGCAGGGTCGTGCCGCGTCCGGCGGCCCGTTCCCCAGCCTGCCTTTTCAGCTGGTGCTACCCGTCTCCATTAGCCACTAGTCAGGCGCGATCGAAGCTGATCGGCAACTACCGTGGCTAACTACGCGGCGTGCGTCCCCTCCCTGAACTCCGTCCCCTCTGGCCATTGACACCGGTTTTAACACAGCAGCTCAAGACAGGCAAGAGCTGCTGAGGACCCGGAGGTTGATGACTTCACGATGACCGCACGATGACTCGCAAGCCCATTTTTCCTTGACAGCATCGACCCGCCGCCGAGTTCGACAAACCAAAAAGACTAAAGTGACGCATAAAGGGCAGACGATGGCCACCCGCGTCAGTCCCTTGCAGCAAGGACGTTTCCATTAAAACCTTCCAACAAACTACAGGACGGGAGTTAGGGGCAAGCAGGTGGCGTAGCTGTCGGAGGGAAGGATGTAGGTTAAAATCCAGTTACCCAGATGCATAACGCTGTAAATCACTTTGGAAATAAAAGCTTGAAGACAAGAAATATTCACAAAGAGCCACATCGCCAACTGTCCATGAAACAAAAAAGCAGCAGAAAGACAAAATATTTGTTAATTATGGGGTTCGTTCTGGACAAAGAAGGACGCGGTAAACAATACGGCATCGATACTCGGCATGAATGTACAATGAGATGAGGCTGTTTAGCATTCGTGGCTGATGGGCTCTGACCCCGGAGGGTGGCTGTTGTCAACCCAAAGACTGCCGATTGACTAACACATCCCTCGGCAGGCTTCCATTCCGCCCGAAAGGATGGAAAATCCATGACTGCAGTGGCAGAGGATCACAGCCCGTCCATATCGCCTGTCTACAATCACTGCCTCGTGAGCTGAGGGGAAGGGGGGTTTGGGGTTCTGTTGTACTTATTCCGGATGCTTGCTGACCTCAGGGGTCATCCCGCTAATGTGACTCCATGGGGCGAAGGATTCAGTATTGGGGAAGGGAGGACATATGACATGAGAAATAAAATCGTTGTCTCACTAACCTTGTATCTCGCCAAACAGAACAGCAATTACGGTAGAATGCTAATATAACAGATTTCCCTTCGTGCCATTTCCCAAAAAAGCCCACAAACTCACCCTTGTTTTTTGTCATACAAGGAATATGTGAGTACCTATGCAGTTCTGCCCCATTATGGCGCTACTCCCAGCTATAAACTGCACATACTGCTGTACAAGTTGTAGGTTATGTGGCACCATACTGACACACCCCCCTAGTCATCAACTCCACCTCTCGCTAAAAATATATGTTCGCTAGATACGGCTGACTCGAGTCAGTTAATTTCTCATCGGCTATTTCAGAATAAACGCGCGAACTGGTGAGTGAGTGAATGCGCGAATGAGTGACCGTGGTCATCCTTGCCACCGTCAACAAACCGGAAACACGAAACGGGCTGGCGCAGTTTCCAGCCTGGTGAATGTTCCGCGCTTCACTCCAGCACTCGGCTTCGTCTCGCCACTTGAGCCAGCGACATGAGCAGCAGGTGCATCAGATCCACATGACAAGTGCTGACAGCAGCGGGGGGGGGTGCTGACCATGTGCCACGACCACTCCAAAACACGCGGTGGCTTCCTGTAGAAAACCAGACCAGAACTCCACTGCTGTAAAGTGAGGCAAATGGCAGCGCCCACAATTACCGTGGTATTCGCTATTACCGCACTCAGCCACTTAACTTGCGATGCGAAGAGACGAGCGGAGCGAGGACCCGCACTTTGTTAGGTCATCTGTGTGGTCCAACACTCCGGCAGAACCTTGCATACATTTCCGCCGCAACCTTTAATGTGCCCTGGTGTCATTTCATTTGCATTCCCTTTTTTTAAAAAAAAAAATGCATTTAAATAGCTTTTTAAAGTATCTGTCAGATTGACTTCTCGTTGTAAATATTAAAATACAGCCTAATAAAAATTCCATATGTGCCCATTTAAGCCTCCCAAAAAGGACCAAACGCGTAATCTGCTTATAGGACTGCAAACTGATCAGCACTCTGGGATAAAAGAGAGCGGCGAGGAGGCGATCGACTCGAGTGCGCGGCGATTTCCTTATCAGCTGCTGGGAAATGAGATTTGTCTGCTGGCTGCGCTCCGCTGTATGTGTCAGAGAGGATTCCGCTCGTGTCCCGGGTTCCATCCCCCAACCCTTTATGTTCGCTGACCCACCGAATTACGGCTCATCCCGGGGCCGACGTCACCGTTCGGGATGACTCGCGGCGTTTGCAGCCCGGCCGATTCAAACGGCTGTTTATTTGTTTTTAACGCATGAGATGGAGGTAGACGCGATAACAGTTGTGGATTTGCCTCATTTGGAAAGGGCGACTCCGGGGTCCGCCCTTCAAAAATGTATTGGTTTGAAGAAACACGAAGGATTTCCTTGTCCAGAAGGACCTTTTTAAGTGGCTTCGGGGGCAGTGACCCCGGAGCCCAGCTCACGCGGGCCAGTGTGTGTAGCAGGCACTGTTACAGACCATTTTCCCATTTTTATTATCCTAACTACCGTTTAATTATCTACTCTATTTCTACCCGTGTTCCTCCCAAATCTCAGAGATGCGGTGCAGCATTTTGGCATATGAGGTGGACCGATGCCCCAGGATGAGCCACCATAACCATGTTTATAACTGCTGATGATGGATGGATGGATGGATGGATGGACAGAAGTGTGTAGAAGACCGGAAACAAAGCTGGATTTTAAAGTGCTGGTTGTTAGAAAGCGAAATGTCAATTTGACTATACTGAACGAATCTGAAAGGACCCTACTCATAGCCTAAGGATGGAGATCCTGTTCTGGAATATTCCACCCATGCTACAGCACAGCTCACATGTGTATCCTTAATGACTAGAACAAGACAAAAAATAGAAAAAAAAGCCACCCAGATGCAGCTGAACAGATACGCCAAGCAAAAACAACTCCAACCAAGAGCCCATGCTGAGGACGTCAATTAAAATCCAGTTATACCCAGAGAAAGACAATGAGCCACTGGGACACAATTACCACCCTGCTGTGTTATCGGCTCAGCTCCATTCTCTATCTGCCGGTTCCTCGGCAGCATCGCCGAAATCCTCATTCGCGGCGTCAGGGTCTTTGTGCCGAGGGCTGAAGGCAGCCGTTCTCCCACACAATGGGGTCGGCTGTATTGCCGAGTCCTGCCTGGCGCAGATTAGCAGCTCCCGGCCAAACATGGGCGAGGACCGCTTGTGCTCAGGTGAAAGCTGCAGCCAGCGGATGGCCCAGGACAGGAGGTGGATTCTCAGTTGATGATCAGGTTCTCTCTCTCTCTCTCACACACACACACACACAAACACACACACAACTACAGCAAACTAGCAACTTACGACACGAAGCTTATAAGACCAGCCAGACATTAGAACCAGCCGCTGGCCATTGTTACCATTATTGTTTAGTGCAATTCCTGAGAGGAGTCAAGGTCCAAAATGTGCTAGGAATGTGTTTATTTTTTCCGGTTGTGGGAAAACAAGGAAACTTTTCCCGAGCAGCACGCAGGAAAACAAAGGTGGCAGCCATCTGGACCCGGTCACGGTTCCGCATTCTCCATCCATCTTCAGTGCGGCCTATTGTGCCGCAAGGCCTTCGAGTGAATAAATGCAGTACGGATCTGCTGAGAAAGGGCCAAGACCGGCTGTCAAGTGAATGCCAGAGACGATGCTCGTGATCAGTGGGTGATCAATGGGCGCTACCCACCCGCCGGCTCCAGGGGAAGCTATATTGCGCTGAACAGGGGCAGCGATCTGTGTGTTTGTACCGCTGGAGGCGGCCAGGAGACAACACTTAATGTGAGCTTACGGGAAAGGAGTTTCCTCACTCTGCTGCTGTTCATCACTACCCACCGCCCCAGGGGTATCTGCGCAGGAACACACACCCTGGAGGGCAGTCCTCTCTCACACGTCCTGGCGTGGAATGAGGCCTCTCGTGCCATTAAAGAATTGCAGGCGGCAGATGATCGTTTGAAAAGGTGAATCTCAGCCATGGTATTTGTGAACATCCGTAATGAACTCCGCGGAGCATCAGAACATTTAAGATGTACTAGACTGGCTCTAATCCACGATAACTGGTTTCAAATAGAACCTCTCGTTGGCTCATGATCTGGAAGACGTCGGTGCGTGAATCAGTCCCGAGTGAAAAGAAGCAGACGCAGCGAGAGGTGTTTGGCTCGCGATGAGATGAGCTGTGCTGCCGAGCCCAGATGTGGACAAGAGGAGAAAACAAACCGAGCGTCAAAGCGAAGGAGCCTCTTGGAAGCGGTGGGACGAGCGATCGGTGTCGGTGCCACGGTGGATGACGGCGGAGGCAAGGAACGGGGAGCGGCCCCAACTTTCGGGGCGTCTCGTTCAGACAGCGTGATGGCCCTCTCTGGAGATTCTTGCAGGCCAGATGGAAGCTGTAAACTGTAATGACATCAGTCCTGCTGGCTTTTAAAAGACAGATAATACCGTCGCGAATGTACAGCATTACAGCACAAAGTACAAATCCATAACTACAGAAATAAACAGCTACAGCAAACGTGACAAAAAAGTTTCCCGCACAAGGCATTTACATTGCCTCTTCTGCCGGTGAAGAACCGGGAATTTCCGCCGTTATTTTGAAAACGCACCACGTTGCAAACGTATGGACATATCATTACGGATTCCACACCCTGAGAAAGACATGCATTCAAAATGTTGTTTCCTCTTTCATACCGATCCAAGTCTCCTCCCCCGTCAAATGGAAAAAACAGGATCTCATGTCAGGACATTTATATCCTATTTAAATCGGCCGTTTTAATAATCCTCCACCGAAGCTGCTGTTACTGTAAGTTTGGTTCTGCTCTTTCTGTTCATGCCCAAGGCCCCTACACGTAGGCTTCTTAAAGGTGTTTAAACAGCACTTCCCGTTGCCCTGCAAAAATGTCCCTCCATGGATTAAGCCAGGGATCACCATCACCACCGAGCGGTTAAGGCACCCGGGCACATTAGCGTTAGCTTTGCGCGTGAGGTCAAAGGTCACGGCGTAGAAAAGAGGCACCGAATTGCGGCGGCAACCCAAGCGTGGAGCAGAGCGGCCTCAGCCGTCCGGAGCAATCTTCCGACCCACACTGCCGAGACACATTCCGACATCGCCGACACCGAACCCCCCCTGGCTGCCGTGCTCCCAGCAGCCTTAGCGGCCGGTTATGGAGATGGGAGGTGGCCAACTGGCTAACAGCACATTTTTCCCTCCTGTCTGAACGTTGCAATTAAAATAGATAGAATCAAAGCTGGAGGATATTGGCTAACATTTCAGACAAAAAAGACTAAAAAGGAATCATCTCCCACTTTGTGATACATGATATAATTTCACCGCGCAGGATTAGCGACGCTCCAGCAATTGTGAGTCAGGTCGACCTTGCCATTTTAGCACTTAGCGCAGTGTTTAAACACATGCGGCAGCCAGGCCTACCTCCTTAAAACACGCGGGCCCGCGTTTCAAACCGTTTTAGCGCTTCTTTTGCGAAATAAAGCGCAGATATCCACGTTGGCGAAGGCAAATAAATAAGCGAGCGACTTAAAATGACTGTGTTCTCCCACCTGCCTTGACTTTACGCATCGCGGCCGATATCCATGGATGTCCATGAGTTCATCAGCATCTAAAGGAATCCCATGCTATTTCTTGGTCCACAGCACTATGAACATTTTTTAATCGGTTTGGCTTTTGTGTTTTTAATATATTTGTATTCTTATGATACGGTATTATTCCTTGTATATTCCATTGCTTGGAGACCATGTAAAACGCAATAAATATTTTTAGATGCAGCTGAAGGGTCGAGAGAAGCCATCAGTCAATAAATATTCAAACGATATTCAATATTTGTATTATTTATATTATATAAAGTATATTTAATACTTTTCTCCGCTCTGCATATTTTAGGTTAACTGCGTATTTTCTTTAAAACGTTCGTGTTTTGTTTTGTATTCATTACATAGTTTAAAAGTAAAAATACACACTTTCTTTTTTTAAATGTGAGGGTTGCTAAAGTAGACAAAGGCACAAAGTTAAGAACTTAATAGAAAGAAAGCAAAACTATACATGTCATTCTGTCTTTGTGGCTATGGGGCAGTTCAATTTCTCCAAACACACAGCTGAGCTCAACATACACACTGCACCAGTGCTGTGCTATTCACTTAGTGTTTATTGTTATCACTGCTAACCAGGCCCTGCTTTGCAGCTTCCTGTAATATCCAAACATTTTTAAATGAGCTTTTTAAGTTCCAACTTTAGCAACGAAAAGCCAGAGTGTCAGCAGCCCGGCTGAGTTCAGACACACAGTCGATCGGTATTCCTGCTCATCCGTGCCATGCCGAGAAGGTAAATGATGGGGGAGGGGAGGTGTTGGAGGGAGACATTTTCAGGGACTGTTTTGTCTTCCGGTTTCATCCCTGGAACGCAATCCTTCATTAATGCTGCGACTGGGTAACTCTTTCTGGGATCTCCAGAATGGGGGAGGCACGGCTGCCATCTGTGCTACAGGAAGAGAACCCTCTGGAGCTGCGTGGCACCACGTCTCACCAGCAGATGTACCGCTGACAAATAAGGAAGCATTTAATAGCGTGCACTTGATGTGAAATTACCACCTGTGCGGCGTGGCTGTGTACAGTACGTATAAGTTACCGTTGCAATATGTCATGGTTTCCCGCTTAGAGGTCCCGTTTCACACTCCCAGCTACGTTTCTAACAAGAAACTGCGGCCTCATCAACTGATGTGCTTTATGTGACCGTACAAAAAATCCGCATCTCTCATCGGGTCTCCTGCATCGACGTACTGTGGGCAGTTTAAGGTCACCGATTCGCCCAAAGCTTGTGCCGACGTACACGCTCGCTCTTTCTCTTTTCTCGGTCTCCTTGGACACCAGCTCCCCGCACCCCCCGCCCAGCAGCAACCGGTGTGTTTTGTGGTCGAGAACCCACCACCCAACCACTGCGGACCACTCACAAATCGGCAACCGCGGGCCTGGATAACATCTCGAACATCCTTGGACTACAGCTCTGCCATGAAAGGAACATTAGTCCTTTATACTAGAAGCAGCCACAAGTCCCCTGTCACCACATCGCAACACCCAGGAGAGGTGGGCAGCCAGCGGTGCTGGGACCCCCAAAGGTTCATTTTTCCTCCTTTCTGTGCAGTCTGGAGGTTTTTTTTGTTTTCTTCGCCTCAGTCGTCAACCGGCTAATCTAAAAAATTACAGTTATATCCGTTACTTCAGACACCAAAAACCATTTTGTCCATTCTCTTTTCTTCACCGTAAAATTCCTTCCAAATTCGCTCAGCATACATTCACCCTGGGGAGAATGCTATAAAAATAAATAGAAATAGTGAACTTTTTCTACGATCCAAAGCTAAAAGGTATTGGCCAAAATTAACTACATCTCATGCTCAGAGTATCAGCCGGTAGGTCTGCAGTGCTGAGTGAGATTCAGCTGAAAATAATGAGTGAGGACAACATTAGAACAGATGGAAAAGAAAATACGTGCAGACCTACACATCTGCTAGTGCAACTGACGCTAGCCACAGATTTTTTCGTGTTCTCCTATTAGCGTTTGCCATCAACAATAACTCACGTTTTACATCATTTCCCCTGGTTTTTGCTTAGACTTTGCAGTCCTTCTTGATGCTGTCCTTCCTGAGAGTGTGGAAAACCTCCACGGGTGTCATTCTGGCAAAGCAGAAGGACATTAAAAGGAACTTTGTGCCACCAGCGTTGGCAAGAGCCCTGTCACTCTCCGTGTCCCGTTCAGCGAGAAGCCGACAGATCATTAAAAATGAGGGATTTTATAGCTCTAGGGTTCTTCCAGTCAAGGGATTTGAAACAAATAAATGAAATAATAATGAGGGCTTTCAATCCCCCAAAGGCACGTGGTTCAGCCTTTTTCTGTGGCTGCTCATGCAGAATTAATGCGGAAGTGGGGCGGGTCGGCGCTCGTGATCACACCGCTCACATCTCGCCCAGGCAGCAGAGACAGCCGCTGTTCTCCCCATACACATCCTGACAATCACTTTTTTATTATTTCATTTTTTTAAGCGAAGGAAAGCGGAGACGTAGACAGGCTTCTGGACCTAAGTCTCTCCAAAAGGGTTGAAGGAAAGTGGGGGAAAAAAAAAAAAAAAAAAACAAAGACAAACCCTGAGGTGAACATTTCCTCCAATAATGTGTCACTGGGGAAGGAGATGCACGGTGCTCCACGGAACTCCTACGATGAACAGGCAGAAATGGACGGAAGGGACCGAAAGCCCAACAGGATGCGTCGTATTCTGGGGAGAACGACGGGAGGAGCCGGAGACCCGGGAACATCCGGTCGGTCCCCCTGGGGACAGCTGGGTCCGTGAGAACCAAAGACCAGAACCGAGAAGTGTGGCGGTGAATCGGTCAAGGTCCGGGGCCCCGAGTGAAGGTTTAGGGTTGCAGCGGGAAAGCGAAAAGTAGCCGGAATTGCGAGGTCTGCTGAAGGTTCCCACTTATTGGCAACGACGCCAACAATCGATCATGCGCTGTGATCGATGAGCTTCTGATTGACAGCTCGAGCGTTCACCTGATCTCCTGCTGATGGGCTTCCTGGCTCGAGCCCTGTAAGGAACACGGATTTGCACAGAAATCACAACCCCCCACCTTCTACTGTTGCGCTTCCTACCTCTGACTTTCAGACTGCTCCATTCCAGCCTGCTCCAAATTGCAAAACCGTTTCTTTTCCTCCCCAGGTTAACACACTGTAACAAAGCATGCAGCGGGTTTGTTATGAAACCCTGTTATGTATCTTATCCCATTACTAAAAATAAATGCCCATGGGATCACTCATGGTTCTGCAGCATCCCTTCAACGCCGGGCGGGTGAGTCACACTGTTGCTGGCATAAAGGAGCCATTGCTATTCAGATATCGGCAACAAAGGGAAACTGGTTGCAGGAAAAAAAAAAAAACTTTTTGCCAGCAGAACTCTAATTTTAATTCTCTGTTCGTTGTCTCAGATATGACTGCTATGGTTAAAAATTTGAAGCAAAAAAAATGGTTAAAGTGATTTTGCAGAGCGCTATAAACTTTCCAGTAAAACAACTTTGTTTCAGGGATGAATTCAGTTGATTTGCTTCCTTTGCTTCGACTGTGATACGCATCCTGAAGTCTACAGGAGGTCCTCCGTGACCTTCAGCCCTGCCGCCACATAAAGATGCCCCCCTTCAGACACCCCCGCCATTCCGTTTCCCCTTCCCCACTGGCATCAGGATGCCTCCAGGTGGCTGCCACCCTGTGCCAGCTGTGGAGGGTGACCAGAGGGGCACATCCTTCCCATCATGCAACACTGACGAATGCCATCTGCACAGATGTATGCATCACACCCTACTGGCATGAGTTTAGGCAGACCTTGAAATGCTTACCCACACGTAAACACACACACGCACGCACGCACGCACGATTTGGTCTTTATGAGAGGAGACAGACGCAACTGCACAAAGGAAAGCTGGGATACAGCAGACAAGGGCCCATCCTTCACAGAACCCCTGTTTTGGCACCTTTACGATGATGGAAGCTCTCGAGTCCGTCTCCAGGCCATGCCACTTAATCTTCAAGACTCTTATAAACCCGGAGCCACATCTTGATACTCACAGGATAAAGAAAAGCCCGCCTTAACCCCGTCTAAACCCAGCAGCTTTATTGGCTTGTACCCTCACAATGCTGCTTTTATTAGCGGGCCTAAAGTTTGGCTTTAAGGTTGAACGAATTTCAGTGTATTAACCACAACCGACGTGGAGGGGTAGACAAGGATCACGTGTGACAGTTGTGTTCATTATAGTCAGTAAAGCACTCCGCCTTAAGAGGAAAACTCACAAGCAAGTGATATCATCTTCAGTCTTGACACGCAAAGAACAAACGTCTAACCGATGACTGAGACTCACGCTGCTGCGAAGGCGTTGACTCGGCTTGACGTTCGGCAATCTCCCGTCTGGCATCTGCGTCAAGGTAGGCCTCGGAGTGATGCGTAGCGTGCGTTTTCGCGCGAACCACCGAGCGAAAAAAGCTCGAAACGATGCGAGCGCGTCCGCGCCCGTCGCCTCCCCATCCCAAACGGAGCACACGGCGGATAAACCAGCGGGAGACGGGCGGCGCTAAATATAACCCGCACCGCAGTAAATCTCCGACACAGATGTTGGGCAGGCATCCGTGTGCACAGCCTCGCTGGGGATTAATGCTTTTAATTACTCCTCACCATCACTATCAGACCGCGCACCCCTCCAGCTCCACGTGCTCCCTCCACGACTCCGGCTATTCAAGTCAATTGCACCCATCTGTACGATGTTTGCAGGATAAGCGGCGCTCGCGGTTTATATACATTTTTTGCCTTTCCATTTTGCGCCTTGGTTGGCATGAAATTAATAAGGTTCGCCGTCTGATGAATAATCCCCGATAAGTCTAATAAATCGAGGCCTTTCACCCAGACCGCGTATCCATCTGCGCTGTCGAATTTGTCAGTCGAGGAGCTCGCGGAGACGTTGCGGGGAAATTGAAATGGAAAAAGGGCCTCGTCGTGAATGCGCCGCGGATTTGAGCGCTCGCAGGAAATGGGTACGGCTCGCCGCTACCTTTCTGAAAGCGCCGCGGCGGGTGCCATTCTAGTCAGCAACCATTCCGGATTGTCGGAGTTCATAATAGGAGTTGCCTACCAATAAATTCAATATGGTCACACCAGCCTGGAGCTTGTATGTGGGGGAGGCGCTATACAGATAATAAATAGACACCTGTAGAAGAGGGCAGATCTGTAGTAGAGGAGTGCAGCAGTAGCAACATACAACTATGTTACAGTGTGTTGTTGTCGACAAATATAATGAGACCGATATTTTTAGCTCGCGACACACTCGCGAGAAGCTGAATGCAGGTCTGTGACTCCGTTGTCTCGGCGAGGGAACACGGTGAAACACTAAACTTTACCCTTGCAGGCTGAACAATGGTGAATTATGGGTTTGAGTTTTTGACGTGCTGGGCTTCAGAGCGCCCGAGGTGCGCTGTGTTGTGACATTTCTAGGACAGCCGAGATGCGAGAAAACACACGGAAACACGTCAGCAAGGCTAGCGAGGAATTCAAAGGCCAGCCCCGTACAAGCGGCCTTATTTTGTGACAAGTCCTCCTCTTACAGACCACGACAGAGGCGGGACACAGCAACCCCCCCCCCCAACCCGTTGTCTGGGAAACATAAAATTTTCATATAAGCGAGGACACACGGGAGAGCTCCTTGCCGTGGTCCCTTGGTGGTCTTACAGAAACGGACAGATACGCCTTCCCAAGCCGCTCGACGATTTGGCCAGGGAAACCAACAACTTAGCTTTCAGACTGCACCTCCGTATTCTACACTGCTGCGTTAATCTTCTGTTAGCACCCACTACACTACACTACACTACACTAGGCGCTTGTCTTAAGGTTGAACAGAAAGCACTAGAATCCAAAATGGCTTCAGGGGAGTGTACTAAAAACAACTTGACATCTTCCCTTTAGTGGTCAAACAAACTGTGGGACTTGGGTTCAGAACGCTGTTCAATCTTAAAGTCCGGAAAATTAACGCTCTGTTAACTTCTCACTCCAAAGTCGCTTTTAATTTCCGCCATGACCGATTGGCTCAGCCGCAAGGCAGACCTGTCACGGTCACGGTAGATGGTTGATTTTTGTATGGTTTCGTACACTCGCAACTCTTTTCCTTCTCTTTGGTCTGGAAGGAGAGTCTGCACGTGATGTTGGCTGATGGGGAGTCACGGTCGTCACCCTCGGCCTCGGGTCAGGATTAGTGGAGCGCCTGACTGCACGTCTCGGGGAGAAGCCTGGTTACCTGGACTCCGGGTCTCTTTCTTCATCGGGACATATAGCTGGAGGGTCAAGAGAAGCCATCAGTCAATGGCAGACTCATCCATACAATGGCATGGTGAACTTCCAATAAGCTATGTGTATACGTGCATAAAGCTGCTTCTCTGTTTCTCGTTTTTGTCAAGGTGGGAAAAGGCTCTCCTTTCCTCCGCTGTATCCCGTGGTCAATGTTCTGCTTCATTTTAGCTGTAGTCACAGGAAGAAGGACTGCTGAGCACGTTTGTCTGAAACACAAACCTCTAGTGGTGCGGAAAGGCGAGCTTTTTCGTTCGGCGGGACGAAGCTGTATTACGGCACCGATGACGAATCCACAGCTGATGGAAATCCCAAAAAATGATATCTGTTTGGCAGCGTTTTTGGCCACCGATCTAACGGTGCTCGGATGTTGCTGAGCTCCTGGACTGCCTGACTGTGAGGAAGACGACTTACTGTTTTTTTTTTTCTTTTTTTGAGTACATCCAGCAAAAATAGCATCCATGTTGGAATTCAAACCACGATTCCAAGCAAAAAAGCATCCCCAAAACCAGACCCCCGCCAGCAGAAGCACAGAAAACAAAAAGACAACAACTCCGAGCACAGGTGCAAACTGTTCAGCTGCGGAGCGCTAACGTTAAAGACAGCGAAGCCACCGCCTTTGAGGGACCAGGACACAAAGTCCAAAGAGCAGACCGAGTCAAGCGAAGGATCTCTGCTCCACAGGGATGGACTTCAGAGCTCATAGCCGCTTCTGCTCCTGTGGATCACGCCGGTTGACGACAAGTCCTCGGACACGTTACGACGCAGAAACGGGTTGGCGTCTGTAGAAAAAAACTCTTGACGTGTCCCGTTGTTCACGTCACCCTTAGTTTGTTACGCTGCGTACGGCTTCTGTATGAGCGCCGCATTGGGCCGGGTTGTGAAGTTATGGCCTCATTTGAATTTCAGCCACACTCTCCTATGCTTGTGTAACGTCCTGTGAACAGACCGGACGCACGGCTTTGAACGGCTCATCCTCAACCATTGCGGGAACCGATGAAACAGCCCTACACGAAGACCCCCCCCGGGCCGAATCGGTAATAGGCAGGTGGCAGCTGGGGCGCGGGCGGATGATGACACCGGTACCAAAACATTAGCATTCCCTCCCCAGGGGGGCGACGCAGTTGACAGACCCCCTCCCATGCAAATGGTTCCCCGCCTCGAAACAGAATGTGACACCGAACGGCTGGAAAGCAAGATCTCTCCCCCCAAACACACCGCTCTTTGTCACGCAGTAGGAAACTTCCGGAGAGGCCTGGCAGCACGTGCCTTCGCAAGCCAGCCAGCCCTTCCCGGACGCGGTCCCTGGGGTTTCAGGGTGTCGATGGTGGCAGTGTATTGTTTCTCCATCCCATAATTTTCACACAATCATTCAAGTACAAAAAAAAGAGGGAAAAAAAACACTGTCAAAGGTCATGATGCAACTTGTGGCCTGAATTACCAATGAGCCATGCAAAATATTAACAAAAATCTTCCCAGGCTCCTGTAACAAGGAGGACGGCGTGTCACAGCTAAAGCCAGCAAGATCTGGAACCTTCCAAGACGTTCCAGACATGAGCCGGAAGAGGCAGCCTTACACGAGTGCTTAACTTCTTGAAAATACAGATATAGCCAAACAACAAGAGTGTCTCAGCTTTAGTTTATACATCACAAAATAAACACATAAAAAAAAGCACTTGGGACATAAGCTCAGTTTATAGCTTTTCACGTTACCTTTTATTTATGATTATTCCTCCGTTTGTTTGGCAGAACGCACTCGGCCGATGAGAACATGGATCGTGCTACGAGCGGCTCTGAAGCCTTTTGTTGTCAATGCAGGCGCCGTACGCTCGGGCTCCATGTCTATTCACATCACGCTAAACGTGCAAAGCAAACCTAACAAGACAACAAAAGGCTCCGATGTGCGAAACAAACTCCTTCCCTTCAAAATAACAAATCGTGCCTCGGCCCGTGCCGAACGCTCACCTTGACGTTCTCGCCTGAACGGGTTGCGGGGCTTCCTTACCCTGGGCTGTGGAGTCAAGCTGGAGACCACCGCTGTGAAGAAAAGCACAGGCTTTAGACCCGAGGAGGACAAAGAGTCATCTGCAGCATTTATTCAGCAAGCTGATGCCGTTCTCCCACATTTATTTAGTTTTCCTTCAAACGGGACTTTTGATGCTAAACTATTTACTCAGCTACTTACGACGATTCCCCCGTTCGTGCAGCCGGCTAAGTTTTACCGCATCGGTTCAGGGTAATAACCGGATGTCACACAGCAGGAGCGGGATCTGAACCCAGAACCTTCAGCCTGCACCATCTGCAGCCCCCACCAAAGACACATTCAGATAAAAGCGATCTCACCCCAGGAGAATTCCTGCCCACCACACACGCCTCCGTCCTCTAGGTGTGCACTGCGTCCTTGTTTGCACCCAGTTAGCAAGGCGGTCCATCATTACTTAACTGCTCAGGTTACCCAGACGTGAGCTCCTGCGGGCAACTGCGCGCAAAGATGCTTTCTGCTGTTTTCTCCTCCATTCACTGTCAAATTGCAACAAAAAAAAAAAAAACCCAGGAATGATGCCGGCATCTTTTCAGCTAAGGGATAATTGGAGCTGCTGGTTATAATCTAATTTGCAGTTTTACACATAGCTGATGTAAAAAAAAATAAATACATAAATAAAAAAACTCAACTGTTTACTTGACAAGTTATCCATTAAAGCTACATTTGTACTTATTGGATTTCGGGCCCATGCGCGAGCAAAATGCTGCACCATTCCATAGGTGAGGAAAAATGAGAGTCCTCTCTGTTAAGGTCATGTCTGCCATATTTTAGGGTATTCTGCTAAATTTAACAACCTTGTAATAAACCATGCATCAAAGGACAGTAAAGCCCCACGATAATGTAGTAAGTGGGGTCCAATAAACTGAATTGTGAAAGATGCAGAGTCACCTCATTGGGAGCTTAGTGAAAAGCTGTATTTTTCAGAGCAGGAAAAAAAGAGTATAAAATTTAGGGAACAGACTGGTTACAAAACAAAAGTGACAATTACAAACGTCACATCTACCGATAGAACATTAATGCTGGAATGACTTACTCTAACTGTTCTGCTGGTGGCGTTACGAGAGGCCCGGACTGGACCGAGGGAGCGCAAGATTTGTTTAAACACTGGCACTCATGGAGCGCAACAACCCGTCTGCCCCGAAGCTCTTGAGCACAGTGAACACAGAGAGGGTCACGAGTCCACCCCGTAACCCCTCACGGCTATTTACAACATGCGGCATCAATGCATTGTGGGAGAACCACAGCTCCCCACGCTATTGCCACAGCATGGATAACATTAATAGAAAGTTTTAGCCAAATGTACCTCATCTGCAGTCAACACTATGCGTTCACCTCAGGCAGAAAACAACGGGGGGTACCGGAAGGGAGCAGGAGGGCGGGAGCCGATCGTTCGATCGCTTCATATCCAAATTTGTCTTATCGTGGGGTTTTGCTGCTCATGAATTTAGGGAGTTTTAGGTTTTTCAGTTAAAACAAAAGTTCTGGCACTTCAAGCAATTGCTGTTCACTGATGAAACCTGGGGAAGGGAGACTTTGACATGTAGCTCAGGAAAAGATGGAACTGGGACTTGCACCCTCATCACACACAAGAATGCCTAGAAAAATGGATTTTAAAGCGGCACGCGAGAAGCTTTAACTTTTCGGGGCAGTTCGGGACCAGCGTAGGAGAACCTGCGCTGTTAGAATAATTGTTCAAAATAAAGGCTGAAGCGGTGATTGCAAAAATGACAGGTTTCCATTTTGTTGTACGAAACAGGTTCGATTCTTCATTTTGCAATTATAATAGCAATACTGCAGACGTAACCTTTTGATGACTTATTTCATACCGCGAGCAATTCCTTTTACTGCTCTTTGGGTCACAAAAGTCGCTTTGCAAATAAATTTAAGCCGACTAATCTGATTACAACCAAAATCCTAAGAATCCTCGATTAAGTCTGCCTTTGACGGCCCTGATCATTATTAATAAAAACCATTTTATCATGCAAGCCTACTGTAAAGCAAAATGTCACAAAAATGCCAGCGATGCTTGAAAGCAAACAGCAATTCAATGAATCATAAATAATTCATAACTGACAAGAATCTTTAAATACTTCAAACAAAGCGGGGCCCCCGTGAGCACCCGGGGTCTGAAATGGGGTGGCGCCGGTGGGGGGGGGGGGGGGCGCAACTGTGGAGCTGTACGAGTGGGCTGGAATGTACATAAACCGGGACGAGGGTCCCGGCGGGCTCTACCGCAGCCCCAGATCGGGCTAATTTCTGCCCTGCGTTTCGTGAATTTGGCACCATAGCAACGTGCGAAGACAACAAATCCACATTTGGAGGCCTCGCGTCGCCGTGGGGCTGGACGCCCTGGATCCGGTACGCATCTTACACGCGTTCGCACGTTATGCTTCCCTGATACGTAGTCTGCCCTGCTGTTAGATTATACTTACAATTAATTTGCTGAGATGAGACTGTTTTCTGGAGCTAAACGTGCCCAGTTTACAGCTCCGCCGTGCAAAGCAAAACGATTAAACACCTGCAGAAGATAAATGTTCGCCACCCCATCCGGACCGTAACGGTCGGCTACAGAGGCGCACAGCCACGCCGAGCCGAGGGGGGAAACCAGCAGCACAAAACAAGAGGAAAATGAGGCGGAGATATTCAATTAAAGAAGGCAGGGGAGTTAGCTGTGTGTCACAAATCCAGCCGTGAAGGATGACAGCGCTGTAAGCGCCTCGGTAATGAGGCTATGGGGGAGGAGGCCCGGTGGCGTCGCTTGGACCCGCCTCTTGGCGCCTGGCTGAGACCCGATTGGCTCAGAGAGGCCTGCTTCTGTACCCGGGGGAGAGTCCGTGCTAGGCGAGTCCGCCTCCCTGTTGACTGTCACCCCAACCACAATTGCACCGTGTGAGATGCAGGAAGTGAACGAGACGCTCCGTAACCAGGTGGCGGTCGCCTCCTGCGAGAAACCCGACGTTCGTACCGCATGTTCCGATGCAAGCGTCTGGATCTTTGAGTAGTGTTAGGGTGGGGTAAGAGTCGAGCGTCAGAGTCGACTCACGGTGACCGCTTGCGTGGGTTTCACGGTAGGGGAGGATACGGAAATGTCCTTCTCTTCGCGTCTTTGAAGTGCGGCAAGACCCTCTTTTAACCGCCGGACAGGGGGAGGCTTCGCGGCGCTCGAAAGTGTGATTCTGCTGCACGGCGCAACGAGCGGTGTGCCGAGCAGCTACCGCCACTTTCCCACAGAGCAAAACCATCCAGCAGTCTGTAAAATCGTCTAGTCGGCTTCCCTGTAATTCAGCCGTCCTCACCTCCCACCCCCTCGCCCGCGTTTTGTTCCGGTCCCATTTACATCTTTTCAGCAGCGCGACATACAGGAACCCTGGGTTCTGAATCACAGCCTTAGAGTTTCGGATGAGCCTGTTGCCGGAAAATAATGGCCGAGCCAGAAGGCACGGGGGCTTCAGCAGGAGTCAAATTATTATCGTGTCTGAAAACACCGCTTGCTTCCTTTTATGCAGCTGTTGTAATGACAAAGAAACGAAATAGGAGAGATCTTCACCGGCAGCACGGAGCGAGACCCTGTGCATCTTACTCCTTCCACAATAGGAGCTGTAATCCAATAATGACGGGAAGGAAAACTTGTTTCCACTGCTCCCCCCCATGAGGAACTGCGATTATCCCTCCGGTGAAACGGCGAGCCCGAGAGAAAATCCTCATTACATTTCATTAGGCCAAGAGGAACAGAAGCTGGAATCAGAAGCTCTGGTACGTGGCGGAAAGGCTGATGGGTAACTACCGGGAGATTGGGCCAACATTTGAGAGGAAGAGGCCGATCTCTGGGGACGTTTTGATCGACCCGGAGCTCAGGTTGTGGAACTTCTCACGATAGCGGCAGGTGAACTTGAATACGGGATGACAAACACCTCCCCGAATCCCCGCTGTCTTCCATTTCCCAGCAGATGGTTCCACCCCAAAACGACAGACTTGTCAAAAACGTTTACGCCTCATCCCAGTCATACGCGCGAATATTTCACTGCATCGGTTCGGGTGCGGCGCTTCTGCTGGGACTGGAACCCGCAACCTCCTTTTGCTCGTTGTTTACTGACTAGGTTTCAGCTCATCTCCTTTGCGACCGAGTCCTGAAACAATGCGTTTGGTTCGTACACTAAGCTATTTATCCGTTTTTTACAGCAGGGCAATTTTTACTGTACCAATGCCTTGCTCAAGGGCGCTACAGCTAACCGCTACACCACTTGCTGCCTTGTACCATGCACACGCACCATACTGCCGTGCACGAAGTCAAGGCCACCTGTTTTTCACGGTTTATTTCACGTTCATCTCACATCACCCTTGTGCCGTAAACTTTGCTGTGGTACAAGGCGTCATGCAGCAGCGGCGCTTACGGCGCAATGCACTGAATGTTGTCTGCAGTGCTCGCAGGTGCATGAAAACATCTCAGACTAGACTGGCTTTCCGATGACCCCCGGGACCGGATCATCCGACACGTCCCATGGTGGTTCTCGCCGACAGTGAGAGGAACGCGCTCACAGGTAGCAGGACACCCGCCAGACTGACGGTGCGTGACCGAGTGCGTAAACCTAGGCCGAGGTGAGGAGGAGGTGAAGATGACATTGTGTGTACGACGAAAACAGGAGCTTGGCGTGAAGGGAGCGTGGGGGTGGGGTGGCTTCCTGAGGTCAGGATCAAAAAATGGGTTGGTGGCTAATCTGGGGTTGAGGACAGCACCGCTATTGAGAAGCAGAGCGCTGTACCGGCACACCCGCCTACCCACACCGGCAGGCTACCCACTGACAGTAAGAGCAAGAGTCATTCTGTGGGTGAAGGTCATTGAACACTGGGATAAAGCAGGTGTGAAGTATGAATGCTGGAACAAAGCAGGTGTGAAATATGAACTCTGGGATAAAGCGGCTGTGAAATACGAACCCTCGAGTGTAATCTTTCACGTTGTCCACGTAACATGGCAGAGATCCGCCAACGTTCGCTAACAGTAACGGACGGCGGGGATCCGCAGGCCCGACACCTGCATTTGGTACTGGAAACATCAAAAGGAAAAAGCATACAGACGTCAGAAGAGCCAAAATTCATCGACCAGACCTGAAATAAAACAAGAAGCACAGAAACCAGAACCCGAAGGGGATTCAAGCTGCAGGTGAGATGCTTTCCACAGATCCTCTCCCTTGTACTCAGTCCAATTTCCTCTCCTCGCTCTCACCAAGGAGGAGTTAAACAGAAGCTGGAGGGCTATTAAACTGATCATTAGTTTGAGCCGCACAGCGCGTTTGCGGGGGCGTTCGCTCCTCCCTGCTCCTACAACCCGCGTGCGTCACGCACCATTTACAGCAAGACTCGGCGCCAGCGAGGGACCAAACTCCTTCTTCCTGACGCTGGCGTTGCCCAAAACTCGACCCACATCATTTAACACGGACTGGCCCGGTGCAGCCCTCGCTTAATCCCTGGGCAAACGCTGCAGCTCAACTGTTCATGCTGCCCAGGGCCGCTTCGCACACAACGCAACTGCGTCGGACTAAACGGATGAGTGGCGGCGGCGGCGGCGATGGGGGTCGGGGGTTCAGATTAGCCCTAATCTCTAATCTCCGGTTGCTAAATCAGCTGAAAAATCAAATTGCTTCAAATCTGATCCTATTTTGTCCAGACGTCGCTGATTAAGAGGCTTGTTGTAATTCAAAGGACCGCGGGAAGATTAATCTTCGCCATCGCTGTTTTGCTGAACGCACAAACTTATCAGTGTTACTGCCGGTCGTCGTCGTTGTTAAATCCCTTTTTGCGGGCGTTTCTTATGTTTGGCCAATTTTGCGTTCGCATGAGCTTTTCTCAGACGAATAAATAAAGCGATAAGCTCAAATAATACGTGGCGGAGATAAAGCCGCAAGCCCTCGCGCAGATCTCTGTTCCAGAACTCCACCTCTGAGCCCTTCCTTCCTGCCAGGAACCGATGGTGCAGGACATCTCAGGGCCTGACACCTGTCGAGAAGGAAGCGCCTCCCTCGATCTGACTCTTTGCCACCGGTCGACAGTCCGGGTCATTCGCTTGCTTCCGTCGTAACCCGGCGACGGTGGCCGCTCGTACACGTTCGTGCGTTTCGGCGACCGTGCTGCAAACTGTCTGCTGGCTTCTACCCCTTCCGTACAGTCCATCCCCAAATTATGGATTTCAGACTTTACGGCTGCAGCAATATTTCAGAAAACACTTTGGAGAAAATAACTTTATGTATGGATAAAACAATGTTTTAAACCATCCCACTGTCCCCGCAGTCAGTGTGGTAAAGGCAACACAGCCCCCCCCCCCCCACATCGCATCCCAATCGCCATCTTATACAGTGCTGTCTGCATGTAATTCACTGTACCGTATGTACGTTTGAGTTAGAGCTCTGACTGTATTTCATTTTGTTACCCACACTGCATGTTCATTGCACATTACGTCGGGGTATAAAAGTGTTACTGTAGTACACGGAGCAGTACCTTACAGCACCGTAGTAAAAACCCATACTGCACTTAAACTGCGTATTAGATTGTCCAGACTTTCACCATATCTGGACACCGGCCCCCACCATATAGTGTGGAAAATTGAGAAGGCACTGAATTTATTATTATTATTTATTCCTTCGCCTGAGGCTTCTCACCGTGCACCAAGTTTCCCAACTTTATTTACTCATCTGTACTACCGGGTAGCTTTTACAGTATGGAGTCAAAGTAAGGTCATCAGCAAAGGTACAGTAGCAGGAGCAGAATCCAAAGCCGGGTGCTTTGGCAGGTGAAGACTCAGCACGCCACCAACCGGCCTGTTATTTAAACAAAACGCGCTGAATTATGATTGCAAAAGCGAACGCATGCGTCAAACAACCATCTCGCTCACGCAGCCACAGCGCTCGAGTTCTGAACAGAAAAGCAGCAACACTTCTCTAAACATACCGTAAAAATGGCACATCAAACATATTCCGCTCGCAGTGCGTCTCCCGCTTTAAGCGCTGGCGCTGTTTATGCGTTTGGCTGCATAGCAGCATCCCTGACTGATTTATTCGGATTCATTTAATGATGCGAGCAAACAAAAGTGAGGACGGGAATGTAAAACCTGATGGCAGCTCCTCGCCGACGCTCTCAAATTTGCAACAGATGACGTACATTAGGACATAAAATCTGACAACATATTTCTTTCCAATGAAGTAAATTTCCAGTCATAAGCGACGCCATAAGAAAAGGATGCCCTCTAGCTTCCCAGAATAAGCGAACAGCTATGTGGTAAGCAGTTTGTCCATAATGACACTTCTGGGATGTTTGCGTTTGGAAAAACTGGTCAGGGCAGAGGCGACTCTGAGACTTGCGATCGTGCAAGCGTGAGCCGCTTGCCTTGCGGAAAAAACGAGTATGGACGTCGCTATCGGAGAAATTAGATCAGCGTTCGCGAGGGCGCCCGTCGAGGGTTGTAAAGCTGCAAAACGCAGTGTGGATTCTGCAGATGTTCTCCAGCTGCGAGTGACAGGGGCCCACGAGGACAAACGGGATGCGACGGGCGATTTGGCACCGCCGGGTTTGCGATGCTGTTGCCTGGTTAACCGTGTTAAATATCCATCAACGTGACCCAGAAAGGAGACGACTGACAGGCCTCGGTTCGGCGGGTCTCACCCGCGCCTCTGCGGGTGGAGAGGGGGGCTGGTTGCCGCCCGCCATGCGAGCAGCCCCCACACCGCTAGAGTAATTGGGCCGCAATGGCTGTTGCCGGTAGCGCTTTGCTGAGCCCCAGTCCACCTGCTGGTGCGCTGATGTTGTGCCGGTACTTCAGGCACAAAGTTCAGCTCTGGACAAAATTGACTTCAGCTAGGCGGCCGCAGCAGGCAACGCCGGTGTGTCACAGCTCCTCGGGTTGTGGATCTGGACGTGGGTTTGAATCCAGATCTGATCCCGTGCGCTCTGGTTTCCTCCCCCTGTCTAAAAGCGTGTGTTTCAGGCAAACTGGAGACTCAGAATTGACCTGTGATGGACTGGCTTCCGGTCCAGAGCGTCGCCAACCTCGACCCCTGGAGCGCCAGGATCGGAGCGCCGTAACCCGTGACTAAACGCAGGCGAACCGATATTCAGTACGAGCAAATTGATGTTACACAGTCGCTTGACAGCTGCTTCCTCACACTTCTGAGCAGTAGAGGGTTACTGGCTGCAGCTTCTCACCACGGCTGGGATGTGGTTCGAGCGACAATGGATCGGTGGGTCTCAACTGTAAACGAAACAGGCTTTTGACAAGGATATCAATGAGAGCTTGGCAGATTTTTAAGTGATGAAACGATTTGCCTCTCGCCTCCGCTGCCGCTGCAGGAAGATAAGCATCAGAAACAGATAATCAGACTAGAGTCATGGAGCAAATGCTTCACAAAGCAGAGGAGAGCTGTGCTGAATGTGCAGTCCGCCTGTGCTGCGGTTCCCCGTACAGGTTGTGCGCAGTGCTTTTATCCACAGCGGCTGGCTCCAGAGGGTATAACCATGGTAACGTTACGGCAGATCTACCGAAACGTTACTGGAAGTCTCGAGGAGCTTAGACTGCGGGGAGAGCAACGTGTTATCTTCAGAACAGGAGAAAAAACAAAAAAACAAGTTATCGTGGTCTCTCAAGTGATGGTGGGTTGTTAGGAGAGAACTGCATAATAGCACAGCTGTTTTTTTGTATTTTTTTCATGTCTCCTTGGAAATAGAGATCCTCTGGGGAAAGAAAGCAATGTCGTAGACACGAGACCACCTTACAGGAGAAACACGAATGCTTATTCACGTCCCCTCATCCTTTCTAAACAGTTGCAGCCCGAAACTCTGTGGAGTCTTTCTCCCTGGACAGCAAGGGCGCAGATGTTGGGGAGAGCAGAGAAGGTGCTTCACCTCACGTCACGCAACCGCTTTGTTCATAATAGCACCTCTCCCCCTTGCCCCCGCTGTGTAAACAGAACATTTTTCGGTCCATTAGCTCCCAAAATGACCCGTGGTCTCGGTGACTGCGAAACGTACGCCGTTGATTAATAAAGGACCGCGGCCGTGATCGCTGTTAACCCTTCTTCTAATGACCGCTCCATCCCGTTGTCCATCAAAGCACCTGGTCGGCTTTCACTCATTCGAAGCCACTGACCTCCGCAGTCTTGCTGACCCTGCAAGTGTGACTTTCTTCAAACTTCTTGCATTTCATACCCAGACTGTCCTACGCTGGGTCTCAAACTGCACTGCATCAGGTTGGCTGGAAATTAAAGTCCCCGCGGGTGACGGACGTCTCCGTCGTCTAGGAAACGTAAAACCGGATCGCGCGTAAATTTTAACTTTACTACTCCGGCCTTTACGGGGCATCTGCTGAGCTCGGCCACACCGCCCGGCTTCTCAAGGTATTCCATACAGACGACGCGCGTGTGCTTATTGCACGGTTCCCCTCGTGACGACGACGTGCATCCACTCATTGTCCAGACATTTTCTCCCCGGTCAGATCGTGAACGCTGTCCTCTTTCTCACAACTGCAGCCCGTTCATTAAAATTACAAAGAGCCCACCGACAGGCCAGCGAAGGCTCGAGTCCGGATCGTATCGAAATCATTTAGTCCTATTTTACCCAGAAAGCAAAGCGCAGCAATCAAAGAACTTATCTGGGATACAAGAGCTCGAATTTATGCATTTCCAGTGATATTCTAACCTACTGAACAACTGCAGCATTTCACATCCGCACTCAAAATAAAATTATAAATTCAGTCTTAAACCCACTTCAAACAGTCAATGTTTTAGCATTTCGGGGAATATCTGCTCATCAATTAAATATTGCACAGAGATTCCTCTGTTGCTCTGCAGCTGCTATTACATTTAAGTGCCATTGATACCCTAATGTCAGGACCGGAGGAGATGGGGTCTCGTGCATCTGGCCACCGCTAAGGAGCGCGGTGGCCATCGTGACAAGGACGTGGAGACGATCGTGCCAAGAAGCGTGAGAAAATCAGAAAGCCCTCCTCCCAGAAAGAGGCCGTTTGTTTCGGACATCAGCTGCAGATCTGGACAAGAAGATGCCCACGATGCCAACATCTGCAACAAAGTGCAGTTTCGGGTGTCTCCGTTTTTCACTCTCCTGCTCCTCGGACGATGCCAAACCCATCTGTTTCCGTGGACCTGCAGCTGAATTCCAATGCGCAGGGTGTCCTGCGCTCGCTGACAAATTCACTGCAAATGAGGTGAAGCGGGGAACTGACAGCAGCCATTAATGGGAGAACAGATATTGGTCCAATCATACTCTCACCATTACTGCAGTGTATTAAAGCGTAGTCCTTCAGGTTATGTGAGACAACCCTGAAGTTCTGGGCAAAAGCGGCTCCGCAGCCCCGTACCAACGAATCTCGACAGGAAAGTGTGCGTGAGCAGCGTCGCTGGCTCTCGGCCTCTGCCTGTCCTGCTGAACCTGCACCGCTTCCCATCCGTCCTCCGCTACTCAACTCCTCCACAACCTGGTGACGGTGTCAGAAGAAAAGCACCGGGTTAGAAATGTCTCCCGGTGGGCGATGGCCAGCGTTACTCAAAACAAGTAAGCCGAACACCCAGCAGACACCGTCTGCCTAATCTCTGCACATCGGAAGAGCTCGCAGCTTCTTAATTATTCTCAATTCACCTTAGATAAGCGCAAGAAAGCACGTTTTGTGATGTAACAAAAGGGAGGAAAAATCCGACGGAAGCACGAGAGGAGAGCGGTTGAAATCTGATGCCTCTCGTGCTCCAGCACTTCCGTTTTGGCAAGAGATAAAGTTGCAGTGTTGATCTCCCGGCTGGCCGGCGGTGTCCCTGAAGCCCGGACCTTCGGGTCAGTGGTACTTCATCCCAAAACAAAAGGAGGTCTGCTAGGTGCTCCCCTGTGCAGAGCTTGTTTGCAAGGGTTTGCCGTAAGACACAGAGGTTACCAGGACAAGTTAAGCAGAATTAGAAAAAGCACCAAGGGATGCACATGCTAGGCCTGGTTGGAGTCACCGCATGAGAAGAGTTTGAGTCACTCCCCTGGTTGGGCAAATCCCGCTTCTTTCTGGGAGATCCAGACCAAGCCTGTTTCCTTCCACGGGCTGCTGGAGAATCGGGCACCCTGAGCACACGCCTCCCAACTTCATTTGCGCCCGATAAGGACCCCGCGGTATTTTGCAACACGCAGCCCCCTTTCCATATGGCCTGTTGTTATTCATTGCTGCTGTGACATCCCATTTCCACAAAGAAGAGATATGCAAGTGCTGGGCAGACAATCCTGAAATGCGCAACACAGAGAATGATCTTGGCCTCCAGAAGTCCTCCTGTAATGAAGAGCCTTAAAGTTTTGAAATGACTGCACTGTTTCCAAAGTTTACTTGGTTTTCCGCGCAGGCATAACGCAAGGAAAGCAGCAGGCAGCACAGCAAACAGCCGATAATTCCAAACTATTTGGTTGTAAGTAAAGAACGTGCAGAATTCAAAGTAATGACTTTAAACCAGGTTTTTTGCTTCGTAGACGTACAGCGCACTATACCATCACACATACTGTAAATAAAGGCTTTTGTTAAAGAAAAGCCCCCTGATGTCCAGGACATGGCACTCACACTTTTATCTTAGGTGGGATTTTTCTTTACTTTAGCCACTTTTCTTTACTTTAGCCACTTTTTATGAAAACAGAGACTCTTAGGAAAAGCACATCCACGTGACCAACTACCAACATCTCGCGAACATGTAAATGAAAAATTTTGGAACTGCCAGTAATCGAGATGCGTTTTCTTTCTTGAATTTGTTCCGAGATGTTAATTTATAAACATTATTTGTCTATACACAAAAGTTGTATCGTCCTTCATTGTGAGTACTTAAAATGAGCGATTGCTCTTTTGCCGGGTTTCGCCCAGAGAGCGTCGATTATTCTACCCGCACCCGACTTATTCAAGCACCTGACTTTTTCCAACTTCCGCCACGGGTGCTTCATGCCTCACGTCACCTGCGATTGGATCAGTTATGCATTAAAGTGCAGCCGCTTATGAGTTCTATGCTCAAGCCGCTGGTACCACAGGGCCTGGAGAGATAAGGTTCTTTTGATTATTTGAACGGACATGCCAGCTCAGCAAAGGCACAAGCAAACAAACAAACAAGCCCATGCGGCGATGTATAGTATTGCACACCGAATTTGCATATTTACATAAACAGGGCCGCGGGTCACCTAGCGAATGAGAAGTTTCATTTATGACCAGAAGGTTGTAGGTTCAGGTTGGTCAGGCACAGGTGGAAATGGCTTGAGCTGCAGTCTTGCACTCAAAGGGTCTACGATTGAAACCCACCCCCTTCTGCAAGGTACTTATTCTGAACTGTAAAAATTTACCTACCTATAATAAATGGTAAGAGGCTTATCATTATAAGTTAATGAATATATAATAATAATAGTGCTGAGCCTGCTGGAATCAGTGGCGTGGGACTGAGAGCACGAGCGCGTCTACGCCGCTCGTGCAACGAATGAGTACGGCAGAGAACAACCGAGTTCTGAACCACTCATCTCGCCGCAAGACATAACCGCATGCCTCCTTATGCAGAAAAGGGCACCGCAGTCGACTTCACTTACAAGTTTTCGCACGTACAAGCGAAATAATTTGACGCACTTTACCGAGTTACAGCCAAGCACGGGGCTGATTTTCACGTTTTTGTGCTTTTACGTTTACGAGTGACAGGAACTGAGCGTTGGGGGAATTCTTAAAGTTTGCCTCCTAAAAGTAACTGCGTCTCCGCCTTACGAGAGTTCACCCTGCGAGCCAAATTCCGGGAATTTCTCGTAAGTAGCGGCACACCTGTGTACATTCACACCCCGTTGTATAGGACACCATTATAGGAGGGATGGTCATATTCACATAGTACAGTGAAATATACCAATGTCCCCTTCCAGAGGATAAAATTAAGAAAGACAGACTATCAAATGGCTTAAAAAAAGGCAGAACTATCTCTTTATTAACATGCACCATGCAAGCGCACTGCAGCAACGATGTTCACATTCCTCTACAACACCCCATTCCTGGTGTCGATCACCTTTTCAACCCAACCCGTTGCTTTCCGCTGTGCTCCGAGCAGGAGCTGCCGCCCACTCGCATCCCTCATTACGGGTGTCGAGCAGTCTGGAGCTTCGCCTAGGAGCAGGAATCAGGAGCGGCTAGAAATGTGCCGAAGGGGGGAATGAAGAAAACAAAGCAAACCTAATACGGTGCGAAGCAGAACCGCAATGCGTGACTGTTTCAGCTCCCGATATTGACTGTCGCCTCCGCGCCGCCTCCTGCGCCCCCGGGGGAATCGGACCCGGAACAACACGGAGCCTCCCAGGTGGCAGATGATACCGAAGGTCCGACCTCCCGCACGGCAAAACCCTGCAGCCCTCGGGTGTGGTTGCAACGACCCCTACGGAAGGGTTAGGGTACCGTGGGCGAGGGGGCGTGCCGCGCTCGCCTGGGCGCCGCTTCCTGTAGCCGTACGGCACGGAAGTGTTACAGCTCCGTTTCATCAGGTGTTCGGAAGGCCCGTGTGGCAGCTGAAAACAAAATACAAAGAGTAATAACATTAATAAATAATAATAATAACAACAACATTAATGCTCCCTGGCGACTGACTGCTCGCCGCTGCAGTCTCTGCGCTGACTTTTATTCTTTGATGATTTACAAGCCCCATAAAAATCGCTCTGCTTGGCCTTATTACAAATGATTGCATTGACATACAGTATATAATCCTTCTTAGCGCTATAAAACACAGCTCACCTTGTCTCGCTCACAAAATAACTGCGCCTCTGACAACTGACAGACTGAGCCCTGGGAAGGTAAAATAAATACAGACGTTTTAAAGAGCACACATGCAAAACTTCTGCATAAACAGAGCTTTTTTTACCCTGGCAGCCTGTAAGAAATCAAGTTTTCATCTAGCGCTGATCGGTGAGAGCCAGCAAAGCGAAGATCGATGATCAAACCCCAGGGGATCATGGGCCACACCATTTGCGGGTTGCTGCAGGACAGCACTCTTGGTCAAACTTCAGCAGCGGCGAAAAATGAGCCATGCAACCACGCGGTAAAAATATACAGTCTTGCGGAGCCCAACCTCAAGCATCCGGGAGGTGGCACAGCAGTTAAGAAGCAGCATTTGCGCTCTAAAACGCTGTGCTTACCGCGTAATGCGATGTTCGTAATAAAAGTAAAAATGTGCAATAAGACTTTGCACAAAGTAAAGGTGTTTCCAGCACCAGCTTCACAGGGAGCCAAGTATGTGTACGCTGCTGTGTGAGGGAGAAGATGCTACAAGGGACACCTGGTGTGTTCCGCAGAGATAGTGATTTCAAATTGGACCTGAGCAGCAAGTTCTTAAAATTCATCATATTAGCAATTTCTTCCCTCGCTGCGCGGTATAAAGTTGATCTGGACAGCAGACTTTGCACCGATGTGGACATTCCGCTATCAGTTAGCATCCTCAAGGAGAAGGAAGAAGAGACGTTCCGGTGCAGGATCTTCTGCACCGCAGCTGTCGGGAATCCATTTCCTACTGTACTCTCACATATCAGGAAATGAAGTCCAGGTACCTGGCAACGTACCAGTCTCTGAATTCCAAATTTTTGCGTATGCAAGAGAAATTATTTAATACCCTTTACAGAGCTACATCCAAACATGAGGCTGGGGGAAGGGGGAGTTCAAAATTTGTGCCATAACGGTGATCGCATCCCTGACTTTCGAGCCGATTTCCAGCAACACGTTGCACTCAGCGTAGGGGAACACCTGTACTTTACACATAAGTGGGCCACTGCGTTGCACCAAACCGAATTGACATTCCCTCCATATCCGTGCCGACCGTTCCCTTCCCAAACCCCCGGTGTCTAACAAGACTTTTAGGAATCTGACCGAGCGATTCAAAAGATCCTCTTGGGACAAAATCGGCAGAAAGTCGGAGACCTCGGAACTGCTTCCGAATGCCCCTTTATTGCCTCTAAGACTAGAGGCGTGGTGAGGTGAGGAGGGCAAGCGATTTCTAAGCTGGACTGACGATCCCACTAGGTGTCCGTGCTTTGTTCTTCTTCCCGGTTCTGGTGTGATCCTCCTGAGCTAAACTAATTTGCCAGGATGGCACGGTCCCCGTACAGACTCCAACAACGTGTGACTGTTAATTTGGAGGTGTATTCGAGGCTGCAGTACGTGGTGAACATAAGGGAAAGCAGAATGTGAAGCACACAGTGCCACATATGCATCACACCTACACATCGCTACGGTCTATTTGGAATTGGTGCCACGAATGCACATTAGTTCCACCCAACACTTGCAAGCCAGAGTGGGGCTAAGCTACACCAGCTATGCCTCTACCGTCATGGCTAGTAAGTCGCTTTGAATCCGTGTCTGCCAAGCGAATAAATCAATTAATGTATAATATCCTGAGCTCCTGCTTCTCAAGCGACCCAGGCACAGTTGCTTATTTGCAGGAAGCCAGTTGGAGATGCCGCGGTGCTGTTACAAGTGGCACCGAGGAGGGTGCCCTGAGGCACGCCTCTTTTCCTACATGTAAGCGCGTATTCTGCCGGGCTGGGCTTGGGATCGACCTGTTTCCAGGGTGGATGCAAAGCCGCAGTTAATTGGCGCCGCCCTGTCGAGCCCGTCGCGCATTAGGCTTTGGCTCAGAGGAAAACATTCGCACAGTCGTTCTTTTCCCAAAGCTCTCCGCAACGCGCTGAGATTAAACGGCGACGTTTCCTGCATTTATCCCGTCGTCTTCTCTACAAAATACCAATCCTCTCGCATACCTACGGCTGGAAACGTAGCGAGGTGCCGCTCTGACACGGATACGACTTTCTTACACTTTCCACGGCGACAGTTTCACAAGCTGGAGACCAACATATGCGCCAAACTAAGTGAATTTATCTTTCTTAGCTGGGCCCGCACTCACAGTCGGCCACACCGGGCGCATTCGTACGTTCGGAAAGCCGAGCCGCTTTTGCTTACAGTAGTCTTCACGCAAGCATTAGGGGCTCCTGTGCCGTGTTTTTGCCGCCGTACATGACGGCGATGCATTATTAACACAGCAAACTGGATCCTAATCTACCGCTGCGCCAGAGTCGGCGGCGCACGGCTGTAGATTTGCATCAGAGACGCCTGCTGCTAAAGGCAAGCATTGTGCCTTTGTTATAATGGCCATGTACATGGCTGTGGAGAAGCACATCCGCCCCGTGAATACATATCAATGTAAATGACTCACAAAAATGTCAGTTCTCTGGCGCTAAGAGGAGGGTAGGGTGGAGACGTTATTGACTCCAAGCGATCGAGCAGCCCCTTGAAGAGTGGCCACGATAGCTTTTAAACACAGCCCTCATCTACATCTTCCCTGCACGGTGATTTATGGTGCAGGCATACATTATGTTTAATGCGTAAGTACACGAAGACGGTACCGCGGCTGGGGCCGGGGAGGTCAGGGATGGCAGGGCGGGACTCAATAATGGCTGGGCTTTCGTGCCAAGTTCATTTGTTATTGGCAACAGCGGGGAGCATTGATATGCCGGATGTAGCGGTACGCTCGGCTTATGAATACGTAATGTGGTGACAGGCGCTCTCGCAGGCCAGGAGATGAAGGAACAGCGCCTGGGCAGAGTGATAGAAAGGCAGGCGATGCTGCCAGGATGCAGGCAAGCTTTTAATGCTACCTTTACACATTCCCCAAATTTTTTATACTATACCCTGCATCTTTTATACCCAGCCTGGGCCCTTCGCTGGCTGCTGGCCAACGTTTCCTTGAATATATTTCCAGTAATCCCGTATGCAGAAACACGAATGCGGAAATACACTCAATACACGGGATTTTTGGCTGAAATGTAACGTAGCAGATCCGTGTGAATGGCCTGATTTCTTTGAATTCATTAGCACTGCATGTTGAAAGCTGCCTGGTTCATTCTTTTATATCCATTATTTAGTGTGATATTCTGTCCTCGCAGTTGATATTATTTCTTTTAATTGTTGGTCTTGACAGGCTAACATTTCAGATGTTAAAAAACATCTTAAGAGACAAAAATAAGCAATCGGCGCATTACCGCCTCCTTCCCGCACTTCCATCCCTGCGACCTCGGCCCGTGCCGCGACCTTTAACCCCTAGCTTTCCACACTAATCCCACACCGAAGTGATGGACGGAGTGGACGCAGGCCGAGCGAGAAGCCGTTTGTCCCCCCCAGCCTGCAGACTTTGCTTCTTTCCGAACGCGTGACAAACGTGTTTGTCGTACAGTTCGAAAAACGTTAAGCAAAACAGCCAAAACCTCCTGTTTAACTGGAAAGGAGTGGACAGCAGCCCTCGCCTTGGCGCCACAATTTATTTGAACTGCACGACCGGAGGCCTTTGCGTCTAATCGATGCGCGAATGGCAGAGATTGATGCAGCGTTTTACGATCGATAGAAATTCCCCGACCTCCGCGACCGGACACATTTTCTCCACTTATCAGTCAGACAAAACGTTGATAAGCGCTGTGTTTGACAGGCAAATCCTCTGGCTTAGCCGGGTGACGCATGCAGATAACTAGGCTGCCATAGAAGAAAATTCACTCCGCGGACATCTTCAGACCTGGGCGCCGGATTCTAAATTAGAACAGCACGGATGAGCGTTTGTGGTGCTTTGCCAGGGCTTGTTTGCACAATGCGGAAACGGTCAAAAAGTCCAGGTGCCGGCCACCTTGGTTCTCACCTTTTCGCACGTGGGCGGCAGTTCGCCCACCACCTCGGTCGATTGCCCTCCCCTGCTCCATTATCTCTGCGGGCCCAGAATAAGCTGATCGGTGGAATCGCCGCGGACGGATCTCGATCCGACCGTAGATCTTCGCTCCAGACCGCTTCCGGCTGACCTCCCCTCGCACGCAATCGATCTTTCCCCGTAATTAAAAACAGTGGATGGCATTGTTATTTGTAAATGAGGCCGGCCTGGTCTCCGGTCAGCTCCCCCACAACTTTGTCCTCCGTGCTGTTCCTTCACCTCTTTCCGAAAGGCCCTGTTTTGAACAGCATCGATTAAACCCCAGGAAACTACGACTTGAAGGGGAAACAGAGCAGCAGATAAAGGTGCGTAGACAGACATCTTTGTTTCGAGTCATGTTCTCCGAAGGCTTCCCGTTACTGCTCGCCTCACCGCTTTCAAACTTTTCCCTGCTTCTTCCTTTCTGAGCTGATATTTTCATCTAAAGGGACCGACAAATTTGGCCATTTGCACACCCCAGTATTTTCTTGGACCAATTTGAACGTTTCTTCATCGGTGCTACGGCAGTCCAGGGGCTTGACCCAGCAACCTGCAGGTTCCCATCATGCCGGACGGTGCACAGCGGCATGCCTAAAGTACCTGGCACCCGGGGCGGACCCTTGCTATCGTACCCCCTCCGCTCTGTGGCAGACTGGTTTCGTAGGCCTGTATATTCATTTTGTTTGTTTCCACCTGTTTAAAAAAGCCCCCCTGTAACCTTGTTTCAATTCCCCACGAAACACAAAATGATCACTGCTTTACAGCCCTTCCATCCCATTTCTGCCTGGCACCCAGGGCAGACCCCCCACCCACAGCTGCAATGCTTTTAAATGGACACATCAATTACTATAAAAGATACTTCTTTAGAACCATACCCGTAACCCCGTGTGCTTGGAGGACTTGAAACATCAGTACTTAACACAGCTTAGTTTTCTGCTAAAAGGGAAGAATGTTCCTTATTGAGGTAAACGTGCATAGCGCATTTAGGACGTTTTGGCGGGAGGATGAAAAAGAGAGGATCTGCTGAACAAAAACTAATCTGTTCATAACCACAGTCATTATTTATTACATGGCTCTGACTAAGCATGACCGTGTCAACCTGCTTATTCGGAGCCAGGGGAAATCCCGAAGTATGTGGAATTTAAATGACACGTTTGATGTTTCTCAGAATATGTATTAGTTCCGGTTTATGTAATATTGAAACTTAATGATGACCTTTTCGATCTCGCCAGTTCTCCACTGACATGTTTTAAAAGGACCTTTTACCATTCCTTTTAAATAAATCAACAGATGCTGTGAGCTGAACATACAGAAACCTTCAGCAAAAAATGCACAAATGACTCAATTTGAGTTCAATATAGAAAATATGGGGTAGCCAGATTATCAAGTCAGAAAAAACTGTTTCGTAACAAATAATATTCAGCTAAACCTATCATGGCTGCGGCAGTACACACAAGCACTGGCTCACAAATACGGAAAGCTGCTTGTGTGTGCGCGTGCCCCGTATGAAAGAGCATTTAATAATTTGTGCGTGCTTTTCTATTTTAATGATTCAAAATCTCTCGGGGAATTGTGTCCAAAGTTATTAAATGTTAAGCACAGATAAATGTTTTCTCATCTCTCTTTAATGTTTTAACTTTTTAGAACTTCTTTTCCTCGGAGTGCAGATCTCTGTATCTTGCGCTGGGAATACAAGCCGCTTCCACACAGCGGACAAAATCTGCCAGTCAGCGGCAGCGTGAAAAAATGAAAACACCAAATATTTGCATAGTAGGGAATTTAAAGCCCCTAGGAGACGAGGACGGAAACAAGGGAAGGGGGTTGTGTTCTGCACGCCAGCGCTTTAACCTACCGCTTAAGACATCACACGTATGGGTTGCAGGTTCACATCTCAAGAGATACGATGCTGTGGCAGAGCTAAACACCGCCTGAAAATCTCTTACCTCTGCTTCGAGATAAGCGGTAAAACTGCAACTGGCAGAGGGGGTGTTATCATCTGGGACACACTATGGGGAGCCCCAGCTGACAAAGCAGGGCCTCTGTACAGAGCACCTGGTGAGGATGTCAACCTACCGCAGCAATCTGTATCCCTGAAGATCTGTTGTGCCAAGAGGTGGACATGAAGGCCAAATTTGTCAGCCTTGAAAGAGTTGCGTACCGTCAGGAAGGAAGTCTGCGGTTCGCGTGCTGGGTGCTCAGCTGCTTGGGAGCGGCACGTGGTGGGCAAATGTGCGCGGCACATGGAGCGGGAGAGAGCCGTTTCCTCCTGCATCCTGCTGGAGGTGAGAGCCAGTGCAAATGGAGGTGATGGGGGGCTTGGGATGGGGGCTTGGCGGAAGCGCCCGTGCATCGCGGCTACGTTGGTCCTGGTGGGCGTTCCGTAATTGGACGGGACAACAGAAGAGCAGAGGTGAATCACGGAGAAGACAGACAAATGAGTTTTTCCTGTTTACGCCTCACCGGGCCACGGTAACCTTAACAACTGTGTCAACAGGGACACCAGCAGGCATACTGGCAGGAAAAAGCAGCGGTACAAACAGATCCGTCGCTGTCTGCACGCAGAGGGAGGTTTACTAGCTTTGTTTTGCCGGGCTCCTTCCAGTCAGATGTGTCGACTATTGTATTCCTGTTATTAACATATATATGCTGGTGTGTACTGAAGAGAGAGAGCCACAAAGTTGGGGATGAAAGAAGAACAATATGGAGACTTGTTAGCGCCGCCCGACACCTCTTCTGCCCCTAATCTGCAGGTCCTGGGTGTCTCTCTCTCCATTTGGCCATCCTTCTCTTCCCACAGCTGCCAACCTCCATAAGCGAGAGCGACAGGAGCAACGGACGAGCGAAGATGTGAGACAGAGGACCGCGTTCTGAGAATCGGTCGTGTAAACAGCTCCCTCATCATCACCCGACCAGACGTGCCAGGTGCTGACGTCCCAGGCGCTAACCGACTGGGTGTTTGTCGGAAAGGACACGGCAAATCCAGGGGGGTGGGGGGCATGTCACAGCATTTACACAGGTGGTGGGGATGGGCAGGGGGCCAGCATCAAACCCGGTGATCGCCGAAAGCTGCTCTCGATGCTCCTCGCTGCACCGGGCCATTCTGGTCACGCACAACATGTCTTACCGACGCTTTGAGGTGCAGATTCGGCTGCCAGGTGCCTTGATGTCTGTGAAAAAATACATTCTTTTTTGGGTTGAGCAGCGGCCCCAGGTACCATGTGGTTATTATTTTACAGAACATCCTGCATGTTTTCCGCCTATGACGGCGTGGATGGGCATGTAGCGGTTAAAGCACTGACCTTGTTGCCAAGGGTGACAGGTTCCAGATCCTGGGGGGGGGGGGGGGTGTTTGGTTGGGGGGATGCTGCTGCTGTAGCCTCGATAACAGGACTTTGCCTCTGTGCAAAGAAGACTTTACATAAATGCATCTGCTAAGCAAGTAACTGAATAATATGGATCAGGACACATTTCAAAACATGGTACACAACCATGTACATGACAAATAAACTCTTTTGACTTTTGACTTTTTGAATGACAAATGTGGGGGGGGGGGGGGTGAAGGTTCATCTGTGTTTGCCAGATTCGGATCCAGCAACTGGAAAGTAAACAGCCTTTGAGAAAGATCGGCATCTCTGAGGCTTTTCAGAGTCCGAATTCTAGAAACTGCGCCGACTGCGAATGTTCGCTTCCTGTACCAGGCCATAAAAACCATAGTCGTATCTTTGACAGGAACTTAAAACAAATAAAAGATGGGTACAAATGTCTTAAGTCGAGGCAAAATTTCGATGCGATGGGGTAAAAAGGAAGGCAGGCGATGTTCGCCAGTTGATGTTGTCTCCCATTTCTGTACTCAAAGACGAGGTGGTAGCAAACAAGCGACATAGCAAACACTGGCGCAGACTTCGCCTGGGTCGCCGTTCCCCCTCTGCCTCTCTCTCCGGCGCGGTCCTTCGAGCGCTCGCCGCTGCGAACGTGAGCCGCGGCCGCGCTGCTTCGGAAGCGCGAAATGAATGGGGACGGACTAATTGGACCCGTGCAACTTGGGCGCAGTCGGGCAAACCGGAGGAAGCGACTGTGTGTGGGAAAATGGAAAGGCGCGTTCGCTGGCATCCTGAGCGGGACCACAGGACGACTGCAGGGGAGGACAAGGGTCTGCCTTTCAGGTGCAAGTCAAGACAGGACACTGCACGTGTCAAGTTTCCATAGCTTCTTCCACTTGGATTCGGACTGAACAAATACGGGCCACGGATCACAGTGTGACACTGCTGCAAATGTGAGTTTCATTTTGAACAATTTGACAGAAATTCAGCGTTGTCCTCCCATCATTAAAAGTAGCGCCCATCATCTCTTCTTCATCGGGGGAGCCGTGGCACCGCCCCAGATCTGTCACTTGGATCATCCGTTTAGTCCCTGACAGCAAGTGGGCACCGATACCTACTGGTTCAGGTGACCTGTGACCCCTGGACTATTCTGGTACTCGGACCCCTGGAGATTTACTATTTTTCAAATTCCGTGGCCTTGGCAGTTTTCCGTCTCCTTTCCCAAGTTACCGGATGGCTCATCTGAGAGCAGCACATTAGCAAACCGCCTTGTTTACCATCCCTTTGCCTCCTTTTCGCTGTCAGTTATGCGTCAACTTCACGTACCCTGTTTCTCAGCGCTCTGTGTCTCTTTGTTGAGATGAGCCATATCCAAAAATAAACTGAACTGAGCTGAAGTTCCAGTCTTACAATTACGAGTGCCAAGAATTTTATTTCGGGCTGAGACCCTTAAACCCTACGCCCTCTGCTGTCTGTTTCTTTTAATGCTCATGACACGAGCTGGACATCTCAGAGAAGGTGTTTTCCCCGCTGACTCTCAGCTGAGAAGCATGGAAGCAACTGGGCTGTCGTCCATATGGGAAGGATCTCCAGGACAGGCTGGGAGTAAATAACGCTTTGCAGAGACTGGGCTGGTTGCCAAGGCGATCTGTTATGGAGTGAGGATGCTAGTGCAGGAGCGCTTGCTGGTGTACTTAGTGAGTCAGACCCTTCGCCTGAATTCCAATGGCGAGCTCAGCTGGGGACCGGGCTGCATTTTCCACCGATGCGCTTGTTTCTTGTGCACCCTGTGCCTGCAAACGTCCTAGGCGGCCCCGCAGGAACGGGGCCGGAACCCCGCATCGCAGCTGCCCTGCATGGCGCGATGCGAAACAGGAGAAGCGGGGACCTTCGACTATTGGGAACCCATGTTTGCTCCGCTTGCGTCTCCTCACCTGTCGAAAACAAAATCTAGCCCTGTGCGCTTTTAATGCCTAGGACGTACAAGGATATTTGGGGCGGATGAACGCAGGTTGGTGCGAAAAGAAAAAAAAAAAAGAACCAAGATTAGAGGTTATCATGAGTCATAAAAGAAGACTATGTTTGCTAGTGGCACTTCCCACCCTCTGAAGCACTGCATGATAACTGCCTGTTGGGATTTTCTGTGCCATTCTACAATATTTGTTATTTATTCGTTTTTCTGCCGTTTTTCCTCAAGGCAGCTTACAAAGTTTAGGTTCTTACAGTGATTTACCCAATTATACAGCAGGGTAATTTTTACTCGAGCACCTTGGGCCCAGTATCTTGCTCGTGGATACGACAGCAGGCGGCGGGATATGAATGTCCTTTTGAGTTCAAGGCAGAGGCCCTAGCAGAGCCTGCACCGCCTGCTGCTCCTATTAATGGTTTCCAGCCCGCACCGTTCGGTAACTTATCTCTGCGGCAGCATCTGACGACAGCTGGCGACGTGTCCTCACCTCTCTTACAAACAAACGGAAGCCTTCTGCCGACTGGCTGCAGATCTGGAGCGCGTCTGAGTCCCTCCCTGCCGTAATGTTGTTTCCAGACAGAATAAAGGCAGAAGCACGGGGGGCCCTCGCGGTCGCTCCTTCTTCCCTTCCTGCTTTGAAATCTCATTATGGTAGGATAATGCATGAGAGGCCATCAGTGCACAGCAGCCCTCTGCAGCCGCACGCCGGCACGCACGCGCGCGCCGTCTTTATTCATGCGGCGGATGACCACCTGCCCCGACACACTCTGACTCAGCACGGAGACGGGAAGAACACTCATTCAATTTAGCCCCATCCTCTGGCACCTTGATGCACATGGGGCTAAGGCGGCTCATCTCTCATCTGCGCTACTTTTATAAAGGAGGTACGTGTGCCGGTGCAGAGGGAGCGGGATACAGGGGCATCGACCGAAAATTAAGCCCGAAAGGTTTTTAACCAACAATACGTAGGGGTGCGTGGCTTTAATCGGCACCGGGTGGTGCGGAGAGCGTCGGGCCTGTGCGCTCGGCCGCTGTTGCGGTTTTGGAAAATCGATGTGCATTTTAATGGGAATTTGTTGCGCGTGGGTGTGAATCCAAACCGCTTAATGAAATAATGTTTGGTCTGTGGCAGGAAAAAGTCCACCGTCAAAGCGTGTGCGGTGTAAACACTCTCGGGGCCGATGCAACGCTGCTGATGTCAAAATATGACCGTGTGAGTTTTGCACGTGAAGCCGACGCCGTGAGACGCGGGGCGCGCGTTCGTACGACGCGCTTGGGATGGCAGGGCCGTTGCCGCGGGGGACCGCCGAGGAGGAATTCCGAGTAGGCGGTCCGAACGAATGAGTGGAATTCCAGGGGCGTCGCCGTGTCGACCGTGTCGCGTAGCTGCTCCGGCGACGCTTGCTTCCCAGGCAATAATGTGCTGCCTTGGAAAGAATGGGGCGCAACTGGACCTGTCTGAATGGCACGCATTCCTGCCCAGCGTCTGTCAAAAGGGTCCTGTTCGTTCTGGCCCGTTCTCGTCTCCGTAGGACGTTCCCCGCCCCCTTCCCTCGTGTCAGGCTGGATCGAGTCGGGCCTGTAGGCAAAGGTGTGGGAGGAGAAGGAATGCCGAGACGCCCGGAAAGAAAAGTCAACGGATTCCCACAAGGCCGAACCTGGCTAGCGGGCCGAACCGAAACGCCTGCGCTCCGAAAGCGACGGATAATAAAGTCCTGCTCTCCTTGGCCATTACCGTGCGCTGGCATTTGTTCACGCAGACAAAAGAAGACTGTGCTCTTTCTCATAAAATAATGGTTCTGCAGTGGAAGCGGAGGGCAAGATCCAGCAACATTAGCCCGGGCGCGATTATACTGCACTGCAAGCTAATCCTGCGTCCAGCGCGTGGGTCATGGGAACTTCGGGGATATATTTTACTGCCGAATCACCTCCGTGATGCCCGAACTTCATTAGTCGGCCTTCGTGTTATTTCTCACGGACACAATGAAAAGCAGGGTTGGCCGTTTTTGCTCAAACCGAAGGCGGTTTTACGCTGTAGGCCTTATCGGACGATACGTTCGTCCCCGGGACGCAGACATTCGGTTTATGGGAAACGGGTCTCATCTAATACGCCCGCTTCAACTTTCAAAACATTTCTTTGCGTTCATAAAGATGGAATTTGGATTTTGCGTGCCGTCCGGCACTGGGGGCCACGAGGTCGGCGCTCGCCAAGGGATCTTCCGCACAGTTACGGCTCAGCTTGCCCTCCTTCACCCCGCCATGATCTCGATCATCATAGCTGCCGCTTTCTTTTCACTTCCCAGACGACGTGAGCTTGCTGGGTGAATCCATTTGCTTTGTTCCCGCTGATTTCTTTTGTGCTTGCTGTTCTGTTTCGGCACCAAAGGTTGAATCGGTACATAAATGCGGAGCGTGTTATGCACGTGTGTTTTATTTTTGAGCGTTTAAGGGTACGATTCGTAACGGCTGAGGTGCGGACGGCCATAGAGCATTGCGACGTAGTCGAAATAGGTAAACATCCTTGTTATGTTGCGCTATAATAACTAATCTTAACTACCGAAGAAAAGTTGTGTTCATTTTAATGGGACTCGGTGATGTTTTAATATAAAGAGGTGTCGATTCGGGGGCTGTAGAGCATTTTTATTATTGAAACTAACAGCGACTATATCTTTGGTTTAAGTGTCCTCCTCATAGTTCAGGAACAAACTACCTTCGCGAGGCAGGAGAAAACCGTACTACCTTAAACTGGAAGTCTGATCAGAGGTGAAAATCTGAAGCGCATCTGATGCGAAAATAGCTCGGCGCTTCATCAAATGTTGAGCAAATTGAATGCGAAAAAGGAGCTGTGCGGTTATCCCCTCGAGCCTCGGTACAGAGGTTTTATTTAAGACCCGTTGGGGTCATATCCTGGGCTGGCGGTTGTGACCGGTGCTGTGGATTCCCACCCGTTTCCCACCTACGAACAGTGGCTTTGTGGCACCATTCTGTCACCGTGTCACCGAGTCCCAGAGCCGTGTCACTTTGGTGGCTGCTCCTCCTAATGGCCCATCATTCTCCCTCGGCTCAGACAGATAAATCGGAGTCCCTAATGAGTGTATAAATATGCATGGGCTCTGCCCAGACTGCGCAACGCTTCCTGGTCGATTGGCAAAAAGCCCAGACACCAGAGGAACAGACATGTGCTAGGGCTGCTGGGTGACGGGGTGTGGGGGGCAGGTTGGAGGGAATGGCATTTTAACCACCCGCGCACAGGAACACGCTCACAAACTCACCAGTGATGGAGAGACGCCGCCAGTACAGCATTTATCCCGATGCTCTCTCGTGCCAGCCTGGATTTGTGGCTTTCAGAAAATAAAACGCGCGCGCGCACAAAATGTGCCCGCAGCTGTGGCACGGTTGCTAATGCATCCATATGATTAATTGTCCATTAAAGCCAACACTCATACATACATTAGCTTGCAAAACTAATGACAAACTCTACTTTGTGCATATTATTCTATACCCTTTATGAAGCGTGATACGCACGGAGGAGGGGGACGCAAATCCATTCAGCGCCGGCTGGAAGACCTCCCAGACAGGCAGCCCAAGGGTGTTTTTAATGCAACGTGAATAAACATGAAGGCCTTGCTTTAACCTGAACTTTCCCGGAGGCCAGCAGCATCGTCCCACTTCCTCTTTGCTCCACAGTACTAGATAATGTACTGTAAATGTCATAAATATTTATCGGGTGGTCTGGGGGGGGTCGGGGGCGGCGGTGGCGGGGCAGCCGGCAGAGCGGTGGCGGCTGGGCGGAATGATCCTTGGGTGAAGGACGAAGCTCCCTCGGAAATGAAGTGACATTTATCGAACGTGCTCCCCGTCACGGGAAGGTCTCATTGAGATGCGAGTCACTTGCTTGCCCTAATCTGTTTATCCTGCCGCCTGCCCACCCCACCTCCGCTGCGCTGTGCTCAGCAGCGCAAACTCCAGGTGAAAGGAGAGCCACCGGGGGCAGAATATCTGCACACGGCATTCGTAGCAAGCACACGGGCTGCTCGCCGCGACGCCGACGGAGGCTACCTGTCCTAGAGAGCATAGAGCTTTCCAAACTACCGTGAGTTCCACCACCAAACTCTCTCAGCTGAACACACCGGGGGTTCGTGCCCCAGCTTCCTAAACAGGTGGTGAATTCATCCTCACACCTTTGTTGAAGGCCGGTACAAAACAGACCGTTCTGCATCGCCGACGGGGTTGGAAATCTGTACATCTCACAGTCGTGTGGAGCAACACGGTGGTGTTGGTGCCTCGCGGCAACTGGATGATGTGATGCGGGGTCAATACCCGCTCACGCTATGTTTGCACATTCTCTCTGCGTTTCTTTGGGGTTTTGCCTGGTGGTCCAGTTTCCTCCCACAGCAGGTTGGACGGAATGGCATTTTAACCACCCGCACACAGGGACTTTAAATTGCCAGTAGTGTTTGAATGCGTAGGGGTGCATGCGGCTAGCCCCTGCAATGTACTGACGTCCAATCCAGCCTCGCTGACCCTATGTTTCCAGGAAGGGCACCGGACCCACCGCAATCCAGCCTTAGAATAAGGAATTATCAATTATAAGCGACAGTCGCGTCATTTTCATTCTCTCAAATTTGAGCCCCTCTGGCCATCCGGTGCCAAGGTTCCTACCCAATCTGGGTACCAGTCAGCATCCAGCAGATTCCCCGAGCAGCTTGGCACATATTCCTGAGAGCAAAGGACCTCCTAAATGTCAGGTCCATATTAAACAGTCAGCTGGAAGATGTTGTTTACTAGTAATGAAAATAATGTGGTCTGAGTGAGACCTGCTTTATGAGACTGCTGCTCTCTTCTCTATGGATCCCCCCCCACTATAATTTGCTCATTGCTTTCTTACAGCAAAAATTCAGTTCAAATTTGGAGCTCCCCATATAACATTCTTACTAACCATGAACTCGGCCTTGCGTTGAAATATACTTTTTTATGCAAAAAAAAGTCTAAAACTATACATTTTCCAGTGAAAATGATTCACGCTGCAATGTTTCCAGCTGAACTGTGCATAAAAACTGCGCATCTGCGCAATATTGTTATCCTGAAAAGCATTAGGTGTCTCTGCTGGGTACCCATAGCCTCTGGTCTGCAATAAAGTCCAACTGTGCCGCACGATATATTGTATTACACCGCCTACGTGCCGAAAACCCATGATAACGCCCAAACCGTGATTGAAGAAATAGTAAATAGCCTGTCATACGTGAGTGAGGGGGACCTGCTGTGCCTTTGCATCCGAATGTCACTGCCAAAAACGTCCGCTGCTGTACAAGGAGGAGCGAGAATGAGAGTGATCGTAGGGGATTCACGGTGTCTTAGAGATATGTGGGGAAAAAAGTTGCCATTTTTTGAGGGGTGAAAAGGATTATTTTCTGATAATGGGAAACGCAGGTTCCTTCCATTTTCACAGCTTAAGTTCAGCTTTCAGGTGCAGATTAGGAATGCAAGTCTAGTCTAAATAAATTTAAAAACCGAAACATATCGTGCATAGATTTAGAATCACTGCGTGCTTTAAAAACGTCAACTTCTCTTATTCCTGTAAAACACTGTAAAATGCAGTCATGGTAAGTTTTAAGCATTTTTGTCTGCTTACCGATACCCAAATGAGCCTATTATTACTATCGCTTTAACTGTACGGTATATCACTGAACAGCAGCCATCTATTTTAAAAAAGTTCTATTTTGAAAGTTCCAAGCAGCACGAGCTGCGAAAATGTGCTGAAATAGTGCTGCGCGCGACAATCTAGTCCGACCCCAGGGTGAATTCGGCTCCGAAATATTGAAACGCGTGGAGAGCGACTCCGTTGCGAAAACACCAAGGTCCGAGGGCCCTCCTGCGCAAAAACGCCTTCGTTCGGTCGTTGTTCTTTGCCTTAAGTGTCCCTGCCAGCGGTCCGGATGGTCCGGGGCGGCGTGAATAAATAACGGAGGGAAAGATGGGAAACGCGCACGGCGCCATCGTGACTAAGCCGGGCGTGGATGCGAGAGAAGCGGCAGTCGACCCGCAAGCGTACGTGCTGTATTCCATTCACGCTACGTATCAGTTAACATTTAAGTCACTAGTTATATGTGTCAGCATCAGAAAGGTTTAAATGATAAACAAATAAATGGAGAATCTAAGGCCCATGACTGTTTTGTTCTTTTCAGGACCCTCTGGAAAGGAGTCTTTATCTGACAACCGAAAGCTCAGTGTAGCAACGCAGCGGCATTAAACATGCAGACAAATCGACGCACTTTTACGAACGAAACCAGGCAGACGAGCGATCTTTACTGTACAATATTTGTAAGAAGACGATTTACGGTCTGCCGGTGTAACAAAGGGTTAGCACAAAACAGTGCTTGCAGGTGATGGTCTTTTTTCGCAAATGGCAGCGATGTGACTCATAATCACGAGACGCGTTTTATTCTGCAATTTTCCGACACAACCGGTGCGAGACGCTTTCATGTTTCCGGCTGCTTTGAAATAAAAGGCCCGGTGCTCGGTGATATTTACAAACCAGATGGTTGTGGGGCTTGCCCCAGGACCCGGCTGCTGTCGAATACCAACAATTTGACTCAAGGACCACAGTCTGAACGAAGCAAAATGCTCGCTTCCTGTCTGTGCCGTGCAAGGCCCTCGGCCCCCGTGGGCCACCTCGTGTCAGGTGTTCCATTTCTGCTTATCTGCTTCCCTTTCTAAATAATTCAGACGTAGCTGAAAACGGGCAGCTACTCCCTTGCCGATGCAGCAGCTTTTTCACGCGGATCTAAGATAAATTGGTAGTGAAGTTGTTTCTCCCGTTCCTCCTTGGCTCGCGAAGACAGACCCTCCAGGCCGCCTCTAACTCTGACCTGCGCTGACATCGGGAAGCCTCAAAACGCCGCCGCGCAGGGTGCCCTGGATGGATGTAAGCAGGAGGTATCCTATACAGGAGGCCACAAACGTAATGTTTTTTTGGGGGTGAAGGGAGGGGCTGCTTTGAAAGCAGGCAGAAGTGGAGGCCGGTGGGTTGGGTGGCAGGTAACATTCATCTGTAATGTCCTGCAGGTAAGACTAACCTTTTCACAGACTACCTTCACAGACTCCCAGCAGGTTTTTACCTGCACGCGGAGCTACGATAGGCAAGTTGACATATAGAGGGCAGAGGAGAGGCAGTGAAAGAGAAACAGATGAATAGGACGGACAAAGCGAAGGGAAGAGGTGAGGGCAGGATGGGGAGGTTCACCCAGCTGACAGCAATGAACAGACAAAAGGTATTTGTCTCCATCACTTTGCTCGCTTGAAATCATGGAGGTAAAGGAAGCGGGTAAAATAAAACATCATTAGATGAGAGGCCTTGCCTTCATTCTAGCCAGGGCTCCAGAGAAGCCAGGGTCAGAAGGGTGGCCGACAGAACCAGGAGCAGACATAGCGTTCTAGCACAATAAAATGTGTTGTGCTCGTGCTCTTTGCAGTCCTAAAGAGTCTGATTTACTGACATTTCCCAGCTACATAATGTGGATAAGTTTTATAAAGGGAAACTCATCATTTACCCTCCAACGTTGAAAAAAGCAGCAGACACAAAGGGGAAATACGGTAGAAACGGTTTTTTCATTAAACTGCACTTTTGTCTTAAAAGATTTCAAATCGATCCAGTTTGGGAATGAAACACACATGTGGAGTGCACATTTTCCAACACATCAGAAGGAACATCCACAACAGCATGAGGTCAACGCGCTCTTCGTGGTTTCACGGGCACCGTTCGGTCTGCGGCAGACGCGCACTACTGTGGTCTACTCTTCCTTGAAATTGTCGCCATGTTGCCCGACCACACTTCTCTTTCAAGTTATAGCTGGCCCTCCCATCCTCTCCGTAACTGCCCCATCATAGCGGACGTGCCGCAAGTGCTGCTGAAGCGAGGCAAAATGAGCGTGTTTACGCACAATTTCAGCGTGCAAGCGGGAAGAACCGCGAGCAGAAAACAAGCGTGTACTCTAGGGGCGGCACGCTGACTTGCCGGGAAACAAGCCGCGGTCAACATGTGCTGGCGTGACCGGGAACGCGCGGGAGAGAGACGTCTGCAGTGGAAGGATCCCCCGTCAGACATCCCCAGGCTGGAGGGTGCCGGTGCCCTTGGCTTCTTCCCCCTGACAAATATCTCGAGCAAAACAACAACTGAACAATATTTATGAATAAACTGCATGTGACAGCTCCTGAGATCTATTCCAAGCCTCTGTTTGCATAATAAGCGCGGCTTGAAAGCGTTCGAAACAAGTTTCGGTGCGCAGCCATCCTTCCCGGCTGCCAAGCTCCCCTCAACCCCTCATTTTGTCACACAATAAAGAACAACGATACCATTTCATTCCAGAAACGTATTAATTTACTCCGACGGAACGTACAAACACGCTTCACCTCCGGAAGTCGCATCCGCCGCCGAGAGAGTTCGCGACGAACGTGAGCAACAAAAGAGAAGTAAACAGGTCGCGTTCCGCAATGGCTGTGCGGGGATGAGATTCCGATGATCTCGGCCGCCCGCAGGTGAGGCTGCGGTAAGCAAGGCCTTCTTGATTTCCCATGTCGTTCCCTCGCTCCGGTCCATTTTTCTTCCTTGCGGGTCGGCGTATTGAAGTCGGGGAGGGCAGGCCACCCAGGGCCCCTGATCTCCAGTTATATCCCCCTTAATTAAGCTGCCGATCTACTCCGCTTCCGCTACTCGCTGACCCTCCGCGGCAGGAGAGCGCCGGCCGAGAGGAAGGCACCGCGCGTCTCCCTGCATGTTAACAAGTTCCGCGCTCGCCCTCCAATTACGCCTTCATTATCGGCCCTCGCCGCGTTCCGCGCTCCGGCGCCACCGACCGCCTTCCCGGAGGCCCGAGAGAGGGGATGCCGCCATTAAAGGCCAGAGCGCAGCAGGGGTCGCGACCCGCACGGACCGCTTAAAAAATGAGCGCGACCCGTTTTGTGTTCCCGGCTAGACGTCAGACTTCCCGCTTGAGGTTTTGGCGAGAGGAGAAAGGACGCCGGCGAAGAAACTGCCGGAGTTGTGTCGCGATTGCAGCCGCGGTCGGAGCAGAATCGGATATGGAGTTTAACGTTCGTCCGTTTGACTGTGTTTTTCGCAAACTCTTTCTGGGCTTTCTTTCATGCGCGGCTTTCCTATAAAAAAAAACCCCACCCACACACGTGCATGCACAATACATCCCAGTTCTCCCTCGCTTTCTGGCAGGTAGGCATCCACCCCATGCCTCACCTCAAAGGTGTGTGTGTGTGTGTGTGTGGGGCCGATCGTCGGCTCTGCCGTCCTTCAGCCTGTCCTTCAGACTGACTCATGCCGCTATAGAGAAGTAGGCGTGTCAAGGTTTGAGTGCGCTTCAGTAGAGCTGCAGCCACAACACATGTTCTTGTGTCATTATTGATATTATTGTTATTATCCGTCCAGCCTTCCATTTTCACTAACCACTCAAGTGCTGAATATAGTAATCCAGACCTTGTCCCTCCCGGCACTGTGCCGTGCTGTAGGGTCCACGACTAACACACCTTCGCAATAAGGCCGGTTCACCTCGACGTGCCAGACGAAGGCAGGGGGCCAAATCTGCCCCCAGAACTTCGGAAAAATGCTCCGCACGACCCATTTCCAGACACATCTTAAAAAGTTTCCAATTCATGTTTAAATTCAAAGAAAGCATTGATGGACGCTGGGGCTGAGCCAAGGCCACATGCACGTTTCAAATGTTTAACCGCTTCACTCGATTGTTGAAGCTGAAACATATCGTGGTTAAACAATATTTTGATTTCAGTTTGCTTACATTGCCTGCTTTTTATTTCAAACACAGTCGATGATCCTCTTTGTTGCTATTACACAAGCTGCTAAGTTCAGACAGCGCCTGAGCAGTTCTGTGCGTGAAGTTCAGCTACATCGACTCCGTGCAGATTCGACGCAATACCACCCACGCTTCTCCTCTATACTTAGGCTAAGGCATCTGCACTCTTGGCAAGGGGTCAGGATCCTTCATCGGGAGCCCACTTTGTGGCCTTTGATTATTTTGCTTTGTGAATTAAATATGACTCGGCGAAACCACTCTCCCGACCTCCTTGCTAACTTCTTGCCCCGGACCCGAGTCCATCCTTAAAGCACCGATACTCCAGACATGTATTTCACTTAACGGAGCATAAAAAGATGCCAACATGTGTCAAACCCATGCCCGCAGTAGCTCAGGATGAACCAGAATGGAGGAAAAGTGTTAATGGTGCTGCTGAGAGAGAAGGGGACTGGCAGACCGATGCTGTCAAAGCCAAGGTACATGAGCCCTGAGGAACCTCGAGTGGCAGCATGGGTTGGTGCTCTGCCAGATGTCACAAAGACTCTGGAGGTCTCTGTCAGTGGCAAGAAAAGTGAGTCCAGGAAGCTCGGTTAATCAATACGCCCTCTTCCTCCTCCCTCCGCAACCCTGCCAGCGTACCAGATGCGTGTGTATTGGTCTGGGACCTGTCACCCAGTAGAGGAGAGAGGTCACCTTCGTCCATCTACCAGTCCGTAGGGAAGCTCGCTCAGGTGGCCTTAAAAAACCACAGAGAGGAAGTAAACCCGGGTTAATACAGTCAGTGCTGACCGGGGCGTGAATTCTCAGTCATGCTGCAGGGAATTTATGTGCCACTGCTGTTGATGTTGATGTATTTATTTTATTTTATTTATTTATTTATTTTTTTACGGACGCCAAAGGGTCGGCTGCAGTTATGCGTTTGCTTTTTCTCAATGGCGATTTAGCTGATATTCAACTGAATGCAAAGTATCTGAAGAATTCCAGTTTGGCTGCGAGTTCAAATGGCATTGATGCACAAGGGGAACGTTAAATGTTTGAGCATGGCTAATAAATAAATAAAGTAAAAATGTACGTCTTCTCTAATTTTTGTGAAGTGTCTCCTTTTCCCAGTCTTTGAATGACAAATGTGTGGGTTTTAATGAAAAACATACTCAAAAGCATTTTAAATGACAACTCTGCTTGCTTAGGAGACTTCCATAGCTAACAGCTCTTTGATGATTCAGATTTACTGAAGCAGTCAAGTTCCGTTTCTCAAGGATACAGCAGCATTTCTCCACGTGCTATTGGAACACTGGCAGTTGTCAAACCAACACCCCATTTGCTGTAGGCAAGGAGCTAATAGGTGTACATCTACAGTACATGTGGACAGTTTTCGCTGCATTCCAGGCCATCACCAGGTTGTCACTATCCAAAATCCAAACCACCTACAACAAGGGGTGTGCCAGGAAAGCTCACACTGTCATTGCTGACCCATCTTACCCTCTCCACGGTTTATTTTCCCCACTGCCATCTGGAAGATGCTATTGCACCTTGCAGGCCAACACCACCAGGTTTAGGAGCAGCTTTCCCCCCACAGGCTGTCAAAAAGCTGAATTCTAGACAGCAAATGAAACTGACCACCACCCACTGTATCATCATCCCCTCTGAGAGGAATCTGCCAAGACCGCCGTGGCTTAGAAGCTACAGTAGAGATGGACGGAGTAAGAAGATGAACCGTGGGCCAGTGTCTTTTTCGCCCCCCGCTCTAAGGGACGCCCAACCCCTCTGACTCTGGAACACAATTAAGGCAGGAAACAAGCGGAGGCTGCAGCGAGGAGGGGCGGAGGGTTAATAGCCTAAGAGTTAACAGCATCCTGAAAAGCGGACGCTCACCAGGCAGTGTGAAATCCGTAAAACTTTCAAGAATTCCTGAGCGCCGCAGTCATTCTACAGGGGGTTTGACCTTCATTGTGCGGCAGCTCATATCACTCCTCAGAAACAGCTTCTCTACCGGACTCTATCTGGGCAACATTAAACCGCAGATCTGGCATCTCTGCACGGTTTTTCTGGCTCGCTCACGAATATCAAGCGTATGCCACAGATAATATTTAGTGACGCTTCTGTTATTGCAAAATAAGAATGACTTTCCCGAGGTGTGATTCCGGATCCTGCGCATGAATGCAGTTCACAAGACGTCATGACTGAAGCCTTGCATCATAATTATTTTTGTTCTTCTGGAAGCACAGGAAAAACAAAAGAAAATATCCTTCCAACTCAGTGGCAATCTTAAGAGGCAATTCAATTTAATTTCACAGTTAACATTGCAATGATGGCCATTCCTCGGGGCCGACTTCCGTGCAATTACGCGTACACGGCATAACAATCTGAGACCTTACGGTGCGATAAGAGTCGTGTTATTAACTGCAAATCTAAAAAGGCGCGCGAAGAGAAATTACGGCGCTGTGGGCCGGCGAAGCAGAAGTTGCGTAGGTTTTCATTACCGGAATCCAAAGGCGACGGACGGATCTCAACAGAGGCGTAAGGGATTCTTCTACAACAAACCATCCTGGCTAAATGAACTTTGAATGCGGGGCCTTCTCGGGCTTTAAAAAGGTGAAAGGTCCACAGCCGAAAGGCAAAGAGGCCCGACGGAAGCTCCAGCCACAAGGACCCGGCACGCTGTTTGCACAATGAGGTGACCCCAGATTTTGTAAGGTGTCGTTTTTTTTGACCCCACTTGCACTATGGCGGAGTTTACTGTATGGAAAAAAATAGCTGCCAGTACTCTACAATATACACTTATTACCTCTTAGATCTATTCATTTGTATATATCAAATATAAGCAGTGCTAGGGTAGCTTTTGCCGGTGTTTCCTGTCTCCTGGGTTCGGATGCAGGTTTCGGTCCAGCTCACTCTGTGCAGAGTTGGCATGTTTTCCTTGTTTACTCCTGGTGCTCAGGTTTCCTCCCACAAATGACCACAGACATTTGTTTGTAGGGAACTGGTGACTAATTTGCCCGCAGTGTGTTAATGTGAATGAATGGGTGTGCAATTGCACCCACACACACACACACACACACACCCACACACACACACACCCACACACACACAAAAGCATAAATGCATCATGCAACCCGTTTCCTTGGAGGATTAAATCAAAGTCCCAAACTTCAGACGGTTCTCTTGTATCCGCGGTATTATTTGTGTCGTCCCTTAAATGAGTCTGCCAAAGATTTAATGTGACACTTGGCAACTTTTCCGATGTTTATTTTCAAGAACCTGTTGTTCCGATTTAAAGAATGGAGAAGTTAACGGTCTTTGGTTCTGGGGAGCACTGGGGGAAAGCAGTGAATTGTGTGACAGGGACACGATGTAAATAAGCAGCCCATCTGCTCCGCATCACAGCTGTGTCTTACTGTGGTCTGCGTGTCCAAGGCACAGTGATTCAATACGCCCTTTGTCTGTCCTTCTGTCGCCTCACTGGGGTTTTGTCTCTACAATATTGTATTTTTTATTACAGTTACAGAACAGATACTTACAGGAAGCTTACATATATACACTTCAGCCATTGGAGCATCTGCATATTCCTTCTTAAAGTTCCGTTCTTTAACCGCTGTGCCGCCCGGTGATGCCTTCGCATCGTGCGAGAAGCACCTCGGCCTTCCGTGCCTTTGTCTCAACAAAGATGATCCAGAATTGGCACTCGGGCAGGAGGTCTCCCTGATGGACTCCACGCTGTCTTCATAAGAAGCAGAAAAGCACGCCTGTTTCTCCCGGCAGACGACTCCCCAAGACCTTGTGGGAGATGCAGCTCAAATAATCTACTCATTTCACACAGGCTCGTGCTGGAGGGGTAAATTCGGGATTGTGGCTTGTCAGTTTGTGCAGCGCAAGGCATTTGTCAGCATTCTTACCACCGCTGTTCCTCGCACCCGAATCCCAGGTCTCTCGCTCACATTCTCCCCCACGACAACCCACCCTTCTCTCTGCCAATCCACTTCTGCTCTGTTCATTCGCTCTCTTCATCCCTGTGCTATCATCAAATATTTCATGCCTCTATGCCCTCTCTTCCTTCATCAGACATTCATTCCATCTTTGGTGCTGCAGGCTCCCCCACCGCTACCCCCTCCCATTCCTCTGTGGGAGGAAACCAGAGCACCTCAGAGGAACCCAGGGAAACATCGGGGGGGATACAAACTCCACACACACTGATACGGACTCGTGTTCTAACCCACAGCTCAGGAGCTGTGAGGCACCAGGGCTTCCCACTATTATACCATCCTACCCACTGCAAAACTAGGAAATTTATATTTACCCTCAAATAGCACATTTCTTTTTAACACCGTTTTTAACACAAATAATGTTTTTTTTGAATAGATTATGTTTTGCACAGAAACTTCAGACCGGGTTTATTCAAATGCTTGAATTCCTTAACTACACAGTATAACACATCGCACGCTGCCGCGAGTGTGTGGAATTTCCCTCTGGGATTAATAGTGTTTTGTTCCATTCGCTCATTCACCCGATTGCTTATTCCTTTGTTTATTCTACCGATTCCTAGAATTCTAGAAACTACAATTCTCTGTGACGAAAGCAGAACTTAGCAGCATAGCGGTGCAGTTAGCAGTGCTGCCACCTCACAGCACCTAGGCTTGGGAAGTGGGTTCAAGCACAGCTCAGGCTGTAGATTCTGCATTGCGATCTCTTTGTGGTTTCCTCCCACTGTGGACAGCCATGGGACCCTGACCAGGACAAAGTGGTTTATAACAACAAAGGAATAAATTATTTCAGGCATCTTGCAGCTCAGGACTTCCAAACTCACCCCAGGGACAGCACGCTGTGTGTATGGCTTCTCCCCCGGCCAAATTTTGTCCAATTACCAGTTAGTCGTATGGGCTATTTATACCTACGCCTTTATACCTACGGTAAGGCACTCTTTATTATGCATGAGGCACACATGCTTACACCGTGCTTGATCATTAAAAAAAAACACAAAAAAATATCAAACTGAATTTCAAATTTACGGCCCAAAAAAAAAAAAAAAAAAAGCTTACGAAAGGCCCTCTGCGGATGAAGTCCGAGAGCCCCATTTTTAGGCTACGCATTAGCCTGAAAAAGGGGCTCTCGGACTTCATCGCAGCCAATTTTTATCATATCTTCCGTATTAATGGGGAAGATATGATAAAAATTGGCTGTGACAATGAGAGCTACAATATCTTGGAAAGTAGCAGCGTACAACAAAGCTGCACCAATTGAGCTCCTTTCATCGCAGCTCATGGTCAACGCACGAAGAAGTGGAGATAAGGAACTTCTGTGAAATTGAGATGCTGGAACGAGAACCCCCTGACCCGGTTAAACCGAATTAAAGTGTCGAAAAACCAAGCCGGACCTGTTCGGATCGGCTCGGAGGAGCGGGTCAGGATGTTGTGCTGTTTTCCCACGGCTGCTGGGCAACGGAGGCGGAGGTGGCGCGGTGTGATGATGGACGACGGACTGAGCGGTGGAGCTGTAAAGTCATCATCCCTGGGCGGCGAAGACCACATGACAGCGCAAAGCAATGCATTTAAGCCGCACGGTGCCCTACGAGACTCACAATATTGAATATGTTTCAGAATCAGATGCATCAAGCAGCGCTTCAGCGCCACATAATGGAAAGTGTGTCTGACAGGCCCAGGGAAAGCTGCAGAGCAATCCGATAAAATGAGTGCGACAACAGGGGTAGGCGGTGCCAACCGCAGAGGTGCGAAAGGACGAACTGTAACACCTCACTGGCCATCCAGCCCCTCCCGTCCCATCCTGTCCTGCCAGGCCGCCGACTCTGATCCGCATCTGAGCGTCTTTCGTCCATCTTTTCTAGTCCCAGCCGTGCTCATATGGATTCCTGCTGCCATCATGCAAGTCTACATGCTGGTCTTGTTTTCCGCTTACATGCTGCTCAGTTTATTTGGATGATCCACGTACAAGGACATCTACAGTGCACATAAAACCCGGTGTCGATATGCGCTACCCTCCGCACCACCGCGCCGCCCTTCCCATTCTTTAGCGCTCCTTTTAAGCAACGTCACCGTATGAGGGCGATGCAGGACTCGGACAGCAGTGACGACTCCACTCCTACTCGCTGTGAGCCACTGATACCGAGAGATATGGACACAGGGACGAGACGTCTGGGAAGTAATGAAATGCGACAGCAGCCGAGCGCGTGGCCCTGTCACAGCCTCCGCACCGGGACGAGGAGGTGTTACTAAGAGCTTTAATAAAACAGTCATTCCTTAGGAGCCGCCACCAGATTTCCGCCACGGTGGAGGTGAGGCTGCAGGAAGGCAGCAGGAAGTCTGTCCTACTTATGAGGGAAGTTCTCTTCCTGGCTACAGCCCAAACAAAGTAAACTCTCTTTGAATAAAACTAATGAAGTGATCCGTGCTCAGAAAATCAGTCACGGAAACTTTCGCGCTGGGCTAAGCGCTTCGAGAGTGCTTCAAACTAAGAGTTACACTAATATCTCCGAAAGATTTGAGAAGCCAACGTGGTCAAGCTGTATGTTTTAGCACCAGGCTGGAGCACGATATCGTTTTAGGACGTCGGGAGAGAAAGCGACGCCAACTTTGTAACGCAAGTAAGATCGCCGTCTTAAAATGACCACGGTTTGTTTTAATTTACATGGTTTCTTGGGTTTTCTATACCATCTCGACGTAACGTGAACGCAGCGCAATACAGGAGGCGGTAAATGTTTCATTGTGATTATTACTTTTCCAAAAAACCGTTCTCCTCCTCCTACCAACACTTACAGTAATTGTCTAGTCATCATAAATTCTAACAGGAATTATCAATCATATGAGGGTCATATTCACCGCATAACAACTCAAGCTATTTAAATTGATTCACATCCTACACGCCTCATAATTTGATGTCGATATAAATTTAATTGAACTGGCTGCTACGGCTCTTGACTTCAGATCTGGCACCGTGGATCTGAGCACAAAGAGTTTTATATAAACACAATCTATAAAGGCACAGATCCAGCTGTGTGGATAATGAACAAGCAAGCTATATTGTTTCTGCTGCACTGATTCCTGTCAGACAAATTCATTTTTTATTGACAAAAAAAGGTATTGCTCGGCTTTAATATGGCACAGATGATGCCCGGGGCCTGACCCGTAAGCGCTATCGCGTAAATTTGTTTCCGGGAAAGGTTGTATAGTGCACAAAAAAAAAAAAAACGCTCCAGGAACTGATGATGTCAAGTGGGGTCAAACGGAATGAACATTGGGAGTCTCGACGTGTCCGGCTGGTAACTGGGATTATTTCAATTCGACATCAATTCCTATTAATCTGGGCAAAGGAGTGGGCCTTCGCGGAGGGGGTTCCGCTGTCCAAAATGGCGGAAGCCTTCGAATTTGCCCCTCACCTGCTGCATTTCAGTTGAATTTTTCCATTACCCTGAGGTTGTTTCAAAAAAGAGCATCACAAAGAAACCAGAGCTAATAGTGTAGCCCGAAGGTGTCTGGGGAATCGTCCTCCATCCACAATCTACTGGCTGCGCACCCGTCGCTCTCCGTTGACAAGGCCGGCTGTTCCTCTCTTTGCCACTATTCACCCTTTTTCACCATTGAAGCCAAAAAATACAGATGGCGACTGAACCAGAACTCCCAGAATGCCAAGTACTTTTAGTAAAATAAGCCTTACAACTGAATGAATGAAATTTAATGAAAAGATAAAATAAATGAATACATCAATAAAGGCAGCTGGTGAAAGTATGCAAGGCCTGCTGAGCAAATCTTCCAACAGTCCTCATAGGTATAATTTGAAGAAGAATCTCATTTCAAATCAACCAGTGGATTTTTTTCCTCGCTTATTCATACAATTTTTTTTTTTTTTTTTTTTTTTTTAACATAATACTGAACAAAGGATATCTATGCCAAGCGCAACCCTCAGTTTGCTCCAGTCCATTTCGTGTCTATCAGATCATGAAAAGACGCTTTTATAGAAAAGATCTGAGGGCGGCAGAAGACGGGAGAGTTTTTTGTGCGGCTGGCCGCAGATCGCGTCGCGTAGGCTTTGATGTGAATTAGCGCTTTATGGGTCAAGCAATAACAGATGCCAAAATGCATTATTTAAAAAAAGGGACAGAACTTGTGATGAAATTGGGAAAGACAAAGTGAGGTGCTTTTAACCAGCACGCTGAAGGCAGACCTTGCATGAACGCAGTGTTTCCCCAGTGCTCCACGTTCCTCCGAAAAGCACCCTTCCAAATTGAAACATCTCGAATCTTCTGGCAGCCGGTTGTCGTCCCACACAAAGGAGATGGGTTGAGCTTCAATTCAAAGTCTATCTGTGTCTTCGCAGGTGAGAGCAAATGTTCTGTGCCTCTGTTTCTCTGTGAAACCCCCCCCACCACCACCACCACCACCGTTGGAGGCTCCGAATGCTCGTTCCTTATTAAAGGTGTGAACACCTTCCGGCCCCCATCCGCACGCCAGGGATCGCTTCATTAACTGGAGGTCAAGGAAGAGCAGAGATGAAACACGCTCGCTGTCATCGGTGACGTGCAGGGCGATTGTTTGCAGAACAGAGGACGGACTTCTCTCTCGTTCTCGCACATACACACATGACAAACTCCAGCAAAACGCACGCACGCACACAGCGTCGACACACTGTATACTTCCCTTCCGCTCATTTCCCTTTATAGCTGCCGCTGTTTACGCCAGCAGAAAAACAAACTGAATGATTACAACAAACCTGGCTTGTGTCTCCACTGCGCACACACCCATGCATGCAGGATATACTGTTCACTAAGGAGGTCTGCGATACAATAAGTCATTTCCATCTTGGTAAATGGTTTCTGAGATGGAAAAAGTGTTCTCTAGAGGGTTAAATGAAGCAAGAGGATGGGAGTGAGCGCCTGAGGGCTCGAGGGGCTGTACCGAAGAGGCCCCTTGCGGCTCCTCGGTGCTCCGGCTGCTTGATGAACTCTCCTCTTGTTCCTCAGGGCCACAACTGTCGTGATGGAGGGAAGGCACTTGAGAGGTTATGCACTGGGACGAGGCCCAGCTGCTGCAGTTGGTGACCCAGCACACATGGGATTGCAGCTGGTGCTGCAGTGACTCCTAGCAGTGTGGCCTCCATAGTTTGAGGCTCACTTACATCGAGTCTAATCCTCTAGGTTGGGCCTTGTTGCTGTGGGTGGTGTTACACTGGTTTCTGAGGGTCCTTGCTGTCTGGACTGCGCGTGCTTTGACTGGAACAGGTTTGATCCTGCTGGGACTGTGGAGAAATGCACACGTGTGTGTGTGTGTGTGAATACGTGTGTGGGGTACCAATGGCCTGCAAGTACTGCAGTTGCTGGTTCAAGTCTCAGGAAGGCCATTATTCCGTAATTTAAAACCCCTCAGGGACAAAGTTTCATTCATTCATGGCTTTGAACAAGGTACTTAACCACAGTAAATGACTTACTTGAAAAATGGGAAAAATGCATGAAGAAAGAAAAGGCACTGTGAGCTACACAAGTGTTTTCAAACAAAAGTATCTGCAAAGCAGCAAAGAAACAGATTGACACATGGAAAAAAGGTTTATGGGAGCACTGGGAGGTCAAGGTGCCCGAGGAGAGGATTTAAGAAAGGAAGGTGTACTGGGGGGAAAGTGCAGAAGCGGAGGAAAAAAGGATCTGGGCAAGCTTGTACGGAGAGAAAAGACCAGAACCAGCGGGTCGGACCAGCGACAGGTGCAGCCCTGCCTGTGTTGTCTGTATTAAGCACTTTCTGCCAGCGAAACATTGATTCCAAGGCTTCGCCTGACTGCCACTTGACCCCCGGGGCCTGGCTGTAGCCATGACGACCTTGAAGCACCGTCTTCACCGTCTCCAAGCTAATTGAACCAACGGTGACTCAGGCGCGCGAGCGCTTTGCAGCAGTCGGCCAGTTGGCCCAAGTTAATTCAGACTCGCTTAAGATTAATGTCTGGCTGTTTATCCAGATAATGCTGCTTTCTGGGAGAGCTTACAGAGTCTACTGTCATTACAAAGATGTGTTTACATGCACACGCATACACACTCGCACACAAACGCTAAAAAGAAAAATCTCAGCGTGCAAGGGAAAAACAAATGGATTTGTTGACGCACTTCCCAACCACAGCGGTCACTAAAAACCCTTTCGGAGTCCCTGTTGCGGGCGCAGGTGGTCCGGTTGCGTGCGATGGGCAGACCACCAGCAGAGGATCGCTCTGGATGACGGACGTCAGCTGCTGATCGAGCTCATCTCTTGCTGGGACTCCCGGGTTCCTGCAGCCAGCCTGACTTTGTCAGTCTCACGCCCAGTGTCCACATATGTTGCATTACTCATTTGCTGAGCAGAGGTTTGTTGCCAAAGCTGTTTACAAACCGCAGCCTGTGATGGTCTCGGTCCCCAGCCTCACGTTAACTGAAGCAGATAAGGTAAAGGGCTGATAAAAATCCGTCTTCTGAGTTTTGAACCCGTAACCTTTCCTTCGTAAGACAAATTTCTCAGAACAAAACAGCCACCAGCTCCCTGTTATGCAACCCTGGGCTGGACAACCCGGAAGCTGTCAGGGCTCCAGATTTAAGTGTGGAAACAAAACATCCTGGAGACGATGGGGAGGTGCGGACAGGAAATACTGACGGCTGACAGGAGGAAGAAACACACTGGTCTTAAGGGAAATGGATATGATGCCCGTACACTTGAGATGTGCAAGGTCAAGAAGTTTACAGACCGTGTGTCTCATGACCGTCCTGGCTGATTCTTCAGGTCAGGCCTCCTTAGAAACGCTGTCAGCAACAGTGGTCAGGGTTCAAACTGTCACTAGTGAGGAGCGGTTATGAAGATACCGTGAAGATGGTGATGGTAGATCTCAGAGTTGGACCTTCTCGATCTAAGGGCTCACTTCCTGTCAACGGCAGCCTGCAGTACGGAATCAAACCAGCAGCTGTAACACCTCGGTTAAGCTTCCACGGCCGCTACAGCAGTTACGAGGACCCAAAGGTAAATCAGCCCAACATGCCTCTTTCCAAAAAGTCTGCTTGCAGGCGACTGCAACCATTTGTATGGCAAAACAGATATTCTGGAATGTTCCTCAGTAGACAAAAGGAACGGCTAGCCCCCCTGTGTAAAACTCAAACGAATGGTTCTAAGGATGGGAGAAGCACGGTGTCCCATCTCCCATCCTCCTCTAATTTTCCTCTTCGTGCACAATCCCAGTCGTCCTGAGATGTAGAATTACAGCTACATGCAACAGAGGCTCAAACTCAGTCTTGACAATATACAAGAAGCTTGTCACTGACATCTGCCATTGTGTTCAAAATATATTTTACCTTAGTTTGTCACCTAGCAGGTTTTAAGTCAGGTACTTGTGCTCCGTCGCTGAGCTAAATATACATTTAACACACAATTCTGAGGGCATCTTGACATTGTGGCAGATCGGTTTTTATAACTATACGAATGTGTGTTGAGCGACTGATGGGACGCACTCAAATACAAAGGCAGGAAACAGAGAGAAAAATTATAAAACAGTATAACAGATAATAAACGGGTAGTGGTATTTTATCCCATTGTCTCGTGTCTGTAAATATGCAACTGTGGGTTTCAGTTAGCATAATTGCTAATAGCGGCGGGTCTTCATCGTTTTGAAGAGCCTATAAACCCGTAGATTTAGACTTGATGCCTTCCTTGAGATCATAAATATCAGTGTTTACCTCCCCGAAACTCACTTTGTACATTTGTAGAAATTCCAGGTTCAGCTTGCTGCTGCTGTTCTACATTTAGTCCGCTTGCAGCCTTGCAGCTTCAAGCCCAACAAAGGAAAACTTAGCCCTCGTAGGAAAGTGTGTGGGCTGAGCCCGGTAGATTTTGATAAACAACTTGTCTCTCCGAGTTGTACAACATCTCTCTGAAAGCCCGACTCCTCTCTAACTGCAGCAATCCGACCATAATGTCGGAGCACATCAGACAAAGGATAAATCCAGCCAGCGCTCATAAGACGGTCTTTCTGTCTTGTGAATAGTTTCGCTGCTGCTCCCAAGGCTGACTGGTCATTTGGACGGGGCTGGGATTCGTGCTGCACAGACGGCTCAATCTCAGATGCCAGTTAGCCGAGGCAAAAGCGCTCCATCGCGGAGAAGAAAAACGGCTTCTACATTGGCTGGACCCCACTTGGATGCTGACCAACCACATCGCTCACTCCAAAGCCTTTCCACTTTCTGTTTCTGTCTCTCTCCGTTTCCCTCTAACTATCCGACTGATCTTCCATCGCGATGTCAGGTTGCCCCCCAGGTGTGTGACCGTACTCCAGCAACTGATTGTCTCCGCTACTTTGCTTTGATCCAAACAGCTAATTCTTTGGCCGAAGAAACGGCGCAAGTCAAGCACTGGAACAACAGAGACAAGGATCACGGATGCGAAGGTCACACCATGAGATCGGGGCTGTGAAACACACAGTACCAAACCATGTGTTGGTCTGCAGACTTTTGAGCTTGGAGTCTTTAGAAGACCTTGGCCCTGTCAATCACAGAATGGGCGACTGTAAAACTGAGCTTCTCGATTACACGCTGCTGACAGGGAACAATCGGGTCGGGAAATGCAGTCCAAATGCCACTGTGGGTGAAGAAACACAACGTGCATCTCCACTTTAACCTTTTATTCCACATATTTCATTTATTATTATCGTATTGCTTGGCAGTTTCTTTCATCCATGTGCAGGAGGATATTTATCACACTTTGGACACGTCATGCAAAGATTGGATTTTCTTGGATTCTCTCGACAAGATGGAAATGCTTGTAGAAGCTGAATGAAAGCTCGCAACCAGATGGATGGACTCAATTATAATGAAAATGAACAGTCTCCTTTCGGCCTCAAGGACACAAGTGGAGAACAGAACATTTTGGAGGCCCGGAATATATTTGATCGCAAAAGGTTAGCATCGATTTGACTGCACAGTCAACAAGTTGGTATTGACCGAATCCATGCCTTCACCGATCCGTTATCAATAAGCGCTACTAGAACGAGCCAATTCCATGCAAAATGAGCAGGGTTTGATGCCCACATCCTTGCATTCGAGGTGATAACTGCCGTGCCACCGTGTTACCCTACGCTACCATCACTACAGGTTGTGACATGTTCGCACCGCACGTGTCATAACGCGGTAAGACGACGCCGAAAAGATACTTTGACCTTCCGAAAGGTCACAAGCTGCTGGACCGTGACCTTCTGGGTGTCGGATACATCTTGACTGCGGCTGCGTTATTGATCCGAGCCACCGTGGGAAGCTATAAAGGTTACCAAGGAAAGAGCGGTCATGTAAAGATCATGTACACGACTCCAGCAGTAATCTATCGCAAATCTCACGCAGCGCTGGGCAGCTAACAACAAGAATGCAAAGGTGCGTTTCGATCCTTCCGCTTTAAAACACTCTGACAGCCGCAGCACAAAATGAAACACCTCCCATCGTCCCTTTAAACCCGAGAAGGCGCTGGTGGGAACATAAAGCAGGCAACCACGACCCCTTCGGCCAATTATTCACAACAAGCCGCTCTAACCTGGACATTTGTTTTCCTTTAGTCAACGTAAATGCCCTAAAATGGCAATCCAGCTCCCGATTTTGTCCCGCAGTTGGTATTTCGACACGACATCATTACCGAGGTGTGTATATCTGATATACTGTACACCTCCGTCCCCTGGGCCTGGACTGAAAAAGAACAGAAGCCATCACTCGGTGCGGAAATGATGTCTACTGATGACCCTTGAAAATCCCTCGAATTTGGGACCGAATTAGCCCCCCCGACCTCTCCCGCAACCCCGCGGCTTATTAAGATGAAGCCAGGATGCAGAGCTGCTGTCAGGCCGGGGACGGGTTCACGGCGGACACGGAGAAAACAGCCACGCTGTTTGTTACGCGGCGGTAATGGCGCCGTGACCTCCATCTCGCTGGCGCCGGAGAGCGAGTCCCGATCCAAAGCGGCTACACGCCGACTCCGCTTCCTAAATTACAACCTTCGGGAAATAAAGCCGTGCGCTGAACTGACAATTTGGGCAGGTACGCTTCTTCCATTTCCCCCTCGAAATCCGTTCACGGTTGTGGGCGTCAGAAGCAACCCTGCTAATGACATTTGAAAAACAGATGTGAGAATACATCACATTATTTATTCACTTAATGAAGTCTTTCAGCTAAAGCGAGTCACCCATCTCCCCATTTTACGCACCTATTAATACAGCCAGACGCTTTTCAAAGCAATATGTGTTAAGCGGATAACAGTAACAGCGATTACGCCACGCGGTTTCTCGTTTTTGGAATTTTGCGCTACGCCGAACATCGGTTACACAGCAGGCGGAAGCGAGTGCGTCGCGTCCGGGCTTTTGGAGCAACGATGATGGCAAATCTCTCCGACATCCGTCTCGCAAGGCTATCGCAATTCATGCTGACGGTCTAATCCCAAGCATTTATTCCACCATAACTAGGCTGCCCAGTGATGAAATAAGCTTTTCCCTTTAGTATCTGTTCAAAGCCCATCGCAAATGAACCGTACAAACAATCCACTTCTTTGATATCTGGTAAACACCAGCATGGTTTCCACGCCGCAACAAACCGGAAAAACATCCTCAGTTTAATTAAAAACTAAAGTAAAACAGAGAACGAAGTGGGGGGGGGGGGGGGGGGGTTGCCGTTTCCTGTTGTCAGTCAAACGAAAGCCAAACAGCTCGGGAACAACACGCCGGGCTGCAAACCAAATTGTTTTCTTGTCGCCTGATTCGGTTTCATTGCTGGTCGTGGCAGAACCAGGAAACAACGCTTGCAGAATGAAGTGGACCCGAACAGCAATGGGTCTCGATTAGGCTGAGCCACGAAAGAGCCTTTTCCATTTTTTTCCTTTGCCAGGGCAGGACGAGGGGAGGCCCAGGCTGAGGTTCGATGATCCGTCGCGGATTCTTTACGAGTCACGGTTGCGATATTGTAATAGCCACGCATCTGTGTGCACCGCGCAAGAGCGATAAAGGTTGGAAACAAACAACCTCTGGATGCTGTGGCAATGCCCCGCTGGGAAAGACTGCGGAGTATAATTTAACATTTAAATGAACGTTTTATTACAGCTATTAGAAGGACTCTAATAATGTGACTTGGAAATTTTCCGGAAAATGACTTGAGTCTTGAAGGAGTCGTTGCATTGCAAATGGCACGGAATAAAAACAGACACAAGCAAGAAGGTTTATTGCGCCTGCGGCTGTTACTCTTGCTTTGTTTGTCTACAGCGTGTTTGAGGCCCTCCCTCGGCAAACCAAAGTGGCTCTTCATCATTTTATTGTTGTAGCAGCCAGCGAATGGAAACTGAAGTCTTGAGCTCACAATGCAAGTCCTGTCATCTTCCTCTCGTCCTGATGGCGAGCGCCGAAATGAGAATATGATGCACAACTGATAGCAATTCGCTTTATACGCTCTCTTCAGAACAAAGACGGCCGACATCGGGCTTTCCCGTTTGTACCAAGGCAAGCCTCCCATCCGCTGTTTGGTCGATGCTTTCTTAGCCACACGTTTTGCCGGTTACTCACACGTGTAAAATGGTCCGCTCCGGAGCTAAGCTCTCAACCTACAAAGCAAAGTTCCGACACGACTGCCATAAAAATATGCTTCTGTGACATTTTTTTTAAAGTTTGGGCTCTGACCTCATCCAAAACTACTGACAAATCAGATTATCTGCCCTACACTGGCGATCTAAGGAAGCTACAAAAAAGACCGAACCTTGATCATTGCTATGCAGACATCAGACAGCGATATGAACTTTATTCCAATGTCAACCATCCCCTTAAAGGCCCAAAAAAATCTCCTCATGGCTGCATGGCCTCTGTAGAATCTCACGATGGAAAAGGCATCACAAACGTGAACCTCACGGTGGAAATTCACCAGGCGTGGAACCCTTTTAAGCAAGAAAGAGTCCATCGCTATCATAGCATCCATCTACTTTTCTGTAGCAGCTGGCTGTTACCGTAGCTGCCTTTATCGCAGACACACACAGTAACGTATATTCAAAGGTAAATAAGCACCAAAAAGGTCCTTTTTGACAAAGAGAGTTTATTCCAACAAGAAAGTGTTATCCCCATGAACCTGACTAATCTTAAGGGTAAGGGTTGAGGGAGGAAATGCTAGGGGCACTGTGCAGCAGAGATAAGAAATCCTGATTTCAAATCCTTGTCTTACGATGGGTAAGTCCATACCGACGAGTGGATTGTGGAGGTTACTGGGAGAGAATTTCGCTTCCCCCGGATGCGCAGGCTTGAATCCTGTTCCTCCTGTTCTCTCGACCGGTTGCATCCGCTTCGCTGTTTGATCTGAGCCACACCAAAGTAGAACCATAGATGATATTCGGTGAAACTTACAGACTGAGGGTGGAAGCCGGCTGGGCTCCACTTCCTGCCGAAGAACAATGGGGGGTTAGAAACAGACAGGTGGTGTGGGACTGCACAGGGACCACTTCCAGTTCATGTATCTCAAAGAGCCACTGGGAGGTGTGACATGGCTGCAGATGAGATGAGATCTGAGGTGGCAGGATTTGGATCGGTTGTGACGTGAAAGGAAGAGACTTGAGCTGTCACCGTGGCAGCCGCTTATGCTCGAAGGTGAAAACAATATTGTAGATTGCTTCACTGCTTATTTGTCCTTCCCAGTTTGACAGGAGCAGCCAGGAAAAAAAATCTGAATAACAACTGGTAATAAAAATCTACAATATCCTGTCATCACATTATTTCTGACAAGCCAATGTATTTTATATTATATTACTTTGCATGGGTTCAAACCGCAGGCTTTGCGAGTGGAATACAGGCCAACATTATTACAGGAGTGGAGAATGTGAGAGAGTAAAATAAGGTTCCTTATTCAGGATGAATGTGGCTGCAGTATTATTTGTGAATAGCACTTGAGCTGCACAGCATTCAAATAAGGCTTTCTGGGCTGAAAGTCTGTCTTTTTGTTAGTACTGGTTGTGCGGGAAAAAAAAAAAAGCCTGTGGCAAACTAAAGACACACTACAGTGTGAGATGGCAAAGATGAAGAAGCAAAGATAAGCTTCAGCCTGACACGGGGCAAACCATGCGGTACGTTAAGGTGAGCCAACCACCCCCTGCTGAGCCTACGCTGAAAAGCATCTGATTGGTCCCAGTAGGGTGCCAGGGGGTACCTCCGCTCACCTGCTCTCATGTTATTGGAAGACTCTCAAGAGTGGCGACTGACACTTGAGTTTCCCCAAGAGCAACGGTGCATCGTCGATTACAAACTCCACGGCAGCTTATCAAAAGGACATGCGGTTCACCTCAAGGTCAAAGGTCATAAAACCCCATCATTGTTCCTATGGTCGCTCATTCACAGAAACGTGCTGTTTTACTCAATGTCCAGTCAGGTCCTCGGGGTCGGCTTCACCAGGACCCAGTTCAGCCTGAAAGACCCCTATCGTGCACTAAATGTTCCACCCTTTCGGGTGCATCGGAGCTGGCAAGGAAGAGGAAAGCCAAAAGTAAGCGAAACAGCAACAGAAACGTTCAAGGCATCCTTTTCCACCGATGCCTTGGAAGGGCTGCTGCACGCATTTAGATTCCACCGCTGCTCCGGGCGGTTATCGACTCTCTGTAATCTTCACCACTTTCCATCGCTGCCTTGTCCGCAATGGACCGGGACCGTTTCAGCGGAGGGGCACCCCACTGTGGGCGTGCAGGGAAAATTCAGCCTGCGTTCACTGCCGGTAGAAAGGATAAATCCATTTTCTGCTAAACAAAAATTGCTTCTCCCGTAGACCATTTCTATTTCTGGTTTGTTGGTACACAAAAAGAACACATGTCCACCATCATTCATTTAAAAGAGGTCATCAGTGCGTTGCAAGATGCTCCCACAAAAAGGCTGAGGCCCCTTCAATGGCAGGGGAATCCAATAGTTCATAAGCACAGAGCAGACTGGCAGGTCACTAGATGCCAATAAAAGGTCTGGCAGCACTGATCGTAAGAAGACACAATGGTTCGCGAACATGTCAAATATTAAGCAACGCTATTCCTACAAAATATATTTAGTGGTAATATAGATTAAAATTAATAATAAATTAATAATTTACAATAAATTACAATTTAGTCGGGGGGAATCCCCATTTACGTTCCGGACGCTTCATACATTTTCCACGTGAACTGTGCTGTATGGACTAACAGCCAGCTCATTTGCATCTTAGGCTTATAGGCTACAGGTAGAACAAACACCCACCTTCCAACATTTGAACCTACCACTTGCTGACTAAAATGCCACTACTGAAACTGGGAGTGACCCCCTCCCCTATCACTAAACTGGCATCTTCAGCATATGTGTAAACTTGCCTGATACTGCCGTTAACACCGCGGTAAACATGGTAACACGTGGTATCTGAAGTGATTACACCGCGTGACTCGGAAGCGACAAACTTCATTCGTTTACGTGGACTTGTCGAGCCCTAACCCTAACCCTAACCCTTCAACACAAGGACTGCTTAACGGAGCCGAACGAAAAGGTACGGCGGCTCACCCTGGCGCACTTTCAGCTGCCTTTTCATTCAGACAGACTCGGATTTTTCCCCCGAAACACAGATTTTCTTAAGCAAATCATTTCACTTTGGCAAAGTAGTGCATGTAATCGGGAATAATGCTCACAAATGAATGAAACGAACCATAATATGAAGCGCAGCCTCGAAAAGCCCTACAAATTTAATGCACAACTTACTCCTACTGTCATAACTGATCTGCGTATACACTTTAATACAACCCTTAAGGTGCGTTTTGTCAGGATAAGGCTTTGCATCTGACATTTATTCAGAATCCAGACGAGCATGATATTTATTTCCTAAATGATGACGATAAACTCCTGCGGCCGTGCCTAGCCGGCAGTCTGCTAAGTATGTTAAGCTCAACTTGCTTATTGCTAAATTTCCAGCAATGATGTTGAGCTATTTTGGCCCCTTGGAGCGCCCCCCCCCCCCCCCCACTTCTTCTTAATGAATTGTTATTCCCAATTCAGGATCCATTTCAAAGAATCGCTGACCGCAGACTTAGAAACAGTAATGGAATTACAATGACCAGCAAAGGCGAGAGCCAATCTCATCCTGTCTGCTTGTGAAAATGCGGCTAAAGGGAGATTTATTTTTCATTTGCAAGAGTAATATAAGTGTGCTTATAACTCATGGGTCACCTCCGCGTCACCCCACTAAGGCGCTGTGTTATTCTCCCAGGAAATATTGGTCATTATTAAAAATGAATTCATGCGGTTCGGTCTTCTCGGAAACACGTCACGTTTTTATTCAAATTAGCATGGGCGAAAAATTCAGACACATTACGCTTTAAGTGGCAGGAGCAGAAGTGAGAGACGTGTGCGGTCAGGGAGGACAAACCGACCGCCGGTGATCTCCCAGGAAGCTTTAACTGCTGGTAACTACAGGGGTAGGAGCGATTAAAGCACAGGCCGTGCCGAAACAAGGACAAAATGGCTGCCAGCAAGCTCCCAGAAAGCCTTTACCTCCCATGGTTTGACTTTAGAAATGCTTGAAATTCAGGACGTGTGAATACGAGGGGGAAAAAATGCCCACTGTTGATCTCCCAGGAAGCCTTCGTTTCCTGTAGCCAGACCTCACGAGTTCACTCTGACACAGACATGTCCAACAGTCCTCGGGTCTCTTGGTAAGACTACCAGAGGAAAGTTAGCCGATGAGAGCAGGAACCCAATTTTTTTTCCCCATTTACAAATAAGGAAGACCTATAAAGACTTTGCTGCCGCTGAACATGTTTTCCATCCTCAGGTGTGCACTCATCTGCTACCTCTTGAGCTGACCGGGATATTCAAGCTCTGCCCAATAGCGTGTCCCAACATCTAGTGTGGTTGGTGAGGGTTTGGCCACAGGCAATTGGCACTGGTGATGCCTGGCGCGGCTGGCGAGGGAAGGCCCCCGAGACACCACGGTGGGATCATCTCCAACCGACCCATGGTTCCAAGCCTATGTGCTTGTTAGCACAGCACACAGAAAGGTCACCTGCTGTGTGCCAACCATCCACGTTTAAGGTCCACGGAGGGCAGCATGACAGGGGCTCCTTGAAACCTTGTCCTCAAGGGGCCAGTGCCTCTAGCAGATGCTGACATTTGCAGCTTCTGGCACAACATGCTGATTGAGTCCCCTTGACACGATCGTCTGAATGGCTTCTTTGGACCAGCCTTCAAAGACCACGGTTCCTTAAATACCGGCGAAGTTGTGATTTCCGCTACTGTTACGATTGTGGATTTGAACTTGGGTTCACGGGCCCCAGTGGGAACCGGAAGCCTTTTCATAGAAAACGTGATACAACTTCAGGACACGGGGCAGATTCAAAACATGACATATAGCAAGACCAAGAGGGGGCATGAGCAACTCACACAAATACCAAAGGTTATTCCAATCCAAAGGGGTTCAAGCTCAGTGTCTTGTGATGAAGACACTAAGTTTTAGACCCCATTTTGCATTTTAGTGTGACAGCTCGCATCTGTAAACACAATGGCGGAACCCAGGTCGTTGGTCGGACCTCTCCAATAAGCGAGGGATGGACCTTTGAGGAGAATTTAAATGCTGGGAAACACATATCTTGTGACAAGCTTACTAGGAAGGAAAATAAACCTCCTGAAATTACATACTTGTTGCTGGCAGGAGCTTGGGTGATATTTACAAATGGCAGTGAACTCGGCAGGATTGTGAACTTTGGCTGAGAAGTGCCTTTAATTATTTCACCGTGACAGACTGTCAAAAACTAGAAATACCATTGGCAGTTGGAAAGGAATTGGGGGCAGGACAAAAAAAAAAAAAATTTACGAAAGAGAAATCTGACGTCAAATGAGTGACCAGGGCAGAAGAGAACGAACATTAGGACAAGGACCTCAGCAGGGTGCCATGCTGGAAAACAGGAAGCCGAGGAAAGGGGAGCGGCACTGGCAGAATGATGTGTGAGGGAGTGGCCAGACGCAGGGGGTCACGAGTTCAAGGGGCTAAGATGAGTAGCATGTCAATGCTCTCTGAAGCATGACCTCAAACCCTGGAGCAGCCCAGACCCCTCCATAATCCTCAGTCACCACTAACTCCACCATCAATCCATCTTTGTTTTCCACTCCATATCTCACGCGCATCACTGCTGTCTGCATGATTTTATTCATCAGCTGCTTTGATGGACTGTGGCATTTACCTGGAACACTTGTGGCATTCAAGGTAAAGTGAGTATAACACTGCCTCTCAATCCCATGACAATAGGACTCGTGAGTCCAAAGTAGGGAACACATCGAGTTTCTCCAAAATTCCACATTTGGTTTTTGTGAGGGCAGCCGGGGATGTGAAAGAACATCACCGCATGCATCAGATTCCATTTCGGCATCTGCTCAGCCTATACAGTGATCTGCATACGGACAGGCATTCAGAATTTAAACCAGAATTAGGGGGGGCTTACTGTCTGCTTTATCCTGAAGGTGCTAGAAGGCTGCCTTGTTTCAAAGTCATCAGCTGCACGATTTCACCAGTGTGGTATTTTGATATTTCCGGTGAGATTTATAACCGTGTTTCTGTACTTAGTCAGGGAAGTCGGCTCTCACGAAAAATTGGCCCGGAACGAATGTGCGCTGTACTCGGAAAAATGATTGCATCCATTTGTTCCCATTCTGTTTACAGAAACATACAACTGTGCAAATTAAAGCTGCCTTTGGAAACATCCATAGATGCTTCCCCACAATCTGTACAGAAAGGATGCCTGTTTACAACTAATGGTCCAAAAACATTCAAATATTATATTTGACTCCAGAGAAACCGCTCCAGGAGCAGCTTGGAAGCACTCGAGGTTTAGCAGAGGGTTATGGGGTCGAATAAACAGAAACACCAGCACACTGTACTGGAAAGTATATGCCTACTTTTGACATGCAAAATAAAAAATAGAAAATTTGAAATTAGAAATGACTAATAAGTCAGAGAACTGCAAGCTTGTGATTGTAGATCTTTATCCTCGGTCTTTTTGGCTGAGCACAAACGGCATTTGCACAGGAAGCCTCCACCTCCTTGGCTTTGCAGCATCAGACTGGCCCAGGAATGTGTGTATTCACCAGAGTGTAACCTGGAGGCTGTTTGGCTGTTTTTTATTGATAGTGCTTTCTTTTTTTCTTTTTTTTTAGCTGACGTCTCCGACAAAGCTCACACAAGTTCGCCCATGCTGTTTAACATGACAACATAATGGCAACCATTTACAAGATTTATAAAGCCAGTGACCGTATCTACAAGATGTTTAATTGACATGACCAAACTGCAATTGAGCTATTCACAAAAGTAAAATACAGCATACTTGCATTTTAAGCACATTTCACAGAGTGTCGGAGTAGTACAGACGTTGGACTGGAGACAAATGCGATGCTGAAAAAAGCTCCGCTCACAGCTCACGAGCTAGGTATGAGAATGAATTATCCTCTATCTTTTTTTTCCCCAGAAAAAATATATCTATCTTAGTAGTTTTTTATTCCTGGAAAAGGCACATACTGTATATGACACTTTGGGACACTTTGGCTCCAAAAGTTTGATTTCGAGTCAAACCGTACTATCCAATTTTATCTGCATTGGAATGAGATTACTGGGAACCGCTCTGTGCTTATATGATCACAAAGCTATTATTGAAGTATATACTTGCGAAAAAAACAGTGAACAGCAGAAGGCAGGATCCACTGTAGGGAATTAGTTTATCTATGAAGGGTGCTAGCAGTGACGTGCAATGGTATCAACAACAAAGGTTCGATAACCATTGTATGCCGCTATCCTGCACGCGGTGCACAGTGGACAGAGGTATTTGAAATAATGACCAACTTAACACACCTGCGATATTTGTTTAGCATAATGATCCAAGGACTAAAAAGACCCTTTTGTCACTAGGAGAAGCATGCGTGCTTCTAATTCTAACTCATGGCCAAATCTAAGTGAGGTGTAAAGCCAAGAGACACCCGCGGTGATGAAATATTACCGAGACAACCGTGCGCAATCCATCACACGAGAGCTCGTGCTAAAGCGTGTCTGCATTGTCTTTGGACAGGGAGCTCCCGGAATGACCTTGCCCATATCGGCGGTGCTCAACTGCACACATGCAGCGTCAAAATGTAAGCAATCCCTGGAGCTCACTCATCTGCTGCCCAGAATTCAAACCAGAGTAAGCAAGGTTAACACTCTGGGCTGCAGCGCCACCTATAAATCCATTCTGCTGTAGCTGAAAAAGCGGCACAATTTCCCAGTTCACCTAGACCTTTACAGCAGCAACCAAACTTCCTAAAGACTAAAAATTTTGATGTGTTTGCAGTTGTTGATAAACATATAGGTCCTTTATACTTTTTTATCTTACCGGACACACGCATGCTTTATATCCGCAACATTTAGCGACGACACGATGCTGCAGCGAGGAACCGGAGGGGTAGCGTATCGGTCCGGCCTTCACTTAGGTGCTGCGTGTAGGATGGAAACTGGTAAAACGGCTTCAATCCAGGGTCCGCCGCATCAGCATCGGTCCTGAGTCCAACAGGACAACGTCAGCTCTGCGACGGCGAATGACAACCCGGGGTCGCCTAGCTCAGCATCATTTCGGTCCACCGGGACAATGCTAGAGTAGAGTCAGTCCGGGGTCCCCTCAGCCGGCGCCGGTCCGGGGTCCGCTCGGCCTCCTCCGGGCCCCCCAGCAGGGAGAAAGCCGTGTCCTCGGGGGGCCGCTTGTGCATGCCGGCTGATTGTAGTCTGATTAGTAAGTGCTGCTCGAGCGCCTCTCCCGAACGGACCCGAGGACGAAGGCCTTTCGTGCAGCGCCTGTTAAATATATATATAAGTCAATCAGGGAAGGTGACCGAAAGGTGAGCTGGGAGCCAGGATGTTTTTTTTAATTCCGCCTCGTGTTCCGAGCCATTAAGACAAATGGGCTGAAGATCGGGGGGGTGTGACAGGTTAGCTCGGGTGCTAAATTCGCTTTGCCTTCTCTTCGAAACGGGTCCTTCGAGTCTCGGTAACGGGTGTGAAAAAACAAGACGAAGGACTCGCGTCCCTTTCTTAAAAACGGTTGTGATCTAAGACTACGACGTATTTTCCTCCTCGGGACAAGTTTATCGAGCAGTTTTAATTCTGCCGAGGTTTACCGCGTTTTTTTCATATAAATCACGTCGTCGGTCCTGAAACATAATCTTTTCCTCTGGTCCGAAAGACCCGAGGAGCCCGCTTCGCGGTATTTTGCGAGGCTCGTACCGGGTTTCAAGGGGCAAAACCCACGGCGTCGAGGTTGCCGTCTTTAATCCCAGGGAGAGACGCGACACCACGATTAACGCAAGTTGTACGATTTGAAGCGACGCTAAGCGGCTTTATAATAAACCATCTGCAGGGGAACGCAACAAAGGAAAAGCTGGTCACCGGAAATAGAGAAAAATCTGCGACGCGTTTTGATCTGTGTACACAAAACACCGAGCCCGGTGACAAACCCCTGAGTGAATAGACTTTAATTGAAAAGCCTCTGTCTTAACCGCCATCGATTCCAGCCCTCATCGCGAGGCAAAATCACACGGCGTGCGGTGCGCGCGAGTAGGGCATCCGGTCCAAAAACAACAAAAAAAAAAAAAGAATAATTTCGCCGCACAAAAGCCAACCCATTTCTCACTTTTTAGCCTTCCAGACTGACTGAAATCACCGCGGTAATGAGCGTTTTGTGAATAACCCTTTGAAAAGAATTACAGGCCCTTTCACCGAGCGAGATCCAAAAAAAGCAGCCGATGCGACTTGTAATTAAGAATTCACATGCAAATGACTCCTGCGGGATAGAAGTCCCCGCTCGCCGCGAACCGGGAGGCTTCGCGCCACGCGGCCGCCTTCCTCCCCCTGCTGTCGACGGCGCGGTCGCGACCGGGCGCGGAACGAGGCGCTAATCCCGGCGCCGTAAAAGCGCGGCCGCCCGGCAACCGCACCCGCGGAGGGGTTGCCGCGCGAGTAGGCGACGCGCCGAAGATATATTTGCATTCCTGCTATTAAGTTTGTTTCTGCTGACTGCGTCGATGCCGTGCGCTCAACGTGGTTCGCGTCCAGAAACATGTCATTCGGCAACAAAAATCTCTGTCTGCAATGTCTAATTATATGCACGGAGGCAGACGTTTCAATGGCCATCGAGACGGAAGCCGAAAACAACCGTGCGATCCAAATCAAATGACATTTTCACGCCACGCGCCGGTTGAAATTTTTCTTTAAAAGCATGTGCTGCGGCGGCACATTTGCACAAGGAGCTGTCACCTGGGGAGGTGGAATTAAAGCGTGCCTTGAGTAAACTAACACGGCTAATCGATTCGCATTAGCTTGCAAGGGAGGAGAACCTCTTCGGGCTCCAGAAGCAAGGCTTCGGAATTTGCCCCATAGCCAGCGCACGGATGCATCGCTTCTGTGGAAATAGACTTACAATTAGGCTTTGATCTTTGAACGCCGCGCATCCTCGGCGCGTCGCAATTTTCCTTCTTACGGAACCGAACGCGCGCACGCGGCTCGGCGGCAGTAAATGCCTGTCTGCACCTAAATTTGGATCAAACGGGATCCGCCTCGTCCTCGGCACGCACGTGCGACGCGTGAGCCGATGAGCACGCGAGCGAAGGAGTCCTAGGGGCAACGGGGAAGACAGCTCGTGTCATCGTGCTAAACGCCAACTCTGCATGCGACAAAAAAGGCTGCGATGTTCACGAATTAAAAACGCATCCGTTCGTCTCCGAGGCTATGACGATCGGCATACCGATCCATCCATCTGGCATCGTCGACCGCTTTGTCCCGGTCAGGGTCGCAGCGGTCCCGAGCCCATGTCGGTATCGCGGGGCACCGGGCCATGAAACTAGACCCCGAATGGGATGCCAGTCCATCGCAGATCGACGTACCTAGAAAAACCTGCTTTAATAGGAAGAGCTTGTGAGGTTCGTGCTGAGGCCGGTGACGGCGAAATAGGGTGTCACCCACCGTTTACATCATTGGTCAAAAGTCAACGGTGGCACCGCACCGAAGGGACAGAGATACAAATACAGACCCTGGGGCGAGACAAGCGCGTCTGCACCCGGCGGCTCACGAAACGAACGGAAATCCGTGTCGGTGCGGCAAACAAATCACCTGCCCTTCCTGTCGTCAAGCCCAAGGGGTTAAAATACAGACGCGGTTGCCTTGTGCTGCGGCAGAACGGTGGCAATGACATTTGTGCCATTTCCTCCTGCCGTAAAACCTAATGAGCTGAGCTGCAGAGACAGAATTACAGTAAAAATTTTTCACGCAGGTTGGCTTTCCCTCCTTATTTGGTTTTACTGGCGGAGCGCTAAATCTGGCATTGATTTCCGCCTGGGTGGAGGCCCCCCGCATGGTGGGGTGGCAGACCGCTGCTGCAAGACAAGAGTCCAGTTTCAGAGGAGCACTTATTTGGGGGCAAACATTAACAGTGTACTTCTGATGCCAAAACAATATACACGCTTGTATCAAATCTCGTCACAGGGAATATCATTTACGGCCTTTTTTTGTACACTTGATCACTGGCCTTCACAGCAGGAACCTTGACCCTTGACCAAGTAAAGCGATGTCTGCGTTCTGACCTACTGCTGAAGCGGGGAGCCGACGCACAGCAGCCTGGCCGTGCCGGTACCGGAGAACTCCCCTTCCCAAATGCCACACAGAGCAGAAGGGTTTGTACAGGAGGTTCCCTTGAACAAGTTAACAACTCAAAAGCAAAAACATTTTAAACAGCATTCTGATTTACTGAGGTCCTACAAATTCAGAACCTGGGGGAAGCACACACATACGTGCAAAAAAATAAATAAATAAAAAATCAACCAACATGTGCAAAATGTTCAAGCTACATAGACTCGCAGGTAAAACGTAGCAGAAGTCAGCTATGCAGAAAGGCCTTCTATGAAAACACTGGGCTGTACGCAGTGCCCGACAAATAAGGCGAACAAACGCGATGCTCGGCGTGTGACGCGGTGACGCCGGGTGCAGGACAGGAGACGCGTCTCGCGCAGCCAAGCTAATGGCACCGTCAGCAAGGCATCGCTCAAAGGAAAAGTGTTTTCCTGCGCACGACACTGACTTGATGTGTCTGAGGTTAGCGGCGGTGAATTGGGATCGACACTTTCAAACAACAGTTTTTCTGACAAACTTCCAAAAATCTCACGTCCCACCTCGGGACCACGTTATGACAATCTTTACACAGGACGCGAGAAGAAAAGCGGGAAGTGACGTCAATTGATAACCGCTTTTATACAACTGCCGTGTCACACAAAACGCACGGATGGAATAAAAGTTAGCCGAACAGCTTCAGCTTTCGGCAAAGGCAAAATCCGTCAAGCTCGACAGACGCATTCTCGACCTCCCCGAACAGCAGGAGTCGCCGCTTTCTTCCTTCGTCAATGGTCCGTCTCTGCAGATCACTTTGGCGACGGGCTTGGCGGTACCGCGGCCCAAGGAAGCAGAACCAATCGGCTCTCCCCGAGGACTCACCTGAAAGCTCCTACAGCACCAAAATGCCCGAAAGCAAACCCTTGACCCGGGGCAAAGCGAACCAGAGGAAAGATTTGGCAGATCACAGAAGTCACCTCTGCAAAGGAAGTAAATATTTAAATAGAATCGGGACCCTCTGCCAGGAAACAAAGCATTACCCAGTCGGCTGCTGAGGAGGACTTCATTTTGAAGGGATTAGCGGGGCCGAGATGCACCGCGAGTGTATTAATTGTGCCGTTTGATCCGGCGGCGTCACCGGACCCACTCGAACGGGCATTAGCGTGGGCGGCCCGAGGGTCCTCGGCCGGCGGCTGCTCATTGCTCCTCCGCACCGCGCGGGCGGAGGATCCCAGCCTCCGCTTCCCGATTAAACTGGCGAATTAGGAGCAAATGAATTAATCGGCGACGATTTATTGCAGATTGCGTGAGCCTTGCTTTTGCCGTTGTTTTGGCACCGAGTTCGCATTAAACCGGAGCGAGAAAAAATGGTGTTGGTCTCACACTGCGCTTTGAATTGCAAATACGGGTCTGTGAAACATGCCTTTAGCGAGCAGCGCTCCCCTCAATTCTAAATGATCCGTGAAGGCTGCAACATTCGGGCCCTAGTGGCTCCGTAATTCTCTACAAGGTCCTCCTAGCTGTAAAATAATAGCTTAACAAAAAAACGGTAAAGGATGAATTTTAACGTCTTTCCGCAACACTCCCGAGCACAGCGACGCACGATAAGTGACAGAAATGGCCGTTGTCGAGTGCTGCTGGATGCACTGGTTTATCGTGATTTATTCTGCGTCTCCGTAAACGTTCTTGCTGCTGTTATCTTGAGCTTCTTCGTATGGTCTTGTGGGACAATGACCTTCATGCCTACTCCACGTCAATTGGTATGTGATCCTATTGGACACTGGAGATGATATCGTGGCAGGCTGGGGTGGAAATGCCGTAGGCCTGCCCTTCGTGTGACCCCCATGCAATTTTTACGGACAGTTTGTCCAGTGGGTGTAAACGTGCCGATACTGGAACTGAAAGTAGCGGTTCGTCCCTCGTGATGTCGCTGTTTTCGAGGTCTTGGAAGGGTGAGTGATACCGGGCTGGTGGGAACCTCCTTGCCGTAGTCTGTCGAAAGAGACCTCTCTTCCTCCACCTCCCTCTTCTACTCTTCCTGCCCCCTCTCCATCAAACTGCCGGGCAAAATCCCTTCCCGCTGCCAATCCCTAGATTCCGCAGACCATTTCTGCTCGGTCCAGCATGGTCCTGCTGCCACACAGTTGGAGGGAAAGCTGGCGTCATGCCCTCGTGCCAACTTCAAGGCCTCGTGTCCTTTGCGGTATCTGCAGGACTTCCTTTTATTCCGCACCCAGGGGTTACGAAGCGCAGCCGGGCGAGGTCGACCTTGAAGGCCCCTTGACCTGAAGCAGCGGACGTGCCACTTATCCATTCGTAAGAGCTTTTCTCCAGCCCTCAGAAATGTCAGGTAATTTTTTGCTTTGCAAGGAGGTCGTTCTCATATTTATTTTTCCAAATTTAATCTCGTTTGAAAAATTTAGAAACAGAGACACTTCATGGTAGCCACTTTTTGCCTCTTTTCTTCACTTTTCTTTCATCTAAATCTAGGACAGGCACAGCGCTTGCTCGGTTCACAGTTAAAAGTTTTTCAGTTAAATGCACTTTCATACAAATCATTAAATCTGTATGTTAATGAATTCAATTCCACCTTCTCGGCGGGTCAAGGAAACAGGCATCCAGGGGAACATCTGGAAAACCATTCTTCCTCCTTCCCACCCTGCTTAAAAGGGTTACTTTGATGTGAGCCCAATTAGAAAGGAATATATGCACCGGCACTAAAGCATGCAGATGAAAATGAAGAAGGTGGAGGAAGAATCTCATCTTCCTAATGAATTCTAGCATCCTAAAGCTTATTAGATGCATCGACTGACATATGCACGCTAGTGACCAAACTCCTCACCTAATATGACGTAAAATGCAATCCGGTGATCCCCCAGAGCCTCTGGGAAGGAGAAGCGCAGGTTAGTGCCTTGCTTTCTTTTGCTTGGCTGTTAAGTTTCCCTACAGGGAGTTTCTGTCTTCTTGTCCTGGCCTCATATCCAGTATCCAGGAGCCCAGTTTGAGATGCTTTGCAGGTTAGATGTCGCATATAAAGTCCTTGAGTCACATCAGGGTAAGATGCAGTGCAGACACACGGCGCTACCCCATTAGCGGTCTCTCCTGTATGTGTGGTCGCTTTTTTCATCAGGTCTGAGGCCCTTAAGTGTCGATAAGGAAAAAATCCACTCAGCGGTCAATGGGGAGAGCGACAAGGACTACAAAATACTGTTTGACCATTTCAAACAAGGACCACGCTGCAATGGTAACATGATAATAAACCATCCTTGGCAGAGACAAAGTGGGGTCGTGTGGACCACGGGAGTACAGGGGCTGGCAGGCAAGTGTTGGTCAGTCAGGATCAATGCAGAAACAGTGCAGAGGAAACAGCTTTCAGGAAACTCGCAGGGTGGTCAGCAATGAGGAACCAGAGCCCAGATGGCTACAAGGATGTCAGAACCTGCAGCCGCGCTACCGCCCGCTCAAAGTCTACACGTTCTACGCGCTTTTGACAGTACAACCTCTAATCCATCTTTGTTCACCCTTCTTCAGATACACAAGCATATATGGGTTTGATGCCCAAGTGTCCACATGCTTTTGGCCATACGGTGTATCTCTTAAGCTGGGGTGGCAGCGAATCCTCAGCGAGAAGCTCTAGCCATGCAGGTATCGGGAAGAGTAAGAGCAGTAAACCGAAACAAACGGAGACCTCAGACTGCATGAATTTACAGTACTGTCCTAACGTGCTGATTCTGACTTGCCAGAAACCAGTAGGCCTACAAACACCGTATACACCTGTACCACTAGCATTAGTCAGTTCCTAGTTGTATACAAGACATTTTATTTAACCTTCACTTTAATTCTTTCCTTTTCAATTGTGTCTTCCGGAAAGCTCAGTACAGTGGTACGCCTCTCCAGTCCCAGCCAATGGCTCGATGACAGATAGCGCACTTAATAACACCAAATTACCGCTATAAAAATAAATGGAAGACAATTTCTTCTGTCAAAAACACATATAGTGAAAAATTTCTAAACCTGGAGAGAGAGAAACAAGCCAGGAAAAGGAAACCAAGCACAAATGGAAATGTCAAAGCAATGCTCTGCCACACACCTTCTGAGACAGCCACATTCTCAGAAACTTCTACAACTTCCAGGAGTTACTGGACAGAAACTGCAGAAATGACTTGATACACAACCTGGCACATTCCCTGGGATATGAAAAAATACCAGCTACACTTTGTGAGTAAAATATTTGACAAAGCACCATAAGGCAGAGTATGTACTCCTGCAGTGCTTCAAGTGTGAGTGTGCGTGTGTGTGTGTGTGTGTTGTGTGCCTGTGTGTGGAGGAAGACAAATGTAAGAACATGAAATATTCACTCAGAAGCAGTTGTATTCATCAAAATTTCATCAGTAGCATCTCCACTTAAGACGGCTGGGCGGTGAAAGTTTTTCCCCTCCAGCTTCTCTCTACCTTAGAAAAGCGCATGAAAACAGGGGTCTAACCTCCACAAACATCTTCCATCGGGCGCTTTCTTGCGTTATAAACCTTTGCTAACAGCACATGCATTATATCGATTTCCTACTTGCACTCCACACAGGGCCGTTTGTTTTCTGGGCTCCACGCTGGGTTCATTTCAACTTACAAAACATTTCACCAGCAATAAGGCTCAATGACTAGAGGACAAGAAAAGCCGTATCAATGCAGGGAAATGCGTAGGCGGGCTTCAAAAAGGTAAATGGGGGGAAAAAATGCCGCAAATTGGCAGAGCAATAAAAATGAAATTCTGTTTTAGTTGCATCTGTAAATCCTAATGGAATTCTGAAGTGAAGATGTCAAAACTTCAAAAACTGCTGCCGCTCAAAACAGTTTCACTCACGGAAGCAAAACCCCTATGTCCTTCAGAAATAAACTCCTTAGAAACAGGATGCTGTGTCTGAAACCTTTCTCAGAATGGGAAGCTGCATCTAAAAAGCACCTTTAAGAATGGAAACCAGCACCTTAGAAAGCAGCTAAACAAAAGGCCTTCTCTACCTCAGCATTCGAAGCCAGAAATAGCAAAATGATTTTTCATTCACTTCTTTAACCCCGCCATTCCCTTCAAGCCACTTTCAGATCAATTATTAATAGGAGTAGCTTGGGCTGAAATGTATGGGTGGGATTTCTGGTGACTTATTTATTTTTGTGGTTTATTTTCTCGTCCAGTCACTGCTACAAAGACACTGACAGTCTTGCCATCTGCTGCTGAGGGAGGATGCAGTATTTTCCCCTGTCCTCACGTTGTCTTTCTTACCTTCACCTGGGGGCCAGGGGGTTATGTGAGAGGGGGGGTCCTGGGAGTTCACTTCCAGAGCCGCAAAGATTTCCCGCTGATCTCTGAGACCAGCGACGGTAGCGTTGACCTGTAGGTGTTTGTTAAATGTCTGCCTCTTCGTATTGTCGACACCACATTCACAGAGACGCACGCAGGACCAGGCACGACCAGGTATGGTTCATCTGCAGCGCAGCAAGATTATTCCAGAACATGAGAAAAACCAATGCTTTTCAGGTACACTAAACTAAAGCACCAAATACGTAACCCTGGATTTTGCAGTCCTGGTTGTGGCATCGCTTCCCACGCACTCGGAGCCACCGTTGGCGTGGCTTAACCGCTCTCTGGTTTTGATATTAACTTCCGTAATGTTTCTGCTTCTTTAAGTGTAATATTAGCGCTGTAGTAGACAAAAGCTTTTTCTTCACCTGTGTTGTTCAAACAAACTATTATAATTGTTATTTCACATAAATATTATATGTAACTACATTGGTTGCAATGAATTTTTACATGAATTAATAAGAGAGTAATTTAACATGCATAAATACATTTAAAGCTAATCTGAATATAAGGTTAGCGAACGGAAAAAAAGACATATTTGCACGACGTTACGATTTAATGTTTCGTATCGATACGAATGCACCCCCGAAAAGCCTCCCACAAAGGAGATGTGAAAATAAAGACAAAGCATATTAACCCAGGGCACGAAATTATAACTCTGTCAAGGGTAACAAAGAACTGAGTGAGCAGAACATCAGTGCACGGCTGGCAGCAGCGCCGAGCAACACGTCTGCAAAATTCATCAGCAAAAAATGAAAAACGCATTATCAGCAACTTAAGTACCAACTCTATCAAAGCGTATTAATGAAGATTGCCACTTGAACAAATATTAGCGCAGAAACCGAGTGTCGAGTGCTGAACGGAGGCCGAGGACCACTGCCGCGACACACATCTGACGCCGGGAAAGGCTTTATTCTAAGTCAGAGGTTCGTGAAATGTACATTTACAGAGCTTCGGCGGATGACGAAAGCTCGGAAGGGGCCGAGCGTTGAGCGTCGGCCAGCATTAGTCCCGACGATCGACGTGGCGCGCTGGTTTTTTTGGCAGCCTTCACCAAGGGAAAACCATACGCTTCGTGAAGGAGTATAACAGTGTTTTGTATAAATTGCAGAAAATCATACCATTTTTGAAACTGTTTCAAAACCCCTGGGAAAGCACATATTCTTAAACGCAGCTAAGCGGTCAACTTCCTCAGAAAGGTACAAAGTGGTGAACATGCCTAACATCGAATTCGAATTATAGTCGTGGCTCTGCCATAATGTACCGCTACTTGTGTCAGTCTGCTGCGGGGAGTTATACGGGGATTACTCGCCACCTCCGGGTTCTTTGAGTTGAGAGCTTTGGGGAAGGTGCGTTGTTCTACAGAGTACGCGTTTGCACTGTTCGGTCTCCCGAATCCTCCTGTCATAACGCTGCTGACGGCACAGGCAAAGTAGGTCCTTCAACATTTTTATTCCATTAGCCTTAGTGTGTATGATATTTGTCATGTACATGTTTTATTTCTAATAATCGTTTTATTTACTATACATTGAATGAATGTATGTAACAAATAAAAACTTGCTTTCCTTTTTCTTTTCCCGACGGCAACTGAAAAAAAATGTGTTCTTCATCAACCTTGTAATAAGGCGACCCTGCTTTTTGCTTGTTTGAACTTTTTGGATCCCGCCTGTCGCATTACGGCAGGGTTTCGATTGTTTATTTTGCACAGCAAGGGGCCTTGTCACCATTTTCCAAGTATGACTGACTTTCCAAGAAACCGTCAGACGGAACTTTGCTCAAATCTCAAAAAAATATTACTACGGTTAAACTCAGTCAAACACAATGCCAGTTGTACTACATTCGAAGCAGTAGCGAACTGGGCCGCATCACAGATAAACATGCAAATTGCCTGCTATTTCATCTAAATGGTCTTTTAGTTTGGATCTCGGTCCTGCTGTCTGGATTTGGTGAATGATCCTTATGGCAGATTGCACCTAATCCACGCATTGGGATTCACGGGACACCGCCCACTACGGCCGCTCTACATACCGCAAAACATTAGCAGCACAATACACCACGGAAATGGCTTTCGTCAATCTGGGCTTCGGGCCCACAAAATCCATCTGCATGCCTCAATATACCAGCTTTTCAAGCTGTTGACTCAAGTGCAACCAGTCTTGATAGATGGGCTTGCGTCCATGTTTAAAATAAAAAAAAAAACAGTGAAAGTGCCAAGATTTCCATTGGAATGAGAGAAGGGAGACGGAGGACTTTCCTTGGATCAAAGCAGCATGTGGCACTGAGGTTAAACAAAGGAAACGGCCACACTTTGCTGACTGGACAATAACTTTCAAAAAGGAAAAAGTCAGGTGTTCACCTTGAGCAGCAAATCCAAGATGCTGATCTCCGCTTTTTACCCCACCTTTTCTGCTTTGAATGTTTCAATTAAACAGCAAAACAGACATCCCAGGACACACGTAAAAATCAATTAAATAATGGACTGCAACAGTGAATCTGACTGAAATGCTTGGCAGACTTTCCATCTGGGCTTAGAGTGCACTGAGGGTCTCGCACTTTGGCAAACGCTGATGCTTTTCAGCCCCAGGGGAACATCTTTGGACAGAAAACAGGTGGTGGATTGCTGGGAACGGCCTGAGCGAAAGCATGAAGGTTTTGGGGAGGTGTTTATACACGATTTACGGTTGACAAGTGGGCACCTTCAAGAGTTTGGTCTAATACTTCTCGCCCAAAGCCCAGCACTTTGGGTACAGCTGTCGCATTAACTGCATCTTTACTCAGCCACTGCTATTGCGGTGACACCACGACGTTCATGGCTGCGGAACCAGGATCGAAGCCCTTAAGCTCAGTTCCTGGAAGACCTCATCCGTGCTGGGTTTGCGTACCAAAACGGTTTCCTTCGGTCAAATTACTCGCACTTTATTTATCATTCATCTATTCATAAACACAAAACACTGCGTATGGACATTACAAACTGCACACCGCAAAGGCGCAGAAGCCAACAAAGAAGCCGATCAAAGATCGATGCTAAAAGCCAGCTGGAAGAAAAAAGCGCTTTCTTGCTCTTTCCATTCCATCGTCTTTGCTGCACAGGGCAGTCTGTCATCCTAATAGAACAGACGAAGGCCGCACGAACCAGGCCGCGCTGAAGGCACGCGCTCCTCCGTGCCAGTTACCCCCCGCCTGCTGCTGATGTTTTTACCAGTAATGATGCTTTCATGCCGATGTGATGTTTAGTACATTTACGGAGGGATCGGCTATGAAGAGGCCCTCCAGCGCAAACAGAATATGATCTAAATCAGCGGAAAGCGCAGCTCTGGGAAACTTTCACACTTTGTTCACGTCCGAAAGGAATGGCCTTTACTATGCGCCGTGACAAGACTTTCTCATCTATCAATCCAAATAACCACTTTAAGTGGTTAAATAACCGCTGCCTTCCCAGAGGAGTGCACGTGCAGAATGTTTGTCCACATGCAAAACACCACAGACTCTGACTGGGGAGGAAACACTGAGACAAACATTTGTATTAGCAGAGCGCGGTGTTTTCTTATAAAGCTCATCTATTAAAAAAGCTAAAAGAGCCCATTTAAACTACGAAAAGACATATATTAAACAAATAAAATGGTTTTAGCAAGAAAGCAGCTTTTAACACACACTTTCACAGACATTAGCGTTGGGCTTTTTATAATAAAACTTTTATCTATTCGCATACACTTATGTACACATAGGAAAACAAAACAGTTCAAATTCAGGCAGGAGGAGACAACATAAATGCTAGAGGGAGCAACCATTGTTATCAGTTATTACCTATTTGTTTAGCTGGCGTTTTTCTACGTAGCAATTTACAATGTTGAATGATTTCCAAAGATTTACCCATATACAGTATAGAGGTATGCAACTTTTAAAGTAACAATTTCAAGCAAAGACCTAGATAAGACAACACAGCAGATAATGGTGTTAAAGAAGCTTTGCCACTATGGCACCTGCTGTAGAGTAAAAACACAGTGGGACAGAAGTATTAGAGAAGGCCACCAACAATGCAACGTAAACTGAAGGTAAGTTGAACCAACACATGCAGAGCACAGTGGTTTTGCAGTCTGATCCCATTTGGTAACAACCACTTGGCGGTAAGGAAAGAGGTAGCCGATGGTCACTAGTTTCATCCTAGAGGCCAGGGATGGCACAGAGAAGGACAGGTATCCCTGGTCTTTGATACCTATACACTTCACTCACTCACACACACACACACAGAGAGAGAGTCCAGTTGGCATCAAATTAAACTACTACCACCAAACCCTACAGACATACAGTAACTCAAAGTGGTTGCCAAAGCAAACTTTGAAAATTCCCCTGTGCTCAGCTCTTGTTACAAAAAAATCTGCATCATATTTGCTCATAACTCAATAAAGGACAGATTAGGACTTTATCAATCCCTGCAGGGAAATTTGCCACATAGCACCTGGACACATAGGACTCATAAAATAAATTGTTACTGAGACAAATGGCTGTTGATAAAGGGTATTAATTTCACTCATATACATGAAACCTGTAAGTCAAGCGCTCGTGTCTCAGGGGCTTGGCTGCACTTCAATTTATCACTCACTTTCTACTTGCGCTTTTTTTTTCTGTTTTTTTTAAACTTGCCTAAACATGATATTTATTTATTCCAGTGATATTGCAGTGCCCTCTGTCACTATGTTGTTGTATGCATGCTGCTAGAGCCTGATGCAATTTCCACAAGGATTTATAAAGTTTATTTATCTCATTAATATTATAGAGACCGAACCATAATACTAAATGCTAATATTCTAGCAACTGCTGAAGGTTGGACCAGACCTTTGCCTAGCTGGCTGCCCTAAACCCAACTGTGATACTGGGTAAAAAGGGGCCCCAGAACAACCAGAATTCCCAGAAAAACTGAGCAATTCTGATACAGAGAACCCTAATCATAAACACAGATTCTAGGAGAGAGGGGGAGTGAAGGGTGGGGGGCATCAGTCTACAATGTGCCCCTCGGTCAGAGGGATCTGCAAGCGGCTGCAGGACAGACGGGGGCAGGAAGGTGTGAAATTGCTCCCGCTGGCAGGAGGCGCTGATGTATTATACAGCTGGGGCCGTGGGCGACGGAACCTGGGTACCGGGCAAGCCAAGCGGGGTGGGGGGTGGAGGAGGGAGGGCTCTGTATATGTAACAACATTAGAGCTGTCACACGCGGCTCCGGAAGGGGATTAGTGTCGGCCCCGATAAGAAGAAAGGTAGGAAATACGGAGGGCAAATGAGAAAAACGAAACGGCAATAATTCCCCCTGTGCCGTAATTTCATTTCCGAAATGACTCAGCAGACGGCCTGCTGTGGAATGTCACGACGTTCGTGGAATATTTATATACTCCTCATTCTGCCCAGGATGTCCTTCCTCCTGCATTCTCCACTTTATGAAGTGTATTATGGTGGCTAAGTACTGTTATTCCCGTCCCCCGGGAAGTGTTTACCACTCAGGCAGAGATGACGTCCTTACGCGGGTTTTGACTGTTCGACTCCAACTTTAATGGCTTACCTGGGTCTTAATCCAACCCCTGTTGAAGTCAAACACGTAAACCGCAAACCAACCACACATAAGCGTTAGTCCCGATCCGGGTCACAGCAGCTCGGAGCCTATCCTAGGTTCACCGGGTGCTGGGTTCCAAAACTACACCCTGGATAGGATCCCAGGACATCGCAGGGTGGTCACATATACAAACACTATGAGCATTTTAGAGTGAACACCTCACCTGAAACATATGTCTTTGGACTGTGGGAGGAAGCCACAGCACCTGAAGCAAACTCCACACAAAATAAACTGGATTTGAACCCGTGGCTCGTACTCGCTGAGCCGCTGTGCTGCCCAAAACACATGACCGGTAAACGGTAAATGATGCCATTTTCAGCTTTTTAAAAATTCACTACAATTTATGAAAATACATTTGCTCTTGTTTGGCCCCACAACATTAGCAAAGCAGGTATAAACACAGGGGAACGCACATACACTAGAGATGCAGTGACACACACAGTCGATAGAGGGAAGCGGAGCCAACGAGTGGTAGCACTTGGGCTGGACAAAGCGCCGCAGTGCTGTTAGCATGCAGGCCACTCGCCGCGGCACCCGAGGAAAAACCAATACGACCGTTATCTTGGGATTGGAAATAATAATGCCGAGCTGTGCTGCTGCGCAGAAGGACGCTGCAGAGACGGAAAGGTGAGGACTGCTTTTGGGGTCCCGCTGCCACGAGCAAACGCTCATCACATGTGAGGTGCTCGGGTTCGGCGGTCAGAGCCATGCCCGTTGTGGTCCCAACTCTTGTCCTGTGTCTTCATCATTTTTAGAAATACATACATATATGCAACAGCCCTGCCCAGCTAGCTCAGTCGGTCAAGCATGTGACTTGTAATCTCAGGGTTGTGGGTTCGAGCCCCACATTGGGCGTTGATGCGAATCCAGCCACGAGGGGGTGCACCTCTGTGCCGGTCACAAGCCTGGGCAAAATGGAGGGTTGCGTCAGGAAGGGCATCCGGCGTAAAAAATCTGCCAAACCAAGTATGCGGACGAGCCGATATGCTGTGGCGACTCCTGATGGGAGCAGCCGAAAGTCAGTTTTCACATACATATATGCAACGTTCCAGACTGCGTACACTGAGGAAGAACAGGAGCGCGATTGCATTCAGACCCGAGCAGCGCACAGTAAAATCCGTGAAACTGCAGCCCTAAGTCAGTAAAAACTGAAGTCTTCATCTCCAGACAATATATTCATATGTGCTTGTCAGGCAAATTCGGAATTAGCTGCTGAATGTAAGTCCTAGGGCAGAAGCAAAACCAGCATCTGAGAGTCGTTGGACCTTTAACCCTACAAAAAGTTACCAGTGCCGGAACTGCGACTGTGCGAGATTTTCACACTTTTCACACCACAGCTTGGGCAGGTTTGCCAGTTCGCAGTGGGGGTGGGAAGACAGGGTGGAAGTGGGGGGTTTCACGGCTGTTTGAAGCTCTGAGAGTTTACACATATCGTGACAGGGGTCCTCTTGCGGAAGGCAAACAGGACAAAGGAAGCTGGGAAAAGAATGGGTGGAAGTGGGAGGTGGGGATGGGGCCTGGAGGCCCTTGCTTGCGGCTGCACCCCCGGGTAGAGAAACACATGGGTGACGACATGAGCTGGTGAAAGAGGTGGAACAGCGGAGGCTCCGGAAAAGAGGGAATGGGGATTGTAGGAGCACAGAGGTGAAATAGCTGCTCCAAACCATTCCCGTCTTTGAGAGGTATCACCCAGACACCATCCCTGCGAAAGCAGCAGCACGGCATTGGGGCGGCCACCCAAAGCGCGGTCAGCACAATCCGGAGGCGGCACAGCTGCGGCAGCGGCCCTGTCTGAGAGAGCGGGACGACGCAGGAGCTCGAAAGGCTGCGGCGAAGAGGGCATTAATCACAAGCCGACAGCGCAAAACAAAGCGACGGGTCTGCATGTGGCTCACGCCTCCGACTGCCAACACGGAAAGTGCAGAAAACGTGGAATCGGCCTCTCAGAAATGTGTTTCTCTTATTTTAATGCTTACTGTAACTGTACCTTTTGTTCATACTCGGATTCTGTGCCAGGGGACCGAACACCGAACATCGAAGCACCCGCAGCGTTGGGGACGCGTCCACTTGCCTCGTGCCGGGGTCTCTGGCCAACGCCAGGCGTCCGCAGGGCCCGTCTGTTCCTGGGGGGGTCGCATTTGTGTTCCCTAGCAGAGCAGAATACGCTGCCACGAGCCTTTAGGTCCCCTTTCATATGTAAAACTGGCAGCAAATTACACCCTCCGGTGTGATGCAAGCGCGGCATCCCGGCGCCATCAATCTTCCGCCACCCCGATTATGTCTTATCAAACAGCCGCCACACTGAGAGTAATCTTATTTCAGATGTGCGACACACAGAGGGAGGGTAAAAAAAAATCAAAGCTTATGTCACTCTTTCACCTCCTCCTGTGTTAACAAGCAAACATCTCATGATCAGCGCAGACACAGAGACGCACCAGACACCTGCAGGCCAGCACGCTGGGGAGGAGGGGGTTAAATTTTACAATTTACAGTCCACTTGTGGGAAACAAGCTTGTTTCCACTTACGTCATTCAGTTAACAAATCCAGAAATAAGGCGCCATGTCTTCCCAGGCCTTCTGAATCCATTCCCAGACACGTAGGACACCTGCATGGTGGTTTTCTTTACCCGTGTTCAGCTCCTCTGATACAGGTGTTACCCAGGTTCTACAAACTCACTGGTACTATTTCTACTGCTATTTAACAGCGAGCAAAATGACTGTATGTGACTTCATAAGCACTACCTGTACAGGTGTTGGTTTATTTATAGATGATAAAAACTCACTTAATCGTGCCCTGCATTGCCTGTGTTCTAATCCTAACTGATTACCATTTTCCTCTTCTTAAAGGCAACCCATATATCCGGATAAATTTACTAAAACTAGAGTCTTCACGGGACACGAACCAACACCCTTCACCTTGTCAGCCTTTGTCCCCAACCTAAAACACAGACACACTAATGACACACCCTGACTTAGCAGTGCACTTTTGCGTGTAGGTAAAAGCAATTCGGACTCGAGCCAACAAACCGACAAAGAAGGGTAGAGAAGAGGGCACTGACCCCATGCCCTGTCTCCTTCAGCAGTCCTACTGCTAACCTTCATTTGGTTGACATTAAACAGAGACACAGAACATTGTTTCTTTGTCTTAACGTCTATTCAGTCCAATGGGCTTGTGATTCAATTGCTATTGCTTTTGTCCTTAACAAACCCAAGTTGGCTCAACCTCTACGGAGTGGGCGCGTGCACTCGCACACGCGCAAGATTCAAATGAATTAAAAGATAAATATTCACACTTTTGCGCACTTAAATGGATCCACAATATTCTTTGTGTACAAGTGCTGGTGCGCGCGTGCGTGCACGCGCCCGTTCGTTCCCCTCCGAGGAGAAACTCGGCCGAGATCCGGGAATCTGCCAGCAGTTCAAAATGGAAACAATAGATGTGTGTCAAAACAGACTTTTACCCCCCCAGAAATCCGAAATGAGTGTATTGCACCGCGTGGCCCGACCGCCTACGCGGAGAGATAAGGCCTTTGTGCAGATAGCAGTTTGTCGGCAGTTTTCTCGGTGAACATCTCCCTGAACCCAACAGAAGGTTGTTGGTCTGTCCTGCTTTCGGACAGGAAAACTAAAACTCACGGCGGACCGATCCATCGCTGAGCGGAAGCAGTCGTCTCACATGGGCATGCGACGGGTGACAGACATCTGCTCTTCACCTCGCAGCCTCAGTCACGTGCGACAGCAGACAGCCTCACGTGCAGATTTGTCAAACACGAGCTGCAGGAGCTTGGGGGGTGGGGGGTGTCCGCATGATAATGAAGCCCTGGTCTTGATCCAGGGGACGGCAGTGGGAGTTGACAAACAGGAGTCACTCCACCTGGAGGCACCAGGGCAGCACTGTTGACCCCATTAGTACATTTACACAAATGACCTTTAACCCCAGTTGTCCACCTTGCCCCCCCCCCACTCTCAAAAACAGCCAAACACACGCGCAGAAACACTGCACACAGATGTACAGGTTACAGTGCAGGCACACAAACACCAACACAATCGGAGCGGGCGCGCGCACCGAGTAAAACTACGCAGCATCACACTGCTGCCGTGCAAAAGCATCTGCTCGGCAACTGGAGGTTAAAAATGGTAACAATAAACCAACAGAGAGACAGATCCACAAACACAGAGTCATACACTAATGCAGATGTAAACACACACACACACACACACACACACACACACACACACACACACACACACACACACCCAATTCGGTCTCCTTTAACAAGCTTTCCACGAAGCCCTCATGCCAGCTGTCAGACATGCACACATCTGCACCTCAGCTGCAGTCCCCTCACTGCCCCCCCCAGCCCTGCTCCCAAATCCCTCCACCCACTCCTACTCCTGCTCCCACTCCCCCGCCCCGGTGGCTGCACATGTCAGCTTTTTCTTATTTTCAAACCAAAACTGCTGTACGTGGCAGGTCCTTCGTCACCAAGCCCGAATCTCTGGTGTGGCCCGGCTTCCTGACTGAGAATGTTGCGTGTGTGTGTGTGTGTGTGTGTGAGAGACTACCATTACTGCTAGTACACAACCCCATAATGAACAGTGTGTGTGCGCACCGTGTGTGGTGTGCCTGCTGTGTGTCAAATGTCACAGGCATCCAAGTCGGGTGTAATATAGCAAGATTCCCTAATAAACACACACACACACACACACACACACACACTCCTGCCTTGTCATCCTACATACTATACAGATTATTTAATAAAAATCTAAACCATTGATGATCTGGGTAATAACAGCTAATAAATTCATAACAGAACATATCATTATCAAATTACAATCAATGAGGAAAAGTATTAATGTTTTTTTTGGGAAACTCATACGACACTAAAGCTTTTGAACAGCTTTTAGAGGCCACGACCAAAAACACAGACCAAGAGCTGTAGTGCCCCCTAGTGGCTCGAACTGAAACCCATCGGTCAGGTCTCGATCCCAAAACAACATCATCTCACTTATATGAATAAATCCGAGTGGAATTCACTCCATCAGTATCTTCCTTTGGGCAGAAATTCATAGCAAGTATTTGATTTTTTTTTGTGGACACAGAAGATTTCATAGAGTGCATGGAGAAAAGGGACACGGAATTTTGGGTGGGCGGGGGGGGGGGGGTTTACAGGGCGAATAGCGCCATCTAGTGTGGAAATTCTGGTTTTTAAAAATGTTGCCATTAAAAGTCATTAATCCTGTAAAATGATGACGTGCATGCATGAATTTGCAAAGTAATATTAGATTTAGTGCCCAAAAAATTAAATACAATGTAAATACATAAATGTGATAAATTTTATTGCCGAGATGTCATTTCGGTGAGCTAATAGGGAAGTAAAGAGTAACCGAGAAAATTTCAGTCGATAAATTATATGGTAATAATTCAGTCTGCTGCTGTCACTGTCGTGGGGTTGTGTGCATTAAGCTGAGCGCACTGGGTAAAGGAAAGAGCGGGATCGCATACGCAGGAGTGAAGGACCTGGGCCCGGACACGTCAGCGGGAGGCAGGCGAGGTTTCGATCGGCAAAGGGAACCTCACCTGCTTCTGTAAAGGCACGGCTCTGCGAAGGAGCCAAACTGTAAATCACCGCCGAATATAAGCCTCTGTCACGTAAACGTGTGAAGTAAAAACACGATCGCTTGTCAGCAACGCTTAACCCGATTGCTGCTGTAAATAATGCATCTTATAATAACCCGACAAAGAAATACGGTTGGGTGGTCAGGACAAAAATGCTGCCGCAAAGCAGAATTACTGCGGCACCTTTGGGCTTAATGCTACATAAGCTGCTTTTATTAAAAATTCCCACTAAGTAAAGAAGTAATAAAACAAAACAAACGTGTGAAACATCATGTTCCATCAACTGAGGTCTACGGTCATCGCACGCACTGTTTTGTTGCGGTTCTTGGTCCGGAAAATTAAATTTATTCAATCGATGGTGGTGGTGGGGGGGGGATGCTGAAGCTTGTACACAGCGTGCGGTGAGATACCGATCTGCTCCTGCTGCCCTCCTGCGCCAACCGAGGCCGCAAACCCGACGCAAAGGTCCAATTGGAGGTCTCGTGTCCATTGTGCCGATCAGAATACCGAGGAGAGAACCTAATGGGCATGAAGAATAGGCCAAGTCAGCTGGGTTTCAGGGCTGCGGCACCGCCGAGCAAAAGGCAAGTTAATGCGATGTTGAACCTCAACTTCGGACTCTGAATAGCACATGGATATGTAAATTACACATCTAAATAAGTTGTTCTGCTTGTATAGAAAATGTTTCAAAGGTAAGACCTTCAGGAGGAAAGCAACCTGTGTGAATGAGCAACTGCACCGAAGAAACGAACGGATCCTTTCATACACGCAGGAGGAAGAAAAGGAGGAGGGAGCGCACGTGTTACCATTAGACAGGTAACAAGGTTAAGACAAAAACAGAAAAAAGCGGAAACTCTTAATGAGAACAGGGCTCGAGGCCTGCACTTCACAAGTACTTGAATGTTACCGTGATATTTTCGACTTCCTAAGTGCTCTGCCAGCGCTGCTAAGCTTTTATTCGTTTTAATGGCTTTTGCGTGTGAAGAGGATGCTGGCTGTGCGGTGGAAAGTTCATTAAGAGGGAACGTGGAAATGTTCGAAAAATGAACTGTTTAAAAAGCGAATAAAATGTGTAGATAAGAAGTTAAAGCTAAGATCAGACTGAAGAGTCTGACGTTTAGGATCGCAAGAGCAACTTTGATCAATGAAGTAAAACCCCATCGTGGCGCAATAAGCGGCGACAAGAAATTCAATCTTAGCGATCGTAAAATGTGGGATCGGCTTATTGAGAGGTTGATGGAAAAACAATGTTTTTCAGTCAGGTACTCTCTGAAAAGGAAAAAAGCTTTCATTTATTAGATATGTGGAAAACTGAACGATAAGCAAAAAGCAAGACACAACATACAGTACCGTGAGCAGCAGCACAGCAAACACTTGCTTCAGTCATGCCAGCGACGCTGTGAAAGGAGGACACAGAAGACTGGACTGTGGGAACCCATACCATGCTTAAGCAGCAGCACTCACAGAGCACAACCCCACACCCGTCCCAAAGCTTTCCAAAGAGCGAAAGTTCACAGTCCTCCATAAATGCGCACAAGTTAGACACAACTATATACAGACATGCAGCACCAGCACATTATGGGAGAGCCAGGACTCCAACACTGTCGCTACAGGACTAATAACACAAATTGAAACTTTCACTCAAACGTACATCGGCGCCAACAGAAGATAATGCCGGCGACTGGAAAAGGTGCAGGAGGACAGAGGCCAATTGTCAATTGCATTATGTCCAAATTCATTTTACCGGGAGGTGTGTCACCCCCCCGGGTTTTAGTGGAATACACGACACACTGCGGCCATCTGTGAAAATGGTATCGCATCATGGGTGGGACAAAGGCACCATACAACTGGGCGTCCAAATACGCCATCCAGTAATAGCAAGCAAAAAACGCAGAAGGCCGTACTGGTGCCTCACAGCTTCGTGGCTGTACATTTGGGTTGGGTTTGAATCCAGCTCAGCCGGTGGAGAGTTTGCATGTTCCTGGCTGCATCCCTGCAAAAAGTACCATAGTCTTCTGACCAAGTGCTCTCAATAAATGCCCCATTAAACAGAACTGGTCTCCATCAACGGGAGAAGCTGCTAAAAGGCAAGTTTAGCAGATGTGTCTTCACCTTCTCACAGCTGTGTGTTTGTGAAAGTTTCTTTTTTGCCATTTTTAAATATCCCGAACGCCAGTCAACCAGGGCACACAGAACACCGCACACAGACCCATACGGCTGGATTAAACTCTATCAGCAGGATCATCTTTCTCAAGACAAACATAATGAGCTGTTCTATGAATCACCTTTCATTGGAAGTTTCAGCATAAGCAACTCTGGCTAAGCACCTTGGTCACAGATAAACTCTAAGGTTCCTCTTAGGACTTGAAGCAGTAACCTTCAGATTACAGGTGCAGTGCCTAAATCACAACGTGACAGGTAACTGACACGCTTACTCATGCCATTTCCTTCACATTAGCACAGTCGTGTCACCTTGCGCTGCCCAAACACGAGTTTCCCTGCTTACGCACCGGCATGTTCACAGGCCGTTGCCTTAGCGATGGGCCTTGGAGCGACACGGCTGTCGGCGCACCGTCTGCAGCCCAGTCACACGGGGGCGGTTAGGCAGCCAATCGACGCGCGTGCAGAACTGATGCTGTCTCGAGAGTACCGACGCAGCAGCACAAACAAGGCATCTATGTGATTTTTTTGTATTTTACACTAAGCATCATACACACGCTTGCCCATTTATACAGGCATTTTCACTATGTTAATCCAAGGCAAACTAGCTTGATAAGGAGTGGGATTTGAACCAGGAATCTCCACCTTCCACTTTTACTACCCACTGGCAGGTGCAATTGCGAATGTGCAGGTAGAGCATAAAGTAACTCAGGTGTGCACAGAATAACTCCTTCGCAGACCCTACGCCACAGCACCTACACTGACTCGTCTCAGTGATCCTGGAACGGCTGTTTGTCTGCGATTAGGCTGAGGTCCATTAAGTCGCCTGCCGAATGCGCCAGGCTGCACTCTGAGCTGAGGCCAGTTTACGTGGCAGTTGCATGCAGGGTGGTACAGGTCCTACATGGAGAAGCAGAGACATGAAGAACTGTGCAGGCAGAGGGCGGGTGAAGGGGTCGTGCAACAACTCCGCTTTCAGATCCGTGTTCCCAAGGTCACGGCGTGAGTTGGGAGTGGCTCTCCGTGACCGGCGGAACTCAAACTGTGCCGCCACTTCCCGCTGACCACACTGTCTTTTACCACGAACGCACTTCTTTGTAGCGCAATTCTTCACAAGAGCCCTTTTCTACCTCAGTTCAAAAACTGCTGAAGGCCGAAACACTCGGTTGCCCTCCCAAGGCGCTGGCCTCTTGACTGGAGAATCAACCGCTGTTTCTAAAAGCACTTTTCAGCAGAACATTTCAAAGGCTTGGGTTCAGCTTCAAGGATCAGTAAATAAACGTCCACAAAAGTGTGTAAAATTGTTAGCTGTGCCACAGTCACACTGAAAAGCTGGCTTATTAAACGTGATAGCAATTTAATGGGAGAAGAAACTCAAATGTGGAGATAAGCAGGCTTTTGCAAGAAAAAAAAAGTGCTTGCTGGCCACTTCCCCAATTCTGAGAAACTGTACTTCATTTACTTCTCTTTTTCACAGAAATGGCAGCCACTGCACAAGTCACAACATACTGTACGCAGAGCATCAATGGTTAGGGCAACTGTATTCTTACCCTGAGTCCACTCGGACCTGTTGGACCAGTACACCCAAGTAAGCATCCAGAACAAAGGCGGTGCAAAATGGGATGAAGTCACTGGAGAAACATTGGTCCTGTAAACCCTACAGCAGCACACTGCTGCAAACAAGCCAAGATTAAACCAGCGTTCCAGCAGACCTGGTTATTCGATGGTCATCCCGCTGTGCTTTAAGTGGGCGTGTTAATCTCAGCAGGTGTGCACCAGCGTCAGCTTGATGGCTGACAAGTCACGTGGACACTGAGCGGCTGAGGCCTTTGGACCTCACGAGCACGACGGCTCTGCATGGTGGCTTGTCTTCTGCACCGGGGCGAAAAACCGCCCCGGTCTACAGACCGAGTCCGAGGCGGTCCTGCAGCCGCTGCCTTGCACCCCTAAAACCTGCTGTCAATAGATGGTTTCCAAGTCAGATGCCTTTAGGTGATAAGAGGAAACTATCAGGAAACCGCTCACACTACACTTCCTGTCTGTTACCATGGCAGCCAGGCTTGCTGCATTGTGCCACTTACTGCTGAGCAGTCATAAACTGTCAGCGAGTCCAAGAGAAAAGGCGGCTTTTAAATTAATTCTCCACGCCGAGAACATTTGTTGGCGCGGGGTTATATAATCTCGGTGCAGCTAAACGCTTTTAGACGTCGTGCACTCTGTTGCTCGACTATGCGAGCGCAACGATGTTTGCAAATCAATAAAAACTTTTCTATATTACTGTTCAGCCAGTGTCAGCGACATGGTTTACCATCAAATATGACTATAATCAAGGCGATGAAAGGAGATATTAAGAAATCGACGCTGCTATTAATGTTTAAAGGTGACCGATACAGTAGTCGAAGCGAAACGGAACCAAGATGCTCCCATTTGCCACTTTTTGGAATTAAAATGCGAAACACACTTGGTTCCGTTTGGCCCCAGTAAAGGGGAATGAGGGCCCTCCGATCCCTTCCAGCATTCAAGACGACTGAGGCTCTGAGAATCCATCTGGAATCCATTCACTCGCAAGGTCCCGAGGACACCGTCACCTTCACCAGCAGTTCCTTTTATAAACAGAGGGGCAACAGGTGGGAGAGTCACTTCCCTTGAACTGAGGTTGGAAACCGACATCCAGCGGTAACCCCCTTGGTCAAGGTCCTCGCCCTGAACCGCTCCAATTATCACACAGCCTGCAAATGGAAAACGTGCCCTTCGGTTTTAACCCCGTCGCCGTTGCACCAGCGCGAACAGACAGCCGTATGACCGAGACTAAATCTGTCGGCGTGTGTTTTCTCTGCATTTGAACCTGCGATCTGCTTTTGATTTCAAGCTCAGCTCCCTAACCGTTGACAAACGCAATAGGGTGTAAGAAGTACTGTACTTCTCCTTGCGGGATCAAGCTGCCTAGAAGACCAACAATTGCGCTTAAGTATCGGTTTCCTCTTTCCTTCTTCTCTGTCTTTGTGTCTGAGCAGAGCTGGGGGGCCGAGAGCTCGCGTTGATAAGGAGCAGTTTGGGACTAAATGAACCTCTCCCCTCTGGACCAGAATGCTGTTTTCCAGACCCGCCTGTGAGTGGACCTGCAGGCACAGGGCTGGTACTTGGGTTATGGGTGGCTAGGTACGGTCAGAGTGCGGTGGTGGCTCAGGCCGGTGGAGACCCGTGTGTACTGACGCAGAAGCTGCTGGGCCGCCTTGCGGTGTTCTTGCCGATCCTTTCTGTAGGCCAGAACAACAAGGAGTTATCGCAGCTTCGGAGTGCGTGCTTCCACTCGCTGCCACTCTTTCACACCCATCTCTTTCAACTGTTTTTGCTAAAATTCTGGATAAAAACTTGCTGGAACACCAGCTTGGACGGTTCCTGGGGACAAGGCAAACACCTGGCTGGCAGGAATCACTATTACGACATCACGAACAACACCCTGTGATCTGCAGGAAACTACACTGCTTACATGCTTCATAACTGTCTTATTTACACAGCTTTAGGTGTTTGAATACTTTCTGCAGTTTTGCTTTGTGAAAGGGAGTCCACTGCAAACCGAAATCACAGCTCCGTTCCTTAACTACAAAAGGTGTACCTTCCTCCCCTCGGTTTGGCACTAGAGTATTTGCAGGGCGGCTGATGGGTTGGCGCAGCAGGCACGCAAACAGGAGGGAAGCTTGGCCACCGGCGACGGCGCCTGGACTTCTCGAACACTAGAAGCATGGGGAGCTTTTGCTCTTTTCTTTTGGAACTGTGAAGGCTGGTTCATGTCAAAAGTCAGGGCAGCAGAAGAGCAAGAGCGTAAGAGAGAGCGAGAGAGAGAGGGAAAAAATGAAGACGCAGGGGGGAAGTGGGGAGGGAGGGGGGAGCCAGATACTCACTCAAGGGGTGTGTCTTAAACAATTAGTTCCTCAAGGAAGTCTAATTCAAGTAATTCTGAGAGCGAAGCAGTGGCAGGCAGATAGAGCTGAACAACAAAGAAGCAAAGCTCTGCTTTTTTATACCTTTGAACTGATACCTGTTTGCCACCCACCTGACAGAGGCATAGCGAGGAGTCCCAGAGGACAAATAGGAGGAGGAAGGGGAGCGCTAACAGAAACACAGGTAAGGTCTCTATAGCTGAGGTCCCAAATGAAGATGTCTGCATGCATGTTTGTGGTGGGGGGGTTGTTAGTTTACGGCTTGCAGCACCAACTCCGAGCTGTCGTAGCGCTACATTCTCCCTCTTCAAACAAACATTTGTCAGCTAAGTCTGTACCTCAACATCGCCACTTTGTTAGGTCTTCCTTGTCGGTTCCCTTAGAGTTTGTACTTTTGAGCGACAGGTGGTGATGGAAGCCTCACTTTAACACCACTTCACCTTCCCGGGAAGAACCTGCTATTGTAAATATGTTTAGGAAATATCCAGCTGCATAAACAGGCTGTTTGGTGAAGCGAGTCGGCGACTTTGGATGAAAGGAGATCGCAAGCAAGCAGGCAGTAAAGGATGTTTTTAAGGTCACTGCTTTAGATGCGGCCTTGGATAAATGTGCTCAGAGCAGCATAAATATTCAAACCGCTACTGACTGTGTGCAGCACATAGCGGTTCCCGCATGGGGACACGCGTCATTGTGTGCTGGGGCACGACTTGCGGCGACAGCGGTTCGTCTCTTCGTGCTTTCGTCCACTCGGGCACGAATGAGCACAACGGTCTGTTTGCACAGCTTTCACGGAGACGTTGCACTGGACTTGAAAGTTTAAGTGGGAAGCTTCCGGCTGCACGTTGTAACTTTGCATGATGTTCTTTTCGCACTGAGCATCTGTGGATCCACCAAACTTCTCAGGGTTTCGATTCCTTTCTGAGTAAACAGAAATGTGGTTTTCCCCAATCTTCTAAAACATGCCAAGTAATGTAATAATTGTAGCTTGTGTAGGATTATGTGGGGTGCAGGTCAACCCCTAAACCACCATCTAAGGGTCATTCAATGGAAATAACAAAGCATTCAGACACTTCACTTCATCTCATTCTCTGAATGGACGTGAACCTGAATTAACTCGAATGAATCCAGTTCAGAAGTTCACAGCAGATAAATGACCGCGTGAAACTCATGCGTTTTCTGCCTGACGTGAATGGCCTGTCTATCGGAGCATCGGAAAGCCACTGTCAGGTGCAGCCGAACCAAAGTCATACAAAAAAATCCACTGCTGTTGCCTCAACAGCTCCTTCCGACCTGCTTCTGACACAAGTGTCACGTTGGATCGAGCTGTCTAGACCTGCAGTTGGTTGACTAGGCCTCACTGACCAGTTCCTCCCAGACAATCGCTCACAATCAGTCACAATTCATAGCTTGCATGTGAGCACTGTTGCCACACTGCTTTTCCACGTCCCATGACTCAGATGCTCGCCCTCGATCTGGCAAACAGGAACACGGCGCAGCCGCCACCTCATCTGGTCGGGTTCCTTGGCCCTTATTAACAGCAGCGCTGGTGACTTATAATCCCTCAAGTCAATGCCGGCCGTCATCACAAAAACTCCCTGGGAAGTCCAAGGCTCCCTGCGCTCAAGATTATGACTGCAGTCACCTACGCTGCCATTACCTTCCTCCACGCGGGACAAGTTCAAACTCGTGCCTTCTGTGCGTATCCTCTAAGCCCTCACCACAAACTGTAGGTCAGATCCCGGATCAACAAGGGAACCCATATGCATGTTGTAAATATTTGCCTGGGATTATTATGCAACATTTCCATCAGTAAAGTTCAATACCGGAGTGGTCTTTTCTATTCTTACGGCTGTTAAAGAACAATTTGGCGGCAACGGCAACGTTTTCACACACTTGAGCTTATGTTTGAAGGGGTGTGGATATGTATGTGTCTTTGCCTGTTTCGCTGTCTGTCTGTACTTGTCCTGGGATCTAGAGAACTTGGCGTTAAATCACAACATGAAAACATTTGCCTTTACCCACAGGACTGAACGAGGCAGGCAGATGTATTTTATTATAGAATAATATATATACGTACATACATACACTGTGTATACACACACACACACTATTACTATGACAAACTGAACTTTTCTGAAAAATACCCTGAATTTTCCCAGTGACAAAACAGGTAGGAGGTATGAGGACATTACAGTCACATAGTGATGAATCACTAAGCGTAATAACACTTCATCTATGTTTAGAAAGCAGCCGCTTCCACCGTATTGTCACTCAAAATATTAAAAAAAACATATTCCTAATAAATTTGTTACATACGAGGTTTTTTAGAATTGTCCCAGTGTTCCATCTTGTCGGCACAGTGTTTTCAATCCATTTTGAGTATATTTTGCCCCCTGTTATGTAATTTGGTTAAAGGTACCTGCACATGTAAAAGCACAGCAAGCATCACCATTATCTTTGCAGCATTTTACAAGAACAAGCAAGGAAACCGAACAGAAAAAGGAACGACACACTCGCGGTGAAAACGCCCCCCCCTGTGGATTAGGTTAGGCGATCATTGTAAAACACCACAAACTGCTATGTGAACACTTCAGTTAAACAATAAATGAAAAATATAAACTGCACCGCTTTTCCTCAAAGGAAGCAGACAGCACTATACTGAGGTTAAAAAGACATGCCAGTTTAACAGTAGGCAATCTGAGCGAGAAACACTTCCGTGGAACACGGCTCAGCTGGGGTTTCGAAACAACATCCACCTTATAGTACAGCGGAGGCTGTGGTCACACCTAAGCTCTGTGCTGTTATGCATAAAAGACGTTCACTTCGCTTTGGCAGCTGTCGACCGTGAGCAAAACATGGCTGCGTACAACTTTGTGATTCATGCATTTATGCTATCGGGCGTTTTTTTAGGATACCTTCTTCAAAAGCGAGACAGCAACACACCAACAACCATTCAGTGGAGAGTGCACTTCCCTGCTACCGGTAGCCTCTACAATTAATGCTAGGATGCTTGCGATCTGAACTGTAAGTCTGTCTTCGTAGACTCTGGCCAAACAAACAGATTAAATGCACTACACTCTGTGTTCACTGACTTTTTCAGCACTGCAACCCAGAGTTCATGGCGAACGTAATGACCACCCGAGGCAGTTGTAGTAAGAAGAAAACCGCAGCCCTGCAAGCTGAATGCTGGCAGACTGCCAGTCACAGCAGCTCCATCACCCAACGCCTCTGTACAGAAGCAGAAAATGTTGCCGTGGAATTCAAGGCATACTTAAGACAGTGGCTGTTGGAAAGGAACCGAGAGAAATATGAAACTTCAGAAACTTGTCTAAACATGCAATAGATTCAAGCCCTTCTCTCAGGTTCTTTCTATCGCTTGTCACACACAGGAAGTCAGAGACTTCCTCAAAAGGGCACGACAACCCAAAAAACAAAAAACAAAAAAAAAAAAAGCATCTTTCTGAATTCAAAACTTTTTCCACCATGATGCCATTTATGTGCGAGTGAGTTTGCTGAGCACAAGAAAATTCAGTTGTGAGGAAATAGGCTTCCATCTCTACCTATACCAGGGTGGGGCCTTTTCAGACCCCACGCCTCTCCACAACAGTAATTCTGACGTTTAAACGTGGATTAACTGTTGAATCGCTGTACGTTGTTTGTAGTTGCTTTGTTTAATTTCCTGCTTTGTTATTTATTCTTATTTTTATTTAAACACAAAACATTCTTAATATCTGAGCGCTGCCTAGAGGTACTGCTTTTTGTTAGTTACGCCTTTTATAAAATTTTGCAACAAATGAAGCCAAGGCTGAAAGAGTAAGAAAGATTTTCGTATTATTTTTACATTTTATTTTCTATTATCGTTCCATTTAATTTGTCCATCTATTTAAATAATTTTAAGTTGTAGAAAATTACGTGGTAAAAGCACATGGTTCTGTTTTTATTATAAAAATTGCAATTCAACACTTCACTTCATTCCAAAAAAGTGCTCACTTAAGGGGGTTACGACATCAGGCAGGGACACGTTGAGGAAGCTGCCCCATTAACCCCTTCACAGGTACATGGAGATTTTGAGGAGCGAGTCCTTGGCTCACTGGATGGATACGAGGGGGGGCAGTTTGATACGTGCACAGTATTGACTATATATTATATATAAGTTTTTCTTACCCTGCTCAGCAGTCCCGTGTTAAATGCTGACATCAGCTAGTTCCTGGGTGTAGTCATCACCAGCCTCTGTACAGAAGCAACACCCTTTACACTGTACTGTAGAGCACACCTCACTCTGTACCATGTAGATGGAGGAAATCAGCTCCCCAACAAACCTCAAAATGCACTGCTCATGAGGTTTAGCTTAAGGTTATCGCCTTTGTGGATTCCTGCAAGCCCTTTAGCCCTTCTAATCTCTCGATAAAATAGATCAGAATCTACAAGAAATAACTCCAGATACAAAACGTGCGCGTTTTTGCAAATGCGCTCTGAAGAACTTCTTCTCCCACACTCGCCGTGCATAGTCGAGGTCTTTCTGTGCGAGCTGAGTAATGCCCACGGTGCTGAATCAATAACATTCACGTAAGATTGCATTCAGTTCCAAGGAATAATCTGGTTTTCACTTGCATTTAACAACTGCCGCACCAGATGATGCTGTTCAAGCTAAACTGTGGGCATGAAACTGAGCCCTTTGGCATCTGTAAAGGTGCAATGAGAAGTTCACAGAATGAGGTGCAACTCAATGACTCGCGGTTTCAAGCCTAAACCTTTCCTTCGGGACCAAAAGCAAGCCAAGGAGACGTCCGTGGAGCGCCGCTCTAGAAATACGACAAAGGCACACGTCGCAGTGCTTGTACCAGCTCAGAAATACCATTAAGAACAATGCACGGGGCGTTCCGATGGTGCCGACGCCTGTTTGGACCTTGCAAGGAAACCAGCTGGGTCAGCAGTGTGAAGGCACCGTGTATTCACCATGTGATCTCCAACCAGTTTTAAAGAGGTTTAACCAACTCGCTTTTCTACGGTTCTGAAATCACACCTACTGCCATTTTACTGTCTATCGAACATCTGCGTCCATAGCTGCAGGTCACGAAGAGCCCAATAACTAAAACGACCATTTTACATGCATTATTATACTCACTGCTTTGTCCAAGGCAACTTGGTGTTAAATAACTTTACAAGGATTTACCCTTGTCTACAGCTGAGCTCTGCAGAAGGAACCTTCTTTGCAAAACCAGCAACCTTCAGGTTGACAAGCAGCAGCCTTAACCGCCGGTGCTGGTCCGCTGCCACGGCTACTCAAACAGCATTGCTTAAACACTCATAAACCCCCAAAATGTATACAGCATCGCTCTAACACCTTGACCACATAACATTGTGAACAAAAGCCCCGTGGTCACACACGGTTCCATCGCTAAATCACACCGCTCGGGTACATCTTTATCCCCGAAAACCTCCGTCGGCCCAGCTGCAGAAAGCTGTGAATCAAGGGAACTTTTTCTTACTCCACCAAAGCTGCGGCTGTAAGTCTGTCAGGCCGCTCTGCTGACGGAGATATCGACTATGATTTCGATTCATATTCCTGACACTCATGTCGGTCTCTCCACACGCGCACCCTCCTTCACGGACATAAATGTCACAGTTATCCAGCAGGACCATTCAGATGAATCACTGCTTCACCTCGCACCCCCCGATCGGGTATTAATTTACTACGGCGCATACAGTAGGTAACAGACCCACACAAACCTTTGAGGGACACTTCTGCGTGTGTTTGACCTGAAATGCTTCAGTTAAGATTCATCTGTACAAACAGGACGCCTGCCAAACAACCGAGGACTTCAGCTGAATAATAAAATGGAGGAAAGGATGGAGGGGATCGTCAAGCCCGCTGGGAGGAGGCTTATGGGCGCGGATCAATAGTAGCCCGGTGCCTTCCCCATCGCCGAGGCCTCCTCACACATCCACAGGACATCCCAGATGGCCCAACATCCGGCCGATACACCCCGCACTCCAAACGTTACACCCTCCCTGTAAACACAGTCTCTGGAGGCCCTGGAGCTCATTTAGGCCCTTTTTTTAGACCCGATAACCATCCGAATGGTTATCAAGGATCTGAGACTGCATCTACTGTAGTCATTTGAAAATGTACGCAGAGTAAAATTATTTTAATGGAAAGCCTTGTGTGCATTCTGGTTAAATTTTGACTGACAATACATGGTCATCTTAAGTGATTAAAACATCTCACCAAGTCTCACCCGAATTTAGACAGACTTGGTGCAAGAAAATGGTTAACCTGAAACAACTGTACAGATGGATTACAAAATGAATGCATGTCAGTGTTTGCAAGGTTTGTTTTTATTTCAGAAGTTGGTGTCAGCATGTTTGACAGTTCTGTTTTTAAGAGATTTCATGTTTCAGCAGCGTCAGTTGTAATTTTTGCATTTTATCTGCCTTTTTTCAGCCATTTTGACAAAATTTGCTATGTTTGGGGGCTGTGTTTCCTTACCTACCAGTTTGCGTGATGCTGTTATTTCTATCCCATAGCTGCAATGGAGAGCTTCAGCTCCAAAGACATGGCCATGAAGGCCCAGAAGAAGATTCTGAGCCACATGGCCAGCAAGACCATGGTGCAGATGTTCATCGACGACGTCAGCAGCGAGATCCTGGACGAGCTCTACAAGGTCTCCAAGGAGCACAGTGGGAATCGAGCCAAAGCCCAGAAGGTGGTGAAGGACCTCATCAAGATCGCCGTCAAGATCGGCGTGCTCTTCCGCCATAACCAGTTCAGCCCTGAAGAGATGGACCTGGCACAGGAGTTCAAGAAGAAACTTCACATGGGCGCCATGACTGCTATAAGCTTTCATGAGGTAATATTACAGGACTGCGTGGTACCTGGTGCCTTTTGCTTGGTTTGAAGAAACAAATCGAACCCCAGAAGTACATTGTTCTCCTCTCCATTCTGATTCCACCTTGTAGACATAAGCCATACAGAAGCTATTATCAGTTACACGTTTGGGGAAAATTTGTCCCCTTTCTGGTAGTAATGTGACTCCAAGCATAAATATAAGAACAAACCACGACGAGATGAGTTTTGTCATGGTTTTGGTGACTTTAGTATTTATGGGGGCATCCATGCCGATCCATACTGCACATTGGCATCCCTTCTTCAAGCACATGTACGTGCCACTGTTCACCGCAGCGTCTGTCTCTCTACTCCTTTGTCAGGTTGGGTTCTCCTTTGACAAGGGTGTGCTGTCCAACATCCTGACGGAGTCGCGGGACATGCTGCTGAAGCTGGTGGACAAGCACCTCACGCCCAAGTCCCACGGTCGCATCCAGAACGTCTTCAACCATTACGCTGATCAGGACCTGCTGGAGCACTTGTACAACCCTGAGGGCAACCTGTGGCCCAACCTCACAAAGATCTGTGCCGGCCTCAACAAGCTGGTGGAGGACGGGAAGCTATGAGGCCGAGACTTTGACTGAGAAGGGACCGTGGGAACGAGACCCAAACCAGAAGGGTGTGGAGAACCGGCTCGGATCACACAAAGGAGGTGCAGAGGTCTTGTCCTTCGAAAACTGGACTGCAAGGTGGTGCGGTTGTTAAGGACCTGGACTTGTGCTCAAAAGACAGTGAGTCCAAATAGCAGAAATGGAAATGCTGTTGTACCTTTGAGAAAGGTACTTTTCTCAAATTTCTTTAAACAATTTCTTAACCTGTTGAGGGATAAATGAGTGACTGATGACGATGGGTGCTGAGCTTCTAAGGAAACAAATAATGCGCAACGTTTAACAATGACAAAGGGACACGCCTGCACGAACCACAGGTGACACCGGTCCAGTTGGCCACGTTACACTTAAAGGTGAAATGTATTACGGTGCAGGACTTCATTCAGAGGAGCAAAACACTGCAAGTAGACAGAATGCCACTTGAACAATTTAAATGATTAAATCTAACCCCTCCCATCTTATCAGCTGTTGACAATTGCACGTTTTTATTTATTTGTTTTTTTTTTTTTTTAAGTTTATCGTGTTTCAAGTTTTTACAACTGAAAAATTACATTAGCAGCCGAAGCAAATTGTTTATTGCAAATGTATTTTTGCGTGCTCGTCCCTGAGTACAGAATAACCTTCGAAGGAGAATTAAGTTTTTGGTTTTTGAAAACGGAGGCATAACCGACCTGCAAAGGACATGATTTTGGAAGATTATTTTCTTTGATTAAAAAAATAAATAAATGCTTATTTGAAGATATTGCTTCCAAATCTTGGAGGCAGACAGCGTAGCAGATAAGAATGTAAATTAATAAGGAACAGAAGAAAGTGTAACCAAAGCGGCGCATCTAGCGTTGACATCAAGTAATGAAAACATTCACATTATTATCAGAATTTCTGCCATTTATTTTATCCAATTTGAGAATTAAATCAGATGTTGCCTCCCAGGGCATTCGGTGTCCTTCCATTCTGTATGAATTTGCAATAAAACACAGTATGCATCAAATTAGTCCACATTTGCTGGTGATTTCGCCACTTGTGGCCCCAAGAGATCTGTTGCACCGTGACTACATCCCCACTCTGGTTACACATTCTTGCTACACGCATTTTAAACACCATATTGGACTGAATATAAGACGACGCCCTCTTTTTCAACACTTATTTCTGGAAAAAGATTTCCGGAACATGTTTAGAAAGAAAAATCATATTTATTCATATTTGCCGTATTTGTATTTTTAAGACGTCTTTTTTGGCCTCGCCATCTTCAAACGTGACATTCCGTAACTTTATATTTCTTGGCTGCTTGAGAGTTGTTTGACGTTATCTTAAAATTGGCGTCGTAACTCCTCCCGAGTCCTTGGTTAATTTGGCCTAACGCTGAGCTCCTTTCTTCCAGACCATCTCGAGGTTTCGCCATCTTTCACAATCCCAAGTTCAAGTTGATCATTTCTGTGGATAACTGGCGACAGTGGAGAAGTATCGCCACCTACTGGTGTCATTTGGTATTTGACCTTTATAGCTGTAGTCCTCAAATATAAGATGACCCCATCTTTTCTTAGAAAAAATACCGCCTTATATTTGGGCCAGTACAGGTCTGTCTTGTGGCATTTTTACACATCCTGTCTGCAGACAAAAATGTCAGCTTTCACATTTTTCTGTGAGAATAATTTTTATCCAAGATTTGTTATACATATATGAAAATTGAATTAACGCTTAAAAATAAATGAATAAAATTTCATATATTTCCCCACCAGGTGTCACTATAATGTAGCATCTATATATAACATACTGACGCCATCGACTTAGCAAACCAACTGCTCTCTCCTGTCTGGCAGCTGTAAACTGTGTGGAAATGACCCCCAGGTTCGGACCCCATCTAATGGTTTGGTTTTAAGGCCAATTTCAGAACCAAACCACAAGCAGTTGCCGAACGAGGCCGTAAAGGTGAAATAATCTCACTTTTACACCTCCTGGAACCGCCAGTTGACACCGTGATCATGTCCACGTCCTCCCGGGCCCCAGCGAGAGGCAGCAGTTTGACGTGAAGAAAGCAAAATCTGCATTTCTGCTCAGCAGAAAAACCACTATCCCTGCGAGGCCCTGGGTGGCTGAGCGGTTAATGAGATGCTGATGGTTTCAGGTTCTCGGTGGAGGTCAAACATTGTTCTGTGGGGCCTTGGGAGGCAACGGCCCTCCCACCTCCACGCACACAGGTCACATGACTGTATATAATATTATAGCCTGACTGCCTTGTGCCAGGGCCACGATTGATCCCCCCCCAAAGCCGGTGCGATGCACACGAATGTACATGAAAATGACGGCTGTGCCAAGCGTCTAATCCAACCAGCAGCTCCCACTTCAGTAACTCAAGTGGGTTTCTTAGCCAGAGGAAAAACAAGCGAAATGAGGACGCTGCTGGAACCGGATGGGGTGACGCTTCTCTCTGGACTGAGAAATTCTCAAGAGGTTAGCAGCTGTTAGTGTGCGCAAGAAATAAATCCGACTCCTTCGTCGTGGGGGGCCATCTCAGCATGTCCGTGCCCCCCCCCCCACCATAAAAATAAATGTATTTTAAGCGCCCTGTAACTTGACCAGGTTTTTTAACATTAATGCAGGCAACTCTCATGGCTGTACAGTACGTGTGGGTCACATGCATCCAGATATCGACAGTGAATTTTTAACGGCCTCACCTCCGGTCACCCTAGAGCTCCCGTTATTAACAGCTAATTCACGTGAACAAATCCGCAAAAATGTTTGCAAACCAAACGCAATAAACACTCCTGGGCAAACAAGCAAAATGTCTCGGAGTTCAATAAACGGACAGCCACCGAGATTGGGAGTCAACTCTGGGCTGGAAGGGGTCAAAGTTCCACGCCAACATGGAGGTTCTCCAACTGCACTACAGATGAACACCAGGGCAGGTGTGAGAAGCAGCTGGCAGCGTCCGCATCTCGACGGGGGTTCAGAGTGCACTTTCCTGGATTTCACTGCCATCTGCTTGCAGGTCCTTGGCCAAAACTTCTTTTGTTTAAAGACTCCAGGGTTTCTTTCCTCTCCAGATTAAATAAACAGGAGTCTTATCAACTGAAAGAGAAACAAAACAGCAGCCCGAAATACAATAAGGACTACAGAATGCAGCCGTGTGCAGATAATCATACTGTTGCAAGTAGACCAGTGTAAAAATAACGCAAAAATGGGGAGAGGAACGCAAAATGTTTATTCAATTATTTACAGAACACAGTATGTTTGCTGTCTCTTTTCGCCCTGTAGCACCGATCTGAGGTCGAGCGTCGATGTCGGAACTCAGACCTCCTGTTGTTTGTCCTTGATTTGCACTGAGCTGCTGTTTAAGCTTCACGCCTTACTGTGATGGACCTAAGCAAACCGAATCGGGTCTCGCGGTTCCTATGAGAAGCAGAGTGGGGTTTTTGGTTTGAGTTTTTGAAAAAGGCAGGGAGGTGACAGCAGGGGGCACTAAGGCAGCTGACCGTGGTGAAGCTAAAGCTGAGGAGTCGCTGGGCATCTAGAGCAGGATGCGGACGTAAGGGGCGCTGCAGCTGGGCTGGCGGACCGGGCTGAAGTCTCACCATCATCTTCTTCGCTTTTGGCGAACTGAAAGAGGCAAAAAAAAATAAAATACAGGCAGGAATGCGCCGGTTCAACGTCACGTGACGCTGCACCTCGGTTGCTAAACAACACTCATCGTTGGCAAGTTAATCCACGCATGAATTAAATAATGAATTTTTTTTTTAAACACCAACAATAAAAATCAGTTTAACCCTGAGCACCACAGTGCTGTTATACTAAACTGCTAACAAACAAACACTAAGGGGCAGCTTAACTTTCCGAAATGATTCATCGGTTATTTTCCTCAACTGCACGTGGAGATGAATGTGGAGTCGGACAGCATGAGGACAGACACTCACAGATGTCGTTGTTCCGTGTGATGGCCATGGCGGCTCGCGCTCGGGGGCCCTGCTGCGTGAAGTGGTACCCAAACTTCACAATGGACGAGTTGTTTTCCAGCATGGTTGCGATCTCCATCTCCACCGAGTCTCCCAGCTTTTGCCTCTGTCACCGGAGGAAAGAGTGGCATTAGCATCTGCGATTACCATGGGGACACAAGGCGGCCCGGGGGTTTTACTGACTTTTTCAGGGGAGGTCTTGTGCACCGATCCAACAAACTACCACAGTTAACAGAATTTTTGGCAAGGTCTTCTGTTTTGAGGGTCTGCTCTGATTTACGGTCTCAGCAGCTAACGTTCTCTGGAACTAAGGGAGCAGATGGGAAGGATGATGTATCTCTCTTTTTTGCAGTTCTTTACTTCGCTTCATCCAAACTCACAACTTCACTACTGTACATGTGCTAATGTTGATCTAAAGCAGCTCATAGACCATGAGAGCCGGAATGGAAATGAATGCAAAAACACATTCAGATATGCATTTTGAACGCAGCTACTGGGGGAGTCCTGTTTTGTGGAAAGTGAGAAAGATAGGGCGAGTTCTGCAGCAACACACCCAGCCCACCCCCTTGTGCTGACCTGGTTGTCAATCTTCAGCTCCTTCAGCGTGGTGTTCTGTGCCATAGCCTTGACCACAGCCATCATGCCCTCAGAGGTGATGAAGTTGGACTCAATGTTAAGACTTTCCAGACTCTTGTTGGACTCCAGCATGTTGGCAATGGCCTGCAGAGAGCAGAAGTGGTTACAGGTGGGGATGACACCACTGAATCAGTTGTTAAAGAAACGGGATTCCACTCACCATGGCGACGGGGTCATTACTGCGGGTGGCAGCGATGCTCACTGACTTCACCTTCGTGTTGGACTTCATGGCATCGAAGACCTCCTTCAGCGTTGGTATGGGAATGTCCTGCATGAAGAATTGAACACAAATTGCACACTGAGCCTGATGCCACCCAGCAGATGGCGGACACTCAAACCAGCCACTAAAAGGCTGGAAGATATCCTCAAAGAGGTTATGAAAGAGTCAGGCCTGACCAACCTGGGAAGATGCAGTCATGTTAAGGCTGTAAGGATGTTAAGTAAAAGTAGGGAGGGTGGAAACAGGAGTTGTTCTCCAATAGGAAAGGAAGCAGTAAATCTTGCTGACAGAAGATGACACGTTGCCAAGCCATTATTTCACCTCTTAAAGACACAAAGTCACCATGAGATGGAGACCGATGACCATCTGTTTCCAGCCCAGACAAAACCTGCTGACTTTTTGGCTGATACCTTGATGTTGTTGAAGTTGACGTGAGTCAGGCTGCTGTCATTTTTCTGGATCTTGTGAAGGGTCTCCTCAACGTTAGTAGGGTTGGGTGGCTCATCCGGGTAGGTTTTGTACGTATCGGGCTTCACCACACCTGGGAGAGAGCACAACGCCTGGCACAAGGTCTGCATTTCCTCATGCCGCCTCATTTCCCAGCAACACACACACAGATTGAAGCCAGCTTTGTACTTACTGTTGAGGCCTTCAGTGTTGGCGATTTTGCCTACGAGCCCAAGAGCATCGTAGTACTGCTTATTGCTCATGAGCTTGTACATTCCCAAGATGGCTGTGGACAAAAGAAGAGGGAGACGTCTTTGAAACTGTCTCCTGGAACAAATTTCAAAGTGGCTTGATGAAGTTACTTGTTAATCATGAATGCCCACAGAGCCCCAATGAACTGCCAAAAAAAAATGACAGAAAATTGTTGGAATGATAAAAATTTTTGAAAATATTCTCTTTAGTAATTTGAAAATATTATATAAGGAATTAATATCCTTAAACACAATGACTTGAGATTATTATAAAATCTCCACAGTGTTTAACTTTCCATTGATACATGTTTTCAAATTATTTTTAAGGTGCAGAAAATTGTGTTTAAATAAGAGAAAACAAAAATAAAAACAACACGACTAAAACATTTTAATACACCGCTTATCCCACATTCAAACTTCAAAACTACTGTTTTATGGCGGTACAACAGACCCCACCCTGCTATTTGTCGACTTGTCAGGAAAACTAAATAAAAATGAAAACCAAGGTCAAAAAAGTGTATCCGATTGATCGGAAAAGCTCGTTTGAATGAACATCATAACAGATACTCAGTTTTGTTGTAAGAAGCAACCCTGTCGAACAAAACTATTAATTTCAAGTGCAGGTATCCCTTGAGATGTCTTTCTCACGTAGGAGTGAAATTAAAACCTTTTATTGAGCTACCATCAAATATGTGGCCGATTTATCACAATTACGAGTAATAAGAGCCAAATCTAGCAGGACGTTCGTACTGCAATCGTCATTACGCCTTCGACTTATGAGGTTTCACCTTACAAGCCGATCTCTAGAAAAACATTTCGCTTGTCAGCAGGGGGTCACCTGCATGCTGGGCTGCGCCATTTTTGCATAACAGTGGCAGACCCCTGCCAGCAGAGGACAGCAATTCCCCCGTTTAACAAAAAGAAAAAAGTTCACAGCGCAGCATCAGATGCTGCAGGGCACAACCCCCACTCGCCCCACCTCTGGAAAACACACAAAAAGTGAGCAAGAGGGGACAAATGATGGACTTAACCACCATGGTTCATGTTATTGGACTGAAAGAGCAACAAATTTTAGAGCAAAAGGCCTTCATCCAGACCCTCTGACGGCATAGCAGCTCTCCCAAACAAAGGAATCTCACAGGTCAGTGGAGCCCAAATCCTCCTCTGGACTCCATCCAGAACTACTATTGTGTGCAGCATGAAGGAGGCCCTGCTGCTGTGGGCTAGATGTCTATCTGAACATGGCCGCTGCCCTTCAGGGCGGACTGGCAGACCCGTGGACCCCTGCTCCGAGTGACGACGACAAGGAATGACATCCCTTCCCTGGCAGCAGTCCTGTTTTTTTTGTTTTGTTTGTTTTTGGGGGGGTGGGTTATCTAGGGGTGCTTCTTCTTTCCTTTTGTAGTCCTGCCTACAAACGCTTAAGGTCACCAAGTCGGAGGTGCTGTCAGGCTGTGTATTCAATCCTAAACCGCCAGAAATTAATCCAGCTCAAAAGCAGGAGAAAGCCATAACACTGACACAAAATTCAAACTATGGCTCAAGATATGGTGGTTGAAGAAACCAAACACAGATGTACTAATAAAAATACCACAGTGACACGTAGGTCATGGTGTCTCATTGTAAAGGAACCAGAGCGTATGGCAGCGATCTATGGAATGGGAAGCCCATCTGCTCGGTCGTTCCCTGGGGAAGCAGTGGCATTATAAGCACGTGCTGTAGACATGCTGCTTCTGGTCTTCTCCAGGCTCCAAGCACCCATGGATCTACTGGGGCACGATGTCTAACGCTGGCTGGACATTCCCAGCTGTGAGGCGCATGCAGTTGCACATACCACCTCATAAAGTCGTTGATGTGCGAACGGATTGGAGACGCCTCAAGGGCGGGGCCAGCAGGTTTAAGCGGAGCGAGCGGTTGAAAGGAGTGCATGTCTATCCCACGAGGGCTGAGCTTTTCTGTAAACTGCTCCATCGGGAAGGGAAGCGTGCGACACGGCGGATGCCGCTGCGCACCTGCAATGTCGCACATCTCTGCATCCGTGGCGTTCTTCAGGGCCTCTTCCAGCTCCGGCTCAAGTGTGATTTGCTCCTCGATGGGGATCTGCCCTGCGCCAGGCTTAGGGATGAAGGGCTTCCCTGGAGAAGTGACACAGACAGCAAACATTCTCAAGATGATACTCACCACCATGCTGGCTGATGAAGTGAGCACAATGTTGGACGCATGAACTCGCTGTACAGTTGAACTAAGTGCCTCCTGTCTGGTGTCACCACAGAGGATGGACTTATCTGCTGACTGTATCTCATGCAGGGCATCCTATGCATGATAACGTGGCAATTTATATTGGGACAAAATCTTGGAAACACGTTCGGTTATTAGACGTCATTGCTCATCGTGTCGAGGTTCTTGCGCTTCTGCTGTCCACAGCAAACTGGAGCTTAGCCAGCCACACTGCTGTGGGGCCCTACCCTGGAAAACACTGCTGTGGCAGCAATCTCTGAGCTGTGCAAGATTTTAGACCCCCTTGTGAAAGTACCGCAATACAAAAGTGACGGGTCAGCAAAATTGTCCCACCGCGTCACCATAGCAACGCAAAAACACACATCATCATAGTAACCCCATACCAACACGGTGGAAAGAAAGCTAGGTATAGTCTGTTTCCTCTACTTCTCAGTCAACAGCAAAAGAAATTCTGTCTATACATGAGATCTAAGCTGAAAAGTTTCTGAGTGGACCATGAGCAGCTTTGAAGCCTAATGTCTTCAGTCCACATTTGTCAGCTTTGACAGTAAGACCCCAGGCTGAGCTCCTGCCCACCTGAACGTACCTTTCTTCTCCCCAGTAAAGGGCACCAGGTCATCTCGGTCGACGTGCTCCAAGGCTTGCTTCTCCAGGTGCTCCATGAGAGCGTCCCTGTCAAATGGCCCCGTGGGACTCTTCTTGGTCTGATCACGCTGACGCATCCCAGCTGGCAGGATGGCATTCTGGGATATGGTAGAGGGAAGCATGGACACAGCGCAGCTCTAAGGCTCTGTACTGCTTACCTCACAGTAGTCTTAGTTCCCTTCTCTCAATGTGAGAACATCATATACATTTCATGCAATTTAGGGACAAACCAAGAGACTTTTGGGGGAATTTCAGTTTAAAATACTGCCCTTCGGGCTAAATTGCGCAGAAGCAACTTTTAAAGCAGCCCGCTGACGGTAAAGGGCAGTAAGACTTGCAGAGAAGGTAAAATCCCACCCAGCTGTCATCTTACCAGTACATTTTTAACAGGAACAGACAACGGAAAGAATTTTCAAGAAAACTTACCAACTGAGGTGGAGTCCCCTGCAACTCTGATAAATTGTTAAATATAGTATAACAGGTTGCAGTGAAGTAGATAGCAGAGGGACCAAAGCTATCATCTCTGCACTCTGAGGTTCAGATCCCACTTCCTACCCTAGAACCATTGAGCGAAATTTAGGTACTTACCCTAAATTTCTCCACAGAGTTACCCAGGCGTATAAATCACCGCAAGCAGCTAAATGCTGTACCTTGGTTTGGAGACAAGCGTCAGCTAAATGACTAAACATAAAGTAATTCTAAAGGTGCAAGGTGTTATTTGACTCAACGAGGGTCTGCATTTCCTACCTCAGGGTCCATCTCCTGCAGCTCGTACTCCAGCTGGTCGAGTTCTTCAGCGCTAAGTCCCCTGAGGATGGCATCCTCATCGATGTCCCTCGGGTCCTGCTTCTTGGACATCGTGGCCGGCTGGCTGCGCTCCTATGGCACACAAACACCTAGGGGAGAAAAGCTGCCCAGAGTCACTCTACCACAAAGCCACAGAACAAACTTCTTACACAAAGGTTACTTGTAATGAACTCTTGACTAGAAAGTTGTAGGAACAAATCCCAAACTCCAGCTCCATCTTTGGTACATGTATGTACGCGTAAAGCAGTTACGAATTATTAAATTATCCTCCATATGGAACACATTCTCTTCTGGTATCCACGTTTCAAAATGCACTTAAGGACCTGAACCCTTGTTTTACCCAGTAACACCCGACACTACAGTTTATTTCACACGAGTAGTAGAAGAAATTCAAAATCCTAAAGGTCACAGTGAAGATCCACCCATCGGTGAAACTTCAAGCTCTGGCAGCTTGAACAGGAGGTCATGTGTTGAAATGATGTGACATTAGGTGTCACCTAGATGACAAAAATGATCCGTTCAAGCAGAGGGTCACAAAGAGGGGTTCAACTGATAAGATTCGTATAAAAGTATCAATAAATAAAAAACATGAGCTAAACTGCTTTCTTCTGTTATCCTTAATACAGATCATTTATGCAATTATATTTACATATTTGCTTTCAATGAGTTACTATTGGAAAATTTCATTATTTAGTTTTTGCTGTTTCTCTTGAAGACGACAGAAGAGCTTTTTCTTTCAGCCACCGTGTTTGTTTTTGCCGAGTGTGAGTAAATCCCCGCAGTGGGCAGAGGCGTCCTCATCTGTGGAGGTTTTAGGAAAAGAAGAGAGATGGAGGGTGATAGGAGAGAGGTTTCCGCTATTCTTAGCTGCGGTGCGTGGAGGGGGGGGGGGGGGGTTTACAGTTACATGAAAGAAGAGAGGAGGAGGGAGTGGCACTCCCGAATTTATCTCCCCTCACACACACCACAAGCCCACCCAAGCTAGGGGCCACAGGGGGACTCTGATATGGACTTGGGGTGGCTTAGGGGTAGAGATCCGCTGAAACCCACAGAGGCCAGATGTGGGATTGCAGACCGTGGGACTTTGGCCCTAGTGAGGAAGCAGGAGGACACTTAGGGCCTTGTTGTTAACCATTCTTCTGCACCCAGCACTCCCTCACTTTATACTCTGAACGGGGGGTAGTGAGAGCATAAAGTGTACAGCCCGTTGAAGAGGGGAGTGTTTCGCTACTTGGTTGTAGGCTTAAAGAAGGGTAAAGTGGGTACAAAAGGTAAGGGGGTGCAACATGCCTACTGCATGCCAGCGTGGGTGAGGGGTGAGGACAGTTACAGGGGTTGAAGACCGGCATCACAAATTTGCAATATGTAAATCCTGCTGGCTCCCCACAGTGCGCAGGGGGAGAATGGCCAGTTGGCGAGAAAGTTGGGACAGAAGCGATGGAGCCCCTGGTTCCGTGGGTGGGTAACTGGATCAAGCCGGTGATGGCAATCAGATTAAAAGCTTTGCGCTATTACTTCTGCAGCTGATAGGAAGCTGCATCAAACCAAGAGGCAAGTTTCACAGTTTGACTTCTGGTTGATTTAATCTGCTGTGGAAATGGTCCAGTGGCAGCCCCACTGGGAGAGACAGTCAAACTGGGGTCATTCAGTGCCCGCAGATTAAATGTTATTCCTACATCACCCAACCTCTTTGTCCAAAGTGAATTTACACTGCTGAGGAAGTAAAAACGCGAATACCGTGATTTACCCATTTATACAGCTGGACGCAGGGTTCAAACGCAGTAGAGTCGAGCTGCAAAGTGGCGGCTCCAACCCCTGTGCCGCCCAGGCCAAAACTGGCTGCTTTCTGCGTGAAACAAACCCGCTGAGGCAAACAGAACAGACACCCCAGACGATGAGCGACACGTGGGCGAAGACCACAAATAAAAGCGGACGCTGTCATCGATTCGTTGTTATCGGCTTTGATTTGTTGTGACATTTCCCAATAATGAGGAAAACGCACCTGTTCCCAGAATCCCTGGCAAGGGCCAAATGGTGTCAGTGACCAGTCGCAGCCGCTGGCCACGGGAAGCTATTTGCAGGCGTCTTTCTCAATGGGCGCTGCTGCCATGCCCTCTGCTCCCTGTATAAATATCCCCCCTGCTTGGCACGCGAGACCCCCGGCGGCCCCTCCGCCTCGCAGGGAGAGTGAAACCAGAGACAGGCGGCCCCCGCATCTGAGCACCATCCACCCTGCCACAGTGGGGGCTCCGCCACCACCGGAGGGCGCCACTCCTGCACACCTGACCAGAGCCACACATCCAAAGAGGCTGATTCGCTACAGGTGAGTGCAACCCGCTGCTCACCAGGTACACGGATTTACTTTCATCCCTCAGCACTTCTCCAAAGTGGCAACGAGCTGCAACTGCAGTCAGACACTGGCAGGTGAGCCGAGATGTTTGCCATCCTGCTCCTGAACTGGGTTTGTAGGTCACAGGATCCAGCATCCTCGTGTCCACAGCTGGGTCATTGGTCCCTGTGGACTTTCTGACGACCGTGATGACAAACATGACAGCGTTGCCACCCGAATCAGGAGCAGCTAGCAGTGCAAAGCTGTAAAGCAGCCAGGGACATATCAGAACAATCTGGGCTGGGAACCCACAGCATTCCGTGACCAGACCAGTAGAGGCACGGAAGCTCAGTAACCAGCAGGACGGACGAAGCTGCAGGGTGAACCTGTCATTCCTCCATTGAAATGCAGTGCATTAACGCCTGTCATATAGGAATGACAAATGGTAACATGCTGGCTAAGGACAGGGACTCGACACCTGAAGGTTGCTGGCTCCGGTCCCCAAAGGGCCGATCATACACCAGACCCCTGATCTGACCTTCTCCTCCAGCTAGAAAAGAACATCAAACTTGCTTAAATGTGTTCAGTAGTAATGTAAACCAGGCAGAAACTTAGCAGCACACACGCGCACACACACTCTCCCAAAGTGACATCTGGGTTTGACAAGATATAATATTTCACAGTGCTTGCAGTCTGCTTACTTTCAATGTCTCAAACACAGTACTGAGTTCCTCATGACCCATACTGTCATTTTGATGCACCCGAAGGTTGCTGGTTCTACACTTCAATGTTGCCACAACTGGCCTCGCACAGGTGAACACAGCATCACACTGTGGGATGCATCAATGTTTCCTGAGCAGAAAACAGTGACTGATCTAGGGGGACACGCCCTTCAGTGCCTCTGTGTGCATGACCACGGCATGATAAACAAACAGTTACGCCTAGGGTTCAAGTCCAACACACAGCTGGCGTCAAGGTCTGCTGGCTCAACTGACACACCCTATGAGGGGTATGGCAGTGTCCAGTGTCAAATGCTCAAGGGGCCCTTGGTGACACAGTGGAGCACAGGCAGGGCAGAGAGCTCAGCTCAGCTCAGCACAGCACCAGGCAGTCAGAGCCAGTATGAGGGTCGGGACCCCACAGCACCAACCAGACAGGAGGCACATCTGCTCTGGTCAAAGCAGAACCACTTCATTGTGGCCATCAGCAGCACACCTGAGCAGGTGAAATCCAACCCACCCGACCTAACAACCTGCAGTTGCCAGGAAACTGCAGTGTCTAAAGTGACAGCAATAGCAACAGGTGACCCCCCCCCTCCCCCCAACTCTACATGCAGGTGCAGAGCGAGACCCAGCAGGAAGCCTGATTCACACCCAGAACAACGGGAGGCACCATTCCACTTACCTTCACACGCCAGGGTCGTGCAACAGTGGCGGTGGCGTCCGTGGGGCAGTGACGGCAGCTGCTGGAGAAGAAATCGTGCAATGGTGTTTCTCCCTCCACCTCCCCCTGCTTTTCCTTTTCTGTGCTCCAGTCCCCTCCCTCCCACCCGCTTTCGGGGGGTGCTCTGCTGAGACAGGAGTACTGGGGGCACTTTGTGAGGTCAGCATTTTATTATTTTGGCTCTGAGAGTGAGCAAGTAAGAGAGAGAGAGAGAGAGAGAGAGAGAGATGGGGCGGGTGGGTTTAGGCCCAGTGTGCTTATCAGTAACAGGGGACAGTCACATACAGGGACCAATAGCACCACCCAGTGTAAAAATTAAGCTGCAGTTTTAAAATCTTCGTTGACCCACAATGACCCCCCCCCACCCCACCCGACTCTGGTCACGTGTTCAATGGCAGGCTCAGAACCAGCGTGAAGCGCACTAACCAACCCTCGGACCTGCAAGCACCACCTTTCTGCTTTCCTCCGCCCAGGCGGTTCTCAATCCAAACCGCTCATCTGTCCACACCAATAATTTAGCTGGAATCAAAGATATCAATATCAGGAACAAACGCTCAACACCGTTCCCTCCCCCATTTATTATGACAAAATTTTGTCTTTATACCAAAAAAGCAAGAGAAAAAAAAAAACATTTGACACGGTCAACAAAAATATGTGGAAAAGAAACTGAGCGACACAGTTCAAACAACAACTTTCTTAAATGATGGAAGGAACCAGGACACGCAGACGCTCCGAAACACGGCACGTTCCTCTCGGTCATGTGTAAACCGCGTTTTCAAATTGCATTGCTTGTGTTTGTAGTTAGTACTGCGCTTGCTGACCATGAGTTGTGGCTATTTCTCCATGTCCATGAGTCCGTGATTGCGTGTCTATGACCACATGTCTGTGACCATTAATCCGAGAGCGTGAGCGAGCTGAATTCGGAGACCCCCGTGCGGAACACAACCATCACTACCTTCCCTCAAGCCCAGTCCAGAACCCGACACGCGCCAATGTAGAAAAAGGATAGGAAATGCATGTGTGCCTCCTGCAGTGCAGAGGTCAGGGATCAGGACAAAATGTCCCCCTAGGAGGCCGACACGTTCTGCTTGATGACGATCTTCTGCCGGGGGCCCTTGGAGGCGGGGTCTGCAGGTAACCCCCCTGCCGAGTTGGGCAGCCCGTGCGCCGCCACATACTTCTTGTAGGCCTCGCGGATGATGCGGAAGGCACGCGTGTTGGCGTACGGGATGTCAGTGACCGGGTCCCGGTACAGCGCCGGCTTGTGAGTGACGGGGCAGATCTCGCGCACAGGGAGGCGGGGCGCGCGACACCGTGGGAACACCGACTCATAGGTTTCGCTGTCACTGAACATGATGAAGGTTCGCGAGCACAGGCCTCCCGGGACCTGCTGGGAGGCTGCAGCGCCACCTTCGGATGAAGCAGAGGTGACTGGAGCCACGACCTGAGGGGTGTCCTGGTCTAACCTGCACAAAAAGTACAGGAGAAAGGACGGTCCTTTTCATCTTACCCCACAAAGTAACATAGTAGGGCAGCATGGGTCATGGTGGTTACAGCCTTCAGGGTAAATCCTACTCCTGCTGCAACTCGTTTAAGGCACTTACAGTGAACTACTGTAGTACAAATCACCCAGCTATTTAAATGGGTAAATTACTGGAAACAGCTCAGTGTACAGAGTTGATGCTGCAAGTCAACTTAATAATAAAAAATGGCAGATAAATGAATACACTAAAAGTACATCCTCAATTTTACAAATTCAAAACTGTTTAAAACATTATATATTAAGTGTTTTCTTGTATTTTTCCCTTAAATTAAGGTTTCTTTTTTTTTTTTGGAATATTTTTGTGACGGTGCATAAAATAAAAAAAATGTGCAAAATGAAGGTGCGCTAATCAAGGATGGACTGTACTAGCAAACACAGTCTGGCTTTAGTGCTCCCACAGTAACGGCATACCCCTCTACGTCCACATTCTCCTCCTTGAAGTGGGAGTCGGACACAAGGGGCATGAGGACTGAGTGGTAGCGGATGGTGGGGCCGTCAAAGTGCTGCCGCTTGTGCACCTGCTTCTTCTTGTCTGCCACCAGGCGCTCGTAGTTCTCTGTGGAGAGGTGTTGGGAGTTGTCCTTCACATACTGCTGTTCACCCCCCACTTCCTTCCATTGACTAACACTCACGCTTACTGCATTACCTTCATACATGTGCACAGCAGGCATCTCTACTAATGTATGAGGAGAGATCAAAAAGTTCTAAAATTTGGGGTTTATTTCAAACAACTGTGTCCCACTGCCTCAAAGCATCCTCTCCCTCCAATGGGTTTGTTTTTCCTGTGTTCCAGTTGCTTCCATAACCAGTGCTACAAGGCTAGGTCAGCTAGTCCCCTTCAAACAAGGCTCTGTATCATGTTCTGTCTACTCAACCTAGCAATGCAGTGATTACGGTTCTGCCTTTGTTCACTTTTCCCACACTGTGGACTGTGAGTGTAAGTTTTTTCAAATTATGAGAGAACAATGCAACCTTGCTCTTCTATGTTTATAAAATGAACTGGGAGGGTCTGACCAAGTGAGCAACAAAAGTTGTTTTTTCCACAAATTTGGCACCACATGTGACTTAAAATCTTAGAGCTTTTTGATCATTTTTCTCCTTCTTGCACTTCTCTGTGCACTTTCAGCTCAGTAATGCAGGCAACATCCAAACAAAAGCACAATTGCATCAAAGGGACCTGAACCAACAACCTGTTCCAACTCCAAAACGACACTTACCCAGAGACCTGAGGTTGAGCTCCGCTGTGATCTTGGCCTCAGCCAGCAGCTCCTCCTGGGTGAGGGGCCGCTCATGATGGGCCCCCTTACGCCGCCGGGGGGCTACCTGCCTCTCCTGCAGGCGCAGGTAAGTCATCCGTGTGTGTTCTGTGGTGGACTGGCGCACCGACTTGCGGTCTGGAACAGGGAGAGCAACCCAAATCAGGATGTAAACACAATTTTTTTTTTGGGGGGGGGCGCGGCAACGGACAGACATACTCTCGCCTATGTCTTCAAGTGTCTCCAGGGATACATGCTTGTTGACCTTTGTCTTTTCTGCCCTCCTGGGTACCTCCAAGGGCTTCTTGGGCTTGGGTTTGGGCTTCGCTACCTTTAGGGGTTCCTGTGCATACACACAGACACACACAAAGACAGAGGTCTGACATAGGGTCCTATTATGTCGTAATAAGTGCATCATATTAAGCTACTTAAGTGCCACAGGTAAACCAACAAAACAAAGTGAGGTGACATTATGCTTGATGACAGCTCCACCCCTCACCCGGTATGCCTTGGTAACAATGCGCCTCTTCCTGTGGGGTTCTTCATCCTCTTGGTCGCTCTCGGGCTCATCGCCCTCGTCGATGTCAAAGTCACTGTCCACCTCATCCTCGGTGTCGGACTGGTCGCCTTTGTAGTCATCATCTTCTGATTCCTGGCCACAACAGTACACAGTCATTCAATCATTCATTCACACCTGTACATCCAGTTTCAAACTATCAAAGGTATAAACATTTTCATGTATTAATTTTTAACTACACTTTGTTCACCGTTCTACTCGCTCAAGGTGTCTATTGTAAAGCAAACATGACCTGCGCTGGTAAGAGCCAAGTGTCAAGCTAAAAACCGTCAGCTAAGAAACTAGCCATAAGTGCTTGTGCTATAAACAAATGTTCAGAGATAACAAAATTGTAGCCCTTTTCTCTAATTGTATTCAGTTATATTGCATTTGTCAGTTACAGAGAACTAAACCAGTAGTAAAAAAGGCAGGAAAATGCACACAAAAAAGAGCAAAATTTGGGACCAGGTGAATCCAACTCAATTCCAGTGTTTAGAGTTTATGTTTGGTGTTGTTGAGTGTTGGTGATGAACAACATAAAGGAAAGATGTTTCCAGCAAGAATCTGTCAATCTTCACTGAACTGCAGTTTGTGACTGTAGACTGTAAAGTGGTGGCAGGGGGAAGCGTAGTTAGGCAGCATAGGATGGTGGTTTGTAGGATGACATTGGAGATCAAAAAGAGAAGGAGAGTGAGGGCAGAACCAACGATCAAATGGTGGAAGTTGGAAAAGGAAAACTATAAGGTGGAGTTCAGGGAGGAATTAAGACAGGCATTGGGTGGCAGTGAAAAGTTACCAGTGAGCTGGGCATCTACAGCAGAAGTGGTAAGGGAGACAACTAGAAAGGTGCTTGGTGTGACATCTGGACAGAGGAAGGAGGACAAGGAAACCTGGTGGTGGAATGAAGAAGTACAGGAGAGTATACAGAGGAAGAGGCTGGCGAAGAAGAAGTGGGATAGACAGAGAGATGAAGAATGTAGACAGGAGTACAAGGAGATGAGGCGTAGGGCGAAGAGAGAGGTGGCAAAGGCTAAAGAAAAGGCGTATGGTGAATTGTATGAGAGGTTGGACACTAAGGAGGGAGAAAAGGACCTGTACCGATTGGCTAGGCAGAGGGACCGAGCTGGGAAAGATGTGCAGCAGGTTAGGGTGATAAAGGATAGCAATGGAAACGTACTCACAAGCGAAGACAGTGTGTTGAGCAGATGGAAAGAGTACTTTTAGGGGTTGATGAATGAAGAGAACGAGAGAGAGAGAAGATTGGATGATGTAGGGATTATGAATAGGGGAGTGCAATGGATTAGCAAGGAGGAAGTTAGGACAGCTATGAAGAGGATGAAGAATGGAAAGGCTGTTGGCCCAGATGACATACCTGTGGAAGCATGGAAGTGTTTAGGAGAGATGGCAGTGGAGTTTTTAACCAGATTGTTTAATGTAATCTTGGAAAGTGAGACGATGCCTGAGGAGTGGAGAAGAAGTGTACTGGTACCAATTTTTTAAGAATAAGGGTGATGTGCAGAGCTGTAGTAACTACAGAGGGATAAAACTGATCAGCCATAGCATGAAGTTATGGGAGAGAGTAGTGGAAGCTAGGTTAAGAAGGGAGGTGACGATTAGTGAGCAGCAGTATGGCTTCATGCCGAGAAGGAGCACTACAGATGTGTTGTTTGCTCTGAGGGTGTTGATGGAGAAGTACCGAGAAGGTAAGAAGGAGTTGCATTGTGTCTTCGTGGACTTAGAGAAAGCATATGACAGGGTACCTAGAGAGGAGCTGTGGTATTGTATGAGGAAGTCGGGGGTGCCAGAAAAGTATGTAAGAGTGGTACAGGATATGTACAAGGACAGTGTGACAGTGGTGAGGTCTGCAGTAGGAGTGACGGATACTTTCAGGGTGGGGATAGGATTACATCAAGGATCAGCTTTGAGTCCTTTCTTGTTTGCAATGGTAATGGACAGGTTGACAGATGAGATCAGACAGGAGGCACCGTGGACTATGATGTTTGCAGATGACATTGTGATCTGTAGTGAGAGTAGGGAGCAGGTTGAGGAGACCCTGGAGAGGTGGAGATATGCTCTAGAGAGAAGAGGAATGAAGGTCAGTAGGACTAAGACAGAATACATGTGCATAAATGAGAGGGAGGACAGAGGAATGGTGAGGATGCAGGGAATAGAGTAGGCAAAGGTGGGGGAATTTAAATACTTAGGATCAACAGTCCAGAGTAATGGGGAGTGTGGAAGAGAGGTGAAGAAGAGAGTGCAGGCAGGGTGGAGAAGAGTATCAGGAGTGATTTATGACCGAAGGGTACCAGCAAGAGTGAAAGGGAAGGTCTACAAGATGGTAGTGAGACCAGCTATGCTTTATGGGTTGGAGATGGTGGCACTGACCAAAAGACAGGAGGCAGAGCTAGAGGTGGCAGAGTTAAAGATGTTAAGATTTGCATTGGGTGTGATGAGGATGGACAGGATTAGAAATGAGTATATTAGAGGGGCAGCACAGGTTAGACGGTTTGGAGACAAAGTCAGAGAGGCGAGATTGCGTTGGTTTGGACATGTGCAGAGGAGAGATTCGGGATATATCGGGAGAAGGATGCTAGGGATGGAGCTGCCAGGCAAGAGGAAGAGAGGAAGGCCTAAGAGGAGATTTATGGATGTGGTGAAGGAGGACATGCAAGTGGTGGGGGTGACGGAGAGATGCAGAGGAAAGGAGGAAGTGGAAGCTTTTGATCCGCTGTGGCGACCCCTAACGGGAGCGGCCGAGAGAAGAAGAAGAAGCCACCAGACGGTGAAGACCCCTCCCCACCCCTCTCTGTGTGTGTGTGTGTGTGTGTGTGTGTGTGTGTGTGAGAGAGAGAGAGAGAGAGAGAGAGAGAGAGAGAGAGAGAGAGAGTTGCCACTCACCTCATGGAAGCCGCCGTACGTTGTCTGGTAGAACTCATCTTCCTCCTCTGCGTCCAGCAGCTTCGACATGCGGTTCCCCGCCGTTTTGCGGGGATCCCGCGTGGACGCCAGGCTCATCGTGGCCTTAAAATGAGCACAAAAATAGCCAAATGTATCAGTAAAGTACAATCCGGTTCCCTGGTGGATCAACATGAGCTACTATCATTGTCAGAAAAACCGCCACAGGCAGGCGAGCTAACTGCTAACGGATAGCGCCACCGCCGCAAAGAAATCTCCACAAGTCGCTCCTTCCACCAATTACCTGCACGGTCAACGATCGCCTCAAGCAGCGCAAATTCTCTTATGTTGCTTTAATGTGAATGTTTAAAAACTGCTTTGTGTTAGCCTGTCAGTCCGCCGCCATATTCTTCGTCAGAAAACAGCGTCAGACCATGCAATCGATCGGCGGCGCGCAGGCGGCGGCGCATGCAGACCCGACTAATGGATCGAACCGGTTATGCGCCTCCGTGCCACCAGATGGTAGCAGCGGCGCGCAGAAACGTCATCAGAAGCGCGCGTCGCGGGGGGTGGGGTTAGCGAACGCGCTTCAGCTCGAGGCGCAAACTTAAAAGTACAGTGTAAAAAGTTAGTACACTAAAAGCACAGGTACATTTACACGGAGTTGCGAGGTACACTGTGTAGAGCCACTGCCCACAGAGATTGTCGAAACTCCCCTCCTGCTGTAGCATCCTTGAAGAATTGTTCCGCATACACTGCCCGGCCAAAAAAAAGTCACCACCTGGATTTAACTTGGTGTTAGGAGCTTGGGTTGCTTCAGTCGGTCAGATCTAGGTTGAGCAATGTTATGTGCCTAAACAATGACCTCAGCTGATGACCTGAATATACCGAATGAGCAGGTTTTTCCATGAATGGATTTTTTCTTCCAAGATGACAATGGCAGGATTCATAGAGCTCAAACTGTGAAAGAGTGCTTCAGGGGGCATGGGAGAGAAATCATTTTCACACATGGATTGGCCATCAGAGTCCAGACCTTAACCTCATTGAGAATCTTTGGGGTCTTTTGCTGGAGAAGACTTTACGCGGCGGTCCGACTCTCCCACCATCAATAGAAGATCATGGAGAAAAATGAATGCAACTCTGGATGGAAAATAAATGTTGTGACATTGCAAAAGCTTATCGAAACGACGCCACGCCGTGTGTGTGTGTGTATACTGTACACACACACACATACATATATATAAATTCTCTATAACTTTCTGTGCCCACAGACCTCTTTTTGCTCATTTATCACCTCAGTTTCTCCAGAACAACATTAATTGTACCCTAAGCTACTCACCCCCAGGTACCCTGGTACAGCAGGGTGCTGCGGTACCAGGTCCAACGTGACACCTTATGTTATGCTTAAAATTGTTTTTTTTTTTTTCCCAATATTTACGATTTCTGTTTTTTTCGGGAACATTTCTGCAGCGGTCCGTCAAATCTGAAATCGGTGAAATCGGACTGCAATGGAACAGCTGGACTACTGAGCGGTTGGCAGGTGGCATGTTGTTGGGGAGCACAGCACTGACTTTCAGCGGTGCCTGTAGGGTAAACAGGTCCTGAGAACAGGGTAAATTATTAACATCGATATAAACATTAAAACGAAAATGCAAGTGTTCACCTGAGAAGAAGAATGACGCTAGTTTATACTGATGACAAAGTCACATATATTTTAATTTTTCATTGAAATGGCAGCACATTTCAATGTTCGTAAATGTATAAATCAGTGTGTAAGATACAATTTTTAAATGATTTAGTGGACTTTCCCTCCGGTGAGTTTAACATGCAGTTAATATGCTCATATTTAAAACACCCCTAAATGACATTTTGGTTTAATTTGAATTCCTCACTAATAGGTTCTGGGAGTGGAAGTGACATTCTGAAGCAGTGTGTGAGCAGCTCTCCACTTTTGGTCCAACCACACAGGCCTTGCGGTCACCTGCTTATTACAAGTCACCCCCAGAGAACGCCAAGCTGATCACACAAAGCAAGGAAATATGCAAGCTCTGAAACTATGCGATGAAAATATGCATGAAATGAACTCTGGCAACATTCTCACTATGTACAATCCAGTTAAAAATAGAAAAAATGACCAAAACAAAGGTGTCAAGCAACAATCCTTGATCAGGACGCTTTCTTGCATTTTTCGGTTCATTTGCCGTCAGACAGTTATAGTTTCAGATATGGAAGGACTGTGAATCAAGGTATGTAAATGACATCATAGTACATCCTCACCACTGAAATGAATGGAATTTTATCCCCAGCTGCCAATATGTTGACAGCTCTGTCCTGCAGTGATGGTGTCCAGGATGTCTAAATGTGAGATGGGGATAAAATTCCATTCATTTCAGTGATGAGGATGTACTATGATGTCATTTACATACCTTGATTCACAGTCCTTCCATATCCGAAACTATTGTCACCTGTGTTTACATTCCTATGCCTCAACTATTGGGCCACATGAGAGGAGAAATCTGTCTCTTAACTGCTTTATTGTGGTGAGGGCTGTGGGGATTAGGACCCTATCCTGGAGTCACTGGGGTCCAGGATATAAAACTAGACACACACATACAGACACACACACACACACACACACACACACACACACACACACACAATATGGTCCCTTTAAAGTGATCATTTCACTTCAAACCCACATCTTTGGACTGTAGGGTATAGTTTCACAGCTTAGCACCCATTTTGGGATAGACTTTGGACCACCACGACCCTAATCAGGATAGTGAATGGATGGAGGGTAATTTATACTTCAGGGCTGGCAACTTGGTGAAGAAGGTTAGTGCAGCTGGAGTTGGATTTGAACTTGAGTTCTTCAGCATAAGAGGATGGCTCTAACCACTGTTGAAGGAAAAAAAGCAGTGGGTTTGATTTCAGCTGCTGTTCAGTGTATGAAGATTTCACAGCCCCCCTTGCGTCTCTAGTGGTTTCCTCTGGGTTCTGCCCACAATACAAGCAGATCCAGGTGAACTTTTGACCCTTATGTGCCCTTAGTGTGTGAATTTGGTGTACAGTATGAACTGGGGTCCAGTCCCTGCCAAATACAAAGAACTACTCCATATTAGGTGTTAATGAAACCAGATGGATGAGTCAAGGGTACTAAATTCCCAGACACATTAGTTTTGCAATGGCAGGGCTGGAATCCGTCTTCAAATATAAACAACATTCCTTCATGCAGCAAAATGAAAATCATCTCTTTCCTGCTCTGCTTCCTGATAGGAACGAGAAAGACTGCACGTCCCTTAGTCTTAGTGACATCTGTCCTGCCACCTGCTTTTCAAATGCAAGCCTACGTCCTGCAGATGACATGATTAAAAATGAACAAAACAGTCACAGCACACATGGATGATGCTTACAGAGCTGACATTTAATTTTGCTGTTTGTGGGAGGGGGGGAATCCTCATGGCCTGGCATGTTTCCTCTGAGAAGTATAGAGGGGCTGTCCCCAGGTGTCACTTATTTTTGTGACATTTATACTGAAGTTTCTGTTTTACATTTCCAGGACATGTCAATGCTTTGAAGCCCACATGTGGTCAACCTGCTATCTTCAGGATGACCAACACGTCATTTAAAGAAATTAAAAACAAGGTCCTCTATAACCCGATATGGTGGCAAAACCAGCATTATTATTATTAGCATTATTATTATTATTATTATTATTATTATTATTATTATTATTATTATTATTATTTCCTGTCTTCTACACAAGTTTACATGAGATTGACAGTCTGGGAAGTGGATAGCTGGATGTTGTGGAACTGCCTTTTAGAAGCCAGGTCAACACAGGTGGATTTTGTATTTGCACTTAAATTATATTTATTTTTTTGGCTGATTTTTCTTTCCAAAGTAACGTTTGATTTATGTAGTGATTTACTCATTTATACAGCAGGAGCCTCCGCTTCCCCCACCAGGTCTCTCATTTGTACCTCGATACCTGCAGGTGTCGGCAGCCAACCCCAGGTCCTGTGAGAAACAGCCAGCAAAAAACAAACTGTCAACGGGAAACAAACCCATAACCAGAGCTGTGCAGGTTTCATAAATGTCCTGTACGGTGATTTAACACGTAAAAAGGAGGCTTAATGCTCAAATGCATTCTCATGCAGGTACAGCTTCACAAAGCAAGATTTGTATCTCACTGCACAGCACCATATAAAGGTTTGTGGCTGTGAGAACAGGGGTGGATCTCTGTATAATTTACTGGTTAAACCCATTTCATCCTCTTCAGCTGTGTTTCGGGATGTGCAGCGATATGGTTAAAAACATAAAAAATACCTTAAATCTCTGTTCTTTTTTCAGAAGTACAGTGTTGGACTGAGTCCTGCCAGCACAGTGCAGGCTGACATCAGTCCTCCACAGGAGGAGGTAAGATCGCATCCCAGACCGGGGGGGGGGAAGGAGTCCAAGTAATGTATTGTTTGCTTGCCTTGCAGAGCTGTGTGGTTGAAGCTCGTGCAACACATGAACACATGTGAGTCCATGTGACTTAGTGAGAAGAAGCAGATGGAGAGCAGATCCAGCTGGATCATGTGGGCCATCATGATACCCGCATGGTGTGGGGGGGATAAGGATTATGCTCTCAAAGGAAGGATACAGTTTCACACGGCCTTGATACCCCATCAGCCTTTCAAGTGAGGACAGACGGCCCCCACTGGGTGTCTGAATGTAACATTGCGCTCTCAGCCCAGCAGCCATGAGGGCCCAGCACTACTCTACAGACCAAAGAGAATAGAATCCATCCCAGCACCCACAGTTCGCACTGGTGCAATCTGTGTGAGGCAAGGATTACTTCCCGTTGAATCACGGGAGCATCAGGGCACAGCAGCTTTCGGGCGGGCGAAGTGCGACACTAAAAGCCAAGCCAAAGGTCACCATGATGAGCTACCTCCTTTTCTTCTGCACTCCAAGCAACCAACTCACCGCCCTTGACAACCAAAACAAACATTACCCCCACAGTCAATCTCTCCACATATTAATGGGAAACGCCTCCCCAAAACAAGGAAGAATATTAGTAATGTCTATAAAAATATATGTCATGTGGTGAGACAGTATGATGGGTTACAGTGGAGCCCAGCCCAAGGCATTTTGGGTTTGTGTTGTTGGTCTGAGGATATTGTCATGGTTGGGACATAACATAGTAACACCTAGCAACAGCGCATAGTACAGGGACACTCTGGAGGCCAACATGTTTAAGGGTAAACAAGAAGAACCCAACAGCTGTCTGCGAAGCTGATCCTCAGAACCTTGGACTGATTTTTTTTTGCAATAAAAGATGTTCTTGTAGCATATTTATCACAATAATTACATAAACCCAGCTGAGGATCGAATAAATATTCGCTGTTTTGGCCACTGTGGCACTTTTTGGGCCACTTGACCATCACATGCTTTTGTGAGGAGTCATTCCAGCATGAATCACAGTGTGTCAGAGGAGCATCACTGACCAGAAGTAACCTTGACCAGCAGGAAGAAGTGTAAGACGAAGCAACAGGGGGAGCTCTTGTGCTTGCCCCCCACCCGAACATGATTCCTTTCGGTTTCTCCCGGCCCCCCGGACACACGTGACATGAGGCTCACAGAGGTGCCATTGAGGAAAAGAACAGAACAGACTGTTCTCCTCCCACGCCCAGCCGGCCCCCTTTCCCTGACTTCATGGGCCAGGAATGCGAAAACACTGGGGCCCCCAGTGCCCCCCGCCAGAATCGGCCTGGATTCAGACCACACACCGCAAGGCGAGACGGAGGCGAGGGCATGGAAGGAGCAGAGGAACTTTGGGGGAAAAGGACCAAGACCAAACACAAAATACAGCGGGGCCTTCAGATGGACCCATGAGCTCGTGCAAATAGCCACTTATATGTACACAGGGCAGGCGCCACCAGGGTATTCACCTTGGTACGGTTACAGGACCTTATTCACCACTGAGGTAAATAAAGTAAAACAGGAGCAGGACCCTAAGGTGGATGAGGGAGAGCAGAAGGTCCAGCAGACCAAGGAGTGGCTGACGGCCAGAAACACTCCCTGACACAGAACTGTGACCACAGAGACCAGGCGTGGTAGAAAATTCCAGAGGTTAAAGTGAGTCAAGCCAAAAAAGGATGAGAAAAGCGGAATTGCTGTAATAATGTGAAAGAAGCAAGCGATGAATAAATGAAAGAGAAAGTGTGGCGGTTGCTGGTTGTGGTAGTGATCACCCTCTAAGCGGCCTTAAACTCAGCCTGTGGTGTAGTGAGAAAAAGATGGGAGGACAATAAGAAGTGGGTGGAGGCGCTGAAAAGACGCACCCCTCTCCATACAACAGTGTACACAGTGACACAGTACACGAAGCGGGGTACGGTTACACGGACGCGGGACGCGGAACAGAGGAAAGATGACAGATGAAAGCGAAAGTGAGAAGCGATCCAGCCCCCAGACAACAAGCAGCGTTCGAGGACCCCTTTCCCGTAAACCCACCCTCCCCCGACGGCTGCCCACGCATTCCTGTCTTGCTGGCTTCCTGCAAGCGAGGCGACGGCAGAAAGCCCACAGCTGGATGGGCGATGTGGTGTGTAAGAAGGAGAAGGCACGCCGCCCTTGTGGTCCTCGCGGGCCATTAACCCAAACATCCTTTTAGGCTGTAAAACTGAGGGGTGTGAACCAAAATACAATGAAGCAAGCAGGATAGCGTGCGACCTTCGCTGGTGGTCACTAAGTAGAGGGAGACACTTATGGAAAAAGTCACTTCCAAGGCTGTTAAACCTCTGTGTCAGTCTGACTGTCTCCAGCCAAAGGCGGCACTCCCACAAATAACCTTGTTTTATTTTAAACAGTTAACAGCCTAACAGCAGCAGATGCACATCATCCAGTGGTGAAAGATGAACGTGGCGGAATAATGAGTGTTCGTCTTGTATGTTGAGAATTGTTGCTGTGAGTTCCCGACTCCCCCGTTTTTAACTCACTCGTAACCGCGTTTACACAACAAATTGTTGGGGATTAAATGTCGACATTATTGTTATAAATAATCCACTGGCTGCTATCCATTCGAGCACAATGCCAGGAAAGACAAGAGAAAGGCCGCTGACGTCTGTAGCAGTGGCCCAGTTGACTCCCGCTGCTATTCTTAGTGTCGGTAACAAAGGGACGATGGCTGTCGGCCCCACGGTGTCCTCTCAGGTATGAACCCAGTCTAATTTGAGAACTGAAACAGACTTCAATGGTGGCAGGGCTCCAGGAAGCTGCTTGGGCACCTCTGCTTCATCCATTAAACTGGGATGTTCCACTGTGAGCTGATGGGGGGATGGGGGGCGACTCCAAGCTGTCTTTTCTGCTGTGTGGCCTTGAGATACAGGTGTTGTCACTAAGTATCACCTGAATGTCAGTGAGGCTGTAGCCATGAAGCCTGGAGGTGCTGTGCATGTTGGGACATGTGAGCCCAGCCCAGCATTTGAGAACATACTACCCTGGATTTCTGGTGTGACGTGATGCACTATGGCAACCACATTCCAGGGCTTACATAACATCCTGGACAAGGGCACACTTCCCTGTATTATACTGGACAAACACACACGGGTGCAAGCGAGGATGCTGTTTACTTATTTCGCTGAAACAAAAATTTCTTCAAAACGCATTAGACCGGTTTTGGCATTTATACAGCAGGGTAATTTTTACCATTTTCTTTCAAGATCAAGAAATTGATTGAGGGTTTTATAGCAGGAAGCCGAATTCAACTGTGGGTCCCTCTTGGCGGCTCTAACACATTGTCTCACACACACACACACACACACACACACACACACACACACACACACACACACACACACACACACACACAGATGGCACATCTGGTGACTTCACACCCCTACGTCTGGACCAGAGCTGAGGGAGCGCAGAGCAGTACTGCACCCAGTCAACATCTGTACCTCATCTGGTGGCACACATTCGAGCACGGCGGGACGGCTGTGTTCAAAGACCACACGTTGCTCACACACTGCGCGCTGACATACGACACACACTCGTGCAGATGGAGGAGGCAGGGGGTCTGTTAAAGCCAAGGGAGATGACAGATCTTTTTATGGGCTGCAATCCAGTCCACGCCTGGGATCCTGCAGAACACAGCAATAAGGCCACCGTACACGAGACGCTGTTGTTACCCAGCATGCTCTGGGCCACGCTGCCACACAGGTGGCTGTTTATCGCAGAGAGCGAAAGCCGGCCCCGAGCGGCCCCTCGGGACCCCTGCTCACACCCGTTCCGACAGACAGCTCCGCAGTGGGGGTGTCCACACAGCGGGAATCCCCCAAAACCCACCTCTGCCTTTCCAGTACCATTTTCATACTCCATTTGCATTGCGGAACGCCCTTAATGACTCATTCTATTTTGATATTTGCAAAACGCAGTGGACCAGTCATTTAAATTAAACATATGCAGCCAAAAATAATCCACAGATACCGAGCCTCATGAACTCGTGTACATTACTGATGTACAGTCTGAGGGAAAAGTCTACCTGGTGCAGCTAGTTTGTTTCCACTGAACATTTGGTTAACAAGTTTGATCGGCAAACAAGGCATTGTGTTTTAAAAGCTCTTTTGAATCCAGGCCTCGGAGACCCAGGACATCTGTGGGTTTGCTTTGCCTCCCATACTGGTGTTGCCCACATGCAGTCAAACTTTTGCCCGGTGCTCTGTAGCCATATCATAAAATGTGCCGTCAATTCTTCTGTTACTATGCAGGATGATTCAAAATAAACACTTTCCTAAATTTATTCCTCAGTAACCAGGTTAGTCAGGCAGGGATGCAGCTTTTGACCACAGAAGTCTAGACGAAAAGCAGGGGTGGCTCTGCGAAGTTGTTCAGACCACAGGTTCATATGACGCTTGCTCACTGAAGGGTGTGAAGACTAAAGTCTGCATCCAGGTGAGGCCTGGGCGAATATGTGACACACGCAGTTTTGAAATGAAGCATGTTTTCACACAGACGGCTGTTTGTAAGCTGAGCCCTCGCCCAGGGGCCAGAATGTTTCGCTGGAGAGGTGAGGCCACCTTTGAACTATGAGACAGAAGGTATACCAGCTGCCTCCGTGACATGAACACACATGTTTCAACAATACAGCACAAGTGCAGCAGCATCATAGTATCAGCGCAGCAGCTGAACAAAAAAAACTTTAGCTGCCAAGAAAACAAATATTTTTTGGTTTTCCTTTTGCTGGACATACGGGAAGAACCACAGCATCCCATGGTTAAGTACCGTGGATTTTTTAAAATAGAAATGGAAATTTAGGTGCTATGCCGTAATGTTACAGAAATGCCGTAGCAGGTACTGCACGTACAGTAAATATGTCTCTGAAATTAGTAGTTCTAACGTATTCTGGGGGAGATTCAAGCAGGGAAATTTTGACAGAATAGGCAAAAGACAAAAGACAAGACAAAATAAGAGGCAATGGAGTCAAAGAGTCAAAAGAGTCAAAAGAGTTTATTTGTCAAGCACATGGTTGTGTACCATGTGTTGAAATGTGCTCCGATCTGAACCAGGATGACTGTGCGAAAAATCTATAATGGAAAATGAAGCAAACACACATCCAAACACTAAGAAGAATAGAAACAGAAACAAGCAGCAAATAGATAAATAAGTAAGTAAATAAGTAAATAAATAAATAAATAAAAAGGCAAAATGGTGAAGAAACCGTTAAAGTGCCCTGGAAGGGAGTTGACAGTTGGGGGTGTGGGGTGGATTGGAGTGGTCAGAGATTATTGAGGACCCTGGTCTGTGAGGGTTGTGATGTCATGTCCGGGTTCAGAAGTCTTATGGCCTGTGGGTAGAAGCTCCTCCTTAGCCTCTCCGTTCTGGCCATAATGCTTCTGAAGCGTTTGCCTGATTTCAACAAGATGAATAGATGGTTGCTGGGATGAGATAGAGATGTCAGAAATGTGGTAGCTGGGTTCCCGGAACAACTTGTGGGATTGGCTCCTCGCACAGGGGCCACCTGTGAAGACCTGTCGAAGTGCTGCTATCCCCCCTGGTGAGATGTAAAATGTGAAATGGAATGAGGGTGAAATGTAACAGATAGGGTCGCACACAGGGGTGTCCGTTAGCACGGGGAGCGAATGCATTCCTAACAATGAGCGCTAACTGTGGTTCATTGTGGGTTGAGACTGGCCTGTGGGGTTGCGGGATTGCAGAGAGTTGTGTAGCTGTTTGTGTAGCCAGGGCCTTTACAGGGAGTTACGTAAGCCGAGCGGAGCTGTAGGAGGGAGCTCTGTAGCGGGGCCTCGATGCACATCGCTGGGCCTCCACACCTCGGTCTTCATTTCTTATTTAACTCAAGCCAGTGGCTCCTTCCTGCGCTCTCATTTCAGTCGTGGCAGAAGAGGAAAACCAAGGACAGCAGCCAAGGCTCTGAGGAGTCCTAGGATGACCATAGCTGAAGGTATTGTGTAGCTTATTAGGAAACATCTCACCTCTCAGTCCTGGAGTCTTCAGGCTCTGGAGGAAACAACATCATATTTTCTGGTCATTGTGAACATCACGTTGCTTAGAAGGAAATAAGTGTGCTTGTGCAATACAGTAACATGTGAATCTCCTTGTGAAAAGTCACTCCCTTCCTCCACCATGATGTAATTATGGCTACCATTGTTACTGAATATGTGAAGGAAGCACAAGATTTGAGGCAGGATGACCCTGTGGACAGAGATGTTTCCAAAATTCAGATCAGGGACATTTCTCACATAAAAAAATGAAGGTAGCTCCATTCTCTCAGGCTCAGTTACCACCACCACTACCGACCACCACCACTCCCATCCTCTGTGTGTGTATATGTGCGGCGCGTTAACAGATTAACATATCAGTTTACTTACTTACTTGTCTATAAATTTGTGTTCTCTATCTTTTATATATCCATATTTTTTAAATACTATATATATATATATATATTTTTTCTATATCCATATTATCATTTTACTGTTCATTCTCTACATTTTTGTACTCTCGTATACCTGCTGTATCAGGGGTGTCCAACACTAAGCAATTCTTGAATGTTGAAGTTCACAAGTTCACTGCTGACATCTTTTGTTCTGCCAAATGTTAGCACCCCTCAGGTCCTGCTGATCCAGAAACTTCACCACAGGAAAAATAACCTTGCATCCTCGATTGGAAAATAACTGCAAGCTGCTTAATGGCAACCTTCATTCTGGAATAAAGGCACGAGTGGAATTAATTCATGTTAACAACAGCGCCAGACCTGCTCGGTTGCAATGTTAGATTTACGTTCATTTAGGGTTGATGCTGTTGCTGTGGCAGGAAGCAGGATGTATTCACCGCAGGGCTCTTGAAGAAGAGTGTCAAAGTGAATAAAATAGGTGTTGTGGAAGTAAAGTGGCTACGAAATGGGGCAAAAATGCTGTTCCACAGTAATGAGGCTGTTGTATGAGAAATGGGTGCATATTTTCTTTTCTTTTCTCTTTTTGGGTTTTTTCTTGTATGAGACCCCCTTATGTTAGGGAAAGTTGTACATGTATAAAAGTAAACGTTTCTGTTCTAGCAGATGTGTCTTAAGAATTAAAGTTTGGTGAGGAGCATGGCTTTCACTGAACTAAGGAAGCATTTGTTACATATAGGTGCCGTTATTACAAATTTGCCTATTTTTATGTCCAGGGCACCTATAGCAAAGTGAGCTGAGCCCAGCCAGCATGAAGCTCCCAGAGGAAGAGCCTTCCCAAAAAGGGAGATTGAAGGGAGCAGGTGAGCCACGGCGCCATGTGTCTGGGAGCCCAGGGACAGATGGCTCGGCCGGGAGCCAGGCGCAACAGGACAGAGCAGCTGCAGGACTTGTGGGCTCTGCGCTTGTAGGTGATGTCACCTAAACATCACGCCAGGGTCCTCTGGTCCTGCAGATGCAGGACAAAGCCCGTTTCCGAGATGAGAAATGTGAACATAGCTTCTTTCTATATTATATTTTTGTTTTCGGTGTGTCCTTCTTCCACTCTGCAGACTTTTTTGAGGTAACCATAATAGATTTAACCAGAAGATCAACAAGACCTTTTGGCTTTTCCACAACAAGCGTGCGTCGGGGCCAAAATGCTTCATGTAACAGGTGAAGCTACTGTGCAAAAAGTGACATTTTCATAAACCATCATGTTGGTTTTTGCTGGACTCCATCATAGCAGGGATGAACGTGGCGATGTAAGCCACTCGTGGTCTAAGTAATTGGTCGTGTTTTGGGGCTTTCCTGCAGGAGGGGGTTTTGTTTTTGTCTGTGCGCCCACCATGGCTCCGGATACCTAGAGATCCTCCCGAAACACGTGTGGAGACACGGTTATCGGCCAGGTTCGATACGCAGACCTGGATCGGCTACACGTGGACGTGGGGGGGCGCAAAGTTACGTTACACTGCTGCACCGCAGAAACCGAAAGAGGCACTGATGTCTTTGGGGACATTGGGGTTTCAAACTTAGTGGAGTGCCATCTGTATGTAGATGTCAGCTGTAATATTTCTTCATAATTACTCAACACTTTGCCCAAATAGTCTCTTTAACACTTTGGGTATTTTTCAAAGGTCACCAGTTGTTGTGTACAGAGGAATGAGCTGAACTGAAACCAACGTACATCCTGCATCGGCTCCCCGCCTGCCAGAGGTAAATCGAAAAAAGGCTCACACTTGCCCGCTGGGCCATTGTTTGGCTACCTACAGGAATGTCCCTGTCGGTACATTAAAGATCAGGTTCTGTTTCAGTTTGTGGACAGTAACTACGCACCTCTGGCTGTGGCACCTTTCGAACATCTGGCAGCTTCTTATGAAAACTGAGGTTCAACTGGGAATCCCTGTTTCTTCCCACATCTTGCTTCTCTTTTCTGAGAGTGTTAAAAACAGATCCGTTTCACGTCAGCAGTTCTCCGGCTCAGACTGGGTTCAGTCACCAGTGTTCATCCTTTGTCCATCACAGACCTTCTGGAGGCCATCCAGACTTTCAAGGAATGACCGCAGCTCATCAGGCCAAGTCAGGTTTATATCAGCTGAGCTGGAATGTTTTCTGCAGCACATTCTTCACTGGTCACCTTCTCCTGCACTATGGGGCGTGTATGACACAGTAGGAGTGTCACCTGAATGTGTCTTGGCTTTGTTCGATGCACAGCTCAGATTCCTTCATCATCTGCTTCCGAGCCAAAGACCACCTGTAGAACCTTTGCTCCACAGGGTGTCCAACCCATGTTTACCTGCACCCAAACGGAAATTAGATCTCCCTTCCTGTAAGTGCTTAGCACTGAGTTACAGGGCTGAGTGTACAGCATGAAAATCCATGAGTCAAGCAAACAACCAATGGATATTGGCCCCACCTTCACTTCCACATTCCAGACAAACCCAGCCATAAACCACACAGCTGGTCCTCAGCCACCGATCCCACGTGCCTGTACATTTTTCGCCAGCACGACAGAAACCGACAACATTCCTTCACGCTGACAAGAGCGGAGATCAGTTCCACCAACATTTCTGTATTACTTTTCATGTCACCTCGACTTGGCGTCCAAGTGCCGGCATCGATACCGCCGCCATTTGAATGCGAAGGGAACTTCGCGCCGCAAAGAAAATTCCTCGGGAAGTCAGATCTGGGGCCTAACACTTGGCCATTGTTCTGATAAAGGAAGTTAGCCCGAGTGCGACGATAGGAATCCCAGATATGCACGTTTGACATTTACTGCAGCCTTTCAGTGTGGCTCTGTTTACTCGCTGTGTTTTTGTAGTGATTTGAAACAAAATGTCAGTTATGCATCAGGTAGGTGCATTACGGGGGGGGTTTAGCAGGAAAACGAAAACGCCGCCGGAAATGTTTGCTCCAGGCAAACACGGCCGCAGGGGGATCTCACGGTCCACAGACCACGCGGCCCTTCTCCAGTTCTGTAAGAAAAGGTGAATCCAGCCTTTCCAGCATATTTACTGTCAACAGCTGCTGCTCTGTGTTCAGTGAGCCTCTTTATCCCAAAGCACCACCCACAATGTCACGAGCACTATTTATTGCCAAAAGCGTGGGAAAGCATCCAGCATGAGGGCTGCATTACCTCACATTCCATCACCCCCCCAAGTCGTTCCAGCTCCGGGGCAATGGGACAAAACAGGAAAAGAGAAGGATGTCAGATAGCGAGCACTTGGGGGAGGGAAACTGAATTTTCACCCAGCTGGGCCGCATGGTCTCCATGCACGTCCAGAGCCAACCACCTTGTGAAATGCAGCAGGCTACCTCAAACTTGCTCATATTTTTCAAAACACTTAAATAAATGCACTTTAAAAATAGGAAATTAGGCCAGTATGGAAAGTCCCAGCAAATGCAGACAAAATAAATTCACTGTGATTCATCTTGTCTGCCCTTCCAACGATTGGAGCACAGCTTGCAACCCTCCTCCTCTTGATCTCTTCCAGCAGCCTCAGAAACTATGACCACGTGTATGACTGTGCTTTTGTTGACCAGATGCACGGTGACTTTTCGTTGCCCAGACACCCATATGCCAACACGCTCCGCGTTTGGAAAGCAGAGACCTACCAGCTGGCCCACAGGAGGTTTCTGGTGGGTTTTTATAATGTGCTGGCATATTAAAAGCAAAATTGGGAGCTAAAAAAGGGGAGACAACAGTTCCAGAATGCAAGTGATGCCCAATGGGACAGAAATAGACACCTTCGGGGATGTAGGGTTTCAGCCATAAGGCTGCAGGTTCAAGTTGCAAGCGGAGCCCTGCTGTTTCAGTTACAAGCAAGTCCATCAGTCCAAAATTACCGTGGTAAAAATGTATGGTTGTATTAATGTCAGGACTCCCCGGTTTTAGGCTATGTTATTCATTTTGGACAAATCTGTCAAATATAATGAATATATAATGAAAAGAAAAGAAAAGAAAAGAAAAGAAAAGAAAAGAAAAGAAAAGATCCAGCTATGGTGCTCTGAGGAACACACATTGACTGAGACTCAGAAGCCAAGGTGAGGTCTCTTTTGGATACTTAGTGGGAGGTACAAGTGTAACAGGTGTCACCTATCTGGTGGCAAACATCTGACCTCTTCAACAGCAACTTACTGCTCCACCTCCCAGCAACACATGGCTTGTGCTGCACAAGACCTGCTCTCCCCCTGCGCAGGGAACCATTAAGTGCTCTGTCTCTAGGGGCAGGGCTGTCATGTGTGCCTTAATAGGGGAACAAACGGACGTGTGCGAACAGAGTCCCTGAGAGAGACCCTGGTGCCGGAAAGGAAGGATAGATAAGAGGGTTGTGTCAAGGTGAACACCAACCCTACGGAGCTGTATCACCAGCATGCTGTCATCAGGGACAGTTGACAGGGACAACTTTCAGCTGCTGAAAGCATACAAAGCAGGCAGACAGATGAAGCAGACTGTTCGACTGGAACCGAGATACTTGAGTCAGTTTCTTAACCACTGCACTTCCATTTGTCCTGATTCATTGGTTTTACATATCACCTGCGCAGAAGATGAAGGACCTGGCCGTAAGCGCAGGACAAGTGCAGGGGGGAGTAGTGCATTTTCACATCATCATGGCAACAACTCCCAGGCCGGGCGTGACGGTCACAGTGGCAGCAGAGGACAACAGCACGTGCTCGGGGTGACGGAGGATGGCAAAATATTGACATTCCAGCAGTGGGACAACATACCCCATTTGAGGCCATCAAGCCTGCTGCCCTTCAGAAGCACATGACACATTAATACAAATTAAATGTCTTTTATGATGCCTGTTTCTGAGACTTAGCCAACAAGACATTACATTACCTTACACGGTACATATCACATGACCACATGTAACCACGCACAGTCTCCTGTCGATTCAGAGAACATTTTGCTATATGGTTTCCAGTAACCATGTAAGTGAAAAATAAACTCTTTTGACTTTTTGACTTTTTGATGACACCAAAACAAGTGGCTTTGAAATATTTATCAAGCACGTCATTTTGCAATGACATCTACATTTCTTGGAGGCTGCTGACATACTGAGCTCTGTAGAAATTGCACGCATTTCACACATCTTAAGAGCGATAGGCAGGAGTGCAGAGATGCAAGAGAAGCGAAAGTTAAGCGTACAGACAGACGGTGAGGAACTGACACGGGGAACGCATGCCTATGAGGACAGGAGGCCAGCAGGAGCGTGGGGTTCAACGTGAGCTCAATAATGGAGCTCGGTGTATTGTGTGGCCCAGGCCGATTTTATCTGGAGAAGAATAAAGCGGCTGTGGGAGACCACACAATGCCACACTATATTTATCTGACCTTTCATAAAGCGATCATGGCATCTCCTTCATTCTTCAAATATTTATTTTCGAAGCACACGCCCTCATCACAGGTGGCGTCCAGGGCCTACGTGCTGCACACGGCTCCCAGACGTTTCGCTCAGGTGTTGCAGCTCTGCACCCTGAACTGCTTCCCCACGGTGGTCCCCACAGGCAGTCCTCGAGTTACGAACAAGATTCGTTCCTAAGTCTGTCTTTAAGTCGAATTTGTAAGTAAGTTGGAACAGGTACATACGGTTCTTATCTAGCGTCAGTTAGTCAAGTGTTTGTCTTAGTATGTATTTTATCTTTCTATGCATACGAAACACTTCAAAAACACATGATCCATTATTCTCACTTTATCCTTTAAAATTGTTCCGATCGTTGACCGACTGTAGCCTAACACTTTCCCGGTGACCGATGGCGTCATCTCTCTCCTATCGCTTTATTTTTTCCACTTTATTTTCAGTCATGATCGTTTTCCTTTTCCACGATGCATGGTCAGCACTTGCATTGGTTTGCTGTGGAGGCATAGTTGCAGGGTAAATAAGAGAAATAAGAGAAAAGTTTAAGCCAAACACACAGTTACACAACACAGGCAACGTGACTTAAAATGGCGGCTGGTGTTCTCCTTCCTCGAGCCAACAAACCGTTGAATCCACGCAATGTTTTCATGAGCATCACAAAGTAGTGCGTGCGACCGTTATTACAAACCATTGCGTTCAACTCACATTTTTAATATAATAGACTTTGTGGCAGCCCATTCTTAAGTATGAGTTGTCTGTAAGTCGGACGTTCGTAACCCAAGGATCATAAAATGATGTTTTGGGATCTGGACTTGTGTCCAGTGTGAAGATTCCACAAGCAGGGCTGCTGGACACTCGTTTCTGCAGGACACCCTGATGTGTGACTGGGTAGAACCTCCACACGAAAGCATCTGCCAAGCAAGAGAATAATGAAACAGCGAGGAAGCGAGCCTCCGATGCAGCGTAGCATCAGTCTTGTTTGCATCGATGCGGTGAGCGTTCACCCGTCAACAATTTTTCTGGGCGGAGCCAGCCTGCTCAGCCAATCGGAGTGCAACGCGGCACCCCGCCTCGACACCCTCTCCCTTCTCCGTGTTGTTTCTCCCCCCCTAGCTGGCTCTTTGAATCCTCTAAAACCCCAGTTGCAGTCGGTCCCACGGCCTGAGGAGCCCCCGTCGGCCTTTTCCTTTGAAGTCGGAGGAGGCCGCAACCCTGTTTAAATAAAAGAACGCTTACCCTTGTAGAAGGGATCGCAGCACCCCAGTTCATTATCTTCGTGGTCTATTTCTGAGGGAGAAACTCTAAGCTCTCTTTCTTAGCATGAAATGTGAGCCTGGAATGAGACAGAGCGTTGCGGGCGTTTCTCCAGGAGCCGGCAAAAGGGTATCATTTGAGCCTCAAACAACAAGGCCATCTTGTATAGCTTTGTGGCTCCTGCTGAAAAGATGGTCCGATCACTTTGCTTTGATCTTCTCCTGACTCATTCATCCTTGCCTCCAGTGTCTGGAAGCTCAGACTACACAGTAGAGCGAGATAAAGGGGGGGACGATCCCTCTTGGCCTTTCGCAGCAACTCAGACGTGCCTTCCCGGGTAAAACGGGACATTTCTGCTCACGGGATCAAAGGCAGGTTTGCCTTGTTGCTGAAATGTGTTTGCTGATAGTTATCACATATCATCAAGAGCTGGTGCTTTCTGTGTTTCTGCCCAAGGTGACTTGCATTAAGGCAACAAGATGTGTAGCGTCACCCTCAGTCGAGAACGCTTAGGACAACATGTTGACAGCAGCAGGAGAGTTTGGTGAAAACACTAGCGTTCACACACACCACACACACAGAACACCAATTCAGCACACTGACATTAATGGTGAATGGCTGACTTTGTTTTCCTATAAAAAATGGAAGGTTCCCTTATAAGATCCTTGTGTGTGTGTGTGTGTGTGTGTGTGTGTGTGTGTGTGTGTGTGTGTATGCCTACCCATTCAGGATGTATCTTGCTTCATTTCCTTTGCTTCTAGGATAGGCTGAGGACCAGGATGACCCTGCGTTGGACAAATAGACATCAACAGCGAGTGTGTATCTCAGAGAAAGGCTGTATCCTCCCGCGTGGCTGACAAAGAAAGGCCCTCTTCTTTCTGGGTCATTGGTTACTGCACAGGTTGTTCTTGAGGATTTCACACAGTGCTTTGGCACAAAAAGCCAGTCCTCTCCACTTGCTGTTTAGCCATCAGGTGCCAGAGAAACAAATCCAGGCCCACCCTCAGTGCAGAGACATCACTTCCGCTTTGTTAGGAACAATAATTATGCACCTGCTCAAAAGCATTAATAGAAAGAAGTCGACCGGGTGGAAGAACTGGGAACTTTTCAGTTAAGGGTATCAACCTTTTCAGGTGAGGGAATCTGTTCTTACCTGTCCGGTGTCGGGCTTCCTTTCATTCTCCCGTTCACGTCCTGCTCAATTCAGGTTTTCACTTCATGTAAGCTCCCAATTTGGCTTCGCATGCTCGGCTGAAAATGTGGACTAATGAAATGAACAAACGTAAAAACAACGCTGGGAAAGATTTGTCAGCCTAGCAAAGAGGCATTTTATCCACAGATCGGGCTTTTGCCGCCTTACAACGCGTAAAAATGCGGAGAAGCTCGTATCGTAGCACAGCAGAGAAATCATCTAAATATAACAATTGTCTTGGCAAAGAGCTTTGCCCATCAAATGCTTTGAAACCATGACATTAGTCCAAACATACAAAAAGGCCTCAAAACACAAAGGGACCCATTCACTGGCCACAATACTACAAAGACACTGTTGACTCATGCTAGGATTTCCTCATTACTCTCTTTTGTGCTTTAACTGTCAATTGTGGAGAACCAGCTGTGTCACACTCATGGTTTCCCTATGTCATACAGTGTTTCTGTGCAAATTTGAAATCCTGTTTGTCTGTTTACACCCCAACATACTGTAGCCTCCTATTACTGGCCATTATTGTCGCTTTCATCAGGTTTACTGTGACTGTCATCCATTCTTATCCACCTTTTTTCCCTCCAAGGTCAAGGCCATAAAAGACCTTTTTATAGATGGATGCCATCTGAGATGAGCATGACAAAACCTCCGGAAGTCATTCTGATCATGCCTTAAACCTTTGCAGCGTTTCCTGCTGGGTCTCAGGTGATGTTTTGTCTATATACAGCAAAACAATTACAGAAATTTTATCTGCTCCCAGAATCTCCACGTGAGCATTAGTAGACAAACAGGAAAACAAGAAAACAATTCTTTAATCGGTGCTATCTGTTCTTGCTTGTAAAATGGCTCCTTTTCGATAATTTGATTTTACTCGGGTCTGGTCAATAATTAATTTCTAAACGCCCGTCTGTGCAGATGAATGGACCTCACGATACGGAAGTCACATTTGGGTTTGCTGATGAATCTGTTTGGCGGCTACAAACACTCCCAGGCAACTTTTTATGGATCTTTATAATCAAAAACAGTCCAAGCAGCGATAAACTGGTTCCAGAAGCTGCTCTATCACATATCGTAAGCACTTTTTTCCCATTTTGTCAGCAATATACAATTAACCAGCCAACCTCCCACTCTTGTTTTCATTTGGTGTTGTTTTTTGGTTTAAAGTGCATTCCCACGGTGCTTCCTAGCTGAAAGTTCCCAGAGGTGCTGTAAATGTTGGTTTTCTGTCAACAACTTTGACTGTGAGGTCAAAATTCACCTTTAGAATTTCCCTCTACTACATTTTTGCCATTTTTAATTTCAAATCTTAATACAGAGTTATAGATAGACCTCAAACATTCTCACAAAAATTGTATTAAGGCAATTACAAAGTCATGAACAGATTGTCATGACTCAATCGGTTTTTGCTAAATCACATCGTCCTTCTGAAAGTCATGGGACAAAACGGATTTGTACACATTTAGACTCGAAATGAGTTGCTTCACCTTCAGTGACCTTACGCCAAGTTATGTGTAAGGTTTTGGCAGCATCACGGTGCTTCTTCCAGGTCCAAATCTGGGTCAGGATGTGTTTTGAGTTGGTTTGGGTTTCCTACAATACAGAGTGTGATATGGATTTGGGTGACTCTGTTGTAAATCGTGCTGTGTACAAATCGTATCTCGACACCATTATCGAATCTCTTTCTTTATGCGTATCGTCTTTGCCAAGCCACCATGGGGCAAGCTAATGTGGTTGCAACAAGTGTGGCTCAAACCAGAAACCAGCACTCGTGATTTTGGCACCTGTCATTGTTTTGGTGCAGCCACTCTGGGGATGTTGATGGTGGCCTTGCAGAACAAAGGTTCACAGTGCTGAAACACCAGCATACATTGTTCTTTGTTCATCTTGGATTGTTAGAGATTGTTCTAGCTGCAATATATGTGTATTATCACACAAGTGTATAGAAAATCAGTCTTTACCTTTCACCTTAAAAGCTATACATTTGTTGTTGGTTACAGTTAAAGACAGCTGCCCCTCGCTAGCCATAACACCTCTGTCCAAAAATTGGCTTTTACAGCTCCCGAAAATGTGTATCTAAACCTGACTATCCGAATCCAAAACCCGGTCTTCCAAATCTGCATCCAAAAAAATTTCAAAGTGAGACATTTAAGTTTCATGAGTCCAGTTGAGAGAATGTGGATTGTTGGGAATGTGAAAGTGTTGCCTTAAAAGAGTGGAGCATTATGGGAAGTGAACATAATTATAGAGACGTGCCTGTTGGCCATTTTGGGTGTGTCGCTTAATTGAAGGCAGTGGACCAGTTAGCAGTAAAAAAAATTTTTTTCTCGTTTGTTGTTTAAGTGTACTGTACATTTTCACTGCCATTTTCCCCAAATTATATTGTTAAAAATAATAAAGAAAGTGGAAAAGGTTGTGGAGAAATCTTTGATGGACTGTTGATGGATATAGCTGTCTAAGAATATTTAGGGAAAATGGCAGGGTTTGGGATGAGCTGAACGCAGGATTCTTTTTCCCTTTGAAAATAATGGAATATAAACTTCTGCTATGCGGAAATTTGCTAAGAGATACATTTTAAGGAATTAGATTAGACTCAGATAACAAGTGATAACTGGATTCTGTAATACTTCCTGTGAAAATAAATGAAAGCAAAAAAAAGCACCAGCTTTGTATTTGTGATGCATGCATACTTCCACTGCGCATGAGTGTGCATTTCTTGCAACATTCCTTACTTAAATTCACTACCTGAATGCAAAGTCTTGTTCTTTTTATGTGCACCCTTCCAGCAAAAAAGTGTTCGCATTTGCCATCCAAGCAGTCCCAACTGTTCAATAAAGTCTGGAATTTCTACATTGCAAACTCCTTCGCATAAAAAGGACTGATGTCATTAAATGTGTTAACTGGGGGTTGATCTCCACTCTATAAACAAGAAAACATGTGAGAAACACACCCATGTATGCAAGCTGGTGTTATTGCTCTGTGACCTGTGATCAAACATAAAGTGCGGTAGAACAGAGGATTTTATCTTTTTGTGACCCATTGTGAGCGGACGAACAGGGCCTTGGAGAAACCGCCAACGCACACCTTGTAAACAAGCACAGTCTGCCAAAACCTGCCCTTAGACCACAATTACAAACAAGCAGCAGTTTAACCCTGAATTTGACAATGGGGGGTGTTGGTGTCCCAGGTTATTGTAGCTAAGGCTTCAGAGTCCAGATAATCTTAACAATGGCACATTCCTCAACCACAAAGGGCAGCATGTTGATTATAAAGTCGCTGTGTGTTTGATGTACGGTACCTTATATCAGGCTGAGGTTGTTTTAAGAAAGGAATACAACACTCTTTAATGGACCCTGACCTCGAACCCACACGTGTTGCCCAACCACGTTCATTTAATCAGTAACCGTATCTGGCGACAGGTGATGGGAAGGAGTTTTGCGGAACTCTTCCTAAAGATTGGTTCGATTTCTGTCAACTAGTACAACCCTAACTAGTTAGTAGTTCAGGCGTTATAGCTGTTGTAGAGGAGACCCGCACCGGGCAGCATGGTAGTACAATGAATAGGGCTGCATGTTTGTCACACTGATGGATATAGGTTCTGTACCCATACAGTCTGTGAAGAGAGTTTGAATATTCTCCCTGCATTTACAGGTTTCCTCCCGCAGTCCAAACACGTTGGACCACAGATGGATTGAGGACTTCTGGGGGTCAGCAGGTGCAATAATGGTTAGAGTCTTGGATTCCCAAGACCCAGGTTTGAATCCGACCTCCTGTAGCGCAAAAAAATTGCCTCCAAGAAAAATTTCCTGGCTGTATAATTCGCCGAACAATATCATTCTCAGCAAAGTGGAAGGTCAACACAAAACAAAAACTGCAGTGCGGTGGGTGGGCACAGTCACCGCAGCCATGGATGCACCTTTGTCAAGTCTTCAGCCAACTTGCTGAAGACTGGATGCATTTCATGGTGACTGTCCACAGAGTCTCCATGAGTCAATATCAACTTGATGGCACTTAACAATAACAACATAATTTACTAAATAACTATAACTCACATAATATTGCAGTTTATCTTGAAGAAGGCATCCCCTATATTCAGTAGGTAAATGTAAATAAATATCCCTTCCTAGTCTGGCACCCTATGATTGTGGGGAAAGACCTGGCTCCCTACCATGACTCTGCAGAAGGGCAAATGGTTACAGCAGTGAGTGAGAGGCCTATTCTGTCGCAGTTTTGATTTAAGATTAAAGATTAAATGGAACCTGTAGGGTAAACCTCAGGGCGACTTTGTGCATCACCACTCCTGCTGCTCAAGAGCAAGATGACATGAGAAATCCACCACTGGATCGGTCCACGGTGACTAACCAGCCCTGCTGTGCCTTTGTGTTCAGGTCTAGCACAGAAATGGCAACCTGGGGGGTCCTGACCTCACCTGTATCTGGGTTGAGCAGACCAAACAAATGCATACCAGTGTGCGTTCCTCCTTCCAGCAAGTCCGGGCTTGCCCTGGCTGTTCCTGGTGGTCATGTGTGGGCCCTCAGAACACTTCGGCGCCCCTAGACATCGTGGCTCCATTGTCCTGCGCTGACGAGGAGACGAGTAAAGGGAATCAAGTCCCACAAGGAAAAAAGTCTTTGTCGTGCAGGGCATGCTGGGAAACATGACATTTTTCTGTCATTGCTCTTATTGTACATGTGGCGTATTGATACACATTTTATATTTTTCAAAGACGCAATTTTTGCACCCAATGGTTAACACAAGGGCCCTCCTCAGAGCTGCAGCCGTGTGGTCAACAGTGCATGTTGGCATCCTGTGAGCTGCTTTCTACAAACTGAAACACAGAATCCCCAGAAACAGGCGGATATGTAATAACTAAATATGGAGAGGCAAAAACAGACAAAGTAAAGGTATGGATTTCTCTCTAAAAAGTGTCACATGTTCTGGCACCAGCCAACTCTTATTTGCTAGAGCGATACCTTCTGTAAAGTTATTCCTTCGGGCTGGGTCCTGGAGCTGCTGTGTTTACCATGTGAAGGGGCAGCGTTTGTAATCCCAAACAGTCCATTGAGATGGCACTCGATTTTGTCAAGACGATTTAGCAAGACTGGGAAAGGCAGCTGAATATTATCGCTGCATTAGAAAAAGCAGCATTTTTTGGACGATCTGCACATGACTGTAGATGAGGTGATTGGGTCCACAACCACTGCGAGAGTGATGCTTGTTAACATCTCCATGCTTTTCTCTAAATGTAAACTTCATGTAAAGGCATTTAGAGGATTTTGTTTGCCTTCTGTGTTCTAAATAGTAACCTGCTGTGGGCTGGCAGGAATCTGAGGACAAGGTGGAGAAGGGCACAGCTACCACCTGGGCGGTATTCTTACCCAAGGTCCCTAGTGGTTCAGGCTGGGAGCTGTGTGCACTCGCCGTAGCAGGGAGCACGCGTTCGCTGCCGTACCGAGAGTCCGGGGAAGGGGGGGCAGCGACAAGGGCCGTTTACCGTGGCTGACTTATAGTGCACTCCCCAGAGTCCCTGGAATGAACTGGAATAGCCCTGCAATCCGGCATGACCCTGGAACCGTGGCACGAGGCCGCCATTACGACGGGCCAAAGAAGCAAACCGGTCAGCCGAAACTGGCAAGTGCAGCAAGAAATTCCTTGGCCTAAAAACACCTCATTTGCTGCACCAACATGGTGTTTTTGGAGCTGCGCGATCCTGTAAACATCATGCTTGAATCCACCGGGCCTTGAAACAATAAGTGCCTTTGCCACATAAGCAAGCTTCTCTGTTTCTCTGAATATTTACTCTAAATTGCATAACAGGTTTGCTTTAGAGCTTCTTTTGGACCACATCGCTTGACAGTGTGCTTTAAATAATTTATTCTGTGAAAATAACACCTGCAACAAGCAGGCTTGTCCATGGGAGGGTGAGGCTGTGGATTCATTCACGAATTTCAAACACGGTTTCTTTGTAAAATATCTGCCTCCTCACTACGGTTTTCATTGTAGTGTCGGCTTCCATCATAACCCAGGCCCTCGTCTTATTAACAGTTAGTTTATCTCCCCGTTCTTTTGCCACTCAGCACACCTGTCCTCATTTGCATGAGGGGGTGGAGCTGTGGAAACAGCAGATTTCATTCGCATTTGAGACCCGAATATAACAGAAACAGTAAGTGGCCTCCTTCCCAGAATCTGGTGGCGTTTTTTAAAACAATGAAGCGGTTCAGACAGGAGGAGCCACAGATTCCGGAGTGCATCATTCAAAAGGGTCGGCTTTCTCGCCATGAAAGATGGATGAAGCGGGTCTAGAATAGATTTCAAGGTCACACAGGTGCCAGCGAGTCCCTTCACGCTGTTCCTGAGCAACTCGGGTGTCTAGTTTCCTACGTAAAAATTTCCGTCGCTTTTTTCCAGAAAGGCACACTTGACGGAGCACTGGAGGTCGAACCCATCAGTGAGAAACAAAGTAAACCGAACCAACCGTGGGTCACCGGAAACTCACACGGCACTTCCCGCAGACTGCATAATGCCCTGACACTGCCAGGGCCCACGGTGGCACATTCATTCACCCTCTTGGACGGTTTCCAGCACATTTCACCGCCATCACTTTCGGGGAGGGTGAATACAAAGGAGTGTGACAGGAGTCGGAGCGGAACCATGCACAGGAACACGGCGGCCTCCAGTGTGATGAACAGATCATCGAGGAAGCCGGGCTGACTGAGGAATGTCCAGGATTAATAGGTCTTTAATCCACAGATCCATATAAAAGGATCGCTGTCTTGGCTTCAGTCAGCAATTTTTGTAATAAACAAAATTCCCCAGACAATGTTTAAATTGGTTGTTGTCGGTCGCCTTAATGTGGTTAGAACTGTGGAACATGGGGTGACTCAGGTGGACCAGACCGATCGGAGAAATGGTCACAAAGGGTGAGCTTCTGTAAAGGTACCTCTACCTTTACTGTTCATAAATTAGGCATTTCGCTATTACCCCGCATTCAAATTTGTGCAAAAATTCCAGAGAATATTGCATATTGCACTGTGGGTGATTCCGAGTGAGCTATTAAGGTGAAACACATGCTTTTGGACTGTGAGAGGAAAGCCTCATAGAGAAGGGGGTAGCATGCAAACTCCACACAGACTGAGCAGGATTGGAACCCGCAACAAAACAGATCAGATGCTGCATACTGTAATATACAGGGCTGTGAAAAAGTATTTAACCCCCCCCCCTCGCGATCTCCCCCAACTAGTGCACATTTGTGACACTGAATAGTTTTGGATCTTTAGTGAAAATGTAACATTAGATAAAGGGAACCCGAGCGAACACATAGCACAGTTTTTAAATTATTACCTTGTTCATTTAAAGAACAAAGTCATCCAGCCTCCATATCGACAGTGTGAAAAAGTAAGCGCTCCCTTAAATTTAAACTGGTTGCATGACCTTAAGCAGCAACAACTGCAGCTCAGTCTGTCTAAATGGTGACTGAAAAAGAGATCAGATGGACTCGGGCGTGAAATGAAAAATGCAGCACACGAGCCCCGCGACCCCATGCACGCTGCGGCGCTTGTAACCCGACGGCGTGGACTCGCCCGGCTGCAAGTTAGCACAGCAAACTCCATTTTTGACACCCAAGGACGGCTGAAGCGCTGTACGCGCAGCCGCGCAGGCGGCAGAACCCAGGAAAGGATGTGGGCAGCCTTGTGCATGGAGGAAGCAGAGGAAAAACTTTCATCGCTGTCAACTTTAACTTACTTTCATGTTTACCCTTTTGAGCATTTTAAGCGACGGAAGAAGAGCTGAAAAAGTTAACAAAGTTCAGGGAAACAGAAGCTTATCCAGGCACTAAACCTAAACAGTTTCTCTGAGAGCCAAAATGTCAATATTTTGTTTTATTACAGAGCGCAGCACATAAATGTATATAAAACGTGAAGCAACTCTGCGCAAGTGTGCAAACCGTTTTAAGTGCGATGCAGAATTCAGCCCCTCCTTTGCAGGTCAGCTGACTTCTGGGAAACTTTGTTTTTGTTACTTTTTAAAGCAGTTGGGGGCGGGTTGTTGCTACGGCGAGGCAGACGGCAGCAGCCAATTGGCACGGGCCTCCCATGATCCCTTGCGCGCAATATTTAGTCTTGAACTTCACCAGAGGCAAATAGTTCTGGGTATTATGGTGCGCTTAGATCCAAAGGGATCTTTAGTGCGTTCATTTTTTTGTGCAAAAATGAAGGGAGGGTAGAAAAAGCGTGAACCTTTCCTCACTGTTGGTGGAAGCTGATGCAAAATGTTGGAAAAGCAGTTCATGGTGCATAAGATGATGAAACGCACGCACGGGTACAACTCAAAAGTCGTGCAGAATTAATTCTGAGAATAATTTTACCGGACGAACCCCGGTGCTGACCTTAGACCCCAGTCACCAGTGGGAACCCACAATGGGTATTTATGATGCAAAAGAAAAGAAAACAGGAAAGTGAGCGAGGGCCTCTGGCCCCGGGTCTCCTGCCTGGTGTTTTCACACTCTGATGACCGTGCAGTTCTTGGCTGAGGCCTTAACACTCTCATCTGGCACGTAACACACATTCCAGCTCAGCCGAGCTGCTTGTACTTTGGTGCGTCGATGCACATCATGGTTATGCGTCACCAAGGCTCTACTTCTGTTTATTAAGCGGTGAACGTGAAATCGGCTTCCTCCCCTTAGCAAAGTTCCTGTTGTCGAATTGAATAAAACCTTGAAACGGCAACTCTTTATTTCGCATGAGCTGCCTGTCGCCATTTTCCTGTCCGTAGTTTTGCTATTTTATCTTACACGCATGATTTCTGCCTGCAGCTTTTCGAGCTGAAAATTACGATGCACTAGAATGAGACACGTGCAACCGGATCACAACCGGAGAGCTTCGGTTGTACAGACGCAAAGCATTGCGAACACTGCAGCTTGCAATTCCGGGTGAATAATCGATGAAAGAAGTTAAAAAACGCTCCGCCCTCGGGAAGTAGATGGACAGGTGAGCAGACCGAAGCCACCGCAGCAGCATCTCTGCTAGGTGCTCAACATCTTGCTTTTATCCTCTGGTCCTCGTGACATTTCCTTTAAACTCTTTTTCTTAAATTATATGGCGCTGGTGTCAAAATAGCGGGATGTCAGAAAAAGCAGCGACAGCAAACACAGTGCATTTAAGAAAAATGTAAGGGAGACACCAGTAAAGCAGGTTGTCTCTATGTACATGAGATGATGGAGCCAAACTCTTGGATGGTGGAGTACATACGGTGACACGAACAACCGCACATCTTCACATGTCTCTGAATTTATTTCCTGCATCTGCATATGCAATGTAATAAAGTCAGAGCAACATGTCGGGGTCCTAATGTGGCAATAAATCAGACGGCAAATACATGATGGAAAAAATAAAAAACGCTTCTCAGTTTGTGGCTTGAATCCAAAATATTACATTTTAAATTGGACTACTGCTCATAACATTCTTCTGGGATCCCAGCAACCAAATTTGAGAAAGGCACCTGTAGCCAACCGATCGGATCTGTGACCCGGCGCCTCGGAGAATCGCTTTACAGGAAAACGATCCTTCGATTGTCACTCGCCTGGCGGCCATTTGGAACCAGAGAGGCAAGACCCACTAGATGCCGATTTATGCTTCCAGGTAAACTTTACACACCACACACAGATGTGTAAACAGCAGCCACGTCATCCGTAGCCACTTCCAAGACTTGCAACGGATATTAAAATGATATAATTCCTCAGTTAGCTGAGCATCTCAACTGTTCCCAGAACTCTTTTGCCATTCCTGACTCATGCGCAATATTGGATCATCAGCTGAGTTCGGTTCCCCGACGACCGGCGGATGAGAGGCCTTGCAAGATGTCGGCCAGATGCATCTCACAGTAATTCTATTACGAGATGTTTACTGTCTTCACCAGCACTGGCGCCCCCCCCCCCCTCGCCCCCCCGCCGCATTAGGCCGTCTGGGGGTGTATAAATAGCAGGCTGGCTTGCAGTGACAGCAGTGGCCTGGCAGGGGAGACGGGCAAGCAAGAGGGTGACACGACGTAAGAACAAACATTACGCCATCTGTCCCAGTGCACACGGCAGCCTCCTGGTCCACACGAGGCAAACTCGCCGGCGGACAGGAGACACAGCAAAGCCACAAAACAGGATGTTTATTTTCTTACGGTTGATGACCCCTTGGCACAATGAAGGACTCTCCCCACTCTTGCAAGAAAAAGCCACTTTGGGGTCAGGGAGGGCCCGAGATAAGTCACTTCCCCACACGGCTGTCTTACTTAATCCTGTATAAAAGCGGTTTCATTCTTACCGTGTAAAAGCACTGCTTGTTCCACAGTTGCCCTACAGTGTTGCTGACGGTTAATAATCCAGCAGTCATGTGGGACCTTGCGGTACTTGTTGTGCTCCACGGAGAGGGGCTGCTGGGACGGCCAGGGTGTGTTTGCGAGGAGCACAGCTGAGGCGTCGCTGTGGACACGGCCCAGTGTATGGGCTCACAGGGGGATATGTGTTTGAGCGGTAACCACGTGAGACAGGATGCCCGGTGCTGGAGCCTGGAGCCCTCCATCTCACCTGTCTTGTGACTCTGTGTACTTCAGACAAACACAAACAGGATTGTGCCAAAGGATGTTTTTCCACCCTGAGCATATTTACCCATTTTATAGCCGTATCCGGGCTCACTTCCAGCGCTAAGCATATGCGGTTCCTGCTCACGCGGCTGCAGCGTTGTATATATGTTATACACAGCTTGTGTGAGTGCGTGCGTGTGTGTGGCAAGAGGAGATACAACCCCACAGAGCCAGCAGGTGACCAGTCCACAAAGTCTGTGAACACAGAAAAGCAGATGGCCACAGAATTTGTTGATAGTTGCAGCAGGCTTTACTAGGGGTTACCATGACGAAAGTAAACTACCTGTAAGCTGAGCATGTTGCATTATGGTGGTGGCTTTCAGCTATTGTGCTATTGCTGCAGCTGCTCCTGGGTGTGAAGACCCCAGGTTCAAATCCCAGCTCTACTAGGAGTACCCTAGGTACTGATCCTAAGTTGCTCAGTAAGTGAGTTCATGGTTTTTTTTAAAATGTATTCTTATATCGAGATTACAAGTGCATAATATAATATTTCAGTCCCACTGCCAATTAGTTTATTGGTGTAGATGATTCTGATGAGTTTTAATCCAGTCACCACCAGCCAGTGACACCGTTATTGCAGTGTCACCTGTGCCCAATTGCAGGGAAACTACCCTAGGCAAATGGGCCTGGAACTTTATTCCCACTTGGTTGTGATTCCCCTCAGTGTAACGCAGCAAAGGTCCAGTGTGTGTATCTCCGTGAGGGTGAGGGCCAGAGGATGATGGCTTCTTTCTCTCCACAGGCCTCCTCTTACATCCTTCCACACCAGAGCAGCTCCTGCATGAGATGTTCACATGAGCTCAAATCCAAACATGCTCTGCTCAGTATTTCCATGTTCCATCACAGGCTAATATTAATAACCCTTCATCTGCATATGGCAGCTCATTGCAAATGATTTCCTGCCCAGAATGGAAAATAGTAAATCTTCAATGTGCATGAGCACAGGGTCCCATCCCAGAAACACTGAGACTCCAAAGGGAAGATCGGTGGCACTCGATCGCACAACGCCTCAGACTCGTATGGTGTCAACCCCAAAGGTACTTCTACCTACCAAGCTTACGTCCATCGGCACTAAAGCTTGGAAATAAGCAGGGTCGCTTCGGAACGCAAGCTAGGGAGGCACCGCAAGACTCCTCTGCTCACCGGCCCAGCAGATGACGTCTTTGTCTCTTGTACCAGGATTCTTGTTTTTTTCCCCATGTCAGCAATGCAATGCTTGGTGTCACTGGTGGCCATCAGTTTCCTCTTACTATGGTATCTGTGGCAACCAAATAAGAATTTCCATACCCTCTGAATTTCGTGCCTATCGGTACCTGATTAGGGCGTGCAATGCTTCCTTCCTGCCAGCTATCTCCTCAGGCTTCCTCCAGCTGGATATGCCTGTATCAACCAGGCTCACACCCTCTCCAGAACATGCTCCTCCGTCTGACCTTTCCACCGCATCTTTATTCCAATGATAAATCCAGGCCTGTCATCCCCACCCCATCACACAGCTCTGTGTGTCCTCAACATACACTGCTGTCCTCAAACACAGGGACACAGCAGCTATTTCATCCAAGGGATTCAGGCCTACAACCTTCTGGTCTCACACACACGCATACTCGCTCAACATCTACATCACCTGCAGCCCCGGTGCTCACTGCGTGACCTCATGTCAACACAGACCCGTGACATGTCCGCTGGCATCACAGCAAGGCGTGGCACATGGGACAAGCTCAGAAGGCCTGGCATCCAATAAGTTGAACAGCTGCCGATTGCAAAAGCTGTGCTGAGTCATGTTGTCAGGCTGATGTCGAAAAGCTGTAATGTCCATGATCATTCTATTCACCATGACTACTGGTGGCCTGACTGGTTTTAAGCGGTGACACAGCAATGCTGTGACCTTGTGACTTAAAACACTCCCATGCAGGCTCTGGAGTAATGACCGAAACCAGCCAAAAACGCACAAAAAAAAAAAAAAAAAAATATATATATATATAAAAATAGTATCCTCTCCTTTCCCAGGACCTCATTGTCTACAGGGACTTTGGGGACTTTGCTGTTTGAAATTCTTGCTTTACTGTGGGCCACGGGCCAATGGGAAGCAGATGGACTCATGAAGTTCAGGTTAAGAAGAACCACGTAAAATGTTACAAAACTGGGCTGTGCTGTAGGGAAAACTGGCTTAAATGTGGAGGTACAGGTGCGTCAAGTTAAAGTCATCTTCAAAATTTGCTTATTACGTTTATTCATTTACATGACGTTTTTCTCGAACTTGAAGATGCCTACCGTTGTTTGACAATTTACACACCAGCTTACAGTCTCATCTACGGGTTTCAGCACCTTCGACAAGGGTGCCACAGAAGGTGAGATTTAGGCCTGGGTTCTTCAAGTTAAAAGGCGGCATATTTAACCACTACGCCACCTGCTGCCTCACAGTTATCCAGTTCTTCTGGCCACACCTTCTCCAGCAAGGAGATGGACACCAGCAGGACCCTCCTTTGTGAGTTTTGCTGTTCTTTTTCACTCAGTGGCCTGCAACTTTCATCAGGTAGAAGAGGAGATGAGTCCTGCGCTAGTCATGTCACTGCCGATCCTATGGTCGATATTGGCAGATGTGTCTGTGTTCAGTTGTTTAGTGATTCCTGTGTTACCAACGGTGCTGGGGACACCAGTAGGCAGGAGGGCTGGACTCTGTCCCCATGTCATTAAGAACAAGACACAAGACATGGACACCAACTGACCTGAAGGGGGCGCTGTGAAGGCTGTGATGCTCAGCTCAAGCCCTCAAGCCCTGCTCTTCTCCTGGTTCCATTTACCAGATCCTCCTTGTGAATAAAGAGGCAGTGGAAACCATTTGGCTCTAAGAAACTGGTGCTCGCCTTAAGAAACCCGACGGTACTTCCTTAGAATGCTAAAATGAGCCAACAGCAACCCCCCACAGATGGCAAAAATAAAATAAAAATCCACAGTTTTGTTTCCCCAGGTTTCTTTCCCAAAAACAAGCCCGTACTTCTCTGAGCATTCAGCTGATATAAAGGAACAGCAGCGAGTGACGGATTTCCTAACATCACAGGGAAGAAGTGAAACAAAACTGAGGTTCATTCATTTCATCAGATTTTCTTCACACTTTTTCAGAAGTTTGATTTGTCCCAGAAGATTCACTTTTGGCAGAGAAGGAACAAATGAAGCAGTGAATTTAATAAACCTCAGCCTTTCATTAAAGAGCTGCGCAGAAGGTTTCAGAGAAGAGCTTGCAGTCAACAGTGTAGGCACCCTGCCGTCTTCTAAATGTCACCTTTGTCATCCTAAAATGTCTCTCTTCCCCTTGGGTGGCACACAGTTGCTTTTAGGAACCTCAGGTAGCTTGTATCTGACCTTCATTGATGTTTCATTTTCGTAGTCTGGTGGAGCAACCTGGAGAGAGGGGGTCTACGCATCAGGCCATCGTCACGCAGGTTCCATCTCCAACCGCTGACTACTATCCAACCAGTCTGACTGTTTCAACTGTTTGAAAAATAATGAAGCATTTTTGAAAATTTAATCTCCGAAGTACGTTTCAAGCAGCCATATCGCCAGCAATTCGGGAAGTAGCATGCATGAATGTTGCATTTCAGAGGCAAAGGACCCGTACAGAAGGAGAAGTCAATTCAGTGGTAATTGAGCCCCGGTGGCTGGCGGAATGTACTGGATGAAAACAACAAGACAGAGAGGCTGCTGGGATTGTGCTCCAGAACCTCTCGGCATCCTACAGCTCTATCAAACCCTGTGTGGTAGAGCAGAGAGGAACTGGCTGATGGAGAAAACTCAGCACAAGTGGGTTTTAAACCAACAACACACAATGTGTGGTCTGTTCACTTGTGCGCTGAAAGTTGTTGGTTTAAAAAGTCTACACACCCTTACCGAAATTGCATGTTGTGATGTCAGATGTTTTCTGTCTTTAATGGAACCTTGCAACCAAAACATTTCAAGAGAAAAACAAACAGATGATTTAAAACAAAACCCCAAACACCCTGGGTGTATATGTTACACACCCCAAACAACTAATACTGTATAGAAACACCTTGTGCACTGGTTACCATGGTAAATGTCAACGAAACCTGCAATTTCGCTGAGGGTGTGGGCTTTTCCTATCCACTGTACCGGGATGAAGGCTGGAGAGGGACACCAGAGCAGAAGCTAAACAAAAACACAGTAAATAGCACAAGTTACCCTAGTGAACAGAGTCTACGTACACACTGGGCTACCGCAATACCTTAACCACTCAGGCACGGGATGTTGGTGCCACAGTGCTATTTTAACAATGGCCACATGTGCAACTACAGGAATCCGGTGAGCAATTTTCTCAACGGTACAACAGCAGGACCGTGCCTGTTTATGTTGACCAGCAGACATCCGGTGGACTGGAGCTAATACGTGTTACTGTGGTGACATCAGGGCCGCTCCCAGCTTTCTGAGATGCCAAAACTGTGACTCACAAGCCATCTTATCAATGTTTAGTCACCTTCAGTGGTGTTTAACCCAACCTGAGCCGCCATCAGATGCACTGTTGAAGAAGTTTCCCACCGTGCCGAGCGCTGGGGACCACAGAGCGATTCTGTGTGGAATCAGGGAACCGATGTGCGTCCTGTTTATGGCAAAATTCACCCAGGATCACTGTCTCATGTTAAAAATGGCCAGGGATCTTACTTCCGTGGGGGTTCTTGTTAGGATTCTTGTCATATTTATTGTGATTTTTAACTTCATTTTCTGCGTGGTGAAGGCAGCAGTGCAGTGCAGTGCTGACGGCCATCATGTTGAAACGTGAAGGTTGCCGGATCAAGCCCATTTTGCCTGCTGCCTGATCTAATACCCATGAACATGGTGTAAAAGTGGGAGTTAGGATAAGACCTCTCACCCGACATGTAAATATTTTTTACCTTTTTAGTACAGTAAATACTATCATTTCCACTGACAACTTCTTCATTTTCCAGTGATATGGAATGTAGTCCTTCCTTCTGACCCAACCTCCCTCCCCCACACAGAGAAAGAAACAAAGGCAGGAAACACACACACACCTGTCGACAACTGAGCTTGACTGTACTTCACTCAAGATCACTTCTAAGGTAACTGCCACACATACCTGGCAGGCAGGTTTGCTACAGATATGTGAGGAACGGGTTCACCCTGTCACCACCAGCTTTGTGCTGCATCTTATCTGGTGCACCCTGGCATTGTGCGCATACTGGAGGCCTACGCACCCAGGGTGTGTTAATGCAGCAACTTTTGCACACATACGTCTCTTGGTAGATAAAAGAACTGAGAAGAAAAGGCAGCAGTGCCTCCTTTTTGCACCTTCTCTTCCTTCCCATTCCAGCCTCCATGCTTCTTCAGCATGGCGATGCTTAAATCCTGCACCAGGTGTATGGAGATGAGACCTGATACCTTGTGGCACTGTGGTGAATCATAGTTCTGTACTTCAGTCCCAGCTTCAGCCAAAGCCCACAAATGCCACGACAGGAGTTCTCTTGCTGAGAGGTTCAAAGGTCTCAGCTGATGACCGAACAATCTCGCTGCCAGCTGTGTGGGACAGAGGAATGGTTGTGCAATTTAACAGTCCTAAAGTCTCCCGGACCAAAGAAAACCCCACCTTTAACCTTTGAGTTTGGAGCAATGTTCTAGGTTCTTAGATGCGGTTTTTTTGCTCTGTAAATAAGTTTAAAAGAATAAACGCAGTCAGACAGGCAGGAATAGTGTGGGTGGAGGGTGTAACTTATTTTGACTGCATTCCCTAGTGGCTACATACCTTTCTTCAAGCCCAGGCAGGTAAAGGAACTCCATTTTGTGAGCCAGGTGTCACAGGTAAAGATGTAGAGGTTCCGTAGGATTCATATCAGCTCCTCCGTTGTTATAACTCCAAAGTTCTCAGCACACACCATCTGAATCAGCATCGCTGCAATAGTTTTTTTAAGCTCACATGCTTCTCATGAGACTTGCAATGTGAAATGAGTGTACAATGGTTTGGCTGAAGGGAACAAATTGTGTGGAAGGGTTGGAAGGTCTGCCACAGATTAACTTCCTTGGAAGACATATTGGCATTGCAGGGAAATGGCATCCACGTGTGTTCAGGTGAGCTGCAGGTCAAAGGTGTGCAGATTAGCAACAGGTCAATGGTCTTCAGATGAGCTGCTGGTCAGTGATGTTCAGAAATCCAACCCTATCTTAGCTACAGACGAAGGCTGTACAGACAAACTCCAGGTCAAAGATTTTCAGATGGGCTATGGGTTGACCCTTCACCCAAACTGCATGTCAACGCTGATCAGAGGACCTGAAAGTCAACCCTGTTTAGATGATCTACAGGTCAATCCAAGTCTTGCCTGCCAGACTGCTTGACCTCCAAAGGAGCAGCTGGGTACCCAGCTTCAGCACACAGTACAAACACAATACGTTTGTCCTTTTATTTTTTATTAGCACAGCTAAGTATTGTCTTTCATGTTTAAAGTATGTCTGCAAATGGCACCGTTTGTGTCTCCTGTTTATCACTGCAGCTTGGGGGACAAATGCGTGAGTTTATATATAAATGTGAGCATAATTCTATGCAATTTTGTTGTAATTAGACAGTTTAAAGGCAAAAAATGGGTTAGAAGGGAAGCATAAGCAGAGCCACTGAGACTAAACACAGCCACTGAGGACAAACAGGAGAAGAAGAGCTGTGTAGGCCGTAATGGAGAGTTTCTCACTTGGAAATAATCTTCTGGATTTAGACTCTGTTTACTGCACAAGTACAGACTGTGGTTCCCACTCTATTCATTATTCTTCCCATGACAGAACGTCTCAGTCAAAACTACACGTCTAGCAAGTTCAAGGGATGGTTGCACAGACATCAGTCCTTTCGTATTTTCATCACGTTGCTATTTGGGTCTGTCTTCCATTCTGGGATTTGCTGAGGAGCGCATCTTCTACTTCAGGATGTCAGCAGAAGCCGCAAAGCCCTGTTTGATCTTTTTAAATAGCAGACTGAACACCACCTGCATGGGGGGGTGGCATGGGCGGAGGGGGGGTTAGTCTCCTAACACGGTGCTGTGCTTCATGTTGAAGTCGTGAGAGACACCAAAGGCTGTGTAAGTGAGCTGACCTTTGCTCCACATTCCTGCTCAAGACTCTGGACACCCAGGCCTGCTGAGCCAGGGAGATGCTGCGGTATGATGTCACCTCTTAAATGAGACCCACTCATCCTCTTTGCTTGCATTTATTCACATGTCCTGCGAGCATGTGCTGGTCAGTGGCGGGCCGCTGCTTCCCTATAAGCCACTGCTGAATATTACCTGGCCACGTAAACAAGCACATCGATCCAGAAGGAAGAGCTTCCAGAGGCAGAACAAATGCTCAACGTCTTGAAATGTCTTTTTCCCTTATTTTTTGCTCATCGCCTCTTAGGCAACAAACAAATTGTAAATATTTAACTGTCAGAGGGGAAACTTAGACATAGCCATGGGTTTGGTTGGACTTCTCAGAAATGCAGCAGATATTGGGATCAGTTTCATGTTCCAAGCCAATAATGATGACTCAATAATTTTATCTGAGCAGAGCTGTGTTCTCCAGGCCTCACCAAGAAGCATTGAGGAGGTTTGGATCAGGCTGAAAAAGCTGAATCAAGGAGACTGAGTGGAACTTCTTCCATTACAGCATCAGTTTCATCAGCATGCGGTCAGGAGGCCTCGCTGCTTCTGCATTGATCCTTTCACGTCTGCTGCTTTTTTGTCCCGATCATAAGACATAATGACATCATCTTTGTTGAGAATAAGAGCTGTGACAGAAATTTCTGGTAGAGCGAATGAGTTTTTTTTTTTGAGGTCACCGTGAGTGAAAGTGCATCTGTTAATATTTTCACAGTATACCAAGGCATGTTTACCTCAGAGTTTTTGGGAATTCCACACCATCCCCACTGAAAGGTACTTTTTTAAACTAGCATTTATTGACAATGTAGCTCAGACTCCCAACATTGCTTGGCATGGAAGTCAGCAATCTGAGGTGAGAAGGTGAGAAGACCATCCTGATCTGAACATCCAACATGCTGCAAGCATGTTTTTGGTCATAGGTTTCCATGGCCACCACTCTTGGCATTAACATGCCCTGTGAGTTTTGTAGAAGAACCTCCATACATGGCACCAACCTGCCCCTCAGCTTGAGGAAACTCATGCATCTGAGAGCAAAGTCTTGATGAATTCTTGGCTGAGGGAGAAGAAAAAGTTGGAAAAAAAGGGCCTCATTTTGCTCTTTGGTCAGAAAGAGGTGAACAACACTGAGCAGGAATCAACACAACGAACCGTCATTCTGTTCCATGTTCCAGCAGGAGCTTCACGCCAATTTGCTCACAGCAGAGACTGAGAAATTGTAAGAAAGGTTTTGTTGCATAAGAGCTGGAAGTGGAAAAGGGGAGGATATTTATCGGGGCTGGCTGAAAATCCTCCATCTCAGCACTTTTGCTGAGGCCTCATGAAGCAAAACACACCAACTTCCCTTTTGCAGAAATGTAGGTGAAGAGCCTGGCTGAGTGAGGTTGGGGGAGGGGTGTTTGCACCCGCCGAGTCGTCGCTCACTTGCAGTCTCGAGTGTGCAGGGTGCAAGGTCAGCTGACAGACACTGTGGTGTTTCGAGGAACAGGCGATGGGGGGCTGGATCTCCAGCTCCTGCCCATGACAGTTCTCTGAAAGCTTCATCTTGAGTGGTCTGCTCCTGGATCTTCACACTCTGAAATACAAGCATCCAAATAATGCAAAAAAAAAAAGAAAAATGGCAGGATGTGAGGCCTCCATGGTTTGGATGTCAAGCAGTTCACAGGCAGATTGAGATTCTCAAGGCTATCAAGAACATGTGATTCACCCTGAGCAATCCGGTTCCAGGTTTAAGATCCCAACCAGCAAAAGCAAAGACCATAAGAGGTGGCCAGCGAGCTTGATGTCTCCCACGAGGTATCGAGACGAAACCGGGGGACATGGCGCCTGACTTTTGGTCTGCAATAAGCAACTTGATTTTATCTGCATCACGGTTCACCTTCAGTCCTCCCTTCACCCAAAGCCAATCGTTCTGCCGCAAAGGCCCACAGACTCAACTTGGGTTCTCCTGCAGCTCTCCTGTCATTTGGTTCTCAATGCAAGGAACAGCAGGACAGCATATCCTCCCCGTCCTACATTTTTTGCTCCGGATGCTTCAGAACCTTTGAAAATTTGGTAAAAGCCGAGGAGAGGAGCAAAGGAATGTATGCCCAGTCAATGAATCATAAATCAAAGCCGGCATCCCATTTCAAGGGCCACGCAGGGCTGTGGATTAATAATAACAGCAGTCGCTGCCTTCTTCTTGCTTTCTCTTTCGTGAGAAACTCCCTGTCTTTCCCAGTGCTGCGGAAGGCTGTCAAAGCATTGGCAAGCGTCTTGTTTTTGCTGCAAACTTTGCACAGCGGAGAAGAGCTGTGCTTCAGCGGCGGGGAGCTATAGCTCGAGGTTTCCTGTGCAGAAAAGATGCTATCAAATATGAAGCCTTTCTGCTCGGCTGTGTTTTCAGAGGTTTGCATCATGACGTGCCCACTGCTTCAAAACCACCCGAGCTGCCATCACACCTGCAAAAATCTATCACTTCTTGCAGCGCCATGCCGTTGCCTGTTTTATGGAGTCATATTTGAGGCAGAAATAGCAAATGTGACGGTTCAGGCGTGTGGCTTTGACCTTTTGTGAAACCCAGCAGCACAAACTGCAGCAACCTCACCTTAGCAGCATACACCATCGCATTTGTCCGGGTCAAATATCAGGCTGCAAAAGCTTTACCTTTCACCGCCAGCGATAACTTGTTTAAGTTGCCGAAATGTGGACGGTCGCAGGGTCTCCAGCAGAGAACAGTGAAGCAGTTTGCAGGACAGGAAGCTGTGAGCACCAGACTGCTTAATGGAAACTCATGAGGTGAAATCTGGCAACCGTTAGGCCACTGTACAAGTACAGGTTAGCAAGCAGGTAAGGCACAGGTGAATAGTCGAGGTGAAGGCACAACTTCTTTGGGGTGGAGCGAAGGCAAAAATAAATTCCGATTATCAGAAAACACAAGGTCTTTTCCCCAGATGTGATCTGTGAGATTTTTCCCCTCCATCTTCTGCCCAACTACCCGATACCCCTTTGCAAGAAGGAGCTGATGAAGTGCAATGGGGCGCCCGGGGCTCATTTCAGTGCCGGTGGAGCCCCTTTCCCTTCCCTTCCCTTCTGTGGAAGCGGAGTCACTGCCCTTGAAGGAGTTTGCTGGGCAAACACCTAAACTGCCGCAAACAACAGCAAATGGAAAACAGTACGTGTGGATGGGGCAGGGCTGAGCTGAGCTAAAGGCAAAAACACAGTGAAGACCCAAAGATGCACTGATGTAAGAAGTCCAGGAAACACGCAGAGAGGTGCGAGCTGCGAAGTGTTGCTCCTCTGGTGCACGGCAACAAGGCCGCCTACACGGAGCGCCTACAGCAATCGGGGAACTTCCTGCGGCAGCGGCTGCCATCCTTTCTCGGGTCCCACTTGCAAGTGGCAGCCAGCGCCCCACAGAGTCCTCTGCCTCCCTGCCAATGACACATTTATTCAAAACGATGCTGCGTGACGACAGGTACACTTGGGTTGTGTCAGCTCTTCCTTTATTCAACTCCTCGGTCAGAGGGCGAATGAAGCAGGTAAACAAACCAAAGCAAAATGAACAGTTAACAGATAGGAAATGATCGATTGTAGCCACAAAAATGTGGAGCACTTGTCTCAAAAGTTCGTAACTTTAAATATTTATACTGCTCAGATGCTGTGAAAAACAACCCCTTTCGGGACCACTGGGCTCTTTGCATGGGTCCTGAGGCCACGCCCATACACACAGACCGACAACACTTTTTGTTTCATTTTTCCCACCTACCTTGACCTCAATGGGTCAAAACCGTTGAAAAATTTCATAAACGTACCAATGTGTACACAGCAGGCGTGGTAAATTATTCACTTTGGCTTCCCCTTTTCCATGAAAGAAGGAACTTTTTTCAAATTTGAATGATGCTGTTTGTCAACCTTGAGCTGCAGCGGCTGCAGGAGAAATGGGGTTATTAGTGCACCGGGGCTGGGGGGGGCAGATGCGTCTACATAAAACTGTGATGCGAGACCTCAGTTTTGCCGTTTTCTTGAATCCGTTTGTGGTATTTGCAAATGGGAAGGTTTCAGCTGTGCAACTGCTCCACAAATGGGAAATGGACAGAAAGTCGCCCACACACTGACTCGAGATGTTTAATGGTTTTTAGAAAAAAGTGCCTTTTTCCTCAGCGTTAAAAGCAGACCCTTTCCTGCGTAAATAATCACGATTAAATGATTTGTTTAAACAATCTGATTCGGTCTTCCTGTCCGACTTGTGAATTATAGGCCTGTAAACCTACCGCGCGGGTCCCTCGAGATACCAGTGTTTGCCTTAAGGGTTTCCTTAGATATTTAACAAATATTTTACGAAATTGCGACCAAATGTGAAGCCGATTTTTCTTGTTTAAGAGTAAGGAGACCGGGGGTGTAGGGGAATTTTTTCCTTATTTGTTCATTCAGCTAACAGACCAGAATGGCGTTCTTCCCACAGGATCCTGCTCTCCAAAAGAAAAACTTTTGCACAGCGGGATTCCTTTATCGGGTATTGGCTGGCAAGTAGAAATTGTGTAAGTCGTAGGAGCTTACAGAATTTCTACTTGCCAGCCAATTCCCGGCAGGGGACACCTGTGCAGACCTGTAGGGTTTTACGCCCTGAAGGTGTTGCTAACAAAGCTGCCAACATCGGGTCACGCTCATCAGCCAGAACGGTCAGGCTGACGGATGACCGTCGCCATAGCGAGGAATCCAGGGTCCCCGCTTGAGAAGGTGAGTAGCAGGGAGCCGATGGGCGGCCCGCATTCCTCCGTGGACACATTCCTCTCTAGCGGAAGCCCGGTGTCCACGGAGAAACACAACAGCAGTGGTTCCGCTCTGGGGAATTTGAGAGCTGTGTGTTAACTTCCTGGTTCCTGTGTGCGCTTGCTCACCAGGAAATGGAAAATCAGGAACAAAGTCAGACTGCGGTGGCAGGAAAACCCCATCGGCCTTTTCTTCCAATGGCTTTGGTGTGGCTCCTAATGCAGCATAGCCCGTCCTCCATTTTACAATAGGGGAAGGGGCTCCCATCAATTTACTACAGTGCTGCACTTGTACCCCAGTGGAGGGTGCAACGAACATGTGTTGCAGCTAATGAAGACAGTAAGACAGCCATAGGGTTCGACCAGGACACCGGGCTGCCTCCACTTCATTGACAATGGCATGCAATGGCATGGAACCCAAATTGGCACTTGTAAGTGTCACATCCTGTGAAGAGGAAACCAACTAAACTCAAGTGTCCTTGGACCTGGTTTTGACACAATTAACCCCCCCCCATCCACAAAAAAAGAAAATTCCAGTCAGTCAACAATCAATGGCACTTGTTTTATTCCTCTTCAGCTGCAAAGATTTCCTTTATCTGGGAAGACATTCAAAAAAAACAAAAAAAAAAACAAACCCGTTACAACTATGCAGATCATACAGGTGCTCAGTGTCAGCATGTAAGGAAAACTGCAAGTATTGTGCTGAAGTTCTGTTAGTGACACAGTCACCAAGCATGTGTTCAACGAGTACTGCCATCGTTAAATAACTTTATACAAAAATAAATTTAATATAAATAAAGTCATGTGATGCTCAACAGTGAACTAAAGAGCCAGCACTGCCAGGAGGAGTAGGGAGGTCACAGGGTTTGCAAGCTCAAAGAAGGGTTTGATACTCTTGTCCTGGAGGGCTGTTGAACTGTGCCAGGAACGAACAGGAAGTGACGCTGAACCAAGACTGCTACTGACTGACTGTGATAAGTCAATGAAGACATAACTGAACTCCCAAAACGCTGCAACATCCCTATGTCCAGCACAGTCTGTCCACAGCCGCTGTGCGCTGTTGTCACCATCAAGGCCTGGAGAGAATCCGGTGGGAACAGCACCGGAAGCGCATATTTGACCTCCAGTTATTCCCTTAGGTTCATCGGATTAGGAGCGCAAGTCCAGCCCCAATTCCAGCAACTCCCGCAAAAGTAATGAGTGCATTCCGCACCATCGACTCTGTGTCCTCAATATGGAAGAAATCCATGAAGCCATCCTGAAAGGGAAGACAGAAGCTGAGCATGAGATGCAGTGTCAGATGCCTTAACCACTCTGTTGAATGGGAGGACATTGTGGGTTCTATGGGGGGGGGGGGGGGGCAGTGTTGTAAAGTGACACCTAATGAGTGACAGGTGCTGAATAATGCACATATACCACTCATGGTGACAGCTGGGGGGAGGAAGTGACAAAGTGGCAGGAGATCACATTTCAAAGGCTTTGTTGGAACTACTGCAGGGGATTGTGGCGTGTGGGGAGCAGGGGTGGAACTTGGCACCTCATTAAAGTTTATTCCATCAGCGCCAACTTTGCTGCTGTTAGAGGCCCTCAAAGCGGACATTGCCCAGCGCTGGGCAGAACCCTTGCAACGATCTCTACTCACCCAGCCTTTGTTGCTGCTCAGCCAATCTTGCTGCTCCGTCACAAGGTAAGTGAAAATCTGTGTGGCGACCATGTCTATGCAGTGTCCCCGGCCGCTGTCCTTCAGCTGGAGGCAGACCACAGAGCCGAACGCCACCAGGCTGGCAATGCGACCCCAGTTGGTGCGTCCATCACTGAACAGGTTCTTGGCCACAGGCGTCATAAAGCTAGTGTCATCACCTCGATGATCCAAGTCCAGCTTTTGAATCATACCTGAGAGAAATGGAGGAAACATCACTCTCTACTCCTGTCCTGATGGTTTACAGGAACTGGGACCCTGTAGGCCAGTTGCAAAACCTCTAAACAGATCATTGTCTGACATGCAGAAGATTAGTGTTCACGGTACCTGCAAACTGCAGGTTCTCAATAAAAGCACAATATGGTACCTAGGGTCAAACTCCATTGCCCTTTGCAGCAATGAAGTAGCAGCAGAAAAAGACCACAGCCAGGGGCGCTGTGCACCAATTCTCACTTCTCTATATTCACACCGAGGCTACTGGTTTCGACTTCACGCCTTAGCGGTTACTGATAAGGAAACACTCTTGTACGTGGAACTGGAGGCGCCCCCAGATTCTCCGAAATGCTCGCTAAAGGGGTTGGGGCTGCAGTCTGCCAGAAACTACCTGCGGGGCTCAATGATCACACATCCAGTTACTTGGGTCAGTGTGTGGTTGATGCTTTTTTCCAATTGCTCTAAATATATGCAGCACCTGCACGGCTTAAATAAATAAATAAATTAGAATGATGGCTGTGTGGGCAGCTCAACTCCATTTGCGTTGCTGTGAAATAGGCAAACGTGCAGGATGCAAAACAGGATTCCAGCAGCCATTGGAATGAATTCTTTGCATAGGTCAATGGAAAAGGGAAAAAAAAAAAAAAAAAAAAAAAGATCTCCTTCAGGCCAGTTGAGGAAGTCAGTCTGGTGCAGCAATACTGACAACCCAAGCAAGTTCCTCCTACAGAGGTACAACTGAAAGCATCTTGATTGCAAAATGCAAGAGAAAAGTTAAAACTAGACAGGTTCAGAGTCAGGTAGTTACTGTCCCTGTGATCTACCCACCTGGGTCCAATCCACCCCGCTACTAGAACCTCCATTAAACTAAACCAACAAAGTAAAATTAATCCCTAAATGCTACAGCTTTAAAAAAAAAAAAAAAAATTAAGTACAGCCAAGACCAGAAACTAAAACCCAACGAGATAAGAGCACCAAAAAAACCCGGGGCACTTCAAGATGTCACACTGCGTTCCGTTTACAGCAACCATTTATAGAAAAATCCCAGGTATCGACCATCTCGGTTCCGAGAAGTGTCGCAATACGTGACGTCAGAGGCGGGCGTGTTATTCAAATAAGGAAGAAGCGCGAGGGGGAAGTGGGGCCGCTCGAGCGCAGTGGTTCCTATTCTCGTTTGCGTCTAAAAAAATTACCACATTTCCCCACTAATCATAGTTGCACAACTTTTTTTAGTAAAACATTTTCTGCGTCCTAAAAAGTTAATTATAACTGATCTGATCAAATACAGCGAGTTTACAACTCAAAACCACCATTATAACTTATCACGACCATAAATCTATTATCCATCTCAGCGATTGGCAACACTTGACCCATTTACACAGCGGGGCTTTTTAACTGCGGTGATCCAGGTTAAGTAGCTTGACCCAGGCCCCTATACAGGGAGCAGAGAGCGGGACGCAACCCTCCGGCCTTCAGGACGCCACGGCACTAGAGGCCTTTTCAGTGGAAACGATCATATGGCCGCCGAATTTATCCGGATAAAGAGGATTACAACAAAAGGACCTTTATACGGTCAGAAGCCGCGTGATAGTCAGACAGAAACGCAGCACCTCAAAAATATTCTATTTTCCCGTCGTCTCCATCTTATATCCTCCCAAGAACACTAGTTTCTTCGGAAAGAGCTTTAACAAGCGCCCAGAACCGAAAGTTCCTTTGTGTCCATCGCTCCACCGCGCCAACCCGACTGCTCCTTCGTCCCCAAGCCGCTCAAGCGCCTCCTCACGACCGCCTACCTTGGTAAAGAAAGCGGTGCTTCTCCAGCAGCTCCTCCACCACGCGCCGCAGCACGGGCAGCGCTCGCGGCTGGACGCGATCGCGGTGACTCAGGCCCGCGTGCTCGTGCAGGAAGGCGAAGATCAGGGCGCGCGTCTCCCGCTCCAGCTGCGGGTCGGCCTTCGGGAAGCAGCAACCGGCCAGCGGCGCATCCAGGGAGGTGTCCGGGGTGTCCGGGGGGGAGCTGGGCAGCGAGCCGTCCGCGTTGGAGCTCGAAGGAAAGCCGCCGGGGAACGAAGGCCTGGTAGGCTTCAGCGGGGCCGGAGCACAGTCCACCTCGTCGGACACGTCATCCAGCTCCTCTTCGGTGCCCAGTTTAGAAGTCCCCGGCGCGGGGAGAGCGAACGGACTCAAGCAGCCGTTCTGGTCGAGACGTCCCGGCTTGACACCCGAGCACAGCAGACTGACGGCGGAGGTGCGATTCATAGTGGACATGGTGCTCATGGTTACGCTAGACAGACAGAAAAATCTGAAGTGAGGGTGACTATGGGGAGTTAAGCGGCGTCCTCAGTGCGACTGACTGGCAAGCGGAAGTGTTTGCTCACCCGTATTTAAATCTTTCGGGCCGAAGGCGGGGCGAACGACTCTGCGTCTTGCACGCTACGCACACCGAAAGAAAAAAGTTCCAAAAATAACATTTTTTTTTTAAATTCACTTGTCTTCATTGCTGCGTATCGACCTCATTCTATTTTAAATACTGTACCTTTGTTTAAGAGGAGGGTGTATAATGCGAGCCTCTTAATGGAACGTTGAGGACTACGTAAGTTCCGTCTTTGCCCCCTCTGCATTCTCTACCCCTCTTAATGCCCACTTTTATCACCACTGGCCACCAGCAGGATTATTTATTCATAAATCAGATCATTCGAGAGAACTATTATTGGAAGTACATTGCTGTGAAGTATCACAAAGCTGCCTTGCATATTATATAATAAATAATTCCTTTACCGTTTCTGGATTCATTTTTTGTGAACTTTTTTGAAAAAGCTAACGCCCAGACGCAAACATATGCAAATGTGACAGCGACGTCATCTTCAAAGCTCAGGTTGTAGTTATGTTTTTAAAATGGAATTATAAATAAGTGGCTGCATTGTCATGGGTGTCATAATACATCAGAGGACTTGAGCAACTGCGTTGTGACACAAGAGATGCTCTGCTCTTACCATCCGACGCGGGCATTACAAGTGGCTTCTGCATTTCGCTCAGGAGAGTTTCAAATAGACTTGCATACAACTATCAAGCAAATAGTTTTACTGCCCGATTCTGTTCTGCATGGCAGGTGTCACTCGGCAGCAGTGCTTTGGAAGTTACATGTAGAATTTTCTGGAATTACCAATGTTTTAAAGTAACTCAGGTTTTTCTCTTGCACTACAGAATCCAAAAATACTATTTGCTGTATTACCGTAATAAATATGCACTTAAAATATTTTTTGTATAAATGTGCACAACAAATGTGCATAAAAATGATCTATATCAACCTTACCCTGTAATATTTGGAACTTAGTGCTATAAATTCTATTGGAACACACCCTTTCCTTTATGTTGGACCTCTCAACTGGGTCTTTGCTCTTGAATGTTTATTTCTTCATTCACCAGAACTTCCTGTTGAAAGAGCCACAATATTTTGATTCACAACTGAAATCCAGGTGAAATTCCTTTGGGCTCAAAGTCTATGGAGCCAGAGGTACAAGATCTGCTGGCAAGCTTTTGGAACATCCAGTTTCACTGGCACAGCATTCCTATGGACAGGTGATAGCTAAGGGGGGGGGGGGTAACCTGCTACTCTGTGGCGCTACGTGACGAAATGAAAACGTCTACTTTCAGAGCACAACAGCCCTTCTCTCCGCTGCAGCTCATTGTCCTGAGAGATTAGGCAAAACTTGCCACTCCTGTGTTCAGTCTCTCTGAAGTTTAGAAAAATGTACCCATCTGAGTCTTGATAAAAGAAAGAACACTGATAAGACACACCCAAGGCATACACTTACGTCCAATGTCATCATTCAAAGGTGACACCACAGAGGTGGTGGGGGCCACATGGCTGCACAGCAGTCACAAAATGACTTGCAGAGAAATACCTTCAACCAAAATCCAAACATAGCACATAGACCTTTCGAAAAGGAACCAGGAATCACCAGGCTTTGCACGCAAAATAACTTACTACAAAATATCAAGCAGCACAGATCACAGTATATTGCAGTTTTGATAACTGCAGCTCAGACACTCCTGCAAGTCACTGCTTAGGCACCCCAAAAAATACAGAAATATGTTGACTTCTTTAAAATTCTTGAAAGGTCAAGGAAGTTCTAGAACAGTATTTTCAGGTGTTCTGGCTCCACCTACTGCCTAAAAATCCTTTTACACTCAGGTTTACTGTAACTGTACATTATTGCCTATATACAGTATACAATTGCTGACTGCAGGAACTGCATTTAAATCAGATGAATCTCTGAATATTTTTGGGAACAAATGGCAGTCAGAAACCATCAGCAGAAACCACTGTATAAAAAATTAAATACAATGCTTTCCATATAATGGTACCACAACAATGTGTATGACAGCAGTACAAACTTATCTGTTGAGTTTTCTGACTAAATGTACACTTACCTTCCTACTTAACATTTTATTTGAAGAAAAAACCAAACCTAAATGTTTCCAAGAATTCAAATGTCATCTCATATGAAGACATTATTACCTTCTGAATATTTTCTCACAATATGGGGCTTTTAACATATTATTGCAAAATAAAGTTAAAAGAAAATTCTGGGCTGCCCCCTTTACATGGAATTTTCCTGAAATCTCAAACAAACTCTAGAACTGTTTTGTCCCCACCTACAGGTTAGCATGTGCAGCTGCATGCAAACCTGCAATGAACCAAAGCTTATAAACAAGAAAAGGGAGAGGTCTGTTCATAACTATAAAAGCACCAGTTTTGCTGCATCACAATCAGTATAAAATAGATAGCACACACATTCAGGTCCCTGGGTCAATTTCTGTAAAAATATCAGACAAAGCTACAATAAATAAAGTCAAACACTTAGCTTGTCGAGTGCACCATCTCGGCAGTCCACTGGGCCTGAGGTGGGGCACACTTCCCAACATAATGCCACTACGCTGCAGTGTAATACTTTCATATATTTATATTACACACACACACACACACACACACACACACACACACACACACACACACACACACACACACACACACACACACACACTGGGCTACAGAGGTAAGCAAAGTAGCACCTGCTGGGTCTGAAACATGTCAAAGACTGTGTTCATAAGAAAGGAATGATGACAAAAGAATGTTCCAGAAACATCTGCTGACTCAGCCCAGAAGAACCCTGTTTCTTTTATTAAATATAATAATAAAAAAAAACATTCATTAAGTGATATTTTTCAACTCCTTGTTCTCAGTAGCAACAAACTTTAACAGAGAAAATCAAAGCAGAGGTTAAACTGATGTAAAAGATTTATTTCAAATACTGACAAAAATTATCATTGCAGTCTGAACATTTTCTGTACATGTTTTATGCATTATGCAATTTCTCCCTTCAGTGATCATCATCATCTCCCACTTACCTGCAAACCCTTTTACACAGAACAATCTCACCCACTGCCTGACATGTTCTTGGCTTCAGGGTCTCAGTGTTTTACACCCAAACAAAAGAGATTGAGGACCTGAAGTCCATTTCTGATTGCATCAGGGTAGAGCAGGTTAAGAAAGACAAGGCAAGAACACAATTTTACATTTATGTTGTTTCCACTCATATTCACACTCAGTGGCAGAGAGGTTCAGAACATGTGACCCCTACCCTGCACTGCCAAAGTTAACAAGCACAAAGAATAGGAGGGTATGAAAGAGCTGCTTGAGTTCTAGCCTCCTAAAACTTAAAAGCTGTCAGCCAATTAATCAATTATCCAATCAATCAGTGGAATGCAGGGTGATCAATTACCCTTAGCAGTACAAGATGTACAATCTCTGCGTTTCTGGTCACTCTTCTAACTGGATTTCCTGACACTCTCCACCACCAATAGTGTTTCCCTGTCCACTTGGCTCCACACACCTGTGAACAACCACACAGCAAAGCCTGATGGGAAAACAGACGGTGTTGCTCTGAGCCCCTCAAGCAGATTTACTGACTGCAGACATAAATCAGCAGTTTATTTATGTCTGCATACCAACAGCTTTGAAATGTATGGTTTGTAGTTGTAAAACAGGTAAGACTGGAGCCACTAAGCTGTGACAACAAAAAAGAATAAAATGCACAAGGGACACAAAACGGGATTCTTTAGCTGCAAGATTACTCAACAAGATTAATTTCAAAAGAAAACCACAAAATAAATGTGAGGATTTAAGCTATTTACAGTATGGACAGAACACCAAACTGGTGCATTATACAAAAAATATTCTTTTCAAAGCTCACTGTGGGAGTAAAAAACTGTCTCTCACACACACACACACACACACACACACACACACACACAGCTGGACGGTGGCCTCACCAAGGTGTTTCACCTGACTGCTAGACATCCAAAAAACTTGGTTCATTGGCTCTTTCACACTTCACCACCTGCCAGAGGGCAACCTGCATGAGAAGCACAGCTCTCTCAAACACACACAATTTTTTGGGTCATTGTCATATCTACATGTACCATAATTACCACACACCCTATCCAGATCACAGCAGTTATGACATGTGTCAGTTTACACACACAGTTTGTTGGCTGCGTCATGCTCTTGCCCCAGTTATCACTCAGCACGCAGTTGTGTCGCACACATGGCCCATGGCTGCTGATAGACTTTCTGCTCCTCGTCTAAAGCCAGAGGGTGTTGGTTGCCTTAAGAGTTACAGTCACTGGTGAGCATACTCTCCCTGTCTTCGGCTGAATCTGCAAGAGGCCCTAAAAAAACTAACACACAGCAACAGGAACACTGGCAGGAAATTTAAAATCCATCAACACCCAAGTTCTTCTTCCATCTCTACTGCACAGCAATATGGGGACTGGCCTACAGCAGGCAGAGCGGGGGTTTTTGGTTGTTCACAGCACCCGTCCCCAAAGCCACTTCCCACACCCCCCCTACTGTTCACCTCCTGCTATCCAGGTTTGTGTCATCACCCTTGGCTGAGCAGTTGCATCTACAAACCCACAAATGCACTTCACTGCTGCCAAGCCTTGGATAGCTTACAGACTACATCCAAGCAACTCAACACTTTAACCAACAAAAATAACCCTCCCACTTTCACACAAATAATCCTGTGGAGTCCTTCTATGTCAAGCAAGGCTGAGCTGTACCCCACATGCATGCACACACGCATACATGTACACATACACACACACTAAAGTTTTCTTTAGTGCTGGTGCCTTACAGGATCACACATGAGAAACAGGTAGCAAGTGAAACCTGCACAACTGCACCACGAGCTAGACCAAAGCCAGCATTAACCTACATCTTTATCTATATTTAAACTGGAGAACATTAAGAAGACACCATCGAACAAGCTGTGGTGATTAACATCACTCTCTTGGTTCAACCCGATCAGTCTGTGCAGCAGGGAATCACTCGGTCAAATTTTATCAGCAGAACGAATAAGAGATTTACCTGGCTGACACTGAATGACACTAAGGGTAATTTCCGTCACCTCCAAAGCAGAAATTCGACTGAACACAACCAACAACTAAAGGAGGACCTGTAACCTCTGAGTTGAGACCAACCACTAATGATCATCTTACAAGGAGGTTTCGTTCCACAGAGGTGCTTGCAAAGTATGCGAGATGTGCTGACACTCCTTTACCTTTTTCTGAACCGAGATCGTTCGTCTTTAGCCAGCAGATCAACAGGCTGGGGATGATCTGAGCGTTTTCTATCTGCACCCAACCACATTTAGCCATGTGTCTCCTCTCCCAGCTTAGCTGCACCAAACAGATTCTCAGCACTGTGAACTAAAAGCGAAAACAATGTCACCACAGGCTGAGAAGCTGTTGAAGTCTGAGGAAGAAGAAACAAAAAGCAGGTCAAAGAGATGCTTTCTTTTTGTTCACTTTCAGCCAGACTTGTGCTTTCCAAACAAAACCCATCAACGTGGTACTCCAGCCACTGTCGCACAGTGACATTAGGAGCAGTAGACGCAACAAAATGAGTGTTTTTGTTTTTCTCCTCACTGTGCTTATCCTGACGAACAGGAGCCTCATGTGAGTACCAGGCCACATGGATGGGCGGCATGGTGACAACAAAGAGACACCAAGTAAGAAGCACCAAATGTCCGGACAGCAGCTGGAAACCTAAACTTACCTTTAATGAAAGTAAGAATTAAAATACCTGCTTAGCTTAAGACAACAGCTTTGGCCAAAACACATTACTCACACAGCATTACTGCTGCCATCAGGCCAGATGTCATTGTCAGCTGAGGGTGCAGCAGGACACCATCAGCCTCAAGTTCTCATTCCCAATGACAAAAAATAACATGACAAAGTGATGTTAGCACTGCTGCGTGTTAGCCTGCACATTCTCCTCTTCTCTTATTTGCTAAATCATTTTTTCCATAAAACTACATGTATAATTTTTCTTTGGCTGATCAACCAAAACTCATCGGATTGATTTCACGTCCAACATCAAAAATTGACAAAGACAAAGTGATGTCAGCAATGGCTTTTCCCTGCACCGCCGTAAGTGGCCGCACAGAAAACAAGGTACATCTACACAGACTTCACCGATCATCATCATATTCCGAATTCTCAACCCCAAAGGCAGGGGAAAACCAGCAATCAGTGGATACTGCAAGCAGAAGTGTGTGGAGGAAAAGCTCAGTCCCAAAAGAACAAAAGATTTTTACCCCCGAATCCTTTCCTGATTGATTAGGCCTCACAGAGCTTGGCGGGATAATGCTGGGTGTGGCCAGGGACATTAGGACAGAAGGGGAAGGGGTGTGTGGCTGGGGTGGCACAGCAGGAAGGGGGCTGCAGCTAGCCAGCCAGCTTGCTGGTGACCAGCGAGGATTTCCTCTGGGGCAGGTCCTGGGGCGTAGGGATGTGATCTCCAGTCACCAGGTTCTTGTCCGGCCCAGCAGTTGGCAGCTGCTTGGTCTTCATCTTCGCCTTAGCCATGTTGTAGTCACCAGAGTCAAAGTACTTTTGCTGTGAGACAAAAAAGAAAATCACTGAATAAATCTTTAATTACATACATCAATATTGCTTACCAGTATCACTTACTGTAATCCACCTGGGATGAACTCATGTAGCTACCTTTTACTTAAAATTTCAGAAATAAAATGTATAACCCATACTAATTTAGTTCATTTATATAATATAGCTCAAAATCTTCCTCTTTCTTACTTTTCATTGGTATGTCCTAACTGTTGTCTGAGCTACAACACAACTCCCGCAATGGGCTGAGATTCTGAAACGCAACATACATAAGTGTAGGTGATTATTACATATTGGCTCCTTTTAGCTTCTCCTTAACTTTCATACTATTCATTTCTGAACGTATAAACTTTCAGAAACTCATCTCTTTATGCATTTCCTAATAAATTTTACAAAATGACTTACTGTAGCAGTAGGAAGCCAAGTTATATTCACCTGCAAAGGATAAACTGGCAAGATCCCACAGAGTAACGGCTCATATCTGGGGTTCCTGACTGTTACTCATCAGTAACAAGATGACAAAAGCTACATGTTTATGAAATTAATCTCTCTACAACCAGCACCGAATAAGAGTTTGCAGATACAACGCTTTTTTGTCATTTTAAATTAGATTAAATTTAATGTGATTCCTACAGGTAATCACAATTTTTTTTGGGGGGCAGTGTTTAGGTTGCAGGTGAAACCAAAACTGAAAAGGTAAGTATGCACAGGTTTGTAGAGTTATGTATGGTCCTCCCAGCAGTGGCTGGTCTTAAACCCCACCAATTCTTCATTAATGTCACATCCACTGTGAACAGAGCTTCCACCTACCCCCTTCTGCAGCCTCTTCATGAGGAAGTCTGAGCCTCCAGGTTTCTGCCCCAGGTTGGGGTACTTGGCCCTCAGTTTTGCCTCCTCTGCCTTCACTGGGTTGGACTCTTTCTCCTGCGAGTCCTGTTGGGAAAAGTGTTTCAGCAACATTTCAGCAACCTTCTGCTCATCTTCCTACATTTAAAACAAAAACAACATGTGCTTACCATTCAGGCACAACAGGCAGTGGAACGTTACTTCACCTTAACCAGTTTGACACATTTATTAAAGTCCATGCATCCATTTTAAGAAACTGCTTATCCTGGATAGTCAATCTCAGAGTAGGATGACTCAGCTTAGCTGTGTATAAATGTACTTAAGTCAACTGGCAAAAGTGACAGAAGGGAAGGGATTTGGCCCTTTTGTTGTCAAGTCTAAGTCAAAGACACTTGACTGTTTGGCCTCCCATCCTCATGCTCTTCAGTGAGACAGAAGGCTTTGTAGAATTCCCAAGGTCACAATACAAATACCCCCTCTTTGAACTTTAACCAGCAACCCTGAGGTTACAAGTCTTACCCTTGTCTACCATTTGGATTCTGCATCACCCAAATTCTGCTCATCTCCCTCCCCAGAATCCTCTTCACGGAGCTCAAAGGCACATCTACAGAATGCCTCGCATCAAAGCACTTACAGAAAGAATAAACAAAACACACTCTAAATGGTGATGCACACAATCTCCGATAACACACTCATAAAAATACAGAGCCCAAACTGGATGTAAGCCCCAAATTACACTGGTTATAGAGTCTCAGATGTGATGGTGCTTCTTTAAAAGCACACAAGGGCCAGCACTAGGTAGACAGCACACCACAAGAGTGTGCTCAACTTTGGGTTGGTCCATTTAGTAAACAGAGAACTGCTGGACTCACATACACCCGTTTCGCACAATTCAAACAGCCCTTCCCTTTCATTTCATTTAAGATTTATGGTCTCTGTTAATAGTTCTCCGTGGTTTAAATAGGAGTACAAAGGTCTTTTCTGAAATGGATGCTCTCCTGACTAACCATTTACCAGAGATCTTACATACCTCAGTTATTTTGTGCTTAAAAACCTGATTGCACAGGAGATGACAGTGTTATTGTTATGTGCCATCAGGTCAATGAGGACTAAATATAAGCATGCAGAATCGCTCCAGAATGTTCTGTTGTTCACATGTGTTCTTAGGGCTGAAAAGGGTGTGAAGCTAACACTGAGTCCATCCATGTGGTTACTCCTCTTCTTGTCCTTCCAACCTTTCCAAGAATCACAATCTTTCTGAGAAAATCCACTTTTGTGTCCAATGTATAATAACCTCAGTTATCAGTTCAAGGTTTATTTTTTCATGGATGAACTAACACAGCATAGCAGTGTTGTCACCACGAAAAGTTTTTGTTTCCAGGCATCCTCAGTAAATAAATATGTAAATAAACATGTAAATAGGTATAGAAAATTAAATAATACTGAAATTAAGAAAAAGGGAAATAAATAAATAAATAAATAAGGAGAATAAGTAAATAAGAAATAAGGTATGAAAATATACAGAGGTTAGTAAGCAGAGAAGAAAAACCAACAGAAACAGAAACCAAACAACAGCAGCCAAACCAACAATACACAGCAACAAACCAACAACACACTACCGATAGTTTTGGAGTAATTTGACCCAAAATACATGTTTTTTAGTTGTCCGTCATATCTTTAAAAGTCTCCTTCCAGCAGAAGTTTGATGGAGACCACATTTTTCATAAATACTTCCTCAATGTACTTTAATGTCATTTATGTTCAAAATAATTCTTACACAAAAGCTTTTCTTATTCATCCGATGTTGTGTTTCAGTAATCCTATTCTGGAAGGTATTAACTTATTAAGTAAGCAGAGCTGTGTTGTGAATGATCACACTCAGCCCTATCTAAGATCACCCATGTCATGTCTTAGTGTCATTCAAAACATTCCCTTTGTTCCCCAAACCCTCAGCTGAAATTCACATTTAAGGTGCATATCATGTATTGGATGACGAGAGCTCACCAACTTTTATGTACCAAATGACTGCCAGTATAAACTGCAATGATCTTCAGGAGTCAAATGTTATCATCAAACACTGTATTGTAAATCATGGTGAAACTGAAATGGGTCTACAGGATGTGGCCACCAGCTTGCAGGAAACAGACCAGTATCTCAATAGGGAAATTTAGCCAGTCCTGTTTGCATGAAACCATGATGAGACAGCAGATCTCTGGTCTTGGTCTTCCCATCTGTACTAAACCTTGAGTGGACTTCAATCTGCACTTTTGCTGAAGGGTATAGGTGATGTTTGCAAGGCCACCACAGCAGGCCTTGGTGGGTTCTGGCAAATTTATTCTTGTTGCTCTTCTGTCTGAATCTAGCAATTTATAACTGTAGCTCTCAGGGAAAGTCCCTCCCATTTTCCCTCTGTGTTTGTTTGTCTTGATAGATAAACTGAAGAGTGTTATTATATTGGACGGGCTAACTGCTGTATTAACAGACAATAAATCCTTCTCCAGCCCCAGCTAATAAAACAAATGCAAATAATTACCCTAAAATCTGTTTCTAGCCAAGGAAAGATGAATCCTGAATCATGCACTATCCCTAACCTGACTGGTGAACGTTTTGTTCCACCTGAAGTCCTAAAATGATTCTTGAGACTTGGCATTATCGTTATTGCAATGTCACAAGTCAGGAATCCACCTGCAGATTTACATGTCCTGATTAGAGCTGGTTAGTAGGAAAAGGGCATCTGAGTCTCACAGTAAAGCTCCCCAAAGGAACTCAGCATGACTGCAGTAAACTGGAGCTAATCTCTGGAGCTCAGGCCCAATTCTCTGTACTTCTGGTATCAAAAAGACCAACTTTCTAAGCTTCCCTTCTGGTCCAGTCCTTAAAGAGACATGTAGTTCAATGTGAAATTCTGCAACAAGAAGAGAGATTTTGCCAACTCAATACAATTCTACTTTTGTATTGCACTTGGACAAAAGAATCACAGTTGCACTAAAATAGTAATAAATTTCTCTCATTGCTCACAGTCCTGGCAGATTAATCACACCCCCCAAAAAACTCCCAGACTATAATTAAATGTTATAGCACCAATGAAAACACTGCCACCAGACTGTAGCTTTATAACAGGGTGTCATTTCATGAATATATCCAGTCAGATTTTACACATTCTTGAGGGAACAGCCAGACATAACTATATTACTGTGGGAGAAGCGGGACACATCACTATAAAGCATGGACATGACTCGTCTTAGAAGAGGGGATGTATTCAAATATTTGGCAGCCGGATTACACTCATACAACTGGTAAACAAGGAACCCTAAGGTGCCATAATCACTACTTGCATAGGATTACGATTAGAAGTAAGGTTGCAGTTATGAGAGTAAAAGAGCATAACCCAATGGCACAGCCCTGCTATTTGAATTGTCTTACGACACGACAGTGCAAATCAGATGAACACAGAAAGAGAAATTCAAACTTGCACATCTCAACCAGTGCATAAGAACCTCTGTGAGTCCCGGCAGCAGCAACCAAACTGAACCAGCCACGTAGGACAAGTGGACGTTACTCTGACCTGATGTTTCATGTAACTTGAATAATTTAATTAAAAAAAACACACAGATGTGTCACTCATTGTTACATTAAAAGTTTTGTTTGTTGTCACGATTTCATAGACAGGCAAACAAGTCCTCATCTTTCTGTAAAACCGGAAACAGGTTTACGCCTAGACGTTAACCAATAGGAAGAGGGACTGCTTAGACGGATTGGACCGCACACGAATGAGAGGCCGGATCGACCGCAAAATAAGGCGGGATTTCCGTGTCTGGTTCAGGCACGACAGAACCACAACCGTGAAAACGCTACATGCGAAAATGCTTCAGACGCACGTTTATTTTTGAAGTCATCAAACTAGTGAAAACTGAATGAAAGTAGGGCTGGAGCTCCTGTAGTTTACGCAGAAAATATTTAAATCACTTCAGCTTAACGAACGGTAAAAGAGCTGGTAAGCCTCGAAGTTGCTCGCCACAAAAATACGCACCTGCTTCTCCTCGCCAGACTCCACCTGCGCGTCCGACTCCTGGTTTTCGAATGACATGCTTGCGCTGTCGCCTGCGAGCAAACAGCAAGGCACCTGTCCTCCGTGCTCAGCCTTGCTCAACCCCCGATCGCTCCTGTACGCGAGCTTAACTGGCTACTCTCAAAATGGTGGACATTGTCGGTGACGTAATCGGACGGGAGTGTCCGTTAAGCAGGTACAGTGACCAATGGAGAAAGAGATTTACTAAACGCGGTATGAGAACGACGAATGATTGCGAGGCGAAGGCGTAGTTATATTACGATTGACGTCTATGTTTCCAGCAATTCTGAGAGATTGACATTTTCTTACAGTAATCCAGTTTTTTGTTCCACGTTCCAGTGTCTACTACATGTCTTAATAATTTCAACTTGACTGTATCAGTTGCTTTTCTTGGACAATACAGTGCCATATTTGTGTATTTGTGCCATTTTAATTATGGAAGAAACCTTAATATACAATTTGAAATGTGAATATATTCTTACAGTTAAAAATTGTCCTGCGTGTACAAATGAATGCTGCAACAAGTACAACATGTAAAAATGTCACTGCTACCTTCAGTTCAATTTTGACCCTCTGGTTAAATATTGCTGATCTTGAGTGTGGCTGTATGTGGGAGACTGTAACTTCTGTTTTTATGCAAGAAGTTCCCAAGCAACAAAGATTGACCAAAGGCAGTAAGAGGTGTGTTGTTTATGTTGTATAATTTTTTGTCATCACCACGGAACCACAAATATCAGTCATTTGTATTTATTTTTGCCTACTCAGTGTCACCTTTGGTAGTGATGCTTTAGAACTTCTTTATATGCTTTTTTGGTTTTCAAAGAGCAGTCGTCAATAACATCTTGTTCAGCGTTGAGGAAAGCAAATACAGTTTAATACAGATCTAAATATATCTATAGGATTTGCACAAAAGTCAGTATTGAAACATTTGAGCTTGCTGCCTAACATTATTAATAGTCATTATTTATTGTACAAACTTTGACCACATTTTATGTCTCATACTATAGCTTTGATTCTCATACTGGTTCAACCTCCCACAGACACCTTCTGCAATGTCTGCAGGAGATTTTTGTCTTTACATTAAAAATAGATTGAGAAATATACAGTACTTAGTTTCTAAAATAGTTATCCCACATCTTAGGCCTTTTAACAATGAGTGCCTTTCTGTTGTGTCAAAGCTTAGTAAAGTTTGTGCAAGGGAATTGAAAGTTATGTAATATAACTTCTGAAAACGTTAGAATAAAGCAATCCCACTGCTAAGTCGGTTTAGAACGAAATACTTCAACCTATTGGGTCCATTTCACTGTGTTGTATTATACTGTTTGTTATTATACACTACACTGCCATTTTGTAACAGGTCATTGTCCTGTGCTGTAGCCCAGTGTGTGGTGTATTTTGACCCACAATTTTTTAGACCGCACATATTTTTCAATTGAATATTTTGCTTTGAACTCAATATAATAAAGAAATAAATACATCAGGTTGTAAACATTTTATATGGCTTTAAAAATTGGTTTAAGAAAAATATTGTCTGCGACATTTAAAGGACAAAAGCTCCATAACAATAGCCAGAGCTTTTCCTCCCTTTTCCTGTGTAACAAATCGTCGGACATTAAGGCAAGTTGTATGAGAAATTATGTAATTATTTGGTATATCATAGGTAATCCACCCGCAATTCTTTTGACTTTTGATAATGAAGGTACTGTAGTTTTGATCTACTCGGGTCTGTACGGTACTGTACATTGAAACCTAACAGCCGATAGATGACGCTATTGGGCCCAGTGTATTTCCTGCGCTTTAGTGGTTTAGTGATCAATAATCGATATAAATAATTTAAGTGTACTGAGAGACAACCTGATGAATGTAAAATATTTGCTATTTAAAGAGGAAAGTTCAGAAGTGTACAATCAGTTCTGTATTAAACCGCCTAATGCTGATATATCAGTGACATCAGTAAAGGGTCCGCTTTATGAAAGACTTTAATATGCTAACTAATAATAATATAATTTGGAAGTAAAGCCAATATTTATAGATTGTTTGTTGCATCAAAATGAGCAATTTGTCCAGTTGGGACAGATACAAATTCGTTACAAATATCCATTCCAGGACATTCATATAAATTGAACTGTATTATAAATGATAACAATTCAGTAATATTATAAGAATTCATAACCATGTACATATATAAAAGTGATAATGTGAGAAGTAATGAAGCATCCGTGACAGGTTCACCTGTGTTCAAACAATGAAAGTCTAAGAGCATTTTAATACTGCTGCCTTCCATGCATTTCCTCCTTAGGCAAACCGTTTCTGGGAAGAGGTAAAGGTCTAAAACAAACACAATGAAAGGTTTAACTTTAAAATGGCACGAAAAAAAATTATTTGAATTGTGTACCATTATCCATCATAAACACGTGAGTGGGCGGTGATTATAAGCCCGGTTTTGCCTGATTGGGCGTTTTTTTACACAAATTTCTATTTCATTGGTGGATTTCAGTGAGAGGTTGGTTGTCAAGAGGCCGTCTGTTAGGTTGTTCCGAACAGGAAGTTTTGTGTTGACTTTACGTTAACTTTAGCAAGTGGCAACTCAAGGAAGTGTTAAATCGAGTTTTTCCTCGGCGGTTCTCATCTTGAGCAACACATTCTTACAGCCAGTTCGAGTTCAACTGACAGAAGAACAGCACAAAACCTACGTTTGAAATTCCTAACAGTGAGTAAAATCCGGTTTCAAGAGTTGGTGTTACATCTCATGAGCCGGCAAAGAGCTGATAGTTACAGCTAAGCTAGCGGCTAAGCTAACTTGTAGCAACCGGGTTTATAGTTTTCAATCTTAGAACCTCGGTGTTTTTCTGTTATTTATACTTTAATTATTTCAGTTAGTTTGACTGGTTCAGTAGTTTATCCAAGAAAGCGTTTTTATTGATTTATTTGTCTATGACTTGGTATGGCTAACGACTTTGAGGCAGCTAGCCTGCTGTCACTAGGTTGTATCTGTATAAAAATGATTATCAAAGGTTTCAGCATCACACAGATTTAAAAAAAATCATTTCTTTGTGTAGTACTTCTCACACCGCGTCCGTGTGAATGTAACTGCTAGTTGGGTTACCATCACCAGTTACCAGCTGTGCTAGTTGTTAGAGAAGGAGTGTTAACTAGTAGAGATTCAATGGCGTGGTCCTTGCGCCGATCCGTTTTAATACACTGAAATAAGCGGCCTTAAAAACCTGAAGAAAACTTCCTTCATGACAGTAGAACCAGCAGCAAACTTTAATACTTGAAAGAGAGGAGACAGAAGTCATTGACAACTTTCAACTTTTTGGATCAGTATTCACTACCAAGGGGTCTGGCAGCAAAGACCAGCAGACTTTGAAGAGTAGCCATTTTTTAAAAAAATTGGACTTGTTTTTGTTTTGTAAAACAATTCAAGAAAAGTTCTTTGAATTGTGAAACTGGAGGAGATTAGGGATATTTTACTTTGACACATGATGAGAAGACCCAATTGTCTCAAATCATTCTCTGTAATCAATAACCCAGAGCAAGGCAACACATGCTGTGGGCAGTTTAAAGTGACCAATTCCCCTGAAGCACATGTCTTTGGGCTGGCTGTGTGTGTGTGTGTGTGTGTGTGTGTGTGTGTGTGTGTGTGTGTGTGTGTCTTGGTGGGCTGGAGTATATAGCGGACCTGAACATGAAGAGAACATGCAAACTTTAACTCCGTACAGTTGTTCCTCCAGGTGATCCTGCACCTTCCTGCAGTCTAGTGATTGACTTTTTTTTTTTCAACAGAAGAATACTATCTGATCATTTGATATACAAAGGCACAAAAGAATAAATTTGTCATTGAGCCATAACTCCTGAGTGAACAGATGTGATGGTTCTGCTATAGTCTATTGTGTCAACAGTGCTACTAAGGTGTGTCACATTGAGGATATAGATGTAGAACAGTGGGTGAGAAGAAGGAACTGAATATGCTTGTCACCCAGCTTTTCATGTACATTTAACCTTCACTTCTTTCTTTTCTCTGCCCAAGGTGGCCTAACAAGCAGAATGACCACGCTGACCCACCGTAATCGGCGTGCTGAGCCAACGGCACAGAAGCAGGACCAGGATGAGGATGTTGGCCGGGGGGGCTCCCCAGAGGAGGAGGAGGACGAGAAGGACTCCAAGGATCTGCGCCTCACGCTCATGGAAGAGATCTTGCTCCTGGGCCTTAAGGACAAGGAGGTACTATGGTGCCTGTCTTTGCCTGCTTTTGCTGACAAGGGCAGGAATGCTCCTATTTTTCAACTCCTGACAGTTTTTTTCCCAATTTAGTTGTTTATTGTATTTATTTGTTTAGCTGACACTTTTCTACAAAGAAAGTTACAGAAAGAAACTGCAGTAATGAGCTACTTCTAGTGGTTTACTTGTTTACACAACTGCACAGATTTTATTGTGGTAAGTATCTTGACCAAGGATCTTGCAACAGCAGGTGAGATTTGAACCTGGGTCCTTTGACTGTAAAACGGTGACTTCTATTATACCACCTGGTGCCTCAGATTCCTTTACTTAGTTTCATTCAGGGCAAAAATGACAAGTCAGATCTAACTGCATTACTTGCTTTGTGCTGATCTGAGGTCACTTCAACAGGAATGACTCTGTTGGAATGCAACCTGATATTGTACTGGAGTGTTCCCTGCTCAGTGAAACACGGAGCTATTTCCTAGTAGATGTTTCAGACCTCTGTGTGATGATCACAGGTGATTAATACATGATTAATGATTGAATAGCATGCAGAAAGTGTTTGATTTTGCCTGTTATGATGTCTACAGTATGCGGTCAGTCTGCTGAATGTGTGCTGCTTGCCTACAGGACATCCTTGCTAAATGTGTCTGTCAGCGCACTTGATGCACCACTGTAGTTTTGGGAAATAACTCTAGGAACACACCTTGTTTAACTGGCCATGTCACACTGAGGGGATTTCATGTTATGTTCCTTAAAGCCTTGTGTCCAGACTCCTCTGTGGTTCTGGTAAATGTGTAGTGCTACAGTTCATAGGCCTAGATGTCATTGTGAAGTGGCACCTGTGCGCTCTATTTACGTACATAAACACTGTTTTTGTCAGTTAAGTGTTAATCTTTTGACAGTTGTTTTCATAGTGTACTGGATAAAGCTATTCTTACAAGGGGAATCAAGAAGAGTTTATTTGTCAAGTACATAGCAACCGAGTATACCATGCAACGAAATGCGCCCTGATTCAACAGGAGACTGTGCGTGGTTACATTCCAGAAAGAAGAAAATTTACAAGTAAAGAACAACTCAAAAAAAAATTATGAGTAAAGAACAACAACAAAACAAACAGACTTCATAGAGTACATTTTCAGTACATTTCAGTACATTTTCAGCCATCGTGTCGGCACCATCTTGAATTATAGTAGATCTTGGTGAAAAACTAATGCAACTCATGCAACTCCGGACGAAAACAAATGCCGCGACATTTCACAAACTTATCCAAACAATGCCACGGTAAATCAAAGGCTTTAAATAAAATAAAACAAAATGAAACCGGAGCTTGCGAACCACAGAAAATGAGTCCAGTGGAGTCACTGCCTGGTCCGGCACTAAGGGGGTCAGCCATGTCTCAGTGAAACACAGGATGTTACAGTCCCTCACATCCTGCTGGAAGATCACTCTTGCTCCCAGATCAGCCAGGCCACTCTCCCAACAACTGGCTGTCAGCGAGCAGAATCTGGCGCGGGTCCCCCGATGTCTCTGTGTGCGTCGCTGCGGGGTCTCTCGGCTGCGTCCCCAATCGCGTCGCCGCGTGGTCCCACAGTTGCATCCCAATCACCATCTGCCGTCCGAAGCACCCCAGCCGGCCACGACGAATTGGGCCTGAAGAGCACTGGCGCGGGTCCCCCCCGACTCCCGATGTTTCCCTGTGCGGCGCCGCGGGGGGTCTCGGTCGCGTCCTCAATCGCCATCCGGATGAATCGGGCCCGAAGAGCTTAGAAACCACGCAAGAAATCCGATTTCCAATCTCCCGAAGTGTCACGCTGTCAGACAGTAGCAGTCCCATTGATGTGCGAGGGAACAACAGGCAGAAAATCAAAAAAATCAAAGAAAAAACGCACAGTCCTCCTGGAGCAATCAGATAGGCGTCTGGACACAACAGCGCCATCTTGAAATGAACAATGTTTCATTCCATTTAATCCCACAAATATTTTGTTCGCCTGGCACATGCATGTGTGTGTTACCCGTTAACAGTCTACATGTGGCCTAGTGGCCTGAAATGAAGGCACATCTGCTCTGAAATGCATAATAAGTATATTTTTTCTTAGTAAAAAACAATGCTCATGCTTTCTGTAAAGTAACTTATATGTGTGTAGTAAAAATTAATTTTGTCCAAAGAACCACCATGCTATGAAAATGACAAGTTCCATAAATTGAAGAAAGACTGTCAACAAAAAAGTTCTATTATGCAAACAAAATTTTTATAACTATGTAAATACTTCTGAATTATAAATTTATGGAATTTTTTTTGCAGCTCTTAGTGTCTTATGGTTTGCTTTTAGTGGATTTGGTGTATAAAGGGGTTTTGCATGTTTTTGCTTTGAAAATTCATGTTGACCCCAGTGAAAACTTGGCTTTGTTTTCAAAAGTTGTGACATGGTGAGCAGCTGCCTTTTGAGTTTCTGCTTTTGCATCTTTGTTGTTACAAGATCTTCTATCCTTTGGTTATGTGAACATGGTATTGTAAAATTGAATCTCTGGCAGTCTCTGGTTTCGTCATAGTCAGGATCATCAGTAGAAGTGGAGACTTTTTCAAACATCTGATATCCTGTTTTTCCAGTTGAGCATTTTTTTAAGGATGCCAGGTGCTCCACTTGTTGTACAGTGTGAACTTTCAAAAGGCTTGATTCTGATCCACTGTGATGTGGTTTGATCCATCTCCTCCTTGCTTCTCAGAGGACTGGCCAAGTTCAGATGTCAACCCTACTTGCTCAGGAGGCCTGTTGCTACAAAAACATCTGTAGTTTCATATAGATAAATGTTTATTTCACCAACAAACAGCTTGTGACCAGTTTTCAATCCTGCTCCACATTTGTTTGCACTGTTAGTTCAGATTAAGCACTCTGTGATCAAAATGTCTGTGTCCGGTAACAGCAGCTCTGTGTCCTGCTCCAGGTCTGGGTAGCTCACACAGTGAGCAAACTTCCTCAAGGGTCTTACAAAGCACATATGAAACGTGTATGGCAAACACTGAAGCAGGTGGTGGTGCTGGCAATCTGATGTGTGAAATGCTTGAGGCTGAGAGCAAAAGGTGACATAATAGGAATGTGGTTGGATGCCTGCCATGAGTGTGACCTGGGTGTTTCTGTGAGCTGCTTTTTTAGTGTAACTGGATTCCCAGAGTCTTGCAGAGCATTGGGTTTTTATCATAACTTCAGGCTTTCTTAGTTGGTGTTTTCAGAATAACTTGCTCTTCTCATGAGACACCCCTGTAGCAGGCATAGCATGTGGAAAAAGCTGAAAGAGAGAACAGTTTAGTTTGTCTCAGCTGTCAAGCAGGAAGGTACTTTACCTCTGCTGCACAACAAAATGTCCTACACTTTGTGAAATAAATGTCACCAAAGTGAACCAAGTCCTGCTTAACTGGTTCCTGTGTCCTAAGCGAGCTGCCTAGGTCACCCTGTCAGTGTCTTCAAGAGGTGTGAGAAGAATGTTCCTGTGTGGTGTTTCCAGTCATTGTAGCCATCAATTTATTATATGAAGCTGTAATAAACAAATGTATGGACATTGTGGGGGAATAATATGGCTATTGTTTGGGGATCATAATTCATAGATTTATAATGTGTGTAATTTATGGCTTGGTACTATATTGAGCTATTGAACCGGAACTTTTTAGAAGTAAATTCTTTGTACCTGTCTGTCCTGTCTCTCCAGGGCTACACGTCCTTCTGGAACGACTGCATATCATCAGGCCTGCGGGGCTGCATCCTCATTGAGCTGGCACTGCGGGGGCGCATCCACCTGGAGCCTGCCACCATGAGAAAGAAGAAGCTGTTGGATCGCAAGGTGACACACACCCTCTTGAGGAACTTTCATCAGTTTAGGCGTGCCTCCCCCCCTATACATTTACATTTATTTATGTTACTATTTGTTTAGCTGACGTCTTTCTGTATGGAGGACAAGGAGTGCCACGTAAAAAGCAAACATGTAATCTATTCTTCTTCTTCTTTCGGCCGCTCCCGTTAGGGGTCGCCACAGCGGATCAAAAGCTTCCACTTCCTCCTGTCCTCTGCATCTCTCTCCGTCACCCCCACCACCTGCATGTCCTCCTTCACCACATCCATAAAAAAAAAAAAAAAACATGTAATCTATTGAAAAACTAAATTGGAAGAACAGTACACTGCATTATGAATGAAAGTGTTGCTTAAACACAGAAGCATGTGGTAAAGCAAGACGCAAAGAAAAGTCCGAAGCGGTAAAACAAAGAAACGGCTAAAAACAATATGTTTAAAAGCAAACGGGCAAGGAGTAAAGAGAATTGCTGATTCAAAAAGAAGGTTGGTAATGCGAAAAAGACCCAATATGCAAAATAATAGAAGGAAACCTGAATTAAAGGAAGATACAAATTTTGGATATTAGCTTTTTTAACAAATATTTATTGTTTGTTTACTCTATTTTTTTTTTTTTTTTCCGATTTACTTTATAGTTATTTTTAGTGATTAATGAATTACTTGTTTCCTTACTACATATCACTTCTAGTTCTCCATATTTGTTTATGGAAACTTGCAATATTGTACACCAACCTACTTAAGATGATTTACCTATTTATATAGTTGGGTCTTTCCCCCTGCCCCCCCCTCCCTGGTATCAGCTTAGAGTAAATACTTTGATGGGGTGAATTCAGGTCCTTCACTGAGATGTACAAGAACACAGACCTGCCTGGACTGGAACCTGTGACTTCTAAGCCTTGAGACCAGGTTTGCAGCCAGTGATCTACAGGTTTACTCCATGGTAGCAGTTGGCAATAAGATATGTGTGGGAGATTGGAAGCTTGGACGCAGGCCAGGAGAACACACACATTCAGGTTGGCACTTACCATGGGGGGGGGGTCCTACCAGTAGCACAATTTGTATGTACAGCTGTTTCACACAAAGATGGCTGAGTGAGTGTGGGAGCTGTTTAGTAGTGTTTTATGTGCAGAAGAGTCTTGTAGCTCCAATAAAAGGATTGCAGGCTGAGCCACGTCTAATTGAATTACCTTGCTGGGCTCATCCGTTCGATCCCAGACAACTCGGACCAGGAACTTTCGGCTCACTCATCCTTCCTCCGTAAAATTAAATAAGCGGCTGTACATCCTTTCTTAGGAATTCATCATTCTTAGAGGCCCGGGCCTGTGAGTCTGACTGGCGCCGGAACTTAAGAATGCATCTTAGCATGGAGAGAAGCATCACTGGATTTGCATTGCTGCCGCCCCCAGGTACTGTTCAAGTCAGAGGCCCCCACGGGAGACGTGCTGCTGGACGAGGCCCTGAAGCATATCAAGGCCACGGAGCCCCCAGAGAATGTCCAAAGCTGGATCGAGCTGCTTACAGGTGAGACGAGAAGAGACATCAAACATAGATGCTACTCTGGGGTTTTCTCCTCTAATTGCTGGAATCGGCTGTACAGCAGGTCCCCACATGTCCCACTATCTGTGGGGTCCTGTTGTGCACTGTGTGGCTCACTGAGCTGTCCTGTCCTGTACAGGTGTTCTGTTGCACTTCTATATACAATCCTAAAAGCCCTCGTTATGCAGAATCGTGCACTAAAAATAACAGGAATTATGGGAGAAGTAGGGTTATGGACCAGACCACTGAAAACTACAGTTTTGAAACCAGAGCACTGACAAAAATGGCAACAATCCTTATAAAAGTACTTTTTTTTTTTTTTTTTTTTTTTTTTTTTTTTTTTTTAAAGTTAAATTCCAAATAAATATTATGTGTGCAGGCCGAAAAAATCGCATATGACCTCATTGGCGTTACAACACAGCATAGTGTTTTGCTGGTTTCAAAAGGCTTCTTTGCTCTACAGCGGTCTCACAATCTTCTCAATTAAGGTGTTCCTGAAAAACTGTTTATAGTATATAAACGTGGAAGGCAGCTGTTTGCAGAGGCGTGAGGTGCTGCTGGTGATTATGCCACACACTCAGGTGCTGCTGGGGTGCTCTAACAGTACATCAAGTCTGTTTTACATTTGGGAGGATGACCTGCTATAATTTCTCTATTGTTTAATACCATGGACTGGTGTGAACATGAAGCAGCCCAGGTGAATGTTGTTGTCTTCCAGGCAAGAAAAGAAGCAGCATCTTGTGAAAGTTTTGTTATAGTAATTGTGTGGGACCCCGTCCCCCACCCTCTTTTGCTTGGACCCCACCAGGAGAGACGTGGAACCCCTTGAAGCTGCACTACCAGCTACGCAACGTGCGCGAGCGGCTGGCCAAGAACCTGGTGGAGAAGGGCATCCTAACAACTGAGAAGCAGAACTTTCTGCTGTTTGACATGACCACGCACCCACTCACCAACAACACGGAGAAGCAGCGGCTGGTGAAGCGCGTGCAGGACAGCCTGCTTGACCGCTGGGTGAACGATGTGCAGCGCATGGACCGGCACATGCTGGCGCTCATCGTGCTGGCTCACGCTGCGGATGTGCTTGAAAACGCACTGACACCACTGTCAGATGAACAGTACGAACTGGCAACAACACGCTCCCGCGCCCTCCTGGACAGCAACCCTGATGTAGAGGGTGCTAAGGCACAGGCCACCGAGATGATCTGGGCCGTCTTGGCTGCCTTCAACAAGGCCTAATGAGGAGTTGCTGTGGGTGGAGCAGTCCGCCAGTGCTTCCCACACAGCATCAAACAGGAAGGGACATGGGTCCCGGGTGTTCTCGGGACCTTCCAAAGCCACCATCTTATCTTTCTGAGATTCCCTTAAGGTGTTGACCATGAACTTCTGGTTGCCACAGTGAACTTGATGCCTCATACTCTTTGAATCTTGAATCATACCACCCCCCTTTTGACTGCCCTGCTGTTTTTATTGCTAACTTTCCAGGCAGCAGCGCATAAACCACAAACAGCTGCAGCTGTATGCCAATGGACTGTGGGAATTCAGAAACATTGTAACAGCCCAGCAAGCATATCGTCCACTTTATCCCCATTTATTAGTCTTTTTTTTTCTCCCCATATTTTAATAAGCAAACTAATATATATATATATATATATATTTTTTTTTTTTTATCAGATGATGAATGGATGTTAGTGAAACCAGTGTGTCTATTTAATTTGTGTTGCATCTTGAGAAGGTTCATCTTGGTGTCATGAAGGAATGGGTAATATATTTCCATTTTTGTTTGTATTTTTTCCATCGCCTGTTAGTTTGAGCTCATCGGCGACTTTTTTTTGGTCCTTCTCTGCCCTTTTTTCTGTTTATTCCTTCCATACCTGAAATGATCGCATGAAAATGATTAATATTGTTCAGATGAAGGATCATACCCATTTACAAAAAATGTTTCTGTATTTGGAAGAATAATATAACACCATTTTGTATCCTGAGCAAAAATAGAATGGTTGTATTTTGTGTGTGAACGACATCAGGATGACGTTCGGACTAGATAAATGCGGACACATGGGGCCCAAAAGAGGGAAGATGATCAGAACTGAGGGAGTGGAGTTACCAGAGGGCAGAATAGCAGACGTACAGGACAGCTACAAGTACCTTGGTATCCTACAGGCCAGTGGGAATCAGGATGAGGCTACAAGGAGATCAGCCACAGCCAAATATCTTCAGAGGGTCAAACAGGTACTCAGAAACCAGCTCAATGGTAGGAACAAGATCCAAGCCATAAACATGTACGCCCTACCAACCATCAGGTACCCAGCAGGAATAGTGAACTGGCCACATGAGGAAATAGATGCCATTGATGTCAAGACACGAAAACTCTTCACAATGCATGGAGGGTTCTACGAACAACAGATAGAAGGAGGGTGAGGGTTAGTGAGTATCAGAGCCACTATCCAGAATGAAACAAGGGACATCCGTGAATACATCAAGAAGATGCCCCCCCTAGGACGAATTGATGAATGAGTGCCTAGGGCAGCAGAAAACAGTGGATGGTGAGGAGGAAGAGAAGGCATCGTGGAAGACCAAGCCCCTCCACGGAATGTATCACCGGCAGCTAGAGGAGGTGGCTGACATTAAGAAATCCTACCAGTGGTTAGAAAAAGCAGGCCTGAAGGATAGTACAGAGGCTCTGATCATGGCAGCACAAGAACAGACCCTAAACACCAGAGCTGTAGAGGCTGAGATCTACCATACCAGACAGGACCCAAGGTGCAGGCTGTGCAAAGATGCCCCTGAGACTGTCCAACATATAGTAACTGGGTGCAGAATACAAGCTGGGACAATGTACACTGAAAGGCGTAACCAGGTGGCAGGGATAAGATGGTATACAGAAATATCTGCACCAAGTATGAGCTAGAAGTCCTCAAGTCCCAATGGGAGGCACCTCCGAAAGTGGCTGAGAACGACAGAGCTAGAATCCTGTGGGGCTTCAAGTTCCAGGCAGACAGGCAGCTGCTGGCCAATCAACCAGACTTAGTGGTGGTTAATAAGGAGCAGAAAACCGCAATAGTGATAGATGTGGCGACCCCAGCTGACAGTAACATCAGGAAGAAGGAGCATGAGAAGGTTGAGAAGTATCAAGGCTTGAAGGAACAACTGGAACAAATGTGGAAGGTGAAGGCCAAAGTGGTTCCCGTGATAGTAGGAGCACTTGGGGGCTGTGACTCCCAAACTTGGAGAGTGGCTCTAACAGATTCCAGGTACAGCAACTGAAGTCTCTGTCCAGAAGAGCGCAGTTCTAGGAACAGCTAAGATACTGCGCAGAACCCTCAAACTCCCAGGCTATACACACACACCCAATTAGGGGAAGGTGAGAGGGAGATTTTTTTTTATATATATATATATATATATATATATATATATATATATATATATATATATAAAAAATGTGTGTGTGTGTGTTTACCAAGGGAAGTGAAATATGAGACCTGTTATATAGTTTACATGTGATCAGGTGTTGGTTTGGCATCACAATCACACAAGAAGCCTGAGGTGTGTAAATGTGCTGTGTTCTGCTGTTTGGGGTGTCCATTTTGTGTCTTTTCTTCAGACCTGCACACTTTTGGCCATTGGTGTAAGGGTTACACACTGTTCTTTAGAGGAGCCCTGCCAAAACACAAGAGGATAGCCAGCAGGACAATTGCAATCCATCACTGTTCTGAACCTGATCTTTCTCAGCAGTTGTATCTTTTTTTTTTTTTTAATGCCACGGCTGCTTTTATAGAACACAACGTGCAGATTTACACTGTACTGTTTAAACAGCTGTGTTTTTACTGGAGTGGCTCACGTAAGTGGGTTTACCAGCTGGCACCACCTCCCTGTTTCAGCCAAGGTTCCTCCACTGCTCTTCTTTTTGGTGGAATGTGTGGTGTGAATATGATCAGACATGTTTAAAAAAAAAAAAAAAAACACTATGGCGTGGCCTTCCACCTTAAGTCTAATGTTATGTTATCCACTCTTGCTACCTGGTGCTATCTGGTACAGGCACCAGTAATACCATGGTACAGGAGCAGGTGTTGCAGGGGTATGGCAGAAGAACAAGCATGAGGTGTTTGTCAAGACGCAGACTGAATGTATCCCGCATCCGAAGGAGAACTCAACTTTTTTTTGAAACTGAGTTTTCCATACGATTTTACCACAGAAGCTAAGATGGTAGAACGTTTGTGTATTTTTGGCTGTACCTTCTTTTTTTTTAATACTACCACCAGGTGGCGCTAATTGATTCCAGATTCCGAGTCAATGGATCTGCGTTTAGTGTTCAAATGAAATGACCATAAAGGTGAGTTTGTGTTTAGGTTGAACTTACTTTGCTGCAGCTGCCATTTCCCAGCTAATCAAATAAATACGGTAATAATGCGACGGCACCATGCACAGAGGCCTGCTGGGTAATGGCCCCCCGCGGTGTTGAGTCGGCACCTCCTGCACAAGTGGCTGCGCCCTGAGTGCCAGAATGTTGCAGGATGTGGGTGAGACTGTGGTGGTCCGGAGAAGTACCTGTCGTGGAAACGCAGGGGGTAAGACCCCCGGTCTGTCACAGACCACTTACACGCACACACTCCTAAATTCACCTGAAACGCGTCTTTGGACCGCAAACATGGCATGTGGACTGTGTCAAAATCCATATTTTGAAACGTGTGGACCAGCACACACGCATTTGCAAAGCCAACAGTTTAACGAAATTTGAGCGTAGTATTGTAGTTATCCTTTTTTACTGAGTGACATTCGAATTATGTTTCTGGAAGCCCGTTTTCATATGCAAAATACATAATTTAACTTCAGTTACTTGCTGTATTTAGTTATTGTTTGCTATGAACATGAAAACACGAGGAAGTCGGGAAGCAGCACAGCTCCCGCGTTTTACCGCCGTTCAGCTCAAGCTCCTCCCCCTCGTGTCCCGAGGGCTCGCGCGCCGGTGGCTTACCTCGTCTCCATGGAGACGCCCGACTTCTCTCAGCGACGCCCGCGATTGATCGGCAGGAGCGCCAGGGCCGAGTGTGGAGCTTCATTGTCCCCCACGTCGTGACCCGATCAATAGTGTATAACATACACACACACACACATACAGTGGCGTACACATCTCCATATGTTCCTCTGATTTTCTCATCTCAGAATCCCTACTTGAGGTGTCTTTAATATTGGCTTCATGATTAATAGTTCTTCTGCTTCATTTATTTTATTTAACTTTTACCGTTCATCACATCTGAGGGGGTTTCGCTGCCAGCGTGTATAAAACCTGAGCGAGGTAAATATGTAGCAATAGTGCGATAACTGCAGGATAAGTGTGAAACAGGGCCTGCGTGCAGGATGAAAACTTCTGCAGCAGCAGTTAGATTTTGAGGCTTCTATTAAAAAGCACCCCCTTCGTTGGGGGGGGGGTCCAAGCTCTGTTTCCCCTCTGCCCTCCCTTGGGGCAAACGCTGCACCTTGAGGCTGCACCACCTTTTGAATTGGCTGTGATGTGATTCCTTGATAGGGGGGCTGGGGGGGGCCTTCAGGCAATGTTTAAACGAGCTCTCCCTCACCCTGAGGCCCCCCACCTCTACATTACAATTTCCTTGTAGTGAGGTGACCTTCACTTTTACCATGGTGCTCATGTAAACAAGGTAATTCACTGATGGTCTCTAGTGGTACTCATTCGTGTTTATAGGCACTCACTGGTAGTCATTTGTACTCACAGTCCTTATTTGTATTCACTGATATACAGTGGACCTTGTTGGCCTTCATTGGTCCTAATTGTCCTTCACCATGGTTTACTGGTGTTTGCAGACCCTCACTGATACTCATTGGTACTCGTTGTAGTCATTGGTGTTACTAATCCTCTTTGGGCTTCACTGTACTCATTGTCTCTTATTGGTACTCATTATACTCTTCTGTGTTTATAGGCACTAATTTGTCTCCATTGTTCTCATTTTTCTGCAGTGGACTCATAGGCATGCACTGGTACTCATTTGAACTCACTGACCTGATTTGTCCTCACTGGTACTCAAATTCCTCAGTGGCATTCACAGGTTCTAATTTTTTTTGCATTGCTCTGGAATGAAACTCATTGTTACTCCCTGGCAGTCACTAGTCCTTGGGTACTCGCAGGCCTTGATCGGTACTCATCGGTACTCATTCACCTTCATTGGTACTTACCGGTACTGGGAACTATGCTTGCCAGCAAAGGCTGTTGAAAAGTACCTACAATGTTCTTTAAATGGAACTTTTAATGCTCAACATTTCAACTGTTTGAGTATTTAAAGGTCAAGTATTCATGCACTGCATTTTATTCTGAAATTACGGCAAAGAGGAAATTGGCTTTAGCTCCAGTAAGTACTATATGGTGTGGAGTCACTTTGTGTTGAATTCAACTTGGGCTAAAATTCGTAAAAATTGCCGAGGTTTGACCGGAAATAAAACCGCAAACTCCTTGAACATAGCGGTTAAAATGAGCCCCCCCCCATAATTTCCTGCACCTCGCAGCCCAGAGTTGAAGCTCCTGACGAAGGAAGGCGACAAAAAAAACATATCGGCCTCAATATGGGGGTATTGATCTGCGCCCATCACTCCAGGAAAAAAATGTCGGTTTGGGGGCAGCGCAATTCCGAGTGGACGCAGCGATCGATCGAGCGCTCCATCACCCGTTTCCATGGAAACACACGGAAGGAGGACACGGCCTGTCACTTAGGCCCATCTCCTTGGGCTGGGACCGAGCCGAAACCACCGTCGAGGAGGTTCTGCCGGAGTTGATTAGAACCACAGCACCGCTGCCCAATGGCAGCTTCTTCATCAGCGCCATTCATACCGTTTATTGTTTTCCTAAATATCACTGTTTCGGCTGGTTTTTCATACCAGTCTGTTACATCTGGTTATCCCTTTATAGTGTATTTATTCCCGATTTATCGGCCATTATTTATTTGATGGTGCCATTTCCTTTAACCGCTTCCTGTTTTTGGGCTCGCGTCTGTCCGTGCACATGAAAAGGGCAAAATTAACACCCGAGTGCTCTTATGTTTGTGACTGAGGACTTAAGCTGTTGACCCCAATGCAGATGTCAAATAAACCTGAGCGATGAGATCGCACCCTGGGACTCCTGCACTGCTCTTTAACCCCAAAGTGGAGAATGGGGGTGGGGTAGGAGGGTGAACAGGCGTCTTCGTCTTTGTTGGGTGTCGCCGCGCTGGAGTCTGCGTTGTTGGCTTATACTACACTGGGCAACACCCTGATCAATACCGCCAGAGTCGGCACGCTTTGGAAGCCGGGGGCTCAGGGGTCGAGAGGCGCCCAAAGTCTCCTGACCTGACACGCATGATCTCCTGCCTCTGTCATTGCCACGCGTTTGTTCTTCCGCAACATTCGTTCTTGTTTAGATGATTGTTCCGGAACGTAGGTGGGTCCCTGTACTCTTAGTGTACTGGGCTGACACTGCTACACCACAGGTTCCCTCTGTAAATATGCAGATGACAGAGGCTTTCCTCTCCCTGCAACTACAAAAATTATAATTTCAGGATGAGTCAGTTTATGGCTGGAATATTTTGGAACTTTCTGCATTGTGCAGCCTGTGAAATCCTCTCACCTTCTGCCCTTTTTTCCTCTGTTTTATGGATGCATTAGCAGTTTCTCAAGGTAACATTTTCACCTTAGATTAATCATCCCACCCATCCATCCATCCATCCAGCCAACATTTCTATAAATGAGCTACTGTACTGTATGGTTACCCTTAATTTCACGTTCACCTGACACTTAGTTGCACGGCCACAGCAATGTGTGTTTGCTGGGGGGGGTTCTGAGCTGTGTCTTTTTGTGAGGAACTGTGTGACAGCAGTGTTGATAGGCATGTGTTACTGCTTCCTCAGCGCTCAACAAAGGGGCCGCAGAAGGCCACTGTGACCCCTGACCCCCTCACAGCCACCGCGATGCCTTTCCAGGGCTTGACCGTGTGCCTCCCGCCCCCACGCCACTCTCTCCTGCCCACACCCCCCGGTGGCGATCAATGTCAGGCCTTTGTGGTTTCTCCGGCCTGCGGTGACGTGTGTCCTATTGATTTATCGATGGCCTTGCGCATTACTCCATGCAGCCGTGGCAAAAGCTGGCGCTCCTGGGGCAGCATGGGGGGGGTCAGCCACTCTGACCCTCCCTGCGTTTTACCCACAAAGTCAGGTTCTCTGTGGCGCCAAGCTCTTCTGATCGAGGAGCATTAGATTTTGCCATCGTAAATGCTGCCTCTCTGGTGCACTGGGCAGTTGTTTGGTCTTAAACCAAATAGTTCCCCCCTTCCCCCCACACTTGTATCTTCCCCTCCGTCTTGTGATAAGGAAAGGAAGTGTCATTGCAGTCACCATATATATCCGAACCTCAGTCACTGCAGTCCCACTGGTGTTCACCTGGCCCTACACCACACCCCTGCCTCCCCTCTGGCTGCTGCGTTTGCCCCCGTAGCCCCTCGAGCAATTGAGGCCTGATGAATGCAGAGTGACCACTCAAAGCCTGGGGAGCAGCTGGACACTTGGACACACGCCTCATTTCAGAGGAGGGGCATTCCATTAACGCACAGCCCGGGCTGGGGGTTGCGACTTGCTGACCTGTCCGCAGTGTCCAGCTGTGGGGGTCATGCCCCCAACCCACGTCCAGCCGTGTGCTGCGTAGCCATCTGGGACCAAGGACCTTCCGGACCCATATGTGTGGCCTGTTGTGTTGAAAGGCGGTGCCATGAAGATGGCCGCCGTGGGTCAGCACTGTCACATTGTTATGGACACAGTCAGGTTATGCTGTGTGCCTACAACCCACAGCCCTGTGGGACTGTGCGCCACATTTTAGGGACGATCCTGGGTCCTCTGTGCTGTACAGGTTAGCGTAGCCCCACCCCTCACCCAAGCCCCGCCCTCTGGGCCCCTCTGCCTTATGCTGCTGAGGGTAATCGTATTTACACTGCCCTCCCAGTGTGGACACGTGGGGTCAAAGGAGGCTGACCTTTGCCTTTTAATGGAGGGTGGTTCATGCTGGCTCTGGAAGGATGAAAAAGGGGCGGAACCCGCGACCCACGGAATAGCAGTCACAGCTTAAGCACCACGCCCCATTGCCAGCACCTCTGTTCTTATGTTTTTGTCTTTGGGATGTTGTGAGGTCCCCGTCCCCCTCTGTCAGCTGCAACCCCCTGCAACAGTGATGCAGGGAGCAGTAATGCTGCCCTGCAGTGCTGACAAACTGCAAACTGAGGCCAAAAACTGAATTGTTTCACGGCTCCTCAATTATTCCACCGTCACTTGCGTCTGCATGTATCTGCTTAAATTCAATATACAAAAATAAACATTTCTGAGAATATATACTGTATATGACTAGGCATAATAGCTTTAATACATTATTAAACGTGTTATGGTTATTATGCATTGTTTGTCTTACTACTGTTATATTTAAAGTTTTTTTATTTACAGTTACTGTTACTTAAAGTGAACCATAAATATCACAGCAGTATTTATCAGTTCCAAACTGTTCTTTCTATGATTTAATTTTTTTATGTATGGCCAAGGGAGCTCATTTAAGTACTCTAAATGCGTCTTAATTTAATTGACCCTTTCACCATTTTTTCACCAGCACTTACAGACATCCAAGCCTCTGGATGCGATCGCACCTCCAGCTCCGGGCTGTAACCTCCATCAGCTATAATGTGGCTTTTGTGGGTCAATGAAAAGCGTTTTTGTTTTTTTTTTTTTTTTTGTTTGCAAATATGCGCTGCACCGGAGTCATGTCGGCTGGGCATATCTGCTTGGACACATCTCTGTAAATGTCCAAAATTAAAAAAGGGGAAGGCCTCAGGGTGGGTCATTAAATCGGTGCAGGCACATGTGCCGGTACCCCAGGTGTTTGCTGGGTGAAAGCAGGCGGGTTCTCCTGCACTTCGCCTGGGCCTCTGTGCTCTACAACTTCCCAGGCAATTTGTCAGTCTCCACGTTTTACCTCCTTCTCCTTTCCTCTTCTTTCCAAAACCCCTCCAGCAACGTCCAGGGCACAGGGAGTCAGGCTCACTTAAGGGGCATTGATCCTGGCCAATTCCGGGTTGGAGCGCATCCCTCCTGGAATCCCCCATGTTTGAGAAATGAATTTCAGAGGGAACGAAAGAGTGAAAGACCGTGGTTGCAGAGGCACCAGGAGGGGATGGGCTGAGTTTGGCTGCAGTCCATTTATTATCTGAGGGATCGATAGACCTCGGTCTCTGAGCAGCCACCCTGGTTACCGTTGCTAGGCGACCACAACATCCAAGATGGAGGCCGAGTCAATAAAGGACGACAGCGTGCAAGGGTCAGAGGTCACAAAGGCCAGCGGACAGCCTGACACCACCTCCTCCATGGGTGATTTGAAAGGCACAGATTGAGAAGCCATAAGTGGGGCTCTGAAGTGGGGAACGGTCCAGGAAAGACCACGCTGGGTCAGGGGGTCGCCGCTGTCCTGAAGCAGGGTTGCCAAGCTCCAGCAATACCCCAAACCACTTTCGTGGCAATTAATTGATGCCTCCCCCTTCCCTTTCCCACCCGTGTTGCGGCCTTTCGCTTTGTATACGTGTTTCCGTGTTAATCTTTTCAGCAGGTTCCAGAACGGTGCATAATTGACGCCTTGGGGGGTGGTGAACTTCAAAAGTGGCTCTTCCTTCTTCTGCATTTGTTTAGAAGGTCCTGCCTGAAGGCCCCGGAACACTTGACACCGCAGTCTTGCATGTCGAAAATAGAACTGTGGTCCAAACCTGGAATAGTTTCTCACAAAACGCATCACTGTGGGCGATTAGCAGCTGTAGCAGCAGTGAAATATTAATGGGATAAAGTATTAATTAAACATTAATCCATAGTGGATAAACTCACACAATGCAAATTTTTTGGAAATCTGGACAGAGGGTGAAAATGTAGCCAACAAGTAAATCGGACACTGAATTGGTGGAAAATTGGTTCCTGGAGGCAGGTAACACCTTAGAGAAGCTAATGGTCATGAGGTCATATGCCCATAGTGTCAGGTGGGTAAAGTTTATATACCCCTTTTTTCTGGAGCAAGGGGGTCTCACTGCTGGGTGTGTGCATATGTGTGTGTGTGTGTGTGTGTGTGTGTGTGTGTGTGTGTGTGTGTGTGTGTGTGTGTGGAATGGGGGTGGGTGAGATAGTATCAATCGCCGGGGCCTTGCCATTGAATGTATTGATTAGTTACCTTTCTTATTAACATGCTGATTAAAAAGAGAAGGGAGAGAAACAGAGGAGAAGGAGACGCAGCCTCTCTCTCAGAGCGAGAGGAGAGGAGGGCAGTCGAGGCGATGGAGGGATGGAGGGATAGAGCACAGGCGGGCGGGTGGGCGGTCGAAAGGGAGGGAGAGAGCGAGGCCAGGTGCTGGGAGAGGGGAGCCAGCAGGGCCGCCGGGAGGCCGAGGTCCGAGGGGAAAGAGGGACTGATGGGGGGGCAGATGAAAGGAGATCCAGCTGCTGCCCTGTGCTCCTGCCTGGACCCCATCATCCCCTGAAAGGACCCGGAGCTACTGGTGCAACGAGGGTGACGAGGGCCAGAGGGGCAGCAGGATGTTCCCCCCACAGGCCAGGCAGCAAGGGACTTGGAAAGAACCACGCGGGACAGAGGACTGCGCCCGGTCCCCAGCCAGGGTCTCCTTTCCGGCGGGATGTGGTTTCCAGCCCATGAGCGTCAGGAGATGCGGCACCACCGCTGGGGGGCTACAGAGCTGCCAAAGGCTGCAGGGGGCCGGGGGTCCAACCCGCACAGTGGAGAGAGTGGAGGTAAGTTGCCTTGGGAAGGGGAGGGGAGGGGAGGGGAGGGCATCACACAGCCAGGATTTGATCCCAGTCAAGCAGCTTCGGTCCAGCTAAACTCCATCTGATGTCATTCATTGTTTGCCAAGTGCACAAGCGTTCCATCTAAAGTATGCACAATTTTAGAAATATATTTAATGATATATCATGCGCAGCTATGGGGTGCAGTCGCATGACTGGCAGATCCACTGCAAAGCTGTGCAGCTGTAGGCAGACTGTAAAGAGTCTGTTTATGCAGCATGGCAGTGCGGTCGTCCTTCACCTGCAGTCCAGCTGTTATTTAAGCGTTCACGCGAATATGCACAGTATGTATCTTCCGTTTTTTACTGAGATTTTTTGCCACAAACCTTACGACTGCTCTGTAGCTCGTCACCGTCGGTGTTGCCCCTACTTTTGACATTGGGGACGCGATCCTGTTTTTGGGTGGGCAAGGGTCTTCTGTCAACTACTGTCACAGTTAGTTTGTTTGGCATGTGGGGGTGGGGGGTGGATAAATACAAGCCGAGGGAGGGGACAGCCACCGCACGTTTCGTCATTGTAGGAGGGAGGTGATGTCACTGTCTCCAGGAAACTGCGGCGCATGGCAATTGGCTGGAAGTTTCGTGAATAAATGATAGAAACCCATGAAAATAACCTTACGCTGTAGAAATAATTAGAAAGTCTATCCTTAATAGTGATGCTGAGCTGAGGGGCTCGGCGGGGGGCCGGCCATGCTCAAGGTCATCTCAGCAGGATTCCAGGATGAGGGTCCCCCCCCCCCCATTTTGCTATTGAGATTTTCGGAACAACATCCTTTATACAAGATATAAACTTGTTGCCGACTGCATTCATTAATTTGCGGGAAGTGCAGATAGATATAAACGTTTATTCTCCAGACAGCCGCTGCACCAAAATGGCGCCACACAAAGGCTGTAATGTGACTTTTTTTTTTCTCCAGGATGCTTTTCGTGGAGATCGGCAGCACGGCGAGACGTTTGAAGATCATATATCTGTTTGGGGCCATATTAATCGGTGCGTTATTTTAGCCCCCCCATAGTCACTAATCACGCGCCCCGTTAACTGCAGCCCGGGCGCCGCCGTCCCGAGAACCTGAGACAATAACGGCGCGCGCTGGTGGGCCCCGCAAGGCCGCGCGCGCCCCGAAATGAAATTGCTCGCGCGCTTTTAGCGGAGGGAGATGGGCGGAAATGGAGCGCGCGCGCGCCCTAATTCGATTGCCAGCGCCCTGTTATGTTGCGTCTCGCGCCGAGGAGTAGGGAGGGGTTGGGGGGGGGGTTCCGGGGTCCGAGACTCACTTGCCGACCCCCGCAGCCCCCCCCAAGATTACGACGGCCGATCGGCTGAGATCTGCGTATCGATCTGCTGAGGAACCGCGTTTGAAACCGAATCGAAGCCGCTTATTATAGCATATATTATACAAATATACATAAATATACACATTCGTGAATATGTTATACATTTATATACTCAAACATACACTCCACATATTTGTGCTGTATACTGCAGGCACAGATGCGACATAGTGGCGGTGTGTGGGGGGGGTAGGACCAAACAGAAAAAAATGCTTGAATTTGAATGCATCTTCACTTGCAATGAATGTATATGCAGCTACTCGCACGACTGCACGTTTATAGTTAAGATGGCTTACATGAATTCAGATTCTCGCGATTTAAACCGTTTTTCCTCCCTTCGCTTCATTCCTACTTGTTAAAATCCTACTTAGTGCGCATGGCGGTCAGTTGTATTGTTTTTCAAAATTGCTCAGTTGCTCGACATTATTGCCGTCAATATTTTAGGAATGTGTTATCCATTGCACGTTTTATCCCACTGCACGTCCACGTGCGACGTCATAAGCACAGTTCCGGTCACTGCTCAGCTCTTTCCGAATGGTTAGGATTTTTGTCTTTGCGGGAAGGTGGTCATCCCGCAGACGCGTGTGATAGATTAAAAAGTTGTCGGGAAAGCAGTGAGTTTTAACAGCACTGGTAGTCGCGCTGCAAGGTGGATTTTTGCTGCCATTAATGTGTGAAACTTTGTGTTGTTCATTTTAATAATATGTCGGTCTCTGGGGGTGGAGGGCCTGCTGGTGCTCTGGCCTGGCTGGGTTTCATGCGTTCATAGGGCTGATGCACCAAACGCGTTCATGCGTTCACACTCAGTTCTGCAATCGGTGTTCATGCGTCCGTGACCTGGTTGTGGAGTTTCCGCACAGTCGGTTCCTGCGTCTAAGCGTGTTTTACTTTTCAAACATACAGACGTATAGAAGGTAAAAACGCTTTATCGACCAAAGCACTGCATCTACGCATGCATCTCCGACTTAAACCGTCATGGAGAGAACTGCACATTTATGTGGGATTTTAAGTTTAAATTTAAAAGTAATCTTTACGTTTTACTGCGTTGTCCCCGCGTGTGGCATTAGTCACAGCGGCCGCCCGTTTACAAGTGAGATCTTGTTGTTTCGACCTGTTGCCCGTTTTACCATCTGGGCATTAGTTTTAAACCCATCTGTTCATGAACGGTGTATTTTTGTTTATTTGGGCGCTGCTGCAGTGCCAGGCTGTCCGAGTAATAAATCGCTGCCAATGTTTATAAGTCGTGTTTTAACGCGTTTACCTTTTGTTTCTATTTATTTCTCACGTGCCAAGTTAAATTCAGCTGCGAAAATCCGACGATGCGCAATAATAAATCAGAAGGTGCGTAAGGGAAGAAGCAACCAGGATCGTTTCAAATATTTAAAGTATTTGTAGGTTAAATTAAGAGTTGCCATTTTATGTTTTAGATGTGTTCTGAGAAGAAATATTTTTGTAATTTTCAGGTAAATGTGTCGAGGTTTATGATCTGATGTCCACTTAATAAAACAGTTTTTTGCAAATTTTCTTATTTTTGCTGTATCGGAAACGGACCCCCCCCCCCCCCGGCCCCCCTTCCTGCCCCCCATGGCCGGTCTGTTCAGGAACATCGATTGTTATTGATCCGTATGGAGGGCCGAGCTCCCTTTTGTTGTCCTTCTGCCTTAACCCTCCGGTCCGATCGGGCACTTTGATTTTGGAGCGCAGATATTAACAATTATTTAATGGTCTTCGCATGTATAAAATGTGGAAATCGTGCTGTTTTAATTGTACTTTTCAGTAAATTCGATAATGTGTGAAACAAAAAGTTAGGTTACAGTATGAAAATATGAATTTTGTAAATATAATATGTCAATACTGACAGGGAATAGCAAGGCGAACCAGGTGTTTTTCTGTTGCATTTGTTACATTTCTACACTTTCCTAATAAATGAGCGTGCCAAAAAGTCCCTAAATTATTTGAAATAATTCCGTATAAAATACACTGTGATAAAAGACAACAATGTGCAGCAGTCTGTTGTTTTTAAATCTCTTTAGGGACGCGTTAAATAGATCCGAATGTCTGTGAAGTAAGAAATATATAGAGTTCCTAACTCTGATATTATCTGGAAAAATTTTGAATATATTTCTTTCAAAGATCTAATGTTTAATTTTAATTATACACCAACATCAAGGCCGCTTCTAATAGGGCTACAACAAACAGTAAAGCGTGTTTTATATTTTGTGTTTTTAAAAAAGCTCTGAACTTTCAGCAATACAGTGATCTTCATTGTCGGACTTGGCAATATCTCCAGCCTCTGACTATATTATTATTATTATTATTATTATTATTATTATTATTATTATTATTATAACAATAGATTTTTATTTGTTTACTTTTTATTGCATTTTAATTATTTTACCATATATGGCGCAGACGTGTGAGCGACGCCGGAACCGTGTAGGTAAATGGATAAATGCTTTTTGGGCAGCAAAATGTCAGAATTGTTTAGCAGAAGTCGCTTCAGTCATTTCCCCGTATTGTCCCCCGCCGTGCTGTGGTGGCACTTTTGTTCATTTGGTCACTTCCACGCGTCGCCAGGCAGAGGGCCAGGAAAAGGGAATGAAACTTGCATTTAACGGGCATTTAACTGGTGTTCAGCGGATCCTTCATGTGGACAGGGTCGTGGGTGGGGGGTGTTTGTGTAGTTAAGGCTGCCCCGCATCGAAGGCTTAGCAAATGCTTCAGGTGCAGGACGTTCCTCCGTTTCACAGTTGCACCGCACCCCTGGGTGAGGGGGTCCACTTTCCCGAGGCATCATGGGAAACATGTTGGCATCTGCTGGTCTCGGGGGTTCGGATCTCTTATTCATATCAGAGATAAATTTATTTAATTAATAAATGTGAGAAACGTGGGGGGGGGTGTTTGCGACGGTGTTTATGGCGACGAAAACTGATGCTGTGGTGCCTTAACTACTTTTTAGAATACGGGGTGGACAGACGTGAGAGAATGTACACAGACGGCACGTCAGCATTAAAAATAGTAAAAATACAGCACAAAACAACTTTAACAGGTTCATTGAATGTCGATTTTTCACATGACAAATAAAACAGAAATTAATATTATCTGATCCATAACTCCGATAATTTACTGCATGTAAAAATAAAGCTGGTATCTAAATACAAATATGTTAATATTTATGATCAATTGTGCCACACACACATCGGTCTCCCAGCATTGCTGTAGTTTAAAATGTATTTATTCTTTTTCCGAATTATATCGTCTGCGTTGTCATTTGGAAGCCTAACATAGAGAATAAAGCATTTAATCTCGTTAAGAAAATTTATTACAAAACGATGTTAGTTGATTTTTATTGCAAATAATAATAATGATTTTATAGGTAAAATAAACACATTAACGGTAAATATATTATCTATCTATACATAATATATTTACTGTTATATATAATATATACATATCTATAATATGTTTTTATGTATGTATTGCATATATTTGTCATTATAATAATAATGATCTGCGTTAATGTTACACAACAGCCCATAAATGTGAGAGACAAAAATGTTTTATATTTTTTGAGAGCTCCGTCAGCAGCCGGAAAATGAGAATAAATGTTTTTAATGTTGACGTGAACATAATGAAGAATTATATTGTATTATATTATACACGATGTAATAGCGCTAGTATCACGCTGAGGACTGTAGAATATCAGGCTGTGTGTGTACGTGTTCGGTGGCGACCCCACTGCCTTCGTGCCACGGTGTCCCTCGCGTGGGAAAAGGTCCGCGTTAAGCGGAGCACTTCCAGAACTTTCCACGCGTTTACCTGGGTTACCTGAGCACACAGAGGTAATCCGCGCGCGTGTCACGTCACTGGCCAGCAGGGATTGCAAGGCAAACACGGACCCCGGACTGCGCGTTAATGCAGCCATTAATCCAGTTGTTCCCATTCAAACAGTTGGGCTCGTTGGAGAATTCTCGGCGCTCCAGCGTGCAGTTCTGATTTCAGGCGCAAAAGAGGCGCAAATTCCTTCATTTTAGTCAAACCTTTCATTTGTTCTGTCGCGTGGATGCGAGGCCGTCACTGCGTCATCTCGTCCGCTTCATTTAAATCATATTTTTTTGCCTTCTCGTTATTGCATTCTTATTATTTGCAAATGCGCACGTTGACCGGGGAATTTAGGCGCGATTTAATGTGCAAAAAAGGTCTTGAATCGACGTCTATTTCGGGGAAAATATTTAATTCGGGATATTTTCACCGGTAACGGACGCGGGACTCGATTTTGTCTAATGTTTAAGTTCCGGGGGGGGGGGTCCTCTGTACGTGCAGGATTCTTATTGCTGCATATTTACTAAATAAAAAAACCTGAAGAATTACGTCGATTTGCGCAGCTCGTCAGTTTTCCGGGAAAAACGAGGCCTTTTTTTTTTGTTATTGACATTTTTAAGGGTTTCCCCTTAAAATGGAGAAAAAAAAACAGTCGCCTGATTAAAGTATTTACGAAGTAATTTTAAGACTTCCAATAGGAGTGAAATAATTTTATATTCCAGTCAGAGTGAGCTGCACTCGTGGTAACAAAGGGGTTGCGTGGAGATTTTTGGGCATCGTGGGTCAGGTGCGGACCTTTCACCCCGACCCCCCTCAAGGCTCTGCTGTATTCTTAGTGCTGAGAGCCGCTGACCATTTTACCCCCGTTTTGCCCCCACCCAAGCGCGCACACACACGCACCCACGCACGTGTGGATCGATAAGGCAGCATCTGCTGCAGGAAGGCCGCAGTCCCACGGCGCGGCGCAGCTCGGGGCTCCGCTCTGGCCGGAGCCGCTCATCTCTGCGCATTAAACTGACAGCTACACATCATTAGTGTGGAGCACCCCCACCCCCACTCCGCGTCCACAGGCTGCTGCCCTTTGTTGGGTTTTGCACACTTTAACACAGGTGCGGTCATTTTGTAAGGGACAGTTTTTTTCTTGAGAGAGTGTGGGTGTGTGTGTGGCGGGGGGAATGGGTTATGAATAATTTTCCTTATGCTTTGCAGACTTCAGACTGAAACTCAGATTGGAGATTTATTGATCTGATAACGCTCCTTCCACCGTTTGGCCGTTCCATCCCATAGGGTCACTTTGCGCTTTGCTCCCGTCCACGTAGCCGTCAAACCGCGTTGCAACCAACACCGCCGCTTCAGTACTGACCGCACGTGTTGGTGTGTTTTGTACGTCCACGGTCCGAGCCCCTTTGTGTTCCACTTTTCACACCGTGGGTGACGACAGGCATCACAGACTGAGAATCTTCCACAGCGTTTCGAAATTGTTTAATGCGACGGTGATATTTCATAACACCAGGATGGCGATAAATAACAAAAATGTTCTTACTGATACGACCTAGCCCATATATACTATATATAGGTATCTATCCATGTATCTATCTATCTATCTATGTATAAAAATTCAAGTTTATATATGTGAACGTGAATAATATTCTCTTTATATATTATATATAGGTTATATATGGCTCAATTGTTAGACATTATTAAAGTTTAAAAAACAGGTTTGTACAAGTACACGATTACAGTCAAATTAGAAGCAAAATGATGTGGTTCTGCGCTGTTGTTGTATTAGATTTGCACGTTTTTCCCGCTTACAAGGATGGGGGGGTGTGTCGCTTGGTTGCGGACGTGTGCTAATGTGTGTTGGTGTTCCACACGCTGCGATTTTAAAAGGCTTATTAGGAACCAACAGATGACAGGGGGGTCCACGGCACGAGCCCAGCCCCCCCCCTCCCACTGCTGGAGCCCATAGTCCTGGGATGGAGGGGGTTAATCGGACCCGGGATTTTTGCGCACATCTGTCGGATTTTTAAAGCGGCGATGTCGAGAGGTGTGGGAGAGAGAGAGCGAGAGAGAGAGAGAGAGAGAGAGGGAGGGGGGGCACTAGGCGCACGCACGCACACACACACTCTCACACACACGCACGCACGCACAAAGCGCGAGAACACGGGGGTCGGAAGGGAATGAGGGGGGTCCGCAGCCGATCGACTGGCCTCCCGCTCCATCGCTCCTCTCCAGCTTCCCGGCCCGTCTCCGTCCTCGAGCTGCTCGGCAGCCGGAGCTGAACGTCGAAGAGCTTCGAGGAGATCGAGGAGGTGAGAGGAGCCGCGCGCGGTCGCCGAGCCTAGGAGCCCCGATCCCGTCCTCGGGAGCGCGCTGCACGACACCCGGCTGCAGTGAGCATCATCCGAGCGTCCGAGCATCCCCTCATCCCTCCTCCTCCCCCGCCATCCTCCGCCGAACCCACATCGACCCTCACCCCGCAACCCGAATAAACACTTTATTACCCAACACCCGCAAAAAAAAAAAAAAAATCTCTACCGGCAGGGCCGCGTTTGTCGTTTTTATCCTTCATCTCCTCGGCACAACTGCGCCTGTTAACGCCGTATTTACGCTGAGCGAACCCAGTGTTTGCAGCCTATGTTAAATCCACACGTGACGAAAATTGTAGACAACATCAGCAAGGATTGAGCTTGGAGTTGCACGCGTGGATGTGGCCGTTGATTTGCATAACAAGTGAACTTTTTTGTCTTCTTGCGCCCAGGCTGCCACATGGAGGGACGCGTGTGAGGGGCCGTCGGGGCTCCAGCGCCACCTCCTTCATGCACTGATTTCTGCAGTCACATTTCTGATCTGATTAGATTTGAAGGAAGGACCGAAAGCGACGGCTCGGCCATTTGTCACTTCATGAAGTTGAAAATCTCTTTAATGAAGAGTCAATAAATCCGCCTCTAAGTGGCTGAGGGGGGGGGGACGGGCCGGCAGACAAAAGAAGTTGACACGACAACAGAGCAGAAAGGACGAAACCGACGGAGCCATGGATGTGATGGGGGAGATGCCCGTCCATGGCCACGCCGAGCTCCCGCACTCCCAAGAGGGCCGGGCGATGCTGCATTCCAGGGACCTGTCGGCCGCCTTCCCGCGGCCTCCGCTCGGGGGCTCCTCCATGGGCCTGGAGCCGCCGGGCCTGGAGAACTCGCTGTCGTCACTGGGCTACGGAGGCGAGCTGCCCAGCAGCTGCGGCAGCACTTACACCACCCTGACGCCGCTGCAGCCCTTGGACGACAGGGTCCACCACCCTCACCCCCACCACCCGCACTCGCACCCTCACCACCCGCACTCCTGCCTGCCTGTCAGCAACGTCATCGGCAGCTTCACGCTCATGCGAGAGGACCGGGCCCTGGGGGGCAACTTTTACAACACCTACAGCAAAGACCTGTCCCCTCCGCCCACCGCTTCCACCCTGGGCGCCGTCACGCATGGCTATGGCACCATGGGAACCAGCCCCGGAGGTGGGTACGATGTCCACCTGGGAGGGAGCGGTGCCGGAAGCGGCAGCAGCGGGGGAAACATCTTCTGCAGGACGGCCGAGTTTGTGAGAGAGATGTCCCCACCAGCGCTGGGCGACCTGAGCTCTGCACATCAGCTCGGCAAGATGGAGGCTCCTCAGCACCCTCAGCATGCCCACCCGCCCCCTGCTTATGGACACCCCTACCAGCACCACCCCCTGAGCCGACGGGCCCCTCTGTCGCCCCCCGGTGAGGACGTGTCGCCCAGCCTGCAGGCTGCTGGCGGAGGAGGAGGCAGTGGTGGTGGCAGCGGTGGCGAGGAGATCAACACCAAGGAGGTAGCGCAGAGGATCATCACAGAGCTGAAGAGGTACAGCATCCCGCAGGCCATCTTCGCCGAGCGTGTGCTCTGCCGCTCCCAAGGCACGCTCTCCGACCTCCTGCGCAACCCCAAACCCTGGGGGAAGCTCAAGTCCGGGCGTGAGACCTTCAAGAGGATGTCCCGTTGGCTTCAGGAGCCCGAATTCCAGCGGATGGCCACACTGCGCTTGGAAGGTAAGGTGACGGCGTGACCTATGGTCTTTCTGAAGTCACGACTTCCAGCGCACGATCTGCATTTCTGTTGGAATCAGAGCTTCACGTTGCATCCCATTCTGACAGCAGCTGGAAGTGACACCGTCACTTTCCCGGCAGTGGCTGCTTTGCTCCGGCTAACATCTTCTTTGTTCTTCTCCTCACATCCCTCACTGTGCTCATCTTCAGGCCACGCATGTCCACTTTACTGGTGTAAATGCAGTTCCCGTTCTGGTTCAGAAGAGTGGCGACGTCCCCATCATGTCTCAAGGCAAAAGTGCGCGAGACGTCAATGGCATCAGGGCATCACCCTGAGGTCTGCCACATTTCTCCTCTTCTCATTTTGCCCCATATCGTGTGTTTTATGAACCAGAACCATAAGCCACTGTGCTTTAAAGATGTTTTTGTGGACACCCTGCCTCCCACTTGGTCAGTGCAGTTGTGTTGACCCTTAGCCAGGAGGTCCAAACAAACCTCATTTTGGACAGACGGATTTTGAGTGACAGTTCATGCGCTGAACAAGTTTGTCTTTGTGTTTTCATTGCGCTTAAATGCTGCTTGAATGAAGCTCAACTGTCCTCTTACACAGTACGACAAACCCGATTTACCTCCTGTTTACCCTCCACAGCCATCGCAGGGGTTCAGAATGCAGAGCTCACCAGGGGCATCCGCACTGTTTTATTATCGATTTATGCCACTAGCACCACGTTAGGTATTATTTCATAACACTGCCTCGAAAGGTCGGTTTATGGCGGATCCTTAGGTAAGTGTGCGCTATTTATTGAGTGGGAATCAAAATCCAAAGTGTAAATTTAGGAGAAAATTAAGTCGTTTGTTTTTGCGGGGAAATAAAGGTCTGCGTGGCTCTTCCGAGGCAGCCATTTGGGCTCTTCCTGCCTCGGTTTCCTCTGCGTTCTCTTTTCAGCACTGGGCCGCTCCAAGGCCTGGGAGGGGTGTCCAGGGTATCCACTGTGGAAGAGGGGGATGGCCTGGAGTAACACGGTAATATGAGATGAGCCCAGAGGGCCTGGTTGAGCGACAGAGAGCTACGAGGTATCCGTTGTGGCCTTCTGCTGCGTGTGAACCCAAAGAGAGGTTTACTGAACCAGACACTTTGACTACAGTTCTGGGCCGTGTTTGGGTGTCTCAGGGACCACGTAGCATTGATGGCGCATCGTACGGTCCACTCAGAGAGCGACTCCCTGGTCCACCATAGGCCGGCTTCTCCTCCAACATGTGCAAGCGCAGCAGTGGATGCCACTCGTGTCTTTAGAGTTAGGGTCAGCACGGACATGTTCGTGTTAGCAGGTCGGACTTTGTTAGGTACGTAATACAAGAGCGCCTATATGCTAATGCTAACCCTAATTAATAACCATATTCATGCAACGCAGTCCCGCGTGTCTTTGTTCCGCGGACATGGCTGCTATTCAGAGTGGGACGCATCACCTGCACCCCAGGATGCCACTGATCACCGTTGGATATGGAGAGGAACAGCCCGAGGTCAGCCTCCGACGTGAGAGGAGCATATGGACTTCTTTCTCCTTAACCCGCTTTCTAGGAGGGCCCGGCTCGCCAGCCGACCCCCTTTGTTTAATTACCAAGCGCTATTGATTTCCCTGGGAAAGCGGCCACACACACTTTGGCTGCGGTGTGCAGGCCGGGTGCAGATTAGCATGCGGAGGGTTCGTGCTCGACCGGGGTCCTAACCCCTGGCGGAGTTCAAAGGGCCCCGCGCTTCCTGCCTGGCTAGTGAGCAGTGACTTGCCCGCCCATCCAGGTGTCCCCATCGGATGGCTTTTCTCCCCTGACTACTGCTGTGGGAAGCCACCGGCCGCTTTGGCCATTAGACTGGCAACTGTTGACTTGGTCCCTGTGGATCTGGCATGATTGTGGTTGGAGTGGAGGGGAAAGCTTATCCAAAGTCAGAAATGGAGGCGAACAATTGGCAGGTCACTGCAGACTGTGAGCAGCCAATACCATGCAGCCAATCCAAGGGCCAAAGGATGGAGCAGATAGGCCCAGCTGGGTTCTGCTGAAGGCCATCCAGGACAGCAAGAAGCATGAGTCCCCGCTGCTTTGCGGGGGCAAAGAAATCAAACACAGGTCTCATCCCGCACATCGGTGGACCCTTGAAGGTCGGGATCGAGGATGCTGCCGCGACCTGCGGGGTTGTCCTTCCTTTTTTTGTTATTGGTCTTGGTCGAGATCAACGGCAGTGAAAGGGTTAACCCCCATCGGTGGGGCGAGGAGCTTGAGCTGCACAGATTTAATCAATAATTTCTATCAGCCCGTGGCCTGAGACATCAGTGGGGGGTGGACAAGGGCTGGGGGAGGCTGGAAGCTGGAGCTGGGGGTGGGGCAGGGGAGGAGGTGGTGCATGGGGGCTAGGGTACGGGGTTGGGGGGGGGGGGGGCTTTCGATCACGTTTCACCAACACGAGACAGGAGCATACATCACGTTTAGGTGCCGTTCCCACGATCATAAGGACCCTACAGGGGAATGTATACATCGCCCTGTTTGTTTGTCAGCACTGGCGATTTATAGCACGGTAATCGCGGCCCTTTTACAGATGATTACAGTGTAAGAAAGCATTTACTTAATGGACGCTGTTATGTTTGGACCAAGAGAGCGCAGGAGGGAGGTGGAGTGCAAGGAAAAATACGGCCTTTGGATCGCGCCCAATCGCAACCTTCCCCAATATGCAGGAATAAGAACGCAAAAAGCAGTTCTTGCGCTGCTGCTCCGATGATGACAGTAACATGACAGCCAGGCCATAAATGTGGGAAAACAAAAGTGTCACATGGAATATGCAGACACAGGTGATCAACCTGGGAGAGGAGGATGAGAAACTATTCCAGGAGGCTGTGCACAACTGTGGCTTTTTCTGTTTAAAAAAAAAGGCAAAGTCTGTCTGAGTACAAGGCCGTTGTCATGGCACCGCACATCCTCCTGTCTTTTTAATACCACAAACAAACTGATGGTGCAGCCTTTGCCTGAAGACTGCTGATCTGGATGCGATCAACACTCAGTTAATACCTTTGCGTAATTGCAAAGTGCTTCGCGGCTCCAGCTAGACTGGGCTCACTGCTCCGAATTGGCCTGCGTCTCAGGTCACCGTGCTGTCAGGTGGTCCTGTTTTTCATTACATTATTTATGCTTTCCTTTTGTGTTTTGTGTTATTTGTTGCTTTTATTATTTGTGGGGTTGTACACCGTGTGACGCTTTGTGTACAGCGATCGCGTCCTTTTCCTTACCGCTGAGCCATACAAGTTTCAGGCAAACAGTGGGTTCTGTTGGGCTCCGCTCAATACAGCTGTACAGGCTGGATTTTGTGCTGTGTTGGTTTTTTTCCTTGTCTGCTTGGCTGCGATGGGGGAAAAGGTGCTTAATGTTGGGGTGCTGTGCTGCTGGCACGGTTCAGACTTGTGGGGGGTGGTGGCACTCTTGGGTCAGAACCTCCTGTCAAGCCATTAGTTTATCATTCAGATTGTTTTCAATGTGGTAGAAGATCGGGAAAACGGTTAACGCATTCTCCTAGGCCAAACCCTCGTGGGGAACCGCACGCCTAATTTTTCTGCAAAAACCTTACATGCGGGATTTGTGTGTCGGCATGCTTACAGGTACAGAATAAATATGTTTTTCTTACTTGAACCATAGGGGGGGAAAGAAAGAAAACAAATGGGGATTTCCTGGCTAAGAAGGGAGAAAGCGCCATCTAGCGGTGACCACTCACATGGCGTGGACATGATTCCCCACAGTGTGGAGAATGAACTTCAGCACCGGTCAGTGAGTAATGCTGATCTAGGCCTCTCGGGGAGTGTGTTTAGGTCATTACCGGGCTTGACAGAATGTGCCGGACTCCACTTAGCGATACGGCCCCTGCTGCCCGCTGGCGTCGTGGGCTCATCACCTCTCATCACCTCTCATCACCTCTCCAACTCCCCTGTCTCGATGGAAAATAAATTAGAATCCCCTAAAGCGATAATCACTCAGCGGCTCTGCTCGGCGCTAATGACTTCTATGAGAAATAATGAGGGATGGGTGATGTAAAGCTGCAACTGACACTGGCGAGAGTGTGCGTGTGTGTGTGTGTGTGTGTCCCTGTCCATGGTGGGGAGACATATATTCTAGGACAAGGGTATTTAAAACCATTGTTTCCCTTTTCCCTCATCTGAGCAGAAAGCAGATTTTTTTTTCATCTAACATTTGTAAACTTTTGGGAGCCACATGAGAACTTCCAGGTCTTTCTGAGATTCAGCTGGACAAAATGATGCCGCTCTGTTAGGAGTCACTTTGTTTAAAATGTATGACACGCCGCAGTGAAAGAAACAGGTTGTGCTGTAAGCGTGAACTCCAGCCCCCTCCTTGTGCTTACCCATTTTCTGTGCTCTTCTCTGTCATTTGGTGCAGCCTGCAAACGCAAGGAGCAGGACCAAGGCAAGCTAGAGCGCAACCAGGGGCCCAAGCGTACACGGCTGGTCTTCACGGACCTCCAGCGGCGCACCCTCATGGCCATTTTCCGGGAGAACCAGCGGCCCACCAAGGATCTGCAACTCACCATCTCCCAGCAGCTGGGCCTCGAGCTCTCCACAGTCAGCAACTTCTTTATGAATGCGCGCCGCCGCAACTTGGACCGGTGGGCTGACGAGGGCCGCCCCTCCTCCACGGGCTCCAGCAGCTCAGGCTCCACGGTGTCCTGCAGCACAGCATGACGGGAGAGCAGGGTGAGAGCCAAAGTCAAGCCCCCATGGCAAGCCCCCTCCAGATACAAAAGAAAATTTAAGGTTGAATCTCTTCTTCTCTTTCATTTTTTTTTAAAGACCATTGCAGCGCATCTTAACCAAAGAGAGTTGGACCTCACTGTAGATGTGAGCAAAGACTGCATCGATGCATTTTTAATTTTAGATAAAATCCATTTGACTGGTATTCTGGGGGCCCAAAGTTCACTAACTTTTGGTCACACCCAGAACTGGTGTAGAACAGATCCATTGACCACAGTCTTCTTGGCCACCTTCTCTCACTGAAGGTCCAGCGGAAGGACTCGGTTTAGACTCTGGTCATGTGACCACGCACCTGTTTTGCAAAAAGGGATCCTTTCAGGATGAGCCCCAAGCCACGGTAGAAGAGTGCGGCAGGAGATGATGTTGCTGATTATAAGCTATCGAAGGACCACCTTACGCAAATGAGAAAAGCCATCGCCTCTTCTCCTCCTTCTTTGAGAGCATCAGGCATCCTTCTTAACAATCAGCAGCCATGTGGAAGTGGTACAAGGCACGAGCACATCTTCCAGAAAAATGCAGTGAGGTTGGAGGTTGCGGAGAAGGACCTCAGTGCTCCAAACACAACACCGCCAGACTGAATCTTTCCCCTTTGACCAACGTGAGCACATGGGCACCGATTCTGGCTGTGTTGGCTATGAAGTTACACACTTGAACTGCAGGGTGGGCTTTTCCTTCTTTGGTCTGAAGATGATGGGTGCCATTCATCGAAGCGCTGGTCTGTGCATCTTTCCATCCAGTTTGACACTCGGCCGAAAGTGAACGAGATTCTTCTCCTGCGTGATGTTCAAGCACACAGCTCTGTTTTCTAGAACTAAAAAAAGTAGCTCCCCTGGATGGCAGCAACAACCATTTTGGTACGCAAAGCAATTTTCTTTTTTTTTTCTTTTCTTTTTTTTTAAACAGAAACACATGTTCTTGTAGCCATTTTTAGAAGGAAAGGACTAGTAATTGAACTAACAAGTCAGTATTTATTACCACATATATGTATTTATTTGCTATTTATCAATTTGTCCGTGTGTTTATTTATTTATTTGATGATGCTCTGTACGTGTCTGTGTGAAATGATCGGAGGATAGATTTTTTTTTTCTCCCCCGATGGGAACTTTTAGCTGTAGAATCCCATCATTATACCAAAGACAAAGACAGTGGTTCCCCCTGAATGTACATCCTTCTTCCCTTTCTTCATCGTTCCTCATCTCCACTGCATCCACGAGTGGTCTTCACTGGCAGAGAACATGTCTGCTGTTGGCCTTATTTCATACCCAATGTCATTACCTCATTTGTATCCTTAACAGAAATACAGTTTCGACTTTATGGCTGGGTACTTAGCGAAGGCCTTTCTTCAAGGGTCCTAAGTGTGGTGACCTTCCCTGCAGTTGCGCAAGTAGCCTTTTTGGTGACCGCATCCATTTCCAATATGTACAGGCCTGTAAACAGAAGCAGAACCTAAGCACGCTGGACTCAAACTCATAAAATCCTTAGGCATCCTCACCTTTCAGCAGGAGGTGTGAAGGCGTTTCCAGCTAGAAGGCAGGTTGCATTCCAGGACAGCGCACCCTGAGCTGAATGCTAATCGCAGCAGTTCTGGCCAAGGGTGTTTGCTTTGGCGGACGAGATACTGATAGTCCGGCATGCTGATGCCAGCGTGAATGCGCCAGGCCGGGCACACGTCCCAGAACCTGTTTGTCAGCAGTCCAGCCATGAGATACTCAGCCACTTTCCCATATGCCCCCTCCATGTATTGCTTCACAATGAATTTTGCTCTGGTGCTCCTTCTATAATAGTTGGGTTGGCCGCCGTGCCCTTTTCACCGAGATCAGCCTTGTCTCACGCCTGGAGAAGGGGGCGGTGCTGTTCCAGGGGTTCAGGTCAGGATGGAACGTGGGTGTGTGTGTGTCTGTGGGAGGGGGACTCTCGCAGCAGGTGCTTGAGATGCGGACCATGAAAGGGACCATCGACCTTTGTAGACTTCAAAGGCGGCAGAGGACACAGGAGGTGGGTTGTTCCTTTTTTCCACTCTCGACCCGGACCTCCTCTGAGCTCCTCTGGTCCGAGGTCCGCGCCCAGCCAGACCCAGGAGCCCTGGGCACTCCAAAGGGGCTGAGATCAGAGGAGCGGTCGAAGCAGAGCGAGGCAGGGGGTCGGAGGGCTAATTAAAATTTAATGACCCACAACCGCAAGCGTGCAGAAGGTGGTGTGGGTTAAACGCGGAGGCAGCATGAGGAATCGAGAGGGTACGCGTGTGTGTGTGTGTGTGTGTGTGTGTGTGTGTGTGTGTGTGTGTGTGTGTGTGTGTGTGTGGGGGGGGGTAAATTAGATGGCCACCGTCCAAGGACTTTCTGACCGGGTCGTGCCCTGAAGGTATTGGCTTTTGTGGCGTGTGATTTGTCGGACCGTTTGTCGAATGCAACGCTTGCCGGAGTTCGAGCGTCAACGAGAAGACGTCCTTATATCAGCGCCGCCGCCGATTCTGCTTTGCGAGACGGCGCTAAAACACGTCACGTCTGGCAAGGTCACGGCAGCGTTTAGGAGTGGAAAAATCAATATTCCTACAGCGAAGGGTGTTAAATATTTCCTGTCGGCCCTTTAAGATTTGGCGTGTGACAAACAGTTGCGAAGACCTCAATTGTAATGCCGCTGAATTATGAGCTCATGTAGACATGGGGCTGAGCAGCATGGTGCCACTTTGGTGCAGAGGGACCACACTGACCGGCCTAGTTGGAGGTCCTTGGGGATGTCCAAACGCGGACTTGTAATGGCCTCGATGTTTCCGCATCCTTCTCTTACCCACATCTGTGAAGCTGCATTGTGGAAAAACAGGTTGAATTTGACCTCCAGTTATTGTTAATGTAAAGTCACAAATCTAGAATGTGTGAGATTTTTGTTGATCCTCCAGTAATGGTCCTTGTTCCATCATCGAGCCATCTCTTCATGGTGTGACTTCCATTCCAGCCCCTTTTTTGTCTTGTGTTTGAAGAGCTCCCCGTCTACCTCAGGTGTTAGAGGTGTGGTCGACGTGCTGCTGAACCAAAGACTTCATTCTCATCAGTTCCCTCCTCCCTCGTGGCACCCTGGACAGCCCCTGAGAACCTCACACCCTTAAACAATCAATCACCTCCGGGCTGAGAGTCCACCTGCCAACAACTTCTCTAATACCAAAGAAAAAGGCCTCCTGCCTCAGTCTTTTATGGCCACACAGAACCAAGCAGATTCCGTGAAGGTAGCACCCTAGGTAGTAGGTAGCACAGACCTGTTGTCAGGTCTTGACTGAGCCAGTTACCACGTTTTACACCAAATGCATGTAGTTTTTTTTTATTGGCCTGACACAAAGAATGCTTGAGTCACACCAAACTCGGTGGACTTGTACTATGAAAGTACAGCTGGATGCTGAAGAACAGACTTTATGATCAAAAGCATTTCATGAAATAAAATTGTAGAACCAAAGACCAACTGCCAGAACTGACAATCTGAGTAAGAGTGCTCTTTTTTGGGTTCTGAAACCACCCTTCCCCAGTTTTCTGGAAAAAGGGAATCAGGATATGAAGAATGTTAATAGCTAGACAAGGCAGAAATGGAAGGTGGAAGGTTACTTCTCTTATACCAAATACTGTAAACCTCCCTCTTTGGGTAAATCTCTCATGAATTGGAAACGGATTAATTTCTTTAAGGGACAGAGAGCCAAAAGCAAAGATGTTTACCGTGTCTGCATCCTGTCCAACTGAAAAGAGCTCCACTTGACTGCAGGCTGTCTGCGACCCTGTACGAGACATGGCGCCTGGTGCGACATTTCCCTGCAGGCTCCTTGCCAACACTGGTATTCGGTGTTCCTTCTACACAAAAAAACATTCTTGGTAACCACTAGTCTAATCTGTACTGCAGATTTCCATGCGTTTGAGTGTTGCTTGATGTTGCGTTGCACCCCTGTTTGTGACAGTCCTTGCCCCCACCCCCCCTTAGAACAGAATTGTGACGTACTGAAGAGACATCCCGCTCCCCGTTCCCCTGCTGTCAAATCTTCTTGAACTCTAATGAATGTGGCTAAGTAACCAAAGGCTTATTAAAACTAATCATTGTGGGACATTTTGTACCAAAAGGAAATTCAAATACCTCATGTGAGTTTGTTTGTTGTGATGTTGCACTAAACTATTAAACTGTCCATCAATTTGGTGAAGCAAGAGCTTTCTTACTTTTAAAATGAACACCTGCATTCGCATTCATGTTGTAGGTGTAGGGCAGCAGAGATTTGTCTGACCATTAGGGGTGGTTACCCATCTTTTTTGGGAGCGAAACATTTTCAATAAGAACATAGCTGTAGAAGTAATTTAATAAATATTGGGTGATGCTGCTATCCCTTTCCACCTGAAGAATAATTTTAAAATATAATGCTCATCCCAAAATCCCCAACCGATTTTCATAAATGAGGCGAGAAATTTATTGCAAAGCCCAACACTGGAATATCGAGGGCATTGAATCCATCCAAACAAATTAAAATGAATTATTCGGTCACCATATTGATAAGAGGAAACAAAATAAAAAACATTCAAAAGCCACAAAAACAAAAAAGGTACACATTACTGCATAAATGTTTAATGCATTATCTGCCATACTGGCTTCAACACAGCACTAAAACTAAGAGTAGATACTGGTCAAATGCCGGGTCAAAACTGCATTCCCAGAGTCAGCTGTGCATGGAAATGAACCTGAAGTTCTTCTTCCAGATCAGCTTGTGCCCAAACTCCTCAATCTGTTCCAAAACACATGGCTAAACACCTTGGTGTGAGAAATCAAACATCAGTAAGCAAGCAGACATCTACACACACAACTTTAATGCCCAGTACATTCACTTCCTCTCAGACAAATAGCTCCAAAGGTCACCTTCTGAGGCTAGATCTTGTCATGTTTGTGCTTCCACATCCACCAGTGCTTGTCCAGATCTGGATCAATGAAGGCCATCCCCTTCATTTTTAGGGTCAGAAATGATCATTAGATCCCATTTGGTAGAAATTGCCAAATTCGACCTCATCTCCTTCAGATTAAAATATTAAAATGTCCCCGGTTTGAAGAAAAACTGGCTGCAGTCTTTTCACCAACATCAGGAAAAGTGAGAGCTTTGATTATTAACTAATGCTTAAGCCACCTTTCAAGAAGTTTAACCAGTAGATAAGGCAAGTAAAATTGGGAAATGTTTACCAGCTTAGTCTATTGGTTTGTGAACAAGAGGCTGAAGACTGAACTTTGAAAAATCCTTTCAGTCCTGTGGAAACCTTTTGGAGTCAGGTCCCTGGTTGCGATAGGAAATAGTTTTAAGTTGAGGAAAGAAAAAAGTAATAAACTGATGCTTTTGACAAAGGACTCGTGCATAAAAGGCAAACCTATCAGAAGCAGTTCAAGGTACGAAAGTAGAAAGAAAGGATTTTGCAGAGGACAGCTGTTTAGTGTCAAACACATTTGGAGATCCAGTTTGAGAAAACATAAGAAAGGACGACTAGGTCTAGATGCTCGGTAGCAAAGCTGTTAACCTGTCTAACTAACGAAACCAAACGGATGGTGTAACTAAACTCAGACAACCAGTTTACCTTGACAGCGACGTGGGAAACGGCCAGCAAAGGCGGCAGAACGAGAGGCATGAGCCACAGCCAAGTGTTTCATAGCCATGAAATGAAATGATCCCACATTCCGGCGGCTGATGAGCGACGATGGGCCCGAAGCAAAGTCCGTATATTCGTGAATTCGTTCATTTTAATTAACTTGTGAATTATTGATCTCATAAAGCCTTTCTGTGGAAACTTAAAGATTGGGCCCTGCTTGCTTAGCAGTATTTGCTGTTTACCTTACATTTACAATATCATTTTGTTGCATGTGTTCTAAGCTCAACTATCATATTTCTTAAACATGTTAAACTTGTTAAACTTTTCTTTAGAGGTGAGCGGCACACATTAGTAAATTACCAAATCCGATTAACTAATAGTGTAAGGTGGCCGGGTTTAATATGTCGTCATACGAAGTTACCAGAGAATGACCTCTATTAATGCAAGAAATGAGTTTAGTGATAAACAGCAAAAACCAATGAGAATACTTTAGTGAAAAACAACATTTGGAGAGATGTGTAATGAAGAAGGCCCCAGAAAACCCACCATGGGAAACCGCAGCAGAGGTTGCTAGGCAACGACTCAGCCAAAGGCGGCGGCGCTCAGCGCGTTCACGCGTTTACTTTTTCTGCACTTCTAGGAATAATAATGATGCATCATCTATACACAGGACTGGTGCATGTTCTATTATTGCTCCAGGTTAAATAGAGGACACTGTAAACAGCTTTAGATTTATCATAAATTAATTATTGCATTTATATACCCAAGAATTATCCTTGTTTTTATTTCATTTATGGCTGCAGACAGTCATCAGTCATATGACATAGTACCCGTAAAAAGGTTTGTTTACGTTTGCATTGCTTGTAAAATCATATTTTATGACCGGTTTAAATGTTAAGCAGTTTAAAGTTGTAATTTGCTGCTTAAGTGTAGTGCACACAAGTCATAGTCCCTAATCCCTCGACTCACATTGGGGTTTTGCAGTAGTGAGGTCACATCTGGCCAGGACACCAAAGCCAGAAGGTCAGTGCAGCGCCGCCAGGCCTTGAATGAGCAGGAAGGGTTGCTGCTGTGGACTGGTGTCACGTTTAAAAGACAGGTGGAGTGCAGGCCATGAAAGATGTGTAGCTATACAAGAGCTGCAAGTGGAGACGAAGAAAGGTTGCAACTTTTTATTTTATTCTACAGAAAAAAAATGTTATCAGCAGTACCCTTTAGTACCACTTTACTATTGTTTTCTATGATGCATATGGTTTAAAAAAATTTTTTTGATAATGCATGGAGATGGAGAGAAATTGGTACACCTCCTTTGCTCTGTCCCCTGTTTTACAGTAAATTCTCAAATAATCTCCTACCTGTAACAGTCTCCAGTAAACCCTTAAAGAATTTTGAGCATACACACAGACCTGAGATCATGTACAGCATATAAAATATGAAGTATTCTACTTTTATAAGGAATAGTGAAACCATTTTAAAAAAGGTTTTAAAAAGTTTTAAAACATTTTTACCAGCATATTTTATATTAAGAATGTATTAAATATAGCCATTTCAGAGGGCTCACAATGCTTATAATCTTTAAACAATGGGATATATGGCAAAGTTGGCAATTCCACACAGATTTTTGTTTCTGGCCATTCGAACAAATCCGTTTTCTCCCCAGCCTGTTCCCCAGCTGCAAAAAAACAGAACAAGAATAAAACCATAAATATATTTAAACCAGGGGTGTAAAATGCTGGGTATCAAAGGCTGCCAGTATGCTAGTTTTTGCTGTAAGCTTTTAATTTCATTTTTGAGGAGGTTAATGGGGTAGTTACCAGTCATCCCGTCAATTTTAATAATTTATCCTGGTCAGTTATGGTGAACCAGAGCCTACCCCAGAATCAGGCTATGAAACTACATCCTGAATGAGACACTGCTCCTTCACGAAACAATCATACATGCTTATTCTCTCACATACGCACGTAGCAGGGGCAATTTAGAGTCACAAATTCATCTCATCGTGCTACCCCTGTGCAATAACAGCATAGTCAAAACAATGGAAAAGAAGGTAAATAATATCCTTGAGCAAGTGGGGGATATATTCTTGGGCCCATGTTGACTTCTCCATATGTCAGTTCAGCGAAATGATTCCCACCTGTTTTTCACCAGCCAGTAGTCCTGCCCATTGTCCGTGCCGTATCCCACCACCAGCACTGCGTGGTTGGTCCTCAGGTTATTGCACTTTAAGTCATTATAAATGCCTGCCAAAACAGTGAAGATGGCATCAGAGGAAGGCCGGAAACCAGCAAACATGGCCTTTACAGTAACTTGTCTGTGTTGCAACATAAATGATGGTATTCTTTACATTATATTAAAAAGCATTACCCTAACCAAATTGCTTGTGGTTTAGCTGCATTAAATGGGTTAGTGCTGATTTTTCCTCATTTCATAAGAAAATACACTTTATATATGTGAACACACAAAAAAAAGTTACATTAGAATAAACTGCATTTAGATACCATGACAAACTTTGTGCTGTTAAATATACAAATCTCAGTTAATTGTGTGCAGCTGTTTTATTAGCTTTCAAATCTAAACTTTTTAACCCAGAATGTTAGACATGTAATGGAACATTTTCAGCTGATCAGTATCTTTGTACTCTTTGTGACTTGTCAGGTATATATGAAATGATTCTGCTCACTCACCCCTTTTGTAGAATTGGAAGGAGAGCACCTTGGAATTGATGCCCACGGACACTGGACCCACAGAAGAGACAATGTACTGCAGCATCTTCTCATCGCCCTTAGGAAGGATCCGGTAGCTCCTGCACTCACCAGCCTTCCCCATAACAGAATAACGGCATATGCCTTGCTGTAGAGGTAAGAAAGGAGATAGACGCACAAACAGGTGTAAACGTGATTATGGATGCTGAAGTCTATATGTCAAATGTACACACACACGTGAAAACACAATGTGACATGCTCAGAAGTGGCAGGTTTGTAAACAAAGGACAGGAGCAATGACGAAAAAATCAACACATACAATATTCAACATGCAGTATGTTTTACACATGCTTTGTGATGGAAAGCCCACAGGTCAGTTGCCAGAATTCATCACCCCTGGCCTCAATCATTCTTTCAATGTGGCTGTGTTGACTGAGTGTTTGCAGACTTCAGTGTCTGTAGAGAATTCTGGGCCTCACCTCTACCAGCAGCTCACCTTTCCCTTGTAGGGGTAAGAGACTTCTGAGTCAATGCCGCTGTTCCCAATGATGTACTTGAAGGCTTTGGACAGGAAGCCACCTTTACAGCCATGGTTACCATAACTGGTGCTGCAGTCCACCAGGTTCTGGGGGCTGAGTGGTATCAGCTTGCCTGTTTGTCGCTTTATCTGCCCCTCCAGGGCCCCCATTGCACTAAAAGCCCAGCAGCAGCCACAGGAGCCCTGGCAACAAAAAAAAAAGCCACAGACAGAAGATGGCCGTACTGTGATCAAATTAGGAAGTTAACAGTTTAGACTTTGCTGATAAATAAACAGGATGTGGCAAGTAATGAATAAGCAGAACACTAAGTTTCTCCCTGAACTTTTCTGACAGCACAGAAAAACCCTGGGCTACATGACTGCCAGGCCTTGGATATCATCCCATTAACACGGGTCAGATTCCTTCTCTAATCTCACTTTCTCCTCATTTTATGACCTCAGTATGTCTGTTCTGAAAGTTCCCACAGTCATCCTGTCAGGTTGTTTATATACCTGATTTCTGACTGGGGTGACCAGGCCTTGAGTTCTCCAGTCCACAGACGGTGGCAGGGGTGTGGTTTTTGCTGGTTTGAATGTGTGGTTTGCAAACTGGAGGTCATCTGGCTCTTCCCTCAGGCAGTTGAATATGGTGTCCACCTCCTCCTCTGTCTGCACAAACAGGCATTGATCAGTTTCCTCAGAAAGCTCCTCTGCGCCACGTACAGTATGTCGGGTTCAGTCCACTTTATTAGATTGGAAGGGTTTCTGCTCTGTGTGGGAGTCGGAAAACAGATACCCTCTCCTGTCCCTCTTTACACTTCTAACCAAGTTTAACAAATAATTTCAGCATTTGACTTATCTGTTTGACCTCTCAGCTGTCTTTGGACTGCGATAGGATATCACATACCAGACAACATTGATACTTTCAGTGCTTATTTTACATTCATTGTTATGATGGGCATAAGCAGTGATGGACCAAAATACTACATTGTCTGTATACATAAGCAGCTTGAGTGGAGGGAGGAGGATTAGAGGATGTCACCATGTCAGCGATATGGTTGAGCCCCATGGCGAAGGAGTGCAGGCCCAGTGAAGCTTCCTGGTTGTGTTTCTCTATCAGCCTCAGGTTCTTCTCCCAGACCAGCCTCCTGTGGGCTTCCTCGGTCTGACCACAAGGCAAGTGTTCATACACACAAAAGAGAAAATATAGCACAGGAAGCAAGGCAAGTTGTGACGCAAATACACACCAGTGTAGTACTTGCAATTTATGCTCTGAAGTCTGTGTGCAGAGTGCAAAATATGCATCCAAATATGGGGATGTCACTGATAGAACTGGCATCTTCTGCTATGTGAGGTTCTCAGTGCCCAGTTGGGCCAGAAGTGCACTTGAGCCAGGATTACTGGGTTGTTTTATACAGTACCTAAACCCAAGTGTCATGCTCACTGAAGCCAGCCATGCTTCCAAGTAAATGCAGGCTGTCAAAAAACTTTTTAAACATTTTTCTCACTACACCTAAAGACAAACTATATTACTGAAATGCGGGTCCGTCCTTCCATCCATCCATAATCTGCTGTCCAAGGCACGGTATGTCCGGAAAGAGACTCTAGTCATGTACCTTCTGTGGCTCCTTACCTGGTTTTTGTAGTTCTTGCTGTGATGGTTCTTCCACAGTTCCCAGTGTTCACTGAGGGTGACATCCAGGGAGCTGTGGCACAAGTTCACCATAGCCAACAGAGGCACAATCAGCAGGATATGCATCCTAGCATAAATGGAACACATAGCGGATTTCAGGAAACCTTTTTGCAAAGTGGGATGGCTTGGAAGTCTAAAGTCCAGGCCAAAATGTTAGCAGAGCCTAAAACACCCTGTTTTTACACATAAGAAATACCGTCTCTGTTTCCTCTGCAGGTCATTGAGTTTTTGTGGTTGATACTTCCACTTTGTAAGGTAACCGATAAGCTGCTACTCCAAAACTGACGGTAAATGACGAAACAAAAGTTGGATCTTCTCTAACATAACAATTTTCTGTACTCGTACAGTATGAGTCACTGCTTCTGCCAAAGACACAGCCTGCTAACACGCTTTCAGACCTTTCCTCGTCCAGTTATCAACCCCCTCTCTGTAAACACGCAGCCGTTTCTGCGCACCTCGCCAAACAAACTTACAGGAAGAAGGGAACACCTTACCTCCCTCTGATCACAGCAGAAGTTTGTCGTTCAGCAGAGCTGCCCTTGCTGATGCGCTCTTGGTACTTAGAAAAGTGTTTCAGGTTTAATTTCCTCTTTCTCTCTCTTCCTCTTCCTTTGTCCGTCTGTCATTTAACAGTTGAAATCATATGTCCTCTGTGCGATGGTCAAAAATGAATGGCATCATCCCCGGAGAATAAGGTTTATTTCCGGGTTTTGCCAGCACGGGATGCTTTTTATTTATGAGTTAGAGCAACGCAAATATAATCGTGTGCTGACCTTAACATTGCAAACTTAGTTTTGAAGTTGAATTGATATATGGTGATTAAATACAAATTCAGATAGATAAAGACAGATAAAATCACAGATAGATAAACAATTGAACTTTTGGTTTGTTCAGCACTTACGTGTTTCGTGATTGAAAGCTTTGTCTCGAAACAGATGTATCTGTAGCCTAACGTTACGTGAGGGACTCTTGTATCGATATAGACTGAAGGTTTTGATTTTACAGTAAAAGTCTGCAAAGCTGTGGTTTGATCATTGTTGTTTGATTATCCAGAACAAAATGGTGAATTAAAGTATAAAAAATAGGGACATAAATTTCTTCCCCAATACCTTCAAGGCCTGACCAGTCCCCGCTTCCTAAACAGCTAGTCTGTGGCTCCTTGATGATGAAAAATTTTTAAAAAATCAACAGTCTATACAGTTTACATTCTATGAGCCACCATGACCCTGCAAGCAGTGACAGGCAGTGACTGGTAAGGGATGGATGGATGGATGGATGGATGGATGGATAGTTTTCAGACATGCTGTGCTACTGCCCTCTTGTGCTTTCAAACAACCATTACAAGTGTATTCTTCTGTCAGTCCCTTAGTGTCAATATCCAAAAAACAGTCTTCAGTTGGTCCTGCGGAGCCTTGAGTTGATACTGTTTTTGGTTTATTGATTATTGATCAGTGCTTGGTATTTTACACTGCCGTTGGGCTTCTTTTGAATGCCACTGTACTTTACTGTCTTCAAAGATTTCTCTAACTTTTTGATACACTCGGTCTGTTCAGCACACTGTGCAACTAAATCAGCAGTGTTATGTGTGAAAAAACACATCACAGTCGCTGGGTTTCCTTATCATGTGTGTCAGTTCTTTGGATTAATGTCTTAGTTTCTTTTATGGCTCCTCTAGTTGGATGTATACGGTATGTTAACCAATTCATCGCTACCGTAACTACAAACGTTATATGTTTGAGATTCCAGAGGAATCTTGCTGTGGTACCCTTGAGTCACGTCGAGTCGCTGTTGGAAGAGCTGTTAAGATGTCAGCGAACCGCAAGAGTTGATGTCTATGCGTATCAAACACGAGTATCCAGTTGATGTACTTTTTGGATAATATTTTTCAGTTTTGCAAGTTATTAGCATACAACGCTGATTTGAAAAAATTATGAGGCTCTGTAGTGTCACGATCTGGTTCGACCATATGTGCAGTGATTCTTGAGATCTGGGACAAAACATGTCCGCCAGATAAAACACAGTTTTGAGGTAAAAAAAAAAAAAGTACATTATATTACATATACAAATAACCAGAAGACTAACCATATTTTGCACGATGAAATATGATTTCATGTTGTTTTATAAATATTTTTTATTCTAAATGATATAATATGTCGCCAGTGCCTGAAAAAACCCTTGTCCTGAAGCAGATCTTATTACAATCGCATAAAAGTAATTAAAATGAATGTCAAATTAAAAATCTTAATTACAGTGTATAAGTAGTTGAGTAAATAAATTCATGAGTACCAAAAGTTACCATTTAGAGGGCAAAATAAAAAAAAATAGTTATTTGAAAGAAAGAGAAAAGAAGCATAAGAGAAGGTTTCGGAAACAAGCACAGAAAGAGTCAAGAGAACACAGGAAAAGAGCACAGGAAGACCAACAAGCTCTAGATACCCCACTACAGAGTCCTTTAGATATCAGCGTTGAGTAGCCGAGGAGCAGTAGGCAGCTATTTGCTGGTTTTAGGGAAAGACGCAAAGCTGGGAAAAGACACTCCAGAGAGATTAAAGCAGCTGTCATTTTAAATTATTTGAACAAGTTTATAAGTGGGTTTATAATACTTTATAAATAGGTTTGAAGTTCCTCTGCTCCAAGAAAAGAACCGTTGCATAAAATGTTTTCTTCATGTCTTACAATATTACAATATATCTGTGGAAGTTCAATGGTCATTTTGAATGAAATATTTTCCTTTTCCTTACAAGTTGTCACTACCATCAATTTTGTGCCAACACCGTAAATGCCTTGTCAACTCCGTCAGATGGACTTTATATTGATGTTTTATTTGAAAGAATATCTGCTTTGTTCCCTCAAGAATATTTGTCAATAAACTGTTGTATTTTATGCTTCTAAGAGTCAAAGAAACTTCTAATAGTCAAAATATCTGTGATAAGTTCATTCCTCATAATTTTATAGACATTTCTGTGTCTGATGGCGTTGACAGAAATTGAGTGCTGATCCAGTAAACATGTAAGTTATACAAAAATGTTACAACTGGGAGGTTGTTCCAGAACATGGTTACATTTAACAAAAATGTATACATAGGTTTCGCAAAGAATTAAGATACTTTTTTAGAAAATCAAAACCTGTTTTGTCCCTGATCTTTAAGGATCACTGTGTAGCTAATGGAACTATAAAGCAACAAATGCAAACAGGAAAAAATAACACGTAAGACATTACATATAGTTTGCCTTTGCTGGTCCTCATTTTGGTGCTCCACCACTCATATTTGAGATGTGCATATGAACAGGTACACAGTAAAACCGTCTTGCACACATTTTTCAGTTTGTTTGAATAGCCGGTTGCATCACACGATTGGATATATAGGCAAGCTGGCAATTCCACATAGATTTTTGTTTCTGGCCATCCGGATAAAACCATTATCTCCCCAGGTTTTTCCCCAGCTGTAATAAATGAAAAGTTTCGGTCCAAGTCAGACAGCAGTCAGCATTTTTAAACAGACACAGAAAGTACGTTTTCCTCCGTCAGTCCGAGTCCCACCTGTTCTTCACGAGCCAGTAGTCCTGCCCGTTGTCCGTGCCGTAGCCGACCACCAGCACTGCGTGGTTGGTGTCGGAAGCGCACTTGGAATCATCGTATATCCCTGCCCAGGTACAGTTGAGGTTATGTGAAAAAGTTCTCAAGGGCAGAATCCTGTGTTGCTTTAAGCGCTCTAGAATATTTTACATGTTGCAGTGTAAACAAACTACAGTACCAAAGCGATTATTATAACCTATGGAGGACAATGTTTTTAAATATTGTCTTTGGCTGTGAAATCGTGCGACACACCGCATTTTATCCGGGGTCAGCGTTGTAATGGATATGCTTGCAACGCTTGTTGTCAACACTGTTTCAGGCAAAACAGTATTCAATTTCCATACATTTGCACTCACCGAGACAAAATTTTGCTAAAAAGTTCACTCGTTCTTGAAAATACTGTACACAAGTTTAATAATATAAACACCCTGCTATTTATAGGTTAGAGTCTGTAAAAAAAATCTTACATATAGCTATAATAAATAAAAATCTAGATTTTTTTAAAACATTTTAGAAAGTTTCAAACTTTGAACTCTGAACTCTTAACAGATTGATTCCATGAACGTACGCAACTTTCTTCATCTTGAAAGTGATCACTTTTGTGAACTGATGATGAATTACAGAAATCCCAGATTCCCGTTCTGGGTGTTTTTGGTTGGGTTTAGACACATGGGTCTGCAATGAGCAGTTCGATTATCATCAAAAATAAAATCTGAGTAAAGACATTTCAAAAATCCATGAAGTCAGTGCCAAAATTCACTAGTGTAACTCAAACCATAGCACAGCTTACAGATACAGAAGGAAAGTGTTGCTTTTTAGAACTACCAGTGAACATTTGTTGTTTGTGACTGATCTCTTTCTGAATGAAGATACTGAACGATCTGTAATCTGTTTGGTTTGTTTGAGCTGATTTTGCTCTCTCACCTCCGCTGTACAGGAACAAGGAGTGGATGGCTTTGATGCTGACAGACACTGGGCCAACAGTGGCGACAGCGTGCTGCAGAGCCTTCTCATCGCCCCGTGGAAGGATCCGGTACCTTATGCAGTTCCCAGCTTTCCCCGAAACAGAGTAGCGGCATGTCCCTTCCTAGCGGTAGGCCAGGTGAAGACAGCACACGAGCTCACAACAGCACTGAAACACATGGCTTCGCTGTAGGTAATCACAGCACAGACACACCATAAAAAAGGAAAGGACCACGTTCGCTGATATGCTTGGAAGGTATGAGTTTGTTAACAGTGCTACCAATTCAGGTGTCCCTTAGAGAATTGTGGGCCAGCTCACCTTGACCTCATATGGGTAAAAGTCATCTGAGTCGATGCCTTTGTTGTCAATGACGTAGTCCAAAGCCTTGTACCTGTACCCACCATTGCATCCACGGTTCCCATAACTTCTGCTGCAGTCCATCAGGTTCTGAGGACTGAGTGGCATCAGCTTGCCAGTTTTTCGCTTCATCTGCCCCTCCAGAGCCCCCACAACACTGAAGGCCCAACAGGAGCCACAGAAGCCCTGAAAAGAGTCGGGGTGCATTGTAGCTGCGATGAATGAAAACTTTACACGTACGGTTTGCCATGAACTGAAATGTATGTTGCTCGAACACGGAATGGAAAAGCAGAATTGCCATCAATCGGCGATCATACACCGCAGTCACAAATGGACTATTAGTGTCTGAATTCTGAAAATCTCGCATCCTCTTCATTTTACAGGCTGACCATTTGTCCTCTTTCCATATCCCTCAGTCCTGTGAGGTTGTTTGTTGTATTCTGAAGTATACCTGATTTCTGACTGGGGTGACCAGACCTTGAGTCCTCCAGTCCACTGAAAGTGGCAGGGGGCCTTCTTGTGGTTTGAACGTGTGGTTTGCAGACTGGAGGTCATCTGGCTCTTCTCTCAGGCAGGTGAATGTGGTGTCCACCTCCTCTTCCGTCTGCACAGGCATTGATCAGTTTCTTTAGTAACCTCATTTCTATTCCTGTACAAGTCAGCAAGCAGATTCCTGCATTCCTGTTTGCACCTGTAACCAGGTTTTAACACGCAGTTTAAGTATTTAATTCCTCTATTGACGTCATGTATCTTTGGACCATGGTGGTGTATCACATATCAGACAACAAGTATAATTTATATGCTTGTTTCGCATTCACTTCTATGAGTGTCACCAGTGATAAATCAGTGTCTTTGTCTTTTAATGGCTGTGACAAAGTGAGTGGAGGGATGGTGCTTTGAGGATGTCACCGTGTCAGCAAAATGATTGAGCTCCATGGTGAAGGAGTGCAAGCCCAGCGAAGCCTCCAGGTTGTGTTTCTTTATCAGACCAAGGTTCTTCTCCCAGACCAGCCTCCTGTGGGCCTCCTCAGCCTGAGCACAAGACACATACAGTGAGATATTATTTTTGTTATTATATGAACTTTGTTTAAGTTAAATTAAAACACTGTAATGAGTTCCACAATGATACGACTTTGCATTGGTGGGAAAAAAGGAGAGGGGAGAAGTTTAGAAGCTTTGGCATCCATGGGACAGCACAGTCTCAGAGGTTGTGTTTCCACTCCCTGTCTTTGCCGTACTGTCTACTTCTCACCTCCTGTTCGTAGATTTTCTGATGGTGATGTTTCCACTGTTCCCAGCGGCCATTTAGAGTGGTGTTTGGAGCAGCGTGGCATAAGGCAATGACGACCAGTAGAGAGAGAATGTGCAGTACATGCATCCTATCACACTGACAACAGAAACATCATGAGCGGAAACCACCGGTTGTGGAAAAAAGGAATAAATTCACAGCAAGGTAGCAGAGGGATGACTTGAGATGCTAACGTGAACCTGATGCCAGTGAATTTTAGTACAATTTTGTTGACGTCCACGACACATTAAAGTACCCAGAGTCTCATATATCCAATAAAAAAAAATGATGCTGTTATGCTTTTATTGTGCTTCTTAGGTGAACACGTTCTGTTTTGTATTGCATGAATAGGATGTCTCCTACATTCTTCCAGTAAAAGAGTGCATGAGATTTGCCTGGAAAAGTTGACAAATTTCTGCCTGTGGTCACCCAGCCATCAGCTACAGAGAATTCCTTTCGCTCAGTACCAGGGTGTGTTTTTGAATAAATGCTCAGACCAACAAATGTCTCTTACCTTACAGGAGCCGGTCCTCTCCAGACGTCTTCCTGCTTACGTTCTGTCAGAATACAAAGCAGTTTGAATAGCAGCTCAAAGTTAAACTCCCTGCAGCAGGTTGTCCAGTCATGTGAACAGGACATCTGTGTGAGGGGAACAGAAACCAACAGGTGATGCTTGGTTGGTTTTTATTTCTCAGCAACTCACTCTCTGCTGTGAAAGTGAAAATGTTATATCGGGTCTAAAGAGTTTCTGTCTGTCCCTGCCAGTGTATGAAGCTGCTGAAACGTGGTTCACGCACATTTGTAAGTATTTGGAATCATGAAGTTGCCTTTCTGTGTGGGAGCTGGTTGAGGCATGAAAAATACATATAATCGTATAAAATACGCAATGCACAAACACTTGATAAAAACTGTTGAGTCAAACTCGTGATTTACTCTTGAGTGCGGCGACCATCTGCTTCTGTTGACTTTACAGATACGTGTTTTTGTCAAAATATTGGGCTCGAATCGAAGAGCGTTGTCCTGTAGTAGCTCCAGTTCGCCAAAAGAGGGCGCAAGATTCTTTTGTTTTTTTTTTGTCTCTTTGTCTACGCCCAGTGCTCAGTGGCTTTGGTTTTAGGGATCCTCAGCCCTTATGGGCTTACAGGGTCCCACTAATTCACTCTTTCTAAATGTTTAGAGGCAGCCTTGGACCACTGCGAGCCATCGCCGGCTACAAAAGCGAGTGGATCTCAAAAAGCAGCTTGGTATAAATAAACGCTCAAGTCAGAGAGCAATGCAGACATTTATTGCACCTGAATTACATCAGTCTCTGTCATCTGAGGTCTCACAGAACAGAATGGCTTCCCCCCCCCCTATTGTCCACTGCTCTGGACGCAGCTGCTGAGCCCATGAGGACCTGGGCTGAAAGCTAGTAATGGTGATCAGTACACACGAGCTCACATTTACCAGATTTACACTGCCGACTCACAACTGACACATGGACACATTTATGTAAGAAATCTTTTATTCTCAGTAAAAAAAAAAAAGAAAAAGAAAAAAGATCTGTTTCTTTGTGTGTGTGTGTGTAGATATAAAGAAGTTATCGGTGAAGAAATTTCATTGAAAAGCAGAAAAGTTCTTACACGTACAAATGACATATAAATGTCAGTAGTGTAGAATGCGGATACATATTTCTTCGTAGATTCCATTTAAACGTCAATAACTGGTGAATCAAGTTAGATCAGCACAATTTATCTGCCTTGCTGTCATGCAAAAACCAGTTTGAATGACAACAAAGCACTTAGAAAGCTCGTGACACCACACCACAAGTCTAAAAGAAAACAACTTCCCCTTTTTCCAGGGCCAAAATATCATGAGCTTTGCTTCTGAAAAAGGTACGTTGTAAACACCTGGGAAGGCTCCAGTCATTCAGGTCTATCGGGCGCTTTTGTCAGTGGGGTCGAGGGGCCGAGTTTGTGTCATGGCTGGAGAAGCGGGCAGTGCACTCAAGGTCCAATCTGCACTGGACATTGGCTGTAGAAATCCTCATTCAACTTTGGCTGAAGGTTCCTCTTCCTGCCCACTTCCCCACCCTCCCGTGCCCTTCGCGTCTGTTGTGTGGCAGCCCCCGTTGACTACATGACGGGGTAGCTGGCCAGGCTGGCGATACCACAGGCATTCTTGTTTTCGCGGGCCATCAGGATGTAGCCCTTGTTGCCCCAGTCCTCCCCCCAGCTTTATACACCCGGAAGAGGGAGACACAGACAAAGAGAGAAAGAAAAATGTGGCTGAGTTCTTTGTGGCTCATCCTAGTTTTCCATTAACATAAATGTTTCATATAGCATAATTCAAACTTATTCGCACATGGTGTGCCTGTACAAGTTAACTAGTTCTTAACTAGTACAACTGAAAACACCTATCATTTGGCAAGAGGAATTGTTCACAATGTGTTGGCCAGATACTATTACAAACCCACCTGTTCTTAATAATCCAGTATTTTTTACCCTTGGAGGTGGCACCATATCCCACAGCAAGCACTGCATGGTCGATCATTTCCGAGCTGCATTCGGGATCGTAATACACGCCTGAGCAGGAAAACAAAGGATCTGAGTGTTTCCTCTCAAACCCACCGTGATCGCTTAACAATGCTGTGGATCACCAGTTCATTCAAAACACACTGGTTTAATTGTGGAAGGTTGCTTTGTGATTTATGATAATATCATCACTTAGCTAATGTTTTTATACAAAATGACCTGGAGTTTTGCCCATTTATACATCTGGTTGTTTTTACTGGAGAAACTCGGGAATGCAAAGATAGTTTTGATGTTGTTTCTTTCCTTTTTGCTTTACTGACCTTGTCTTTTAATTTACAGTTATTGCTCCATCAATCGCAGTAATCTGACATAGTGCAATGAAAATATGCATTCTTGATCTCACATAAATGGGCGGTTATTTTTTCTAAGGCAGAGTGATTGTCATGAATTCTTTTCTGCCAGCTGCTGAAATGGGCTATCTCCACCCTTCCTGCATAACTAAACACAAGCCATTCTATTTAATGTTCGTATCTGATGATGTCCTCCCGTATGGTAAAGCGGGGGGTTGGGAGGCAAGTGTAGTATTTAAAAAAAAATCATAGATGCTGTACACCAACAAGACCCTACATTTGGCATTTGGTGGAGTCAATGTAAAAAACGTGGAATGATAATGAGTTTGAGCAGTTTGACCCATGGTGTCTCACCTTTTTTGTAGAACTGGAAGCTGGAGAGAGAGGCATCGATGCCCACGGATATGGGGCCAACATTTGCCACAGCTGCCTGCAGAGCTTTCTCCTTCCCTTTGGGGATCTCCTTGTAGCCACGGCATGAGGCTGCCTTGCCTGACTTATTGTAGGCGCACGTCTGGTCCTGATGGGAGACATACAAGCTGTCATACAAGCCTTTCTGAGAAGGTCATGCTAGACCAAGAGAAGGTACTAAATGACTTCACTTAATTTCCTGTCAAACAGAGAAAAATAGTGATTTAAAATTTAAAAAATAAAAACCATTATATTTCTGTTGCCTGTATACTGGCTGGTTATTCTCTCAGTGCTCCCCTGGGTGAAAAGTGTCTTACTGTGTAGTTGTGGTGTCTCTGTACCTATAGTACCAAGAGAAGTGCCCACCTCGCCCACGTAGGGATACGCCTCCTCAGAATCGATGCCTTTGTTGTTCTGGACGTATTTGAAGGCATTGGTCATGTAGCCACCTCCGCAGCCGTCGTTCTCTTTGACACAGTCCACCAGGTTCTGAGGGCTGAGGGACACCAGTTTCCCCTTTTTCTTCTTCAGTTGACCCTCCAAAGCTCCGACCGAACTGAAGGCCCAGCAGGAGCCGCAGGAGCCCTGTAGGTGTGAGTCACATTCCTGGTGAAGCTGTCTGCACTTCTGTCTCCACCAGGGGTCTGCAGTGCACATTTCAGCCGAGTGCATTTACAGTATTACACTGTATTTCTCAGTAAAGGTGGTTATTGTCCATCTAAGCAGGCCAGTTGAAAGCACATTTCTTAGAGCAGTTAATAAGAACAGGCAGTAAAGATTACTTTTTTCCCCAAACATCATTACTAGACATAAATTCTCTGTTGAAGAAAATCAGCAAGATGATTTTCCCATTTATAACAATTGCTAAAAAAGAAAATAAATGGAGTAGTAAATCATAATGGATAGTGTCCAGTTAAAGAAATCCACACCAGGTATGTGGCTTGTGCTGCAGAGAACTTTGACGCACCATTACTTTTGTCAATTTTGTGTATTTAGTTTAAACAAATTTAGCCATTTGTTTAATCCCACAGTCCTCTGCTCTGACCTGGTTCCTCACGGGTGTCACATAGCCCAGTTTGCGGTAGTCGATGGCTTTCGGCAGCTTCTCCACGTCGATTTCAGGGTAGGATGTTTCGTTTGTCTGCCTGACCTGAGGTACGCGTAGTCCAGTCATCATCGTGACCACCTCCTCGCTGGTCTGAGAGGAAAGTTTTAGGCGCAGTGGTCAGTGTTGAACAGTGCGCAGAGAGCCTTTTCGAGAACATACTCAAACGTCAGTGACAAGTTTTCTTGAATACTATAGAATGACACTGAGTCACACACTCTTCTATGGGTTGATGTTAGGCTAAGAGGTAAATGTGCTGCTCCACAAGCATGACCCCACACTTAGGAATTCTGGAATGACCTAACAAAGTTTCCATTTTACCACATCCTTTCCACGTTACCATATATTGTATTCCTTCAGTCAGTACCTCAACTCTCCCAGTTATGGTTGTCCGTAGCAATTATACATTCTCTCTCAGGTTGTGTGCAAAAATATGTTCATATACACTGCAGTCTGCCAGGGGTAAAGATGCTTAAATTTGCTGGCTCATGGCATGAGCAATTTTTTTGGAATGAGAGCACAGAAATTTTGCTGAGACAGCAAAAAACCCTGAAGAGCAAGGTTGACAGCACCCTTACAACTTCTGCTTTATGAATGCTAAAGAAGAAATTGTGTGTTGCTTTCAAGTTTGTGTCCTACAGTGGTAAAATGAAGGGAACAAAGCTGTAGATAGGACTGTGGTATGTGAATTATCTGTCAGTAGTTCATTTTCTTAAGTGGATGATCAGTTTTAGGAAGTGCAACCATGAGGGCACATGGTGACGTAATTTACAAGACTTCGCATTAGAATTTATTGACTGCCGTTTACTTTTTACTATGTGATGGCTTTTAACATATGGGACAGGACACGTAATTTGCGTGCAGGAATACGTATCAAGCAAGTAGGAGCCCAGTTAGTGTGATCGTAAACCATCTCACCAGGTCTCCCAAGTGGTTCATGCCCAGCTCGTAGGTGTGAATGCCCAACTCAAATTCTTTGTTATGGTTGTCGATAAACTTCATGTTCTTTTCCCAGATGGCCCTCCGGAATCCCTCCTCACCCTGCAACATCAAAGATCAAATAATATGATACGGTCAGTAAAGTGAAAAGGAAAGAAAAAAAAAATCACGGGCAATCCGAGAAATACATTCCACAGACCGTTCGCTGGTTCTGTGTCAAAGGTGTGCAATCCTGCATTTTACCAGGGCAGCCAGCTCTGTAGGTTTTGGTTATTTATCAGCCATGAATTAATAAGTTACAGGTGTAGACGTCAGATGTAGACGTCAGAGAGGGAGGACAGAGGAATGGTGAGGATGCAGGGAATAGAGTAGGCAAAGGTGGGGGAATTTAAATACTTAGGATCAACAGTCCAGAGTAATGGGGAGTGTGGAAGAGAGGTGAAGAAGAGAGTGCAAGCAGGGTGGAGTGGGTGGAGAAGAGTGTCAGGAGTGATTTGTGACAGAAGGGTACCAGCAAGAGTGAAAGGGAAGGTCTACAAGACGGTAGTGAGACCAGCTATGCTTTATGGGTTGGAGACGGTGGCACTGACCAAAAGACAGGAGGCAGAGCTGGAGGTGGCAGAGTTAAAGATGTTAAGGTTTGCATTGGGTGTGACGAGGATGGACAGGATTAGAAATGGGTATATTAGAGGGGCAGCACAGGTTAGACGGTTTGGAGACAAAGTCAGAGAGGCGAGATTGCGTTGGTTTGGACATGTGCAGAGGAGAGATCCTGGATATATCGGGAGAAGGATGCTAGGGATGGAGCTGCCAGGCAAGAGGAAGAGAGGAAGGCCTAAGAGGAGATTTATGAATGTGGTGAAGGAGGACATGCAGGTGGTGGGGGTGACGGAGAGAGATGCAGAGGACAGGAGGAAGTGGAAGCTTTTGATCCGCTGTGGCAACCCCTAACGGGAGCGGCCGAAAGAAGAAGAAGAAGATGTAGACGTCAGTTCTGTCCAGCCAACAGCTGATTTTAACCTGACTCAGCTGGGTGTCCTAACTTTCTATCATAACTGTGACTATGAATCATCAGTTCAACATTATGAGCGTAAAAGAAATGGTCGGATAGTTTATAAAAGCACAACTCTGCCCAATAGTGAAGTGAAAGCTCTAAAAGCTTAAAAATGTAGAACTTTATGATCAAGGACTGACTCATAGCAGAAGCAAAGCAGGTCAGCACTGGGGAAGTTCTACAGTAAGTGTCAGGCAATGCTGGCCTGGTAGTTTGTGAAATCGCTGATGGCTCATGTGACCGATCCGCACTGTGGTTAAAGTGAATCTGGTGCCCCCACTGCACCATTGCGACACACCGGACGCTCAGAAATCTTGTGTTTGAATGCCTCATATCTGATTTATGCTGTTGGATGTGGTGGACTGGGTCCTTCTGAGAGCACACCAGCCCTTGGTAATCTTAACCAGTCAACCCCTCTTCTGTGTGCTATACCGCATGTTCACATAAATAGATTTCATGTCTGCTGTACAGGAAGTTTTTCCAGTACACCTGAAATTAGCTCACATGCTTGGATACGGCAGAAGAAATGTTCCCAATAAAGCAATTTCGCAGGTTTTCACAACCATGTCATTTAGACACTTATGTTTGATTTCCAGGGATTTGCTGCCCAAGCAGATAAACTGTCAGTAAAGGTGACATCACACCGACACAAACATGTCCAGGAACGAGTGGGGTGCAAGAAGACTCACCAGGCCATTGTACTCCTTGTTGTGAGTCGTCTTCCAGCCGTCCCACACTGCATCCAGGGAGAGATCCGGAGAGGAGTCGGCCAGGGCCAGAGATGACAGAAGCAGCAGCAGGGCACCTCCACACCAAAGCATTCTGGGAGAAACAGACGGTAACCAAAGAATGCGTTAAATACCCTTCACTCACAGGAAAGAGAAGGAATCCTTCACTTTTTTTTTTAGACATGATGAAACGTTTTATAGTTGTCCAGTCAGTTCCCAGTCCATTTACAGTATGTCCAACATTCCAGCTATTGTAAGAATTTGTTATAAAGGAAAAGACAGACCTCATAAAACAGAGGTCTGTCTTCCTTCCTTCCTTCCTGCCCACCTTCGATCTCGCTTGTGCTTTTCCTGGTTATGTGCCACACCGCCGTGACCTTGGAGTGGGCTTTTACTCCCACAATTCTCCGGGGTTATCCGACAAGCGTGTTCAGAGTGCACTTCTCGTGTGGAAACTTTTCGGATGAGAAGAAAATTCTCACTCTAGGTCCAAACACTCAGCCTGTTAAGGAGAGTTAAATGTGAAGGAAGCGTGGCGCTCAAGCAAGACGAACCTTGCAGAACTCATACGAGAGGGACCATAGATGAAAGAAATATTTTATTTTAAAACAATGTGGTCAGAAGAGGAAATACATTTATTTTATCTGTGTGAAACAGTGCAGCCAAAAGAGTTTTCTAAGAATATTCTTGATAGGAAAGGAAATGTTAGCAAAATGACATGTATTACAACTACTGTATACGGTGATGGCTTTACGACCGGCGTATGAACGTGGCGTTGGCACCGTCTGTGCACGTTTTGCATGTTTTTGCCCTGTTTGAACGAGTTTTCTCTCAGTGCTTCTCTCTGGGCGCAACCCAAAGACATTCTGGGTAAACATCACCGCGTCCCCCGTGATCTGAGTGGGCGTTTGCGCCGTAACACACTCGTATCCTGCAGACCTTCGATCTCACTTGTGCTTTTCCTGGTTATGTGCCACACCGCCGTGACCTTGGAGTGGCTTTGCAAAGAATGGATGGATTACAGAAATGGTAAAATGGGCCTGACTTTCTAAAGCAGTCTCAGTCACACGAACACTCCTGTGCACTTGCATGTCACTGTACACTGTTTATGCAATTTTTTACGCTGCCTTCTCTAGCGATTTTGCGTTTTATTTGTGGCAAAAAAAACCGCAACTTGTCCAACAGTGGGATGGCATCTGTTCTCAGTTGCTGCAGTGAAATTGCTGCTCATATATCTTTCTGAAGGATCCGATTCCTTTACACAGGCCTCTGTCCATAACCAAACCAGATGACTGCTATAAGAAAGTAAAAACAATTCGCATATAAAATACTATGTACACAAAAATAACACTTAAATAAATGACGGCGGGAAAAAATCATCAGTTGTTTCACTTTGAGGGACTTTGAGGACTTAAGTGAAACCAAACCGGGAACAATGGAAAAACAACACCCACCCACCCCCCGACACAGTAGACTGTAATAGTTCATGTTTCTGTGACGAAATGCAGACAGAAAGGGATCGAAAATCGCGTTACCTGAGTTTGGCAGGGTGGCAGTGGCAGAAGTGTGGTGCGAAGATGTTGAAAAGTTGCCTGTTTTTGTGTCCGTATGGGTCGGCGCTTTTAAATAGCCGGGAGGGGCAGGGAAGCGTGTGTTTGTCGGTGGGCTGGACTCTGGAGCTGTGCGTGTGTGAGAAGTCGCACTGAATTTCAATACGCAAAAGTTGAAACTCGCACACTAGTGAAATCCCTACTCGGGACTTCTCCAGCCACACGGCCCACTGCTATATTTATTAATACCATAATCGTAATCGCACGCTCATGCGATGCCGACTGTACATGTTTCCGGGAATTGGCGAATGCGCCGATTTGAATGAGCGCTGCGCTTTTTCTCGGCGCGCCGAGGACCTTCTGGCTGCAGCCCGGGTCACGTGACGCGGAGCAACCGGTCGTAAAATTCCGGGAGGCGAAAGAGAAGCGCGCGTTTAACGTGTTTTCGCGCCGCCTTGCTGTGGTAGCGTCGGAAGAACCCAGCCACCTGCGCATTGTGTGCTTGTGTGATGGAGAAGGAAGTAGCCTGGTTTTAGTCAAATCACTTCTGCCGCCAGCTCTGCGCTGTCTGTGGTTTGCCCGTGCGTCAACTTCTGAGAAGCTCGTCTTGGGACATCAGGCGACCCCCCGATGCACATGTGCACAGCTTCTGTTTCATGTGCAGTGGTTCTTCCCATTAGAGAAGAACCGAGATCGTAAATGCACAGCTGGGAAGTGCTTTGTGAGAGAATGTCCTCCGGTCATTCAGTGTTGGGTTGGGTGGCTGAAGATGGACCTCCAGGAGCCATAGTTGGACTTCTGTCTGCCAGGGTCTATGACCTGGCACGGATGAGCCCAGACTTGGTTGCTGGTGAGCTGGTTGTGTAAAAATACACAACAGAAGTGCTCCTTTCTCCCCCGGTCCATCTGCTATTTACCGCCAGCCGCTCAGTGGTCCCTGTGCGCTTAGCAGGTATCTCTAAGGGTGCGGACTTGTGATCTGCACAGTGCTGGTTCAAGCCCCATCGCCCTACTGCTGTTGTACCCGATCTAGGTTCTTACCCTGAACTGCTCCCGTAAAAGTACCCAACTATATAAATGGGTCAAGTACTGTAAGTTGCTTTGGAAAAAAAGGCATCAGCTAAGCAATGAATTAATAATAAATTGTAGCTAGAAAGAGGGAAGAAAACAAGGTCTTTACATGTGACTTTCTGAGTGTATAAAACTGTACTTTACTGATCCATTTTCAAATCCGTCACGCCAGAGCTACCATATATAAATAAGTACAAGAGAAGACTGTTATTACAATGTTTAAGGTCACAGAGCAGTAACCTGTAGTACAGCAAAATTTGCAAGAAATACTTTTATATACAGAATAATAGTTTTATATGTCAGTGCCTCCCACTTCATATTTGTCCCTCGTGATGCTGTGGCATTTGTGAGGCTCGCTCCTGCTAAACCCGTGTTTAAAAAGCATTATTGGGGAAAAGCAACGAACAGATCGCCGCCATAATCTGTGTGATGTATTGACAACACGTGATGACCGAAGCTTCACGGTTTTATAAAGTGAAATGCACACTTTCGAGTGTCACGCTTTGTCAGGACTGACTTTATAAAGGTCAGTACAGTTTGCCGCCAATTGATTAAACTTGGCGTTAAACCATGTGATTTAAAATCAAACTGTAGAGAAGAAAAAATGTCTAGCATTTGAGATGCCATGAGATTTTATCTGAACGCCAGTTGGTTGGGGATCGGTGTGGAGAGTATTATTGTACTAAGCAAAGTGGGAAAGATAAAATATGGTTCGTTTTAATATATAACATGAACTTGTGGGGTGTAGGTTATTTTGAATAAAAGCGTTTACCACTTGTAAGGAATATTTAATCTAATGGAAGGTCGCGTGTGTGGAGAGTTAGTGAGGTAAAGCTGCTGTACAATCCAGCGAAATTACCACGTTGACAGGAGGACAGTGGGTGGGGCCTTCCGCCATGTGGCTCTCACAAGCCTGTGTCATATGTTGGAGAAGCAGAGTGTAAGACAGCACTTCACCTTTGGGAAGATAAGGGAAATTCCTGTGGGTGTTTGATCTGGTTTGGCATGTTTTTACTTGTCATGCACCCTGTTCGTGTCACATAAAAGAAGCCGGGCAGGTTGCTGCATTTATGAGCAGCATCTGCAGCATCTGTTGAGGTTGATAAGGAAGCAGAATGTGTCAGAATGGAAACACACACATCTGGCCTGTTAACTGTTCAGGTGTGAATCTAAGGGTTTTATCGTGTTTCTTTGTGGAGAACACGGTACTACCACGCATGCTGTCCATAGTCTGTACTTGGTGTAAAACGATGAGTACCAGTGAAAAATAAGCAAGAGGTGGTCTTATGAACTTCTGTTTGGTTGACTGGTGGGAACAAGTTGATGAAATTTTTGTCAGCGACATCATTTCTGTAAAAGAAAGCAGTATAAACAGCAGTCATGTGAGCGCTGATGATAATGTGGAAGCGAGACTCATTCCGGTCCAAGCTGTGTTTGCGCTCAGTAACATGTGGTGTCTGTCGATTTCAGACAGTCTGCTCATGACTGGCTTCTACGTCAAATCTCATATTTGACCCCCCCATTGAGCCCCCCGTACTCTCTTGCAGATTGTGAGTGATAACCATGTGACGTTCTTTCAAAAGAACAGATTCTCTATTTTGCAAAAAAAAAACTTAACGCTTCAGTGTATACCTAGATCAATTGTACAGATATAAAGCATAACTTGATGTTTGATCAGGACTGAGGTATCACAAGAAAATGCCTGATAATCATTTTCAGCAAAGCCCCCAATTCACTTCTAATATCCTCTTTTGTATTTATTTTTGTCTGTTGCATATGTGATAGATTAAATTCCAGTGCACTGCATGGCCTTTCTGGCAGCTTTCTGTTCCTCCTTGCCATTTGTGTGAACTATATACAAAATAATGAATAATTTAGAGTGGATCCAGTCTGTTCCACCAAAAGAGGGCACTCTTTCTTCTCGTCTCCAGAGGACAGAGCTCTTCCTCTCCCTCTCTCCCTCTTTCCCTCTCTGTCACTGGTGGAGGCGCTTGGCACCCTGAGTCTTAACTATTGACTGGGAGGAGGGGCAGGTCTTCAGAACACTAACTCAAGAACTCAGAAAGAATGTAAAATAGCATAAATATAATGTACTGCTGAGTAATGTGGTCTCCGAGGTGCAGGTGAACAACCTGCGGCGTGGTGGCGAAGCAGCTGGACGCAAACCCGGTGTGGCGTAGTTTCCGATGCAAGCGCAACGCTCTACAAGTGAGTGAGAACATCCTGCTGTTGAGAGTAAGCTGCTGTGTATACATGATAAAAAGCAGAGTGTTTTTCAGAAACGCTCACCTGCACACTCAAAACCTGAGGGATTAATACGCACAGCCCCTCCTGTGGGCACCACTATGACCAGCACCTCTTTTGTAGCTTGAAATCATAATTAAACAAAAAAGGGTTGTATTTTCAGCTGAGCACCGAGCCAGAGAAGCTCCGGATGCGGAGCTACACCACCTGTTCGTGGGTTTAGTCCAATCCAGAGGCAACCGAAATGATCCAGCTGAAGCCGATCGTTGAAGGTCAGCTGCGAGGCGGAGAAGTGAGTTCTGGGCCAAAGACAGGGGTAGCCCCCGACGGGCTCGACGCTGAACCTGCAACACCAGGTTTGAGGTTCACAAACCTTTTATGCCCCTTGGAAAGATTCCTAACTTATCACTTATCAAAATGAATCAAAAATAATACATTTTTAATTTTAAAAAATGGTGTGCAGATGATGCAGTGAATGTGGCATAGTGGTTAAGAACCCTCACATTTAATCTTCTTCTTCTTCTTCTTTTGGCCGCTCCCGTTAGGGGTCGCCACAGTGGATCAAAAGCTTCCACTTCCTCCTGTCCTCTGCATCTCTCTCCGTCACCCCCACCACTTGCATGTCCTCCTTCACCACATCCATAAATCTCCTCTTAGGCCTTCCTCTCTTCCTCTTGCCTGGCAGCTCCATCCCTAGCATCCTTCTCCCGATATATCCCGAATCTCTCCTCTGCACATGTCCAAACCAACGCAATCTCGCCTCTCTGACTTTGTCTCCAAACCGTCTAACCTGTGCTGCCCCTCTAATATACTCATTTCTAATCCTGTCCATCCTCATCACACCCAATGCAAACCTTAACATCTTTAACTCTGCCAACTCTAGCTCTGCCTCCTGTCTTTTGGTCAGTGCCACCATCTCCAACCCATAAAGCATAGCTGGTCTCACTACCATCTTGTAGACCTTCCCTTTCACTCTTGCTGATACCCTTCTGTCACAAATCACTCCTGACACTCTTCTCCACCCACTCCACCCTGCTTGCACTCTCTTCTTCACCTCTCTTCCACACTCCCCATTACTCTGGACTGTTGATCCTAAGTATTTAAATTTCCCCACCTTCGCCTACTCTATTCCCTGCATCCTCACCATTCCTCTGTCCTCCCTCTCATTTATGCACATGTATTCTGTCTTAGAACCCTCACATTTAATGATGAATGAAATTCAGGTATTGCTCACGCAGATGTGCTCAACATTAAAAAATGAAATCTATTCGACTCGGGCATTACAAAATTAAAAAGGTTTGTTTAAAGCCCCCATTTATCCACCCGCAGCCTTTTTTAGATGTCATGTTATTTATGAGTGCTTGGCTGTCACTTTGCAGGCTGAGAGAAGGAATGCCATTTGTTTTTGTTTTCGCTTCTTTTCATTACATAAAAACATGGAGCACAGCTGCCCATTGACTAATAATCCTCACTTAATCATGTGTTATGAAAACAGCCACTAGATTGAGGCCAGGGAGGCTGAAGGGCAGTTTCTTAAAGTAACTGATGTACATGTCTCGGCACATGGCGAGTGTTACTGAAGGAACCAAACTTGTCACTTTCAGGCGGTTACATGTTTGCATCCCACCTGGCGTTTGAGCTTGAGATGCTGTGGCGTACACGCAGCGATAAGAACTGGTCGGACGTTAAGTGGCGCACGGTACAAGTCATTCCGTGCAGGGGTATGTTGAGGTTCACCTGAAATGTAATGGTCCATACATTTTTATGAGAAACATTCTGAAGTGGAATAGGGTTGCGATGGTGAGCTGGAGCAAGGTTTGATGCAAAAGTTGGGGGTTCACTGTGGCAGGAAATGATGGCCAGGTAGGGATGAGAGTTCTATGTGAGCTAAAGTGGCTGAGGCAAAGTCGGCAGGGAGTGGCAGCGATCAAACCTGCAGAGCACCTGCCCCTTAGATCAGCAGATCTGTGGAACTGAGTTCACACTGTACATCGGACGCACTCATGACCGTACCATAGTACTGTACCGTAAGGCATACAGGATGTTACGGTGAGCTCCCGTTAAACCATATTGTGCAGCTGTAACTGTTTCGTTTTGTTTTGTTCTTAGAATATAACCCAAATATACCACGGCACGGCCTCAGCTTCCTCACTGCTATGGACCTGAACATTACGACCAGTCAGCTGAGGGCAGCTATTACGTCACAGGTGAACTTTGTACCGCTGTTGCGCTGGGATGCACCGTAGGTTTATGTCCTCGAGTTGAGTGACTTTCCGCTTAACTGGTTTATTTCACTCCACATCATATGTGTGTTGTGTGCTCGCTGCTGTTGTAATTTTACCATGAGCAACCGAGATGAACGATGTGAGATATGCAGTGTAATGCCTGCCTCCCCTGCCTGGATGTGATCTTAGAATAAATTTTCATGCATAACAATATAGCGTGACTGACTCGGTAAAATACACAGCATAAAAATACCTGTTGCCACCTGCTGACGCCCAATTAATGTCTGAAAAATAACTGGAATTCTGCCCTGCATGTATAAAAACCATCTTCAGACCGATACCTTGTCCATGGTGTAGCTTCCCTCACTCTCTGTGCTCCCAGCATTGGTTCCAGACCACCATGACCTTGCGCTGGACAAGAGATGCCTGGAAGCAACACTTGGTGACAGCACTGCTGTGTTGCTGTTAGTGCACCCATGAGGTATAAACCTTGAAACTTGAGATTATTGTTAATGGAAGGATAGAAAGCGTGGAACGGACACCTGGCAGCCACTGGTGTTATGTAAATTGGTGTCTATGTTTTAACACAGCAGCTGTTTAGAGTTGGGTAAATTATGTGGTGAAGTTCAGTTACATAAAGTACTCGAGTAGGAGCGATCAGTTGACCTGAAGGGAACGCCTGAACTGTCCAGCCCCACACGATGATGAGCTGGGCCTGCACGTCCATCCTACTGAGACGACCGCTTAGAGAATCAACTGGCCGTATAGGGAAGATGGATAAGCGAAGCGGTGCAGCTCATGGCCATCTGTCACCAACATGTTATGAATAAAGATGTCGACAGCGAAGGCTCATCGTAACACGAACGAGTTTAAGGTCTCTTTGGACAGCAGCTAGAGTCTTCTGCAAAGTGGGCTCTAATTGCCTGGCCAAGGAACGCCAAAAAAGGTCATAAATGTTTGGTGTCTCCAGCATCGTGCGGTCCAGGTTCTCTGGTGTGTGAGGAGATACTGCTAATATATTCTTGTAGTTTTAGCGGTGGTAGCAGTATGCGTTGATTTTTTTCTAAATTTGGAGAAATCCAGTGGCTCTTCATGAATGAAATGGAATAAACCGTGGACTGGTTTACTTACAGTCTTAGAGGGACCCCGCAGGGACCTCAAATGGGGATTTACCGGCTTAATAGTAATCGCGTGTGGTGCATCCATGTCTCTTTATACTCCAGTTGTGCAGGCAAATAAATCGGCTACTTCACCGTTTGTCACGATTTCTATTTATACTGTACAGAAATACACTTGGCTTTGCACTGGACTAGCAGTTATCGGAATGGATGGATGGATGGATGGATGGATGGAGGTTCTGACCAACATTCCGTGGTGCAATCTTCTAAATGTTCAGCTTCTTGATATGCTCTTTGCTTTTTGTTCTTTGCTTCCCCTAAATGCCTTGGAAAGACGCATGAGCAATGCATTTGTCATTTCTTTCTGTCACTTTGGCCGGGACTGAAGAAGGGATCCCGGTCTTCCAGTCACAGTGCCTGCTGGGGGTCTCCTCCGATTCGGACCCTTTCCACCTGAGCGGACCCGCTGCACCGGCTTCCTACCTTCCCGTTATTTGGTGTCACAAAGCCAGGGATGACACGTTTGTCACCGTTTGCCACTGCTGCTCCAGGTTAGACTCGCGGCTCCCCGACCAAACTCTGCTTTTCGTTATTCGTTTTTCTGTTATTCTTTATTTATTCTTCAATAACCAATTCAGAGTCGCGTTCAAAGACGCGGTTACAGGCTTGTTTACATGCTGTGAGCATCTTCGTTAAATGCTCTCTTTCTCTCTCGCTCTCTTTCTCTCTCGCTCTCTTTCTCTCTCATCTTTCTCTCTCTCGCTCTCTTTCTCTCTCTCTCATCTCTCTCTCGCTCTCTCTTTCTCTCTCTCGCTCTTTCTCTCTCTCTCATCTTTCTCTCTCTCGCTCTCTTTCTCTCTCTCTCATCTTTCTCTCTCTCTTTCTCGCTCTCTCTCTCATCTTTCTCTCTCTCTCTGTCGCTCACTCTCTCGCTCTCTTTCTCTCTCTCGCTCTCTTTCTCGCTCTCTTTTTATCGCGCTCTCTCTCACATCTTTCTCTCTCTCGCTCTCTCTCATCTCTCTCTCTTTCTCTCTCGCTCTCTTTCTCTCGCTCTCTTTCTCTCTCGCTCTCTCTCTCATCTTTCTCTCTCTCTTTCTCTCTCGCTCTCTCTCATCTTTCTCTCTCTCTGTCGCTCACTCTCTTTCTCTCTCGCTCTCTTTCTCATCTTTCTCTGTCGCTCACTCTCTTTCTCTCGCTCTCTCTCTCGCTCTCTTTCTCATCTTTCTCTCTGTCGCTCTCTCTCTCTGTCCCCCCCCCCCCACCCCCACCCCCCGCGAGTATCACCGCGAACGTTTAGGCTGCGCTGCAGATAAACAGAATCGGCGCGAATAAGTAAATACTGTGAAAGGAAGCGGGGTAAACGGTCGCTTTGGGCTGAGAGGCGGTTCCGCAGGGCGCTGCCGTGGACTTGCGGAATGTTTAAACCCGAATTCTGCGGGACTCGCCTCCTGTGACCCTCTGCCCCCCCCCTCCCTCCCCGTCCGGGTCCGGCCCGGTCCGGTCCTTGGAGCGCATAGACGCGGGCTTCATCCGGAACCGCGCGGATCAGGAAGCAACATGTTGGGATGAAGTGCTGGGGGATCCGGACACGGTGAGTTTCGGTGCCGGTGAGTCCGGACGCTGAAATTAAGGCCACTGCAACTACGGGGGGGGGAGCGAACCTAAGACGTGAAATAAGGTGAAGGTCTGTACTGAACGGAAGCCTTTGTATGGATGCATTTTGGGTCGAATGTGGTTCATTTTAAGTGGGTTGGTGCGGACCTATGTTCATCCTGCGTAACTCTGTCCTTAACCCTAATTCTAACCGTAAACCCTTAACCCCAGACCCTAACCTGTACATTGGAGTCCAGGGGTCCCATCCCTTCCGAGTCACCTTTTGACCTAGGAGCTGGACAGGTAGACCAGGAAAGGCAGCTTCGTGTGACCCCAGCGTTACTTTGGAGATTTTACAGCTGTGTGGCTTGTTTAAATTTATTACTGTGTTTATTTTTTTATTTGACAGAGACTCTGCTGCTAGACTGTTGGGGGGGGTTCTTGTCTACATCCTAATGTATAATCCGGGGGGGCCTTGGTCAACATGCCGAATGCATGTCCACCATTAGTCAAAAATCTGAAGAGCCGACCCAGAGATTTAATCCTTCAGCCGAACCTCTTAAAGAGTCTGCTGGATGAAATGATTGGAGTGAAATCTTTCTTGAAGGTGGCTTTGTTCTTCTGTGGTGTCAACGGTGGAGGTTGTTTTGGCCATAGATTCAAGTATTCCCATCAGTTCGTTCCAACTGAATTGAATTGAAGTTGACAGCTAAGTTGAGGCTTTTACCCTATGGCCCTTATTGCTATGATGTAGAAGTTTCCCTCTGTTGGTCTGGTCTTATCAAGGCACCTCCTGTCATGTTTCAGGTGTCAGGGAAATGAAAAATAAATGCAAAATAAAATGTATTCTGAGATCACAGCAATCCAATGTACAAGGACCAGGGCGTGTGAGGAAGTCATTGGAATGGATGATTCGACTATTCAAATTTGGACAAAAAAGTAAATTACATTCAAGTGCAACTGTACAAACGTAAAGGTTTAAATGTGTGAGAATATAACGTTTTAGATAAACTAGATTTATAAATTATTTTAAATATCTGTCAGCAAAAATTTTTCCAGACTCTTCAGGCTGAAAGTATTGTTCATGTGCTATGTTACATTCTTATGATAAATTAATATTGAAAAGTGCTTTTTGTCCCTCTTTGATGGCAGTTACTAAATTTAAGCTGCTAACTTTAGAAACAAATTTTCCCAAAGTTTTGTGCGCAGCACAGCTGTGAGATTCAGGGTATTTTTATGCAAGAAGCTATAAAGAGATTAGGGTTAGATTATGTGCAGAGCAGGGATCAGGTTACTGACCGTGATGAGCAACACTCTCTTTGAAGTTATTCAATACAGTAGCGTGCATGCATCTGCAAACTAGCAGGTAGCCTAGTGGGTCAGGACATGAACTTTTGTGTGCTGCAAAGTTTGTTGATGTGAGTCCAGTAAGATCCTTACTGTTGTGTCTTTGAACCTGGTTCTTATATTGCTTTAGTAGAAAATATGTAGTGCTTGGAGTATGAAACAAAACTGCAAAATAAGGATTATTAATAAGCCACAAACACCGGACAATTTGTAGGGTTTTGTGCCGTTTGTGCTGGCAGATCCAGCGCATCCAGCGAAGACTCAAACAGGGACATTGTTCTCGTCTTTAATTCCGTAAGAGCACTAAAGCCTCCCGGTGTATTTTATCTGTTTTATATGCATATGTGGGCTTATTAGGGATGATTGATGGCTTTCACTGGCAGCCACATTTCCTTGCCGATTTTTTGGGACACGGGCGACACATTTTGCTGTGCGGTTTTAATAAACCAGCGTTTAGATGTACAGGGTTGCATAAGAGACTGAAGTGGATTTTTTTTTCTTAACTCATGTTATCTAACACAAGTCATGCAAGTCTCAGGTGGCCCAGCGAAGGGGCGGGGGGGGGGGATCAGACTACAGTGGTTATTGGCAGTGACCAGTGCAGAACTTTCCTTGTATATGTAGAAAATACAAGTGCATGTGTGGCTATAAGGTTGCATTGCTGTGTGAGATCGAAGTGCTAAAGTGTTTAAAGGCCCAGGTAAGCAGCATGGACGCCGCGCTTCACTCAAGCTCACGGCAACGTGACGATATAAGAAACTGTAACTCTAAAACCGCAAAGGCAGTAAAAACAGTTTCATTTTTTGGAGATTAAATGCTGTTTTTTTTTTAAATATAAATTTAAAAAATGATAGTGTCTCAATTAAATAGCCAAGGGTGTGTCGAGAGAACACAACACTGGAACAAATCACCTTGACAACAGGTGGTAGCGGTACTACAGCGAACAAGCGCGGCACTGCTCAGAAGCGGGCATGAATGTGTCGATACGTGAAAATGAATTAATAATGATGCTCCAGCATTCGGTTACAATAAACAACAGCAGCAGTGCTACATTTTTTTTCTGGATAAAAACCTTTTACCTGTACATCTCATTTGCAGGGCGGAGGGATATAGCAACATCTAATGTTTCAATTTCAGTATTTGAAAATGGCAGCATCTGTTTGGTTTAATCTAATTTTCCAGATGTTCCGTGTCCCGATCTTCTTGGCATTTGTATATTTAATATTCACATCTAGGACTTTTAATTATATGTTCGCGGTGAGTGCTGCAGTGGTGTTTGTGTCCTTTCTGCACTGCTGGACAATTTGTATTGTTTGCAAAGGTGTAAAGGACAAGGATGATGACAACAGACAGACTATAATAGCTGTCCCGTGCCAGTCCAGTTCAGAAACGTTCACCGTGTTTACACGGAATTATTTCCAAGATCTGTAACCAAATCCTATTGACTGCAGATTGCCAACTACGCGGCTGCTTAACTCCGCAAAGCCAGCATCGGATCACCTGTCTCCTCCATAGATGTGAACTAGGAGGTACTCTTACTCAGCTATTCGCTCACCGATAAAGTCAGAAATATGCCGAGCATTTATGGCTCATAATCGCAAGTAATGTGCAGAAAGTATGCAGCTGGTTCTGGAAAACAGCTCTGCGCCGTAGCCAGAAAGCAACCGCGGGGTTAAGAGGAGGCAGAAATGGTCCCTGACTGATGTGAGCGTGCAGTGAGGTGTGGTGATGTGGTGGGGCTGGTTTGTGGTCCGGAAGGACATCAGTCACCAGGAAAATTAGTCTTTGAATAAAACCTTTAGTGACAATTTGACTTAAATTGTCTTGTGTTCAGTGGCTGCAAAGTATGTATGCCGGGCAGAACACGAGGTGAGATACCGAGGCTGCCATGAAAACATTGGCATTGGTGTAACAAGCTTCTTACAGAAATCCGTATCATGGGCCAAAGCCAAATGTTTCGTGCCAAGACCAACAAATCAATAAGATAACTAATCCAAAATTATATAATTCTGAGAAGAACACTAGTGTGGCTCAAACTGTAGAATGAAGGGGAATCACATGCAAACTGTTGTACCCGTGACCATGCGAACATTAATTCTGACTTTGGGATACCTGCAGGGCCAGAAGACTCACATCAGATGGATAAATATCAACAAAATCCAGTCCAAAAGATCCTGGCATTTTTCCCCCACTGGAAAATCCAATTTTTCAAATAAAAATTATACAGTTAACCACCTAAAGCGAAATTCGACACATACGTTCATTAAAGACAGGTTATTATTTCCAAGCGCACCAAGGACAACTTCTAGATGGGATTGAGGCTGTACATTGTCGGTGGTTTTATGGGTTATATTTTACTATTTATATGTTCTCTCTTTCAGTCTTGATTTGCTGGGAATTAATCTTGTTGTTCTGGGTTTACATTGCTTTGATGTTCTAACAAGCACCAATTTTCGAATATACCCCAGACGTATAAAGGCAAAAAACCAAATACGGAGGTTTTCAAACCCAGTTAATATACATTTTTGGATAATTTGCGAGTTTATGTAAATACGTTTTAAAACAGTTTCACATAAATCGAGTTAGTCATGTTCAAATGGAATGGTTAGTAAACCGGTGATGAAAAACTCGTGTGAATTATTGAGAACAGAGGACAGTCGCGCTGGACGCGTGCCTGCGCGTCGCACATTTGCGGAGACACCGAAAAAAGGGTACGGGTTCCCCTCCGCGTCTGGCAGACCAGAGTGTCTGGCATTAGTTTGCTGATGTGAAACCATAACGGACAAGAGCAGCTTTTAGTGGCACCTCAGAGCGAAGGCTCTCAAAGAGGATTCAGCACTAATGCAAGTGCCTCCGACGAGAGCCTCGCTTATGCGGGATCTCGGGGCAGAAACATCAGTTTCGCCCAAACACGTGGACGGTTCCATCACGCCATGCGCGATCAAGATCGAAAAAGGCACGAGATGCGCGCCAGAAAGCGCGCTGCTTCCCTAAGTCGCGTGGCGTTGACGTGAAATTTATCGCGCAGCAAATGCTTTCCGCATCCTCTATTTCATTAGGTAAGTGTGACCCACCTGCTACGTTTCATTGCAGAAGAGGTGGGCACGAAATGCATTTCATTAGATAAGTGTTGTGCAATCATATAATTGATCCCGCTGCCCCCCCACAGGGCCTAGTTGTGTCGGATGGGGCTTTTTGGGCCGCGATGAGGCGAGGAAGGCTCGGCAGGCCGGCGGGTTACAAAGTTCTCCTTGTTTTAACGTAAGGGGACCCATCGCACCCTGTCACACCCTGCCTTTCTCTGCCTTTTAGTGCCACCGTCTCTTTAGTTCATTAGCTCCCGTTCCGGCTGCGTTCTTCTAGTTAATAACCTCCTCCTTTTATGCGGCGCCGTGGAAGTTCACAAACCCAGCATCCCATCCGAGGGAGAGAGATCAAACGCGCGCCTCCCCATGCGGCATGCCGTGCCCCCGTAACTGGGTTAGCGCACGACTTTGTTGTCTCCGCAAGGCCTGACTAGCACTCATGCATTAGTAAAGCAGGACTTTAGATTAACATGTCTAGGGTTTGAGATTAGGGCTTAAGAGCCGCGTTTGCCGGAGCACGTTCGCACGCGGGTTTCGGACACCGGCACGCCCCCACCTCCGCTCGCGCCCGGACTCGGGCGCCACGGCATTCGCGGCCTCTTCTGCCGGCAAGCGTCCACCTCAGAAGGTATGGAGGCTTGGGGCTTCGTCTCAGGACGTCTCCTCCCTCTGACGCGGACTCCTTTCTCGATTTCATAAGAGGACTGAGTAATAGAAGCCCCGCGTGACCCCTGTTCACAGCGAGATGTGGGAGAAGGTATGATAGCCGTATGATATACAGTATAAGCTATGTGCTGGAGAGTCCTCTGCCCCCCCATTCACTACCTGTAGTTAAATCGGCCAAATCAATTGTGTTCTATTGAATACAGTTCGTCTGGCAAACAAGCGTGTGATGTTGCAGAGGGAAATGGGGAAGAAATGAAAAAACTGTTCCCTGAATTCTAGGTGAGAAGATGATCAGAATAGATGTTGCGGAAACCGTAAAGACTGTCCGACAACGGAAAGATGCCACTCGATGACAGCAGGGAGACGGTTAGACAGACATCAGCCCAGAGAGTTGGATACAGGTGTTTTATTGACATTAAATCTCGATATAAACACACCGATTAAACCCTCCATCCCACACCTTGTAACTGAAGGCTTTGCTGCCAACCATTCATTTATGCATTTGCTTTTAGCAGGGACGTCTCCGCCATTTATGTTAATTCGTGTTTGAAATGAAGCTCTTGCAGGTTGCGGTGCTTCTGCAGCAACTCGTTTTAAGTTCTCCTCCGAGAAAAGAGCCGTAAGCGAAGGCAGAGGGCAAACTCGCACAGAGCGAGGGCTGCTGGAACAGGGAGGGAAGTTCTCGGAGCAAAGCAGCCGTCACGGAGTTCTGCGCAAACTTGTTGTGCAGGATGTACTTACCGGTGGCTTCGCGACAAAGCCCTCAGTCAGGGCGACCACTTTTACCCCAAATACTGGCTTTCGAGGCTCCTTGTTAACAGTGATGGAAAACAGTTAACTGAAGCTGAGAGAGCTTCTGGGTGTCTGTAGATGCAAGAGGCCTCCACGGAACAGGCTTGTGACACATTGCTTGTTCCATAACAGCATTACCTCCCTTCTCCCCGTCACATGACAGTTTCACATCGATTATGGTAAATCTTACTTACAAATGAAATAGCAGATTCATTACTTACACTAGAACTTTAGAAATAAACCGTGCGTGTAAACAGTAACTCGGTTATATAAATCGCAGCTTTGGTAACAACGGTTATCCTTATGCTGTTGTAAATAAAATGCATCTCACGTGTTTTAAGAAGTAACACTGACTGTCCAGTTTGCGTAAGCATTTCCGTGCATAAAATAAACAGTTTATTGTTAACTTTTGATTTTCGGTGGGATAATTTTCACCAGACAACGGATTATATTTTTTCCGTTACAAATATTGTTAATTCGGTCCCCTCGCGGCACGATTCTGCCTGCAGGGTTCACTTGAAATCAGGGAACGGGTGTCTTGTGTTAGGGCTACAGCGACTGGTATGTTTTTCGTGTTTCGGGTGGCGCCGTGTCCACTCGAACTGCATGCGAGTCGCTCCGGGGGGGATGTGGTAAAATGGTATTCTATATAAAAAAACATAAAGAGACATAATCTTGTCTCCAACCAGCTGTTCCTTGGTGCCGCAGCCACACTGGTGGCTGGTGACAGTCAACAACATCTGCACCTGTCTGCGAGAGGAGGAGTGACAGCACACTGGCAGCAGTCTCTGCCGCATTGTCTTTATCGCGGTGCTGCTGCTTTGCTACACTTTACTACCACTTCTCTTCCTTCATTGTTCACCTGTTTTCCGCCCAACAGGTGGAAGTGTCATCCGACCCCCCGGGCGCGCCAGCCAGGGGACCACCCCCAGCCCCCCTCTGCTTCCCATCTAACTCCTCATCACTCCATAAACCGCTGTTCTATTTTAATACGCTTTAATCCACATTTCAGTCACAGCACTTGATTTTTAAAGGGGCAGCCTGGAGTCAGATGCTATAAACAATGTGCTGCTGTGCACAGATGGCTTCTTGTTTTACCTCTGGAAATATCATGTCCTGACTGAGTTGATCGGTGTCTGGACCACTGTTCTGCAGCAGTTCCACAGAGACCAAGGGAGGATGGGTAGGGGCGTAGCCAGCCTAGTGGTTTTTAGGTAGTACATGTAAGAGCATGGTTGCTGGGTCAAGACTTGTGAGGGTCTAAGATGATGCTTCTAAGTACTCTACATAAGCAGGATTTCTTCAGTAAAATTTTTCATCCATCCATTATCCATACCCACATATCTGGTGTGGGGTCACAGTGGTCCACAGCTTATTCTGGAAGCATAGAGTGCGAGGCAGGATGCACCCTAGGTAGGATACCATTCTACAGCAGGATAATGGCAATTTAGCATCATCAGTTAACCTGAAACACATACATTTGGCCTGTGGGAGGAAGCCCCAAGAAAATGATCTTTTCTTTAAATATCCGAAACCAAAGGCTTCCTGGTCAGGGTTTCCTGGCCTCTGTGTCCCAGCGCCGCTGCTCCCGCACAGATATCGGAGCGGGATGCGATAAAAAGTTAGCATGATCATTAGCCATTTGCCGGCCAGTGCGATGATGGGGTCGAGCTCCTGCACCGCTGTAAAACCTACAGTTACTCAGGTACGCGGGTGTTTCCGGTGACGCTACGCACTGAAGCTCACACTTGCTGATCCTTTTAACAGCGCAGGGTGTTGGATCACGCCCGATTCTGAGCAAGTGCCACAGACCAGCAGGCTTAATCGTTACGCAAAGAGTTCTCTTAAGCCTCGGACGGATCCGGTCTTTCCTGGCACACGCGGCGCATGCTGGGAAACACTTCACGTACTGTACGTGTCGAGGTGGTGGTTAGATTAAACAGTAGCTCAAAGCCACCGGCTGCGTTCGCTTGTGATTCATCCCAGAATCCTGGGAAATATGCACGGCACATACTTTGCACAACACATATGCTGTCGCACTTCATTTAAATGGTTTCTGCCATGTAAATGATTTAATATTAGCGCGGTGATAAATGAGAGCGGAACAGATTTTTTTTTGCTGAGTCAATTCAGTCCCTCCCTTACAGGAAGAACGCGGACTGATAAATGGACTGTGGTGGTAAAATGTTAGCCTGTAGTTCTGAAAAGGCCTTCTAAATAATGTATGTTTCATACATCAAATTGAATAAAATGCCCATTTACTTGTTTGTTTACCGCAGTGGGGTAAAAAATAAAAAAATTAAAAAAAAAGGAGGAAGCCGCGTTCGAGGCAGGAGGACAGCTAACGTGAGCGGGAGTGGGAGTGCATTAGTAACCTACATCGTGCACATTTTATTCTGCAGCGCTAAGCTGCTCGTGTTGTTCTGTGTCCACATGGCCTCTCGCTGGGGCTGTGTTTATACACTTCAACACGGTATAATATCAGTGTTTGTCCCGCGGTACTTAGGCTGCCCTCATGGCCTACTCTTCAAAATGAAAGCAAACCGTCTTTGTCATTTCCATTATTACTGCTGCTATTTATATTACTATTTCTCCTGTGCATCATGACTTCTGACTTTTGTACTATATATACTTATGATTTATATATATATATATATATATATATATATATATATACACACACACACACACTTTTAATAGATAGTATTTCCGTTTGTCTGTGTATGGAAGGAAGTTCTATATGACAAGCTTTAGAAAAGCAAAATATTTAATTTAGCCATTCTGCTTCATTCCAGTGGTGCATGGATAAAAGTGTATAAATGTATTTGCCATCAAGACATCTGCTGATTTCCTTTTCTTTAATGTTTGTTTTCCACATTATATGCTGGGTGTTACACATCCGTTTCAGCAGTTACTTGCTGTTCTTACCTAAAATTAAAATATGTTGTTTGAAATTGAATTTGCGAATGCCTACAGTAGGTTAATTCTCTGAACTGTTGTTAATATTTGCATTTAATATTTTCATTCGGCATGCTTGTGTGATTTTAAATTAAGTTTTTTTTTTTTTTTTGCTATGAACTCCCTGAAGTAATAGACATGATAATTTGAAAGCTTGACCCAGGAAATGTTTTTGTTTGCTGGTATCGAGCACAAAGCGCACATGCCGCATGGGCTTCCAACTGCTGAATGATAAATCATTGTTGTGTTTAAGCAAATCCTTTCTTCTGGATTATTTTTCATTCCTTTTTTGGAGCACAGCAGCACGAAGCCTTGAAAAGACCACTCTGGGATCAGAGAATTGAATTAAGTTAAATATGCAGTAATATATGCTGTGAGGGAATGATAAAAATGTGCCGCTTTCCCTGATGTCTTTCCTAACTGACCGCCACTTTGCCTTTTATCACCCGGAGGCAATAAAATAAAAGGAAAACAAAGATTTTTGGTAAAGAGCTGAAAGAATCCCAGAGGTTAAGTGGGGAGAACCATACTTGTTCAGTTTGCGCTGGACCTTCACAAAGGGACCAGAAGGATCAGCCCACTATAAGGCCAGCAAAAGAGCCTCATTGTGGAGCTGATGTGGTTCAGTCTGTTATGTCTGTGCCATGTGAGGCATTTGAACAGAAGGGGAGCAGGTCTCCACGGGGATGAAGTTCTCCTTGTTGCCTCCTTTATGGATTCCTATCCTTGGGGCTAAACTGCCCCCACTGTGCTCTTAATGGCCTCCTCCTCACTCCACTTCTCCCGCTGAGGGTCGAGATGCTCTTATTTGTCCTGCAAATAAATGATATTTCAAGGGTAAACAAAAATGTCTCTTTGGGATGTAATAAAATATACACCAGCACACAATTAAACAAAAATGGAACATCAGAAATTAATTCAAACCAAAAATTGGAAGCAGCAGTTTTATGATTATCTGCCTTACTGGTTATTTTTTGTTATTTCTGTCGCGCTTGTAATTTTTTTGTTGCTTGTTCTTGTAATTTGCCGTCTATTGAAAAAAACATGAAAATGAAACGGATAACTACGATCTCACAGGAACTAATAAACGGAGCAACAAATCTAGATGACAACAAGCGCCACAGATCTTTGACAGGATATTAAACAAAAACTTAATACATCGTACGATATTAAGTTAAGAGGATATTGCTTGACCTGTCTAATTCGTAGAGCAGAAACGAGGGGGAAGCCGTACGCCCTTACGTCATGGCAGTTAAGGCAACACGGCATGAAATGGGACAACAATTACGTGCCACAGGATGACCGGGTCTGGTCTTTGAATGCCGCAGTCCAGCATTTATTTATTTGGAATCTGATTATTACGAGTACACCTATCCCGATTATCAGAATAATTATTCCAATAAATAGTTCGGGAAGACGGCAAAGAACCGACCCTGTACCTATTCCAGACCTGGTTTGACCGCTGCTCCACAGCTGCTGCATGTGTGTGACCGCACTGACACACCAGATTCACTAACAAAGCACGACCTTGCCCTCTGAAGCTCCTCCTCCTTCTGTTTCATTTGTACTGATTCTGTAACACACACACACACACAGCCCAAACTGTAAAGCACAGATTCTCTCATAAACCCAGGGTAACTCTGGGATCGCTGTTACTAAGCACCTTCATGGTTCAGCTCAGCAGACAACGTGGGCCTGATCTGCTGAAGAGCTCCTCGCCTCTGCACCTGAAAGAGTTCCCATCATCTGCAACAGTGCTATATGGGAGCAACCTCGAAGAACTTGAAGAACTGCTCTGAACATTTTTATATGTGGTGTGGATTTTGAGGTTCCTCACATGCATCCCTTAAAATATTATTTATAACTCATTAGGCCAAGGTCTTCACGGTGGTACTTTTCACTTCAGTTGGGAACAAACCCTGTTTAGAGAGTATGGAGAGCAACCCGACTGTAGGGAGAGAAGACACTCATCGGGGTCAGTCTCATTCCAAATGGTCCTGCCCCCTATCCTTGTAATCGGGAATGAACATCAAGCTGTAATCCCAGCAGAGACCTCAGACGCACCCGAAATCAGGCCATGCTTGAAACAGAAGGCAGGGAAAGAGGTCCAAGCTGCCACCCTTCTCCTCCGTGTCTGGGTTCTATCATTCCCATCCCGCGTCTGCATTGAGCTGGGGGAAACTAGCAGAAGCATTTACTACCGCTGTGGAAATGGTTGCATCCAGGGTGAGCACCAAAGAAAGCTGGTTGTTTGCTGGTTCCAACAAGCCCTCCAGCAGGTCTTTTCCAGTTTGTTACACCAAGTAGCTGGCAAATCCAGTCTCGCCTACTGAGGTTTGCAGGCCAGTCGACACTCGGGTTTAATTGCCTGGTTCGTTCCCAATGCCACCTACCAAGGTTTTGTGGACTGGGCCACCTTGTTGTTTCCTGGCTGGTCCATTCTGATGGATTCTGCACACTCCTGATTCCTCCTATACAAGCTATAGAATGCCTCCATTTGTCTTTCTAGTCATTTAGTGAAATAGATCTCCTCTAACATGACTCTGTTCCTTTCTTTTGTCCTCAGAACCTCGGCAATTCTTGTTTCACATGTTGCAGACTTAACCAAAGATTGTGCTATGGTGACTTAACACCAATACCTTGTTTTTTACTCAGGCTGATATCTCTTTTGACAATTTGACAATTTCTCAAAGTATATATAACTTCTGCGTGCATGTTTGTTTTGTTTGTTGTTTGTTCTGACTGCTGGGCAACGTGTTTGATATTGTATCCACGACCTTTCTGAGTGTAACATGGTGTTTTGTTTGTCTCTCCATGGTTATTTGCAGGGCCATGGTGTTCAGATGCTGCCAGTGAAGACTGAACTCCTCATCAGAATTCAGCTGGTTATGAGAATCTGTGGTCTTACAGCCTACTGGTGGATTTCTGCTGCCAGTCCAGGACTACTGGGGCATAACGTCCCCCACTAACCCAGGCTAAAGATCAAAGCAAGACCTTAACACTCAGGCAAAGCCTCCCACAATGAAAACTTTTCTGAAATGAGTGAAGCAAAGTTTGTGACTGCGGTCTCTTATAATTGCATCACCTTTAGCTAGAGGATTTTGTGAGCCGTGTTTTAAAAAATACAAACTAATACTGTTTTCCTCTCAAATCTAAACTAAAAACCATTTCTGGATAGACTTCCCTGAAGGCATTTTATCTCCAAGGCAAATCTGCAGCCAAGCTCCGGACGTGCCTAGTATGAAGAAAGAGAATGCTGACAATTGAAACAGCAGGATCCACAGCAGTGTTCTTTATCATCCCCGTAGGCAGGACCAGACATGTTCGTGGACGTTGTTGTCCGATGGAGGACTTGGGCCACGCTTCTCCTTTTGTGGATGACCTGGTTTCCAGCAGCTGATTCCTCCTGGCCCTGCCCCCAGCGTTGCGACTGCTATAAGGAGGTGCTGGAAGTGAACTGCTCCAGGCGACTCCTGATGACTGTCCCCGAGAGCTTCCCCAGCAATGTTCAACTTCTGAACTTGAGCCGGAACCGACTGAAGATGCTGAGCCGCCGGCAGTTCTCAGGCTTGGCCCACTTGCGGGAACTGGACCTGAGCGACAACCTGCTCTCTGTGATTGAAGTGGAAGCCTTCCAAGGCCTGCAGAACCTGCATACCCTAAGGATCAGGAGCAACCGCCTGAAGATCATTCCTGCGGGAGTCTTTTCTGGGCTTCCGAGTTTACGTATACTCGACATCAGCAGGAACGAGATCCTAGTTTTCCTGGACTACACGTTCCATGAGCTGGGCAGCCTGCAGCAGCTGGAAGCTGGGGAGAACGACTTGGTGTTCATATCACCGCAGGCCTTCGCGGGCCTCAGTAGTCTTCAGGAGCTCAACCTGGACCGCTGTAACCTGACCTCCGTCCCCACAGAAGCGCTAGCCCAGCTCCAGTCACTCGTGCTGCTGCGGCTCCGTCGTCTCAACCTCACTGTCTTGCCAAACTACTCCTTCCGTCGGCTGAGCCGTCTTCGCAGCCTGACCATCTCACACTGCCCCTGGCTCGACACTCTGGCCAGCAACAGCCTGTTTGGTCTCAATCTCACATCACTAACTATCAGCCACAGCAACCTGACAGCCGTTCCCTACACACCCATCCATCACTTGGTCTACCTTCGCTACCTGGATTTGTCCCATAACCCCATCACAACCATCCACGCCAACCTGTTGGGTGACCTGCTACGGCTGCAGGAGTTCCACCTGGTTGGGGGCAGTCTGCTCCAAATTGAGCCGGGCGCCTTCCGGGGACTGACGCACTTCCACCTCCTCAACGTCTCTTCCAATCAACTGGTCACCCTGGAGGAGGGTGCCTTCCACTCCGTGGGCAACCTAGAGACGCTGCGGCTGGATAGAAACCCACTAGCCTGTGACTGCCGGCTGCTCTGGGTGGTGCGTCGTCGCTTGCGCCTGGATTTTGACGGGCGCCAGCCTTCCTGTGCCTCACCATACAAGGTGCAAGGCCGGGAGTTTCGGGACTTCACGGAGTCGGCGCTGCCCAACCTGTTCACCTGCCGACCTGCCCGCATCCTGAACCGAAAACCTCAGGAGGTGCGGGTGGAAGAAGGCCACACGGTGCTATTCTACTGCAAGGCCGATGGGGACCCCTCACCGTCCATTCGCTGGCTAACCCCACATCTGGGGGCCGTTTCCTCAACGGGCAGGATCCGCATACTGAACAACGGGACCCTGGAGGTGCGGTACGCCCAGGTGCAGGACAGTGGCACCTACCTGTGTGTGGCATCTAATGCCGCGGGGAACGATAGCTTTGCTGTGGGCCTGCATGTCCGTGGCTTTTCCTCCTCCCGCAATCGTTCCTCTCCCTTCTTCCCGGGGAGCTGGGTCGTACCCTCAGCTCCACCTGCAGCCAACATCTCTGCTGAAGACCCCAAAGCCTTTCCTTTTGATGCCAAGACCATGATCATTGCTGTGACCATGGGCTTCCTGTCCTTCCTCAGCTCAGTGGTCATCTGCTTTGTTTTCATGTTCTTCTGGAGCCAGAGCAAAGGACAGATCAAGCACACAGCAACCATCGACTTCGTGCCTCGCACGTCTGCAGGAACAGGCAGAGGGGGGAACGACCGGGTGGAAACCGGCCGGTTCACCATGAAGCTCATCTGACAGCACGGGGTGAGGGCTCAGCTGTCTCCCAGACAATGGCGACACGCAAAGCACTGCAAGCGAGAGACAAGGCGGAAAATCTCCGCTTTAACTGGAAGGATTTAAGGGGCCACCCGTCTTCGGACTAATGCAGATGACAAATGGCTCGCGTTCCCATGTCTGATGACATGGAGCAACTTGGAAAAGTCACATTAACTGGTATTTTCTGTTTTGGGGTCTATTTTCAGTTTATTCTTTTTCATTTTGTATTGTTGTTTTTTTAAGTTGTAACTGTAGTCATGTGACTGGCAGAACGTTGTTTTTTTTTATACGTGAAGATGAAAACACATTTCTACTCGGTCCAGCTCCGCAGTTTGCGTCGAATGCTAAACCACAACTTTGTTTGCCATAACAGCTTGTTTCTTCTGCACTTCAACGTGTCGCAACAAATCTAGGAAGTGGGAGACTTAAGAAGCAGGAGGGGAAAGCAATTTGCAATTGATCCATTGGTACAGGACAGGCGACGCAGCAGGAGGACGTAAGAAGGTGTAAATGAGCAGAGAGCAGTGACAAAGGACAAAGCTAGTAAGTGCTTCTGGTGTTCAGCTTGTCACCTCTGCAACAAGTTCAGAAAGAGGAAAAGAACTAACACACTAACATTTGGCCTTAATACATCTTACTACCTGCACATGTTGTCCTCTTCTGGTGAAAACGGGAAAACGGAACAGATTTATGGTATAATTTGAGTTTTTGCTGCAATGCAAATAAAGAAAATAGACAAACTTGGTAGGTGCTCAGCGATTTTTGCAGTCGGCCAAACAATCGAGATTCACATTAAACCTTTTTTTGCTCATGCGCTTAGCAGAACTGCTACAGCGCAAAGTTATTTAATTTAATAAATGGAGCCAAGCCCTTCCCATTCTTACCGATTTGATTTATCTGCGTGAGGGAGAAAAAGCTACCTCCACCCAGTGACACCATGGACTGACTTAGCGAACCTGGATACGAAGGACGGCGGTCCGAATGACCACATCCAGCTCTTTATCTAATTCTACCTACAAATCCGCTAAGTTCCTTTATTATGGCCCAGTCATCTGGATACGTTCGCAGGTCATTTCATTAGCGCTCAAATTGAATCAAATCAGAGCCTGCGGTCCGATCTGTCCTGGGCCCGGAGGGAGGAAACTAGCATGGTTCTGCGTCTTTTTTCTCCGTTTTTAATTTTGCAGCGGCGGGGTCCGTGCCAGCACGGCAGGTTTGTCGACGCATTCGTATTTATTCCTCCGAACCTGTTTGCTCAGAAACGCTGCCGCTGTTTCATGCTTCGCTCAGTAGCGAGGCCACGGTTCAAGAACACATTCCCCGCAGCACAAATAAGACTTTCAAAGATCAATTTGGAAAAAACGAGTCCCGCTTAGCAAACGGCGGCCATTACAGCAGCACATTTTGTATCGTGCGCGTAGATTTACTGACACCGTGACAAGGGAATGCATCCTTCACTTCGCTGTTAACGTTTAATATGCTGTTGCCTCCATGTTCCAGTGGTGCCGCAACAGCGATTGGAAAAATCTGTCAAAATGATTATAAGGCCACATTAAATGTTCGCAGAGTACTTGGGCTGACTTTTTTTGCGTTTTCTTTATTTCTCCCAAGACTGCCGTGTCCCAAACAGGTGGATCACTCAGACAACTATGCAGCAAGGGCACATTTTGCTTTTACTCTTGTTAAGTTTTACAGTTTAATATTAAAACATCCATCACCATATGTCGCTTGATCCTTCTACACTACGGAGCATTAAAGTGCACTCTGTCATCTCACCCCTAAATCTTGATGCGAGCCGATCTGCTGCACTTGCACTTTTACGGGACTTCATCCAAACTTGAGAATTAAAATGAAAACGGCAGCTTAAAAGTGCTCATTTTTCACGTTATGCAACTTATTTCATTTAATTTGCTTATCGCTCATACAGACTGCCGTGGCCGTTGAAACCTCCAATTAACCTGGAACTTTAGCGCAGACAGACGGAGAAACCAGATGGGGTGTCTGACTCCCAGGTGCACCCAGCCTTTTATGTGACTGCAAGACAAACTGCCGCTTTCGTATTATAAAAGTTAATCTGTAAACTTAAGTCCTTTCCAGCTCCCTTGATTCGAACAGGAGGATAAGCATTTTGCCCTTAGCGCACACTGCAACGGACACTGCAAAGCCCAAGCTTTTTTTCGAGCACTAATTCTCAGATATTTGTGAATTAACCAAAAAGCCGATCTGTTCGGTGAAGGGGGGTGTCAGACAAAGGGCACGGTGGAGCCGACTGACCCCGTTTGTCGGGGCCATTCACTGTGCACCAGATCCAAATACGCCAGATGGACGTGTGCGTTTGTCCTCCACTTCACGGCCCACCAGTCGAGGACGTGTGGCTCCTCCGCGGATGCTTTCCCCGCTCCTGCAGCAACCCAGCGCTTCCCAGAAAAACTGTAATCGCTCATTTATCCAGAACTTGAAACTCATCTGATTTCTAATCCCTGACACAGGAGTGTGTGGAGCGTCGTGTCGGTTGATATTGGGCTGTTTACTGAAGTAACTGCCCACGCTGCGGGGTCCCGGACCAAACTCGGGCGGCACACTTCAATAATTCGACCTTCGATACGTGACCGCTCCGTTCTACGCCCGAGTGACAAGTACGACATGTCGCTGCATGGGTTGGGGGCGATGTTCTGATATGTTTTCACCTCTGATTTGGAACGCTGATTCAGCCTCTACCGTTTTCACACCTTTGACACATTTCTTCAGGTTCTGTGACGTACATCAGCGACACAGACAGTGTTTACCCGCATCCAGCCGCGTGTTATTCAGGTGGGCCTGTGTCGGCTTATTCGCTTCCACACACCCACCCGCTTTTCATTTCTCTGTAGCCTAGGTGATGTGTTGATAACGGTCGCAGTTGGGCTGCTGCTGCTGCTGCTTTTGTCATTTTAAATAAGAACAATAAAAGAGCAATGTTGGCTTTGGCTGGATGGACACGCAGTGTTCATTAATACTGGCCATGGGCAGCAAAGACCGTGAGAATTTTGTGTCAGGCCAAAGAGTGAAGAAGACGTGGATGAACACAAAGTTGGTTTTGACACCTCAGTTCGCAGGAGTAAAATGCAGTACGATTGAAAACAAGTCACATTTAATAAAGCGCAAATTGCAAGAGATGGATCCTGCCTTCCTTCTTTATGAAGTGTTTGTTCTAATTATTAAATAATATCCGGGCTGGTGGTTATACTACGGCTTGATAACATGGAGAGATTGAAGGAGCTTTATAGATAAAGGGTCTGCTTTAAGTACAGGTGCACTTTATTATTATATTCTATAAAGTATTTGAAGCCTGCCCAGACCTCCACATGCTCTTCTCTTTTTCTAGGGCAAACATCCCTCCATCGTCTCCTATCTTCTATTGATGATGTCCCAGTTGTGAAAGAGAGGCTCAGTCACCTTGCTTCCTATTTTCCTTTATTTTGTGCACCTCACAGACATTAAGCGCAGAATCAGGACATCAAAAGTCCCCAGCATAACAGGTAAAGCAGCGGTGTCCAAAATCTAATGATGATCGTGTCAGTGGAATAAACGTAGAGACTACGAACATGCTGAAATGTGTTGAAAGAATTCGCCCCAAGTTAGTGCCACCGTCTCGGGACGCATCAGCATTTCAAGACCTAATTGAACATCCGGGCGGAGGGGAAGCTAAGAGCCATAATGGAAATTTGTCATTATCATCCTCATGGCCATAATTGGGGCAGTGTGATATCGACAACCCCCAGGAGGGGTGACAAATCTGGAGGCTTTTAAGATCCAGCCTCACAGATCAATGTACTCGAGTCCCACATGGGCCCACAGCCTTACTTCTCAATTTCCTTAATTATGAAATGCGTCGCTCCGGCGAGCCGCCGCTGCGTATTTTTAGCTAAAATAATATGGTAAACATCTATGCAAATGTGTGCCGTGCTTGTCCGTGTTCTGCCTGTTTAGAGGCTATTAGAGACGGCTGCTTTATGATTATTAATAAGGCTGTTTTATTAATCCGTCGCTCGTTAATGCGAGGCGAGCTGCGTGTTTCTGGCGACATCTAGCGGTCGTTTTTTATCAGCTTTTTTTTTATTGCACTCGAACTGCCTCGGGCGTGAAGGGGGAGGGGGGACGCGCCGGGTTTAAGGCGCCGAAATCGTAATTTTTTTATTTGCAAATTTTTTTTAATTCTTCCTTCGTGACGTGGAGAGATGTTTCACGAGAGGGCCGCTTTCTGCAGGAAAATCTGTTTAATTCACTGGAACGGCGCTTCTGCGACCTCGCTTTGCGCCTCACATCGAGGACGCATTTTATTTTCCAGTTAGAAAGGAAACTACGGTTTAAATTCAATTAAACTGAATTAAATCGAATCGAGCGGTGCCCTCTGTGAGGCATCTTCATCCCCCCGCCCGCGGCTCTGGTCCCACCTCTTTACGAGGAGGGGATCGAGTCCGAGCGGGACGGAAAGCCCGAAAATATCGGCGCGCATCACTGTGACCATCAGCAGCATCAGCATCACCGTCGGCAGCATCGACGTCGCCGTCGTGTCCGTCCCCGGCCGGAGCCCAGCATCCCCCTCAGGACACACCCGGGTCCCGACAGGACAGGGGGAAATACTCCCCAAAAACCACATTAAAACAAAAAGCAATGAAGTTGGCCGCGTTTTGCTCGCTCTTTCTTCTCGCGTTCGCGGATGAAGGACCGCGGCTCAGATTCGTCCTCCCAGGTAGGATTCCGACGCGGAGAAAAATCATTTGTAAGCAGCGTGGCGGAGCGTCGCTACCTGTGGATCGCACTTGTTTGTCTCCGTCTCCCTTCCCTTCCCACCCTGAAGATCCGCAGTACGCGGACATTTGACGCTTCCTCCGTCTGACCACATGAGCTAAACACACTTATTTTTTTCTTGCTCCCCTGCGATGCTGTTCATGATCTGTATTCCGCGGCATCGCTGTTACGAGAGAAAATTCTCGACTGATGCCAGTATTATTTAAAATCATTTCCTTTTCTACTCTGTCTCCCTCCAACTCAGTGGGAGCCTGTTGATATTCTGCTGTTTTCACATGATGTGTGCCATATTCATGTTTTAAGAGCAGCACGGCGATTCCTGGTCCGTCAGTCTGAGCCCAGTTTCCAGCTGCCGATTATTACCTTTATTCTTATTACCGTTCGCATTTCCCTGGTGCATTTATTGAATCCCTGCTCGTCATTTCTAATTTTGACCATTTCGATGCTTTTTAACAGTGGCAAATTAATAATTTGTTACTTCTCTCGAGTTCGCTTTCCCTTTTTTTATTGGGCAATGTTTATTAATGTTAAATAATGTTTTTTTCACGGATATGAACTCATTTTGAATGCAGTATACTGGGTGAACAGCGTGGATCAGGAACAGGGGCTGAGCTCAAACACAAGAAAAACAGTGACAGTGGTTGAGAGATTGAGTGTTTAGGGAGAGAGACAGTGTATAGAGGGACAGGCAGTGTAGACAGACAGTGTATAGAGGGAGAGAGACAGTGTATAGAGGGACAGGCAGTGTAGAGAGACAGTGTATAGAGGGAGAGAGACAGTGTATAGAGGGAGAGACAATGTATAGAGGGAGAGAGACAGTGTAGAGAGAGGCAGTGTATAGAGGGACAGACAGTATATAGAGAGATAAGCAGTTTATAGAGGGACAGTGTATAGAGGGAGAGAGACATTGTAGCGAGGGAGAGACAGTGTATATTCACAGGGTCAGGGTATATATAAAATGTTTATGTATGTGTATATATGTAGAGAGAGAGAGAGACTATATACCCACAGAGATAAAGAGAGACACTATACGCAAATGGAGAGACAGTGTGTAGACGCACAGATGGAGAGAAAGACAGTACACACACACGCTCACACACACACACACAGATGACCTGTCACACCGTTGGAGGGCCTTCATCCAAAAACCATGGTTACCTCTCACAGTGGTTGTGTGTTTAAAGGTCGTTGAAGGGTTCAGGGCTTCCTGCTCTGTGTGCACTTGATTTGCACTGTGTTTTGGGACCGTGGGAAGGTGGGAAGCTGCTTCCTGCACCAGAACAAACCTCCTTGTGTGCCACTTCCCTGCTCTACCACCAAAGCTCCATGTTACTTCCCATAAGTGGCTTCTTCATTTGAATCTCATGCAGTGCATCTACGACCCAGCGCCCTCAGCACACTGAATAACAGAGCCGTCCTGCTGCGCAGCTCACGAACGTCCTTTGCTCGTCTGCACTCGCGCTGTGATGAGTGTGTGAACACCACATCCTTTTTCTCCATCCCGCAGAACCCGCCAGGTTCCGGTTTGCCCAGCCACAGCTCTACACCACCCTGAAGCAGCTGGACGGAGATGACATCCTGTACGTGGGGGGTCAGGCGGCACTCTACCTGCTCAACTTCACTGCGGAGCCAGGCGTCCAGCAAACACGCGTCAGTATGGACGCATTCTTGGCACTGGGGTCACACACTGCACTGCAGATGGGGTCACAGCCTCTTGTAAAGTGCAGGAAAACTGAAATACAGAGAGGTGATGCAGTAATAGGCTGTGGAAGATGGTCATCATTTTAATGAAGCATAAAACCAGAAGAGGAGAAGTGGGTGAGAATGGACAGAAAAACTGACAATTATTAGCATTTATGAGAAGGGTTCCAGAAAGGTGACCAGATCTTCCAGAGTTCATCAGAACTATCATGCAGCTCAGGTGATAACATTTATAGTGGCTGGAAGTTGAGCTAAATATGTATTTACAGAAGGGCGTGAAAATACAATACATCTACTTCTCAGATGTGAAAGGGTGATAAACTTGCGTTCCGTCACAAGCATGCCTGGGGTCCGGGTTGAACAGGAATGCAGACGACACAAACCAAACTTTTCTTTGTGATCTTTTGAACCTTGTGATTAATATTTTTATGATGCAGATCCCGATTTTACCAGATGAGGAGGCGAAAGAGACGTGTCTTTCGCAACTATACCAGCCGCAGGTGGGGTCAGAGGCTCCTGGTAGAAACCATGCTTCACCTCTCCCTCACCTCACCCTCAGTTCACTGCTTCTCCACGCTGTTGTTTCACCGCTAACCTGCATGTGTTGCACATTCCCATCATTTTGTATCTGTACACGGTTCTCTTTTGACAGCCGGCCTGCATGGTGTCCTGATGTTCTCACTGGGTTTGTGCCATCATGGTTGCCTCTGTTTGCGGTCCCATGCTCTGCATGCATGTGTGCTGTCGGGTATCGGAGGCAGGGAGGGCTGGTTCCATCGCTGGAGTAAGTGCTTCCCCAGCCGTGCACTGATTTAGCAAGCTGTCATGAACATGTACCATATTGTGCATCAGTGGGTACCGTAATTGACCATGAACGTGGTTTAGTGCCTGCAGACACAGTCAGTTTGGCTGAAACTTCACCAGAAGACAGCGGCTATGCTAAAGACCCTGAGAGATGTTTCACTTTGGCCATGTTTCACGTTCATTTCCTGTCTCGCAGGAGTGTGACAACTTCATCACCGTTATTGAGAAGATCCACGGACTCGTGTTGGTTTGTGGAACGAACGCTGGTGCACCAAAATGTTGGCTGCTGGTAAGTGTTGGGCTGTTTCGAGGGGTATAACCAAGTGTAGGAATGAACCGGCGCTGTACTGCTTAGTTTGCTGTGGAAACATAAACGTGTCTGAAGATGGCAGTCAAAGTGATGCAGTTTCTTTTGTCCAGGAAAATGGATCAAAGTTGACAGATGCAGTGATAAATGGCCAGATGGTTTCAGCATCAGATGTGACCCCACCTTTCCCCTCTCAGACATCTGTGAACCTTATGGCAGGTGAGCAGGACACGAAGATGCCTTTGGCCACAGTTGGCACATAGTGCCACTTCACACTCCTTGATCCTCAGTGCTATTTTTTGGGTCTTGAGTGAACAGTTTGTGTACTGCCGTCTGACTGCTTTCACTGGTCCTCACTGTGAATCATTCATCGAGATGAGGATTACCGCTAATGTATAACACCTGTGCGGTTGCTATGGACAGCAACATCAGGTGTATAAATGGTACCAGAGAGATACGGAGATGCTGGGCACAGTCATGTTATGTTTAGGTTACACTGTGGTTTGTTTACATTGTCTGTGGTCTGACCACCTATCTAGCAACCGCAGCCTTGGTAGGTTTTCCACTGCAGTGTTTATTGTCTTCCAGATGGAAACCTGTATTCAGCTGTGTCAGCGGAAGGGAATCAGGCCGGGTTCATTCGCCGCACCTATGGCCCCCGCCACCTTATCAAGACCGAAAACAAGTGGCTGCAGAGTGAGTGAGCAGAGCTGGGGATGTTGTGGAGTCAGGGTCGAATGCAACTGCATTCACAGGAATGGCAGTGTGAGAATCTGAATGCTGAGGATCCAGGTAGACCCCTGGGTGATTCCATTAGACCGGCAAGACCTCCCCTCCATCTTCCTTCCGCAGATGCCCACTTTGCCGGAGCAGCTGTGATTCCGGACTCTGTCCAGCACAAGGAGGAGATCTACTTCTTCTTCAGCGAGGTCAACAGGACGGCTGGCGTGGACGAGCAGCCATACAGGGCCCGCATCGGGCGGGTCTGCCTGGTAACCACCAGCACGTCCCCAAAGTCACCTCACCTTAAAGCTACGGAAGGTTCAGCGATGCATCCATGAGGGGGGTTAACATGGGGTGACTGTCAATGCAGGTGGATGAGGGGGGCGTCAAGGTGCTGGAGGGAGCCTGGACCACCTTCCTGAAGGCACGCATGATGTGCGGGTTCGACAAAACACAAAAGCAGTTCAACAACCTGAGGCAGGCCTTTGTTCTCACCGACCAGGAGAAGAGGGCTGGAGTTGTTTACGGACTCTTTGCCAATGCCTGGTGAGTGTACAAAGTCAAAGGTCACAGGTGGGAGGTCAGTGACACACCAATTCGTGATATATCCACTTCTACTTCAAAAGACCATGTGGGATGTACAGTCATACCCCGTCATCTCGCCAACCTCACCTCTCTCCGCTTGCTATGAAAAAAAAACAGAATATACCATGATGCTTTTCCCTCAGAAAGCCTCCAGCCTCACCCCTCTCCCTCATCATACAAGAAATGTGTGACCACCTATGTAATCCCACCCCGATACGACGCCACTTCCAGCTAACAATGGTCTCTGATGCCACGATGACTATCTGCTGTAGGATAATGTCTTCCTGCCGCCCACCTCCATATGCTGCTGCTCGTCTCGTTCACTCGGGTTCGGTCGATTGTCCATACCATTAAGTGCAGTTCTAAGGCTGTCTCATTTATAATCATTTTACAGAAAAATATCAGCCGAGCGAAAGCTGTTTTGTCTGAGTGCGGAACAAAAGACAGAGATCTGTGTGTACCTGTAGCTCTTCAAAAATACAAAAGAAATTGCATAGTCATTTAGTGAGCACTTTAGCCGTATTGTTAGTCAGTGTTTGGGTGATACACACACACACACACACACACACACACTGTTCTGTAAGTTGTAGATTATCTGGTACAATACTCGCATTCACTGTTAAGTCAGCAACCTCCTCTCTCACAAAAATTTGTGTTAGATGGATGTGGGCAGCATAATAAGGTAACAGGGACTGTAGCTTCTACTGCATTTACCTGATGTCTTAGAATCATTGTTATATTTTATAAACTTCTGTTTGACTCGTCTATTTGATTCTCCTCAGGACTTAGGCATGACATCATTGAACAGATCAGTATCTGCGCCCACTGGGATGAAGTGTTGCGTTGGACTTCCTCAATACCATGTCTGTCTCCTGCTCAGGGACGTCACCGTGGTGTGCGCCTACTCCGTGGAGGACATCAACCAGGCCTTCACCACCTCCAGGCTCAAGGGGTACAGAGGGCCGCTGTCGGGACACCGGCCAGGGACGGTAAAAAAGTCCACAAAGGGCAGTGGGCGAGGGGGAAAACCCACAGATCCCTTGTTGCCATGGATACAGCAGGCACACTTACATGATGCTTATACACTCAGCCTCACACAGTGAGCTTCATAAAGCTGTGCTTTTTATCAACATCTTAAGGGCACAACACTGGAATAATATTGAAAGTAAAACATTTATGAAAGCATTAAAAAAAATTGAACTGTAAATGTAGTTGTTTATGGATTATAAATGTCATAATATTGAGGCTCAAGCTAATACAGCAAGTGCAGCGTTCATAACTAAATGTGGTTCCACACACATCTGAAGATTGCAGTGAAAAGGCGGGTAAAAGCCGTCTCTTTCCACCAGTGTGTCTTCAAGAATCTGACGTCGTCCCTGGCCGCCAGGGCCCTGCCAGTGATACGGGACCACCCGGAGATCGAAGACGTGATCAAGCCAGTAGACTTGGCCCCCTTGGATTTGCCTGTCAACAGCCGTTTTACCAAGATCGCAGCTGACATGGTGCCGGCTGTCAACGATGAGCACTACAGCGTGGTGTACCTGGGCACAGGTGGGAGCCCCTGGGGGAGGGGGAGGAGCCAAGCAGAACACAGTGTTTGGTATTGATTTAGGCTTTCTGCGGTGTGAATTCATTTTACCCCTGAGAGGAGCACAAATGAATCACAGTTTGGGCAAACAAAACATTTATGAGTGACTGCACTGCTTGATCGGTTTGAGTCCAGACCGATCGGCTGCAAACGTCTCAGTGCATCTATAGATGGAACACATTGAGCAACCATAATGCAGGACTTCATTAGCTGTGGGACAAATACTGCCACTGGTTATCTGCCCCCACTTGTTTAATGTAGGGTCGCGGCTGTCCAGGACTGGAGGAAACATAGAACATGAAACAGTTTACAGTGGACATCGGCCCACTGCAGGGCGATCACACACACTCATTCACTCATAAACACACTCGGTTCAATTTACCTGAAACACGTGCCTTTAGACTGTGGGACGAACTCCTCACAAACACAGGGAGAGCATTTGATCTCTACATAGGCTGAGCCAGATTCAAATGCTTGTCTGAACCCACATCCCAGGAGGTGCCAGTCACCTGTGCCAACTGCTGTGCCACAGTGCCAGTCTTCACACCCGCAGCTTTCCTCTTCTTCTCCTGTCCACAGACAATGGGAATGTCCTGAAAGTGCTGCATACCTCAGAGGAGGTCTTCGTCATCTCCCAGTACTCACTGTTCCAGTCAGAGGGGCCTGTCACCGCCATGACCATTGACTCCCAGAGGGTAGCATCCTGCTTAAGCAACTGGTAGAATAATGGGGGGCCCTGAGTGTTATTTAACAGATAAAATAACATGCAGTTCATGGTTTATTTGCCTCCTGCATCTCCTGAGCATCCTTAAGGTGGTAAACATTAGCGAAACCACAGCTGAAACTGTTTCACGACGCCAGGCGGCCGTGTTCACTTCTCTTCTTGTTGCTAGGGATACCTCTACGTGAGCTCACCAGCGGAAGTCCAGCGCATGCCGCTAGCCGACTGCGGTCGCTACGGAGACAGTTGCCGGGGATGCGTCCTCTCACGCGACCCTTACTGTGGGTGGGATGCTGTCAAGAAGCAGTGTGTGGCTGTTCCCGAAGGATACAACATTAGCATGAGGTGTGTAATGCATCTGGGTATTAAAACTAATTCTCCGAGTCAGCCATCTCTCTACAAACCATCCAGGTCGCACACAGTCCTGTGAGAAAGGACCAGGATGTCTGTGGTGAACTGGATTGTGCTTTTACTGTGTTTTCTCTCATTTATGTTAGGTCTCATTTTAGTGTTAGTGCTCAAGTCATGGCAAATAAATGAGCATGAACTCAGAGAGCTTTTGTGAGCAGTTTGATTCCTGCTTTTCGATGTTGCTGTTGTCGATGCTCTTCTGTTGTGGTCGGACTCGCAGGGTGATCATCCAGAGCCTCGACCAGTCCAACACCTCCGAATGTGACAGGGCCACGGGCAGATTTGCAGGTCAGTCTTCCTTCATGCAGGGCATCTACACCCACTGCGCAGCCAAAAGACAAAGCCAACGCTCAGGGAGGCCCAAAGCAAATCAAAAATGACTGTGTGTAACCGCCAGCTAGAACGGGATGACCCAGTGACAGTTTTTCCACCACCCACATTTTCAGCCATACAAATGTTGGCTGAGTTTCCCTGCAGTGTTTCAGAAATAAGTGTATTTCTCTGTTCTTCTTCAGCTGACACAATTCGGACATCTGGCCGGTCACTTTTTCCCCTTTAACCCACCTATTTATTTCTTTAACAAACCCTCAGCAGTCTGGTCTACATGTCTTTGTATGTTGTTCGTGTGGGGTCTTTTGCATCGTTTGATACACGCAGAGAATGCCAGTGATGTTGTTTCTGTTACGTTATGAGAAACATTTATGGATCACACACTAACTGGATGGCATTTTGCTGCCTGGACTCATGGGGACAGTGAGAATATGAGACAAATAACCTCTGTGCACAGGTGTTTTTATCTGTAAACTTGTGCCTCAGCCAACAGCCCAGGACCAAACAGGTTTTATCTCTGGCTCCCTCTACAGACCTCAGAGCACATAGCACCTCCCCCAAGGAGGTGATGGTGGAAGAAGACACCCCCATCTTGCTGCCCTGTCCCGTGTACTCCTTCCACGCCAAGTACCACTGGGAAAAGGACAACTGCATGAAGCACTACCCCTGCTCCATTATGGGGGGGTCCTGTATGCTGTTGCCCACCCCATTGTTGCCTCTCACTGAGGGCATTTTCCGCTGCATGGGCGTGGAGGACAACCACAAGGTGGAGCTGGTCTCCTTCCGGGTGATCTTTAACAGTGGACCCCCTGCAGCTTCTGTCACCTACACCCTCGGCACCTTCCTCATCCTGGCTGCCTCTACCTTCTGCCTCATCTAGGCATCCCTGCCCCCCTCCCTCCCCAGGATCCCCCCTTTTACAGGCCGGATCACTGGAGAAGAATGTACACACCTGGTTTGGAAAGCGTTTACATTGTGATGGGCGGTATTATGACTAAATTAACGGTTGGATTAAGTTTATTTCTCACCCCCTCCGCTCCACCCACTACAAGTTAACATTTTTAACTGCGCGGTTAAATAAGCCAAATGAAAAAAGTGTGCGAAATGATGTAAGCCAAAATGAACGTTTTAAAGTAAAATGCAGTCAGGATGAGATGGGGCCACTGAATATGGCGTACACGTTCTCCGCTATCTTTTCCCAGTTTTGACTCTGAGTAATTGCTTCCCAAATGATAAATTCAATCATGCCCTCCAAGACAATTAGATAAATCTTAAACAATGACAAAGTTCTTGGGGGAAATCAGAGATTTATATCATCGTATTAGCGAAGCCCTCATGCCGTTCTGTGTTCTGTGTGGTCCAGCCGTCACTTTCAGTGAAAAAGTCCTCCAGGCTTCCACACACTTTATGTACCAGTTGCCTTCCAGATAGCAAACATATAGATCCTGATGCGAAGTGCAAAAGCAGCAAACATTTGCACACTTATAAACAGCCTGGTTTTTTACTTCAGGAATATAGCAGCTAAGCACATACAGATGACATAACACACACCGGGCCTGGATTATGTGAGGATCTGGGCTCGGGACACAGCAATGGAAATGACTGCCAGAACTCTGATATTTTGTCCAGAAGAAGCAACGATGGAGCCAAGTGGCGCTTCGTTGGGCTGTGTTGAAATCTTACTTCCCTTCAGTTCTCGGGGAATTAAAATCAAAAGACAAATAAAAAAAGGTGACGCAGAGATAACATGCATTTCAAAGTCACTGTGAAACGCGAGCTGATTATCTACACACTTTATCCTCTCAGTTAATATAAGGATTTAACATGTAGTAATGTGAAACATCTTTTACGGTTATAATAGTGTGCGTGTGTGTGTGTGTGTGTGAGAGAGAGAGAGAGTGAATGAATGAGTGAAACAAGCTTTGCTCATTTGACTTCCAGGTCTTACATTGTTAGAGATAAAAACAAGATGTAGAAGTAAAGATGCTTGTATTATTCTCACATATGCCATCTACTGTAGGCCTGTTGACAGAAACCCTTTTAGTCTCAGTAGGATGTTAGGTTTAAAGACTTCTTTCATTTAATGTCAGCTTTTCACTAACAGCACCACATTAATTTGAAGCGAATGTATGAGAGATTTTTGTCTGCACTTTTGTTATTGCTGTGTACGTACAACTGGATATGTGATAGATTTTCATCTGCGGGTTTGGTACTGTTATGTGTAGCTTAGCTTTATTTTGTAATTTAGTGCAGTGGTGTTGTAATGGTGTTGAATATGCTGACTGGGATGGGTGTCACTGGCAACTTAACAGATGTGTTCCAGCCGGGTAGTTTTGTGAACGACTGGGTTGAATCCCCTAAGTCAGGCGTTCTGCCTCGAACCTTCCGAGTTTGACCTTTCTTTGTGCCTAAAATGTGCCAGCACTGTAACAGCAGGGTCTTGCCGGGGAAACATCGTGCTCCTCGGTATCTGTCACTGTGTTTGCTCTGGGTGTTTCGCGGCTCCTTGGGCGAGAAGCTGCCCGATGGAGCAAAACCCGGGCCACACCAGTAGCCTCCTGTTGTTGTTCGCCGAATATTAGTCGACTCGCTTGTGCAGTTTCATCCTGTCTGCTCATCCAGTGTTTACGTAACTATGAAAAGAGGCGTCAGAGACCAGCCGTCAAGCCACAGCGGGCGCCCCGTGCTTGATCCATTTGTAGGATATTGAACGTCTTTTAACTAAAAACCGAACGGTGCAGACAGGTGGTGCGAATGGTCGGCCTCCGCTCTACACACTGTAACCAAGGACAGCAGAGTGCTGTCGTCTATCAACTACAAAAGAGCAAAATTGCTCAAATTTGAATCACTGGGGTGGTGTGGTTGGTCTCCGAGTTGACACGTGCACACCGGAATTCTTGGTACTTTTGTATATTTTCTTTAGGACTCTACATGGAATTAAGATGGATGTAAATGTGATGAAAGTTGCTGATGTGTGTTGATGAAATAAACCTAAGTCTTGGTGGACCCTGCACCCCGCACTCTGCTCGGTTTTTCCTTCTGACAAAATAGGAAATAAACATTTAGATATTTCGAAATGGGGAGATGCATTAGAAAGGTAATCGTCTGCAACACTGGATAAAGTATAAAGCCATGAACATGAAGCGTTGTTTACGATACATTTCACTCCGCTAGACACCTGTGACGCCCATCATTTCATGTCCGGTATTCACAAAATTGCACTTTAGTGGCACTCTTGGTATTTTTACAAGCCATCATAAATACACAAAAGGCGTTCATTGTTATTCACTGCCACTCCAGAGACAGGTGTATAACATGCAGCAATGAAATGGCGACCAGTTTTACTGTAAATGGAAGGTAGGCGTCGCGACAGCCGCCTATTTGGGCCCTTCGCTGTGCCGCGAGAATCAGGCAACGCTGTAGCCGCCTGTGTGGGGTCCTTTATGCTCAGTGTCGCGCCACCTTTCGCGTCACTTCCGCTCAGTCTGCAGCACATCCAAATGTGTCTGGGAAATGTTGCATGTCGGTTTAAATAAATGAAAACGCGTGAGCATTGCGCTTTATGACAAAGCCCAGGTTATTGAACATATTTTAAAGCCCCCTCGTAAATATCTTGCTGGTTTGATAAGCATGTTGGCTCCGAGTCGCTTTGCCCTTCAGGGTCTGCTTCGGGAGTTGGGTAAAGTCACGGTGTCTCCAGCACAGGACTTTTCACAGACAGCCCGCAAGGTAAGGCTGCTGTTTCCTGGCATCTTCACCCACGGCTGTAGTGAATAGATTTGTTTAAGTCGTTTCATCCATAGTTTCCTAAGAAAGAATGACACAAATGAAAGGTCTAGTGCAACCTGTCAACGTTTTTTTAAATTTGTGAGCTCAAGAGTCCAGCGATAGAAGCTCTAACCACTGTGCCATCTGATGGCCACGTTTGTGTGTTTTTTTTTTTTTAATCAGAAAAATAATCTCAGAAAGGTCTGGAAAAGTATCTGTCTGCAAGCTCTTGTAATCCGCCTTTCATTCACGTTCCCTCTTTTCTCCCAGAACACAGTTGTGGTTGAACGGTGGTGGCAGGTTCCACTGTCAAAGGAGGGAAGACCTCCAAGGCTCTACCCCCGCAGGCACCGTGTCTATCGGGTTGTGGAGGACACAAAACACTCCCCTAAGACTGAAAAGATGGAGCTCATTCTCACACAGACGGTTCCCAGTAAGTCCTTGTGTCAGTGGTGAATCTAATGGGTCTGCAAAATGGACCATCCTCTGTCATGGCTGCTTGTGGAACACAGTGCATTTATGGTTTCCTTTGTACTTGTTTTTAGAACTGGGAGGTCGGGGTGACACAGTCTTTGTGAAGAAAAGTTTAGGCCGCAACAAGCTACTTCCAGAGGGTCTTGCAGTGTACCCTTCTCCAGAGAACAAGGAGATTTTCAAGGAGGAGCTCAGGGTCAGTGGACTCAGCCCCCACCTTTGGTCCCTCTGTCTCCTTCCTTGTGTGTAATTACTTCAAGTATTTCAAGGTTTATTTGTCATGAGTGTACTAACTTTTGACTTTTGTCAAGGCTTATAATAGAATTTATGCCCATTTAGAACAGCCATCCTGAGATGGACTTGCAGTCTGTCCAGGGTTTGTTCTGCTTCTGGGATGAACTCAGGATCTTCATAGTTCTGTATTAGGACAAGTGGTTAGGAGGAAACCATGTTGTTCTCAGTCACTGACATCCTGCTGCATTTTACAGCAACTGCGTGAGGGACGGATCGAGGACAGAGTACAGACCCGCACCGGCAAGCTGGTCAGTACTGGATCCTGCCTTGCGGGCTGAGCCACACCACATCCGGCAGTTTAATACATCTCTGTCCAAGGCTGTTTCTGCATTCTGTACTCATTGCATATCAAAGTTCAATCTCTGATTGCCTCTTTGTCCTTTATGCACTGCTTTGTAGTGATGTGTATTTTATTACTTTTCTGCTTTCACTGGGTGTCACTCCACATTCTCTGTGGTATCCTTCTGTCTGACAGCAATTTTTTGACCCAGGCAGAGCTGAGTAGCTCAGTAAGTTATAATTATTGGGAAGTAATGATGGTACCAGGAAGAACGTGGTACTCTCTGTATTGTGGTTGGCTGTTTTGGCTCCAGTGAGGAACTGAACAGCCATTGCTTACTGGCCTCTGCTGGGCTCTTTTTTGTTTTCAGACTGTGGAATACCTGAATAAGTGCCATCTGGAGGTGGGGATGAAGAATAACGTCAAGTGGGAACTCACAAAAGAGATTGTGTGCAGGCATCTGCTTCTGAAGGTAATGCATTGGCCAAGTACATCAACATGGCGGATGCTCGTTCAGACTTTGGCATGAGAGAACATCAGCGGCTCAGCTTAAGCGCCTGAACTAAAATCGTCACATAAATAACAGTGATAAACCCAGATTCTTTTTGTATTTGTTTATTTGTAATGTGTTTTTCGATGGGCTATTTGCAATAACAAAATAGAGTCTGAACAGCAGTAAACAATAAGCACGAAACAGTGTCAACATAATGTGGTAACGCTTTTGTGTTTCTTTCCCAGCTGGGAGTGTTTGCGCCACCACAGGCCTTGACGCTGCCCGACGAGCCAATCACCCGCTGGGGGGAGTACTGGTGTGAGATCAGAGTACGTCATCTAGTTATGAAGGCCACTGTTGCCTTGGCCGGCTGAGTTCTGTTAGGGCAGCACGCGGTCAGACCCGATGCTGCGCACTGCAACCACTGAATGCTTTTGTTGTAATCAGACACTGAACCAAGCGATGGTGCTATTTACTGTCTGCTCCTTTCACCCTTTTCCTGGTTCTACTGTGACTCTGGTGTGTTGCTGTCCTGCAGCGTCTGGCAGGTATTTAACCCTTGGTCTCCCACTGATCCCCACTGTTGCGGTCCCTGTGTACTCAGGTGAACGGGATCAACTCTGTGCGCATCCCTATGACGGTGATGAACTTCCTGAAGCCCAAGACACTGCGCTATAAGAAATGGTTGAAGAAGCAGGAAGAAGAGCAGGAGAACCCACAGGGCTCCCCCAAGGATGAGGAATCATAATGCTGTTCAGAAGCAGCTATTGACTGATGATGCACAGCCCCAAGATGGGCGGGGCTCACATTACGCAGGAGCCGTGATCGTCGACATCTCCGGTCTTGCCCACAGTACATCAGCCTGGCTGATTCTACTGGGTGTCTTGTCATTGTTATAAAATGTAAAATTAAAGTCATGAACGTACCTTAGTCTCTGTTTTTCTGACCTGGTCTTTTTCACTAAAACTGTTTTATATCGTGTGTGTGAGCATGCGCGCACGTGCGTGCTGCGGTCATTTTCTTTGTGACTTTCGTAACAACTACCTTTGCACCATAATACCAGCAGAATAAAGTGTCTGAAAATGGAATCTGCAGGTCCTGTGGGTCAGTGACTGTTGTTGATGCTTAGCATTTTACACAGTTTCAATAAATGCTTCACCTCTGCTGAAAACTGCTAATAAAAGGGAACATAAAATACACAAATCTCTAAAACTCATTAATAAAATGTAAATGTGATCAGGTAAATAAGTAAATATACTTATTTAAGAGAAAACAACTACATTTTATTGGGCACTGCATGGTCTGAGCTGAGCTGTGTGTGGGGTTTGCATATTCTCCCCATGTTTGCAAGGGATTCCTCCTGGTACTCTGGTTCCCTCCCACAGTCCAAAGATAGGCTTCGAGAGAAAAGGTTACACTAAATCCAGGTAGGCACTGAATGCCAGCTGAATTGCTCACTAATTGAATGACGTGCAATCAGCTGTAAGCGTGCTCATCTGTCGGTATATAAAGGTCTAGCAAGGGTGGTGACTTCATAGTCTTTGAAGTGATGGAGCAAATGCAGTGCACTCAGCTGCTTTGGGAGTGTATTGTTGTGCTGCTCCTTGGTTCTGCAGCAGTCCTAGGGCAGAAAACAGTGCCTGGGAGTCATGTGCAAATGTTGGAAAAGTGCCAAGTTGATGAGAAGATTCCCTGTGGGCCCTTGGACATCAGTGCTTCTACCTGTGAAGCTATCAGCTGCTGTTTTGATGGGCACCAGTGCTATTATGGGAATGTGGGTAGGTCTGCAGTGTTGTTTTTGGCCTCCTGTGAATTGTGCTAATAGTGGCTAATCCCCACCCACCCTTCATACCCTGATCAGTGACTGTCCAGTGTACCATGGATGGTCAGTTTCTGGTTGTGGTGGCCAAGGAATCTACTCTACCGCAGATAGACCTTGCCTCCATTTCCCTGTTGGAAGGGACTGAAGCCCCTTGCAGCCCTATTGCCACCACTGACACCTTTGCCATCTACAGCTTCCCAGTGACAGCCTGTGGCACCAGCTTTCAGGTGAGGTTGTTTCCTTGCTTTCAGTAGCTTCAAAGTGGAGCTGTTGTGCTACTTGCACCATTTTGCAGGTGGATGGAGACTATGTAGTGTATGAGAACAGGATCTCCTCCTCATATGAAGTTGGGATTGGAGCCCTAGGTTCCATCACAAGAGGCAGCACCTATGAGTAAGTACCATATTTTACTCTTGCTGCTCCTCAGCAATGCATTTCCATCACACATGTGACCATGTACTTTCAGGCTGATCTTCCAGTGCCGCTATCTGGCTTATGATTCCATATCCTTGAAGGCTGATGTCTACACTATTGCTCCACCGCTCCCTATTGCTGCTCTAGGGCCATTGAGGGTGGAGCTCAGACTGGCAAATGGCCAGTGCTTTGAGAAAGGATGCAATGAAGGTCTGAAATGGTCTTCCTAACTTCTATGACATCCAGAAAAGCTTTGGTAACACCACCTTCCTGTCTCCATGCAGAATTCTCTGCTTACACTTCCTACTACCAGGATAGTGATTACCCTGTCACCAAGGTCTTGCAGCAGCCTGTGTATGTTGAGGTGCGGATCCTCGACAGGACGGACCCTAACATTGTCCTGCTTCTGGAGAACTGCTGGGCAACATCAACCCCTGATCCGCTCAGCCTTCCCCAGTGGAACCTCATAGTTAATGGGTAACTACAAGAGAACCATTGTAAAACCTAACTTTATAAGGTGGTTGAATTTGCCAACTTTTTTTTTTAAACTTTTTGCAGGTGCCCCTACCAGGGTGACAAGTACCTGACCACCTTGGTTCCAGTGGATGGCTCCTCTGGGCTTCCCTTCCCAACCCACTACAAGAGGTTCATCTTCAAGATGTTCACATTTGTGAATCCTGCCTCCCTGCAACATTTGGAGGAGAAGGTATTCTACTCCATGCTGTTGCAGAAGCTCCTGTGTTACTCCTGCTAATCCCAAGGGTTTGCAGTTAATGTAATTGTTCTGCCCTTCTGGATCAACCTGGTTTTATTTTTATTCCTGCCAGCTGTTCATCCACTGCAGCATAGCTGTGTCCCACCTTTCTGATCCTGATAGCTGCACAGAGAGATGTTCTAGGAAAGGTAAGTTGTAGTCCAGTGTTTGTCAATGTGTCAATTTCAGGGTTTCACAGCTGGTCCTGATCAATCTTACAGGAAGGGATGTTTCAGCAGTACAAGATGATTCCTCCAAGGACAAGGCCATGGTTTCCAGTCAGGAAGTGATCCTTGTTGCCCCCACAACTCCTAGCTTCAGATATAAAGCTACTCAGAGGCACTGACAAAGACTGCTTGTGGCAGCTGCTGAGAGGTGCTAGTTGTGTAGCCAAGATGTTCCTGTAAAACTTGCTTATTAAACATGGTGGTTAAAGATGTCTTGTTCTTTTGAGTTGTCTTACTGACCTTGGTGTATCCAGACAGCTCTTTGGTCATCTTGTTGTAAGAAGTTTATAACCAAACCAAAAGACAGCCTATGAATTGAGTGAATGTTTTGTCTTCCAACCTAATGGTATAGAGTAGACACAAATGTTCAGCACCTTCAGAAATCTGCCCAAAAAAAAAAAACAGTTCTTGTGCTGCTCACTTACCATTCCAACCAAGTCATGGCCTGACAACTACAGTACTCTTCACATGAACCTTCACTCTAGAGATATCTCCAGTATTCAGTGAAAGGTGTCTAAATGTTTCTTATAGAATTGGTCTTCATCTAGTCTTAACCAGAATAAGCAGTTAAGGTCACCATTGAGTCTCAGGCTGCTAGGGTAGGTAAACCTCCCTTAGGTTGTAAGTTGCCAGATTTTAGGTTTTCACTCAGTGTTTGTTATAGCTGTAAACATCCCATCAAACCTCAGTCTTTACACAAATCAAGCAGTTTTTTTTTTTTTTTTTTAAACCATGAGAATTTAAAAACTGCTCTAGGCTTCACCCAAGTGGCAAACAATGATACCACAACTACCAGCTGTGATCAGTCAGGTTCCTGTTTCTCAGCTATTTAAGGTCATTAAATCCAATGAATGGAAGCCTGAACACCTGTGCATAGTGCACAAGGAAGTGTAGAGGCAAGGAGAGTGGCATGCAGCTGGTCCATGCTGTCCTGTAAGAGATAAGGAACCACAGCCTAAAGGTTATTGCATGGGAGGGTTGGGTCTATGTTCTGAGGATGTGCTGCTCTCATGTATTTGTAGTGTTTATGTGTGGGAGATGTTTGAACTAAAAACTATACCTGCTGTAGTTGGTTCAGTCATTGGTTCACCAAGAGCCCTACAAACCCAAAATGAACTGCTGATTATCTGTTGATCTTAATTTGTGTCCCAACTGTGAAAGTGCTGGTGACTGACTGAAAAAGCCAATCATCAGATCTTGTGAACAATGATCTGCTGGACATGTTTAGCTGTTGGCTGGAGTTTGACACCTATTTTGTATTTTTAGAGCCCTGGTCAGACACCATACTACTGAGCTAAAATGGCTTCCCAGCTGGAGAATGCAATGGAGACTCTCATCTGTGTGTTCCACACTTATTCCTGCAAGGAAGGAGACAAATTCAAGCTGAGCAATGCTGAGATGAAGAGTTTGTTACAAGAGCAGCTTGGAGACTTCCTTGCAGTGAGTTTATGTCGGAGTCTGTGAAAGTTGCACCCTTCCAAGCAGGCTGATTGAAGAAGCAGCCATGGTTTCCCTGCTAAATCACCAGGAGCTCTTTAATGCTTCCTGGTTGACTTATGAGTTTGCTCCATTTTAAGGTCTAGCATTTGCTTTCATTCCAATCAGTCAGTCAATGGTTGAATAGTTTGGGTTGGCTCTTTCTTCCCCCAGGGTTCAAAGGATCCCATGGTTGTGGAAAAGATCATGAATGACCTGGATGAAAACCATGATGGTGAAGTGGACTTCAAGGAGTTTGTTGTGCTGGTAGCCACTCTGACCATTGCATGTAATGAGTTCTTTGAAGGTTGTTCCAAAAACTGACACCTGATGCATTCTCTGTAATAAATGCTATTGAGTTGATGTCTGGGTTTTTCTATTTGTAAGTGATGGCAATACTTAGCATCCAAGATGATTTACAAGCTCCACTGGACAGTGCTGGTTGTTGATTTGGGGTGTCTGAGCAAGCAATGGCTGCTCTATAACTGTGTGCATCAACCCCTGGATCTCTGTGTATATTGAACTGGGTTGTAGATCATCTGATGCAAAAGGCATCCATCCAGCTCATACCAAGTTGTATAGTGCTAACCTGGTTGGGGGAGGTTTACCTTTTTGTCTCATTGTTTAGCCTCCAGCCATCTGCATGTTGTAGCGCTATTCCACATGGTTGGTATGGGCCAACACTGGCTCAGAAACGGTGGACAAGAGTAGGTGTTGCTTCCATTGCTCTGATTGGGCCTGGTGCCTTTATCTCAGGTGTGAAGTACTCAAAGGAAACTTTCTGGGAAGGAGCTCTAGGTTAAGTTGGATTCTTGCCTGGAAGTTCTGCAATAATCCTTCTTTTCTGTAACTTACATCTTAAAATGCTTCCTGATGAAGTATGATGACCACGAGTAGTGGAGTAACTTGGAGTTACCACACTGACTAACATGGCAGGTTCAGTAAAATTCTGTTTAGCCACAGCACTGTACCAACCTGGATTTATTAAACCTCTAAGGAAAAACATTTAGACAATTCCATGTGACAGCTGTACATGACTCTGGGATGTTGAACCCAAGCTTGAATCTCCATGATTCATTCCCCAAAACAGAGGACCCTCCAACAATACCAGAGTACAAAAAAAAAAAAACTGAGAAAAGGAAACAAGCAGTGTTAAGGAGTAAACACTTCAGACGTCTAGCCCTCTACTGACAGCTTTGAGGGATGACACACGACCCCGTTATGATTACGTTCCAAAATGGGACCTTTGCCAGAGAGGCTCCGGTAGAGCTTCAGGGAGTGCTCTGCTGAGGGCTGTTCAAACTCCACCACCCCCCTGCTCCTGGGTCCTTCTCCATGCCCTCTCGCTGTGGTCACTAGAAGCCATACTTGGCTTGTGTCTGCCGGCGTGTGAGTTTATTGTCAGCCCAGGAATTCTTCAGTTCCAGCTCCCGCTCCTTCGCCTGCGGAAGAGGGAAGGTCGTGCTTAGCATCCACATACAAAGTGGGTTGGTTCCATACACATGGCCTCGATGTGCTTACCTGGTGGATGAGATATGTGATCTGGTGCTTACGCCGCTGCTGCCCTGTGGGTTGCTCCCCTTTTTTCTGAAAAGAAAAACAACCGTCAATCTATAAACCCCCCCCCCAAAGTAGATGTTATGGCTACTAAAAAGGTTTCCCTGCCAAATGAGAGCATTCCACAGCCTGCTGACACACTCTGCCCACCAGGGATGATCTGATTCCAGTTTACACAGCTGGATTCATGGGAACTGGCCAGCACTACAGGAAGCGGGACTCGAATCTGCAACCTTCCACGTGTAAGTCCGTGCCCATCAATGTAAAAGATGCACCAAGCCAACTAGTCCTACCTTGCTGAATGACTTGCGCTGTTCCTTCTCCTCACTCATGTTTTTGGTCAACCACTGTTGACTGCCACTGAGTTGGTCATCTCCTTTGATGTCCAGGAACTTGACCTCCTCTTTGCCTCGGTTCCGTTTCCCCTGCAGCCTCCGGAACTGCAGGAAGCACCAACATGTACATTGGATGTCACTCACAGATGTTCAATATCTATAATTATTTACATAATGAAGAAGACAATGGGAACCTGAGAAACACTGTGGGTATGAAACATCCAAGGTCATTTATGAGCTTCCAGGACCACAGCTATCAAAACTGCATTACTCTGCCCAGCTAATATTTTATAAAGGACTCTGGGTAATCTGTTGACTAATATAAAATATCAGCAGCAGCACCCCCCCCCCCACACACACACAATTTTTTTTTCTTAAATACAGTGAAGACCATCAGACGTGGATGGTAGTGACAATACTGTCCAACACAGCGAGCGTATGGGGACTCTTTACCGCTTCATCATCAAACAGGGATGAGTGTTCTGGTCCTTCCACTTCTGTGGGCCCAGGGTCTTGATCTTGATAACTCCCACTGTAGTACTCCTGGAAACAAATGTTAAAAAATTAGGGAATGGCTAACAGTGGAGCACTTTAGAATTAGCAACATGTAACTTATACCAATAACGTTTTAACATGCATAGCCCTAATCCCACCTGAGGGAATAGTTCCCCTGCAGCAACCTGGCCACTGGACTCCTCATACTGGGGATAGTAAGGGTTCTGCTGCTGGCCCTCCCAGGCCCCACTTGGTCTGGCGTAACCCTGGGAGACAGAGCCAAAATCCAGGGGGGCATCTGACTGAAAGGGGGCCTCTGTGCCTGGGGGTGGGGGCAGCACAGATGCAGGGGAGGACTCTGGGTCTGACACAAGGACGGTAGAGGAAGGCTGGGAGCTGTCAGCAAGGGAGAAGTAGTTTTCTGGGGCGACTTCTTCATCGCTGCCCTCTTCTTCCTGTGCAATCTGCCGTGCCAGCTGTAGTGCAGCAGATTTGGCGGCCGCCTTGATAGCAGAGGGAGAGGCACTGACCCCTGTGGCTGCACTGGCACTGGCTGGGCGCCCCCGGGGCTCCTGTGGACGCTTGGTGAGGGTGTGGGGTACCAAAGCTCGCTGGGTCTCCTTCACAACCAGGTTCCGGGGCTGAGGCAGGAGAGATGCGAGGCCCCCACCAGAACCCTGAGAGAGAGAAAATGTTAATACTCCATACAGGACTTATGTGGAACAGCACAAGCTGGAGGAATTGTGATCCTGGGGACAACTAATTTCTCAGCTGCTTCCCATTTATTCAATTATCACATCCAACATGGCTAACAAACACTTTAGATTTACATTCACTTCCCATGATATTGCACTTTATTCAAGTAACACTTTCACATTCCTGTTCTCTAAATCCTCTTGCTTGGCTTTGCAAACAGTTTAATTTTTCCCAGCACCCCTTTTTAAATTTTATCAGATGCAGATTTGTTATAGCGGATTTTCAGTAGGTACAGTAAATTTTGGATACAAATTTTTGCAACTTATAGCAAATATTGAGACACTGACAGCTTGGAAAGCAAGGGACACATTTACTGCTATTCATTCATTTAACTCAGTTTACAACAGATTAGAATAAAAATGTAATGTTTATATTGAGTTATGTATTTATACAGCTGAGTAATTTTTTCTGTAGGAACCCAGGTTCAGTACATCAAGCAAGGGTGCTACAGCAGGACATTTATTTTAACCTTGGTCCATCAAGCACAAGACAAAAGTTCTAACCACTGCTCCACCTGGTGCCCCTGTAAATTAAGCAGATGCCAAAAGAGTCTTACCTGTGGCAGTCCTTTCTTCTTTGCTGGTTCATCCTCATCCTCATCTGACTGTAGAAAGACACAGTGGCTTAAAATGTGGTGCATATGACACATCATTGGTGTCTTTTACAATAATGATTTTTAAATATTACCAATTTCTTAGTAACACAACCATGCTGTACATGTGTCTAGGAACAGATATGTACAGTACATTTTCACAGCAAACTAAGTGCAAGTAAAGGACATACCCTCCAGCTTAAGAATCACCCTGTTGCAGTGAATGATTAAGTTCATCTGTAAATCCTTTACCACTTATCCAACACAAGATGGGAGGATGGTTCAGAGGTCTTGCTACAAACAGAGGGTGTAAGGCAGGGGACACTGGCCCATCACAGGACAAACACAGATTTTAAAAGTCAGCAATTTACCAGAAACACATACTGGGCCTTTGGGATGTCCTACACTCTGCACATGGACTGAGGTGAAGTTGAATCTGTGTCAGAATTCATATAGCAGGCGCTGAGACACCAGCACTACCTCCTGTGCCAGCATGTGGGAGTGAACACGTGACTGAGTGAGAGGGTGAATGAATGAGTGAGCGAGCGAGCGAGCGAGCCAGCAAACTGGCAGAGGACTCTCACTCACATCTCCCTGGATCTCGGGCACCGTGATCTTCACGGGCTCCGTGCGCTTCTTCGGCTTCGGCAAGTTCAGCAGGAGTCCAGCCGACGCCTCCTGGTTCGAGGGGCCCCTAGGTGGCATGACCCCGGCAGTGACCGCGTCTTCATCGTTTTTAGATTCAAAATTTCCTCGGGGCTCCTTGTCTGGCGGCTCTGGGGCACCGCTCCTCCTTGGAGCGGGGAGACTGCCGAAGAGCCCCGCCGGCTTCGCTGACAGCTCCAGGGCACCGAAGGAGTCATCAGAATCGCTGTCGTCGCTGCTGCCGTAGGCGACCAGGGACATGGCGGCGGCGGCGGCTGCTGCAGGAGCGCGAATGCGCCTCAGGAACGCGCGAAAACGGGGAGTGGAACACAAGTAGAGGGTAAGACCGGCAAGTACCGCGTCCTGAACGGGCACGGGGGCTATGCGAGCAAAGACGAACAGCTGCGTCCACACAGATTCATTTTTTCAGTATCTACAATTGTAAGAAAAAAAAACTGGCTAACGATAATTTATAGTGGATTTTATCATTTCTCTGTATGAACTGTCGCGCTGCGGCCAGCTGTCCGTCCACATACAAGTGCTAGCCTGCATGGGATCCCTGTGACCGTCCTGTGTTTACTGTTAATACCACCCGCTCCTAAGTTAACATACCCCTTTCTGTAATAATTAAAACAAAGAATTTAAACGACCCACTTAACACGGAGTGTGTATGATGATCAGACTGGCTTAGAAAACACGAATAAAATCCTCCGTTTGTGATGGAACTGGTATCCAGCGACTTCTTCAACTCGAGGCCGGGGATCGATGACAAGCGGCTTCACTAGGCCTCAGAAGGATTTTTACAAAAAAAGGTCTAAAGCATTTTCTCTCGTTACAGTTAAGGCACACGCATTCTGATATCAATTAAATGCCATGCGGCAATTCGATTTTCGTTGCAGAATTAAAACCTGAAAAGCGCAATGGTGTATTTTTGTTTGAATCACCCCGTTGGCATTTCTTTCCGAAGCTGCGCAGATGCAAATCCTGCGAAAATGAGGGCATCATTGTTGCGCAGAGTTGTTCCTGCGCGGCTCAGTCGTGCGTTGTGCAGCGCAGGATTGTACCTGCGTTTCCCCTTGTGCGCGTTTACAGGCATCAAAGTGAAACTGAGAAAGCGTCCTCATTCTTTACTGTACTTTCCACAACAGATTAACAAACATCAGGTATCACGTTTTCCTTACACATCTGGTGTAGATATTTCAACCGATTATGATGAAAATACTTGAAAGCAAAACGTACATTTCACAGCTTTTCAGTGAAGTTTGATACCTATGACACTTATTACAGTCTTATAAACAATTGGCTTTCCCACTAAAGACAGCAACAGCTTATGTCTAGGTCTGTGATCTAGTCAGGTGTTTCAGTCCATACACGTCTTGATTTTTAGAAAAGCTAAAGCTTTTGTTCGCCACAAGATTTCCAGTTATCGCCGACTGGATGCAATTTTTGCTGTAAGTCTGGCTTTTTATAAAAAAAGTGAAATATCTCTGCAGAATACATAACAAAACTAAAAAACTAATGCTGCACGTACTTTGGATAAAGGTACTGTTAATGACATCAGTGGCATAACATCTTTTTTTTTTAAATTATTTATTATTTAATAAACAATTTGAACATACAATACATTACCAGTAAAGAGAATAACCAATACAACTCAGCAAGGGCTCAGTATATATAAAAACCAAGAATTAAAAAATAAATATAAATAAAAACAGTCTAGTTGGAGTGCCCACAACTTTGATTATTTTGCAAAAAATTTGAACAGCATACGAATTAATGACTTTTATGTACTGTTTTTAGTACATTTGGACCCCTATATATGATATTTGGCAAAGAAATATTAAGGTGAAAAAATATGCACATTTCTTAATGTTTTAAGGTAAGAATCCAAACAGCAAATACTCCGTAGTATTCAAAATTATAGTAAGATGTCTCCAGGTTTACTGTTGGGCTGAACAACACTGAACTTGGAGACATCTTACTGTATTTTTTTAGTGTAAAGACAGTGGCAGAAAAGGTGGCGCATAGTCTCTGGTAGCATCACACAAAAATAATTTACAGCTACAACTTCCTTGAATTCATTGTGAAAATGGTTTACTGGGTAAATTTTATGTGTATAACCTTAAAATATTTTCTTTGCAGGGCAGCAGCCAAACTTTCTCCCATGGAATATTGTTAAAACTATTAAATGTGCAATAGCAATGTAAGGAGAATTATTTTAAATAGAGTGAAAAATATTTCTGAAGGATTGTGAGACACTCCTTGCGACAACCTTAAGGAACTTTTTGTTCACAACAGGTACCTGCCGAATGGCAGAAAATAGTAATGGAGTTATATACTAAATTCTAATGGGAAATGCTCATGTTCAAATACTGGAAGAATGCCCGTCTAAGGCCTGTAATAATACTAATCGTGAAATGCAGAGTCTGCCCCGTTATATGCAGGAAATTTGTATGCAGTTATTGATGTGGTTTCATCCGCTGTAGCGTTTCCGAAACAGGTAGCCGTGCAGTTGTTCAGCTCTCCTAATGCATCGATACCGAACCTACATCTGCATCGATTAACGATGCCTTTCTGCGCCGCGGTGCTGTCAGAGCAATCGAGCTGCATGCAGGGCGCCAAGAGGGGAGGAGGGAAAGGGCTTCCGATTTCAAACAAAAACAAGGAGCGCGAGCGCCGAGCAGCTCAGAGTGCCGCGAGCCATTGCTGCCCACCAACGAGCGCAGGCACGGGGGCGCGCAAAGTTTGCCAGGCGCCACTCGCGGTTATCTTTTTAAACGTGCGTTTTAATTTAGAATTCAAAAAAAGGGAATTGTTTGGGTAAAGCGCGAAGACGCTACCGGGTGTGCTACGTGTTGTGGCGGCGTTAAGCTGCGAGAAAGTTTCTTGTTTAATACAAAATAAGTGCTGTACTTTGGAGACTGTGGCGCTAGCGTTGCTATAAATACTGAACGAAAGACGAAGATGCCCCGATCGAACAGGCAGCGGGAGTACAAGCCCGGGGACCTGGTGTTCGCCAAGATGAAGGGCTACCCGCACTGGCCGGCCCGGGTGAGTGAGACCCTGCAGGCGCCCCGAAGGCGAGTGAGTGTGGCGGCTCCGTGCTCGGGCCTAGTGAGGCTCTGCGCGGTAGCCGCGCGCACACAGACGCAGACCTCGTTGCAGACACTCAGATAAACACACAACCGCGTTCGGGTTAGGTTTTTCCACCATAAGGAGGTTCTCTTTCCCAGTCCAAGTCCGAGGCTGCTCGTGTTTTGGCGGGCGGGGGCACGCGTTAACCGGGTTAGCTATGCATGCTAAATGTGCTAAAGACGCGTAAAAGGCAAACTGGCGGGAAGAGCGGAGTTCCGAGGTCATCGTGGCGCAATGCGTGACCGGGACGGACACTTGGTGCTGGACTGCATGGTAGTGTAACTGGTGAATGAAACGCGCGCAGGTGGGCGGACGCTGAACAGCTGAATGCGATGTGTTCATTTGAATGGAGTGTTTTCTGCTGTGCAGATACTGATCAGGAGATTGAAGTACGAGTGAACCACACTCAGGTGTTCAGGCAACAATTGGGTGAATGAACCTCGCTCAGGTCTTCAGATAATGATCAGGTGAATGAAACCCAAATGAACCACACTTTTTGCACGTCTCATTCAGCCTTTTGTGAGAGCTTTTATATGACATCTGGATGTGTCTGTTCTCCAATGATAGAAAAACATTTCTGGCTATGTGTCATGCATTTGGTTTTGCCAAAGCTGGTCAAAGTCTCCCTCATTAGTTCTTCAGCCTCTGTTTTTTTTTTTTTGTTTTTTTTTGCCCCCCACCGTTCACTAAATTTCCCAGAGGAGGGAACCCAATGATGCACCGTGGCTGTTAAAATACTCAGAATTGTCAGTTATGTTCCCTGTTGTAACTGTTTGAAAGTCTCCAAGTGGGGCCACTTTTCTGAACTGAAAAGCAGAGTGCAGTCCATCGTGACCCAACGTGGACAGAGATGGTCGAGTTATGCCGAGAGGGATTTTGAACCCCCCCCCCATCATACTGACTGAATGAACAAATTTATCCCTTTGGATGTTTTGTAGGCATTATGCAATATGAGTAAATGGATTTCTAGCAGTTTAATGTAGTTCTAATAAATTGTTTTCAGTGCCTCGGTTTGTATTTGATGGCTGTAGATGTATGAATATGAATGAATTTTTTTTCCCCTAGAGTTACATATGTTGCAGTTTTAGGTTACTCAGTTGCTCTGTCCTGTGAGATGTTCTGGGCTCTGTGTTTTGTTGTTTCCGGTTTATTCCCAGCCTTGCTTTACCCCTGACTCTGGGGCTCTGTTGCACGTTCTGCCCCAGCTGTGAAAGGGAGCCTCCTTATCGCAGTGTGGTAATTGATCTGTGGTGGCAGTTTGGACGCTTTGCCTGGGACTCCGCCCACCAGGAAGCAGGTTTGCGGCGTTCTAAGGCCGCACTCCATGACTCAGGCCCAACTGTCGCGCTGCGCTTTCCACTTCCGGACCACAGTGAGAGTATGGCCTGCGCCGCAGGGAAACATGTCCTCCTGGGAGTGTCCCTGACTTGCAGCGCTTTTGTGCAGGTTTTAAAAACCGAGAGCCTTTTTGAAGTATCACATTTCAAAGTTAACATCTAACCTGACCAAGGGACTCATGCGTATTATTGAATTTGAATTCACCTGCGAGTTTGGTCTGTGTTTTCAGGCCAGAAAAACTGTTGTCCCTCTCTGAGCCCGGCGCTAAGTCCACCCGGCTGTGTTCCTGCTGAGCAGCGGACCGTTAAAAGGCCTTGGACCCTTTCAGCCGTGAGACCATGAAAGGCTGTTCTTGGCTTCCCCAGAATACAGAGTGGGATGTGAACGCAAGCTCATGGCCCCCTTCCACCGTGCTCCAGGGAAGGGAAATGCTGTCATTACCGTGGTAGTTTGTCGTGTTCTTGATGGATGTAGACAGCCAACTGCAGATGTCTTACGAAGCACGTTGTAGGAGTAAAGCTGTGTGTATTTGTGTGCCTGTGTGTGCTTCATGCAGGAAAATGCTATTGAATGCAGTAATATGAAAGTGCCTCAGCCACTTGCTGCTTTTCCGCAAGTTCCAGCAGGTATAATGGGCGCGCATGCGCGCACACACATACACACAAAACTGGGATGGGAGCCAGCGTGGTAATCTGGAGGTGGCGGAATCCAACGGCTCTGCGTTGTGCTTCCATTGAGCCACCCAAAGGGGGCACATAAGAGTGGTGGTGGTGGTGGTGGTGGTGGTTAAATTCCCTGACGTAAAAGCTACTAATTGTACAAACTCCCTCCCATTGTCTGTTTTCCTGTGCAAATTGCTGCAAAAGACTGAGGTTCTCCTTCTTTGTATTGACATGGTTGTATTTTTCTTTTATCTTAATGGGTTTTCTCCAAAGCAACTTAGTGTTAAGCTCTGTACAATTATTTACTGGTTTATAGAGTTGGGCAATTTTTACTGCAGTATTTCATAGTAAGTGTATTATGCAAGAATACTACAGTAGGAGATTGACTTGTGAGGCCAAAGGCAGCTGCTCTATCCACTACACCATCTGCTGCTCCCTGTAATATTTGAAGGCGGTTGGTGTAACAGCACAGGACCCTGTTTCCAGGTGTGCTTGTATGTATAACTGAGATTTATGGAAACGTCCATCTGCAGTTTTGGCGAAAAGCCAGTCAATTTGAGGATCCAACGTATGACAGATATTCCATAATTAATCTTCCAAAAGTGTTTTCACAGTAATGATGCCTAGTCCACTTTGTGTATGTACACTTGTGGTTGTGCCATTTCCCCCCTTTTTGAGCCTGTCAGTCAGTTTTTCTTGATGAGGATTCAGTAGAAAACTTCCTGCAAGCTTCTCAAAAGGTCTATTTCTGGGGTCAGGTTTCAGTGGCCATGCAGTGTGACAGTAGGGTGTGGCTGTTTGCTGTGCTCCTTCCTCCCTACTTGGTGGCACTGGATGCACTGACCTCTGACCCTGGGTAGGCACAACACATGCTGGTACACAGATAGCCAGCTAACCTACTAATAGGTGCCTGCAATTGGCTGCTGAGGTGTGTGTTTAACGCCACTGTTAAGTTGTGGACTACGTATGTGTTTAAAGAAGAAATAAATCACTTGATAGCAGGTAATTAACTTAGCCACAGTAACAAGCACTGCTTGGGGGACTGTCATTGTTGGCAATGACACTACATAATTATGACACTGGGGAGAGGGTTGCAACTAGTTACTAGAGAAAATAATAATTTAGGGGGTTTAGGGACAGATGGTTTCAGCAGCTTGCTGCTGTACGCTTGATAAAAAGTACCTGCTCAGAGCCGATGTTCTGCAAAACCCAGTAAGGTAGGTATACTGAGAGTAACTTTATACGATAAGAATGACAATGGTTAAAAAAATCTCAGGCCCAATCCAACTTCTGAGCGCTATAAAAGCCATGTGACCATGATAAACTACTCCTTCTAATTCAAATGTATCCTAGGAAACGAAGCCTAAATGTGTGTGGCTTTTTGTTTGCCTACAGATCGATGAACTGCCGGAAGGTGCTGTCAAGTCCCCCTCCAACAAGTACCAGGTGTTCTTCTTTGGGACCCATGAGACGTGAGTATCTGCGCAACCAGACAGCACAACTATGTGACTCATCAGCACACGGTGGCCTGATTGTGGAACTTAATAGCAGCTAAATCGCATGAAATTAAAACTTGGCTGTAAAAAAAAAAAAAAAAAAAAAAAAAAAATTTAAAATGTATGTAAAAACTGGTCTCTATAAGCCCAGATGAAAACCTATACTGCGTAAAATGGACTTTGTGAGAGAAGGGGAAAGGGTGGCTTAATTGTTAAAAGCAGGTATCTGGCTCAGGTTTGTAGAGGGGCCTTGTGTATCACTGCTGAGTGGGATGCTTCACCTACAACTCCCTAGTGAATCCTCATGCTGTATAAATGGTTTTTAAAGTCAGTTCTGAAAACATCCAGAAACACAATACATTCAATTTTCAACATCTAAACATTTCAAATCACTCAGAAAATTTATTTTTTTTTAGTTCTTTATTTTTAAAATGTGATAAGAGTCAGTGTCACAGATTTGTTGTCACTGGTTTTTACTCTGGGTTAGTCTCCTGGGCCCATTTCCTGGGATACCTTTGTCAGTGTGTGACTGGTGTTTTGTGATGTATGTCTTTCCAGGGCATTCTTGGGGCCCAAGGACCTCTTCCCTTATGAGGAGTGTAAGGAGAAGTTTGGGAAACCCACCAAAAGGAAAGGCTTCAGTGAGGGTCTCTGGGAGATTGAGAACAACCCCATGGTGAAGGCAGCAGGAAGCGAGGTGAGGGAGAGGCTCAAGTAACTGCCATGTATGGAGGTTAGTATATGTCTCAATGTTATTATGAGGAAAAGAATTTCTCCACTTTCTTTGTCCCCTGCCAGACGGAGAAGAAAGAGGCCCCATCAGAGGAGTCTGAAAAACAATCGGCCGAACCTGAAAAGCGGGAGGACAAACCAGAGGGCAGCAGTGATGAGGATGAAGGAAACCTGGTCATTGACGAAAAGAACGAGAAGGGAGGATCGAAGCGGAAAGCGGAGGACTCTCTGGAGGTACAAAGCTTTGTCTACCACATGTCGCTCTGGTGCTTCAAGCCCAAGGACTCAAACCCAATTGTTTTTTCCAGATTTACCTGCAGCTTTGAGTATTGCGGCAGTTTGACTGACTAGCTAAAGAGCAAAACAGAAACAAGGAAGCATTTTTAAAATGCTCAAAATAGTTCAGAATAAAGGTTTTAAGTTGTCTATTTGAGGCATAATCACCTGTTTTATTCAGATTTCTGTTAAAAAGCTATAAACATTGATTTATTAAATGTAGTCAACTGATCCATGTTTAATGTTTGTTTATGAGCAGTTTTTTCTGTTGTTTTGGGCTGACAAATGCAAATAGCACAAGCTGTAGATGACATCCAGTAAACCTCACAAATTTTTCGTTAAAGTAAATGAACCATTTTTGACTCTGCAGGCCTCTCCAAAGAGACCCAAGGATTGTGAGGAGGAGGGGGAGGCTGAAAACAAAGTAGGCAAGAAGAAATGTGATGCTGAGCACGGTGCAGGTGATCAAACAGAGCTGAAACCCAACGACACCACAGGATCGGAGACAGAAGCTCCTCCTAGTGCCACAGCACCACCTGCTAATGAGGGTGGAGCTAAACAATCAGCCGAGAGCCAGTTAACATCTGACAAGGTGAATGAAGGGAGCCTATCGTCCGCACTGGATCCATGATTGGGCTGTGATCCTGGGGCGAGGATTTTTGTTGGACAGTGATACTGGCAGTGATGTTGGTAGGGAAAGAGAAGCCACCAGCTTGAAGCAATTTATGAAGAATGAACACACTGGTTCCTCATCTCACAAACCATGGAATTGCAAATTTTACCGATGCATAAATTGAGGGGTTTTTTTTTTTTTTTTGGTACTAATTTATTTTGTAAAATTTTGTTTGCATTTCTTTGTTGGCAGTAAAGTGCACCCAGATAGGATAGGCGTGTAGGACTGCTGTCATGGAGCTTGCTGTCTCGGTGTTCAGAGCTTATATCTGGTGTTTGTGATGCTTGGTGGTCAACAACAAGGTGACAAACGCTGAACACATTTCTAGGATAAATCGGTCACCATTTGGATTAAATAGGAGTTTGTGGAGACAGCATATTTTTATTCCAAGTAAATTTAATTTGGTACTAAATTTAATGTAACTCAATTAATAAAAATGTTTGAAAAATCTGAGATTTTTACAGAGCTGAACATGCAGACAAATCAACAGATGTTTGCATTATTGAGCTTTTATTGATTTTGACTTAGTGGGGAAAAAGTTGCTTTGAATGTATGCAGAAATCGAGTTATGAACAGTCTTCTGGTTCCAGTTGTGTTTGTAAAGTAGAGTCAGTGCTTTCATTTTAGTCATTGCCAGGACAGTCAGGACACTGAGCACAGCTGTTGGAATGGAAAAACTGTTGTTAACAATGTTTGTAGAATTTATAACCTGTTATCTTTTTGTCTCCTAGGCCGTCACAGACAGTGCTTAGATCCAAGGTCCTACAGCTGCACTGAACTACCAAGACCTACTGGAGTTTGACTAGTTTATATAAACAAGTTCTAGGTTGTTAAACCTGGGAGAGAGTCCTTAAATTTGTGTAAATCGATTGGATAATGTGAGTCCTAAGTTGAGTTGCAGAGATTTGGTATAATACAGTAGTGAACATTTTAGTCTTGGATAAAAGGGGTACCTACTGGTATTTTGTTTTATTAAAGTGCAATTATAAGATCAGGCCACTACATGTCAAGTTCTAAGAGAGAACACCAGCTTGTTTCTCTTTACAAAGATTAAAGGTTAAATACAAAAATAATTACACTTTTCAGTAATCAGTTATACAATATTGTTCCATAGAAAATCAATCCTTTGCTAATCGAGTTTAAACATTTTTAGTTTGAATCTGTTAGTTTTACTTTTTGAGCTTAGCTGTTTGTCGTATGTCGCTGTGCTTTAATTAATCAGTAAATCTACTGTTACTTCTGGGCTTTAAGATGTATAAATATGATTTTCAGCATTTCTTTCCCTGTTGGCTCAACCTGGAAACAAGTGATTTATTTCTTCTTTAAAAGTAATACTGCACAAGATTTAGGGTATTTGACTTCATAGCCTGCGATGCGATAGCAAGAACACTGAAAGGAACACTTTAACGCAGCGATGTGGCATGCGAGTCTGAGTTGACCAAATGTTCAGAAATAGAGTTCACTAATAATCCTTTAAACATGATACTATAGTTTTTCATTTATTGAATGTTTTTAGATCCTGGAACATAATTATTCAGTTGTATTTTTAGCATTGCATTGTGTAAGAGCAGTGTTTCCTTTGCTACTTTTAAATGGCCAGACAGTTTCCTGGCTGGTGTGACATTGTAATTTTTAAAAAAAAATGAAGTATTTTTCAGGCACAGTATTTTCTGGGCAAGGAATTTGTATTAACACTGGCAAAAAGTAACTGCGATTTTTGTACAAAGGGAGAGCAGTGCCTTTTTTTTTTTCCTTCTTTTAAATGTTTCTTGGACACAAGTGAATTGAGAGCCCTGGAGGGAGCTGTAGCTACAAGCAGGATGCTCAGCTGTAGTTTTGTACAACTTATACACTGATTAAAGCAGGTGGCTTCACTGGACCCCCTGACATATGCAAATACCCCCTCCCCATCCCTTAAGGCCCATATAAGCTATAAGGAAACAAATGTGTTTCAAGTCAGTTTTCATAACAACCCAAAGAGAAAGTCCGTGGAGCTTTTTTTTTTTAATTTAGAGCAACATTCCTGAATGTTTACTTGTCCATTACAAATAGTCAGCCATTTCAAACTTAATGTATTTTAAGATTGAGAAATATACTGGAATACAGAAATTACACAGGTTCCCTCAGTTTCCCTCTATTTTTGTTCCTGCTGCTTCTTATAAATCATACGATTACTTGAGTGAGATGAGTAATTGGTTGCTGGGTTCAACATTTTAAGGACATAATAATCTGTTTAACCTGCTGAATAAACCCATGTTGAAAGTTCACAAGGTGCTGTAACACTTGCACCTTCCCACAGCCCTGCTTTTGTGTAAAGCATAATTTAACAAACCTTATTTTCCTTCATCTGCCACTTTAGGGAGTAATCAGCACTGTAGGATGAGATGTGGATGTGTGAAGTAGCCTGATTTTGACTGTCACTTGCCGAATCGCAGTGTAAAGAGTGACTGAGTGTGTCAGAGACAAATTGTGTTTTCAGTTTTATGTAATTACATTGTGTTCACACAAGCACACCAAGTGTTCTTTAATGTAAAGCTGTTTCATCTCCAGGTCCCCAGCTGGATGTTGGAGCATCTGGATGCTCAGTCCTTGCCTCTGCGGTCTTTAAAACTGCAGCTCCTCTCTATCCTCTAACTTTTATTGAGGATGGTGTTTCATTTGACTGAGGATTTTTGTTTTGATTTGGGATGGCTGTCTTGAAATGACATCAGGTGGGGGACATACAGAACTGATCTTTTGTTTTCTGACCTTTTAAAATTGCTCACAAAAACTCATGTATGCACAAGGGAAAGACCTGGAAAAGGACACTGTGTTCTGCCAAACAGGAATAAAAGTGTCTTGCTTGTCTTTAAGCCTTTTTTTTCTGTTGTTGGATTGGTTAAAAAAAAAAATAAACATGTTGATTACAAAACCAGCCTCAGTCTTGGTCCGTCCCTGTCTACAACAACAATATTCATTCGTAAATAATGTGGCATGACAAGCATCCTCATTCAGTTAAAGGTGGATTTAGAGATTATGAACGTTAATGAAAGTGGTCTGTCAAAGCATATTGCAAAATAAAAGAAGCAGACACTAAATCCAGGAGTTTTTGAAAAATTGCTTCAAGCAGGTAAGTGCATTGGTTATGTCTTGAAAAATCCTTACACTAACTTTATGTATAGACCAGTCAACTATTTCACTACAGCTATTTCTGTGTGTGTATATATCAGTGGCAAATTAGATTAACCTGGAAAACGTGGGGGGTTTCTAAATGGCATATTCTATGCAGTTTTCAGTTATTTTTAACCATAAAATTGTATTTTTTTTTTTTTTTTACTTAAAATGGCTTCATTAGCCACAACTAAGCTCAAAAGTAGCCAAGCAAGTTAAATTTGCTGTATTGAAAGGTCAAAGGTGACACATGACGCACGTGCCTTTAGATGGCGGTATTGAAAAGCGGGAAAAACTCCATTTTCAACTTACGTTTTTAATGTGCTTGTTGTATAATTTTATTCAACGTTTTCTTGTTTGTAACGTCTGTACTAAAATAAAAAAATAAAGAAAACCTTACCCGAAGATCTTTGCGCCGGGCAAAAGGTCAAAGGTGAAATTTTAGCACGAGTAACTTTGAGCTGCGCTTTAGTAATGAGGTATTACCCATGGATCTTTGCGTCAAGTGAAAGGTCAAAGTTGATGCAGAGCCAGAAATGTTTTAACCAAGGGCTTCGTTTAGCATTTTGCGAAAAAGATTTACGCTGTTTGCGGGGTTTATTCCTATTCTTATTTATTTGTATTATTTTCTTTTTACCCTGCACGGTTTTTTTTTTATAACGTTGCGCCCCTCCCAAGCAGGCTGGAAACGGGAGTGAGGTGCACGTATAATTTTTTGTGAATGTGCTCTTCGTCGATATTTTTATTTCAAGGTGAATAACTGAGCAGCTGTCACTGGAGTCCGGCAGTCAGGTTAGTGTCCTGGAGATACCTGGTTAAATGCCATTTGTATTTAGTTGTAGATTTTATTTAGCTGTATTTCGTTAGCTTACCGATAGCTGTCTTTACTATTAAAATTTAGCCATAAGAACACTGACCAGGTTTATTGGTAATATAAATATAAAAGTCTAATTGGAATATAAAATCTTTAGGATCTAGGGCAGCTGGTACTTACCTTGTATTGGTACAGTAAACATGACCTTCTTGTATAAATGGGCAAAATTTTATTATGTTGCACTGTAAGTCATATTGCAATAAATGTATATGCTATGTAAAAAAAAAAAAAAATTATAAAACACGACAGTATAAACATGTCAAGACAGACGGGGTTCCATTGGACTAAGTGTGTCTCAGAGTATTACCTGCGATTGTTGGGAGTTTCTCTCCATGTGGCACATTCTGCTGAATGGCTCCTCTCTTCCCAGAAGCAACACAATGAGGCTATCTGCTCTTCTGGGCATGGCAACACGGCTCAAAGTGCCTCCCGACTATCGTTATTCAACAAGCCGCCCTTGGACTATAGCTGCTAAGAAGTTAAACCCCCCTGGCAAGAAGAGAAGAAAGGTGTTTGTGGAACCAATTGCCCACGAAGACTGGTCTGTGTTCCGGGGTGACACGGTAAGAGCTTCACAGAATTTTCCTTTCCTGGCATTAACATAGAGAATGTTTCACATTACACTGTTTGGTCTTTAAATATGGACACAAGTGAGTTGCTCTGATGTGGGCCCTGCTCTTCAGGTGGAGATCCTTTCTGGCAAAGACAAAGGCAAGCAGGGGAAGGTTGTTCAGGTTTTCAGAAACCGCAACTGGGTCATCCTGGAGGGCCTCAACACGGTAAAAAGAAAATGAAACATGCTCATAATTGTGTTTTTTAGCTGCTAGCTTTTAGCTGTGTACAGGTATCCCCCTTCCTTGAGTGGAATGTATTTCTGGAAATTGACTTATAAGATGAAATCTCATAAGTCAGATATGTAATGTAACAGTATTGCTTCAAGGTTAGTTTGAGGTTGGAGCATAATTGTAAGTGAGTGTATTGTAGAGAAGTATGTTGGTCATTTTAGGGTTGTTACTTCAACAAAATAATAAATAGGAAAATCCCCCTCTCCCAAGCTCAAATCTGCTTACTCAAAAAAATCTAACTCATTGTTAAATGCTAAAATGTGTTAAGTAATTTCACTCAGAAGTCAGAGACACTTTTCTCAGGGAATACCTGTAGTTGAAATTGTAATTGCTAACAGTTCTATTTTTCACCAGCACTATAGGTATGTTGGGAGGACAGTGGAATACAGGGGAACCTACATTGCGAGTGAGGCACCTCTTCTGCTCAAAGACATCTCCCTTATTGATCCCTCAGACAGGTAGGACTGAGCTGGACTCCCAACTTGGCCACTAAATCTCTGACCAGGGTTACTTTAACCTAAATGTAATATTATAATCGGAATGCAAAATATTTGGCATCTGGGAGGTAGCAGGTTGGGTCCTGTTCACCTTGCAGTCTGACGGTCGTTTGCTTGAATCCTGCCAGCTATACTTATTCTGGAATGATACAGTAAAACAGTCTGGTCACCCAGCAGTCAGTTGTATGGTCACAGTGACATTGATGTAAAGAGTGACCAAGTCATCCACTCTGAACTCATGTTCCTTCCCCATCCCCCTCTGCACTGCAGGAAGCCAACTGAAGTGAGCTGGAGATTCACGGAAGAGGGGGAGAGGGTGCGTGTCTCTGCCAGGACAGGCAGGATCATCCCCAAACCAGTGTTCCAGCGTAAGGATGGCATTGTGCCCCAGCAGTGGAAAGGTGAGTGGGTGCTAGTGGAGAGTGGAAGGAGGTTGGATGCTACCCTTTGAATATAACTCAAACATGCGTAGTTATATTTATCACCATGCATGTAATAGAATCATACTTTTATGGATTTGTACATTTTTGTGTTGCTTTGACACATGGATTTTTGCAAGGAGGAATCACAAAGACACATCTTTTTAACTGTTACTCAGATTTTATGGACTTAACTGTGAACTGTCAACAATTTATCCTTTGCTGGATTCAGAGACTATTTACTTCTTTGTGCCTTTTATGGTCTACAAATGTAATAAAACCCTGCCATAACATAAGCGGGGCAAAAAAAAAAAAAAATACTCGGTTGCATTAAATGCAGGGTCTTGATATTACAGGGAGAATGATGAATGTTTTACTCTTTGGGAAATGGAAGAAAATGTTCTTGTTTATTGGATGTGTAGAAACCTTATTACTAACAAAACATTCACCTGACATATTTAATATGTACAAACACTAACTGAACAACAGTACTGTAACAACCCACTTTGACTGTGCTGTCAGGGGCATTGCAAAAGGAGGGCTCAGGAGACTGGACTTTCTTTGCTTTGTTTTTTGTAGCTTGTTTGAACACTAGCACTCACAGAACACAACAGCCTGCTTTCCCCAAAGTTCTCAAACACACTGAAAGAGATGGTGAACAATCCACTTACAGCTTTCCACAACAGTTAGACACAGCAGTTTACAAGCATGTAGCAGTAGTGCATTATGGGAGAGCCATGGATCCCCCTGGTGCTGTTTCAATATTAATAATGCTAATAGAAATTTTCAGCCAAATATATATAGTCTGTAAATCATATACATTTGTCACTGTCAGAAAAAGTTGGTGATTGGAAAGGGAGCAGGAGGATGGAAGCCGATGGTTGACTGTGTTGTCATTACATTGTACAGTAATAACATTCACATACGTCTCCTACAAACCCAGAGATGCAAATTTTTATTCAAAGGCGTGACCCTATTAAAAGTGAATACACCAAAGCACTTGGTAAAAACTGACATAACTCAACTCCTCTCTGTTCACTGCTTTGGAAGATGGCCCCAAAGACACCTCCGCAGAGGATACTCTGGAGAAGACCTACAAGGCTTCCTTGAAGACGCTGGAAGAAGAGGTGATGGAGAAGTTGGGCATTGTGGAAACCAGGAGGCCCAAGAAGAGCTACTGGTACTGAAGACTTGGCAGAGGCTTGGCTGTACACACGGATGGAGCGACCAACCAATGGGGGCCTCAGATTCAGAGGTCGTTGATTATGAATTTCAGTTGGTTTCCTCAGGTGGCAGCAGTGAACTTTTTATTTTATTTTTTTAAATTTTATCAGCACCCTTTATTCTGCTAATGTGAATTAGCACTTAGGCAGGCCTGGATGTCAGGCCCATGGGATTTGTGTTAATACTAACAGAATAAAATGCTCATGTGTATCTTGTGCCGTTAACCTGTTTTACATACTGTTTGCTGGTTATGGGGTTGTTTGAGGTCAAATTTCCTTCATTGTAAGTATGACTTAGCCTTGATCATAGAAGTCTGATATGTGGCCACGAGGGGGTAGCAATACACTGCATTAAAACAAGGTAGCGGCAATTATGTCATTAGTGCTCATAAAATGGTTTAATTTTACCATTAAAGGGCTTAAACATAAACACGGATATAAACAATTTCCACAGTGCTTGCTTTTCATTATGTGGGCTAAATCTTAGCCATAATTATCACTGTTGGATATGCATCTGCAATAGACATTAGAAATGACCCACGTAAAAGAGGGATGTGTATGTCCTCAACTGCCCCAAAGTGGGTGTAGCATTGGTTTCCACAGCTCGTCAGCTGGTGCCCAGATGCCATGGAGGAAATTGATGTGTCAGGTTCCCAGTCAGGACAGTTGGCTATTGAGACCACCGGCATTGTCTGGGTTTGTGGTGCATCTGAGGTCAGGTGGGTCTTCAGCTTGGCAGGACCATTGGAAGGAGGTTGCTGGACCTTCCAGACCCAACTTTCTGCTTTTCCAAGGGCGGCTCCTTCAGTTTCCACAGTGAATTCAGGGGGAAAGTGTTGCGTGGAGGTTGGCATCGCACCTCTCTGGATGCCACTTCCTGTGATCTGCAGCTGGACACATCTTTATGACCAGAGCAGGTTGTCTACTGGGGCTATAGGCACCCATGTGGCTGAGTGCCAGTCAGAAAGGGTGAGACATCAGTGTGCTTTTTCTTTTCCTGTGTGTCCTGGAAAAGAAAAAGCCCAGCATACTCTTTTCCTCGGCAGAAAGCCCCTGGCACCCTCCTCGGCTCGGGGGAGACTCAGTCAACGCTATTCCTCCACTGTGAATTCTACACCACAACATTAATTATACTCCCCAGCCTCCTCCTCCCCCCGGCTCAGCCCCAGCTTCCCTGACATGCTGTTTTGGGACAGAAAGGGGCGATTTGCTGCCCCTCCCCACTGGCTTTCACACATTCTGCATTCCCCCTTGGTTCTCGGTTTGGCGCACATGCCGACCCCGTGAAAAGGGCCCTTTCAGGCCCGAATGAAGCCGCCTCCTTCATCGAACAGTTGGAAGTGCAAGGTGCCCATCCCTCTCCTATGGAACGGGGCAGCAAGGCAGTAATTTGTGTCAGGAGGCCTGTGTCATGAATCCAGCTCTGTTGGGGGGTCGATGCCAGGACCATAGACGAGGGTCCCAGCTGTGTGAAGATGCAGAACAGTTTGGGAGATGTGCAGGAAACGGTGCGTGTGGCCAGGCCTTCCGCACTCTGTCCTGTCTTGCCTTCCCACCCGAAAGTTGATATGGAAAATGTCACTTATCACAGGGAGAGAAATTTATTCCAGTCCTTTTTTCCAGGGCTTCTGTAATTTGAAATGTATTTATTGTTTAACCCCAGCACCAACAAATCTGCTGTGTCTTGGGTAAAAGCAAAACCTCAAGACGGTGTTGAATCCAAGCGACGGTTAAACTGAACGTGGTGATTCTAATGGATTGGGCAACTTTGCTGTCTGTGGTGGAGGCAGTCAAACTGCACAGTGGTTTGTGTGGAGCAGCTCGGTGCCTTTGTGCCCGATTCTTTGCTGATGCAACATGTGTTTTTACAGTAAGTCACAAAGGCAGCCTTGTTTGAAGTGGATGGATCGGTTAGCTGGCGGCATTGCTAATGTTGCCGTCATGTCCTGGGAACCCCGCGCATTGCCAGAAACCGTCAGCTTACTGTTGTCCTGCCTCACCAGGGGGGGACATGAGGGTGAAACGGACTCAGCAGTTTTTCCATTGCTGTTGCTTCCATGAGGTTTGTGCTGATGCAAAGCTCCAATGTGAAACGGGCACCTTTTCAATGGTGGCACAGTGGCACATCAGGTAGTGCTGGTGCCCCGGTGCTCTTGAGCTGTAGGTTTGGGTGTGGATTTTAATCTCTGCTGTCTGTGTTCTGGTGTTTGTGAGTTTTTTCTCCCACAGTCCAATGACATAAGTGAATTTGAGACTCTGAATTGCAGGGAACGTGTGTGAGACTGCACTGGTGCCCTGCCCAGTATGTACTGTGCCTTGTACCCTGTGCTTCCAGGATAGGCTCTGGACCATTGTGACTCCACTTTGGGCAAGCAGTTGTTACTGGAGCATTGGGTATTTATGATGAATTGTTAAATATACCAAAACAAATATAATTTAAAGGGAACTTTTAAATCATCCAACAGCAGAGCAAACACAGAGATGAGGACAACTTGAAGGTTTTGCTCTAGTCAGAGATGCCACAGCTCTGTGACGCCCTGTGAGCTTGGAAGGAGGCCACCATGGGCTTTGGCTACTTCTGTGCCACAGGGTTTATGTGGTTCGGGCAGAACGCGCCCTCGTGGTTTATCCTAGCACACTCAGAAGTACATGGCAGATGTGAATGTGCAGCCATGAAGTTACCGGTTTGTTCCTGTGAAGGAATGAGCTTCTCTACTTTTGGGCAAAGTACTTGAGCTGAATGGCTTTAATATAAAATTGATACCTAAAGTTTAAAATTGTACACCCTTCAAAAAGGTTTTGGAGGAAAAGTAGTAAGTAAATATATAATCTGAGGCAGCTCTTTTGTTTAAAAGTGTGTGATCAATGTGAGCATCAGTAAAAGTTGAAGAGGGGGTGCTGATTTGGGTCTAAAGGAGGAATGAACTGTATCATCTGCTCCTGCTTTCGGCTGCTCTGTTCTTGGGGTCGGTTCACCTTGCTGCAGCGGAGAAGCAGCGAGATACCATCACACTGCAGTATTCAGCCCCCTGGCTTCAGCCAGTCTCCTCTTATCCGGTCCCAGCTCTGTAAATCGGCACATCTCATCACTTTTCTACTGCCCCATTCACTCCACTGCTGCCTTGACCCTCTCTCTACAAACATCACCTCAGTTCCCTCTGTTTCCCAGGTACCTGTGCACTACAGCACCCACAGCTTCCCTCTCAGCCATTAACCCACCATCTGCCAGCCCCAATGATCAGCCCTCATAAGCCATGTTTTGCATCGTTGCCATATGTGGCTTTTGCTTCATGCCAGATTTCTGCTTCATTAATAAATCCCTCTGTCCATCCAAACAGCCATGGAGGTAGTATTTGAATACTTTTCCCCGATTATTGATTTTTGCATCATATTTAATTCTGTAGGTAAGTACAGAACTGATGTATGAGATATTAAAGCATAATGAGAAAATTAATTTGGCATAGGATATAATAATGGGATAACACAAGGCCCTTAATCTGGTTAGAATAAAAACTGTAAACTGAGAGCTTTATAAATTCATTCCGGTTCATTCCAGTCTTTGGGGTGGGGACAAGATAGATTCATGTACTTTTTTAGATATTTATTTTATGTTGGGTGTATCTGAGTGGGCTACAGTACTGGTGTGAGATGTGCGTTTGACTCCAACTCGATCTGAGGAGTGTGCATGTTCTCTGGGTGTTTTGGTTTTTTCCTACAGTCCAAATACATGTGTTTCTCTTGTGTCTTAGGCAGTCCTGTCCTCCTGTCCCAGGTGCACCTCACACCTTGTTCTTCCAGGATGGACTCTGGTCCACTGAACGAGTTGTTTTTGGACACCTGGTGGTGGATTTGAATGTTCAGAAAGAGTATAGTTTGAGAAAAACTACAGTAGTCAATCTAACATCTTAACTACAGGTAGGGAAACCCGTCATGTGAAGCAGTGCGCATGTCTGATTAAATATACAGTAGTTTCTATGTTGTACTTTACTCGTTGAATAACGGTATTAACACATGTAATTATATAATATAGAAAGTGTGAAATCGTGTTCTTGTAATTGTGTTGGGCGGTTTTATAGATCAATTGGAATAACGCAGCCCAAAGCAAAATCAATGGTATTAATATTGATCCTGAGCCGGGATCATATCGCTCGTGAGCGCCATCCCAGTGGACATCCATCCATTTTAGGCTTTCGCGCTGAAAACGCAACCGCGGTCACACCAGCCTGTCAATAAGACTTTTCAAGATCCCTGCCATAAATCCTGTGAGTCGCGTCATTTTAGACAAACTCATTCATTGGAAGTTTTAATGCTCGATTTAAAAAAAAAAAAAAAAAAAAAAATTGGCTTTAATATAACGGAGGTGAATAAATTAAGAATTGTTTTTTTTTTTTTTTACGTAACAAAGCGGAACACTTTTTGTCAGCGGTGGAGCTACGGCAGCGAAGGGCTGGGTGAGCTCTGCGGGGCCCGCGCTCGACGGCACGTGCAGCATCAGCACCTCGCGCGCCGCCGCCGCCGCACTGACGCAGCGCTCGTCCTCGCGCTCTCGCCGCTTTATCACTCGCAGTTACCCAAAAAAGAGACAAAAAATGTCCACTTAGGTGTACTTTTCTAAATCTAATATGGCCCTCGGCTTCGTCGGTCACGCTACGTGCGCATTATGCTTCACCACGGAGCAGCGGACGGGTCCCGGGTGTGTGATTACGTTGCAAAAATAGTTGTTGTGAGCCTTCCTGCCCAGTTTTCTCTGCATCCCCCGGTAAGGAAGCAGGGTTCGTGCGGAGCAGAATTTGGGCTCCACGGGGTTTTGTTTGTCCCACCTTCTGCTCAGTCGGTCTGTCCGGACGCCCGCACAGGGGCTCCCCTCCTCCTCCGCCTTCCCGCACAGGGGCTCCTCTCCTCCTCCTCCTCCTCCTCCTCCTTGTCACAGACCTCAGCGCTCCATCGTCCCTCTCGCACTGCACCAAACAGGCATCCCAGGCTTCAGGTCCGCTGCATCTCCACCAAAACCCCCGGAACCGCACAGGAACCGCTGGCCAGTTTGGGGCAACGCGGTAGGTCCACGTCTATTTATTAACACTCAGAGGCGGTGCGTCAGTTCGGTGAAAGTCAGGACTAAAAAGTTTGATGTGTTTATCATTATTTCTAGATCAATTCGGCACCATTTCCGATCGTCCCTGGATCATTTACTATAACTTGTGATCGTCTCTGAATCGTTTCAGGTTCCGTCACTGCGCAACTGGCACATCGACGACTCCTCTGACCATTACAGCCCTGCTTAAATCATTTTTATTACAAATGCGTGCTGAAATAAGTTATAGATTTGCACAGAAAGTATTATTTTGCATTTAAATTTAGTATACTAACTTATTTTCCTTTCCGTTTCCACATTACATTTGGATGCGCAATTTGTGTCGTCTTTCCGCACTCCGTCTTAAAAAATAATATGAAGCGATTTAAAATAATTGATAGCATCTGGTCTGTGATTTCCTGGAGGATTTTTTTTTTAAAGTCCAGATAATTCTCTAATTTTCTCAGTTTTTTCCCCATTCCTGCCCACCAATTGACGGACAGGTGTTTGCATCTGGTTATGAATATGTCATGCTCAAGGTTGCTGAACTTCTACCAGTTTTTTTGTGTGCTCTCTTCAGACGTCAGTTCATTCAAAGTAACGTTGACTAGTGGTCTCCTGATGAATTCCTCGGTGTTCCTCAAGAACACGTACATCATCAAAAACAATTTTAATCCTTAATTTTTTTTTCCATTTTACCAGATGGTGATCATTAAGGCTACATTATTGCAAAGATCTCCTGCAGTGCCATGACATCTGTCTGGTCTTCCTCTTTCACCACATCTGCTAGGAAGTTAGTGAATAATTAGAGGTAAATCATTCAATTCTCATCGCCATAATGAGTAGGTAATGAAGGAGTCTGACTTTCCACTGGAAAGGTTCACCCTTGGAATTTCATGTCTTTGCAGAGAAAAAAGATCTCTTATTTACCTGTTTTATGGCTCAAAAATACGCACGTTGTGTAGACTCATATAAGTTCCTTCCTTCTCCTGAAAGGCAAACCTCTGATGACTTACGATTGGTATCAACACTGGAGTTAGAGTTAAAAACCGTGACTGGTGGTGTGAACAGGCGTTGCTGCTCCAGTCAATGTTGGGCCGTCTTTAATGCGTTTGTAAGCCGGTAAATACCAGCACAAGGAACGATACGTTGGTCAGCCTGTCATGGAGCATTGGGCAGTTCAGACCACGTGCCTTAGTTAAGGGTACAATGAAAAATTCCTTTATTGTGATTTGGGCATACCGGATTTTATTTTCACTTTCAGACCCTTAACCATTATGTTACTTGCTCTCCTGAGGTTTACCATGCTCATACTTTCCTGATTTCCTTGCTGCTGATTCATGTATCATTAACAGATGACAGCTGTTCTATTCAGCACACCGGCTTCCCGATTCATGAGGCTAATGCTTCAAACAGCAGTGCATTCATGGCTTCTTAGCTCCTGCCAAACTATTTTAGAGCCCTTTCTTCAGTGCTCTCAGAGTCTGTGGTAGATCCAGTTCCTTGCTTTGGCAAACAGCTCTTGACTCTTGTGGAAAAGGACTATCCATCACTCCACAACTCCTCCCAGCCTGCACAGTTAAGCTCAAGTTCTCCTCCCTGATCCCTGCTCCAAAACTTCCAGAGCTCCACTCTTTTTTATTTTTTTCCAACCTTTTTGTTGGCATCCCACCTTAGTTCATAACTCCTCCTAGACCAACATGTTCGATGCCACACTTACTCCAATCTGTCTTACATCTGCAGAAGACCCTTCTGTATGTTGAGGTCTCTCTTTCAGCATAGGACAATAGGCGATAAACCTCCAGCACAGCAGTGCAGGTGTTGACAAGTTCATTTCTCTTCACCTTGCTGTAATCTGCTACAGATAGAAGACATCACAGGTTTGGTATGAGGAGAGCTCTATGTATCCTAGTCATTTTGAGTCAGTAGTCTTACTTGAGGAGAACAGCAAGGAGCGTAAAACATTAAGCAAGAGTTCTACCCTGAACTCACAAAAAATGGCTGTCGGTCAGTGTACTGCAGTGTCCAGTACCCATGGGACCCTGAAACTGTGTTAAAGTCCTATTAGTTCATAGTGAGCCTGCATAAATACTGCAGGATTATTCAGGTCGTCCTGGTGGGATCCTTTTGAGAGTAAACAGTATTCTTGCTTCTGTTTTTGTGTGAAATACATACTGATGGGAGAATAATCTACTGCATGCCAGTACACCTGTATCTCAAGTCTGTATTTCTATGTAAGATTTATTGATTTTATAGAATCTGTGTAGAACGGTTATCGCTGTTAAAAGATAACCATGAATGGATTCAAAATTACCTGCATGTCATCTAATGTGTGACTGCTGCCCAAGATCAGTTGAGGTGTGGAGGAAAGTCTGTTGCAGTTATGTTGAATTTTCAGCAAATGACCATAAGCAGAAACTTAAATGGGATGCATTGGCAGTATAGACATAAGTCATACAATTTTTGTTACAAGCATCAGCACTTTTTGCAGATGTTCAGTTGTCGCAAGTAAAATCCAGAATAGCTGCCATTGAACTTGCAATAATGTTTTCATTTTCTCTCAGACTGAGTTTTCTGTAGGTTTCTGCAGAGTACAGGTGTCCCTCGAGATGTGTTTGACTTACGGGTTTTTGCGTACATGAGTGAAATTATTAAGTACCTGTTACTGAGTTGTGGCCAGATAAGAACCTGACTTTTCACGTTTAAAAGTAACAAAATCTGAGCATGTGAGGATTTTCAAAGTTTGCATCAAAATGGCAATTATGTCCCCTACTTAAGAGGTCAGGCCTTACGATCCAGCTTCCAGGAGGGACATGCAGGTGAAACCTATACTTCTTAAATGTTTTAGTAAGGCTTTAAAGTAACAGTAATAAAAGTAAAACAAGACATCACATAGGTTCCATTAGATGTGGAAATTTGCTGAAGTCTCCAGCTCTGACTGTCAGATGATAGATTTGATGTACATGTGGGTAAACATGGAGCCAAGGAAGGATGGAAAGGTTCATGCAGTGGAAAGTGGAGATCACTATTAGACTAGTAGCCATACCATAAGCAATTATGGTTAGCCACTTGTGGGAATCACACATGCCACTGGATTGCCATCATCCCAGTTGCATAGTTTCACTGATCTTTGCTACACCTGACAGTCATGCTGGACATGGAACAGGAGGGGCTGTGAGGGTCCAGGATAGCCCTAATAAAAATAGTTTGATTGCAGGAAGTGGACCCTGTGTGTCACTTCTAGGCTGCCCAGAGGCAGAGAGCCAGGAGATCCAACTAATAAAACTCAGTCGTGGTTTAATTTAATTTCAGAAATGATGCAAATATTGATGGTTGCTGGAGTGAGTAAGGTTGGGAAGTTCTTATATTTTAAAATAGCCATCTCAAAGTCTAAGCATATAATTAACAATGATCACTGGCTGGTGCCTTTTTCACTCTAAAGGACATGAAATATTAAAATGGAACCAAAAGCTTAGTTTCATCAGTTTTGCAGCATTGAAGTTTCCAAGGTTCAAAACTGGTAATTTTAACTCAGAAGATTGCGTGCAAAAAATGACAAATGGTATATTCAAAATACTTTAAATTCATGAATATTTACAAAATGTGGTCTCTGTCACTGAAAAGCACAGCAGTGTATTTGGGTTAAGTCTATATACTGTTTCAAATTGGCAGTAGCTGTTATATTAGCTTCTGACCTAACCTTATAGTCTCATTATAAGACAAGTTGATGCTACCCATGTCTTAATGTGGCCCCATAACCTCCTCAGATGTAGCTGCCTGAAGTCCTTTAGCAACCAGCTTCTGTCTTCCCAGTTGCCCCGTGCCTTGACTGCAAATGGGCCAAGTTTAGTCTCAACTGAATGCCCTCCTGGAGTGAAGCTTTCATGCCTTTCCTCCAAACTGCTAGCCAGCCAAATCAGAGACTACCTATTTACCGTCCGTTAGCACTTTTTGTTTGTCTGTCATCTTCCTGTTGTCCTCCCTGCCTGTCCCGTGCTGATCTCTCCTTCTGCTAGTCTGAATGAGTTGCCCCAGGAGATGGGGAGACTGAGTCATCCGAGGTGAGGAGAAGCCGGATTGGTGGGTGGGAAGGAAACGAAGGATGGCCATGAATGCAAGGACACTGCGAAGGAGAAGGATGAGGAAGGGGGTGGGAGGAATGTAAGACACGGCACAAGCTGATGGGCAGTTCACAAAGAGAATAGAAGTAGCTGAGGATGACATTGTTAGCTGGTGCTAACATGATGGAGGGAGTATAAAGCTGTGGAGGACAAGGGCATGAGCTCATTCACTACCATCCATTCATTTGCTCTTAAACCCCCACTGCTTTCACAGAGAAAGGACAGCGTCGGCCACTGGCCAATGAGCAGCTAGAAGGGACCCATGCAGAACATCCAAGAATTAAGACGGCTGCATTCACGCATAAGTTACTATATATCTGGATTTGTTAATCATTCCCAATGCTTCTGCTTGGACACTGAGTTTTCAAGATCTAGGGTCCTTCACTACTGACCAAGTCTGATGGGGCTTTGTCTCTGCTGGCCTTAATCTCCACTAGCCTTCCAGATGAAGTCATTGGGGTGTCTGCTGCCATGCCCTGTGTGGACATTGTAATGCCTGTCTAAGCATTTCTGTGGTTGCCGGAGTCTGTCTGGAGGAAACTGGCTTCTTTTCCCATCGGTGAATGGAAATGTGGTTGTGGATGTAAGCCATGTGCAGAGGCCCAGGTCTGGTGTGGGAGAGGGTGGGTGGTAATGGGGGAGGGGTGGACATGGAATCCACTTCGAAGTGTAATGCCACAGCCCAGAAAAGACATTCTAGGCCCACATTTATTATGCTCAGTAACTTGCTGCATCATAGAGCTGCAGAGTGCTGTGTTTGCAGGCAGGATTGCAGAGCCATGCAGTTGGATTTGTCAGCTTGATTCACCTTTGTTCACCTTGAAATGCTGTTGAGATGAGGCTTGTAATTTCTCTCAGTTGGTACAGATATTATACAGGAGTAGTTACCCATCTGTCATGCAGACTCATACAACTGGGCAGCCCTTGTGTTCTCCCAGTCATTTAGTCTCTCAGGGAAGTACTGCTGGCACTGCTGAGGGTAAGAACCTCCTTGCCTGGCTGTCCATGCCCATCACATTGATTTGGAACCTGAGTCAGACTCTGGACATCCTTGGCTTTGGCAAGTCTATTTGGCTCTACATCTTATGTGTTTCTTGGCCCAATTTAGTGTTGCCCTGGCATATTCTCCCTATTTTCACTAACCAAAATGAATTTCCCCATCAAGTCATGAAATTTCCATATGTTTGTCATCCCTGCTAAGAATATAGCATAATACGGAGCAATTTACTCTTATGCCAAAGTGGTACTTACATAATTATAAATGGTAAATGGTTTTTGAACTTTCAGTGGTCAAAAGGGTTCCATGTTCCACATGATTTAGTCACTAAAGAAATAACTTTATCCTTAGGAACCTTTGGTTGAATCTTTAACATGCTGTCAGCTGAGTATGGATCTTGTTCTCTTGTCACTAAAGTCCCTGCAGCTCACGATTTTATTGCAGAAAAATTTTCTGCTCCACTGCAAATCTTGGGACTGTCGTGCTACATATTTGTGTTTCCCCAAATTCTTTTTGTAACCCTGTGTCCCCATTGATGCTTCCCTTCAGCACATCTCTCAGGCCTTGCTGTAGAGCCTACACACATCATCACACTGATCTTGGGCCCACTCGTCGCCCTGGTCCAAGGCTTTGTGGCTTGGTTTCGTTTAATCAAATTAAAAAGGGCAGAAAAGCCAGGGATATAATGACCGCCTACCGTTGGAGATTTTCCCAAGATGTCGGCAAGCAGACCATGGATCAGTCGGGAAGGACCAACTAAATTTAACCGTAACAATCAGGATGGAATGCACCACTGGAATTGCTGAGTCATTCATAATGATTGATATCTCTTTTTTCCAGCTTTGCCTCTTCCTTTGAAAGGGTGGTCCTCTTCACTTCTCAAATCGAAATGAAACAGCGATGTAACAAACCCAGAAAGTGGTGGTTGGGTTCATCTTGCATGAACCACCTCCTATAATTTGGTTTTTTGGTTGCTTATTAAAAGAGCTGTATGAAAGAGCTGTAAAACTTTAAAGAGCTTCAAGTGAATGGCACAAAAAGATTTATTTGTCTTCCACGTGACCAAGGAAAATTGCTATGAGTGCAATGCACTGACCTTTTCAGCAAGCATATTTTTAATTTTCAACCTAAACAGTTATCCCCGATAACACTCTATTCTTATCATTGAGGGAGAAAATATACTTCTCATTACTTCCTCTCTACTCGCTGCAATTGTACCAATTGTTGAGTGTATTTTATCAGACTGAATGCATACTTTGTGTGAACTGAGGGTCTTTACTGAGTAAAACAGTTCTGTAGAAGGTTCAGTATAGATTAAGCCTCCTTCCAGACTGGCTTTCAGCTGGCTTTGCAGAAGTATAACCATGCAATTGTATCACCACACATCCGGCAACAGTTCCTTCAGTCCCCCTCTTTTTCTTTCTATTTTCTCTTTTATGTAGTCAAAAGGACCCCCCTTAGCAACGGAAGTCTTTTGAATGTCACTGATATATGAATTTGCAATTCCCACTAGTTGCTTGTGCTCTGTGTGTAAATGTAAGCCCTTCTGAGGAACTTTGGGGTCACTATGGGGGTCCTTGTGGCAGGAGCATGGTGGGACAGAGGCGATGGTGTGATTGAACCAGAAGAGAGCCTTCGTGTTCCCTGGTCATATCTGCGGAGTTCATTTAGAATTCTCCTCACGTGTGACACCTCTAAACCCGTGAGTCAGGCCAGCTGGACAATTCTGCCTCAGACGACGCACACACACACGCACACACACATACACGCACACGCGCACACACACACACACACACACACACACACACACACACACACAATTTACCTCTTTTCAGTGCCTTCTAAATACCCCCCACATTCTCTCCTCTCTGCCCTCTGTGTCTTGTGCCAAGGAATAGTGCTCCTTTTTACTTTTTTTCACAGTATATTGCACTCAGTTGTTTCCCGCCTCAAGCCTTGCAGCTGAGGTTAGTGGAGAGAATCCGTAGAATTGGTGTAGGTGGATACTGGAAGAACACACTCTATAGATTGTCTTTCCAGAATAAGTCACAACAAACATCAGACTTAGCTGTCAAAGGTTTCGTTGCATTGTACTGGATCAGTTTAACCCCTGAGAGGTGCACTGTGGGATATACGGGATTAGTAGAAACCTGCTGCCTTCTTTGAAAACTCATGCTGATATCAATTCTTTGTTTAATGGATGGGGGCACAGCTGAATTGTGCTTTTGTATGTGTCTGAACTGTCCTGTGCTCTTCCCAGCAGTTTAGAGTCCACCAACATTTTCTTCATAGGATTCTTCACATGAAGGTCTGGAAAGTCTTTAACACATTAGTTTTCACACTGATGGGAGCAGGGTTCATGTCATATAATCACCTTGAAAAACAATGTGGAGGGTAGCCATCCCTGTGCTCACACCTTCTGCCTGGCTCCCTACTGTCTACCCAGGAATTACATAACCCTCAGTAAGAGGATGGTGCAGATGTCTACATATTTGCAATATTTTTCAGTGTACTGGTCCCGTTCTGTGTTCTCTTTGCAGAGAGCAGTGCAGCACCATCAGCTATTAGCAGGGCTGAAAGGGCACTGCAGGAGATACCCTGAATGTTCTGTCTAAAGGACTGCGTGAATGTTTATTCATTTAGTTCGACACACTCATTCATAGGGTCCATACAGAACTTTTTATACTATAGATGCAAATGACAGTATTGTAAAATGAATCACAGAATGCTAAACATATCAGCAGTGTTAGAAATGTAAAAATCTAGTTATTTAAAAAGTAAAAATATGAATCAGAAATTCATGCCCTGAAAACCTTACATAAATTCTGAGAGTCTAAGCCTCCAACAGTCATAAAGAACTACATCAAGAGTAATAAGCTCACTTACTATGGCCTTCACTCAGTTTACAAGGCCATGTTGGTTGCCAAGTGACAGATCACTGTGACCCTATGTCAGCATGTTATTTTTGTGCTGCACATTTTAATTCTCATGTGCTGAGCAAAGAGAAAAAAGTGTTTTACAGATGTGTGATTTTTAAAGAATCAAATACTGTGTGTCAGTAGTACAACTGCAGCGTGAAAGTCTTTTTTTTTTTTTTAACCAACCCTTCTGGTCTGTTTTTAATTTGTTTTAGGGTGAGGGGTGACCAGTGATTTTTTCTTTCTCATATCTGACTGTCCTGTTCTTAGAAATCTCTCCTTTGTTAAATTCTTTCTCCTTCCCTCTGTTTTTGTCCAGCCCCCAATCCCCAGTCACCACCACCTCAATGATTTATATGACCCTGCTTATCTTCTTCTTTCACTTGCATTTGTCATTTACAGTACCATTGATCCTGTGCTGTACACTCACCTGTCATCTTTCTCTCTCCTCTAGATCTACAATGTGTTATCAGCTGGTGCTGTCCGCCATTAACCTCCTTATCCTCATATCTACCTCCAGCTCTCAGCAAGAGGTAGGCGGAGCAGGTAAGGACACAACTTCAAAACAATGAATATACCGATAGTTAATGCTAATTAATGCAGTTTCCTTTTTCCATCAAGTTTTACCCTCTTTAGGGATCCATTATCCAATTTATCCAGAGCTTATCCCAGGATCACTGTGCTATAGATTATGAAACTACACCCTGGATGGTACACCAGTTCATCACAGGGTAGCCAGACACACATAGTCTACAAACTATGGGCAGTATACAGTGGCCAGTTAACCTGAAACACATGTCTTTCAACTGTGGGAGGAGTCCTCAACTATCATTTCCTCTCTTCTTACACAGATGATGTGCATCACCTGGAGGTTACAATCTCCAAGAATCCACCTCCCATTGCCACCCTAGGGGGCACCCTCACACTGCCCTGCAGGGTCACCCTGGAGCTGCCTCCAGGCTCGCTCTTCCCGACTGGCAGAAGGGCTGTGCTCTTTGAGCCACGGGTCAAGTGGAGCATGCTGTCTTCAGGGAGGGAAACAGAGATTCTGGTGGCCCGGGGGGAGCGAGTGAAGATCAGCGAGGCCTACAAGGAACGTGTCTCTCTCCCCCTTTACGGCTCCTCCCCTTATGACCTCACCTTGCAGCTAGAGGGACTCCAGCACAATGATTCAGGCTTCTACCGCTGCGAGGTGCAGCAGGGCCTGGAGGATGCCAGTGACCTGGTGCAAGTCAAGGTTAAAGGTAGGAGGATTAGAGTTGTTCACATACCTGAAGTTCACAGGCAACATAGTGACCACGGTTTGGTGACAAATCAGCAAGAGACTGAGGTTTGTGTGTGTGTGTGTGTGTGTGTGTGTGTGTGTGTGTGTGTGTCTGTGTATATATATATTGATTGTGCAGTTCTAGATACAGTGATGCTCACAGATAATGGTCTTAGAAGACTGTAATTTTTAGAAGAATATGTCTCATTGACTGTTAAGATTAAGGTTATTTTAAAAATCATCACAAGCATTTCAGGCCACAGGATGCTATGCTGGACTCTGTTTTTCCATGAGAAGAAAACAGCCAAGGTGACCAATCTCTGTTTTACATCCGTGTGCATAGGTGTTGTGTTCCACTATCGCCATGCCTCTGGCCGTTACGCATTCAGCTTTGTGGAGGCCCAGCATGCATGTGACAGCATTGGTGCCAGCATGGCCACACCAGAGCAGCTCCTGGCTGCCTACCACAGTGGCTATGAGCAATGTGATGCTGGCTGGCTCTCTGATCAGACTGTCAGGTAAGTGTGACTCTCTGTGGACAGAGACCCAGCCTGACATGGGTGTTACATACCTTTCTGGTGGTCAGTAGTGTCATAATGAGTTCTGAGATAGAGGCTGGCTGTGTAATTACTTTCCATACTTTTTTAGACACCATTTACACAACCAAACCCCTGTTTTTCTAATTTACCTGTTATTATCCCATTTGTGGAATAGTGAAACATACTGGTATTACCTAACAACTTGTCTGCTGCCCCATGCTGCTGTGACACAATGGTAGGCTTTGTAGGATGTTAATATACAGTAGGTTGGAGGAATCCATCCTGATCTGAAAAGTGCACGTCCTTGTGTTTCAGTACTTCAGCATCTACTGCTAGACTGGCATCTCAAAAGGAACAGTTTTCTAGCTGTTGTTTTTCAACAATTTATGAGGAATACTAAACATAAGTATATACTATATACAAAGTATGAATATATTTGTTATCCCCAGCTTAATGTAAATGAGATGTTTTATCTCAAGCTTTAGGCAGTGGGGGCATTTACTGCTGACTCTTGGTGTCAGTGTACTGTTGGTTGGTGGGTAAAATGTCTTTGCTATGTTTACGTCACCATTTTTTCTCCACTGAATAATTTTCATCTTTTTCATTAACTGTTTCTGAAAATTCCAGCAAATCTTGAGCCCACTTGCTAAAGCAGAGTCCACCATGGAAGGGTTTCAGAGAACATGATCATTTGTAGACAGGACTAAGGGCTGCCACAGCATTTTTCAGAAGGGTGCTCATCACAGACTTGAAAGGCGCCCGTTTTTCACGAGTCAGCACTGTGTAGAGGCTATTTTAAGGACTTCCAACTTCTCACATATTCAGTATGAAAACATCCAAATTGAATAGATGTCTTTATCTTATGCTACCCCTGTGTATTCATTCCATCGCCCCTCGGCAGCCCAGTCCTGTTATCCCTTATCTTCTTGTATAGCCAAGAACCCACAGTGCAGAATCACTCCTTGGAATCAATTCAAGGAGCCTGACTGGGAGGTCCCTTCCCTTGTGGATAGTTGCTGCTTCTGCTTTAGCTGGATTCAGTGATGCGTGTAATACGCAAGGAGCTCTGGAAAGGTATTCAAAGCAAGAAAAAGGAACAGAAGTGTACCCTGGCTGTGTGTACCGTCTACCCTGACCTCCTCTTTTGCCTGTTCACAATTCCTCCCTGTAGCAGTGCACCTGCAAACCTGCTGTCCCAGCTGGCTTTCTCGCACCGATGCTGCATTGGTTGAAAGATAAATTAATATATACTATATAGAAAGTTGAAAAAAGATTTGGAACAAATGTTTGCACTTCAGAATCTGCCAGGTCATCTCTTCTGAAAAAATCATACTGTGATGTTTTATTCTTGTAGTGCAAAATGCATAAACCTAGTGTCTCACAATAAATGATGCAAGAAACAGTTCATGTAAAAGATTCTGAAATCTATGAAGAATACATTGCTTTCTTTCTTTTGTTCATGTACGGCAGCATCCTGTCTTGTAAGGTTTGAATTTGATAGAGTGGTTTCGCTCTGCTTTGCTGAACGCCTTCAGGCAAATTACTTGTTAAGATGTGATGGTTTCAGAGACAGTCCTGGTTTTTTGGTGGACATCCTGCTCAGTTATGTGGTCCTGTTCATGCAGTAGCTTAAGGCTGGGTGAATTAATAATTGGTTATTTGTGTTTGGGATAATACAGGCTAGTTTGGGTGCGTCCGATCATTCCTCTCTGGTCCAAACTTTGGAGAACCCCAGGGAGAAATGGATTGGTAGAGATAGCGATGAATCTGGGAATTTTTCTCTATAAATAGCGTGGCTAATGTTAATAATACCTTTAGTCCCCATAAATGCTAAACAACATTATGTCTGCCTTCGATTGTGCACCCTTACTATTTTTATTGCATCCTACTCAACAGATACCCCATTCAAATGCCCCGAGATGGCTGCTATGGTGATATGGATGGGTTCCCAGGAGTGAGGAACTATGGGACACAAGACCCCGAGGAGCTGTTTGATGTTTACTGTTATGTGGAGAGTATTGATGGTAAAGGGATTGTGTTAAACACCATCTTTACCTTCATCGTAATACCATAATTAATCTGTGGGTTTGTAATAAGCAGAAGCATTAAGCTGTTAAAATAGCAACTCCTAGCAGATTTTATACCTGACCTGTCTCCTTAACTCACTATCATAATAGCATCAGTGCTTGCATGTTTGTTTCTGCTGCTTTGGTTCCATTAACAAATAGAGTTTGTCTTACTGCTAAACATGGTCACTTAATCTCCTCTCTTAGAAGAGTTGAGTAGCAATGACGTAAAACAGATGCAAGTCTAATGGATTCTGATGTATGGAAAGACAGCGGATAATAAACTGGGATGTCTTTGTTGGTTCTTTGCTGTACAGGTGAGGTGTTCCATGACTCAATCCCACAGCGCCTAATGCTGTCAGAGGCCAGGGCCTTTTGCCAGAATGCAGGGGCACAACTGGCCACCACAGGTCAACTGTATGCAGCCTGGAATGATGGCCTGGACCACTGCAGCCCTGGTTGGCTGGCTGATGGCAGTGTGCGCTACCCCATCGTCTCCCCCCGTGAACGCTGCGGGGGAACACAACCCGGTGTCAAGACCATCTATCGCTATGGCAACCAGACAGGCTTCCCCGATCCGCAAACCCGCTATGATGTCTACTGCTTCAGAGGTTAGTAAGTAAATAAAATAAATAAAAAAGTAATAAATCTGTATTTCCTTTACCCTCTCACCCAAAACAAATAATGCAGTTATAGGCTTGACTAGCTCATCTAATTTCTTCTCAATTATTCAAATATTAATTATAACTATGGGGAACAAATCTTGTGACTGGACTGCAGCACTCAAATGCCACCACTGGAAGTCATGGGCCAGTTTCAGAATGTGTTAGAGACCCATTTTCTGTTTTCACAGGCAATGGAAGTCCTCATACGGATGCACCTATGGATTATGTGTCTTCAGAGCCTGAAGGCATAGGCCAGGACATAGTAACCCTGATGAAACCTTTGGAGGAAATCAGTCTAATCCATGTGACAGAACATGTAGAAAGCGAAGTTCAAGGAGTTGTGGAGGCTTTCCCAGAGGTATGGCAAAGGCCACTTTCCACTGTACCCTTTCAAGGAGAGTTTTACTCTCCAAAGGAAACCAGTCCCTCTGTCACCCTGCTGCCCTTTTCTCAAGAATCCCTCAGTATGATTGATGCCACTGAACCCTCTGCAGAAAGAAAGAGCCCCCAACAACACCAGACCCCTCCATCATCAGGTGTAACAGTCCATGCACCTGGAACTATAGGAGGTAACCCCAAGCACTACCATCCCATGCCTGAGACAAATCTGGATCATAGTGAACCTCTTGATAGTCTGCACAGTATCTATGACAGCACAACAAGCACTACTCTGGGGGTTCCGGTAGTCTCACTGAAAGTACATTTGGGCGGCTCTAAGCATTATCAGCCAATGCCTGAAGCAAATCTTGACTCTGACCTTGCTGAGACCCATTACAAAATTGAAAAAATAGCAGATAAGAGCACAATGGAGAATTTCCTGGAAAGCACCATCCCCACAGTCACTTCTGACACGTCTCAGGTTTATCCCAGCCACCCTGATGATCATCTGGAGCACAGAACCCCCGCTCCTCTGTATAACGTCTCAGAAAGTTCCTTCATGCAGCAAGAGATTACACCTTCACAGACAGAATTATCAACTTCTTTTGATGATTCTGAAAAGGAGAGTAAGAGACCAGAAGATTTAATAGCTGGGGGATTTGAGAAGACCATGGTCACATCAATTCTAGAAGGTAAAGTATTGCCAAACTTTGCCTTGGCTTAGGCCTCTCTTCTTTCTCAGTGGATCCCAAAGAAGTCGGATCCATTTTGGAGAGTTAGGAAGGCTACACGCTAATCTGAAGATATTCATTTTAGTCACTTTCATCTGAAAAATATAACTCATTCTTTGCTTCACGCAGACTTCTATAACAGTGGTCATTTGCCTTAATAGCATTTTGTATAACAAGTACTAATTTCTTTGTAATTTGCTGTGTATTGTTTTATTTATTTACATGATGAGAGTCATATTCAGCACTGACACCTGAAATTATTTCTTCACAGCTACAGAGACCACTCAGGAGCAGCAGGCTGCCAAGACAGCAGTGGAATCAACAGTGTCAGCTGATAGCTTTAGCCACTCTGGCTTAGGGCAGGTTCCTAGAGACATGACTGACCACTTGCCCAGCATTTTTGCTGAAGTTGGTTCAGGTGAGGACACTCAAGATATTCCACTTTCCTTGCTCACTTCCCCAGTGCCTTTCAACCTGTCCCATCAGACATCTAGTTCACCAAGTGAACTGGAAACTCATGGCCCACAAATCAGCGTTCCTTCTGAGTCAGATCACAAAGAACTGGAGGAAGATGGCCTAGAATTCACAATGACAACACTCCAGGAGACAACTAAAAGCAGTGTAGAACAGGAGTCTGAGGTTGCAACTGAGGAAGCTCTAGAGCCTCTTAAAGGACCAGGACAATTCTTGGGCACCACAGCTAATCCAGGGGAGTCTCCAAAGACACATTCTGCTTCAGATGAAGTACTGTCCATCACTGAATCCCTGATCCTGTATACATCTCTAGCCTCCTCTGTTAGTTCCTTGGAGCAGCCTAATGACACGACAGAATTTGTCAGCTTGGATGCTATGCCTGACTCCTCTGAACAACAAGAAGAGGGAACTCATGAATTTACTACAGAGGCACCATCCACAGGACTGGTAGTGACATTGTTGGCCACAGAGCTTGATACTTACAAAAGGGACCCTCACCCCTCGCCCACAGTGATGCAGGAATCCCGTGCTGATGTGGAGTACAGTGGCGAGCTTTCAGTTAGTGGCCAGGAGCAGATTCCAGACTCATCAGATGAAACCACCTTCTCATCAGAGCCTTATTCCTCCTACATCACCTCAAGCTATCCCACTGACTCTGAGTCTACAACCACGAGAAGGCCCTTCACTACTCATGGACCCACTAAGTCAGCCAACCCCAATGAAGCTCTTTTGGAACACCAGACCACCAAGACTCCCCCCCCACCTATGATGGGCACAAACCAGCCTAAGCATGAGTTTGCACCCACCTATCCACCCACTCTCGGCAGCTTGCCCAAAGAGAGGGTTGTGGTGGGCGAGGCCAGGAATGTCTCAGGTAACCTCTGCACCACTCTAACCACCCTAACCACCCTTCTACTATTTCTCAACTTGATGATGCACTAAAATTAAGTACCCCACCTGCCCAAACCACCCTCCTCCATCCACTGTCACACTTCTTCCCTTCCGCCCAACTTGCTTACACAGTCCCCTGTCACTTGCTCTGTCTCAGCTGCAGCATTTTGAAACCTGAACCTGACTCTCCCATCCTTTGTGATCCCACTTGAACTGGGCAATTGCACAAGGGACAGTTCCACTTAAACATTTGTCAGACAAATCAACTTTTTCCCCGTCTAAGACATTTTCATTTCCTTAGAGTCTCGACTTCTGTGAAGTACTCCATTTTTTGGACCCATGATTTCTGTGAAAAAAAGAAACTTTTTTCTCCCTTCTCCAGCATTCTTTCCAGAGAGATGTTGTTTCTTGTTTTGTCTGCCTGTGTATGTCTGTTTCCTGTCTGTTAGTGTGGAGGACCAGAGTCACCTGTAAGCATTCACACCTGAAGTAACCATCCAACCAAGAAAATCTCCCATTTACCCAAAAGCAGACTGCAACATTCTGCCATATATTAGGCCATTTCAATTGGATTTTGAAAATTTTGTAGTTCTCAAGCAATTCAGTGGGGCAATTTCTCCCACAGGATCACAGGAGGCACCTGTTCTCCTCACCCAAAGTGACAAACTGTTCTCTGTCACCTCATAACCATTTCAGTTGTTTGCACAACATACTTTTTCTCCAAAGTTGTCCCTATTGTTTTTAAAGGACATTACGCCATATGTCCTTCACGTAATAGTTGTATTGTTGATTTGTCTTCTATGACCCAAATTCCTTTTGAAATTAGCATCACTGAATGCCTACATAAAAGATACAACAACCCAACAGTTCTTTATAGTGTACAATACGCTTTTATTAATTTTCGATCGTGTTCACTTGGCAGAAGGAAATGTTTTCATTTTAGTTCAGCGTTGAACCCCTTTCACATTTTAACAACATGTGCTCAACATGTGTGTTTTTTGTCTACTTCTGTGGTCATTACAGTTTATTAATCCTTGCAGTCCAATGAGAAAACATTGGCAGACCACTGCTGTCTCCATAGCAGGTGTTTGGATTTTTTTCTGTACAGAACTAAATGGTTGGCTGTATACTTTTCCGCAATTTTCCTCTAGCTAGAAGGAACGACAACTCTGTTAGGATGACTGTAATATCCCACTGACTGTAAAACTCGCTATTTTAGGGGAAAAAATCATATTAGCAAGTTCATTGGCCACCAAGTAAGCATGAACATTACTTAATGGTCTACTGATGAAATTTTATTTATTTAAACAGATATACATGATAACTGCAGAATATAACAATCAGTGGATTATGACAATTGTCTGATTGAGGCAAACATTTTAATAAAGTTAACATTTTATAACCAATACTATCCCCTTTGTATAGTTCCACTGTGGCTTTGATGGTCATATATGAAGCAAGCTGCCAGGATGCAGAGGATATTTGCACAATGCTTTAGGAACACAGACGATGTACTTCCAAGGGAATACAGAAATATTAAAGGAGAAAGTCTAACGTCAACTCCATTTTGTAGACAACTTTTTTCTGACTGAATTCCTTTTTTGAGCTCTTCTGTGCATGTGTCACTTGGAGATGCAGAGCGGTGTGTTTGATGAGGTACTGTGCCCCTGCAATGAGATGCAGAATCCAATGGCTCCCTCTGCAGCACAAGGTGTGCTACACTCCTTCAGATCAGCTCTCTGCAAAGGTGCTGCTGAAGGCTGACACATAATGAGTTAAGAGTAATAGCATAAAGGTTTTTGTGAAATGCTTTTCAGTTAATGGTTTGCAATTTGTTAACTTGACAGTGATTCATTTTCAGGGCTTCCCATGTTTTTGTTAGCAACTGTTAATTCTCCAGATGCTTCCATTGACAGCTATCGATAGCTAGGTCATTAAATCAGAATTAGGAGTTCAAATAAGTTCTCAGATGTTATCGTGTGAATGGAATTTTGGGGGTGTTTTTTGGAAATATGCATTTGTGAGGTTTGACTCATGAACAATCCAAAGGATCTACATGTCACACATCCTGATGGGCGGGAAGCAGGGAGGTGACATGAGTAAGTACTGAAGGTTATATACCACAGTCACAGAATAATCAGTCATTCAAAAAAATCCATCTGGTAAACTGCATTTATAGAATATCTGAACCTGTAACTGAATTGCACCATTTTGGCTGAAATGCATAAGCTTATGTTCTTGTGATGAAGAGCATTCGTTCAAATTGTGAAGATCATGGTGCTGTAAGTACTAGAAATGTCCCACGTCCATTTTATGTATGATTGATGGTAGGTAGTTTAGAAGTAAAAACTGTGATAGAGTGAACTGAATTTGCAAGTCAGTCTTCGGCGCTCACATCTTTTTGACGCATTGGGTGTTTCACACTGATCCAGTCCAGGTTCTCGGTCAGTTATAGATGGGGTTTCCTTAGAGGAGAGTGTCTTTGAAGCATTATTATGGTTATTTAAAAAAAAAATATTTGGACAGCATTGGTATCACACACGCCCAAGCTACGTGGCACAGCTCCATGGCATGTAAATATCCCAGCTCGGCCCTGCCAGCATTGCCTGCTTCTCGCTGTGTTTCAGACGCCTGCCTGGACAACCCTTGCAACAATGGGGGCACCTGTGTGGAGGAGGGGGTGAATGTCAAGTGCCTCTGCCTACCCACCTATGGAGGGTCCTTTTGCAATTTTGGTAAGACTGTGGTGCACAGATGCGTGCAATTATACACACGTACACACACATATAAGATGTAAAACTACTTTTATTCCAGCCTTAGTATGAACAATAAGGATGATGAAATAAGCAAAATGCTACCACAAAAGACCATTGCTCACAACATGACATACCTAAGTTAGAAGTGAAACAACATGTCTGAACACATTTAATTGAAATAATTTAATGTGGTATATTCAAAAAGTGAGGTGTGTTGTGATCAGCAAGTCAACCTTGAGTCCTTTCAATCTGGTACTGGACCAAAACCTTGAGTCTCTGGGTTTTTCGTACTTTGACCAAGCCGTAGAACACAGCAGATTAATTCTGTGATGCAAAAAGAAGAAGTCAAAAGGGTGCTGCAAGGGGATTTTACTGATTGAATCCTACGGTAACATCAACACATCATACACGCTTCATACGGCTACGTTTTATATACTTTTTATGGAAAGAATTTTCGTTTCAATACACTGCATTAAACAAAGTCTATTTATAGAAGTCCAGGTGTATTGTGACTTTACTGTTAGACCTTTTGCTTTCAGGCTGTGATTGGCACTTTCAGATGTTTCATTTCTAACTTGCTGCTGGAGGGAAAAGCACTTCTGGAGGAACATAGAGAAGCCATCGGGTTGCACCCAGGAGATCTGCAGGGGGGCTCCTCAGTGAGCCTTTTTGTGCTCCAAAGTCCCTCAGTGTTGACGTCACTATTTTAATCCCTAAAAGGGACACAGCCGTGGGTCTGTACAAGCATTGGTTCAGCCTTGTTCTGGTTGTGCCTGGAGTACTGGTTATTTGCTGCCGCCTGCACTGGCTCATCAGACTACTTCTTTCAGCATCTTCAAAATCCCTGCATCATTAGTGGGAATAAAGTTAAAATCCCACCCCCTCCTTTAAAAATATTCAATATGCAAACGATAATTTGTCTAAAATTCATCCACTCCCACAAAAAATCAAAATGGCTTAAAAGTATATCAAGTTCTCTCAGAGTTTTCACTGGCTCTTTCTCTGTGTTGTGGCATTGATGACTCCCTTCCTCACACTCTCTCTTGCCCTTTGACAGATCTGGAGCACTGCGAGGCTGGCTGGGACAAGTTCCAGGGCTTCTGCTACAAGCACTTTTCCAACAGGCAGAGCTGGGAGGTGGCTGAGCAGCAGTGCCGATTGTATGGAGCTCACCTGGTGTCTATCATAACCCCGGAGGAGCAGGAGTTCATCAATGGTACATCCAGGCTGCTCAGCGGGTCTTCACCATTCACCTAGAGCTTGTTTTAACTTGATTATAAGCAATTTAAATACTTTAAATACTCAAGGCTGTAACAGTGGTATCTGGGAACCTGAACCTTTAACGTAAGGGGAAGGCATCAGACTGAAGGGAAAGCTGCCCCAAGTCCAAATACTTCTACATGTTTCAAACTGAGACATGTTTAAATGTCATCTATTACACACAGCATGTGTCTGGCTCTAAATAAAATGGACCCAGATACTTGTATCATATAGTATTTGTAAAGCAAAAAACTGAATGTTAATGGAAACTTAATTACCTTGTGATCTGATAGCGCCAATTCCAAAGTTAAACTTAAAATAGCTCCATGGAAGCCATAATGAGTTAGCAAAGAATTGTGGGAAGTGAAGTTCTTTAAACAACATGGGAAAATGAGCAAGGAAAAGTATATCAGACAGAAGGGATAGCAGAAATGCATTGTTTTACAGTTATTATCTGACAAATACTAGACCTTTTTAAAATCTTATTAATTAGTTTTTTTTTGTATTTAAATAGCAGATGTTAATAGATTTTTTTGTGTATCTGTAACTGGCTTCTTTTATGACAAGGAAAAGGCTAACCAGATTGTCTTGATTTCTGCAGATAACTACAAAGAATACCAGTGGACTGGTCTAAATGACAAAACCATCGAAGGGGACTTCCGCTGGTCTGATGGAAACCCGTTGGTGAGACCAACAAGCGATATGTATGAATATAGCTAGAGTACGGTAAGAGTACGGTAATACCGAATACCTCTCTCTGCCTCCTCAGTTGTATGAGAACTGGTACAAGGAGCAGCCGGACAGCTACTTCCTCTCTGGGGAGGACTGTGTGGTGATGGTGTGGCATGATGAGGGGCGCTGGAGTGATGTTCCCTGCAACTATCACCTGTCCTACACCTGCAAGAAGGGCACCTGTGAGTTCTGCTTGCACGTATAGCCACAAGCGGAGTCATGACATTACCGCTAAATTATAAAGTGGGAATAATTTAGCTCACTTAACACTGTACCTGTACCTCACCTCACACCTCTCTATCTCCACCCAGCTTCCTGTGGCCCGCCACCCACCATCCGTCATGCCCGGGTCTTCAGCAGGCTGCGCACGCGCTATGAAACCAACGCCCTGGTGCGTTACTACTGTGTGAGTGGTTTCCTGCAGAGGCACAACCCTGTGATCCAGTGCCTGGCCAATGGCAGGTGGGAGGTGCCTCAGATCCGCTGCATCCCTGGTGAGCAATGAAGCCTTTGCAGGACAAGCCAGCTCCTGTGCTGTGCAGCGAATGTGCCTTTCGGTGGGGGCACTGGGTGGGTGAGGAGGGACCCAAAGGAACAAAATGTAGGTTGCTAGATTTACAGGAGGACTGGGGTTTTGCCAGCTCTGTGTACAACACATGATGCTCAGAGTTATATGGTTTCAGTCATGAGAGTGAGTTGAATTGGGTGGTTCACTGTCCTACTGGAACAAATTTGTCCTGAGCTGTAACATTTAACAGCATCAGGTTGTTTTTTTAAATGCTTTCCTTGCTCAGAAACTGTGAAATAGACCTTGAGAGCACAAGGAATGGACACTCTATTCAGTTAAAACATGATTTATACTCATATTTGCAGCTTTTTAGCAATCAATCGACATAAAGGTCAGGAAGAAGAATGGTGACTCATGGATCTGCAGTGGACCTTTGAGTGTATCTCCTGGGAGTCACAGGTATTGATATTTCTGTGTTTTTTCCAGAGTTTGTGAGCTTGGCCAGGGGAGAAGAGGTCACAGCATCCCCTTCTGACAGCAAGGAGTTGGCCATGGAGGAACCCATCACAACAAAGCCCAGGGAGTTCTGGGACATCAAGTGGAATTTTTAAGCAGCTTGAGTGCCTGTCTTGCCCAGCTTCTGCCCCAGGGACAGCCCAACTGCCCAAACTGGGTGTTTGTTTTTAAACTAATTCACTTTTTTACTTCTTCTGTTCAAGTTTCACTGCTTCCTTATAGCCAGGCAATAGACCCAGCGTTCCATTCACATTGTAATGTTAAGGTCCATTAAATACACATCTGTGGAACACTTTTTTCTCAGGTTGGCACTCTTTGTTTAGGTTCAGCCTTTTTTTTTTGCTGTCTTATGAACTGTGACCCAACTCAAGGTTTCATGGATGTTGACATTTACATATCTCTGACCTTGTGGGTGGCATGTTTCAAACCATTCCCAGTCTTCTGACTGACATTCTCTGTGTTTCATTTCAGGACTGAATGTTAAATAGATGAAAGAAATGATGAAATATAACCTTAAAAATCATTAAACATTTTGCTCATTAATCATCAACCACCTTCAGTCAGATAAATATTGGGCGATTACCAGGTCTGTATAGCCTGACTTAATATTTTTGGACCTTAATGTTAAGTTTTACTAACCTTGCCTTCAACTGATCTGATATGCCATGCAAACAAGTTACTCTTTCGAGAGTAAAAATGTATGGAGCGAGATCAACCTGATGCCATACCTGATGCCAACTTCCTCAGCATCTTGGGATCTTCTCCGGATCCTTCCTCCTCCCACTTTTAGATGTCTAGTACTCTGATCTGGTGCTTTTTCTGTCAGGGTTCTTTCATGCTTTGGACTGGGTCTCATTCTGATAGATCCACTGGGACTGAATCCAACAACTAACCTTCAGTGGTACTAATCTTTTGGTTTGTGCTGCTGCTGGCTTATGACTCCAAAGCAAATTTCCTCAAAAATTCAGTTTAATTACCATATATGAAAAGGTTTGCTCTTGATGTAGGAATTTAACACTTTCTTTTTTTCTTTTTTTTACAAATTTAATAAAGTAGCACATCCTGTAGCACTAAGTAGGACAGAACTGTTCCTTGTTAAGTGTTTAATTAAGTTACATCCAAAATAATTTCTTTATTAACAATTTTTCAAAAAGTGACATTTTTACTGACACAGTTCTATGGAAATCTTTATGTTGTAATAAAGTTCATAGAATTAAGTAACTATTTTTCTTGACACCCAGTAACCACTCCGTTCCTGTAGGTTATTTCATTTAGACTTTGTGGAGACATTTTGAATTGTAAATACAGGAGTAACTGTCAAATGCAATTTATGTCCAAATAGAATGGAAAAAAATCATAAAAAACCCATTCTGCCACAGGATGTAATTTTGTATTAATAGCACAAGAAAACTGGATTATTGAATTTGAATAAAAATGACCCTGAGCAATCTGCTGAACGTTTTTCATTTGCCAGCACTTTTTTGCATCCTGTTATAGAGCATCGAACAAATTTAATAAAAAGCCTCAATCCTTTGCAGGTTCCTGCTCATTCAGATTATTCCCAGGGCAACAATGTCAAGGGCAAATATATGGCGCACTGGTATACTGGAGATGTATTTGTCAAAAATGTTTTAGGTGAAATGCATAAAATAATTATCCTCATCCTTTTACAAAAATCCGTACCAGACACTGGAATGCTGCCTAAAAATAAAATTAAAAGACAGCAAACCCATAATGCAATGCACTTGGCATGACCTGTACTCACCTTAAGATTTCACAACTGCTTCCAAATTATTATGTGGAAAAAGTATAATTATTACTTTTCTCAAAACAGCTCCACATGTGGTGCAACATGGAAATCTCATCGGTTACTTTATGTAATATTTCTGTAATTTATGATTGATTCATATATTTCAGTAAACATAATTAAAAGATCAGCTAAAATAACAAGAGAAACATCTATTACTGGCTATAAAAAGCAGAGAATATAATTTGGGACCTTTTTATCTGCAAACCATTGTTTGTTTTAAAAGAACTCCCAAAAACTGATAATTTTGCCATTTACCACACATAAAATTATTGATAGCTACAGCTGATAGCTATTTGAAGCATTTATTTATTTTACTTATTTCTTATTGTATGATGTTCAGTGATTAACCTTAATAAGTCTGACTGTAAAGCTAAACACAAATTAAATACAAAATAGAGGACAGAGCATCTTCAGGTAGACCAGTTAGATGGCTGCCCAACCCTGTGGTGGAGATGTTGCTTCGTGTGAAGCTCTCCATCTGTACAGTTTAAGAAACGCCGATCAATTCACATCGCAGGTGAGCACTGAACTTCACCCCTCCCGGTTGACCTGGTCGCCGTGATCTGAAGTAGGAAGCTCATGTGTGATGACCATTGGCTATACTGGGAGAAACATGGTAAATATTGATTGTGTACTGTAGAAATCTGAACCAGTCCTCTGTTTCCAGCTCCAAGTTTGATTTATGCCCGTATTGACATCTGTGAACCCTAGATGAAAAATGAACCAAATCCAGACTACAGAGGCTATTGGGAAAAACCAGTATTTCTTAGTGAATTTTGCTTTCACATGGCCCAGACTGTGTTAAAATTGCTGTGGTAATAATATGCACTTTCCATGCCCACAATGCAATACTGCTCATCCTCCTGGGAACTCCAGTGCCCCCCAGAGAAGGACAACCTGCCTTCAGCTCTCACCTTGGGCTGCTAGCAGCGGTTGGCTACAGAGCTGCATCAGTCAGGTTCGCTGTTTTCTGAAAACATTAAGAAACGCTGCTTCCAACCAGATTTTATGAGGGTTTGTTATGGTACGCTGGTGACCAAACTGGTACAGCTTAAACACATATAAATACAAAGGCCTCTAAAACCTGCTTCTCGGTTGAAAGTTTGGTTTCCGCATTAGCATTTACCTCAGCATTTGCATTAGCATTAGCAATAGCATTGCCAAACGCACATCTTTCTGATGTCCACGTGAAGCTTTTGAATTTGGCCTCTCTGTATTCTCCAAAGGTGGTTTATTAGTGTAAATGATCTATTTCATTTTCACAGTCATTTCACGATCAGGTTCCAGAGCTGGAAAAATCCCATGCTAACAAGGAGGTAGACCGTCTGCTTTCGGCTCTTACTTCTCTACCAGTGTGAACTTGTACAGTATTTACACCAATACATCTGGTTCCAAGGTTGAGGTTTTCGGTGGAAGGTGCAGGTGACTGTGTGCTCACTCCCATTCACACCCAAACACGCACTCGCTCCAGAGGTCACCTCACCTTTTTGGGTGAGGCCATATATTTCATAAATCATTTTTCCAGTGTGGTGTCTTCTACCAGGGTGGAGGCTTATAAAGACATAGAGGAATGGAGGACATGGAGAACAATGTAGAACCTTTATTTAGTGTTGCAGTTTCTTCATCCATGCATAGTAAAAACTGATATTTGTTGATGATTATTTGTTAGTATTTTTATTTTCAGCCATGTTCAGCTATAGAGCATATGGGTGTTTTTGAGCATGGCTCTGGGGGTACATGAATGCTGTGGTCTTCATGTACACATTAGCAGTCTTTCTTGCATTCCATGCACCTGTACCCCTCTAGATCCTGGAGGCACCCCTTTGGGAACTTAGCTTTGGCTTCTTCAAAGAAGTTAAGACATGAAGGGGAGGAGTAAAAGCTTGTTGTCTACATGGGGTTGGCCAAAGGGGGAAGGTGTGACAGGGAGAGGACCTGGTTCAGCCCCTGGAGAAGGACAAAACATTCTGCTCACCTCCTCGGCAGGAGTGTCGATGCATTCTGCTGCTCCGTCTTCTTCTGCTTTTTCTTCTTCTCCCGCGAGTCAGGTTCTGAGCACCAGGAGCCATGGCTGGTTACCAGACGAACCTGCGGGTGACGCTGCCCCTCACCTGTATCATCCTGGAGGTGATTCTCCTCATCCTCTTCGCAGTGCTGGTGGAGTATGACTACGAGACGGACGCCAGGAAGTGGCATAACCAGCTTCTCCAACACAACAACTCTAACTACAACAACAATTTCTACTACCGCTACCCCAGTGAGTAGCTAGGATGCTGCACAGGAGGGGGTGGAGTGGGCTGGGCAAGCCACCAAAACCTGCATAGGCAGGGATCCTGCAGGACCAGGGTTGTGATCCAGTGACCTATGGAATGAAAGATGAAGCCGAACATTGAAAAGTTGCAGAGAACGCGTGCAATGAAATGAAAATGATTTCATTATGAATCTGTTCAGACCAAAGTTTGTAGTTTGGTTGATACTACAGTACAGTTTGCAATGTAATTTATGATTTTATGAAAGTACTGTAGGAAGCGAAGCAAATAAACTTCTGGCAGGTTTCAACCATCAGAGCTCAAGCTGCGCTGATTCCTGTCAGTGCAAAACCTAAAGGTGAGGCTGAGTTGCTATAGAACAGGAACAGGTAGCTCAGTCCCTTTCTGTGTAATTACACCTTAACAGATCTGGTTAGAGGCAGAGCATAAGAGGGGCAGCTAGGTGGGCAGGGCTCGGAGCAGGGCTGGCGGGGGTTGCCTAACCCAGAGGGACTTAGTTCTTCCTCAATTTGGGAATTCTCCTTTTTTGGGATAGAGGTTACTGTCTAGGAGTTAAGAAGCCTGAAAAGTGATAATTATTCCACAAACACTGTTAATACTGTTTCAGTCACTGGCATCTCTTTTGCCCCACGGTGCTGCTTCTATTTAGTAATAATAAGATTGTCTTACTACAGAGGGAGGGGATGTAGCAGATTAGAAGTTATTTCATTTCATTTCAAATCTGTACAGTATGATAAGATACTAAGAATTTGTTTGGGGCAAACTCAAGTTATTTTTGGATTTTTGTTGTATAGCAAGAAAACAAAAAGAAATCAACTGCCCCTCTAAATGAATGAAATTTATCACTCTAAAAAAATCACTATTTAATTCTGCTCTTAGGGTAGTATTTCCCCCATTCAGAAAGTTAGAGAAATAAAGCTTTCCAGCGATGGCATTTGTAATGTAATGGCATTTTGAAATGGAGAGGTAGATGAGCATTGTTCTGTAAATTGCTCTGCTTTCTAAATTGGACAGTTTTGGCCCCAGGTATGTGTTGGACTGATGAATCATAATCTGCTCTCCATCTGCTGCGCTGAGGAAACAGCCCTTCAACCAGAACATTTGCAGGGAGCCTTTGTGTGCCTGTGTATGGGAACAGGGTAGAGTTGAAATGTCGAAAAGATAACACTTCATTCCTTTCCCAGAATGACGTCACGGGTGAAATGGCTCTTCTGGGAATCGGTTGAATGTTAATCACAGTTAAATAAAATCTGTAAATGTTGCACTGGACTCCAGCAAGACTAAAGACTCCATTACTAACTTTGCTCTTATATTAATAAAAATCCATAGCTGCTCCTGTAGAGACTGAAGGTGAAATATTGTATTCTAATGAAGGACTCAGTTATTCCCACTCAATTTGCTTTAAAGAGCAATTTGCACATTATTCTGTCTTTAACAGTAAAGGCTAGCAACAGGTAATACAGGTGAAACTCTGGTGTCAGGCACCAGTCAGGCCCTGCTGTCCCCAGGTTAGGCAAAAGGGAGGTGAAGGTTCCTGAGGCTCATTCAGCTCCAATGAAGAAGCGTCTTACAGACCTGGCTATGATCATCCACATCAGCGTCCCTGTGGACAAAGGGTGGTCCTGGAGATGCTCTGATTCAGCTCGACACAAACATCCAACCCAAACATCCATATCAGGGGAGTCCAGCAACAGGAGCCCTATGTCTGGATTTGTATTGACATTCATTGTGACATTCAGCTGTAAATATTATTGTTGTAGTTTTATGCACTTTACTCAGATAAATGAATTTGAAAGGGGTTTCAGGCCCCTTGTGCCACTTTGGGTGCTGTGTGGCTCAGATATTGAATGTTTATATATAACACACTGACTGTTGAGTGCCAGCATTTACCAGGCAATGTGCACAATAAGGGTGCAGCAAAATAAGCACTGATGCAGTCAATCCCCCAACAGTGTGTCTTCTTCACTAAGTAGAACTCTACCCCATGTTACGAATGAGAGAGAGACATTATCTCCATCACTGAATCTCTAGACTTCTTTACAACTGCAGGTTCTGTGAGAATCCTCCTCAGATTCATGTCATTCCATATTTTCTTGAAATTGGCTTGCAAAGTGAATCTCGTAAGGCTGAGATTAATTACAATGACTAACTTTGGAAAGTTTGTAAAGTCGAGCTCGGCTCAGAAATCTGCCTCATATTTGGTCGAAACCCAGTAACAAGTACTAAAAAATGTCACTCGTATTGACAGTTGTACCACTTTCTTGAAGTTTTAAATAACCACAGCGAATGATGGTACTGTTGCCCCTGTGCACTAAAACTAATGACCCCTCCTGGGTTCTCCGCAGGCTTCCAGGATGTTCATGTGATGATCTTTGTGGGCTTCGGCTTCCTCATGACCTTCCTGCAGCGCTACGGCTTCAGCAGTGTGGCCTTCAACTTCCTGATCGCAGCCTTTGCCCTGCAGTGGGCTACTCTCATGCAAGGCTTCTTCCACGGCATGCATGGCGGCAAGATCCACATTGGTGTGGAAAGGTCAGTGCTGAACATGTGAGGCGCGCGCGCACACACACACACACACACGCATATACACCTGTACGAGGGTCAGGGTTTCATGGAGGTGAAGAGGAAACAAACTTAGATGCTCCACAAAATTCTGAAATTCACCACTCTCCTCTGGTCATTGTAGCACCCACATAAAGTTCTAGTTGTTCAAACCCACATTACTTGACCTATGTCTGGAATAGATAAAAGCTTCCGAAAGACAAGAAACCATGTGATTCAATGCGTTTGTGAAAACGGAGCAGGTAAGATAAGCCGAGATGACTTCCCCCCAATCCCTCCCTCCTGCAGCATGATCAACGCCGATTTCTGCACGGGGTCCGTTCTCATCTCATTCGGGGCACTGCTGGGCAAGACGAGCCCGGTGCAGCTGCTGCTCATGGCCCTGTTTGAGGTGACTCTGTTTGCCACCAATGAGTACATCCTGCTCTCCATCCTTCAGGTGAGTGTGTGACGTGGTTCCCTTCCAGGCACATACCTTTCAGTGGTTGCGGTGTAGCACTTGACTTCTTCTTCTCCCCCTCTACAACAGGCAAAGGATGCTGGGGGTTCCATGACCATCCACACCTTTGGGGCCTACTTTGGCCTGGTGGTCGCTCGCGTCCTCTACCGCCCCCAACTGGAGAAAAGCAAGCACAAGAACTGCTCGGTGTACCATTCAGATCTCTTTGCCATGATCGGTGAATTTCTTCTTTGAGTCAGTGTTTATGTTGTACTGTCCTCCTGGAGACCTGTGCTCTGGTGGATTTGTCCTCCACAAAGAACATTAACGCCACTTTTGCTTTCACCTAATAAAATTTGGAGCTTCTCTTGTATGAGATTAGATTTGGTTGTAAACATACAGTGTTTCATCTCAGCAATGGTGTAAATATTTCCCATTTAAGACACCACCAGTGCCCTCCAGACCCTTACCGTTAAGGTTCCTCTCATTGTTTCTATGGCTCTCAGGTACCATCTACCTGTGGATGTTCTGGCCCAGCTTCAACTCGGCCATCACAGCCCATGGAGATGACCAGCACCGCACGGCCATGAACACTTACTACTCCCTGGCCTCCTGCACGCTTGCTACCTTTGCCATGTCTTCTCTGGTTGGACATGGAGGCAAGCTAGACATGGTGAGAAGAATGGACCTTGAGGACAAGTTGCAACAGTCACCCTCAATCTCTCCTAGAACAGGGAACCTTTCCACTCAGAAGGTCGTCCAGAGACAACCAACATCCTCACAGACACAAAGCACTTTGAGCAAAATGCAATATGTGTTTAGCAGTAGATGGCAATGAGTCAACTGGCAGCAACTGCAGGAACTAATTCCAGTCTGGCCTCAGTGAGCATGAATGGTGGGAACCAGAAGTGGAGTCAAAATCGTGGTTCACAGACTGGTGAGTTTAATGTGAAAAGTTTACAGTTTAAACCAGCTGTGACTCGCCAGGTTAGTGGAAACATAACAGATTAAAATAGCAAAGATCAGAATACAATTAGAGCCACGTGGTTGACAAACACCTCCTATGACCATGTAAGCATATCATAAGCTGCCCTGGACAAAGGTGTCATGTGAATAATAATAATAATAATAATAATAATAATAATAATAATAATAATAATAATAATAATAATAATAATAATAATAATAATAATAAGCATTTTTCAGGTACAGATAGGCGAGGTTTGATTTGACACTTCCTATGTGCAGGTTGTGACGACCTGGTTTTCCTGAGAGACAACAAAGCTGTGGGAGGGGGGGCTCAACACTTTTACACAGTTTTGTAGTGAAACAGGGTAAACTTTGTAATCTTACGCTGGATTCCATGCGTTTATTTTTAGTGCGATGCTGTCTTCTCCCCGGCATGTCTCCATGAGCTCACAGTTGCATCTTCTGTCTAACCTGCCACAGGTGCACATCCAGAATGCGGCACTTGCAGGGGGAGTGGCTGTGGGTACCGCCGGTGAGATGATGCTCACTCCCTTCGGCTCCATGGTGGTGGGCTTCCTGGCTGGAACCATCTCCACTCTGGGCTACAAGTTCCTCTCAGTAAGGCAGTCTGAGCTCCTTTCCTCCGCTCTGGGAAGAATATAAGCTGTAAAATATACAGACAGTCTCACACTCAGCCCCTATCCCTGCAGCCAGTAATGGAGAAGAAGCTGAAGATCCAGGACACCTGTGGAGTTCACAACCTGCATGGCATGCCGGGGGTCCTGGGGGCCATTGTGGGGGCCATCACCGCCTCCCTCGCTACTCGAGAAGTCTACGGAGAGGGGTCAGTATCTGCACCTTGTTCCTTTTCACTTGATCGTGTCTAGATTTGGTTGTGGCTAGAAATTCTTCCCTCATAGTACATCTCCCTTCCAGCTTGGATGATGTATTCCCAGAAATCTACTCTGGAAACTTCTCTGCATCTGAGCAAGGTGTGCGGCAGGCCATCTCACTGGCAGTGACACTGGGCATGGCCCTCATCGGGGGTGTCATTGTGGGTAAGTAACAGCAACGGAGGAGGGGTTCTAGAGAGTTAATGGAGTCCCAGAAAACTGATCTATTCTCTGCTTTCACAGCCTCGTTGTTGTATGTCTATGTTTCTTCTCTGCTAAACCTGCATCATACATTTTAATGTGTGAAGGATTTCATGTCTAATTTGTTGAAACCAACATGTTTACCTTGGAATTTCACAATATTCCTCACCAGCGATGCTGACCAGAGACAACATAGTATATAAAAGTCCGAGTGAAACTCCATCTGCGTGAGGATTAATTCACTCTGTTAACTCATCTCAGGGTTCATCCTGAAGCTTCCCATCTACAGCTCTCCTCCTGATACCATCTGCTTTGAGGACTCGATATACTGGGAGGTACTCACTTCCTTAATCAGTCTTTGATTTCATCCTGGCAATGTGACTACTGGGCCAGACAAAAAGCATAATTAGAAATCTATTCAGATGCAAACTAACTGTGTAGTACTGGAAAGTACTGTAGTGCTTTTCCGCCACTTCTGAACTTTAATCCTGCTCTTCTAAAATTCACCCTGATTTGCAGATGTCTGTTTCGTATTTCAACCACGTATGGAGAATTTAAATCGGTTTAGACACAATTATTATTGGTTTATCTTAGAGGACCAGAACCTTGCAGTCACGCAGGCCCTCAAAGTTAAGCAGCAGTTAAGGCCTTATTCACATAGTGAGCGGTAATACATGTTTTATCCACAGGGTGGCACAATTGTCGCTAAATTTGGAACTGTTTGAACTTAACACTGAAAATCGAAGTATTCCTTTTTTTTTTTGCTTTTTATTTGAACCAGAAAAGTGATTAAATATATATATATATTTCTAAATGGAAAGTATTTGTACAGTAATATTTTTGTTTTGATGTTGGCATTGTGATACAATTAACTGGTTAAAAAGTATGCAACCATAAATTATTTTTTTTTTCTTGTTAAATGCAGTTCCTGAGCTTTACAGATATGTGACGTGTGGTTTAGTGGTTTTGTCCCCGTGCGTGATGAAGTACTGAGCGGTGTGTGTGTGTGTGTGTTCATTTCTGCTCTGCCAGGTTCCAGGAGAGATGGAATCCCAGGAGGAACTGGGCACAGTGATGTCTGAAGAGGTGCAAAAACCACTCAACGGCTGAGCAGCTGTGATCATCACATTTTTCGCAGGAGAGGACACACACACACACACACACACACACACACACACACACACACACACACACACACACACACACACACACACACACACAAAAAATGCAAACTCGCCTGGATGTTCTTGAATGTGTTTGTATAAGTTTCTACATCTACATTGCACCTTATCACAAGGCCAGGGTGCACTGTTCACAAACACATATCAGAATGAGGACCAACCGACCAACTGGTCACCATCTCACCATTTCCACTGTCAGCATGATGTTGCTGCGGAGACCCAAACCAAACTTCCTGAATAATGTTTGTCAAAACCACTTTTCCACCTGATTAATTTTCCTGCCCTCAAAAATTGGGATTGCATAAATTATACCTTTAGCCATTGAACAGACAGGAGACATCATTACTAAATTTACAGCCTGCAGCCTACATGTTTAGTGCTGTAAAAAATCCGACTCAGTTACAGCATAACAGTACATTTTATGACAGTAAAACGTAACAGGAAAACACCTTTAAAAATATGAGCACCAAACACATTACACATTATTATTTTCTGGGAACTGCCATTATTAAAAAATCTTCATTCAGCGTCAACATGCCAAGGTCCTTCATCCAGTAGTGAAATAATGAATGACATTTCTCTTTTACTGAAAAAAAAATGTCCGTCATCGTTTGTCTTGTTTTTAAATAAATAAAATGAGCGCTCTTGTTATTCTATTCTTTACCACCAGGTGGCAGAATTCTGCAGTTCTCTCCCCCCCCGTCGAGGTTCATTAGCGAGATGGTTAATTAGCAACGATCAATCTACGTCAGTCCACGTTCAGGCTACGTCGTAGCGCGCGAGTTAATCGAACGGTATTACGGGACACCGAGAGATCTTTCATCTTTTAATTCATTTAATATCCAATTACGAGTTCCATTATTAAACACCCCCCCCCCATTTTAATACGTGTTAATAACTCCTAAAATAAACAGCAAACCCTCTGAGGGAAACATTTGTTGCTAAATGAACTTCAAAAAGTTAAATAAATCGCTCAATTTTTTTATTGTTGTATTTTAATAATACGAATACATAAATAAGGAGGTGAGTGGAAAAGTATGATACGAATATTTTCTCAATTCAAAAAAAAAAAAAAAAAACAATTTAATACATTTAACTTTAAACAGCAATTACTTATTCAAACTGCGCAGCAAGCAAGCTAATCTGTGACCCCCGGCGGTGGTTAAGCTTAATAGAGTGGTGGGATTCGACCCCATACCCCAGCATCATTCCCAAATTCTACCAGCGGGGGGGCAATTATGCCCTTCTCTACTGCCCTGAGAAACAAGGTAACGCAAACAGATTTTCTAAACACCCGCACGTTTGACAAACAAGACTAATTTTACTGCGTCCCGCCATTAACGTGCCGTATTCCCAGATGAATTATTAATTTGCATTTGTGAGATTTTTTTGTCGAGTTTCGGTTCTTTCGACCTGTTAGAGACGTTGCGATCGGTCTTGCAGCCCTACGAGGAATCCTGCTCTAAATTTTTTTTTTTTTTTTTGGGGGGGGGGGGGACGCGCCAGGCCCGGAGCGCGCTTTAATCCCCTCATTAATATTTCATAACGTCCCCGATCAGCGCGCGAGGGGTTAACGTTCCGATCCAGATGGGTTTTTTTTTTTTCTCTCCTCTTTTTCTCTGTCTCGTAATTAACACAGTTTCATTTTCTTGGATCAAACGACAGAAGGGGACCTTTGGGGGCGGGGGTTTGCGTGCGTGCGTGCGCGCGTCTGTGTGCGCGTCTGTGTGCGCGCACGGCCGGTCCGAGGAGAGAACCCGGGCAGGCGGCCTTTCCCATGAACCAGGACAGGTGGGCAGGCGCCCGAATGAATGGCCGCTGATGCCGGGGCACTTAATTGCGGCTTAAGGCGCCCCAATTAAAAATGCAAAAAGCAACGATAATAATCGCGATTATGATAATTATTCTAATATATGCAAAGTGTGAAAGTCCCGCAAACATTGCGCCATCTTCCCCGAGAGTTGGGCCCGAATCCGCGCGGAGACAAAGAGGCGGCGCTCCTGCATGTCTGATGGGGCGCTGGCGAGCGGATTGCGGGCCTCTTTACCTGCGGTCCTGCTTTTGAGGTCAAAGCCCTTTAATTGGAAGCTGAAAGTCGTTTGTTTTTTGTTTTTTTTTTTCTAGAAGCCCTCAGGTCCCTGCACCTGGTTGTTGGGGAGTTTATTGACCTTCTTTCAGCTCCTTGCGAAACATTCTGGATGTTTTAGCCTTCTGAATAAACCCCGACGGCATCTTCTCGGGAAAGTTCTGCAGGTGCTACCGAGTGGACAAATTTGACTCGCGTTTGGTCCTGTCTGATACGCAAGCACAATAAAGTGGAAAGAAGCCCAAAAGCTTAAATAATTTAAATGAACTGAATGTGTAGAGCGAGAAAATGCGCTGTGGAGTTTATATTTGAGGCGAAATATGAAGGACATTAAATTACTGCAGTAAATTGCTGCCATGGCACCTGCGCCAGTAGATGCGGTCCTTATTCCTTGTCAGCGCCACGCATCCGAACTGCAAGCGGAGCTTTTCCTTCCCTCAGGCACGAAGAGAAGCGGTGAAAATGGAGCTTTGTGCTAAAGGGGCCGTGGGGGGCGGCATGCGGGGATTGCGGGATCCGCCTCCCAGAGAGGTTTAGTGCCCACAATGGCTCTCGGCGTGGCGGAGACCTCTGCTCCCTCGCTCTTGGGCCGCCCGTAATGGGATTAGGGCCGTACCCCCACGGAGCCCTGGGTCCTCCTTAGAGCCCCATCCAGTGCCACCCCCTTCACCCCCCAGTGCCCAGTGGGGGAAATGGAGCAGGGGATATAGGATTGGAAAAGGGGGGCAGAGATGAAGTTCCCTGTGGAGTGACATTATAGGTCAAACACCTTTTCAGGTGCTGTGGTGGGAACCAAACTCCATCTTTTAACTTTTTACCCCCTTTCACTATAGAAATTGTACTTCTGTCTGAGGACAGGCCATAATAATTAGTAACTGATAACTTGCAAAAATATTAGTTGCTCCCTCAAGTTGGAATATTGTTTTATGATGTCCACATGTATAATAACATGTATTTCTTAAAATGTCTCAAATTTTGTCTTTAAGAACAGGCAGTGGTTGGTGTGTTTTAATTCTGATTTGAATTTGTGGGCGACAGAACAGTGCCAAACTCCAAGTTTTTGAGGCTGATGGAGTGGAAATGGAAGCGAACAAATCGCAGGGCCTCTAAATGTGTTTATGCACACAGTTGGACAGTGTAGGAATTGTGGATTAGGGTTACCCTCTGCCTTCAGGACAGCTTCAGTCCTCCTTGGATGGATTTCATACAAGTGCAGATCTGTGGGAAGAGGGGTTTGGGCGAGGGCTGTGTGTAGCAAAGTTGCTGGAACATTCTTTACGAAGGATGCCCCTCCGGGTCACAGCTGGATGGAGGTTGAACTGACCCGCTGCACTCCGGCCATCACAGGTCCACCAACTGGTCTCATGGTTGACAGCAGACAGTTTCGGTTGAAGGCATCTTGGGTTTTCTGCAAATGAACCCATCCAGATGAAGGGAACAAGTTCAAGACAACTTGTCGCACCAAATAAATTATATCCTCTCACTGCTTAGGGCTCCAGGTTCATCACTCGGGTTCAAAGGCCTGGTTTACACAGGGCTGTCCACCTTTGCGGAGCTCCCAGAGCATAGTTTCAGCTGGAACCAGTTCGCAGATGGGTGTTTTTGAATTATGCAGTTATTTGTGAGTCTGTTTTGTTTTTCTTACTAACAATCTCTTTGAACTTGGCAGACACTTTATTTATAAGACCGGATAATTAATAATTTTGTTGACCAGAGCAGCTACAGTCCAAATCCCAGTTTTCTGTTCTCTCTCTGTTGTGTTAGTCTTTGTGAGGATGGCATGTAAACACCGTGACTGTCAGTCATCTTAAGTTGCTCCTACATTTTGGTAATTTGTGCTTGAATTAATATGAATCGTCCGCGTAGCCACCATTGTAGCTTAGTGTATGGTTAACTTTGATGGCATTGAGCAAGACTAAGGGGATGCAAACCATTGCATAGCAGCAAGATAGGTTTGCTGTAGGTTTGACTGTGGGGCTGCCGTGGTGTTAAGAGGTCAAGATAGGATAGAAATGAAGGTTAGGGTGTTGGATCCCCTGTGGAGCTCTAGTCCCTTATTATTAGCATTTTGTGTTTATGAATCTAGTGACCTCAGATGTTCCATTATTTCATCTGCTCTAACTGCGTGAGTACGTAAATCTACAGGTTGTTGGTGGGGCAACACCCGCTTGGAGCTGCGGTCCGGCCGCTGTGCCCCCCTGGGGCGGCTGTGGCCGGCATGGGTGGGGCCTGGTGATGCATCGCATTCCTGACATGATGGGGGACAAAGGAGGAGGCTGAAGCCTGGCACACCTCCTCCTTGCCTTGGCCACCACCGCACGCCTCCGAAATGCGTGGCTTTGTGGAGCGCGACCTCGGACCCAGGAGAGGTCAAGTGAGGTCAGCTTTTATGAACTCTTAATTGAGTCTCCTTCTCTCCAGGGGTGGAAGGGGGGCCTCGGGTTCCTCTGGCCAAGTGGAGTGAAAGGTGGCTGTACTAATTGAGAGGTTCCACAAAAATCCTCCCCCCAGTCCTTGTGGTTGGCAGTGGATGCCCCCACTTGGCGGTCTTGAGTGACAAAAATGGCATTTATGATTACTGATTTGAGTGACACTCCATCATGATTCAGATTTTTATAAATTGCACTTTTTTTTTTCTTTTTTTTTTTCAATCATACGCTGCGCGGCCAAAAAAGTCACACTCTCTAATATTTGGTTGGACCGCCTTTAGCTTTGATCACGGCATGCATTCGCCATGGCATTGTTTCGATAAGTTTATGCGATGTCACGACATTTATTTCGGTCCAGAGTTGCATTAATTTTTCCGCCAAGATCTTGTGTTGATGATGGGAGAGTCGGACCGCCGTGTAAAGTCTTCTCCAGCAAAAGATCCCAAAGATTCTCAATGGGGTTAAGGTCTGGACTCTGTGGTGGCCAATCCATGTATGAAAATGATGTCTCATGCTCTCTGAAGCACTCTTTTACAATCTGAGCCCGATGAATCCTGGCATTGTCATCTTGGAAGAAAAATTCCATTGATGGAAAAACCTGCTCATTCAGTATATTCAGGTAGTCAGCTGACCTCATTTTTTGGGCGCATAATGTTGCTGAACCTAGACCTGACCAACTGAAGCAATCCCAGATCAGGGGTTATGAAAACATGTACGATCAATCGTAGGAATGTTTAACTATTGATTTTTAAAGGTTTTCTGTGCTAAGTGGGGCAGGCAAGGTGTTCTACTTTTCAATTTTAAGGGATTTACAAACAAATCATAGACAAAAATGCAGCTGACAGTTGAGAGCAGCAGGGTGTTAAGGATACAGTAGACTGCCAATTCAAGCCCCTTCCTCCTCTCACTTTGAACTTGCTGGCTGTCTCATTTTTCAGGCTGTCTCCATTTGTCAACCCTGCAGCCAGGGTCCATGTGGATCAGGTCTTCCTGATTCCCTCGGGTGGGGAAGAACACCGCTGCCACCCTTTGCTCTCATGGTCCCTCTCTATGCTCCTAAAATTGTACGTTGTTTTACCATTTTTTTGCATCTGATCATTACTTAGATGCACTAAAGCAGCATCCAAATTCTGGAGAGTAAGCAATGAGAAAGCAGCCTGTCCTCCCCACCTTTGCACCAGGGTCTATCAGCATCATAAACTGGGCTGAGTGAATGGGAACCTGAAGATGAACCACGATCTGGTCCTTCTCCCCTGGAGACGGGTGCCTAGCGAACCCCACAATTCCTGATGGTCAGTCCAGCGTCAGCTCCAGCTCATCCAGAGAGTTAAGCTAGTTGTTGGATGCAGGGAGCCTTTAACAAGATGGCAGTCCAAGAGTGGGCATGAACGCCAAAAAAAAAAAATCCCAAACAGAAGAGCCCCAGATTTACTACTGTGCTCTTAAAACCCCTTAGCCTCCAGGAGGCGGGTATAATTCCCCCCACATTAGATCACCCCTGTTTTGGGGGAGCAGCAAAATGCCAAATAAAAGATAAAAACCAAAGCAGGAGCTCTGAACGGAGAGCAGGAAGTGGCGGTGGGGGGAGGGGCTTAATTAACGAATAACAAATCGCAGCTAAAGCGAACAACGGGGTCGGGGAAGCGAGAGAGCGACAGGAAAATGGCGAGATGAAGGGATGCGGGCGAGGAAAGAGGAGAAAAAGGCCTGGCTATCTGAGGCGCTACGTGACGCCGGCGCTGTCCGTGCCTTATGGGAGTTCCAGCAATGTCCTTTACCCATAACCCCCGCTTGAACCCCGGCCATTCTCTCCTTCCCCAGGAGTACAAATAGCCTTTGTGCATCCGCGGTCCCTTTCGGATGCCAATTTGCAGTGAAAGCAACAAGCAACAACACATTTCTGCATAGGCACTGCTAAACCCACCCCCAAAACATCCCCTCTGTCTGCGGGCCCGGATAACCCCCCACACGCTCACACGCATGCACGCACGCTGCAGCAGTGGTCCCGTTTCCTTAGACGGCATGATGTGACCGAGAGGGTCTGGCACAATCCCCCTTTTGTCTTAGGAGAGAAAGAAAAGCAGGGGAACGGCGCCAACGCTGCATGTTAATTAAGCGGCAGCGGCGGGGGATGAAGGGGCGATGCTGGTGGGGGGTGGGGGGGTGCAAAGGGAAGGCGAACGCTGCTTCTCGTTTTCATGTCACCATCGAGGTGCTACATTTGCGCCGAGCTTGAAGTGGCTTCCGGACAGCGGTGGAGGGATATGTGCTCTCGCTGGGAAATGTAGGCCAGGTGCTCTGGGAATAGACTGGAAGCACGTGGTGCATGTGTGTGTGAAGGAGAGAATGAATCGACCATGTTTGAAGGCTCCCAATGCACATGAACGTGCCAGCGTGGTCTCCTGCACGAGTCATGACACAAGCGCACCATTAGGTGATGCCACTGAGTCAGAAGGAGAGGCAGAACAGCAGGGTGGTGTAGATCCTATTTGGGAGTTAATCTGTTTTTAATTGATTTTCCTCCTGAAAGCAGACATGGGCTGATGCTGCAGATGTTTGATCTGCTCTGTTAAATGTCACTATTATGTTCTTTCAATTGAGCTGACCGGTTGACGGAGCTGCAGGGGAACTGGAGGAGGGCAAAGTAGTGTCGGTAGGGGAAGTAATACAGTGTTTTCTTCCCATCTCATTTGGCCTTATAACTTTTTTTTAAATAGTGCATTATATAATATTTTCAAATGTGGCACATACTCAACTATAAAGCCTAAAGGCACTGGAAGATCTCTATATTTATCATCCATTTATCTTTCCCTCACACGATCTATTAACAGCAACGCCTAGTCTGGTGATTTTATATATATATATTTTTTCTTAGCTCATAATTTTATCCAAAGTGGTTGACACACATTTGTATAAATTAATAAAGCTTGGTACTTCACTTGTTTAATTCTATCTGTGAGTCTTACTCAAGGACATTGCAGGGGGGCCTGCTTTCTGTACTTGAACTGGTATCCTTCTGGTTACAAGTTCCGGTCCTTAACAGCTGTGCCACCTACTGGGAGTCCCAGCACCTGTTCAAGCAAAAAAACATTTGTCAGAGTCAGAAAGTTCAGCTACAGTCTGTTTCCTCTTCCTCCTGTTGGACTGTATGTCAGTTGAATGTGTTGCTGGTCCTGATTCTGCAGCTCACAGCTCTTGTTGAACCCCACACTCTGCTCACTATGGGCACAATCAGCAAGCATCAGGGTTGTGCCTACTTGTGATTATCAGAGCTAGACAGGGGGGGGGGGGCAACATTAGCACTTGGGCTGAAGGGTTGAGGGGGAGGCCATGGACACGGTGATGGTCACTGTATATTTGCCATTCTCATTAGAAAACACCTGTTGACTTCCATCCTGGACCTCTTGTCCTCCACACCCTCTCATGGTTGCTGTATGACCATCACTCTTGAGCTCTTTCAGCTCTGCACCACGTGATCCCGCCATCTTGTGTATCTGTGGCTGATGTGAATTGAGCTGGGCTGCTGCCAAGGTCTAGACTGCCGCGTCTGTCTGTGTTTCGGGCAAGTCCTCACGCTGAGGTTCTCCAATAAACCTGGCAAGAAGATAAACCCGAGACAGAGCTGTCTCTCGCACCAGCGCCACATATTCTGTGACTCCTACAGCTGCAGAACTTCTCCTTTTCTCTAGGTCTTTTCCAGCTCTTTGTCTCCCTTTCACTTCATGAAAAGAATGAGCATAAATCAGGACGTACCCGCGCCCACCGCCACTGTGCGCGAACACATCACACCTGGACCGCATACGGACATATTTGTTGTCCTGTTAACCTTTAAATGTAAAACCTCAAGTGGTTCACGCTAGAAAAGCGTCAGGCCTTCTGCTCAGAGGTGTCGTTCCCCCCAAATGAGGGGGCGGCTCAGGCAGAGCAGGTGGGGATCGGATCAGTTCCAGTGATCTAATGATGCCTCAGCTTCAAGTCGTGCAGGAGGAAAAGACTCCCCCCACGGCGCACCAATTAACCCCTGATGTGGAGCCGTTGATGGACCACTCTGCTATTAACATCTAAATAATAAAAAAGCGGCGCAGCCACTCCCCGGTGCCGAAATCGGGGTGTCCCACTGACTGAATCCTGTCCTAATTGCCCCTCCTTACAACCATTCCTTCCAGAATAATGGCAAACAAATTCCACGGATCCAAAGCGAATTCCATCAACCATATAATTGTGTGGAGCCGCTTTAATTGGCTACGTATCCAATATATTGATCTAGGGTCAAATTCGGCACAGCGCCAGTCCCACACCTGGGAGCGCTTGCATCATTTAATCTCTAAACATTTGCAGTCAGCTGACATGGTTGCGTCGGACAAACTATAGCTGATACGCCGGATACCTATTTTTTGTAAATATCGTATTTATTTTTGCTGGGGAGGGGTGTTAAAATTTGCCTTTGATGTTCAAAGTGGCCATGTTTTCCTTTGAAATTTATTACACAAATTAATACTAATAAAGGGGATAAATAATAAGCAGCTTTCTATGGTAACTTAAATTGCTTTTAATAAGAAATTAGGTGTTTTATATCATCCTAATTTTCATCACAGATGCACATTTTAACTGAAGGCTTGATAACCGTTTTCAGGGTTTAGATGTATGTTACCAGCTTGTTTAAAAGAGAACAGCCAGTCACAAACCAACAGAATTCGTTGTTATGGTTTATTCTGCACCAAAACAAATTAATTTGTACTTTAAAAACTCCTGCAAGCATTACTGGCCTTATGGCGAAAGCCAAAAGCGACCTCTACGAGTTATTTTTACATTTTCCACTCTGCATGGCCCATTATAGGTTTTACGCTTCCTATTAGTGCCCCTCGTGCGCTTTCGCATCCCTTTTGGGATCCGACACTAAAGACCCCTTGTCACACCTCGTTCCTCCTTCCCTTAATTTAGCCCAAGACAAATAAAACTGAGTTTGTTTTATTTGATTTCATATTTTTTTAGGTTGAACTTTAAATCTGTTGGAAACAAGTCAGCTAAATATATTCAAGTGATCCAAAATAACTGAATATTAAATTAACAATACAGCCCACAGGAGTGAATCTGATGTTTGTCATTGCATTTTGGTACTTCAGGCTTCGAAAGCACAGTTTCAAGAGTTGCTTGATCTCCTGCATGAGTTTAGGGACATCCCTGTAGTGCATGTAAAAGCCGCCAAGGGCCACACCACATACAGGAGTGGATGGGACACATGGAGGAGGCTGATGGTTTCACCAAACTGTCCTGTTTTATGTTCTAATAGAACTTTCTGATACATAGGCTACTTAAGAAAGAGGACAGGTTTGTGGCCCCTACTCACAAATATTGTTACTTGCTTGTGAAACACAGTGGAAGAAATTCATTGTTTAAAAAGGAAGAACTTCTTTCGTTGGGGCAGGAATCCAGAAGGTTGTATGATTTGTGTATCTGCAGTTTTTTCGTGCTCTTGCCCACATTTGGCAGCAAAACGCACGGAAAGGCTGCACTTCCGATCGATGTAAATTATTTATGGCCTTGTGTCGATTACATGCAGAGCTGCGCTGGAAAAGCAAATCCTCCGCCGAGCGCCCATTGACAGGCCTTGAGCCCCTTGTCGCCCCCCTGTAGACACAGGTGACCACACCGTAGGAGTGGCACGTGCGGGGTGTCCCCTGCGACGCTTCAGCTCCGAAAAAATCAGACTACGGTCCACAACGTCGGCTGCCGTGATGCTGACAATTTTATGCGGGCTTTATTTTATTTGATATTTACACAATTTCTTATGATTATCATTGAATTTGCGGCACGTAAATAGCGAGGCTTGACGATAACGGTTAATATCTACGGACTTAAATATATAGATGTCCGCCCGTCTGCATTTTAAAGCTCACTACGACAGAGGTGTTCATGCTGTTTATTTGCATCCATCATTTTCTTTCCATTTAGACTTGATTTTAATATTTTTACTATGTATTATTTACTATTCAATTTTGTTCAAATTAAATTCGAAAGTGTGTACAGACACTTTATTATGGAAAATGTAACATCATTTGGGGCACCAATAGATATTCGTGAATATCTGTTAAAGGTTTGTGTTTCGATTGTTTCGTCTTATAATAATGCATGAAAAAAATATAAAAACACGGACTGAAAATAAAACCGCATGAGATGAAGCAAGTCACTGTGAAAGGTTTTAAACAAAAGATAAAAGAAACAACACTCAAAAATCTCAGGGGTTTTTGGTTCCAATAACAACAAAATTCCGATTGTTGGTGCTTTTACTCCAATGCTTATTTTGAAGCACAGTTAGGAATATGATATATTTTTTTTCTTGACGTCCATACTTGTGATTTAAGATATATACCTCACAGTGACTTGCTTCATTTCTATTTCATTTCTACTGTCCACAGATGATGTTAATAACAATCGTTTGTACGAAAAGTTTTAATATTTCCTTTACTATTTGCTTGGTTTAAATTTACTTATATTCATGGTTTGATCAGCGGGCGTAGCTCGCTTCTGTATGACGTCAGCGGGCTGCTGCCAATCATGCGCCGTGCGCGCGCCTCATTACCACGCTATAACGAGCGCCCTTTTGTACGTCAGCGAGGCGGCGTGCCAAGCGGGCTGGAGACGCAGGGCTCCTCCACGTTTCCCCTCTTTTAATTGAGTCCAAATCGAGGTAATGACCGTAAACCGAGGAACGGACCTCCAGAATACACAACCGCAGAAAAAAAGGCCTTAAAGGGGGGGAAAAAACAAAACAAAAAGCGCTTTGTACGCGAGAGAGAGAGAGAGAGAGAGAAAGAAAGAGAGAGAGGGCGCGATGCCGCCTCGCGCATGCACGCTCGGGACCCCGCGCCTCCCTCGCGCGTTCGAGGTCACGAGGTTCAGGGCGGTTTCGCGCGACTGTGACGAGAGCCGCAGATTCGCCGATTCAAAGCAGCCAGAAGCGCGGGGTCCTAATGAGGCTGGGGGGTCGCGGGCGCGCGCATTCCGTGGGGTGGGGGTGCATGGGAAACGGCGCGCCTTCCTTCGGGGCCACTTGGAGATCAGAAAAGATCGCACCTGTCGCCTTTATATCAGTGGCAATGAATGGAGAATATGGGGCAATAATATCGTACGCATTAGCGACTTTTCTGTGTTAATATGGCTCTCGAGGCCACAAAAACAACAACATAAACCGCGGAGTGCAGTTTGCCGCATTGTGCCGCTTTTCAAGCAGCTCCTCTTTGCGGGGTTATAGGGGCCGCACTTGAGGGTCGCGCTGCCCGTCATTGTCGCCGCGTTCAAAGGACGCGTGATTGACAGTCATTCTGTGTCCCTGGCGGTGACCACCAGGCCACTGGGGAGGGACTCCTCCTCGCAAACTTATTAATGACCTGAATTATGAGCCAAATTCTGAGATTCCTTGGACATTTCTAGAAACCTTCACCCTATAACACACCGTTTTATTACGATCGTGTTTCTCACTGACCTCCCTAGCCACCCCCAAAGCTGGATTTTACTTTTTATAGCTGTGTGTTTTGATACTTAAACATTTTAATTTAATAAAGGGTCAGAACTCCAAGGAGAAAAGCAGAGATTTGGTGCAGGCGCACAAAGACGGGCGGCTCCATCTGAGCGACGCAGCGCCTCTATACGTCCAATTAATTAGTTATAAGGCACAGATTTTATCTCGCAGGCGGGAAAATAATTCCGACAGAACCAGATTAAGACACTACAGTGCATTAAATTCGCAAAATAGCCCGCAGTGAGTTTCCTTCGGCAACCCAAATTTGGGATACGTGTCTAATAAAAATCTTTCCCCCAATAGCTTTCGTTTATTATACATCGTTCGCTTAATGAATAGACTAATTTAAAATCAAAAGAAATATTTCTGGCTCAAAACATGCAGTTTTTCCCCCTTAATTCATGTGTATAAAAGTCTTTTTTCACTTCTCTTTATCTGAACGATTTGCTGTTGGGCATCGAAGTTATAGGACAAAATTAAGATCGAATTTAATGCCCCGTGCTTTACATTTCTAGCGCTTATTTACATGTATGCAAATGAGTTAACAGTGCACACGCAGTGAGCGCGCCATCCCGGAAGTTAAAAGCTGAGCAGCTCACATTTTTCCTAAATGAGGCTTTCGTAACTGACGTGGAAATGCGCGTCATATTTCGTGCTGCTACAGTTTTTGCATAACATGCATGTATGTAAATGAGTCTGGTACAGTACCCGGTACAGTACTGCGCCTTTAACCCACGTTCGAGCGCCACCGCAATAACAGCTGCTATGCCCCGAGGTGCCAGGAGAAGGCGCTTTTCGAACGGCGTTTGGGAAAAAATATCCCGCAGTTTAGGAGGGAAATGAACGCGTGGGTTTGCGGTGATTCATTCCCTCACGTACTCGTGGTTTTTTTAAAAATTTTTTTTATTTATTTTTTTTTATTTTGACGATTGTGGAAAAATATTGCCGTCCCCGTGGTTGAAGCGCCCTGTTTACTGTACGTGTCACGCTCTGGTCGCCGCTAAGGGGGTGGGTGGGGGGGCTTTGCTGGAGCGCACGACGTGCGCACATGCGCGGGAAACGCAGGGCGTAGCGCTCTGTTTGGAATCTTCCCGAATTTTCGAAGCAAGAGGAAAAATGTGCACGGGCTGCGTAATTAAGAACCGTGTACACACGTGTTTTCGCACGGCATGAATATAAAATATGAAATTACTGCAGACGAAAGCAAATTTCAAAAGAACAAAATACCACTTGAGGCAATATGCAAAATACGGCCAGCATGCAGACTACTGTAAAATGCAGTTCACATGATGAAATAATTGTCAAATGTGTACTTTAAAATAATAATAATAATAATAGTAATAATAATAATAATGTTCTGTAGGTTTAGTTTCTTAAAAATTGAAAAATATTACCTCTAAATATCAGTTTGGGAGTAAACTTTTAATCTCAGCTCGTTTTCTGATAAATTAGGAGTTTTTCAAGTGCAGTTCTTTATTGTTTTTGTTTTTCTTTTTTCCCTTTTCGTCTTAATGCAACACATTCTAGTTTGACAAAGGTTTGCTCCTATTTAGTCAGTTAGATGCTGTGTAATAACTTACAGTTTAATACAATTTTACATGTATTATTTAAAACAGGGATAACTGCTAAAAATGCAGTCATTGCTAGATTACCTGGGTGTATTATTTGCTCCAAAATAAAGTATATTCAATATATTATAGTGGTATTTTTTGATATTTTAACATTTAATGTCAGTTTTTAAATTTTACAGCAGTAAAAAGATATTCCTGGCACCTCCTATAAAAAGAAAATGCATATAAAATATGCACAATTGCATACATATGTGGATTTTATGTGTGTGTGTGTATGTGTGTGTGTGTGTGTGTATATATATATATATATATATATATATATATATATATATATATATATATATATATATATATATATATACACACACACACACACACACACACACACACACCAAAAAATTGCAATGCAGAATATTTCTTGTTTTAAAATTGTCATTTCATTGTTATCAGTATTAATTTTCAGCATTAGTGTATGCATTATCATTTATACCATTTATCATTTAAATCTGTTGAATTTAACAGCAAGTTACTCCAAAAATAAGCATTTAAACAGCACAAATTCTCACACTTTTGTTGTAATACTGTATATGAAAACCCATAAAAAATAAGCAAACATGCACTTCCAGCAATGGTTGCAATAAATTTGTAAATGTATTTTTTCTCTCCTTTTTTTATATGCAGGAATGTCTGCAGACCAAGAATCTGGTACCAAAACCGAATGACAGGCATTCAGCTGAAAGACCTCAAGACTGGAAAGATGTCGCCCGTCCGCGTAATTCTGAGTTCGGACCAGAAAGTGCAGGTAAGGCTTCTGTGACACCCCCACATGATGGCTCTCACCTTTCTGTCCAGTTCAGTGTGTTTTCTATGTTCAGAAATCCACTGGGACCCAAGTACCACAATTACACCATGTCCCTCGATAGCTGTTGTTGTGAAGGGCTTGTCCACTTCCCCCCACACAGCGCAGGTGCTAACATGTGAAAAGCGTCCTTTTAATTTGCTTTAATTCCCTTGTTCAGCGTGAAGCGCGTTCTTCTGGCTGCCGTGTTGACTGATGACCTACTGACGTGTCCCACTCTATAGCTTGTTTGTTCATAGTGCCTTGCCCACCCTAGGAGCACTGCCAGCTTGCCTTGGCACAGCCACGTACATGTTAGATTTATACCAGCGCTGTCTCGGTTGAGCTATTTAACACAACAACACAAAAGGCATAAATGGGCAGTTTATACAGCGAGACATTCATATCTATGAAGTACTGGCTGACCGACTTGAAGTTCATATTGAGCTCAGAATGAATGTAATATTTGCACATGGGTTCTTCACTCTAGAGTTGAGGGCACCCTTGGTTGGTCTGACACACGGCAGCATGTTGCCCTTGAGGAGTGGCCAGTCATGGGGGATTTGTGGCTTGACTTCCATTGGTTTTTATTTAACAGCTCCATGCTGGCCCCACTTAAAACACAAAATTGTTCAAATCTGACAAACAGAAACACAAACTCTGCGCTATCTGTGCACTCACGCCAAACGCGGCTCTATCTTTAGCCACAGTAAATAACATCTCCATTAACTTCCGCAGCTTCCAAAGTCTCTGTTTATGCTAAGTGTGAGTGCTGTCCGTGGCCACACCTGCTGCTTGTTTTGTAGTAATCCACACCTGGGTGCGGCTGTTAATCTGGGTTGTATGGGTGTGTTAATCTGTTGTACAGGTATGACAGGCTGCTACAGTTAGGTCCTCCTAAGAGTAGGCAGAAGGTGGACTTCTTTTGAAAATAACAGGAACTTTGGGACCACAATAACTGGAAATCCTTTCCTCCGCTAACACGTGGTCTGCTTCCACAAATCCATCCTCTGCAATTCCACGCCGCACAAATAAACAGCTTGCAGCCCCAGAGCTCATTCCACCAGAAGAGCATTTAACAAGTGACAGTAGGGTCTTCCTGGAAGACAAAGAAACCTGGACTATTGAAAATATGACTCTTGTAACTAAGATATCCGTAGGTATCACCCCTTGGTCACTAGGGAGGAAGATGTGATAGTGGCTTTCGAAAACGACACCATTTGGAATGTTGGACAAGGTAGCACCTGGCACAATATTTAACCTGAATTATGTGAGCTGCACAAGTGGGCAAACCGCCAGCCATGCAGGTCGCCTGGAGTCAAAGTGTCTGCTCAGTAAATAAACACAAATAATAAATCACACTCTACCTCATGGGGAAGTAGAGCACTGCCATATGCTCTCTGGAGCAAATTTCCAGCCAGATGTTCTTTTTCTAATCATTGCACCATTCTGAACTATTTTGCTGTGTTTGTTTAACACACTCATGTTTAACACAGTTCCTGGTGACATTCATTTAAATCTGTTGTTTTCTTTTTGTTGTTTTTTTTTTTATAGTTTTAATAAGTTACCCGTCATTTCATATTTCAGCAGGACTACAGTGTTGTGTCCCAAGTCAAGATATTCGGTTTGCTTAGTTTGCAGCTGTGCTGAATGAGAGGGCAGCCAGTTAAAGCGGTGACTAATATTTAGTGGCCACATTTGGAGGGGTTTACTGTTAAATCCGAGTTGATGCATGAGATAAGCGCCACATTCTGAACTCCCATGAAATCTGGCGCAATGAAAATTCCAGCTCTGTATAGATACACCCCTTCCCCCCAAAGTTGTTTCAATAACCCCGAAACCATTTTGACAAAGCAGTGGGAGTAAAGGAAAAAAAGAGTAGACAACAAAACACAAACCCCCATCCAGACAGCGCTTTCACGTCGAGGGGCACGGCTCATTATTTCTCTATCAGGGAGCTTGCAGTGGGCCGGCGGTGGACGGCGGGGGTCAGGGTGGGGGAGTGGGGGGCGCGTTCAGGCACTCAGACATGCAGACAGCTTACTGGCTTGCTCCCACACTCTGCCCAGTCTAACCAGACAGGCACTTCATTCTTGGGCGTGTATGTTTTTGGTGGGAGGGGGGTTGGTTGGGTGTAAAACCTCTTTGTGCTTCTCTAGTTTGGGTGGGGATGACAGCGATGGTGATGCAATGGGGTTGGATGGGGGGGGTTGGTTTGTGGGACAGTGTTAAACATCCCCCCCGATTATCCATCTCACTCTAATGCCTACAGGTCTTCACACCGCTCAATCCCCAAGGCTGGTGTATGCAGCTGCCAACAGTTTGTTTACCAAGAGCAGAAAAGTGGCCAGATTTTTAACATTTCATGTCTGCGGATCCATTTCAAAGTGGGTTTAATTGGACTCGACATGTATTTGAAAAAATTAAAGGCTCACGAAACCTGACATGAAACTGTTGTTAATGGAGCTTTCTGATTTGTAATTACTGATTAGCATGTGGGTCAAAGTTTTCATTTGAATCCATCCACTGGATAATGCATGATAGCCATGTGTGGACATGAAGACAGTCCAGATCAATATTAATATACCAAACATTCTCCTTCACAAGTTGATCTCGTGGCAGCCTCTCGTGTTTCAGTGGATCCTTCATGGCAGTAGCCATGGAAACCTTCAGTCATTGATCTTCTAAAGACTTCTCCTCATCACAAACTTTTCAAAAGTTGTCTGTGGGAAAAATAAGCGCTGCTCAATGTCTCTTGAATGGATCGTTGACTTCATCTGGCAGTTCTGTGGGATGTGCCCAGTTGCCCCTTGGTTCTTGGACAGAGTTTAGCGACAGTCCGGCTTTTGGATAACTAATTCATTATTGATATGATCATCAATATTATTATACCTTTCAAAAATTGTGTATAACAATCTGGTAGCACAAGATACCTCTTCCCTCGACAGTAATGGATAAAATTTGTCAGTATACCGATAAACATAAATAACGGTTTAAAAATTCTAAAAACCGTTTAACACAATGGACTTGTACCAAGTACATCAAACTAAGCTGTGTGTTCAACCATCGCTTGGTAGATGTTTCTCAATTATTGCAGCATAACTATAACAGCTCACAGGCTCTACACACTTTGGAATTGTTTTTACATGGCATCACCCAGCTCTTCTTGGCTTGCCTTTAAGGAGCACTCCTCTGGCCTGGGCACTACAGGACCTTTCTGTGGGCATTAGCATGAAAAAGCCCCCATTTTCTGTGAACTTATTTGCCCCTTGACCTCCCCCTTTTGTGGTCCCAAGACAGCAAATAGCTCCAGTGAAGAAGATGGGGTCCTGGAACGCTCCCCCCTCCTTAATGCACCGCCTCTGCCGGATTGCGCCAAAGAGAGGGTATGGATTGAGCGGGAGAAATCTCAATTAGGTCATTCGATACCAAAGTCAGTTCCCAAGGCCCCGCCCCTCAACCCCCCCCCCCCCCACCTCATTCTGAAATTCACACAGAGACACACTCCCACACTCTGGCCCAGACAGGCTGGAGGACTTCATCACATTTGCCTTTCTTTGCCCGTCTTCCATGTCTGCTCCCCCTTTTCTTCCCCATGTTTTAATTAAGAGCTCTAACCCTAAAAAGTGGCATTGGTGATGTCTTCTTGTACGCTTTCAACCTTCTCGTTCTGCATGGACGTGTCTGGGCTGAGAATCTGAGTAATCCTATCAAACAGTCCCACGTCCCACATGCCATTTTTTTTTGTATTGTGGGGGCCCTCAACCGTTGCTGTTTTGAATGATTGAACTGATTTAAGTGATTCTTCATGGTGAACTTTAAGCAGCCATTGATAAATGTGTTGACTTAGATGATCCTGGATATGGGCACTTTTTGTTTGATCAGAGAGGTACTTGTGCAAGAATATTCAGTAGTCATTTTCAAATCCATGCTTGTGAGGGTCTTTCTGTATTTGAGACACTGAACCACATTTTGATGAATTCCTCTTTGTGGCACTTGGGCGTCATCGTCATAGCAAAAGCGGTTTGTTCCTGAGTGATGAAGTGTCGTTCACGTCTCAACAAATCGATGCGTATTTGTGTGGTGACAGATCAAAAGATGCTCCAGTTTCAAGAGTTTGTAGTTTAGTCATTTTATCCACATAATACAGGTCTGCTTATTCAATTCCATTCTAGGCCTGAATGACCACCTACACCTGAGGATGTTGTTTTGGGAATGATATCTTCCACAAAAGTCAGATCTCCACTCTGCGATGCCAGCAATCACAGGAAATTTTTGAGGAACGTGTTCTTGACGACCATGCTTCAGACCTCTCTAGCATTTTATTACAGCTGAGGGAGATCTGAACAGTGACTGTTCCCAAACCACCGCTCGGGTGCTCGAGAGGGATTTCTTCTGTAGACAACATGCGATCAGAACAGTTTTTTCCTCTCTCACATTTATAACTACTTGAATGAGGTGTTGGCCTGGTCTACATGTGAACACGCATGACTGCCATGTGGTATGTCAGGTCCTTGTCTTTGTGAGAGCTCCTCCATACAAAACAAAAGCACCTCTTAGCTTTGTCCCCTCCCACCTTTTCCTGTCAAGCACTTGTCAGTCAGCTGTCATAATGAGGTGCTGGGCGTGGGACCGATGCTCACTGGAGCGTCTTTCGGCTGGTGGGTCCCCTGATTAGCCTTCATACCATCTAACCCTGCCGGATGGTTCTTCCCAGTATCCCAAAAAGCCCCTGTCCATTATATAGTTCCCATGGGGGACATTCACACACTCTGGGGTCAAGTGAGTGACCCCAGTGACCCTTGACAAGTGTGGCTCTAATCTGAAGGGCTTGACCTCTGCTGTTGTCTGGAAGGTCAGGGGACACTTGCTGTGGTCTTGACATGTCCTGTCTTGGTGTCGCCTTGTAGGAAGTAGTACAATGCACAGAAGACCCCTTCATTTGTTCTCGGAAGTCCCAAGGTTCCCATTTTTGGTTGTTCCGTGTGATGTCCCAAAGAGCGAGAAGGTGCCTCAACCATTGTTAGGAAGTTTGATCTTGGAATTGATGGAGCCTTTCCAGCCCATACTTTGCGGCGGATTGTGTAAATGGCAGTCAGAGAGGCAGGATTTCACACAGGGCTCATGCTGCCTTCCATACCCTGTTTGAATGGCGACTCCTTCTGGCTGAGGATGCAGGCTGTAGGACTGGTTTAGACCAGACTGAATCAGTCCTGTCATTGGTCCACCTGTGATCTCGGCAGTTTTAGCTTGTTTGTTTGTGCTCTGTAGTTCGCTGTTCAGCCTCCATGTACTGTTCTTGCTCAGCATCATTAACAGACACACACACACTTGCAAGCACACACAAATGGAGCCAGTTGCCACGGCAACCAGGAGCCGCTGTGAAAATGGTAGCAGGTTGACTGTGGAGGGGAGTGCTCTCTCTGTCCGTTGAGCACTGGCTGTCAGCTGTGCATGTCTGTGCGTGTGTCAAGACTCCATGATGGCCTACTCAGCAGTATCGAGTCTGATACCGGTACCATAATGGTGGTTGTTCACCATTTTCCTACTGCGTCTTTGTCTGAATACAGTTTTCTTGCTGACCTTTACCTGTGCTTCTTTACAATTGGGGAGAATCGCAGTTCGGTACACAGGCTCACAGTAGACACCACCACCCCACTTTCCCTGGGCGTCATATTCACCTTTGTCACTGACCAGCCAGGGATCAGAAGGTCAGAGGTTCCACCTTGGATTCCCCTTGTGGGCTGGACAACTAATTCTAACAAGGGCATAAAGGCGTGACCCCTGGGATGTTGCTTGTATGACCTCCCATTTGTCCCCTGGTTGAAGAGGTGAAGAGGACAGGAAATGGAGGTTGTTGTTCAGACCCCAGAGGTCTATCTGGACACAAGTACCCATATGTTTCTCCTCATTGGCAACTTTGATGTAGATGTTCATGCAATACTTACTCTGTTGTCTGGAGGTTTCTAACTCCCTCTTGCAAAGTCATCTTCTTTTGGTGCATCATGGCTTTTTCTTCAAGGCATCAAGGCTGTTACGTGGACTTTAGTCCCTCTGAGTAATGTCCTATGACCATGGTTTAAAATATTCTTTATCCCAAATTATGCAATAAAACCATTTACCTATTTGGAAGCTGTCTGTGTGCATTTGTCATTCCTGCTGATGTACAGCTGCGATGGCCTTTATCAAAGTAAATAAGCAAGCAGTAAATATCAAGAAACATTGATAGTGCAGGAGATATCAAGCTACTTTTAGTGCTGATCATCACTGCAGACCACATAGATTTGTACACTTTCAGTGGCATTTTGAGCCTGTTGATAATTTCATATTCCACTGATGTTGTAAAAAAAAATGGTGCATTGTGGACTAGTACTTCCTATGTTGGAAGCTCCATCCTGTGTGTGTTCTGGTGTTGAAATGTCTCCTTCTCATCCCCAGTTCCCAGACACCCGCCGGCCCAGCTGTCAGTAAAGCCAGACTGGCTCGCCTGTAGGTCAGGTGGGAGCGCAGATTTCCAGTTAAGATGCAGACGGCGCGGGTAGACTTGAACTTGACCTCTGCTCCGCTCTCTTGTTCCCATCTCGTCTGGGACAGCCCCGCCCCCCTTTTGTTGAGCTGTCGGCCCTAACTCTTGGTGGGGGTCCCGTCCTACCCCGCCCCATCGCTCTCTACATGCCACCTCACAGGCGAGGCCCATCTCGCCCCATGGTGGGCTCCTAGGGAATCCCCATTCCGAGGCCTGTGAACACTCCGTAGGGCACTGGGCTCAGAATGCTAATCGGACTCGAGAGCTCAGTTCCCACAGACGAGATCCCCGATTTATTCTTTTGTTTTTTTACCTCCCCTGAGATTCTGCTGACTTTTTGACGTCTTTAGATCCTAAAAGAAAAAAAGGACTGACTTGTGCCCTTTCCCAGCATGGGCCCTTATACTCAATGACACACTCAGATATGATTCAAATGACAATAATGAAATGTATACACAAGTGCTTAAAATAATCAAACTGATAATATAAGCGATAATGTGACTTTGTCTTGTCATGTGGTAAACTGGAATATAAGCGAGTAAATAGGTTGCAATGATGCGACTTGTAGAAAAGGTAAAATCTACTGTGTGGCAAACTGTAATGTCTCCTAAACTGTGGCTAAAATTTCTCATTATATCCTGGAAAATGTCATTTAGCTGCCCCTGTAAACTAATATACGGGAAGAGAATACTCGCAATGTGCCTCTACACTTTACATAACATGTGTTTAACGCCGGAATGGCCCAAGTGTGTAATTTAAACACATTACAGGAAGCAACCGCTCTACGTTTGCAAAACTTCCCACACTTATGTACTGTGGTTTTGTGCTGTCTGACTACATTCCTCCCATTCTTTTTATAGCAGGACGTCTGCAAGTCTTTTGTCCCAAACAGATGTGGTTTGACACCGACTGGCCACCATGCCGGTGATTTTCAGTGGCGTTTTTGCTTATTTGCTGCTTTACTTGCTGCTGTATATTTTAATCCAACATATTTCGGGGTACATAGGGTAACAAAGCATAAAAGCATCTTTTATGAGAATATCAGTAATTGAATTTTGGACATACTGTATATTTACAGAGCTGAAGGGTGACTGTGTTTTCTGTACCTCCGAGGACTGTCATCATGCACAGAATCCACAAGCCGAGTGCTGTGAGGTTTGAGAAAGCACGTCCCTCAGGCTAACACTTTTCAAGGGCAACCTTTTTTTTTCACCGCATTCATCAGTGTTGCTAGTTATCATGTCATTAGACACACACATTTAAACTGGTTTCATTATTCAGGGAGTGAACATCACCTCACCGCTCTTATCTGAGGGTTTCCACAATTATGAGGTTCTGAACCCTGGTCACGGATGCTTTGAATGAGTAGTCTGTGGTTCCCAAGCTTTGAGGAATTGAGGAAAGGAACACAATTGACATGAAGGGTTGCAGGTTCAAATCTGACAACTGAAACTGCTTGTTATACCCAAGAGAAAAGTTATTAATGAGAATCCGGTAATTACACAGCTGTATCAATAAGGTGTAAAACTGCAAGTCGTGTGGCAAATGCGTACTAAACTTCCACTGGGAACCAGCAGCTCTTACAAGTCTCCATCATTAACCACTGCGCAACCTGCAAAATAGACGTTCTGAAGCAGTATGGCTGTCATCTAGAATGACTTCAGAACCCGGTCGTATTTGTTCTCTCAGATGCAGTCTTTTTAGGAGAACCATTCAGACTCCCAAACACAGTTATTCACCTGAATGGAGTTAAACAGTGTGAGCGTTTTTTTTTTTTGTAGTGCACTGGAGAATTCTTAAAAAAACATTATATACACCAACACAAGTTTTACAGAACTCCTCGTTGGTTTCATTTTAAGGTAGAAAAGGAGGAAAGATCAGTTTTTGCAAAAACAAGAAGTATTTGTCCAATGCCATTTTCAACTTAGGAGATGTTAAGGTGTTGATGTTTGCATGATTTCACCGTGTTTGTCAGGTAAAGGCAAGCAAATGGAAGGGACCAGCAAAGTCTCACATTCGCTCACCAAAAACAATAGGCGTATAAGTGGGGGAAGGAGAAAGAAAAAAACAGGAGGGGAAATGAAAGCACTCTGCGCTTATTTGCATATGAATGAACATTAGCAATAGAGCTCGGGTCAGCCTGCAAGGAGCCGGGGGCGGCAGCATGGGGGGGTAGTCTTTTTGAGGAACAGACATTACTCACATCTATAACCTCCACTCACACCCACTATTGGCCTTCACTGCACAGACGTCATAACTGTAACTAACAGGCCTGAATGCAAGTAGGAAGACGATTAAAAAAAGCATAAAATTAAAAAATATGGCAATGTGGAGAACCACTCTAATCAAAATGATCACCTTTATTATTTTCTTGAAATTTTTATCTATGTTTGCACATAGGTTGATCCCAAGGGCTTAACCCAAGGTATTCTCAGACCTCGTCGGGTTCACCACCTGGTTTTTGCTCCAGCTGACATGGCACTTTAGCTGCCTTCATGGAGGTTTCCATGGAATGAAATACACAGTTCAAGCCATGTTAAGTGGAGCCCGTTAGTTGTGGACTAGTTAAGATGGGTGAAGGTCGAAGTCTCAAACTGGATGCAGAGGGAATCAACTGTCGTGTGGAAATTCAGTGTGCTCAGAATTATTTTTGATGATGACGATGATGATGGTGGTGGTGGTAGTGACAGCCCACTACGCAGCAGTATCCAGGTTGAGGACAGACAGGGACATATGGTTGCACAGAGCAGCAGCTGTTTCATGGCCGAATCCTCCCCCAACCCCGAGGAGAGCGTGCACACCAACGCCCTGGGGGCACAGCAGAAGTGCCCGCTGCTGAGAGTGTGCTCACTGAGTGGAGGCCTTGCCCAGTGTGTGCACACGTATCCCTGTCATGAGCTGCTGCCAGTGCCGTGTAAAACTGTGTAAAGCGTGTACATTTGTGACATCCTGGGGCTACATATGGGTGTCACTGCTAGGCAGCTGTCAAGGATGCAGACCACATCCCTCCTGGCATTCACCTGTCTGCCTGCCTGTGGAGTGCAGTGCCTCTTACCTGCAGCAACTACACTGAAAAGCCAAGCTGCAGAAATGGGACATATTAGAAACAGTCAGAGACACTTTCAGTTGGACTGCTAGTAATAAGGAAATGGACGTGGCTGGAAACCTTTGTTTGACATTTGCGTGAAGATGGACAGTGAAAAACAAGGCCGCTGAGTTGACCCAGACATCTCTGAGTCATTTGGTGTAGCTAACCGAGTAGGGTGTTGACATTTCCGTTTATTCTATTACCGTTTTGCCCCTGGATGCACTGAAAAGATGTTACGACTGTACAAGCGCAGCAACTGGTTGGAAGAGGTACTGGATTTTTAAGGATTTTTAACGCCATATCCACCTGCAAATAATGTGCTACAAGAAAATTTGAAACGGTTTTTTTTTAGGTACTGTGGCACAGAAATGCACCGTGTCACTGGTCTGTCATCACCGCCGCTACCAGTCCTCGGTTTGTTAAAAGCCGTCCCTGAGCTCACAATGCTGTTTTCACGCTGCCAGTCTTTTGGCAGTCTGACAAAATGGCGAATGAGATTAACGTGGGATAACGGTGTGAGGAAACAGTGGGTCAACGACATTGAAGATCTCACTTGGACAGGTGCAACCTAGCTCTGTTTGTAATTGGTCACGAATGTGATGTTTACTGTGGCGGAGTGTGTTTTGGCTTTACAAGATCATGCAGGGTAAAAAACAAAGGGGAGAGGTACTGCTTCTATGGATGTACAGGTCCCATTGATGCCTTGGGTCTCCTAACCTCTTCTTCCCCTTCACTATTACAGTTGTACATCTCCAAACTGGCTACAGTAATAATAGTAACAGTTTAACACTGTGTCAGAGGTCCTGAGTTCTGGAACAATAAAGAAATTAAATTCCAGTTAAAAGCAATAGGTGTACAGAACTGAGTTCAATGGGAATGACATCCGTCTCCGTCATTGCTTATGTAACAACTTGATCTGTTCCCTTTGCAAGAATCTCCACGTTTTCTAGCACCTGTTTAAGAGCAGGTGCCTTCTGTGAGCCATGACATTGTGTTGTTATATCTGTGATGTTCGTACATGCCAGCTTCATGGATTTTGGTTTTACTCCCATCTGTGTGGTTAATTCCATAATGCAGAGGTGCGATATCCACTGGAAGTATAGTTTATACTAGAGTAAATGAAGTCATGTCACCACCAGACGTCCTGCTACCACCATTTTCTACAAGGCTGTGGGGCACAACTGTCAGAACCGGCCCTGCTTGGGGCACAAGTATCTTCCATGCAATATGTACCATATTAATAATTGAAGGCCCCAACGTATGTTCAAAACCTGCATTATGAACATGTATTGGTCGAAATGGTGAGAAACGCAACGTTGTGCTTTGACGGCCAGTAGTGTGTAGGCATAGGTGCTGGAATCGATGTGTGAAAGTGCCTCATTGCCTGCAATGGTAGCTTTGTTGGCATGCATCAGGCTGGACTCCGTGCTGATTGAAACTGTGTTGGGTGCCATGCGAATGGCTGTAGTCTTGCTTGCTTGCCAGCTAACCTTCAGTGGGGTTCTGGATCCTGAAGCCTCAGGGTCTGAATTAGCTATTTAACACTACTGGGACTCCATACAGTCAGGCCTTAAAGAATCTGCTTATGTAAGCTGTCCTTGTTGAATAATCAGCACAGACATATTTTAAAGTTTGCCATCTATCAGCTGATTTAAATGAAGAGGAAAACAACACTTTTTCATGTTTTTGTTCAAAAAAAAGAATGAACTTTGTGTTTTTGGGAAGGAGGGAAATTACAAAAAATCATTCACAAGAGACACAAACCAGCACAACACGGATAGTTTTGTTTCAGTGTAAACATTTATTGATTGTGTGAAGCTAGCCCGACATGAGACTTGGTCACTGGGCATGGAAGTACAAGGACAGGCTGGGAATGGGATGGGAAGGGGGGGGGGGTGTCGTACAGTGCAAACCAGCATGCGACACTCTCACAACAGTGACAACTGCACGTCACTCTCTGCTCAGCGCAAACGTGCACAATTGCCTCCGGTGCAAAGAGAATGTCCTGTAAACAAAGACTCCAGCAAACCGAGTTTCCAAACATCAGAGTTTACCCTCTGTCACTTTTTTCCTTAAATCAGGGACATACAAGAACATTGCCACTTCCCGAAATAGCTATAAAGCCAGTCCGTCACAGGATGGGTTATGTTTGGATACATTGCACTACCTCCATAAAATATTTTTTCTGAAACAAACAACAAATGGTATTTGCATAGTTTACAGGCATCCTTGCATAGTATAATGCATTTGTCTCCATCTAAGACATGGCTAACTCAATGTAGAATGCAGAATCTAATATAATCTACAATAGTCCTTGCTAATAAATTGCATTTTATTAAAGTTGCAGTACCACAGGAATTAAATTGTCACAATTCAAATCTTCATAATCTTATGCAGAATGGTCGGGTGACCCAGGTTGACCTTTGAAGGCGCCCCGCTCGTTGCTAACTAATCTGTCTTGTGTCTGGAAGGCCCACTGGCTGACTGGACGTAGCAGCGCAGATGTGCTTGGCTTGTTGTTTAAGCATCCCTCTGTATTTGGGGCAGAATGTACATAGCCTGACCCGGTGGCCACAGTTGTCTCATGCCTTCAGTCCAAGAAGAAACATCTGCAACTCTTGGGTAGGAATTTGGGGCCTGATCCACTTGTAAATCTCAGGGATTAGGAATAAAGTTTTCTTGGGGTCTCCCCAACCCTTGTAGCATTGGGAAGCTGTGGCCGATTTCTGCACCCTGGACCGCTGCTACAAAACTGTGGGTTGGAATGATTGCGTGTCGCTTCGGGTTGCATAGCGGATGAAGACGATTATTTTGCTTGTGTGCCACCCCAAGTACACAGAGTGGTTCTACCCCCATGCAGTTTGCTGGTCACTGCTGACATGGGCTTTGTATTTCAACGTGCATCAACAACGTCCAATCCATCCCCCAGAGCCGCATCAGAACGAGAACGCTGATGCTAAGGCACAAAGTTGTTTGTGTATTGTCTAAGCTGACAAGGAAAATGTTCTGTCAAAATTTCTAAAGAAAGAAGAATTGGTAAAATGCTAAAATGCTACAAAATTGCTGTTTTTTAGCAGAGGAACATCTGTGCAAGCACGTACAATATATCTAGAATTTCACTAGATTTTACCATTTCCCACTACTAATCCTAATCTTGTAGCGTTGAAGGCAAAATGGACCCCTTTCTGCCGTGAACATGCAACCCTGCTGCTGCAGCTCTAATAAAATTGCACTTATCACTAGTATTGCCTTTTTGCAATTGATCCGCTGTGGCGACCCCTAACGGGAGCAGCCGAAAGGTAAAGAAGAAGAAGAAGAAGAAGAAGAAGCTAATATTGCTTTTTTGCTCCTTCTCGAAGGGTCCCTTTCAGTCTCCACCCTGAACCAAGTACATTGTAGGTCGGTATAAATGCTTCTCTGGGAAGGACTTCACATTCACGGTATACTGTAAGTGCTGTTGTTCAGAATCTGCTTTTCCCTGGAACTGTTTTCAGACTTGATGGAGAATGTGGTGTTGCTCCTGTGGATCTCCCTGTAGCATGATTGTGGTTCTCCTTTTGATGGCATCTCTCTGAGGGCCCTGGGAGTCTGTCAGTCCACTTGATTTTCCAGAAGACAGCTGTTTGCCCCTGGTTCGTCCTTTTTTTCTGGGGGTCTGTACATCCAAAAGGGCTATGCTCTTTTAGAGGCATCATGGAAGCCACCAAGAATGGCAAACACTCAAGTACCCTCACAGTCAGGTGAACTGACCTATTTGGCATCTCCTAGCCAACTAGGGCTTCACCCAGATGACCGAAGACCTGCCCTCACACTAACAAAACACCTGAGAGCTCTGTTGTCCCTGGAGATCCACTGGCAGGAGGGCAATTGCTTTTCCTCCATAGACCAAAATAACTTCCCATGTCATCATCTGGCACCTAAAGAAACAAGAAGAACAGGTCAGGCTTTTTGATGACTGAGGACAAGATTCACCTCTCTTTGTTATTAGGAAACTTTTTTTAAGCCTGGCATTTGGTAGGGTCTGATGAAAAGAGGAAGTAAGTGAGGGATCTGCAGACATCCTCAGCAACATAGTGAACCTCAGTCTTTAACCCTTTATTTGTCAAACTATGCACCGATGCTGAGGGTCATTCTTCTTTCTTTAACTGAACTTATACACAACATACCGGGAATTTACAAGTTAAAGGTGAACATAGGATTAAGAAAAATGATCAAAAGGCTTGGGCACGATCATTTCCTATAACATATGTTCCTCTGATTGTGCTGAAGCAGTACTGGATACTGTTGATTTGGTGAATTTGACATTGAAGATGTTAAAGATGAAAATGGTGCCTTTTCCTGTAAAGAAGCAAGTCCAGCTAAGACCACTTTAGTTTCCACATCATGTTTAGACATTGACAATCATTTTGTGTGTGTGCGTGTGTGTGTGTGTGTGTGTGTGTGTGTGTGTGTGTGTGTGTGTGTGTGTGGAGGAGAGGATCTTAAAGTATAAATAAAGAAATACGGGCTGGGCTGTAGAAATACAGAAATTGTTCAGCGTAAACTGTGTGCGCAGAATCGTGTTGATTTTATTTATGTCAGCTCTTTCTCTCATCCCCTTTATCTTGTCACCCGCTGGATGAATGGTCTGACTGCCCTGGCCATCGCACTGATACAGTGTTGTGTTGCTCAGTTTTCAACCTCCCCCAACAACAACAAAAAAATCCTCTGAATAGTGGGCCAAACTGAGCAAACAGCTAGCCTGTCAACTCAATAGGAGGTCTGGCCATGAACTTGAAGTTCTTCCCAGGCCCCCAGCCTTACGATGATTGGGGGGGGTGATGGACGGGAGACTGGGGGATGGGGGTGGGCAAACCGAGGGGTTCCCAAAGTAAAAGGGCCCCCGAGTCGCTGTAGGCCACAGCTGCTCGCCTAGCAACTGTGGGGGGGGGACCAGGATAAGTGACGGGGGCTAGGAGGGGGGGCAAAACGGGACCAGACCGCCTCAATACAGACAGACCCCTTCCTGAGCCCGCAGCTCGAAACATGTGCCCAGACACAAGCTGCCCCGACGCCCCCCACCCCAATCTAATTAGCAAAGCCCGTCCCAAACAGAGTCTATTCCTCGCAGACTCGCTCTGCAGTGGTGCCAGTTCATAATTAGTCACTGACATTACCATCCACAAGATAAATGATTAATAAATGCCACAAGCTTTGAGTACAGGCTTCTCACTCCAACATTAAAAATTAATTAAAATGAACTTAAACCCACAGTGGTAAATTAAAAAAAGAGGGCAAAAAAAACAAACACACACACACACACACACACAAAACCGATAAATGGTCTGCCTCTTTTCAGTTTATATCCTCTTTGCAGCACACCTGTCCTGGGATACGAGTACCAGTTTGAATGGCCTTGCATCCCCAGTCACCAGGTCGAGGATCACGCCGCTGCTGACCGGTCTTCACGGGACCTTTGGATGAGCCATTGAGTAGCCCAGGCTCTGTCCATTTAATATTCACATTGTGGAGTTTCTTCTCTATAGAGGAACCTGCTAACTGGGGTGGGGGGGGGTGGCCTTCGCAGAAGAAATTTAAATGTTCTCCCGTGTCAGTGGTCCATGAGGGATCAGGCACTTGTGTGGGGAGGGGGGACCCGCTCGCGCTCCATAAGATCGAGGAGCGCGCGGCGTTATCGCCGCCCCCGACAAGCGGCTGCCAACAAAAGTGGGTTTTTCTGTGCGAAGACGCCAACAATGGGTCGCATTGTTTACAGGGGTTGCCGACCGCCTACCCCCCCCTCACCTCCCCACCTCAGTTAATCAGGCCCAGACTGCTCTAATTGGTGTTTGTGGCTAAGCGGGTCTCAAACCCCTCGCTCCCTGGCCTACATCGCGGTGTGCCACAACATGCTCGCCACAGGAAACAATGCGCCGCTTGTCTAAGCGCCTGCTCCGGCTCCCTAGGAAGCGGACCCCGGAGACACAAAGGGGGCCTTCCATCGGTGAAACCGTGCCACCGCTCATTCGCTCTCCTGCCCTCCTTCTTCTCACTTCTACTCACCGTCTCTCATCTTTTGGTTCTTTTCAGCCGCTTTTGTCCAGAGAAACTTAAAATTGCACACGCTATCTTTCAGTAGAGCTATTTTAGTGAGGAACAGCGGGTTGCTTTACAACCACGGACTTTGCGCCCACGACTGGGACTCGTCCAGGTTCTTAACCGCGGCACTGTTTACTTCTTAAATGGTGCTCTTCTTTCTGCCTTCTGAAAAACACTCCAAATGTATCTAAAACCTCAGCCATTTTACACATCTTTGCACAAGCGTTTTACATAAATAATTGCTCTCCTTTGTGCCTAATAATATGCCTGCATATTCTGTGTTAATTATTACATTAAGGTGTCCCCTGTTGAATTTAATTACTGTGATTTTCTGATTTAGAATCTTAATGGTAAATGCAGTTATAATTTATGTGTTTTTGAATCCGTGTAACAAGTGAAAATAATAAAAATAAATAGACAGGAATATTGTGTCTTCCCAACAGTGGGCAAAAATAAGGGATGTGATAGTGCTTGTGTGTGTGTGTGGGCCCAGGTGCTCTTTCCAGGCCGTGGGGAGTGATGACAAACTGGCTGTGGACCAAAACAGCAGCAGCACGAAGGCTGTTTCACAATAACCTTCGCTGTTCCTGGACTTTTGTTAATTCTTCTCTTAATTCTCCCATCAGACCACAGTCAGCGTGTTTGCATGACCTTAAAAAACTCAACCATTGCTGTGCGTGACTGTTGATTTTTTCACCTGCGATTCTTGTTGTCGGTGCAGGGTTGTAGGTGAAAGTGGCAGGGAAAGGCTGTTTGGCGGAAGGGGCATCTGCTAGAGTCCACAGAGTTTAGGGTGACGTTCACATGGTGCTCATGGGCAAAAAAAACCCTCTCTGTGGGTTTTCTGGAGTGGGAAGATGTCCGTGAACCATAAATGTAGTATATTTTGTTTAATTTTCTTTGTTTAGCTTTTCCGGTGTCTAATCTTTGAAAAATGTCACAGAATGACATTCAGAAATTAGCAGATGGGCTCCATCTCATTACAGTTAACCACAGTCCCATAGAATAGTCTGCTTTGAGAGGGTCAAGGAGCTGGAAGCGTGTTCTGTCGCCATCACCCGTCATCCTCCTCTCTTTCCTCCCTCCTCGCAACTTCCAGCATGGCTGGTGTTTGAGATATTCAGTCTTACTTCCACCTGCTCCGGCTACCCTTGAACACATCGCCGAAAGAAAAAAAGAGCACGAATACCGCGCGCTTCCGTAATCACTTCCCGTAATCAAATTAAACAAGCCTCCATTTTATGCACGCGGAAGGCGTAATTGCAGATGTAACTCAGCCCATAAAACACATTTTTGAGTGCTAATTACATGCCGCCGCAGTCGTGAATTGCTGGATTAATATGCACGGGAAGGCTGCGCGCAGCAATCGTTGCCGCAATTTGTCCAAAATGGCGGCTGCCGCCATTTACAGAACTCGGGCGATGAGGGCATGAGAATTCCCGAGGGGTTAGCGACGTACCACGGATACCCTTACTGTGGTCGTGAGGACGGGGGCGATTCGCTTCTCCGACTCCACCCCCCTCGCCACGTACGCAATCCTATCATCGCGCGCGGCGATCCAGGCAATTAACACCTTGGCGGTAATTAAAACAGCCTCTGGATTGGCAGGAAGGGCGGGGCTTGAGAAGGTGAAATTGGGGGGGGGGGCGCAGATGCTGTGTGACTGTACCTGCTTTGGGTCCCTCTGCCATTTCGTGCCCGTCCTTCTCCTAAGATGGTGGCTCGGGCTTGCGTGTTGCAAACCAGGAGAAGGGGGCAGGCCACTGGGTGGGTGGGGGGGGAAGCGGAGCTTTGGGCGAGCATGGCGGTCCCTCCCTCTCTTTCTCTCACCCTCCCCGTCTTCCTGCCAGGTTCCCCAGAGCCAAAGGAGCCGGGAGGCTGCAGAGACATGGTGAGGGAAAACGGAGAGGATGGGTACTGAAGCTATGTGCGAGAGCGTGCAACACACTTGCCCGTGCATGCGCGCGCACACTTAACTGCAGATTCGCCAGCTTACAGATGAGCACGTGTTGCGGACATGCGCACATGCGTGATCGCGGGCACAGCGTACCACGCAGACTCCGCACACCTATAGATCTGTGTGCGTACTCACACAAACACCTTTCGTGTCTGTTCTCATGGTACAGTCTGCCCCCTGAGCATGCAAATGACTTTCATTATGCAAATTCATGCAAATGAGACGCGACCCTCTGAGAATCAGTGCTGGGAAACAGAGGATCTGTGTGAGGAGAGTCAAATGAGATGAATGAAAGAGAGGAGGAAAGAATGGGGGAGATCCTTTTCTGTGGCGGGTGGCTGGTGGGTGGGGGCGGAGGGGAGGAAGAATGGCGGCCCAGACGGGACGAAAAAGACGAGCGCAGCGGGAACAGCATGGTACCTCTACCCCATGTCTCTGAACCACAATGCCATCATGCAGCTATGCAGATCATGCCCTTGACTTAGTGCCTGTACGTGTGAGGATGTTTTGGTCTGTTTAAAGAGCCATCCAACAGCTGTCCACAGTTGTCTACATATCTATTGTCTATCTGTTATTACATTTATTAATTGATAGTCGCTGTTATCCAGAGGACCGCAAAGCAAACAGGTCTCCAAAACTAGTCCAAAGCACAGAGTGTGAACCTTACAGCTGCACAACGTTTGCTGTCACAGTTAGAGATCTGGCATGTGCTATTACAGTCGTTCTTTAGATTGAAATGGAGCCATAATAGGCCTAAACCTGACCCCCCTGCCATGACACCTCTTTGTAACACTTCTGAGTCTGATATACTGGCGGCAACAAAGGATTTAGCAGAGAGGGGAACCGTGTGCACAATGGGACGCTTGTGTCAGATGCTGGAAGCCATACACCATGGTCCTAGGAGGGGATCCCTCAGTGGGAGCATTGAGGAGAGGCTGGCAGTGAGCCTCACCCTGATCCCCCTCAACAAGGCACACCGTCTGCTGTGCTCCTCTTGCACCTGTCCCGCCTGAGGACACCAAGCCCCTGTCCCACCACCTCCACCCCTTCCTCCCACAGTCTGACGGGAGTTTGACAGGTCGACTGGGAAACAGACTAGATCGTCATCCCTGCTGTCAAACCCTGAACCCAGTGAGTGTTGTATGCTTTGTTCAAAGGGTGGCACTGATGGAAGAATGTGGTGGGGCCCCGGGGGTGGAAAGGGGTAGGGTTGGTGTGCGGAGAAGTGGTGAGAGATGGGGGCACCTCTGAATGGTAGAAAACCTCTCCCTAATTGGCACTTGACATTTTTTTTTGGTGCTGGCACTTGAGCAGTCCTGCTTTCAGCCCAACCCTCCCATAGTGCTCAAGCCCCTTCTAGGAAAAGTGTCTCATGCAAATGGGGAGAAGGGTCGTTATGGCAGACCCCTAGTGCTAGCAACGCAGACCGCGGTAAAAGCGCACCAATACCTTGCCTAGGTAAGTGGAGGATGATGGGAGGCTGCGGGCTGTTGTTAGGTGTTTGCCAGGCCCTCCCATATGTCCCTTCACTTTTCTCTTGGACTCAGCTATGAATTTTCTGCTCCCAGGGTGTATTCATCCCCCTCTTTAATTATTCATGTGTTCTCATAAGATCGAGATGTTTGCTTTTCCCTCACACACACATTTCCTTTCATTTCATGCTGTGGCAAATTAAAGGATTTCTCAGTCGTCTGGCAGCTTTCTGGTTTTTCCTATTTGGTCCAGTGATGGATTCATAACCTGGAAGCAATCAGGTGTATGAAGTGTGTGTGTCCAGCTTGGCCACCGCTATTACTAAACAGATTCCAAGGAGAAACTGGAAGGATTTCAAGGACACTACCTCACACGCACAGTCATAGCGGTGATGTGGCTGCTCCTCGAGTTTTTGGATTTAAGTAGTTGTTGCTGTGCAGCTGACTCTTGCACGTGACAACCCAGAAGACAGATTTTTTTTTTTTTTTTTAAACAAACGTCTCCTTTTTGCGGAGGATGGAACCCAGCGGCGAAACGGAAAGGTAGCTGACAGTCATAAATTTGGAAAGTTCAAAGCCGAGGGTGTTTGGGCAGAACTTGTACCCCAATTGTGGTCTGGACAATATCCGAGCGCACCTGTTACTTGTAACTTAGATTAATCCCCTGTATCTGTGGGCTCATTGACTTCCGTGAGCAGCTCTGATGTGTTTGGGTACCCTTTAGTAGGAAGGGTGCTGGGGGGGGGGTGCAGGTCTGGCCTTCTGAGCTAGCCAACAGCGGGACCATTCTTCGCACCCCGTTGGCATGTTCCATTGAGGCCAAGAATCACTGCGCCTCGCTGGAAGACATGACTGGCTGTTCCACCCAAGCCATGCTGAAAGGGCGAAAAGGCCCCATTGTCCTCCTGACAAGTGAACTAGCTCTATTGACTGTACTTGAAGGGGGGTGAGGGCTTGGGTGGGGCTGGGGGGGGGCAGTGGGGGGTTTATAGAACTACAATGGCTGTTTTTCTACTTGACACTTGGAGCCCAAATCTGCTTGCTTAGCGCGTGAAAGCCAGAACGACCGCACCCCCCAGCCCCTCTCCCGTTCTCACTGCGTTCCAGACAGACGCGGAAGAAAAGACGCAGGGAGGCCTTTTTTACGCCTTGCATTCCGACTTGCGCCATTTCACAGGCGATGAAAAACAGGGTCTATTCCCTGGTGCTGGCGCTACACCGAGCCTTGCTGAGATAACGGAATGGCCCCAGTGCACAATGGACCCCCGCTTGCAGGCCCGAGACGGCCCCTCCCTGAATTCCCCCCACAGTGCCTGCATTTGCATGTATTGCATTAACCTAAGCTACCCTGTGTTCTGACCGAAGCCTAATAATTTAAGAGCAATGAAAAAAACCAATACTTTGTGTTTATGGAGGTCAGTCTCTGTGGCAGTTCCTCTCGGTGCTGCAGCCTTGCAAGCACCTGATATGTTTTGCATGAAGCTACCATGCTAGCGCCTTAGCTAGCTACATCATGCCACGATAAAGCCTCATATTACAGAATAGAAAGGCTGATCAAGATGAAAAAAATATACCTGGTTTGGTTAAGATGCAGGTGATGTACACAAGAAAAAAACCCATCACACTGTTTGAAATGCAGTCTACAAATATCCACAATGAAAGTATAAACTTAAGGTTGTCTGATGGTAAACCCGGGAAAGCAAAAGGTGAAGTCACTCTGCTTGGTCACGTAGGACCACCTGTGTTCCCCTGCTCCCTGCACTGTCCACTGGCTACAACACTCTGCTCAGCAACTGCAATGCAGTAGCGGCACCGGCCCAGAAGAGCTCTACTGTCTGCACCACACACCCATAGCTACAGGCCAGTGGAGATACAGGAACCCCCAAAGCGCAGTTCTCCATATTGCAGACAATGCCCTTTTTTTTTAAATACAGGGGACTTTGCCAGAATAATGGCTTCTCCTGACTTCAAATGGTCCACCGCTGTGTGTCTTTGACATCAGTAACCCCTAAGGACGATTTCATGTGTCTCTGGGTCCCTTATTCCCTGGTCTCTGCAGTCACAGGTGGGTTACTATGTCATGCAGGTCACGGTGTCAGCTGCTGAATTTGCCCCTTACGGTGGCAATTAGATTACAGGCAGTTTGCTGTGGTTGAACTCAAAGTCCCTGCTTTATATAAGAAGCTACCCCAAAAAATTATTCTGAATAGGTTCATTAAATTTACACCCGAGCTTAAGGGCCTCCCCAGGGCCCCAGGCAGTAGAAGACAGAAAATGCTCCTCCGAATGCCAGGCGATCAGAGGAGATCACAGAAGTTCCTGCTTACTGAGGAGCATTACCGTAGTACAGGGATAAAACAGGATGGAGCTGGCTCACTAATAGGCGGACATATGCCCTTCTTTTAGTAACTCCTAATTGGTCATTTGCACCCTGTGGATATGATATGTGACTCTTCGCAACTTCTGCTCTGTCTACTTGTTGGTCTATGGAAAGAAAAAGCAGATGGCTATCCATTGTGCCGACTGCAACGGCTGGGGAGACCATCCCTCCAACGGCCGATGCTCGCAGCATGTTGTGGAGTCTCTGCCCATGCACTGAGGTGAGACAGGGCCCAGCAGGAGCTCCGCAGGAAAGTCCTAACAAGGTCCTGAGTAGCCGTCTCTGCGGTTACATGATGTGGGCTGGGGGTATTAGAGGCATGGCTGCTACGGTTGGGAAAGCTGAAGATGAGGGGCCCTGAGTCCTGCGATGACTCGATCACCCACAGAGATGTGGATTTTGGTCACTACTTACAGGGATGTCAAAAGGAGCGCACTCAAAAGTCACACTATTGCCGTAAATATATTATGCCCGCCTTCTCGTTTAGAGTAGAAATTGTGGGTGAAAGTGGGGAAAAAAGAGGCAACGTAAACTCTACAGGAGTTTAACAGAGATGTCAGACAGGAGAGGGACCTGGAGTTGTGTGTCACTGTAGGACAGGTGTCCCGTGATGCAGAAGGTCATCAGCTTACCTTTCAGGGTTCTTCTCTGTCCTCTTCAGATCACTTGTAGAGCTCTTGTTATCACCCCTTTCAAATCTAAAGATGTCGTGGTGGGCAGGGAGTGGGATGGGGGCTGTGCTGAGATTTTGGGACCTTGGGAGTCTTGCCGGCTTTCAGGAGTGTAATGGGATTCTTGTTACTTTCGGTTATCTAGCTTTATGAAGAATGTACACCACTCATACAGCTAGATAACCAAAGATAACAGCCAACCCCTTAGGCCACCCGGCACGCTCCAACCTGGTGTGATGTCTGGCTGGACAGAGACCTACAAACAGGGGGAGAACCTGTGAGATGCAGACGTCCCACGTGTTCTCGTGTGGTCTGAATTACACCTGATTTTTTTGTATTAAAATGGAATCGAAAGTGGAAATTTCTGGAAACAAGCACTCTTTAAAATTACAGCAGTTCCAGCAAATTCATAAATAGAACAAAATGTGTTTACAGTATCAATAACTTGCGGCCTGTGGCAATGCAGTAAATGTCACAAGCGGAACAGCAACTGGCGTGTTCTAGATGTTGCTTTGTCCCATGCTATAATATTCGGATGTCATCTTTTAATGAATGGCTTCTTCATGAAGCCAGGATGGTGGTAAAGTTGAAAGAATGCGACCTGAATATGTGGCTTTGAATCTAATAGTGTGCACTCTCCACTCCTGGCCCTGCTAGGTGCTATGATGCCCAGTACTCCCTCCATTTATGGTCAGAGTCAAGAGCATGGCGTGTGGTTCTTAGCCAGCTGGATCCAGCCAGTTTGGGTGGCACACTGTGAGAGGCTCCTCTCAGCCACAGGGACCATCTGTAAGGAGAAGGAGACTCACCCACACAGTCGGAGTCTTTCTGTGGACCCACACTGCTCAGGAGAGCTGCTGCGTGAATGTCCAAAAAAGAGTAAACTTCTAATTTCTGTGCAAAACCGCTAGAGATGGCTTAGCGTTTGAATGTATGAAATGCGCACTTGCTCGTTGAACATGTTGGAGGTAGAGAGATACAGTTCTTAGGCCAGAATGTCATGGATGAAAAGTCACATTTGTGAAATTGCAGTTAATCTAATACATGCATGAAGGTAGAGCTGGTGCTGTGTATCCAATGGCCCACACACCAGGCAAACTGTATGTCTCAGCAGTGTTAGAACCCAGTGTGGCCAGAGTGATTTGTTGCTGAGAGACACGGTGTGAGCAAAACACACTGTCCTGCCTCAGAACCTCAATGCCTGCTGCTCTGTCCCTCTATAAAATGGTTCTGCTTGTGCTCAACTGCTAAGTAAACGGCACAACCGGGCTTGATTCCTCAGTCAGCAGATGAACACACATTCACACACACTTGCAGTGAATCATGCACACACTGTATATAACACCCCACAGGGTGTGCACAGTATTGCCCCCCCCCCCCCCCACACACACACACAGCAACTGCATGACAGTAAGAGAGAGAAGTGTTGTCACCACACAGCTCAGTGGTCCGCCATCTTCATCTGCATACAGCCTCAAACATACCGTTTCTCTCAAAACAAGAACCACACCAGTCTCATAAAGCTGTCTCCAACTCAGGATGCAAAAAATACATTTCAAAATACTACAAGCAATAAAACTAAAACCATAAAAATCATCTGTGGCCAAACAAAGGAAGGATGCAGCAAAACAGACAAAGAAATGGACATGAACACTGACAGAAGAGGGGAACCTGCACTGCCTTCATTGTTTTAGGATAACAGTGAGATAGAACACAGCTCAAAATGCCGATCATCCTCATCCGCGCGCACAATACAACCACAAAAAAGACTGGAACCACAAACACTGTCCTCGCTGCACGAGGCAGCCAAGCAATTCCCAATTTCATACGTTCAGCCCGCAGACAGACTAAACATTAAAAATAAAACACGTAGACACACCTGTACATTTTTCTTACACAAACACACACGCAAGCCCCCATTATGTTTTGTCTCTTTCAGTAACAACATCAATAATGTCCAAGAACACATCCTGTAAAGAAAACCTTTTTCCGTGAACACACAACCTCTGTCTCTGACACACGCCAATTGCACAGTAAAGCTCTTTAAGAAACGCACACGGGCGTTAATTTGAAACCGCAGTAGAGCAGGAGCATCCGAGTTTGGATGATGAACCCCGATTTCCTCAATTAGCACACGGCTGCCGCCTCGCTCTCGCCCGCTCGCCCGAATATTTATTTTTGTGATGAGCAGTCACACTGAATGGCATTAATTAACTTATTCATTGGGCAAATATTTGCAACTTTGTTGGCAACATTCCTTCCGCGCAAAAAAGCAAAGAATGCTAAACAAAAGAGCCCTGTTCAGCTAAGCTCTAAAGGAACAAACCGTATATCTGTTCAGTTTGTTCCTGAAATATCTACCATTTGTTCAAACATAATTTACAAATGTATATATGCCTGAGCTAATATTAATTATTTCATGCTTATAGCCAAATGACAAACTCGGAGGTAAAGATCTGCTGGAACAAAGTTTGAAACCAGAGGACTGGAGGATTCTTCTTCATTGGACCCTTCAGAAATATACTGTAATTTACTGTGGGCTCCTTGCAGATAGGTGCCCATGCACAGTTAATATAAGGACACGGGTTCGAAAAAAAAATACAGAGAGCATCTTTGCAGAAAGCAGCTCCAGCTGGAGCTTGTCAAAGGTCTTAAAGGTCAAATTCAGACCTAAAGCCTTGCCGCATGGTGGCCACTTTCTCTCCAAACACTGCATGTCGTCACCTCATGTAGTTATTATCCGCAAAAAAATAAAAATTAAAAAAAAAAAAAAAATATATATATATATATATATATATATATAAACAAAGAAATATATATAAAACAAAGAAATAGCAAAGAAATTTTGAGCAGTACAGCACATTTTTTAAAGAAAAAACTTTATATTTAAGGATTAATATATTTTCAGGATTAATGGTTTGCTAAACCCATAAATAATTCTGAAATTATAAATGTGTTATAGTCCACTCTGTGGGGGATTTGTCATCATACTGAACAATAATGTAATTATAAACATTATTAAATATGTGTATTAATAAATATCAGTTGCTTAGTAAAAAATGGTTTCTTTAAAGTGCAGTTCATGACTATACAGCATCAGTGCTATGGGAGTTTTTGGAAATTATGTTTAGATATTTTGGTGTTTTATAGATTTCTCTTATGTAATAATAATAATACTACTACTAATAATAAGTTCAACATATACTTAAAATTAAATCATTACTGCTTGTTCTTTTACACAGGGAATTGGGAGTAAAATAGAATAAAACAGCATAATTTCATCTCAGTACTAAATATGCACACATTAAAATACATTTGTGGACTTGTTTTTACCAGTCTTACTTGTGCATTAATATTTTAATTCTGCTGGCATGTTGCAGCACTTATTATGATTATTTTTAATGGCCAGTGCTGGACTTCAGGCCATCTGCACAGTGAAAAATATTAATTGATTCACTTTACATAATTAATGAATTAGTCCCCCTTATTTTCAAACCCATTTATCATTTTTTACATTTAAAATCAAACTGCAGGAATTATTAATGCAATTATCGTTATTAACCATATTTTATTTTTACCCCCTTGCCATAACTGATTTTGTAGAGAATTACTGAGATTTAAGAAATATTTTAACAATTATACTTTCATAATTAGAGATCAAATAAAATAACTGTTTCGTACGAACTTGCTTTTTTAAATTTAAAACGTACTTCCTAAATACAGATACGTATAAAATGAACAAAACTATGGCAATTAGAGATTTTGTTTTTAATTCCACCCCAGGTAATACAGGATCTGTGCCGTTTTTAAATTCCGCTCAGTGGGTTGCTTGTTTTATTTGGGCCCTTTGTGCAAAGGTGGCACCAATCGTTCAGCACCCGGGCCTGTGGACAGCGGCCTCCCCAGCTGCTCCCCCGGCAAGCTCGCCTACTGCAAACACATGTATTTCTGCTGCTCGCAAACGGAGAGATCCATTGTCATCCATGCAAAAGGATGGAGAGAAACCAAAAAATGAGCAGAGACGTGCAGACGCGAATGGCCACACGAATACACACCTCTCTTTGTGGGGGTACGTTCCCCCGGGCGCACGGTTGGCTGCAGTAAACGGAGCGGAAAGGCCTCTGGTTCCGATTCGTCTGCACTCTCCGCAGCGCGTCGACCCGTACACTGAATTGTCGAGGGGTGCTTCATTCATTCACCCACCAAACTAATCTCTGCTCTCGCGCCATTGGCTGGCCAGGTGGAGTGACGTCTTGCGCTCTTTCAGTGGTGCGCCTGCTCGTTTTGATGGGCGTTTTGCATTAGTCTTATCGGACAGCCGTGGTAGCAGGGCTACTGGCTGTAATTAATCCTTCCACTCTGAGAAACGGTTAGCGCACCCCCATTATTCGCTCAAATCTCGAACGTGGCAAAGATTGTTCCGAAGAGCAGGAACTGAAATACTTCCTAATTAAAGCAACGGCCCGTTCCTAATTCAGCTATTAGTTCATGCATTTCAGGCACTTATGACTTTATCAGAAATTTAGATAGGCCTAACACGTAAATTCTGCTGAATCACAAGATGACTTCTTATCACTGCAAGAGGCTTCCAACCTTATTTTTGTTTTGGTGCTCATTTTACATATAACCCAGTCGAGATTTTTCATATGATTCATGTTTAAGTGTAGGCTTTCATTATGTGGCTTCATTGCTCAAGTTATTATTTTGCGATGTTTTACACAGTGATTTGAGTCCTTGGAATACTGATCTTTTTCACGATGCATAAATGAACCAGACCCACCCAACGCTGTAGTATCTGTGTCGCTGAGAAGGGATCTTTGGAGCAACATTTGTCTCAGTGATACATTGAGATTTAATCCCTGTGATAGTCTGAAGGGCCCAGCCTACTGTTTCCCTCCTTGAAATGTGTGCGATTCTGAAAAATGACCTACAAGGGTCAAACGAGAACGTTATTTATTAAGAGAATGTGCAGTGTAAGTCATGCAAAAAGATAGTCGTTGCATGCAAATCCACACATTAGATGTTTTCTTTAATGAAACATCGGCTAAATACTCCATGTGTGGTGCCAACACGTTATGCAGCATAACAGAAATTGGTTTCGGGTGGCAACAGACCATCGTTGGTTTTAAACTATCTCCTTTTACCGAGGTGAAATGTGCCAATATGAAGTTTATTTTAAGGTGATTAATACAGTCTGATTTCCACATAGTAATTTTTGGAAACCTAATCTGAAAGCCTATATGTCTATAATGAAACAGTTTTCTCTTGCGGTCCTAAGACTGGAAACAGTCCAAAATGGCAAATAAACCTCTCTTTCATTACTGCAGTGATTTATCCTCTTCACAAGAGTGTCTGGAGCGCATTTCTCACAGTTAAATTAGCAATAGTTTATTTTATGGCTATGTTTTAAATCAGAGAAACGCTACTGTAGTATGAGCTCAAAGCTAAATTACAAGAAAGTCACTATTTAATTGCAACTATTTAAAGGAACGAATAAACTGAACAGTTGTTTCAGAATTGAAGCTCAGCATTTTTTTAAATTGAAATAAAGAAACGCATGCACTCAGACACTCGCGCAGTAATATTGTAGTTTTGAAAAAGTGAGGCTGCATCTTACGTTGCTACGGTTTTTTTTCTCATTCAGAAATGTTTCTGTTTGTATTTTGTGTTGAAAAAATATGCCTACACCCATTTTTACGCAGATCCTGATAAATCGATAATCCTAATACCCACATGGCCATATACAGCCTATATTTACTCGGTTTATATAAATATATGGGCAAAAACATATGCAGCAACACGTAGACAAGGTTATCGTCATGTTCTGCTCGTGTGATGTCGGATTATTCCCTAAAATAACCCAGTTTCAGTCATTTCACAGCTAAAAAAATCACTGCGTGGTTCTTGAGGTTACCTGTGTCACGTGGTCTGCCAGTCCAGAAATTTCTGTGAGGTAATTCCTGAAAGACAATAAAAACCAAATTATATTGCTGTATGAAGAAGAGCGCGTCACTAGGGCCACGATGACATTTCATATTTAACCCTGAATTTTCTATGCATATTTTTGATTTATTAATTTTCTTGGGGGTAAGTCGGATTTTTTTGCAGTGAATGTTTTTATTTGAAAAACAGGATTCCGATAGAGACTTTGTAATGTGAGAAACGTATGGTTTGACACACCCAGATCACACACACTTACAGTAAAATTCAGATCGAAGATATTTCGGGTTCTCCCAAGTTTATCCGGGTTTTTTCTCTCATACGCGCAAGAGTAAAATTTTCCTGATTTTTTTAAGCATTATGCTATAATATCGGATAAGATAAAATCGGAAACATTCAGGACTCCAGGACGCAGCTGCTGGTCATTTTTTGAATACATATTTAGCACATTTAGCCTCGTGATAATTGTCATAATGTTATACTGTGCAGCTTATAATAATAATAATCGGTCGTAAAAATTGCAAAAAGATGTCTTTGACGGTGTGTTTCAGCGACGAAAACTTTACTCCTAAACATCAGTGTGTATTTCTGTATATATGTGTATTTGTACATTTTTCAGCGACGTTGGCTTGTTCACACCTGTACCGTTCGGCCTTTCCAAAAGCAAGTGGAGTACAATTGGAAAACAATGCGTAAAAATCATTAATTTGCATATGCGTTTTATATATTTTATGTCTATTATGCATTTTATTGAGGCCCTTCAGAGCAAAACAGTTGCTCGAGTTGTGTCGCCAGAGGAAAAGCTGTAAATTATTATACAAAAATAAACACAAAAGGGTTCATGGTCATTGATCAGATCTTGCTGAAACCGATCGAGTTTACGTTCTTGGTGGGGTTGATTTTTGGTTCTTTAGACAGGACATTTCAAGATTTTATTGCTAAGGAGAATCGGATCTGGCAAATATCTGATGTATGGATATCAGACTTAAATATTTTACGTTAAAACCGTATATATAACAGGCCTGCTACTGAGAGAGCGCTTTTTCACGTAACGTGCGATATTATGTAGTCTCAGCAGTTTATTATTTTAAATAATATTCTCATTTCACGAATGTCCTTTAGCTTCACTTTCAACATAAGATCAAAATATTAAACGTCAGGACACTTTATGTATAAATAAACAACCACCTTACAGGGCTCAGTAATAGCAAAACTATTATAGCAAAAAAAAAAAAATTGAAAATGAAGACCCTTAAGCACATTGTCGTATAATTCACGACGAGAGAGAGAGAGAGTGTGTGTGTGTGTGTGTGTGTGTGTGTGTGTGTGTCTCAGAGAAAGACTAAATCGCATTACTGGGCGGCTCTAAACAGTGTACAGACATGGGCTAATTATTATTCAAACACTCTTAAATATTCATGAAGGTATTAAGGCAAAGACCCCCAAACTACTGTCCTGTGCAGAGATCTGGAAAACAACTTACGAAATTAGATGCAAATCCCTTCGCAAGCAGGATACGCTTTAAAATGGCACAGTTACAACAAAAATACTATGTAATTAAAAATAAAAGTAATAAGGCTCGTACGAACACGTTCAGTAATATTTCGTTTGAATGATAGATTTAAAATGTTCCGCAGTACAACACTGGTGCGCCCGCGATCAAACGACCGGGTTCACTGCTCTCTGGAAAATAAATGTACGTGGACACGGACAGATGTGGCGTATTTAACTGAAGCTCAGGCGCCGTTTAAGTGTCGAAAAGACATATTAATAAGTAATCTTTTATTCACACGTGGTTCCATGTTCACAGAATTTCAACAACAGAGGCCTGAAGCCGCGTGGCGGGGGGCAGAAAGACGCCTTTTACATAACGGTCTGCACGAGATGCTCCTTCCTCTAATCCGGGCCTGTCAAAACGCGCCCCCCTCCCCACCATCGTGTTTAATCTGAAAGTGTATGAGATGCCAGTGGAGCTGGGGGGTGTTAGTGCTCCCATCCCCTTTCATTTCACTTTTTATACCGTTTTCCCCCTCTAAAGGGTGCAGGAGGTGAATTACTGTGGAACATCAGCCCTTTATATGGGCAAAGTTTAAGAATAATTCTGAAAATGATTTTAATCTCCCCCCCCGCCGCAAAGTATAGGAACCAGGTGAGAAACGTCACCACAGGTGTAGTGGTCCGGGCCACGAGACTCTCCATTGTCGATACACAGCGGCCTTCGGTGAATATAACTGACCGTTCCGCGGAGTCGCACGTGTGCCCCCCCCCCATTGTTTCCCCCCGAAGCTCTTTTTGCAAGTTGGGTTCGAGCCGCTGAACACGTTCAACAATGGAGATTCTTATTTGGCCGGTAACGCCGTGTGCACACCGACCACCGTCCATATTTGGAGCGGCTAAATAATAGAAATAATTTACACTGCAATAATGGTAACTAATATTAGCCACACACGTTCCAGGTACCTGATCGCCCTGATAAATACCCTGGTAATAACGGTGATAAGGAGCAAAGTAGTCGCACAGCACAGGTGGTCAAGGTCCAGTGATCTCCTCAAACATCTGGGCGCGATATCAGACGTATGGCGAGGAGGAGGACAGTCAGTGTCACTGTCCCCCCACTGCCACACCTGCCGCTTTCGCTCACATGACGGCGCTCTGCCTCCGACAATTCAGTAAATACCTGTTTTGCCTCGTTATCATTTAGACAAAATCCAGCAAAATTATGCTGATATTAAAGCCACCGGGAGGCATTAAGATGCGTTTGCGTTTGTCGCCGTTCCGTTGGCCACCACCGCAGCCCACGCCGTGGACTGATGGACGTTGTGAGAGCGCTCGCGCAGCCCCGACGGCGAAGCGTGAACGCACAGCCTCATGGATCGTCATCGGTAAAAAAAACCTTCATGCGAACCTTGCGCTCCGGAACGCGGCGCACTTACCCTTCCCGGGGGACTCGCGTGGATCCAGAGGGGGGCTTCGTCCCACGCCGCACCCCCTCTCCCGCCCCCCACCCGCACAACCGGCGGCCGCACGAGCCAGGCGACGCGCAGGACTGAGCTCCCGTGGGTCGCGCCCCGCTTGGTTTTGTGCTTTGTGGCTGCGGCGCGTCGTGACGTCGCATCGGCCTCGTCCATTCAGCTTCGTCGGAGCGGGTTCCCCTCTTTTTCCGTGGTCCTCAGGATTTTGCAAACTGACGCTTTTCTCCTCCCCCTGAAGGAGCAAGCAGCTGCCCCCCGCCAGGGCGGCTGTGGATATTGGCTGTTGTGCTTGAGACCCGCCCTCCCGGACTGAGCACGGCTGCACGCGCATAACCCCATGATGTACCAGGTCAGATTAACGCAAAATGATTAAATGATTGCTGGTAACTAGCGATATTACCATACCGCCCCTTTCACCTTACATTGGTTTTACCACACCTCCCTAGTTTACCTCACCATGTTTTCAATACACTTCCCCAGTTCCCCTTACACTGTTTTTACTACACCTCCGGTTCTGCTTATAGTGATTTCACCACACCTCCCCAGTTCTCCTCACTGGAGACAATGTCTGTCCTCCTCTGAGAAGAATCCACTGTAAATAAACATCTAAAAACTGCACACCACCTGTATTTTATCTGATAGTTTTTGTTGTTGACATATTTTAACAACATCCACTTGAGCCAAACTCTGGACAAAGTAAATGCAGTACCATACTCTGCTTTATAGTAATGTTAACTGTTAAATACCATCGCGTGGGCACATTTGGGAAATGAAGTAAAAAGAGGCCTCGGGGGCACATTTAGGCCTCTTATAACCGTCCCCTACTTTTCATTAACACGTGGGGCTTTGAATTGCACGCCAGGAAGTTGCACCGGTGTTTTCCTGTACACACTTGGCCAGATACTTTACCTTGAGTGTTTTTGACTTCAACTGTTCACCTGCAGCTACAGGGTCTCCTGTCCCCAGATGAGCGATGCCACCGCCGGGTCACTGGGGCCAAACTGCAAATCACCTGGCACTGTCGGCACTCCGCGCCCATCCAGACATCCGAATCGAAAGGCCGCTAAGTCGCCTCATTATCATAATAATCACATCTCGGGGATAAAAAAAAAGAATCTCTTTTGAATACATTATTTGTTATTCATCTTTGGCGGCCCCATCATTGGAGATTTCCCTCCTAAACTTGGTCCTGGGTTTCTGTCTGCCCCCCCTGTTCACCCAGCCACCCACCCACAATTTTTGGATGCCTTCCTAGAAACTGAAGTATAAATACAGCTACTGTTTCGTGTTTCGTTTGAGCTGTGTGAGGATGCCTGGTTACCGGGGGCGGCCGCCGGACCCCCTTTGGAAGCCTAATGGCCTATGGATAATACACAATGGCCTCGTTTTTCTCCCCCAAATGCATGGGAACCCGGACGCACCCGAGTTGAGGAGACTTTCTGAATCGTGATGAGATGCTTCAAGTTCATTATCACCAAGCCCAGTGCGTGGCCCAACCCCCCACCCTTGGCCAAAAGCAAACACACACACACACACACACACACACACACACACTAACGCACGTTGCCAAGAGACCACGTATGAGAACCAAACTTGGATGGAGTTGCGCATGATGGAAAAGCTACATGAGGGCGCGCAGCACGTAGGGATCGCCATTGTTCCCCCCTGACGTGGCCAGACGCTGCTGTCGCCTTGTCCTTCAGAACCCCTGAAAAACACCCACAAACAGCGCCTGGAGAGCACAGACCGCGCAAACACACCGTGCTTCTCTGCCGATTCTGCGGCGTGCGCCCTACTCGGCTCTCAGTAAACCGCATGCAGCACAAATGCAGATTTACGCAAAACTCGCACCGTTGCGCACCTTGCCTACAGTTCACAGCCCGGAAACGGCCTGATCTTTATTTTCGGTCCGGATGTAACTGGGTTCAAAGCAGTTTCAGGACTCGAGAGACTCCTCGCTCTGGCAGACAGAGATTTATTGCTTCTGCAAACCAATAAACACACCCGAATATTTTCTCCTTAGTTTTTCAGCACCCGAGAGTTTATGTAAAATTATAATTTTGACAGTCTTTCTCATAACCTTCATCTGGATTCGTTTTACGTCCGTCCATCCAGGAGCACTGGCACAGCAGTCTTATTCATTTACTCCCATTATATTTGTGAACGCCATAAATTTGGGTTTTTTTAATGTTATAACCCAACAGTGTCTGTATGAACTGTCGGTGATTTATTGACCAGCATAAACGATAACGTTTCATTTTAAAATAGCAATAAAAATGAATATTGTGAGAGAGACCTGAGCAAACTGGCGCTTTTTTACGAGGCTTTTCGTGAAGCTGTGAAAGGGACACAAGAGGAAGAGGCGAAATACCATGCCTATGTTTTATATACTTAAACCCTTATTATTTTCCGCGTTTACATTTGACCAAGTGAGTCTCAAGAACGGAGAGCTGACCCTTTCCAAAAACCATGACTAAATTAATTAATGAATTGCATACAATTTTGTTCTAAACTTTAGCTTCTCAGAGCGCAACAAGTTTAGTCCGGTTCTGATTTCTGCTACATTTATCTTTTTTTTTTCCCTCCTCATTCTCATTATGTGAACACATATTTCAAAAGAGTGCACGGTATTATATTTAAACATGTCCTTTAATAAGTCGTTATCACGTTGTAGCTGGGACAACAATGAAGGTTTAAAAAAGTAATTTCTATTTAGTTATCATTGCTCATCTTATTCTCAGTCCCAGGGCCTGAAATCGGCACAGATCGGGTGTATTAGAGCGTGATATGCTGATATCGGCCAGTTTAAGGATTTATTTTTTTCTCAGCTGTTTTCCTGAATTGCAAAGTCAGACGCTGCCACACCACATGAAAATGCAGCAAAAACCCAATTCCGTTTTAGAAAAAAAAAATACCCATTGCATTCCCTACTCGTGTGAGTGGCATCTTTTCCTTCGCCAGTTCCAAATCCAAAATGGTAAAGCACCCAAGCCCTCCTATTGGTGGATGCCACAGTGTAATCCCGTGCATATTTTAAGTGTTATTTGTGTGCAAGTGCGTCTGTTATATTACGCATGTCGATTACGGAAGCCATGTCCTACAACGTCGGGACGAGACTTGCAGCCACCAGCACCTGGTTGGCCGTTTTCCCAGCAGCGCTCACTTGCTGCGGGTAGACAGGGAACGCAGCGCGTCTCACAGCCCGCGATCGAACCCATAACAGCCCGGTGCAGAACCACTGTGTGAAATACTGACGGCTGCTGTATTCCCCGTGTGAGCTGCTGCTTCGTCCAGCTTGGCCGCTTGTTTGTTTGCGGCGACATTTCTGTGTTTAATTTAAAAGACCAACACATTGTTAACGATCAGCTGTGTCATTGGGTTCACTTAAGGGGTTACGTTTGCTCACACAGTGGCAGACGTTTCTTCCCCGTATTGCCCCACGTTGTATTTTATTTATTAGCAACACAATGCCGCAGCCATAACGTTTTAATAGCGATCTTTACCCCACAGAATGTCGTGTTTAACAGCTTTGTGCGCAAAGGGCTCGTACGTGCGGAGCTCTTGCCTGCTGACAGCAGCACGCTGAAGTTCAGTGATTTATTTCTGGAAAAGCTCTTGTGCTCTTGGTTCATGAAGAGAAAGACTCACTCGAGGCGGCTTCCCCTCTTCATTGAAGGGAACGGGTTAATTCGGCCAATGCGATTAACCGCACTTTGGGTCTCCTGACAAGGGTTCGCATTGTGCTCGCTTTAAGCACCTTAACTATACAACGTGAGGCCCGGCGGTCTCCCTAAATAACCCGTTCCTTCAATGAGAGCCATAACGGTGACGTAATCACAAATATTAGTCAGCCTCAAAGCAAAGCTGTAGCTTCAGGGTTCGATAGCGGGGAATTCATTCCCCAGTTTGCTTCGCTTCTCCCAGCAAGTCTGCAATGCGGTGGACTGGCGTCCCATCCAGGGTGTCGTTTCATAGCCCGGTGCCTAGTGGTTCGGGAGCGGGTGCCGGACCCCCGCGACCCTGACCTGTGTAAAGCGGTTTAGGATAATGGGTGGATGGATGTTAAATAAATGAGTAAATGAGATTCATTCATGTAGACTGAACAGGCCATTCCTTCAGCTTTGGAGCCACAACTATTTTACGAGTGTAATTTTTTAATGTCCACATCAGGTTTTCCCAGTTTATATTACTGAAAAATCCTGAAATGAATCGATCGCATTAACAATTAGTTTCGCCAGTAAAAGTGATGACAACATAGCCAATGTGGATCGACACTTTTCACTGTGACGTGTTGCCCGGTTTAGCTCTTTAGTCGCTTCTGATTTTTGGACTGTGACAAAGATTTCTCGAAATTTTCTCCACCAATTTTTTTGTTTTTTTTTTGTGTAGCTCCGGCGTGGGGCAAAATATCTAGAAATGTTTGAATTGAGTGAGGGCGAGGAAACACAATGTGACCCACTTAACATTATACATTTCTTTTTGTGATGGGTTTAATCTGTCCCATGAATAACAAAGGAGGGTTTTATCTGAAAATCCCTTGTCGCGGGGCTTCATGCGACCACAAGAACTTCACAGCGAATTACCGCCGCTGGTGTCCACGTTCACAAGGTGACCAAAGGTGACGGGGATGTCATAAATCAAAAATGTAATGGAAATAACGCCAATGTCGGTGAAGTGAAGCAAGGTGGACAGAACATTACAACCTGTGCAATTCTGGGCAATGAATACAGCAGCCTTTTTTAGGAAGCAAACCTGTTTCAAGGCAACGTGGATCACGTGAGATAAACAGGGTGAATAGCAGAATAACGGTTACGCTGATGTACCGTGGAGGGTAAATATTGTTTATTTCCTTTGACACTGATACTTGGTAGGAAGTGTGTGTGCGTGTGTGTGTGGGGGGGGGGTGCAACGCAATAAATACAAGCTGGGACTTTGATTTTGAACCAGAGCTCAACGAGCAGGACATCCCGAATTCCGTGACTTGATGCTGATTTTGAACGTCTAACATGGCACTTGAAATGGGGAATTAACCCTACAAGAACAGTGCTCGGAATTTGTACTTTAAACAGGCTGTGCATGTAAGGACAAAAGCAAGAGGTTCCAACGCTGTGTGATATTCCGAGGTGTTTCTCTGAATGAGCGGAGCCTCGATGGGGAACTTGGAGCGGCGCCTTAATCCAATCTGGCCCGTTTGTCGGACGTTTTCCTCTTTAAATGTGTTGATCAAAGCTGCGGCGCGTTTGTTTACTTGTTATCCCTGCGTGGTTGCGTTTGAAATGAGGATACTCTGGATCTGTTTTTTTATTCCCCCCACCTCCGCCACCTCCGCCCCCCAGCCCAACAAAGCTGTATCTGTCCCCCGGAGTTTTCTCACCGCTTCCCAATAAATTTAGTGCCTTGTTGTCTGGCCGGTTTAAATTCTGAAACGTGTCCAGCAACCCAAAGTCCGTCGTCTTTTGTTCACTAAGTATGCGCATATTGTGCGTAAGAACTGATATCTGCGCCCCCCCCCACACACACCAACACCCCCCACCTTACTCACAGGCGCGAGAACTCTCCTCCTCCTCCTCCTCCTCGAGAAGCTCGTCCGCCCCCTGTTCCGCCAAGTAGAAGAAAACAGATTTAATGGATGAGAGGAGCGTCGACAGGGCGCATGTCCCCCATCTCAGCCAATGTCAGACTCTGTCACTTTCTCATTTTTAAATCACCCCCGCGACGTCAGCGGCGTGACGGATGCTGAAATAAACTGCAAATGTTGCATAATTAAGAAAAGAAAGAAAGAAAGAAACACAAGAGGCTCGGTTATGTATTTAGGTGAAAAGTTTAGGCTGCCGAGGCTCAAAGTTCAGACAGCAGCGGCTTCAGCTTTTAGGTCCTTTTCGGCGTCATTTTACCGCGTTTGCCTGGTGGACGTGTGCAGATGTGCGGGTTGCCTGGTGGACGTGTGCAGAGAACACGACGCACAGCATCCCTCATCGCATTTACTGCCTTTTACTGTGTCTCTAACGTGGTTAAAGAGATGGCAAATGGTACGATCTGATCCGTCTTACCTGCGTGTGTTTTTTTTTTCAGTCCCAAAGAGCCATGCGCCACAGTTCCACCGCCTCCCCCCGTTTTTTAACAGTTTTCTGTGAACCGTTTCTGCCGGTGACATTTTTCCCACACCTGGACACAAAGGACAGTGCAGAGAGTAGCGGCGTGCAATAATGGCTCATTTCATCGCCGTGGACCTCACAGCGAAACGACACTATGAAGGAAAGGGAAGGTTTAACCCTTACTACGCCCCTTCACTGGGGTGTGTGTGTGTGTGTGAAAAACCCGTCTCTCGCTCTTTTCCCCCTACCTGTCTGCAGAGGGCGTGAGGGAGTTACTGCCGCCATACCGGCTCTTCCATCGGCTCACATCCTTAAACTTGTCCGTTCGCGCACGGTCAGGGCGCAAATAACACAAACACGGCCCCTTTAAAAGGGGACATGCCTGCCGGGTAATTAAAAAGGGAAATTGTGCTGATTTGCATATATGCAAACGAAGGGGGTTGCGAAATTAATGCGTATGTAAATTTGGAGAAGAATGGGAAGACTGTGAGATATCCGCGGTCAAGATTAAGGAACGCGGGGAAGGATGTGTCTGCGGGAAACACACACACACACACACACACACACACACACTTGGATCATTACATGTGGCGTTTTGGGCAATTAGGCCGCACGAAAGCGAGCTTTTAGACGCAGATGCATCACACGCACAAACAGGTTTAACGCAGTGGGTCTCCCGCACAAAAGTCCCCCGTATATGACAGCTATTTACATTTCCGGCCCCCACGTGACAGGTTCATTTCAATGTGGTGCGGAATAGGTAATAATTCGGGGGCAGTCACTATATTCTGGAAATTTCTGCGTGCACACACACGTCAAGTGTAAACTGGTGTATGAGGGGTCACATGAGAATTAACACGGTGAATGGAGGAGGTGCAGAATCTGTGCTGTTTTTCTACATTTCTCTCTTATTCCGTATCCAGCGGAATTTCTAGACGGCAGAATGATTTAAATAATGTTAAATAATGACAAATGAAGTCCAAATGTCTGGAAATATCTGTTGTGTAAACATGCAGAAATACCACGGTGCAGCATTCCTTCATGTTTTGAATCCTTATTTATTCACAAAGACCTAAGTCACCTTTTCATGCAGTGAAGCATAAATAAATCCTTGTCTAGGATTATATAAATAAGACTAAATAAATCCTAGGAATCCGAATTTGGTGTTCCTTAAACAATCGAAAACTGACTATAGTTCATTGATTTATTGATTATTGCTTAAATAGAGAAACGTCACAAAGGGAAGGCGTCGACACAAATGTTTACAGATGTGCCTTGGGGGAGGGCGACCAACATGATTTTGCATATTTTATTCCTTTTTGTTAAACACAATAACAAGAATTACAATTATAGTCAAGAGGATTTACTTGTGGTCTGTGTTCTTAAAATAAATGTTATAAGTAGTTGTGGTCAAATCGAAATGACAAATTTAAGAAAGGAACTGAGAATATACGTACAGTATGCTGCACTATTGTTTAAAACCTATAACACGTATTAATTAAAATCGTAAAAGAAAATATTAATTAAAAATTTTAAAAGAAAATTGAAAAATATACAGCGCGAACCACGTGATTTCCCTTGGCCGAATGCATTGAGATGATTTTACTTAAGAAATATAAGCACGCACTGGAAGGGGTTCGATGTAAAGGTGCTTCATGCAAACACACTTTTACACACCGCTGTCGTCCCACGAGATGCTTTTTAACATTAAACTGCACATGAAAACGTGGTGTGTGTTTAGCTCGCCTTTATACTTTTGGACAATGTGGACACTTTAACAGGACAATTCCGTGTGTGCGTGTGTGTTCCACGTTCACAATTTAGACCCCAGTCCTCTGTTCGTGATGCCAACCATGAACACATTTTACCACCTTTGTTTGGAGTCTTTGTTCATAATTGGCAAAAGTCCAACTTTGTCTTACAGGGCCGAATGGGGCTGGGAATTTGAATTAAAAGTAAATTACCATCATTTGCCATTTTCCCATTTAACTATTACGTGCAGAAAAACGCATCGCAGGAACCTTTAAAGAAAGTCAAATATTTAAAGATGGAGGAAGCAGAACGCTGTAGTATTTATTCTTTGAAAATCCGAAATCATTAAACAGTTTTCGGGGGGGGGTTCTTGGAGAATCTGCCTGAATTCTGACCGTCTGTTTCGTATTTCTAAATTCCATGCTCAGCCAGATGAAAATATCAAACAATAAAAGAAGCAGGAAGGTCCTCTGTGAGGAGAAACACAAATGGTGAGGCTGAGCGCCAGAATCCGCAGCAGGAGCGGTTCTCCTGGGAGAGGAGCTCCGGAGAGAGCCGCCAAACTTGAGCAAACTTCACGTTTCCTCGAGGTTCCTTAAGGTTCGCCAGGGTTCTTCAAAGTTCTCCTTAGTGTCCACCAAACACCTGCACGTCATTTCTCTCATCAGGCTGAATTAATAATAATATAGATATTTACCTCGATTTTTGTTACATTTTAAGGTAAAATATTGAACAATACGACGTGCGTTTGCTCAATAATGATCGCGGCAATGTTACGTAATAAACTTGTGGAAATTTCCGCTATTTTTGGGTAGAAGCTTATTGTCTTTCAGGGACCTGGAATGAATCCCAGTACGAAAAATGCACACTTTTCAGAGAAGCGAACCCATCCATTCGGAGGTGCCACGCGTGGAAAGCTGGGGCTCACACTGATTTCTTGGGTGTATTTAATGCTTTATTATAAGCATCGTGTTGATCCATGTCGGCTGCTGCAATTTCGGTTCTGGACTCCATTCTTGAGGAGTGCGAGGAAGGCACTGCGCTGGGATGAAAACCTCCCTCCTCATCCTCCTCTTCCTCCGTCCCCAGGGAAACATGGAGAACGCGGCTTCCGTGTGGGAATGACCCTACTGACCAGCCCGTGTCTGGAACCATCTAACCTGGGCGATTTGGCTGCCAGCGGGGCTCTTTTCTGTAGTAAATAGGAAGTCGGACTGTTGATGAAATAGCGACCCAGGCCCAGGAAATGAAGCCCTTTCATGCAGACAATGAGCTCCGCGTCCCCAGCATCTCCGCATTTTTATCGCGTTTTTATGCGCTTCGGTCTTGCGCGTTCAGACAAATTTGCGGGATTTGATTTTTGTTCCTCCGCGTTCGCCATGGAGGGAGGTTTGAAAGCACTGAAAGCGTTTATTGAGTTTGTGATGGTCCTGTTTATTTTAGCAATTGGGCGGCTAAAGGGGGTGGGGTGGGGGGGGGGCTGCAAGCAGATGTGCTTTGATGGGATTATGATATTAATCCGCAAATCATGGGACAAGCGCTTATTAGTTTAAACACTCTGGATTTAAAGGCGATTAGAGCAACTCAACTGGAATTTTTGGGGTCATTTATTCCTGATAAAATAGCCTGTATATGATTTTTAAAAATGTTATGTTTAGCTTTTCCTTGTTTGGTGAAAGGCTTCTTGTTTCCCCAGTGCAAAACACAAAAACAAATGCAAAAAAAGGTTTGAGCATGATTCGTGCTGTTTTAAAAGCAAAGGGGAAACAATGCATCGATAGTTTCATTAAAGATGTGTGGCACGGTTTGATGCACCTCGAGTTTAGTTTTTTTTTTTTAAATAATTGAACTTTAAACAATGAGAAATTCAAATTGTAGAATCACCCTTTTTCAGCTTAGTTTGATCTTTTTAACTGACCTTAAACATGCATTATGAGCTGTAACTAAAATTTTTAGAAAAGTAACATTTTAAAATAAAATGTTCCGTACACCAGTATTTGTCACACGCCTTCTGCCCCCAGTCGGTGACGAGCTGATGTCCACCACGAAGCACAAAACTGCGCACGTTTAGCCTTGTCGCCGGGCTCCTGGCTTTGGCCGTTTGCAGAGGGTTTAATTTCTGCTAAGACGGGGTCCCTTGGGAACTGCGAGCGACACCTTCACATGCAAAAGGTGCTCTTGCTTCTCCTGCGCGGGGTTCCCACGATGGTCACTCTGCTCCCGGGGCCGCTGTCCGCTCCACGGTGCTGAACTTCCGCGCCTCCAGCACTGACTGGACACCCGGCAACGCGCAACGTCGCGTTTTCTGGAATGGACCTGGTAGCTACAGATTAAGTTGCAAAACGTGTCTTCTTTAAAACAAATAAGAAGAAAATAGCAATACATCTTTAAATATTTAATTTGAACACTGCAACAAGTTTTGCTTAAATACTCCCTTAGGTAAAAAATATAGAAAGAAAATTGGAAAAAAATAAAGATACATTTAACGCACGTTACACTTTTACAGTCTGAAAACAGCTGATATTTTAAAGATAATTTAGTAATGTAGAAAGTGAATTCACAGAGTCAATGTCTGAAAATTTTTACTTATTTCTTGGTGTTTTTTATACTTACAAATTGCCAACTACAGTAGGGATTTCAAATGTCATTCTTGCCAAATTATGACACGTGGCTTCCTGCTCAACTAGACTTTGAGGAAATGTCAAAATGATACTGAAATGTGGCGATATTTTGAATCTCTGTCGATTTTCAGTTATAAGAATTCCAATAGTCTTTTTAAAATGATATACTTTAACTTTTGAGTTTAATACGAAACTGTATAGTGTCCTTTTGTAGAGTAAATGGTTTATTTACAGTAGTAAATGGATGGTCTCCGCAAAGAGGGAACCTGCTGGAATCTGAGCAGGAAAACTCGTGCAAAGCATTTGTATGAATGCAAGTGGACATGAATTAGAAATCTAATAATATTTTAAATGGTGGACAGAAACGAATTTAAACGATGATCAAGACAAAGATTTCGATATTTGCACAAGTTTTCTCATTCCTTCTCCCACAAAATTTCAGTTTGTCCCGCGTAGATGTGTACCGTTCCGTGCTTGCCATTTACTGCTTTGCCCTTTGGTTCCAAAGGAAAGCAGGACTGAAATTTCAGTCGAGATTCCACCAGAATCAGGACGTTCTGCTTTAACTCTCTTCGGTACTAAAATGAAAGAAAATGTTAATACATTTTTGTCAGCCAATATGAATTTATGTGATGATGTGTATGTATTTATTATGTATATTTAAATACGGCACAGCTACTCGTGTATTATTATTATTGTTATTATTATTATTATTATTATTAGCTCCGTACATTTTTATTAATACATAATTGGACTTTACACTTGAGAACTGGAAGAATTAGTCCATGTAATTTCCCAATATATAAAACCAAGCAGTTTGTCAGAATTTCATGATAGAGGAATGTGGTCCTACGTAATAAAAAATACTGCATTTTGCTGTTACCTAAAACAAAAAAAGAAACAAAATAATCCGAAAAGAGAGAGATTGCATCGTTCTAGATGAACAACATGAAAAATACATTCATCTTTAACTTTCATAACAGTGTCAAATTTTTCTGTTTGGAGTTTTATCTGTAGGAATTCTGTTTTGCTGTTATCGGTAATAAAACAGAGTAAATAATACCAGGTTGAGATATAAAGATACTTTGACCAGTTCCCCTCCCCTTAGGAAAAACGCAGAATCTCTTTTTTGTCAGATCGGCTGATATTAAAACGTGTGATTTTATCTCACAAGCGAGCTTCCCCTCGAGCACTGGCTGTAATGACGACTTTTGCTGCTAAACTGTCGTTATTGACTTTTGGGAAGGTTTGAGGAAAAGGGGATAAATTTCCCGAACATTTAGGCTCCGGCACCGTCACACCGGCGATCCCGTGGTAGGGCATAAGATGCCACCAATTGCCTCTCCCTCTGCTGCTTAGTTTCGCAGTTGAGCCTCCGTTTCCCGAGGCTGATGTTTCTAAACATCAACACTGCGGCTGCAGAGCAGACCCCACCACCTGCTCAGGTGTGAACCCGGCAGTCACTCGCGTTCCTGTGGAATTTCCCTCACTTTTCGTTGACCTGCGGCAAATGTAAATATGGGGGAAGAAGAAATGATATTTCCTCCTCTAAAATGGCATCTACGAATGTCCCTCATGTGCTCAGTCCTTGGTGAGACCAAAGACGAAAGTTGCGTTGGACCTCAAACATAGGTGACTCTTTCCAGCGGTCGATCACGTCCACGCAACGCGGCCACCAAGCTATTTGAAAAGGGCGCCAATATGGTGGCCGCAACGCCGCCACAGAGAATCCACTTTTTATTCAGAAACGACCACCCGCAAGGCTGCTTTATACTATATCATAACAACTGATTTTTTTAAAACAGTCACACTATTCCACAGCAGCTTTTGTGCATTTCGTGTTTCTAATCGTTAGCAAAATCTGAATGGGGTTCCTCCGTGGCACGACCGCAGGAGTCAGGTTTGAATCGGGTTACCTTGAGCGCTGTTAGTTGTGTTTATTTTCCCGCAGGTCTCGTTAAATCCTCGCCAATAATAAATATTTTGCTACCTTTTCCAGAATTCTTGTGTTTAACACGTGTGACGGCTGTTCCTTGTCTAACACTTGACATTTTGTGGGGAGAAATATTTAATGTTGCTCTCATTCCAGATGGAGAGTTCCAGAACCCCGGTTTGTTTATTTGCTTTAAACGATACGCAAGTCGCTCCGTGGTCCAACTTGGCCGTTGCGGGCGGTTGGAAACTTGACAACGAACAGGTTCCCTTAAGAGAGGCGTGGATTTTCCGTGGACATCAAACGCGCCTCGCGTTCTCGCAGATTTTTGCGAAAATAGCAAAAACCTGCGTGTCGGCGGCAAATCATTTGCATACACGTTCACGAAAAGGCTGGAACGCGCGAGGATTCCGGGTCCAGCGTCATCGTTCGGCAGTGTCGGGAACCTTCCAGAATGTTCTCGAATGGACGCCCAGTGTCGTTTGCGGGATGATTCGGAATTTAGCGCTGAATGAGTTGTGATGATGCGTTGAACTCTCAGGTGAACGTGTTTAGCACCTGTACCTGTAAACAGAGTGATGGGTTCGCTGGGTCACCGAGTGACCTCTTTTCGGACCACCACACGGTACCGGGAAGCGGTGCTTTCTTCTCCGGTCACAGCGAGGAGAGCACGAATGTGAACGCATTACCTGACGTTGTGTGTTCGGAGCCTCCGGGTTCATCCGTGGGGCCCAACACCCTGCGGAGCGCGGGCGTCCAAGCGTCAGTGGAGCTCTGGATCCACTCAGGTTTCAACTCTGGGCTGGATGCGTCCGACATTTGGGAATTTTCTCGAAACCACGTTTCTCGGTGGTTCTGGCGGTTTGCACGGTGCCAGTTAAAGGGCCAGTGTGGGTATCGAGCCAAATAACACATGGGGAAATGTTTCACTTCAGTTCAGCCACTTAAAACTGGGGTCCTGTTCGCACATAGGATCGAACTCGTTAGATTGGACTTTTATGAGATGCAGGAAGTGTAAACATAATAATGAAGAATTCAAGAGTTCACACTTTATAGCGAGGTCTGTAATAAATGAAGGAAAAACGACCTTGATTCAGTACAGCCTCACCGATGTAGAAATGATCATATAGCAAATTATAAAACGTTCTTAAAAATTGATGGATGGATGGATGGATGGATGGATGACATAAGGTGTTGGGTCTAATCTCTTGTAGATCGCCATTAATCCACAGCGGCCATGAAAATACAGCATTTTAAGTTTAGTACAGTAGGAATCTGTTGCAAAGTTTGAATATATCATATTTTATTATTTATTAATTAATGTCTTTATTCATCGTAAATGAGTATCTGTGAATTTTATAAGTATCTAAAATAATATTTAAATGCACAATCTAGTGGAACCCTAAGCCGGGTGGTAATTTATTGCACTTTGCTGACACCTAGTGGTCATTCTCCGTGTTGCGCCATCTCGTCTTCCGGCAAAGTCCATATTTTCGGTCGATCAGCAACGTTATTGCTGCTCTATTAATATTTTAGCCCTTGTTCACATCATACCTCTTTAAACATTGCTTTGGCTGTCAGTTTGGATATCAACGTTACAACCATTATGGTTAAACTTGTTAAATAATGTACGACTTTGACTTCAAGTACAGTTCCTTGCTATAACAATTCAATTATTCGAATTCAAATTAATTATTTAATTCTAAATATGCTTTTACATATTTATAACGTAACCTAAAAGGATTAATCTAATTTATATGATAATTTACTTTTAAACTGATTTTTTGTGTATGTTATCCTGGGATATTGCACAGTTTTACATTGCTGTTAATTAATTTTACATTATAATTAATTCAATATTTTGTCCAAAGTGATTTATAAAGGTGAGGCAACACTTTCAGCTGGCATCTTGTTCTTCGGCTGAGTTCTGTAGGAAATTAAACTGTTGCAAAACCGTTAGGTCACTCAGCTTTTGTTGTTCTTTGCAGTTTGTACAGTTGGTGCTACCGAAACCCTGTAAGGTCCACTGGAAGGCGCTGTTTTAAATATCCAGCTGTGATGAACTCAGTACAGGGCCATGTAAGGACCATGGCAGAGAGGTGAAGACCTTGCACATGCAGTGCGGTCAGTCATACACACTGGGCGCTTCGCTGTGAAAGGGACATTGAAAGGCCCTGTGATCAGATGTGGAGCTGTGCTGCGCTCAGCTTTCCACCCAGAAAGGTGTTTAATCAGCTGGTTGGTGCTTAAAAGCCAACCTTTACTGGGGAATCTGAAGCCTGCTGGTTTAAGATGCAGTGTATGGAACTGTAATGGAGAACTTGAGCACACGGTTATTTTTATGGCTTTAACATTTGCCTCCCACTGTGTAACTCTGCACTTACTGGACTCCAGCCCTTTTCCTGATTGCGACACTTCCATGCGTTTTGTTCTTTTACTCAGGTGCTGATTGAGGGGGTGCGGGTGGTGGAGGTATGTGTGTGTGGGGGGGGGGGGGGCGCGGGAGGGAAAGAGGAGGACAAGGGGTGTGGGGGTGGATTTGTTGGTTCTGTTACCATAGCTGCAGAGTGTTGCTAGGCAGCAAGCTGGATGCCATGGAACTCAGGAGCAGAGGGTCACCACAGAGAGAGGGATCTACACCCACATGCAATTCTGCTGGATGAGGACGAGCAACAGAGGGTGGAGAGGTGTGGGGATGGGTGTTGGAGGAAGAGAGGGAGAGAGGTGGAAAAAGATGACACTGAAAGGAAAGGAAAGATTTTGAAATTAAGTTGCTATGGACCCAATACGCGGTAGCACTTGGGAATGAGTCGGCTGCCCGCAGGAAACATGGATAAACAAATTGATTGCATTTTAGTGCACATAGCGCTCAGTCACCTGTCACAAAGTGTCCTACAGCAGATCTTCTCCGGGTGTCGGCATGGAGGAAAATGCAGAGATTTATGTTCTAAACACGTGCAGAAAAGGACAAAAATGACCTGCAAACATCTGTTCAACATATGAAATGCACAGCATACATATAAAATAAAATAAAATTAGGTTTCTACATTAAAAATACCTGTGTAGGCTTTGCTGCAACTTTCCCCTGGATCCCCACCCCTTGTATGTTCAGTGTTTGGTCACGAAGGCCTGGATCTGCTGAATCTGATGTCCTGCAGGTGGGGTTGGATAAATATGGAGAACAGCTAGGGATACACAAGGGGAATCGTCGAAAAATGGTGTAAATTTTACCCTGCTGTGTAAGAGTGATGGAGAAGGGGGAAAAGCCCTCAGTTGTAGATTAAGTGAGGCGGCGGCAGCAAAACTCGGTGGGTGTTTCCCCCGGTGGCCAAGGTGAAGGTTAAGATGTAAATCCCTCGTAATGGCCACAGAAGAACGGCCCTTCAGTGCCTCTGGCTGAGAGTGCAGGGTTAGAGTGGAGGCCAGCAAATCACATCAGGCCATTAAGCAGCTTTTCTTTTCAGCAGACACACACACACGTGCACGGTCTCATGCATGCGGATACACATTTGTACTGCTTCTCCTGGGATTCTCAGCATAGATCAAATCTGTTATGCAACACAAATGTTGCAGTGATGTTTGGGCAACAGTCCACCCAGGAGGATCTGAGACTGATACACACACACACACACACACACACACACACACACACACAGACAAAGTGTTTCCTTCCCATGGCAAATGCACACCAGGCTAAAAGGCAGCAATAACAATGCATAAAAACAGTAATTTCTTGTACAACTGGCAAAATTTACTAGCAGTTCACATTTTTATTTTGGCATGGAGTTTCACTGCTTAGACGGTTTTACAATCATTCTTGATCTGTTTGTGATGAAGTTGGAAAAAGTAAAACAAAAAGTAAACCAATAGTTTGAACTTTGATTTACTCACTTAATGTAGATGGCTGATTATATGCAGAAGCTAAGTAGAAAAGTAGTCATGGAAAGGGGCATTTTGAGGCTGTAAGGTGTTGTATACCCAAACAGTAGTGATGGTGGACACCACTGACAGACACCACCGGTGACAAAGACCTCTGGGGACAGACATGACTAGGGACAGAGACTGCTGAGAGTATCGTTTGCCTCACTGTTAGTCCAGGACATCAGCTGGAGCCCCAGGAAGGAGGCCAAAACTTGGGAGATCTGCAGCCTAACAGTGGGAGGGCTAATGTCTTCAATGAAAGCAAAACTGGTGGGAAGGTGGGATGCTGGAGTTGAGCAGAGCCGTATAGGTGGGTTGGTGGAGCTTGTTTATGGCCCAAGACCTCTGGTACATCATCTAATGTCCATAAGAGCTGAGACAGCACTAGGATGGTATGATGGCTGGGAAAGAAGGCAACACAGATGTTAGTTTATTAGTTCCTTTTGCTTTTTGGCTTTGAAGAGACTCAGGAAGTGTCTTTGTGTATGGAGGGCTAGCAGCGTTGGTCACAGGGGGAGGAATGATAGTGAAGTAGTAAGAGAAGTGAAAAATACTCAGTGAACCGCCTGTCCTTGTCCCAACGGTTACAATTAAGAGCTTTGCCAACCAAAAACCGTGGGTTGATAGTACGGTCCGCAAAGTAGTGAATGCGCGCACTGCTGCGTACAACGCAGGTCTCGCCACTGGCGACATGAGCGTTTACAAAGCGGCTTCATACGGCGTACGGCGTGCAGTGAAGGACGCGAAGCGCCGGTACCGGGACCAGGGTGACATGCGCCAATTGTGGCAAGGACTGCGCACCATCACAGATTTCGGAAGGAAATCTAACGTGGCTATGAGTGTCGACTCTGGGTTCGCCAACGAACTCAACGCATTCTATGCCCGCTTCGAGTCCGATTGCACTAAAGTCACCCACAACAGCAGCGAGGCCCACAGCCGGTCGACGGAATGTGGTGACGTCATCACCGTCACCGAGTCCGATGTGTGGAGGGAGCTGAAGCGCATCAACATCAGGAAAGCGCTGGGGCCGGATGGCATCTCCGGGCGCCTGCTGCGCTGCTGCGCCGACCAGCTGGCTGGAGTTCTCACAACCGTCTTCAACGAGTCTCTGGCTCAGTCCACAGTCCCTAGGTGCTTTAAAACATCCACCATTGTCCCGGTACCAAAGAACAATAAGCCCTCATGCCCAAATGACTACCGGCTTGTTGCACTAACCTCGGTAGTCGTGAAGGTCTTTGAGAGACTCATCAAAGCCATCATCACAGCATCCATCTCCAACTTTGTAGACCCACTTCAGTTTGCTTACCGCCCCAATAGATTCACAGATGATGCCATATCCCACGTCCTGCACACCACCCTCAGTCATGTGGACAGGAAACAGGGGAACTATGTGAGACTGCTGTTCATTGACTACAGTTCAGCTTTCAACACCATTGTCCCCCACAGACTGTTCACTAAACTAAGAGACTTGGGATTGAACCGCCACCTGTGTGCTTGGGTTCTCACTTTTCTCACAGGCAGATCACAGGTGGTGAGAGTTGGCAACTGCACTTCCAGCATCATCAGTCTTAACACAGGAGCTCCGCAAGGTTGTGTACTTAGCCCTCTGCTCTATGCCCTCTACACTCACGACTGTGTGACCACGCACGCCTCCAACTCCATCATCAAATTTGCTGACGACACGGTGGTGCTGGGCCTCATCTCCAACAACGATGAGACAGCATACTTGGAGGAGGTGGAGGACTTGGCATCATGGTGCCAGGAGAACTGCCTCCAACTGAATGTCGGCAAAACTAAAGAGATGGTGGTGGACTTTGGTAGGCGACAGCAGCGGTCCTACACCCCCCTTAAAATCAACGGGACTGCAGTGGAGAGGGTGAGCAGCTACAAATACCTGGGCGTTCATTCCGCTCAGTCACTCACTCACGACAGGGAGTTTAGAGTAAGCAGTTACCCTGAAACACATCTTTGGACTGTGGGAGGGAGCCCAGTCAAACTCAAGGAGAACGTGCACAAAAGCCTGGACTGGATGTGATTTATGCCCACACAGCCTAGGCGCCATGAGGTGACATCCCTGCCCATTTGTTGTGGGAGCCCAGCCTGACTCCGTGGGGGAGACCAACAAAGCAGCCGGCATTTCCGAAAGCGGGACATGGCGTGTCGACTGCCCGTACAGCCCTGAGAAGGACAGGGGCAGCGGCGACAGCCCATGTGCAGGAGATGACTTCACTTCACTGCTATTTGTTTGTTTGTTTCCCTCCGTGCAATTACTGCTGTGACTCAGCCAAATGGCCGACCAGACATCCCATTGGACGGGGGGGTCGAGGTGTCAGATGGCAAAGGGACGCCCATCTGTTCCCAGTGCTTGTCCCCTGAAAATCCCAGGCTTGTAAGCTCCTTACATGGAGAATAAAGCAGTGTAATCCACCCCCCCGGCCCAGTGCCACCGCTGCCATGTTCTCCTGCTTTCCCCTGAGTTCAAAGCGAGCGACTCTTACTGTTAAACCACCATTGATTGTGTGGAGACACAGAAGACAGGTAGGGCAGTGTAAAAATTAAAAAGAGCCCGAAAATAACTGTTCCACAGAAAGCCTTTTAAACTCCGACCCTGCTGTGCCAGAACGGTCCGTGTTTGAATGAAAACATATTTGCATTCTTAGAGGACAAATGATTCCGGCTTCATTACTACACCTACTTGTCCCATTCTTTAAAATAGGAGATCTGCTTTGGCACTGAAACTAGGAGTTGCTTGGCGCTTAAGTTTGGTTTTGCCACAAAATATGTTTGTCCCTGGTGCATCAGATGTACTGGAACTCTTCTTATGTCCCAGGGGCGTAACAGCTTGTCAGTGTTTTGGGGGGCCGAAAAATACGAGCAGTAGAGTTCAGAGTTAAACACAAACACTGTGGAGACGATGAGGTTTTCCCACAGGGTGGGGAGCCTCGCTCTGCCCACTGCCCCATGAGTCTGATATGAATGCATGCATGCAGACCTGTACGAGAACATCAAACTAATAACACAGCAATGACAAAAGACGACCAGCACCGGTGTCAATAATATGACAGTAGTTACACAAGATGCCAGGCCTCTTTAACTTGGCCTAGCTGGTCCTGAGGATCTGACGCAACTTGTGGTGACACTCAGCACCAGAGAGAATATGGAACAAAAACGCAGAACAAACACCCTTTTATTTTGGCAGCAGACCTGTCTCTCTGCCCACGTAGCTCATTGTCCCAATGTAAAAATCCAGCCGTGGAGATTTAAAAGCTCTCCCAGCACATCACACGTCTCCTGCTGGCCCCCCTCTTCTTTTCTTTTCAAACATTTTGTCTCAATCTTCCAGTTTAACCCAGAAAACCCAAACATAAGCATTTCCATATTTTGTTCGATGTTGTTCATTCCCTGCTTGTTTACCTGAAAGCTTTGAAATGCTGTTATTTGCAAAAATCACTATTACTGTTTAAGCACCAAAATGATTCTCAGTTTGAAGAATACGGTGTTTGTAAAGATCCTTTAAAACGCCATTTCCTTCCTTATTATATGGCAAAGTAATTGTGTGTTTTCTTATTTTAATGCTTTTACCTTGAGGTTTAGCTTAGAATTGTGGTTTTGGATGATGACTGCAGTTTACATGTATGGCTTTAATGTTGTGAAAATTAAGACTATATTTTGTATTATCTGTCTCTGTATTTAGGACAAAAACGTTCGGTTCAGTAATCTATCACTGTGTAAAATTTCTGGGCCATTGTCCAAAAAAATGTTATTTCCGAGAACCCTATAAAGTCAAAACTTGATGGGAACAAATGTTGTCGTAAGATATCTTTTAAAATTAAAAATACTTCTTACACTAAAAATGGGGACCACAGCACTTATGCAGTTAACACAACTTACAGCGTGTGCACGAAATAACAAATTTAACTTATTTTGTTTTCGATTATTATTGGCTGTCACACGTGTGCGCGGCCGGCCTTTCAAGCTGAAGACGGAAGTGTGTTGAGTCGCATATTGCGCAGCCAATGGAATATCTGCGTCAACCCACTGCCTTACTTCCTCTCTCAGCGCACCCACAGTATCCCTCCGCGGCAGGAACAACAAATAGTCCGCATCTGTCTTTAGTGTCCTTCACCAAAGGTTGTTGGCTCGAGTACTTTGGATAAAATGCACGTTTAAGATGCACTAAGACGCTGTGGTCCCTTCATCGTTCAAAAGCCACTCGTTTTTGTGTTTTATTGCTGTATACGAGTTTTTGGTACAAAGGACAAACACAAGTCATTTTAAACTTTGCTTGTATTGACTCTTTGTGTACCAAGGTTACATGTTCTGCATTCCCTATAGACACCTATGCCCTGATTTTTACTGCAGTTCTCAGCATCACAGGCAATTTCAGTGAAGTCCCATTTGTCAGTGGTGTGAATAACCAACTCTTATACATCAGTGTGTTTTACACAGACACAGTGGACAAAAAAGAAAACGGCATGGCTTGTCTCTAATAAGGAAACCCATCTAACAGCAATGGCTGAGCACAAGGACTAAGGTGCCCAATCTGTCTGGGCATCCTTGGCCTTTTACGCCAGGGCATTTTAGGCCTGATCCTGTGCTGCTGGTTTTGAGTCTAAATGAGCTTCGAATGACTGAACATCAGTTGAAAGCATCACTGAGGGAGCAGCACTGTTCACCTCGCACTGAACAAGAAGGATTTGCAAAGATTAAGCTTATTTAAAATATTTTTTTCAAAGGAATTTGCATGTTGGAAAGTCTCTTATTGTGAGGGTACAAAAATATTGACTGTGTTTGTGCTTTGGCCAGAGTATTGCTATAGAAAAATAAACTGAAGTGATGACAAATTGTTTTATTTTGTCCTGAAATAGAGAATAGTCACTATTGCACTTAAATGTAAAAACGATTCAATTGTCTAAATAATCCACAGGGATTAGGATTAAAAGCCACCATGTATAGACCCCAACTTTAGTTCTTTTCACACTCTTTGCTTTTAGTTTTTTTTACTGGAGTTGTTGGAATTATGATTTGGAGAATCAGCCACATGGTCTGTGTGCAAAGCAAGTGTAAGTTTAGACAGGCAGCAGTACAAACTATAAAGGGTTGTGTTCCCTGGATGTAAACCATTCATCTATAACAGCAGCTATGACAGCAGCACGTTTGTCAAACTAAGTTGGCCCAAACTGTCGGCATCTCATAAAAAGAAAACTCCAGAAATCTGTTCTTATGCTTGCTGAAGTAAAACCTGGTTATATGTCACAGCCCAACAGTCAAGCTATCCAGGTTTTATTACTCTTTTTTTTGCAGTTAAGGTTACTGTTTATTGTTTTATTGCAGTTGAACCTTGCTGGCCCGAAATGAGTGAACTCCTCCACTTAGATGGGTGGAGAAGGCATCTTATTTTGTTATTCTGTTCATTGTAAACTGGTCCCACCCCCAAGGAAAACACACTCAGCTACATATTTTACACATATCTTAACAATACACTGTGCTGTTTACCAGCAGAGACACGTATTTCCTGTAGGCAGCAACAATTTGTGACTTACCCATGTGCTTTACTTTCAGCTGCAATTAATTCATTGTGCGGAATGCAAATAACCATCACATGGCTCTTAAAACGCTTCACTTGTGGTTCTCCTACCTGCCCATACTGTAGCAGTGAAGTACAATAGGATTTCAGCAGGGATGCTGGTTTTTGGGTTTCTTTTTTGTGCTTACAAACTTGCACTCAAATGTTGTTGTCACCTTAAACCCTGAAAAACTTAGAGCATCAACCACAGGGAATTGGTAGTTGAATGACCTTGAGCACAGTTAACTTGATGTTTGGATGCAGTCACCTTTAGAGTGGCTCTTTGAAAATACTGGCTGCGACTGAAAAGTCTTGTAAGACCCTGTATGAGAGACCGCCAGATGACAGATGAGTTTTACTGGTGCTTCGGGTCCAGGCTGTCAAATTTAGTTTTTTCCACGATTTTCTCTTCCAAAATATGAAGTTTGACAGGCTTTTTTTTTTATGGCAGAATGACGTAGCAAGAGAGACTGTAATAAATGCTTGAGAGGAAGGGCGGGCAATTAGACTGCAGTGACCTGACCTCCAACATCCTGCTGGTTTGAGGGATGGAACATGTGAGCACTACACTCAGCTTGAGAGCAGGCTGCTCCAGACACAATGTTCACGATCTTATTCATGCTTTTCTTCATGCTTTCCAAGGTCTGGACGCAAAATTAGAAGACCAGGAAAACCTTATGAATTCATGTGCGGCAATGGGGGGTGGCAGAAAGAGTTATTATGTGCGCTGTGTTAGTGGTTAAGAGGTTTATTATTTTGTACCATCGCTCAGCCCACAGTCCGGCAGCCTGGAGGCTCAGGCTAATAAAGCAACAGTGAATCATGGTCTCTGTTATGTTCAGCTTCTATCAGCGGAACGCATGCGGTCATTGCACCGTAGTCAGGAACGAACGTGTGACTGGCACTGGGGCGGGAAGTGCGACCAACAGGCTGTTCTGCCAGGGCTCGGCAGTCAGACACTTCCTAAACGCTCATGGGGAAATGGCACGGAATCTGGAACAAATGCATTTGCAGCACGTTTTGGTTTCTCATTCGGCCCACGTGTTTCCTCAAGCGACTCTCAGTCACAGGTGTGAATACTAAGCTGCTTACTGTGATTTACCTGTTTGTACAGCTGGTTCATTTTTGCCGGAGCAGTTCAGGATCAGTGTCTTAATCGTTGTACATCCGGAGGTGGGACGCGAACCCAGCTCCTTCTAGTGGATGGCAACAGCTGTGAACACCACATCCCCTGCCGGCGCCCTAGTCATATGCGTTATTAATACCGATGAATGTGAACTGTTGTTGTAAAAACGATGACAGTTTCTGCACTTTCCAGTGCGCAGCAAGAAGACTCAAAACCTGTGATCTCCTGCTCGGTTTCCTTCTGCACCAAACCCAGTTTTTCTTGGTTTTTGTTCACATCCCAGTGCTTTGGGTGTGGTTTGGATACACTTTTACAGATACAAGTGAAAAGAATGCTCTTATTAAGCGTGAGGGAGAAAAGGGGAGAAACTGGCGAAGATTTGTAGAGAATGCTGTAGCGACACGAGTTTAAGGATCCTTAAATAAGATTATTTTTACATCACGGCACTTCTGAAGCAGAAAGCGCTGCGCTGTCACATAAAAGACTCTGCGTTTCACCTTTATTGTAAACAGGGAAACTAAACACAAGTTGTAACGATCATTAAAAGTGTGGCCAAGTAAAAAGGCAATAAAAACCACGAACAGCGAGGACAAAGTCGGCTTTAAATGGAGACATTTCTCTCCACGCCAAACGACCTAATCCTCACGGCGGAGGGATACGGAACAGTTGCGGCCACAGAGGAGCGCCGGCGCACCCCTCCCCGCCTCGCGCGCGCGCGCGCGCGCACGCGGCTCCTTCCTCTCCAGCAAACCCAACTGACTCGGCGGAGGGATACGAAGCACTCCAGGCAGGCATGACCGCTACTACACCCCTCCCCTCCGCACTCACGCCCCTCCCCCCTCCCCTTCGCGCTGTCTGCTTTTCGCAAACTGTATTTTCATAAATATGTTGTCATTGGCTTCGCGACACAGAGTCTTGCGTTTAATTGGCTACTGTCTTGTCAATCTTGCCAGTGTTCCAATCGAGGTAGGTTGCGCCGCACTTTCTACACTGTATCGTTAGGCTGAACGAAATACTTACCTTTTACATCAAGCGGAAAAGGGGCAAGATTTTATTTATATATAAGACGCCACCGACGAATATTATTCATGTCAACACACACGTTATGTTTCTATAAGTTAAACAGCTGGCTTTCGTATCTCGCAGATGTGAACGCAACATTTCCAGGTAAGTGAAGTAGAATGTTTTCCTTTTGCTTTTTATCGACTGCAGCCCAGTTGTTGTTGTTTGTCCTTTTGTACAAAAAATGTCTCAACGCTTTGGTGAAACGGGAAATGTTCATACATCCGTGATGTTGAACGTCCCCAAAATTTGTTTAGCGACAGTGTTTCTCGGACACTTGTGTGTGCGTGCGTGTGTTTTTCCTGTTCGGAGTGACAGAAGGATGAATTTTTATCGGAAGAGTTGAGGGTCCTGGGTGTCGGCTTCCAAACTGGTTGCGAAATTTTGACAGATGTGCTGACAAAAAGGTACATGTTTGTGCCCCCCCCCCACCTCCCGGACTCCCCACCCGCACTGTCGATGTTTTTGAACTCCGACCGTCGCGTTCGGCTCGAGGAGACAAGCTTGCTCTCTCTCGCGCGCGCGCGCGCGCGCGGGGGCGATGGGGGGGCTCCGCGCGAGATCCGTCACAGGAACTGTCACTTCGCGTGCCTTCTCCCCGCCCCCCCCCTTTAAAATGTCCCGTTTTTGCACGCGTTTTATGTGCGTTTCATGCCCCCGTGTCCTTGTGTTCCTCGGTAATAATATTAAACAACGAGAGCAATAATGACAGCAAGGGTCCCTGGCTGTCAGGAGCCGAGAACTCAGCCCTGCCGTTCCGGTACAGCACAACGCATGTTGCGCTGCCTTCAACTTTATTATTATTATTATTATTATTATTATTATTATTATTTACCATTTATGAACAATTTAAGCAGATTTTCATGTTTTGCATTGTGTCATGAAAATGAGGCCTCTGAGTGTTTATGGTGTGCACACTCAGGGACTGTGTAAAAGAAAGGATACGTTTTGAAAATGTACTAAGAATTTATCAGTTCCAGGTATTATAGTTGTTTGGGGCAATAGTAAAGAATGTCCTTCTGCTTGTCGTTGATTATATATATAATTGGGGAAATGTAATGTTGGTTGGCGGACTGTTGCCGCGAGCTATGGCGATGTGAGGGAGAAACGGTGCTTTCTCTGACTTGCTGCCTGCCAGAAGGAAGCGCATTCTGCCCCCATGAGCGGTTACCTCCTGCCGCCGGACGGCTGTGCTGCATTACGTCCCTGCTGAATTTTATAAATGGCATGTGCCACGCTTGCCTGCGAAAATGGTGAGTTGCAACGCAAGGCCTCCCTCGCCGCCTTGGTGGGACGGTCATCAAGTAGAGGGTAGAAGAACGGCGTTAAGGCTGCAGTCTTCTCTGAAGGGATGGAGTGAGGGCATGCTGTTGTGCCAGGTTTACAGGGTGGGGGTCCTTTTACAGTGGCGGGTATGCTTAGCGACACCCTTTCGCCACATAAGAGTCATCACCTGGAGTGCAACCACCTTCTCTGTCGGAAATAATCAATGTTTTCCTCGAGGATTCTTGCTTTGTCATTAGCATGCTGTGTTATGGTATATTTAATGTGACATATTTTTTTCCTTGGAGAAGAACATTAGCCAAGTCTTCCATTAGATGTCCAACGATGCACAATTTTGCAGGTCTGTACTCTGCTGTGGTTATCATACAGCAATTTTGTGCAAGAACAACTCTGACCTTTAATACTCCAAAGCAACACATCACGACTTTAAAAATGTAGTCCTGTGGATACCGTTTAACATACGTATTATCTTTTCAGTTGCAGACACACTGGCAATTGTCTGAAATGGGGTATGGGAAATGAGAAAAGTATGGAAAGGAAATGCTTATTTGCATCCAGTAAAATGCTGTCTTTCAAATCAAATAGGATTCGGTCTCTGACAGTTGCAGAGCTGTAGAAAAATATTATTGAAAAGTAATTATTTCATCGCCACCTCAGAAGCTGTAAGAATTTTCAGGCTATTCCTCATTCCAAAATGGAGCTCAGATTGCTAGGTAACATTAATCAAAGTTGGAGCGAGGAAAGGGGGAGCGGGTGAGTGGGTGGGTGGGTGATGGTGTGGGGGGGGGGGCGGCAGCGTACCATGGTCCTTAGAGTGTCTGAAACAATCTCTGATCTGACAGTAGAAGTTGTGAAACACAACAGACTGTGCTGAGTGAAAAGAGAAGAGAGCAGGATGGAGGGTTAAGGCAGGCTGTGCTGGAGATAGCGACAGAATCTGTCACACGCAGCCCTGGGGAGGGAACATGTCTGAAGCCAGAGCTGACAGGGCAAGGTGGCAGGAGGATGGGGGTGTTTGCCTCGCGGGAAGTCTGTATGCAAGGACTACATCATCAGGGTTAACATCCTCATGGTGGCAGTTGGCAGCAATCGATGGCAAAAGTGTGAGCAAGAAGTATGCAGCAGATTTCACTGTGGCGTTTACACTGGCTCCTTTGGTTTATTATTATTACTTGCTATTATTGCATTGGCAACACAGCACCAGAGTAGACCTCAGCACAGCACCATGACCAAATCCTGAGAGCAGCACCCATCTTTTTTCCTTTTCTCATCAAGTCCAATTTTTACTCCCTGACAGCTAATTCCGCTGCTGTGTCTGCGAACATCATTCCTGCAACCAAAGGAAGCCCGTGTCATTTCAGTTAACATCATTTCTCCTTTTCTGATATAATTTCAACCAGGACAGTCGTCTGGGTGAATTTCCTCTTAAATTTTTTTTTCCACTTGATATGTGTCACCTGACCTGGAAAATGGCAGACATATTCTGTGGTTTTTTCGCAGTAGTCTGGAAGCTCCCTCGGGGCACCACACAGCCTGCTAGTAAAAGCTGGTGGGGTGGAACTAACTTGGTCACTGCTCATGTCTCCCGCACCAAAGCAGAACAGGCCGCGCACGATTAATAGCCATGGGGCCATAGGTAAGACCGTGTTAATGAAGTGGTTAAAATTCTGAAATGTCCCCTTCCTTTGTTTGCAGGGAAAAAAGTGTATTGAATAACTGATGAAATGGAAACTCTTTTCCAAATGGATGTTGCAGTATGAATCATCCTTAGTGGCTTATCTGAAGTTCAAGGCTTTCTGCTGCTGAGAAGGCTGTTAAGAACGACAGTGTAGTACAGTTGGTTCTAAATACAGGTCCTCAGGTGAGGAAATAAGTCAAGTCAAATATTATAAACCACGAGTCTGTAACCACACAGAAAACTGCAGTTGCATGTATTGGTTCCCTCTGCGAAGAAATGTAAGAGTTTTTTTGACTTTGGATCCTCATATGGTTAAGCAATAGAAAATGGCCTTTTTTGAGCTCTTTCTTTTTGCCGCAGTAGCTGAACAGCACCAGGCTCAAGACCTGTGCCATTCACCAGAGATTGCACAGGGCCCCCATCAAAGAGGGGTGTTGAAAACTGATCTGATTAATACATGGTCTTGTGATCAGAATCCAGGACAAAGGGGATATCTTTGTTCCTCCTTGTTCTGGAAAGCCCAATTCTGAGTTTCTCTTTACTGCTCTGCTATTGGATAGAGTCGTAGTTCCTTGTGCAGGACACTGATCCCTTCTGCTGCTTTGCTAAGCAGTGCACTCGCCACGCCTTTTCTCCGGTATGTTGGCGAGACCTTTACTGACCCTGTGTAGAAGTGTTCTCCAGGGAGGTTATGTCATTTTTTCCCCCGCCCTTCATGCTCAAGTTGAAGAACATGTTGAACAACAGCGCCCTTGTTAGTGTGGAGCTTAAATGTAGCACACTTGGATTCTAGTTTTTCCACTGCTGGAATGATGGTTTTATTAACCTAAAGTTCTTGATGTTAAACATTTTTTCTTCAGTTTTTGGTGTTAAAATTAGAGTCTCAGATGAGCCATCCCAACCCACAGTAGCTGTGCCAATACAACTGGCAGCAGTTTAAACCAAAATAAGCTCGGGACTTTCGCTACAGCGTATCCGATTCCGTTAGCTGTGGCAGCCTAGCCATTCAAGTAAATTTGAGGCAAATTTTACAGGCTGTAGCAAACCGTCTTCTCAAAGGTAGACCGCAAAGCGTGCACTTTGAGAGAAACATTTGGCTGCCCAGCTTGGGAAATAGAGTCGGATTCCCTAATTACAAAAGTCCCATTTGAACTGAATTCTGACTCACGTTCTTTTAACTTGATTTCATTGCTCCTTTTCTCACCGGAGCACTTTAACATTGGTCCAAATGATTTAGTTGGCACGTGCACATGAGCAAGAATTGATTTGTCTGTGGTGATGCATCATTTGAACAAAGATATTGTAATGTTATGATCATGCCAGTTTTTTTCCCCCCAAACAAGGTGAAAATGAGCTTTTGTGGCTGTTGCTGTGCTGTCCATTTTTCTCTGAGACTTGATTTCAACTCATTTTCAGTTTGTTCAGGTCAACAGGTCTCTTCTCTCTGGGAAATCCCTGGAATCCCTTTCTTCACTTGCTGAACCCACTCTCAGGAGATATTGCGTGAACGTGTTGTCCTGCTGCCATGGTACGCGGCTCTCAACAGTGACTAATTCGTCAGAGTTCACCAAACCCATTAGATAAGTAACAGGCCAGAAAGTGCTGATTTGACTTAGGTCCATTTTTGTACTGTTACCGGGGTTCTCACAGGTGGAGGTAACAAACTCAGCATGGGAAAGGCTGGGTTTAACATTTTTTCATTGTTTGCAGTATTATCTTTCTATTTTTTTCATCCAAAGCAAGTTTACCTACTTTGTTTTTATTTAAGACCCCTGAAGTTTTGGGACCCAAAACAGTCAGTTTGAGATTACAGCTCATGTCCTTTTCTGGCCACTAAGCTTGCTGGCACTTTGGTCAGTCTGTGACCTGACTTGGTATATATGAGTTGTTAGCTGAGAAGAGGATATGAAAAATTACATGGTTAACTGTTTGGGCGGCTTGGTATAAATAATTTAGCAATTAAGGTGGAGTACTACCTCAGAAGTGCAACAGTTGTTCCTACTCTGGGCAGACAGTTCTATCATCTGCTATGCCAGTATGTCCCAGTGAGGACATCACACTATTATACTGAATGTAAGTCAAGTATATTTCAATAATTGAATGCTTCTGAAAGTCATACTGCTTTTCAGTAATTGTTCTCCTGATGAAAGATATTTAAAGGTTAAAAGGTTCTCAGAGAAAAATCCTCATGCAATTTGTTTAATTTGTGCAATTAAAAAAGATCTCCTGGGAGGTGAAGAAATGTAACATGAAGGTGGAGGTTAAAAACAGGAACCAAGCACTTAACACAGTGCTAAGCAACAAGAAGCAGTCTCTGCCAACACTGGCTGCCAAAGGGGTTCTTGAACGGGCAGTTGTGTCTGAGAGGTGGTCCGAAACTGGGGAGATGGAGAAGAGGCAATGTGCACAGCTGATGTGCTGATTGTGCCACTAAATTAAACTGCCAGAGTCAGCTGTCTTTGGAATCCAAGGTGTCGCACCAGTAAACTGGTTGAAACCGCTGCCATCCTTTAAGTTGTGTAAACCTGCAGTGGTCGGTCAAACCCCTGACAGCCTGCACAAGTGGTACAAAAACATGGTTGAAGTGTAAAAGCTAAAAGTAATCATGTTGCTAGTAGTGTCACAGAGAGGGAGGTGCCACCCTTTTTAAATTCTCAGAAACAACCTCAGCAGAAAGAGCTCATCATCCCAATGCGTTCAGCAACCGGTGTCAATTTCCCAGCAAAGCGACAGCTGCTTGGACCCAAAATGTGCCGCCGCGGGAGCCTAATCTTGGATCGGTGGCAACTGTGAGCGCTCGCGAGGGGAGGGAGCACGCAGACAATCCTGGCTCCTCCGTTTACCACGCCGCTTTCTTGTCTAAAAATACATGGATCTGTACACTAAATTTATCCAGCCCGCCTCCGATGAGAACAGGAGGAAGGGAAAAAAACCCTCTCAAAATATCCAACCTGTTAACGGAAATGGAACTGAGGGCTGACCTCGTTTAGGGAGGAAGTATAAAAACAAAACAAATAAATGAAAATGTTGAATAGTATACTGTGCTTATTTATATCTGGGATTATTGTGAATGTAGGAGTATATTAAAGCTCTAGGTCTTTTCCTTAAAGTGCTTGCTGCTTAGGCCCTTTTTTTTATATTTCCGGGGATCGTTGTGCTGTTTGCGGCAGTTTGCCATCAGCTTTGTCCAAATGAAATATTTTTGACTCCGTGTAACATTCATCATTTAGCTGCAAGCAAATACACACTGTGTTGGTGCAAAAAACCCCCCCCAACATATTCATAATTTATGCAAATGTATTCAGAGACAAAAATGCATATGCTTACGCATGCATGCATGTGTGTGTTGAAGGTTTAAGAAATTTTTCGGAAGGTTTTTTCATTTGGCTTGAAATGAAGGCCAACTTCAGAGAAGAACCTATATTGATAAGAGAAGACTTTCCAGAGAGTGGATGTTGAATAGTCTGTGATTTTTGCACCCTAAATGGTTTATGTCTGTACTTCAGGGGGATACAGCTCGAGCAGCACTGTGGTTTCAAGTATCATTAAGCGATCCTTTTATGCATCTTGATTTTCCCATCGAGTCATGTTTGTTCATCCCCATAAATAAAGGTTTTCAATGTCACTGTCTTTTTGTGAAACAGATTCTTTTTTTAACTTTACGAGTTGGAAAAAAAGTCAGGAGCAGATACACAGCTTTAAGAACAAATGAGCAATACACCATGAGTCACTGTGTACTGTACTGAAAAGAGCACAGCAAAGTGCAAAACACACAAGTACATGTCTTACGTGTATATGGGTGTATGAATGTATGTGTAGATATGCATGTATGGTGAAGCGTTCAGTATTCAAGCTGTAGATTTATTGTAGATTTGTTAGCAGTTTCAACTGAATGTTAAGGTAAATTGGGATGATTGGGATCTTGTACCATATGGTAGTGGTGTGTTTGTATGTCATATTATGATTTTTAATGGCACATTCTTGTCTCCATCATCACTCTTGAGGGGTGCATGGTGTTGTCTTGGCATTGATGTCATCCTCCACATTATGGGTCATTCCTGCTGACCAGTGGTGACATTTTAGGCACTAGCTCTTGGCTTCAACTTCCCGAAACAAAGCGTCTCCCAGAAGTTTTAATGCCAAATGTTAAGATTCAGGTCATTCCCTATATCATCTCCTCCAGGCTTGACGCAGTCTATCGGGGGAAGAAGGAGATGCCGAGGCTTGGCATTGGACTGGCACAAGGGGGCTCTGCAGGGGCTGGGGAATGGAGCATTTGGTTGAAACCTCACACCTCTGCTTCGATGGCTTGCTCTGCAGTCCCAGGGCGATGAATCCGGGACACATGACCCGTGCTCCTTCCTGCTGATACTTGATCCCTTTAAACTCGGCTGTGATTTGAGCAGAGGTGCAGTCTCAGATACATGAGGACAGCAGTGGCATAGAGTGATGATTTGAAGATGTTCTATATCCGCTCTGATTTAAAAGCATTTAAAAGACCTGCTTTTTACCCTAAAATCAGTTTGTGTACGTGTGTGTGGCCTCTTGTTACTTCTTGGGGCTCCATGAATAGGCACTTGGAAGGGCTGGTCAAAGTACACCTAATAGATTGTTTGGAAAGAATCGATTCAAGGAGTGTTGCTTCTTTAATGTATCTGCACATGTAGCCTAGCAAACGTGTAACAGGGAGGCTTACTTTCAGCATTGGATTCACAATATGTATTTTTATTATTCCTCAGAGAAAAGCAGACAGCAAAGACCACTTGATGCTTAAAATCTGGCTTAAGGTGCTCTGGCAGCATCATCGTCTGCTGCTGTCTTCATCATCTCGTCCCAAGAGCACGATTTCTCCGCCGTGTTTCATTTCGCTCGATTCCTCTTCTCTGCTGCAAATTAGTATTCCTTCTGGCTGTTTGCTGCTCTGACTGTTTATTATTAGTTGTCTCTGTTGCCTCTGCAGGTCTCAGTGCTCCAACAGTGATGCCAGACATCATCCAAAAAGCCATCTCTGTCCCATTGTACCATCTCGTCCCTGATCTCACTCCATATCTCCTAACAATCGCATTGTTCTACCCACCACCCCCCAACCGTGTTCCATCTGTTAATGCCCACCACAAATATGTTTCTCCTCATTTCACCCCCTGCATTGCTTTTCGCCATCCCAGCATCCATCCAGCCCCTCCTCCAGATAGTCTTACTGAGGTCTTCAGAGGCTTCCACCACCCGTACGTGTGTTTACAGGTCCACCCCTGTGTTCACTGATCGTCCAGATCAAAGCGAAGAGTGTGCGCCTGTTTGTCTGTTTTTGCCAACCATCTTTATTGCCTCTTAATTATGTGGACGATTACAGCTATTGTTTACACTACTCTAATGGTTGTCGCATCACCACTGAACCCCCTCCGGCTCAGGGCCCTTGTGTATCAGCGTGCAACTGGAGTGCAGACACTGACCACGTTCCCCACACTGCACTGAGCAGGCTCATTAGTTGAACAGACCCCCCCCACCTTCTCTGGACTAGACTTACTTCTTTTAATGCTTGATTTTGTCAGTTTACTCAACTGGATAAGTTTTACAGCATTAACTCAGGATAAACATCTTAATCAAGAGTAGTATGATGGAAGCAACAATCAACCCCTTTGAGTGCAGGATGGTGGCTGTAACCATTACACCACCATCATTTCAATAAAGTATGAATTACTTATTATTTTATGAGTGACATTGTTAAAATGTTTTTCTGTTTTGGTAGCTAGTTGTAAGCATTTACTTCTTGCTTGTCAGATCAAGTGTTTGAAGTGACAGATCCTCTAATGTTAAAGGGATTTGTAAGTAACTTAGCACATTCTGTTTTCTTCTGGTGGGCTCAAAGTTTCTATGAGAAGCATCATGAGGTGCTGCTGTTCAAGCGTCTGACTCTTAAGCGCTGCTCTTTGTAGTAGTTCAGATTCACCCTGAATGCCCCTGTGTGTGCTTAAGGCAATGCATTCTCACGTCACAGCAGCGGTGGTCCGACCCTCATGTGTCCACTAGTGTTTTCACTTCTCCATCCCATCTGGCTGCTGTGGGGAAGTGGTCCACTTGTTAGCCTGCAACCTTCTTCCTGTGTGACACCCCCACCCCCATCCCCACGAATGCCCAGCACAGCGTTTCGCTTGACCAGGTTCTCTTCTGTTGCAGGAGCCTCAGTGCTAGAAGAAGCAGTGAGAGGAGCTGGAAGGATTTATTTATCTGCTTATCTGTGTATTTGCTTTATCCTGGTGGTGCCTGTCTTGCTGTGAAGACTAGATGAATTGCAAAAAGTTTTGATCAGACCTTTGTGACAAGAAGCACAGGCAGGCACTGTTACCACTACATTCTGACCCTTTCAGAAGGGACAGAAGGCTTCGCTCGTCACTGGTTTCTAGCCATATTTGTTCATAGATTTCCTTTGCGGTGGCTCATTGTCAGCTGGACGGCAAAGAAGCATGTAGCCTAACAGGCTGGCCGCAGCCTAGTCAGAAAGGGGCTGACAGCAAGGCACTGTGGGAGCCCCTGCTGTGATCAGTGCAAAAGTTCTCATCACTTGGCAGACTATCACCTTGCCCTTAGTTAGTCAGTTTCCCGTTGGAAACATCACCAGTTTTATGGCAATCTTGAGATTTTTCCACCAGACATGGAGACAAATTGACTTCCTCAGTTTCCCGTCTGGCTTGTCTGTGATCCAGCAGAAAACAAAAGTAGTGCTTAAAAAAAAAAACTCCCTCCCATGATGATGCCGAATGAAAGCTTCTCTGACTTGGCTGCTCATAGGGCTGTTTCAGCCCAGAGAGATAAACAGAGATACAATTGGAGTGAGGCATTGAGAAGGAGAATTGAAAACAGCAGGTGCTGCAGTGTGTGAGTGCCAACAGGTGTGGAAAGTGGGAGGTGGGTCGTGTGGGTGCTGTGGGTGGGGGTTGGGAGGGCTCTGCAGGGTTAGAGTCAGAGCTCCTGTCCCCTCCACCCCCCACCTGGAGAACGTCAGCTGTCGAAGCTGTCAGGAACATCAGCTGTTTGTGACCTGTGTGTGTGTGTGTGTGTGTGTGTGTGTGTGTGTGAGAGAGAGAATGCATGCAAGTGCTGAATGCCTTGTAGGTGGGGCATTTAGCCTGTATAGACTCTGCTCTCAAGTGAGGATAGTCTCCAAATTTCCCATTGTGGTTCCTTGTGACAATTTGATTGTAATACACAGCTCTTATAAGAATGAAGTGTGTGCATGCATGCAAGCATGAGAAAGGGAGTGTGAGTTAAGGCGGGTGGTGTGGCTAGGCTTCTCATCCTAGTTTCACTACTACTTCTGTGTCAGTGTTTTTAATTGCCTGGCACATTAAATAAGCCAGGGTATGGCAGAGGGGTTTTTACTTTTCAGTTTTCTGGCAGAGGCTGAATTTCCACATTCTGTCATATTTGTATGTATGTATGCATGCAAGAAATAATTATATAATGCATTTCATTTTCACATAACGTAGTTTTATGTTATTTTCATTTAGTTTTTCTATGGAAGGCAAGATACTCTTATGCATGTGTTCATGCAAATGAATTATAGATTTTAGTGTAGGGTATAGCAGAAAAAGTGGTCATGGCTGACAGTGTGAAACAGATCCAGCGTTTCCTGTTGAGTCGAAGGGCTCTTTTCAGGCCCAGTCTGCCTCCAGCCTGCAGACCGTGCTGTGGCTTTGTTGTGTCTTCAGGAGCGGTGGACAGAAGGAGGACGCAGGCCCCTTGGTGCTAACGTTCCCTGACAGAGCGCCTGCAGCTCACGCACGCACACACGCAGCTGTGGCTGTTGACAGAGGTGGGGGGAGGATTCAGTGGGCAAATACAAGGGGAAAATACCCAGCATGCATGAACCCTCCAGCCACTGATGCTTGCCTTGACTTTTGGGCCCCTGCAGGTAACCACCCCTGCGATGTAGAGGGTAGGACAAACCAGAGGGTGGGGCACCTACCTGTCTGACATGTCATTTGCCCCCACTACTGCACTTTAGGGTTGGAAGGTCACAATCAGTACTGACAGAACCAGCTCTTAACACATTGCTCACTTATCTTTTACATTCGCTATAGATCTTCTCCAAGGTGCACAACAGGAACAATTTTTAGTATCATCCCTGCCGAAGCTAGGCATTTTCAGCTGTATATGTAATATTCTAGATGATTAAAGAAATAATTAAAGGGACAGTCCGGAACACAGATCTTCAGGACTGATGATTTTTCAAGGAATTAGACATAATAAGCTGACAACGGTTGGTTAGGTGGGGTTTTTTTTTAAGCAGGATTGATTCATTTCAGCAATTTCAGTCTTTGAGGGGTTGCTCCTGAGATACAATTTTCTGAAGAACTTGTGTAGTATTTACGATAGTATCTAGTATTATTGTTCATGAAGTAAGAGGTGAATGTTGGCGGTTTACTACTGTGTGTCAGGGACAAGGCACCTGAGGTCAGTGTAGCTGTAAAGGATTGTGTTGGCTTCCCAGTTTGATTTTCTCACCACCAGCTAGGAAGGAGAAAAATGCAATTTTTGTTTATGGCAATTAACCAAATTTAAAAATGGCTTGTTACAATAAAAGGGATGCCATGACCACCTGTAACCCAAAACAAACTAATTAAAAAGACTGTTTTGTGTGTGTGTGTGCGTGCGTGCACACGAACAAATTACATTAAACAGAAAAGGCATTATTAAGCATATTCTAACTACACAGTGGCTTGGCAATTCAAATAATGTCATTTTGTGCTTTCAGCAAAAAAAAAACAAACAAATATTTTATATTCATACAAAAAGATTTTGGTAGCATTTTTGAGTTAGGAAATCAAAATGTCTTCAGACAGTTTGATACAAGTTTTTTCGATTGTCATTTTGAGATGTAAATATCTAATTTTTTGCTGCTATTGAGGGTGTCCAAAGTTAAAATTTTTAAATTGCATGCTTTCAGAAGGAATGCGGCCAACCTTAAAAGATTATTCACAAGCTTTGGCACAAGCAGTGCAACAAACAAGGGCTTTATCATAAACATCAAGTGATCCTGATCTAGCGTAACAGTGCATTTGTAACTTAACACATGACTAGAAATGAAGAAGAATTGATGCCCCCACATAAGCATATCAGCATTTTGGGGCACAGGATGGGTGCAGAGCCTGGTCACAGTGATGCCCGCAGCCAGGAACACCCTTCCTGTTGACATGGATGAGACAGGGACACAAAGGAGGCCTTTAGCCATGTGAGTCATGTGCCTCTGTCTGGTTTTGTTATACTGCCAGTATTGCCTGCTGAGAGCAGTGAAATAGCAATTTATACCTTCATAATTAGAACATAAAAAATACATGAAAGGAAAGATGAAAGCCATATACCATGGTGTATTTTTTAAATATGGATATGCACTCTCATGATTGACAGCAGTTTAATCAACAAATTATTTCCATCCTTTACTCGTTGGCAGCTGAGATTATCCTCATGGAGGGCAGTGACCCTGCAGGCTTACACAGATAGTGTCTCAGAGATGTATATAGCATGAAGAATCACAAGTTAAGTATGTTCAGTGGCAGTCACATACATTATGGAAATGTTAAGCATAGCTGGTTTACTCACTATTGCTGACATCTGTGCTACCTGCCTAAAAGTTGATGCGTTGTCTTCCACTGTATGCCTGAAAGGACAGAAAATTCTATTTCTAAGCTGATCTTTGTTGTGATTTGAGATTGAAGTATGAGAGCAAATTAAAGATAAGCCTTTTTTTTAAAAAAAAAATCACGTTTAAATATACCTTGTTTCAAATAACATTAAATGTGTGTGTGTGTGTGTGTGTGTGTGTGTGTGTGTGTGTGTGTGTGTGTGGTGTCTCTGTGTGTGTCTGTGTGTGGTCTTTAGCCTAAATGGCCACCAAGGTGTAGGGCTCATGTTAGCCCTCTCTTTATGGGGATGGCCTGTGGAACAGCTTTGGCAGGGAGAGACTGGGGTGGTGGAAAGGATACCAGAATCCACAGGAGACTGAAATGTTTGTGTTGTTGTGTCCAGTTATCCAACCCCCTCCTCCCTCCACTTCCGCCTCTTGTGAGTAGCCCAGCGTAGGCCTTGGCACTGCTCCATTCTGCGGCAGGGCATTCACAGCGGGGATACACAGACCCTCTGGACGGACCCTGAACCATCTGGACCTGCGGTGCCAGGAGAGCCCTGCTGGCAGGAGGGCAGGGAGGGTGTGAGGAAGGTCTGCAAGAAGTACTCCGGTGGTGCCAAAGCCCCCTGTTTCCCTCTGGCTACCGTGTGATGTACTTGAACGTGACGACCACCCGGTGCAGGACCGCGTGGTTGCAGTTATGTGTATCGCTGAATGGGCTCCATTGGTTTTCCATTGCCCCACTGCTGCCCAACCAAGCGCCCAGTTTCCACCTTCCCCCCGACCCCATTGCCTCCCTCCCAGCTGTCCCAGAGGAGCCTGGTTCAGCATATTTGGGAGGAAATGGGACCCCCCACAACAGGGGTTGCCAGGCCCAAGTACGGGACGATCGAGGTGTTCCTGCACATTCCAGCCGTTCCTCCAGCAAAGCATCTTGTTGCACGCCGCACCTGTTGCGCTTGCCCTTGAAGGTCCGCAGAAGGTAGTGGAACAATGCAGAGTAGAGCAGACCTGCAAAGTCGAGCTCGAGGACAGCTGCGTGTGTGTGTGTGCCGCGGAGGATCGGGGGTGTCGAACAAAAGGTGGTTCGAGCAAGCAGCTGCTCTTGCTCCTTGTGCAGCGTGCAGCTTGAAAATGTGAGGGAAGAATGTGTGCACACATGTAAAAGAGCAGGGGGTCGGGGGTGGAATGACGACGTGTGCTCTTTTACTGCAACCCCTCCAGTTGCCCCCCTCCCTCTCAGTTACCACCTCGGACAGTGATGAATTGGGGACAGTTGGAGTTGTAGGCTTCGGGTGAGGGAGGGTGTTTTTGGGGTGGCCACACAGAGATGAGACCTCCTCCTCCGGAACTGGTCAGTCTGCTCAGGAAGAGCTGGTCAGTTCACTGGACAGACGCAGACTAATCACCATCAAACCACTTGGCACAGCAGCATAGACTTTGGTTCTCCAGTTGAAGGTCTTTTTTTGGATTAACACTGAACTGTTTCATCAGTATTTGTCAGAATAAAAGTTTCGACCGCATTTGGGACCAGGTGTCTCTACACTAACAGGAGGAGGAGGAGGAGGTAAGGATCGGTGGGGACACTCATACTAAAGAAAGACTGCGAGACTTTTTAAATGGGAATTTGGGTTTTTGGCTTTTTTGCACTGAGTGAAACATGTCCCTTGGAAGCTGACCCATAAAATTTGAGTAAAATTGTCCTGCTCTGTGTAGAAGAGTTCATGTTTCAGAATACAGGCTGATGTGAAGGTGAACAGTGAGGGGGATGTTGAGAGTGATGCAAGAGCAGATCTAACTGAGAGCTCAGGTGTTCTCTATCTCACAGCAGCCCACTGAATTCTGCTTTTGTCTGCTCTTGAATTGCTTTGAATATTCCATAAAGACATGACAAAGAACAAAATTTCAACATTTCATACTGTTTGAATAGTCAACAGGAAGCTGCTGCTGCTTACATTGACCCTGGGCCTCATTTGTCCTTTTGGATGACTGTAGGTAGCAACTCTCTTTCTCACGTTTTGCGGATACCTTGCGTTGGTTGTGGAAGTTCTTGTCAGTCCTAGATCAATAGCTAGATGTGAATGCAGATTAGTGTGTGTCCTGTAACCATTATTGTTATCCAAACAAAATCTGTGTTACAGAGAATGAATTTTTGGCCAGAAACAGCCATGTTGTGATGACAGAAGAGAAGAAAAAAAATTACATGTTGAGATGTCCATATCCTATGAATACCATTTTCTTGCAAGAACTAATAGATGCAGTTAAAATGGGATATTTTGGATTTCATAGAGGATCAGCCTAGATTTTGTCATTCCTTTGGCTAACTGAGGTTGGATACGTTTCACATCATGTCACAGTAGCGCTCCTTCCAGTCCTTTTTAAATACAGACTTTATTGGGGTCAAGTGAAGCCCTCTTACTTTGTTGTTCCTCAGACGACAGCTGATAACTCTCCATGATCGTCACTCTCACAGGGCTTGAGACCACACAATTTGATTCATATAGGATTTCTCTAGCCTGTATAATCAGTTTCATCATTTTCCGAAGGCCTTTTTTGATTGAATTTATGATTTTCTGATTGATAGATAACCAAGCTTATTATTGTTATTACTGTAACAGCACTAAATAAAAATGAAGTCAGCTTTATTACTGTTGTGAGCTGGGGTTGAGGGAGAGGAATGCCATTTGGAAAGCACTCATTTTTTAGGTCATTGCTGTTTGTTTTTGGGTGTAAAGGTCACTTGCTTCACCATTTCAGCCCTTGTGATCAGAGCGTCATGCTGGGCAAACCTTGGCGCTTTCTACTGTGTGTCAGCTGTAGTTTTACCCTTAAAACTAGAATAATAGTATGTCCCTAATGGGTGTCAGCTGTAGATGTCCAAATTAGGAATGAAAATACATCATGCTGTAGCCATGCTGTACCCAGCCTTGCACCCTGTGTTTCTGGGACAGGTTCTGGATCACCAGGACTCTGCACTGGACAAGTGGTTCCTGAAGATGGATGGATGGATGCATGAATGCTAAAATGCTTAGTCATTGTCTCCACCACTTGTTAGATTGGAAAGTAGATCGATGATGCTAAATTGTCTGTACCTTTTTGTGTTAGAAAAAGCTGAATACAAATGCTGGGCTTTGGTAAGACGTTTGTTATAATTTTCCTTTTACCTGAACCTCTTGCTTGTTCTGCTGCTACAGTACCGTGGGAATTAAGCAGTATGTTATCTGGAGGATGGCACAGGAGCACCTGAGAATAGAGGGTAGCACACCGAGGCGTCTGGTGCGAGAGGTTTAATTTGGTGCTCTTATGATGTTCTCTCTCCGCGGGCTCAGTTAACTGTGGCTAATGAGGCTGTCTGCTTTGGGCTAATTCATTCCAAGGGGGAGTGGGGTGGGAGCGGGCGGGGGAGCTTGATTCATCCAGGCCATGGGCACTTGGTCTCTGGGGTTAATTCAGTGCAGTCTCTGGTCATCTGCAACATGGATTCAGCACTGCTTGCATTGCAGAGGCTTCCAGAAACTGGTTTAATCTAATCTGCTTCTGGGTATAACTGGCCCCGCACTCACGGTTAGTGATGACACTTGATTAAATAGCCATTTAAACAGAAACACATTTTTATTGATTTAGTTTGTCTGCATTTTACTGTACATGTGCAGCACACCTTGCAAAACAGCATAAATGAGATGCACTATGAGTCTTTTCTGTGAATGATTATTGTCACTAGTCACATACTTGGACTGTTTTTTGACATTTATGTACTTTGTGGATGACTCATGTTTTTGCATACTTTACTTTCCAGATGTCACATGGCATTAATTGGGACATTACAGCTACCTTACAGGTGAAAGCCAAACAGATAAATGCTTATTAAAACATGTTTCTGAAAGTGTGAATTTTAGAAACTTGACTAGTTTCTTCATCTTGGCCGTGAGATCCTGGCAGGCAGTGGCCTGGTGGATTTCCCACTGTCAGAGCTGGTCCCGAACCCTTTGTTTTCGTGCAGGGTGGCTGTCCTTGTGACGGGAGGTGCTGGCATGTTGAAAAGAACACGTCTGACTGGTAACGTGCTGGGTTTGAGCTTGATGACGTCGGTGTTTGTCTACAGGGTGCAACTCTTTCCAAGATCTAGACAGCTGTTGGTGTTCTTTGCCTCAGTTTGCTTGGAATGGTCAGGATTCTTGGGATGTTAAGAGAGGTTTGGGGATAGACTGAGGAACTGTGGATTACGTAGGTGATGATCTGAGAGGTGTTTGGCAGAAGTTTGTGTCTCCTGTGTACAATACAAACTGGCTGTGTTTTGTTTTGTGTCGGACCACCACTGTCAAACGAGTCAGACAGCATTACTGCTACGGTGCTCCCATCCGATACACTGATAGTGAAGACACCTATGAGGTATATTTACCTTTACTGGATCACAGTTATAATAGTTTGGGCTATTGTAATGAAGTCATGAAAAGTGACAACAAAAGTAGTGTGAGCCTGTATGTGGAAGGCTTGTTCAGGCTTGTGGGGTGATGGGAGATACATGATCCATTGACCATGTAGCTACCCCCTGCATGGCTCTCCAGCACCTCTCTGGGACTGTGAGGGAGGGGAATGGGCATGTACAGCTCTTTATCACTCGCTTCATAGTGAGCATGTGACCTCGAGTCCGCTGGAGGAAGGCTGCACATGTGCTGTTGCATTTCAAAAGGGCATCCCACCCCTCCTCCTCCCTCTCATTAACACCTGTCCTGTTGTGTGCCGTTGGCAGAACTGCATGTTCACGCAGTAATCAATGGTCCCCTGTCATTGAACCCCAGTTTCTGCCTTCAGATGTGCCACTGCCAGTACCCTTTGGTTACCCTTGTGTTCTTGGGCTCAGTTTTCTACGGTTCTTTCCTGCAGAACAGCATTTTAAAGATGGGGTGGGAGCTGGCCTTGGCTATGCGTGAGCCATCAGGTAAATCTCAAAGATATCCTACAGTTCCTAGAGCCCCCTCAGACACAACCAGGACCACAGAACAGAAGGGGGATGTGACTGGTGTGTCTTGGTAATGGTTTTTCAGCACAGATCAGGTACCTTTCGTCTCATTCCCTCACACATTGAGGTGAAGGGAAATTATCACTCTGAAGGGTCTTTCTTTTCAAGACAAATCTCAGTGATTAAACGTTACGGTTTTAGCAGCTACTGTGATAGATCTGTAAGTGCCATAATAATGACAGCCAACATGTCACTGTGACTACATTAATATGAAGAGTCTAAATGTACTTTATTCTGCAGTATCTTTTCAGAATGATGTCTTTGCACACCCTTATGACCCTGTAGTTGCTGCCGCATGAATATGTGAGTTGACACCTGCCGTGCATGGTTTAGAAAACTATTATGATTGACAAGGCGTCTGTGGCCCTGTCTCTGAGGCCCAAGCAAACACTCCTCCTAAGAGTTGTGTGTCTGACTCAGGCCTTCTCCAGCCTTGCTCAAGTCTTTAGCCTGTGTTTTGGTGTAAGGGGAGGGGTTTACCTTGATAAGATCTCCTGGAGACAGGAAGTGACCCTGTAGAGCTTCGAGTGCTGAGGTTTGTGGCCTGGCGGCATAACATGGTAGCCACACAATCAGCCCTTTCACATGTGCCAACTCTGCAGGCCAAACAGACCACACTAGGCCAAGTGAGCTGGCGCCTTGCAAGGGCAAGGGTCGAGGTCCTTCACAGTAAAGTACAGCACAAAAGCAACATGAAGACAGCAGTCAAGACTCTTTAAGAATGGGCAGCAAGGGCAGCAGTTAAAGGTTTATCCTTGAGGGAGAGAAATTCCAGATTGAAAAGCCCCCTGGTGACGGTTAGGGATCTAGACAGTGAACAGCAAGAGGTGATTATTAACGGTTTACACACTGAAGTGTAGCAACAGAACTTCAAGGGTGGTGGTTAAGGATCTGCAGAGTGAAGAGCAAGGGCAGCAGTTAAGGGTCTGCCCTTGAGAGAAAGAAATTCCAGATTGAAAAGCCTCCTACAGGGGGACAGCTGTTGCACCCCTGGGGAAGCTCTTTACCCAGGATGTCTTCAGTGGGATTATTCAGCTGTATAAATGGATGAAAGTGTTGGACTGTAAGCTGTGCACCACCCTGGATGAAAGGCTCTGCTAAATGAATTATTGTAATGCAGTTTGCGGCACTCAGATGGACTCTCTCCAGACGTTCTTCAGGCCCTTTGAGAGTCTTTTTGTTCTCATGTGACTCGATCTGAAGGAAGCGGCTGTTGTGATGCCGGGTCTTAAAGCGGACTACAGAAACAAGTGCTTAAATGAGAGCACTTGACCACTAATAGAGAAGCAATGGTACTCAACAGGGGTCGTGTCTCATGCTCTGTCTTTCACCTCTCCCTGCAGTACTTTGCTCCATTGCTCAGCACGTGTCCATCAAAACTGAGAGTTCCTGCGAACTCAGCCCTCTGACCACCTGCAGGCGAATGCACATACTGCCTTGCTTGGTGCAGGGGAACTGAAAGTGGGGCGAAAGTGTATGTAAATCACAAGATGGTGATTGTTTTCCTGTCCCCGCCCACCCCGGCAATGACTAATGCGTTGGTAACACAGGACGAGTGACGTGGCCTGTTTACTGTGTTCATGTTTGGGCTACAGCTGTGGCAGTGTAGAGGAGGGTGGTGGGGGGGTGGGGGGGGAGAAACCCACAGAACTGGGAAGCTTTCGGGGTGGAACACACACAGCCGGCCACATCTGCAGCTCTGGCTACAGCTCCTGCAGTTCCACGGGGCCCTGTGTTCACTCTCAATTTATATATAGTGCTCTATTTTTAAGAGCAAAATTTTTTTTCTTCATCCACAAATAGTAATTGCAGGTCTTAAAATGATTATCGGCTTCGTCAGCGTCCTGGGGTTATGTTTGTCTGCTCATTCATTCATTCTGTCTCTCACTCGCTCTCTCTCATACTCATACTCTCATACACAGACACAGATCCGTGTACACACATCAACGAAGACTGACACACTTCTCTCACAGAAACTGTAACACCAGCATTTGAATTTGGGTGCAGTCTAAATGTTCAGAGTTTTTTAACCGACTTCAACACTGGAACTGCACCACTGGGCGATTATCATAGCCTGAGAAAGAACACCAAACCTATGGAGGGCACTGGGCAACGATCAGCTTCTCTGCCATGTTTGTGTTTGTGGACTGGGGGGGCAAAGGGTTCAGTGTGTGCAAATAGAAAGGAAAACATGTTTGTCCCATGTGTGTAAATGTCACCCCTAGTTGTACTCTGGTACACCTTTGCTGAGGGGCTTGGATTGGTGGCCTTCTAGAAAGGCAAGAAGTAGAATTCATTCACCTGGGAAGTGTATGAGTAAGGTCAAAAGGGTGTGGGTGACTTGGAGTAGTTAACACAATCTGGATGCAAGGGTGGGGTAATGATTCTACCAAGATGCAAGAGGGCTGTAGAAACCTGTAATATGAATGGTTGGTCAGGGGTGGGGGGTGGGAGTAAAGAAACATGTAGCATGGATGGCTGCCAGTGCCCCCATATGGGTATGGGTGGCTGTAGTGGTGTGTCTAATGAGACTAACGCAGCTCATTAAAACATCCCTTAAAGGGTCTGTTACCTTGAGAACCCCTACCACCCCCCACCCTTCCTAAGTGAACAAAACTAAAACAGTTTATTAAAATCATAGGTGCTGGAAAGTACAGTTTCATGCAGCAGTAACATGCAGCAAACACCAGCGAACAGTGATAATGTTTGCATCTAAATGTACGAAACTACAGAGGGTTGTTGGGGATAAAAGATGCCTGAGCAACAGAAGATTAGTGATTACAGAGTGTGTTATGCCGTATGGAGAGGTGAACTCTGTGTAATGTTGGTAGCTTAAAGAAAATGTTAAGTAAATAATCGCATATAATTGGAAAGCAATAAGAGCTTTTGTTGTCTCTGCTCTCTTGCTCTGCATAGACTTTGGTTGAGTGAGATGGGACTGAGTTGATGTGATTTAATTTGTTTGCATGGCTGTTTACTCCCAGACTCTGCTGCAGCTCAACAATGCATGTTCCTTATTCTCCTAACCTTCATATTTGCCATTTGGTTGCAGTGGATTTTTAACGTGCTTCTCCATGTGTGTTTTGTTCTTCCAGTGACTACTGGCCCACTTCAACTGCGAGAGGCTCTAAGCCAGATCATGAACTGAAGACTTTGGACACAAAGTCTTCTAAATTTTTTCTCCATCCCTTGTTTTTTTCCCCATTTCATTTAATTGAAGACCTAGGAGTCTTCACACCGTGTGCACCCCTCCCCCCACCCTGAGCTGCAACCATGGGAAGGAAAAAGATCCAGATCCAGAGGATCACGGACGAACGCAACAAGCAGGTGAGAGCGCCATAACACCATAAGAATGTGCCTGCCAGGCTGGTTCCTGTGAAGGAACTGCAGTGTTTGGCAGCTCATCTTGTCTAGGGTGGTACTGCTGATGTTACTTATTGCTGCACAGATTGTGTTCTTGGTTCATGGTAGAAAACTGAGCATGTAAGGTGGTCCAGTGGTGTGCAGCTACTCCACTGACTGAGAGGGTGTCCCAGCAGTCCTCGGGTTTTGAAGCCGAGTCTCTATGTGCAGTGAGCTGAGGCGATGTGCTCACATGCATGTCTGGACGCCCACTCCGCAGGCCCACCCAAGCGTGTCCGCAGTGGTAGCCCCCTCTCTGTACACGGTGGTGATTGACATGAGCTGGAGGAGCTACACTGCAGAAAGTGCAACCGCAGTGGCGGTTGTGTGCGACAGAAGTACAGATGTGTCCTCAGCAGAAACACAAGCACAACCGCAAAGAAGAGGATGTGAAAACAGCCAGAAACGGCCATTCCAGAGAACTTCCAGATTGCAGCTGCCCTTCGAGAAACCTTGCGCTTTGTTTTTTACTCAAATGAAAAATTCACACAGGGCTATTATAAAAGATGACTGAGGGAAAGGAACACACTTGCATAATGCACACAGTACAATGGGCTCTGAGAAGTGTATGAAATGAAGTGCAATTAATTGTGTCTTTGTGCTGCTTGGGACCAGGCAACAAAACCCTAAATGGGACATAAACTTTGGCCTTAGTGGAGTAGGCCTAATGCCCACTGGTACAGCTGCTCAAGAGGTCAGTGTGTTTAAAGGAAGTACTTTTACAGTACATGTGTATAATTATCATGGACACATTTTTATAATGCTCTATGAAGTTATATGATTTTCCCAGGGGATGAAGTGGAGATTGTGTGTAAGCGTGTTTGTGCACACACCTTCACCGCTGCATAGGCAGTCTGTGCAGAGGCCTGAACTTCGGCTCAATGCTTAATGCAAACACTGTCACTGGGCTCATGCCCCCCCTCGCTTTGTTCCAGCACCATTTTGGGCAAGACCCTGACATGTAATGAAACACAAGGCTGTCCCTCCGGCTCTCGAGGTCTCGTGTAATCTCTTCGTAACAGGGGGCAGGATTATGATGATTCCCCTCACTGTTACAATAAATTCCCTGGCAGCCCATCCAACACAGTCCCTTGTGTGTTTTTAATCGCTCCACAGCCCTGAACTCTGAGGTTTTGGCCCGGGGAAGCTAATGCTCTAAGGGTATCTTTTGGGATTTGAACTCAGTGGATGAACCGTTGGGAAGTAAACTACTTTATATGATGATGGCGATGGTTATGGTGGTGATGATGATGATGATGATGAAGACACAGGTAGGGTGAAGAAGGTAGTAGCAGGGGGTAATGGACAGGCAGCTTGTTTAAGTGCCCTACTTTTGATCGAAATGTTGCCATATCCTGTCAGTCCTTGCCATGGTCCTGCTTTTTGAGCCCTTGAGAATGGTAATTTGCATCATTAGATGAAGGTGAGCTGAATTAAACCGAGTTCCTCTGGATATCAGTAAGTAAATACATGACGGCTGATGGACAGCAGATGAACAGAAATGTCCTGGTTTTTTTAAGACTGATGCTGTGTTTGTTTACTGCTTTGTTGTACTTGGTTATGCTGATGCTTGTAGTGACATTCGCATCTATATATGCAATTAGTCGTCAGCCCCCGTAAAAGGACAGTGTCAGTTACACTCATTCTGCCAGTAGAAAGGAGAAGCACTTCTGGTAGTAATGTGCAGATTTTTGCCGATTTTATCGTCCTCAATTCCTCTTTCTGCGGTGTTCATTTCTTATTTTATTTCCTCAGAGGTCCCGGCATGACTTGGCCCACTTTGTGTGTGTGCATGTGTGTTTGAGGGGAATGGTGAAGTTCAATGTATTGAAGTTATTCATCCACAAATACAAAAGACATTTTTTAACAGGGTAGCAGGTTGTGAGATAAAGTGTATTTGTGTGTATGTGCGTGTCTGCGTGCAAGTGCAAGCTGCCTCCTGTTCTGATACTAGGCTTCACTATGAAATGGCGAACACTGAGGCACACAGAAGCAGAGAGAAACTGACTTCATCTGCTCTCACATGGCACAAACCGGGGTACCTGTCTCATGCTTGCAGTATGTCTCCTCCTCAGCACTCCTCTGTTCCCTCCCTGCGCGTTTCCAGGCAGCGCAGAGCCCGACACGATTGTCATGCAACTTGCAGTGGAGCTGGAAGCACACAAAAACAGAACAACATTGGCAACAATAACAACAACAAACAACTCCTTAGAAATCCTTTCCTCTGTCAGTTTCCCCACAGTGCAATGGTCCCTCCACTTCACTTGACTTCTCATTATGTTCTCCCTTTTCTGCTTTACCCAGTTCAGTAACATCCTCCTTTAACACAAATCTCACTCTGTGCCTTCTGACCCACAGGTGACCTTCACCAAACGCAAGTTTGGCCTCATGAAGAAGGCCTATGAGCTGAGTGTGCTGTGCGACTGTGAGATTGCCCTCATCATATTCAACCATACAAACAAGCTCTTCCAGTATGCCAGTACAGACATGGACAAGGTGCTACTCAAGTATACCGAGTACAACGAGCCACACGAGAGCCGCACCAACGCCGACATCATCGAGGTATGAGGGACTCCGCGCCAGCCCTGGGCCCATTGGAGGGTGGGGAGGGTGTTGGGTAAATCTGCTGACACTCTGCTGGTGTCCAGTTCCTCTTGAGCTGCCATTTCCTGCCACCAGTGTTCTGTTTACGGGAGGGTGCTTTTGACACTAGGGGGTTTATTTTTGTAGTTCTGTTTTGTGTGTGTTTTTTGTGCGTCAAATTTCAGTAAATCTTTTTTGTTCCTGTTGGGAAACAGTCCTCCCTTCCAGTGTCTAGCCTTTGATATAGCCGACAGAAGCAGCAAGCTCTCATTTGTCAGGAAGGTGAAGCCAGATAGCAGCTGTCCTCAGTTGCTGTGGACCAGCATGGCTAGCTATGTGTAGGAAATCCTGGACTTAGTCTGCATCGGACTTTGGATGGGTAAGCTCCCTTCCTGGAGCTGTGATGCAGACAACTCCAGCACCCGCTCCCAACAAGGCCTCCACCTGCAGGTGCTTTGCTGATCCGAAGAAGGGTTAGTTGTGGAACCTATGAGCACCTTGGGCGACTAACTGGACAATTGAACCACAGTTGAACAGCCATCATCATTTTTACTGAATGTCTGTGAAACCCAATCCCATTACAGCAGCCCTGCACCAATGCAGAGCAGTCACCTTGGAGAAGGTGTTATTTTAAAAGCTGTTTTGAGCTATGGGCAGCTGAGGATAGGGAAGTTGACGGGGGTGTTGGATTATGGGTTCGATGCTTCATTGGTAAAACTGTCCCTGTGGCCTGGTGATTGAAAAACGCTGGAGGTGCTTGTTAAGCTCCTCCTCCATTAGAGGAGTGAAGGCTTAGAGAGTCATGCCAACTGATTGAATGACCTCCATTACATAGTCATATTTGGCTGCAGGTTGCCTTGGGAGATCTGCTATGTGGAGACGGCTCAGGTATATGCAGGTTGTTTCTGAGTCTTGTGTCTGTGTCAAACTTATCAGTTATAAATAACCCTGATAATCGTTGTTTTTGAATCCTATTTTCTGTACGTACTTATTTACCATGTGTGGAAGTTCTGGCAGGTGCAGTAGCTTGCAATACAAAGACCGAGGTTAGAAACCCCACTTCTGCTGTAGTACCCTTGATCATAGTACTTACTTTGATTTGCTCCAGTAAAAATGACCCAGCTGCATAAATAGGTTAATCATTATAAGTAGCTTAGTGCACTGGTTCCCCAACACTAAGTAGTGACAGTCAGTAGAAGCTACACAATACAAAAGTTGTGTAGAAACTTCAAATAAAGTTATAAGTAAAAAGTACTCTAACATGTCCATTCATCATCCACTGTCAATATCTACTTCTCCAGTGCAGGAGTACAGTGGTCCAGAGCCTATCCTAGAACCAGAGGCTGTGAGACAGGAGTTACCCTGTATATGACACCACTGCACTGTATAAACAAACTAGAAAAATGTACTTTAAATTTGTAATTTTAATATTTGTAATATTAAAGCAGTCAGTGTATTTAAACCAACATTGTAGGTGATAACATGAGGGAAAAAAATTTGTATATTATAACTGTGGTAGGTGTGTTTCTAAGAGCCACACATGATCTGTGTGTTTTAGGTGGGGGCTACAGTGTGTAGATAGGACCTGTGAGGAGTACACAGCTCTGAGATGCCTTTTCGTTTCACTCTGCTCATGGCTCGTAACTGGGTGCCTTTGCGTGCATGTGCGCATGTACATGCATGAGTGTGTGTGTGTGTGTGTGTGTGTGTGCATGCGCGTACACATGCGCATTAGTGGTGTGTGTGGAAGAGTTGTCTGCTTCCCTCCCTGTGGGCCACATCAGTACAAGCCTGGCCAGGCCTCATGCAATATGCAGGGTTTCCCAGGGGCTGCTGGGGGCTTCCACCATGAGCAGCAGACATATCAGATAATTCCAGGAGCGCTACAGAGTTTGGTGTAGCCACAACAGCCTTTTATAGCAGCACATCATTTTGTGAGCAGCAAACTGAAACATTTCACCAAAGGTGGGGAAATCCAGAAGGGCACAAAGCTTGTATCTGTCACCCTTTGGTCCAGTGTGTTTATCTGAGGAGGTGTGACACATTGAAGCACACACATTGGCACGCTTACTGATGCACAAACATACGCTCCTACGCACACAGATACACATGCTCACAAGCTCACTATTCTACTGCTATAAATGCAGACTCTCTTGCTCTCTCTCTCCATCTCTTTGCACGTGCTGAGGGTATAGGCGGCTCAGCTTCTCTTGCCAGAGTGTGTTAATCCGCTTGACTGCAGATCCTGATCAGGAGATGCAGGGAGAAGGGTTAGCAGAGGAGAAAGGAAGTGGGAGTGAAAGAGATGGAGACAGATAGAGGCAAAAACAAGCAAGAAATATTCCCTCCCTCCCTTCCTATTATCAGCCCAGGGGAGAATATTATACTCCAGCATCAGGGGGCTCAGAGGGGTGTAATGTGTTTTTTTCCCCAGAATGTACAAGGGCATTTATGAGCAACACTATTAAGTAAATCAGTGATTATGAGCTTGGGGGGTATGAGAGCTCCTCGGGGGAGCAGGAGAGAAGTGAGCACATAGGGCAAGACCCCCAGAGGATGCAATCCTTTTCTTTAGATTGTAAACCGCATGCCCTCTTTTGCTTTGAAAGGCTGCAGGTAGTTTAGCAGCAAAGTAGTGGACTCATGCCTGAAAGGTTGCAAGATCAAATCCCAGGAGGAGCTGGCTGTTGTACTCTTAAGAAAGATGCTTAATCAAAACTGCATTAGTAAGCATCCAGATGGCTAAATTGTAAGCTACTGATAAAGGGGTGGCCCAGAATGGCTGTTACTACGGCGACATTGATCATGTGAGCTGCCTCTATTCCAGTGGTGCTTCCTGCTGCTAAGCCTGCTTTGTGGCAGTGACCAGATTCCACCAGTGTGTTGACACCCTGCATAACCCTACAGTGTGTCCCATCTGGGAGTGAGGAGGGCTTGTGCACTCCTGTAGTGACCGAACGATGAGCCTACAATTCCTTTTCAGCCTGAGTTGCCTAGTTATGTTGCCCACCTTATTGACAGTTACCATCGCAGCACCTTTCTGTGCAATCAGACCACCCTGCTTAGCCAGGATTACATCAACTACTCCCTGTACTGCTTGCTTGGCTGCCAGTTAGATCTTGCTGCTGTCTTCAGCGAATGTGGGTTGAGGTTGGCGAAAGAACGCGTCGCAGACTCTGCAAGCCTGGTGACTCACAGCATCATGGGGCACCAGGGAGAGGGTTTTTTGCTCTGTACTACAGTACTGCTGTGTGGGCCGGCATCTGAGAAGGCATAGGGGGCGAGATGGAATACCAGTATGAGGTGCGGACGAGGATGTGGTTAAAAGCCAAGATGGAACCTAGTCAGAGCCATTACCGCAGGCCACTGGTGTGGTTTTGAATTGGTGAGGACAATGGAGTTCTATTTAAAGGTACATAGACTTCCAGGCTGAATAAAAATAGCAGCAGGACCTCTGCATGTGTGTGAGTGCCCATGAGTTTGTGCAAACCAATATTCGCATGTAAGGGAAAGCCCACCCGAGGCAGAGTTGACCAGGGGCCCAGTGGGTTCCGGACCGTTCGTCGGAAGTAGAAACGATTTCCAGCGCGGCTTTCCAAACAGGACGTGATGCCATGCTGGCTGCCATTGGTGGCAGTGTGGAGTGAGCGGGGGCTGTGTTGCTCTGACAGAGTCAGACTCGCTTGGGCCATATGGCGAAAGGCTGTACCACACAGAGCGAGAGAGAGGGCGCAAGCACAGCTGACAGGAGAGGAGAGGAAAGGAGAACAGGGGAGGGAGGCTGTCAGCGATAGGGTGAGCATGGCAGGCAGGGGGGCAGACAACCCAGCCAGTCAGAGGCCACCAAGCTCTGCGGGGGAATCTTGCCCTGACAACACAACAGATTGCCCCTCACTGGAAGCAGGACCTCAGCGTAAGGCAGGGGACTGACCCAAGTAGCACACAGCTGCAAGCATCCAGGTGCCTGCATGCCCCAAGGATTCAGCAGTTCCTGTCCATCACGTAAAAGTTGATTACCTCACTGTTAACAAATGTTAGTGGTACTCATTTGTGGTAGATGAAATGCAGCATGCTTTGGGATAAGCATAAGGATTTAGGAGATTGGACCCTGAGCAGGAGCTTCCAGTTCAGGCGCCTGTTCCAGCAGTGCAATGTTAGCAGGCAAAGTGGGTGGGATTCTTCTGTGCTCCTGCCTCTGCATTGCCCCTGGCATATTCCTCTATTAATAAAGAAGGGATGTGATGATAAAATTCCTGGACTGTAATCCTGTAGAGCATTTGCTGGAGGCCTCCAGCAAAGCTCCTTACAGTGGAGCTGAACCTTGCCTGTCCGCCTGCCTGCTTGCCTCTCAGCTTAATGCTGTGCTCGGGTACCTCACCTCATAGTCCTCCGGTGCACATCATAGTATGTCCGTTGTGTTGTGCAGTACACACACACACACACACACACACACACACACACACACACACACACACACACAGAACAATTACCACGGCCATATTTTAAATGTTGATGGAATTACTGTAATACTTTCATTTTAGTCTAAGCACTGTCTGGTTTGGTTTCAGTGAAACCCATCCAAATAGTTCTTGTCTGCATGCTTGCTTTTTTGCCAGAACACTTGATATTTGTGTCAAATAAGGCAGGAATGCTTTTGAGCTTTGACAAGGCTCCACCTGCACACATCTGAGCAGTGTGAGCTGAATGCCTTCTGACAACGTGGCTGAGGTGTGGCCAGCCCGTTGGACCTGCAATGGAGACAGGATGGGAGGCACCGTGGATGTCATTGTTGCCATTCAACCGTTGGAGGACAGGAGCTTCCTGTTGCAGAGAGGAGCAAAGTGTGCTGAGGGAGAAACAAATGGAGAGGGGGTGGAGAAACAGAGAGAAATAGCAGGAGGGCACAGATCTACGATGCTGCCTAAATGAAAAGCGCGTGTGTAATTGGACAGATGGTAGAGGCTTTAGAAGAGAACGTGGCAGGAGTGAACAGTGTCACGTACATCTCTTTTGTTTACTTGAGACACCTGTACTTCATGTGGAGGAAAAGGTTGAGTTCATGTAAATTTATATCACTGCACCCATGGGATTTCATCAGGGCAGTCAGGCTTTAATTTGATTAGATACTGTCATAAGGACAGAAGCACCCCAGGGTCAGCTGGAGGTTAATAGTTAACTCCGTGCATGTAAAGAGGATGCTCATGTAAGTGCATTACATATATATGTGTTATGCATGTAGATGCACACTGAACGTGTTTGGGTAGACAGAAGGATGAACAGGAAGGGCCCCAAGGCAAAGAAACAGCAGATGGCCTAAGAAGGTTATTATGAAACTTGGAAGGTAGACCTGGAAAAGCAAGACCTACTGTATGTGGGAGAAGCTCCACTCAGGGTGTGTATGGTCCTCTGGCTGATGCCATTTCTTAGAGTCAAATCAGAACGAAAAGTGTGTTTCTGCAATGAAAGCAGTGCTACTGATGATCCTGATCTTTCAGTGCCGTGAGGAGAAGTGTCACTATGTGTTGGTCCCAACTGGCCACTGATTCTTAAGAAAGCTTTTGGCTGCTGCTTTGATTTGCACTACAGATAAATGCACCCAGTTTAACAAACTAAATCATGAATGACTTAAATTTTTGTAACTTGAGCTATGTATATGTTGAACTTTGAGACTGAGATTGAGGTTCAGCAATCTGAAAAAACAGATGATGAAACCCAGAGAAAGTCTTTTGATGTAGAAACGCGTATTATGATCATGGCTGCTGTGGGGCTCACCGTTTTTTACGTGCATTTTGAACTTGTGTGGTGATGAGCAGTAATAACTTTGGGTGCAAAGTGTTTGGAAGTTCACTTTTTTCCAGGTTAGGATCTTAGTGTATGTTTATTGTTTGGCACAAATTTGAAGAGAAACTACTGGAGCTGTAGCAGCTTTCTTGGCTGTCAGAGTGGGCTGTTGCTGTGAAAGCGGAATCGGTCCTCTGTTGTTTTATTAAACTCCTTTGCTGTGTGATTATTAAATTAAACCAAGAAAACTAGCTGTTATACATGGTGAGACCAAATGGTTCCAGTCACTGGTGGCAGTGGCAGCTGGGAAACTGGTAAAAAGTGAGTAAGTGCTTCTTGGGAGAAAAACTGTCCATAAACAAAGTGAATTTCTGTGTGTTTGTTCCCAATTCTCCTGCCTTGTCCTGTGCGCTGGGCAGACGTTGCGGAAGAAAGGCTTCAACGGCTGCGACAGCCCAGAGCCGGACGGTGAGGACTCCATTGACCAAAGCCCGTTGAATGATGACAAGTACCGTAAAACCAATGAGGACCTGGACATCCTCTTCAAAAGATACGGGGTGAGTCTGTTCTTCTGACTCTAACTCTCCCATCATCCCCATGCACACTGCCCCACCTACAGAATCCTTTAGCTGTGGAACATAAAATACAATTCAAATGCAGTGAAAAGGGATGTCTTTAAAAACAGACCTTACAGGGAACATCCTTCTACATTGACTAGTACTATTTTCCACCCTCCTTGCCAATATACTCCTTTGGCATATGCTTAGCCAAAGTAGAGTACAGTTTTGCCTCTTGAGAATACACGTTGGACAGAGTACGGCTATCCGTACAATAAAAAGTTTCAAGAGGAGTCTAAAAATGGTCTTTAATTTTTCATCATGGTCACTGCACAAATCAAATATGTATTGCTTATGCAAGGCTTGACATTAATGGTTGTCCTGCTGTGTGGGGCAGGTAAGTTCTTTAAATGTTTATAGTTGGACATTGGAGGAATGTAGACAGGTGGACAATAAATAAAAGTAAATCCTAAGAAAGTTGATGCAGAGTGACAGCCTCCATGAAGATAAAAAAGTCTAATGTCATTGACTGAGTCATCTGAATTTTCATTTCAGAATCATTTTCTAATAGAAAGCAGCCAAATTTGTCCCCTAATATCGTTATTTTTTGCTATTTCTTCTTTGTTGAGCCTTTTTTGTAAATATGTTTCTTTTCACATGATAATCTGAGGGCTTCTCTTTGGTTACATTTTACAGGGATATTTTAAATTTAGACATTTACTTTTTCAGTAGGTTCCGAAATTGGACAGATTAAAAAAACAGATGGAGCAGGTGAAATGTAAGATGTACCTGTCCTGTAGACAGCCCAACATAAAAAATAGTGAGCCCTAGTTATGTGTATTTTTTATGAGAATTACAAATTGGCTTCCAGCAGAGGACCCAAATGTTATAATATGTTAGGCCTCAGTATTGCACTGCTGCCTGCCTGCAGTGTGTGTTGATACAGTAGGATTTGTTGATTAATCGTCCAGCTTTTCAGTGCAGCGTTTGGAAGCTGAGGGGTTTACTCTGTTCTGTTGACCCACACCCTGTTGCTGTCTGCTTCCTCCAAACATACACTTTGCAAACACTAACAACGTGAGAATCTAGCACACAGCACCAGCCTCTGAGTTCTGTAATCCCAGCTGCGGCACACAACCTTAATCCTGCCCTCTAATCTCCCACAGCATTTGTGGCAGGTAAAGAAGGGGGAAAGCACAGGATTTCACACTTGCTTTGACCTGCAGCTGCTTTGTTTTCCTGGTTGTATTTGTCTTTTTGGAGGAGGGTCCTTTATCTGTTGTGTTGCTGCGGAGAAAATGAGGGTGTGACTGATGTTTTGCCCACTCAACCACTTCTCCTTAGATGGTAGTCGAGATCAGATCTGTCACCCACTGACTGTTGTTGGCTGCCAGTATCTGTCACCAGCAATCTGAATAGTGATTTTGTCACAGAGCCATTTGAGGTTAAAATTTAAAAACTTATCAGCCTTTTAACTCATAAATAGGGTGAGGACACTTTTAATGGGACATTTACCATAGCATATTTCAGGTTGTTTTAACATTGTAAAGTCAAGGTCAGCGACAGTATGTGTTCTTCTCAAATAACCTTGATGCAGCTCACAGATTTTTGCTGGTGATGCATAGGTTTTTTTTTATCTACCATAGTTTGAAGCTGGTAAGATTGCCGATCCACTTCTGAAGCTCAAACCCTCAGAAGAGTTCTAGGACACAATGCGAGAAGAAGAACTAGGGCATCTGTTTTGTTCCTTGTCATACCCTCGCATGTGGGCAATTCAGCACAGTGCAGAGCAGCAGTGAAAAATGGGTTACTTCAGCTGCAGGGTCTGGGTTTGCACTTGATGGTACCAGCAGCCAAGGTCTTTATAGCTAAAGGTTCAGACCCAGCCTTACTGATGAAGGTGACCGTGTAGAAAGGTGATCACCATGTTACGAATGGTGTGTGTGGTGTTTTTTTGCAAATATTTCTTATGGAAGTAAATCAATAAAATTTGAATCTGAAACACAGGTCATCTGCCAGAACTTGCTGTCACAGTGGAATGTGGAATAACCTTCTTCTTTGGACACATTCACCCATTTTGTCCCCTCCTGTTCTAAGTCCAAAGTGCATTGTGGTGCGGTTTCTACTAGCACAGGATTCCCAGACACTTTGATTTCTTTCTATGTTGCGTTTTTTTGTTTTGCTAAATCGGTCTCTCTTTTTCTTTGCACTGGCTAAGAGATTTAAGCACACTGTCTACGACAATTTCTCCTTCGTTTCCACAGCGGGCAAACTCATTGACATTGTAAGTGAAACCAGTACCACATAACAGCTGCTTGAATTTCCTCAGCCAGAGTTAAGCAGAGACACGATGCTGATGAGATTGAAGCGGAGCCCTATTAAGTGGTCTGCAGGGTATTAGGAATCAGTGACAAAAGCAGGGAAGAGTTTTGGGTGTTACAGTCTTATGCTAAGGATCCACTTTATCTGTGTTCCTTAGGCAGGCAGTCGAGACGATAGAAAGTCTAGTCATTGGAGATTAAACGCATGCAAAGTGTATTAGGGAGTAACAGTGCTAACTTATGCAGTATTTCTAATTTGTGACGATATGCACAGACAATTTAGTCTAATCTCCATTGGCTTTGTTTGGCAGAGTCAGCTGCTAGCGATAGCCTAAAGCTTGGCTGTCAGGAAGACTTACGATTAGAGTGAGTTTTAAGGTCAGAGTTCAGGATCAAGGCAGATCGGGCCATTTGTCCGAGAAGTATATTACGGAAGCATTTTAGAATAAGTGGAAATAAATTACCTGCCGGAAATGACCATTTTAAGTGAGATGAATTGTGAAACTTCTGCAACCCCGAGAGAGGGAGTTCTGTAAGGGTTATAATAAAAGTTGTTGTTATGTCATGTTTATTTGTTTTCTAGTTATCCTTTTAACAGTTATTAAAGAAATCTTGAAATGTCCACAGTTAAGACATCCTGTGACGTCTTGGATGAATGCTGTGGACATGTGTATGTAGATGATGAACCGCAGACAAGTGAGGAATTCCTGCTCTTATCTCCAAAAAAGCTCCTTAAGACAGAGCTGACCAGGGGTCTAATTGTTAGTCGTCTAATTCCCGGGTCCATCTGGAATCATTATGAGGGCTTAAAGCTGTGAGAGGTTGTTCTGGTGAAGATCTCATGCCCCACTGGTTTCAATACACTGTAGACAGCACAGTGGAATTCTTCTGGATTGAATTGATTAAATTCTTGATCTCCTTGATTGGTTTGTTGTATATGCTTCTTTTTTTGTTTTTGTTTTCTTTCTTTTATGTTGTTTGCCATCTGCTTTTGTTGTTGAAGTTGCTGTTTTATAGCATTTTGTCTTGTCTTCTAGTATCACAGAGAAAAATTGAAGGCTTTGCCAGTATAGTTTATGTGTAAAGTTAACAAGTTAGACTAATTTCATGTTACATATTCAGAGATTACACTTTTTTCCTCTTGCTGCTTCTCTCTGCTTCTCATCTTTGCTGTTCCTTTGATATTTAAATGTACAAACGGAGGCCTGCTTGTGAAATGAGTTACAAATTTATGTATCTTCTTAAGATGGCGAATTTATTCTGTTAAGAAGTTCAGCAGCAGTATGTTGACAGTCTGTAGTCTGCCCTAAACAACTAGAAAGTCTTGGGATTTGAGGTTCAAACATTATTCTAGGTACTACACCCAGCTGTATAGATCCTTCTATTCCTCCATCCATCCATTCTCATAAACCACTATTTCTGGGTAGCATAGAGCATAAGGTGGGGTAAAAATTATGTTCTCCTTGGGTGAGAAAGATCGGAGAGAATATGCTGTGACTTTCTCTTCTGATGAACTGAGGTGAACTTCAGCACAAGATGGAACTGTCCAGGGAAGGTGGTAGTTTCTTTTTCTGCAGCATTCTGTCACTCACACCTGTTCAGGAATCTGTAGTAGCAGGGCAATGAGAGGGAGTGTTGAGCAGGACAGAACGGAAGGCATTGGAGGTGAAAACAGCAGCAATACTGGCCCCAGCCCCAGGAAACTGGGTCCCCTTCACGTTGTGTGAGGCCCAGTCTGTTCCACATTCTAAATATAGAGGCCTAGTTTTTTCTTTTTCCTGTGGAATGGGTATAAATGATGTGCCGTGAGGAGGGTAGGATTGACATGATGAGGTAAGTATGGAGCCCTTGCTGGGGAGTGAACCTGTCGCCAGAATGCAGCCTTTGTGATGCTCCTGCTGTCATAGTGATAAAAACCTATTCAACGCCCCTGTTTGTGTCAGAATGTCCACCTTTTCCTCCACCACTTAGTCAGTGTTGGAATTAATACACTTAATTTCTTGAGCTGGGTGGTATTTCCAGGCTTTTCTTTCTGCCGAATTCCCTGCATCTCCGTCTTAACACACTATGACAGGTAGTGATTTTTCCTCCTCTTTCCTCAACCAAAATTAATATATATAATTATCAGTGAGTTACAGGCCACACATGGACTAAGACATGCTTCAGTTACGTCCAAATTGAGAGATAAACCACATCGTGGTGGGACTATTCACTGGTGTCCTCTGTTATTCATACTCCATTCACTTACTCCTTCGTTCTTCCAAGCATTTGGCATGAATATGAACCAGTCTGGAGTGTAGCTGTTTCCTTCATAAATAAGAGTGTTTATTTTTATTTTTATGTTTATTCTGGAAGCTGGCAATTCTGGATTCTGCACTGCCGGGACCACCTCCAGAGATGTATAATTATTAAAATTTCTGTCAATATGTAACATATGCCAGGCTTCCCAATGGATGGAGCTTATAGCAAATGTTCTGCTCCTTTCCTTCTTGTTTATTTTTGCTGCCATCTTCTATTTTTATTTTAGTTAACTCTGTTATACCTATTTATACTAATGTCCTTATTTATATGCAGTCCTGCTTTCCATGGGTGTTACTTCCGAGTTCACTAATTCCTATAGGAATAGTAATGCTATAAAGTTTAAATATAAGTCTTTATTGCCATGTTAACATATTTGCCTGTAAATGTCTTTACACATATTCTTCTTTATTCCAGGTGCGAGGAAAATACCTTATATGGAGCTGAAAACTGTACATTTTATTTAGGTCTTACTGTATAGGTTATTTCAGTGGAAATTACTTGAGTTATGGAATTATTGATAAAAAGCTTAATGTGATGTGAGTTGTAAACACACAGAGGTTTGAATGCTTCTTGTTCACGTGCACATTTCTTCATATATTTCTTATTTTCCTTTTCCTTTATCCTTTCTTTCAGTCTACAGTTCCACCCCCAACTTTCTCCATGCCTGTCACAGTCCCGGTGACCAATCAGAGTGCACTACAGTTTAGTAACCCTGGCGGAGCCCTGGTAACCACCTCCTTTGTGACATCGTCGCTCTCAGATCCCCGCCTCCTGTCGCCACAGCAACCAGCTCTCCAGAGGAACACGGTGTCTCCAGGGTTACCGCAGAGACCTGCCAGTGCAGGTGGGAAAGGGGACCGAGCAGGTCGCATCCTTTGTTCTGGACACATGAATGTTTTAAGTTCTTATTTTATTTTAAGTTACAAGTAACTTTTTTTTACAAATATACTTCAAAAATCACCCTTCATTATTTATAATGCTCTTGAGTTTTACACTGAGCAACATGTTTGGTGGTTTCTTGTAAAACAGCATGTGGTATAATTCAGTTAAATGCAGGGATTTATTTACAAGGCCTTTATCAGGAGGTTTCCTCTGAGCTCTTAACATAAAAATAGTTACGTATAACAAGGGGCTTCATTTTAGAGAATAGCGATGTACATATTTTAATAATGAATGTATGTACACTGGCTCTTAAAGTATGAACACAACTGGGAGAAGTCTGATTGTAAGTTGATTTATTCCTCAGCTCAAAAGTCACTTTGGCAACAAAGTCAGAATCAAAAAATGCTACACGATTTAGAATTTCTGGACAGTCTGTCCATGTATTTACTGGTTAGGTTCTATCAAAATCTCAGACAAATCTATGATAGATAAAGTTGCTCTTTAATGCATTATCAGAAATCACTTGTCTGTTACAAGTGATGCAGAGAAAATCCTGGAAGCAAAGGGTGGGAAGCGACACACACCCAATGGAATGCAACACTTTTGTTATTCTTTTTTCAGTTTAAATCTTATTAAATGTAGAGCTTCCAAAATAAATGTAGAGAAGAAAATTAATCTCATAATGTCCTTTTCAGTTATGATTGCTGGGATGTACACAGTCAGTTAAACCTTAATAACACAAATGTATCTCAGTTTATATACAGGTAAGTTTATGTAAAATACCTTTTGAGAGTTTTCATTTAGCACATTTATTAAATTTGCGCTGCTTTAAAATTAAAACAAATTTAAAATGACTGAAAATAAAAAAGGTCTCTGTATAAGCTCCTACTCAGTGCTGCTTGTTAACTTGTTATCCCATTAAGCTGTAGCACGTTTCTCATCTTTTCACGGAACACTAACACTCACACACCCCAGATACAAGCTATACATACTGTGGATGGGAGGAAAATTAATGCTGTCACACATTCCTGTCTTTCTGTTCTGTTTGAGTCCATTTTATTGCCAGCTAATGGCTGGGCACCAGAATGCAGGTGGCTTTCACTGTGCAACGTATTTTAGAAGACAGAATGATGAAGAAAATGCAGTTAAAATAAATAGGGAGAAATTGTATATATAGGCAAAAATGTGTAATTTGAGCCAGTGTAATGTTATCTTTGAAGACAGATATGACTACTGTTATTTCAGTTAGTAAATGTTCAGCTTTAAAGTGTAAATTTCCATTAATCTACTGTCAGACTCCTAAATCTGAATCAGCAGATTCCAATAATTATCTGTTTGTGGGCTGTTAATGTCTGATGCTTTTGGTATCTCCAATTAGGTGCACTTCTCGGAGGCGACCTGAACAACTCGAATGGCGCATGCCCGAGTCCAGTAGGTGAGTAACATGCTATGGGAGTGCAGTGAGCTGTGAGAAGTGTGCATGGTTTGGCTGTGGATGAGGTCTTACTGAGGTTTTTGTACCGTCTGCACCAGTGAGGTTCTGAGAGAGATGGTCCCTTTGGCTTCAACATAATGTCTGACTACGGCTTCCTCCATCTGCTCCATGCTTTTTTCATCCACAGCCCGTTCTGAGTGGAAGTGTTTAATGAACTTTTCTCTGAGTTGCCAAACCACAAGACGTTTTGTTCCTAGAAGATTCTATATAAACTGGGATCAAATAATAATCTGGCAAAGTTTAGTGCCAAAGAAAAATTCAGTACTGTTTATGCTGCAACAACATGACTTCTGTACATTAAAATATCAGGAAAATTCTTGTTCTTATATCCTCAAGTGAGGTACTTAACCCAACCAGTGTAAATGCGGTATTTGTAGTAATGCAAAGATCAATTATGAACCTACATGAAAGCATGAACTCTTAAATGGCTGTGTTATTACCGGTGCGCCCAGTCAGGAACGAGTGATTCAATGCAACCTTTGACAGTGAAGAGCATGGGGAATTTCAGGGCGGGGAGTTTGCTGCCACAAACGTGGCCTCTGTTGGCACGTGTGAAGACATACAGGCAATACTGTCGTGCAAAGAATTTCAAAGGGTGTGCTTCTGAAAATATGCGGTGGAGTCGCTCAACCTATTTCTGTGCCGAGGAATGTTTCCTTTAGGGGAACCAAAACAAAACCTTTTCTTTTTTTCTAGAAGCTCATTAGCTATCTTAGATCGGCAGATACTTTTGTACAGTACACAAACACATGGAGTGAAAACAAACACCCGCTATCTGTGGCGAAAATGAGCCACTTCAGGTTTATCTCGCCCGCTGCAAATACAAAGCCCATGCGTGGATGTTTCGCTTTAGACTGCGGCAGGAGTGAGAGCCGCTGTATCCACCGAGGTGGCACGTGTGATGGCTGGCGCGTGCGTGGGAAGTTGGTCGCTTTGTTCTTGGATTTGATTCTGCGGCGTAACGTGCACTTGTGTTACATCCCTTCAGACCGCTTCTTCGTGCTTTGTGCAGAATCATGTCACCGCTGATAGGCAGCGGCTCGGCGGCATTTCCATCTCCTCTTGGTTGTTTATCAGCCTGTGGTGTGTCCTGTGATCCTCAGCTGTTGAGAAGGAACAGGTGTGACTGTGTCCGGCCAGAGGGTGATCGAGCACGCGAGTGAAAGAGAGAGAGAGAGAGAGAGAGAGAGAGAGAGAGAGAGAGAGAGGGTCAGACAAGAATGGCCTATACTGGCCACTCTTCCTCATCTTCCCATCCCCCTCCTGCCTTCCTGGCCTCAGCTGTTGTCCCATATCTCAGCAGGGAGCTTTAGGCAGGGGGCTGCGCTCTGTCACCAGCACCCTTCTCTAACGTAGCTTTGACAACCTGTGAAAGTGCCACATTTAAGACTCTTATGTCCTCTACGAGGAGATGTTTCTCTCAGTCTTTTGCCTGATTTTTCAGACTCCACATCAGGACATTAAAAACTCAGCTGAGTCTCAGAAAAGAAGCACATTGCAGATCCATTATGGACCTGTTTTGGCCCTCTAAAAGGGGTCTGTCACCTGTCACCAATGCACTATCCTTCTTCCACCAACCGGCCTGCCCCCCTCACTGGACTCTCAGCTGCTGCCCCATGGCCCTAGCTCTGGGAATGTCACTGCTGACGTCATACCCAGCATTCCCGGCATTCCCAGGCTCTTGCCAAGAGGAAATGGGAGCTGAGGGTCTGAACAAGCTGGAGCCACAGATATACCCAGGGTCTAGTAACCAGGCTGTCCAGAGGGCCAGTGTGCCTCTTGTGGCAGTTCTCATGTGCCCAAGCATGATCGTGGTATGTGGGAGAAAATCCAACCTCATGTCTCCAAGAAGCTCTCACTTCCAAATGTGAACCTTTCCTTGATGCACAGCCCAGTGGATTAATGGGTTGAGCGCACTGATGTTTCCACGTTAAATGCCAAGGTCTCCTACAGAACTTGATACGTGCTGTCAGATACATTTCCAAAACTTCTCCATAAACCAGGGACCCTGCTGTCCCTTTGCTTTGTTCTCAACTCCTCATCAGGAGTTCTGCAAGCTGAGAGTTTAAGGCATAAATGCCTGATGTAGTCCAGCCGTACCTGCTGCCTGTCTGCTTGGCTGCCAGTGGGAGGGGGACCGACCAGGTGTGTCTGTCAATCACAAAGGCAGCTTATTGTGTCAAGAATTTTTGCAGCGCACCTGCTTTTTCTCTCCTACGCCTCTTTCTTTCAGATACAATTTTCCCGAACCGCCTCCTCGCCTTGCCAGCTTCACCTCCAAACATTTCAAAACATTTTGTACTAAGATGGTAGAGGGAGCAGAAGTGTTTCTCCAGAGGGCAGGTTCTTAATTCCAGTTTCCATCACCAGAGCGAGATGTGTGTCTCTTTACCTCCCCTGGTGGCCAGTGGAGGAATTGTCTCCTCTCAGACCCAGACTTAATATCCTCGCAAGTTCCCAGTGATACTGGCAAGTCCTTGTTCACATTTCAACTTTGAATCACCTACTCAGAATAATCTTTAGAAAAGGGTATGTTGTCGTGGCCCTTTTTTAGGAAAGCAGGTGGCACCTAAAAGTCCACATGAGGAGAACAGATGTAGCTGCTTGTGGTCTGTGCGTCGATTGATGTGTGTGCGCATGCAGAGACACACATCGATGTTCTTCCAGAAATGATACACTGTGATGCAATGATGCACAGTTTTTTTATTGGTTTACCCGCTTTTCTAATTTATGCATGAATTGTTCCTTCTTTTCCTTTTAGCAAATGGGTACATAAGCGCCAGGGCCTCACCAGGCCTCCTGTCCGTCTCCAACGGCAACAGCCTGGGGAAAGTAGTTCCGGCCAAGTCTCCGCCCCCATCCAGCCCACAGATGGTGAACAGCCGCAAGCCGGACCTCCGGGTCATCACGTCCCAGAGTGGCAAGAGTCTGATGCAGCTGGTGAGCTCCGTCGTCAGGCTCCAGCTTTCATTCCAAGGCCTTTTCTAGCACTTTACTGTCAATAGACTCTGCCTTCTGATCTTGTGATTCCTCTTCTCTCCTTATATACAGTTAGGGAAAAATTAATTTGGAACGTCACCCTTTGCTTTCAGTTTATTTATATTTTTATTCTTCTGCTCTTAATTTTCTGAAAATATGCAAAAGATTCTAAAGTATGTTAATAATACATGTCGCATATGTTTAATGTTATTTATGGCCAATCACTGACACTGGGAAAGTCCCGAAGCTGTTGGAATTTAATACTTTATAAACTGCACAGTCTGATGCCATCCTTTTCTGATTTGCTGGATAGCAGATGAATGTTTTATATGGTGACCGAAGCCACAAACTATATCTCTCCGGGCATCCATCTCTCAGATGGTCAGTGTGTCGAGGTTTAACTCCCCCTCGCCTTTCTGTTCTGTTCTGTTCCCTACACCAATGCAGACCAGTGAGGATCTGGACCTGGTGAGTGAGGTGAATAGCCCTTGTGATTCCAATTTCGGCTCAGCCGTGCATGCCTGAGTGCATCGCGACGCAACCCGGGTGTTGTCACGGTCTTGTGGTCACTGATCATGAGAGTGGGTGCAGTTCTGAGTGCGGTCATGACCGCATGCGGTCATGTTTTCATGTGTTTGTCTGGTGAAAAGCATGTATTGAGGAAGGTTGTGGCAGTCTCCCTGGGAGGTGGTGACAAGTAGTGTATGTTGCGGCAGCAGAGTTCTAGGTGTCTTTGAATGGTATAAAAGCAGTGTCAGGCCATCAGAAAGCAGTCATGAAAATGCTGTTGTTATTAAAGTTTAAATAACATAAATATCTGTTTTTAACTACTCATGAGTGAACTAAATGTAAAATGTAATGTGTGTTTGTTAAGTTCAAGGCTCTGGTTATGGCCTATAGGATGGTAAAAGGTTCAGTTCCCCATTACCTACGGAACATGATCACTGCTTAAATCCCATCAAGCATATTCAACTGCCTTGGGCAGAGTGGTTGTCCAACTCACAGGTCCAAAATTCTCAGCTTTGGCTCTGATGTGGAAGAATGAGCCCCCTCTGTCCCCTATAGTCGCCAAATCCTTTCAACATTCAGAAAGGGTGTTTTAAATACTTAGACGCACTTTTTTCCTGCAAAAGTTGCATTACACAATCTTCAATGATCATCTGTATATTTTATATTGTAAATACTTGTGTACTATATGGGCAGTGAGTCGAGTAATGGGTGCTGGCAAAAACATTGGCAAAAACTCTTGGTAAATGAATAAATGTAAATGCCTGTGGTTATAGTGGGAAGCAACCCGGGCACCACCTCTCTCTTGGTATACACAGGCCATGGGGCTGTGCTCTTCTGGGCTTCTGTTAATCACGTTAATGCATCACCTTTGCAGCAAGCCACAATGCATGTTCCTACAGACAAACCCTGTCTATTCTTTGTAGACTGTTCACTGGAGCCTCCTGTGTAACAGTGGCTGGTTGTAAGGGCTTGAGGCCACTAAATTGTTTGTGCCACCAGAAACACTATTTGCCGTGGTGACAACAGATGCCAAATTAAGAAAGACTGTTTGGGGAAAAAAGGAAGAAGTGTTCAAAAATAATATGTAATTTAGAGATTTGGAGATTTCTGGCATGAAGAAGATTTTTACATCCTTCCTCCTTCAAAGAAGAGTGAGCATTCCTTTGTAGTTGACTGTCTCACTACACACAGTGCAGGATGTATAGGACAAAACTATGATGCCGACTGAAGCTGTTTTGAAGGCAAAGCCTGACCACAGTACATATTTGTTCATTAGTTATGTGTATGCAGCTGCTATTCTCCTCCAGTTTAATACGATAGTGATGTATTCTGTCAGCATGTTCAAAATCTAGGGAACTCCAACCATCGTGAGCCCAAAGCTTGAGCACAGGTTAAGGAGGTGATGCTTCTGAAAAAAGCCACTGAAGTGTGGAGGCCCCCTGTACCTTTATACCACCCCTCTTACGTAACTCATCACCTCAGGCTCCATTCTGTTTCGTCTGGCTGCCAGAGGACTGGTGCGGGTGTCCGTCTTGCCTTGCGGCTGCCGAGCCCAAGCGTCTCCGAGTCGCTGCAGTACCCTGTGGACCACGCTCTCTGCTCTTGCTGGGTCTAATCAAACCACGCCATCTTGCCCGTGCCCTGCTTTTATAACCTCACCGGTGAAGTAGGCTGACAAACATCCTCATGCGTAACTTGGGCTGCCCAGGAGTCTTCAGGCAGTTGATGGAGCTGTTCAAACGTGAACCACACAGTCTCCTGTTGAATCAGGGCACATTTCACTACATGGTATACTCGGTAACCATGTACGTGACAAATAAACTCTTTTGACTCTTTGACTTTTGAGTCAACATGACAAAAACATCTTCTCAACAATTCAATTTCAGTTCCTTTTTTGTTTCTTCAATGTAACAAGCTGGTTTAATAAGTTTGTTTCCATTCACTCATGTTCAGTTTGTTGTATTGTCTGTGCACTAAGTAACAAGCATGCAGTTTCTCTCATGCAAGAAATTTCTCACAGAACACGGCATATGCATTTCTTTTTTTTATATAGGACCGGTCCTTGTAAACAACGGGTGGCTTGTTCTAACCATCTCCACCCTGTTTTCCCAGAATGCTCAGCGGCTGGGTGGTCCTCAGGTGGCACAGACGCTCACCACACCAGTGGTTTCTGTGGCAACACCCAGTCTCTTGTCACAAGGGCTGCCGTTCTCTGCCATGCCGACAGCTTACAACACAGGTAAGATGGAGATGTAGCTTCAGCCATACTTTAAAATCAGTTTTGCAGTCTATTCTGCCATGTGTTTTACAAAAGATCCAACCAGGTTTTGACTGACAGAACAAAGGGCTATGGAAAAGGAATCTGGACCTCTTGGGATGTGTGTCACTAGTGAAGGCCGCTGTTTTTCTCTACTCTCTTTTCTGCTTGAGAATTATTTCAGTCCGAATACAGATTATTGTTCCCTGTTAAGCAGGGTTAGAGGGCAATAGGGGCAGAGCTTCCTCTGCCTGCAACATTGTGATTTTTGTAACCATTTGTGTTTGTTTGGCAATATTCTTACTACTGATGTCAGACTCAACGCACTGCCTTTAGCCTCCTCCTGGTCCTGCACAGTTAAAACAGTGATGTGAAAACAACACAGTCCAAGCACCATTAAAGGTCATTGTATCAGTTATCTTTTACAGAATAAGCATCACACAATGGGTCACCTGAAAGGTGTGAATTTCATATTAATTTTAGTAATTACTGTAATCAATCTTTCCTTCTTTTTCTTCTGTCAGACTATCAGCTAACAAGTGCAGATCTGTCAACACTCCAGGCCTTCACATCTCCAGGTAGTCTGCCACTAGGCAACGTATCAACATGGCAACAGCAGCCACAACCACAGCAGCAGCAGCAGCAACAGCAGTCTGTATCCCAGCAACAGCAGCAACAGCTGAACTTGGCATCTCTCAGTAACCTGGTGTAAGTTGACATGCCACTCTCTCCACAGGGGACCCCCTTGAGGGCAGTCCTGTAGCAGAGCACTCCAAGCCACTCCTAGTCTCCACCAGTCCAGCTTTGCCAGAGTGAAACTACTCCAGTCCTGCCATGTGGCACACATGGGGCTCATTCCTTTAACTAAAGTCACTTCACTACCACCAGCCAATAACAGCATCATTCCACTAAGCCATATTCATTGCGCCCCACTGGCCCAAGGTTTTGGCTCAAGTTTGTGATACGGTTGCAGTGGCCATTGATCCTCAGGTTCCAGGGTTTCCAATCATGTGGTCCACCCAGTCAAGCTGTAAGAGCCACGTCCACATCACAGTTACCTTTGCTCAAACAAGGTACTGCAACAGAATCCAGCTGATTGGCTTTGTAGAGCCATCCACTAGCCTAAATAGGCAGCTCCTGCTCTCCAGCACGTCAAGGCACACGCCCATGGCCTGTGAGTGACACACGTGAGCTGGGACGCTCCTGCAGCGAAGTGTCTGCTAACACGGAGAACAGGGCCACAGTAACGGCGCATGTTCTCTTTTGTCCGCAGCATGTGGGGCGTGGACAAGCAGAACGGTGAGATGTCTAACTGCATCTCCACTTTCGCTGCCAATCTGAGGTGAATCCACATTGCACTGTGTGACACCATGCTTATGTCTGTCTGTTTTTTTTCCTCCCCCTGTGCTTTTAATGGACCACTCAGCCGAGAGGTTACACACAGCTAATTGAAATAGGACACTTGGACCTATCACATACAGCACAGGGACACACACGGAGTGTTATAGCCAACACTCAGCTAGTCACTGCATTCCTCATGGGTAGAGCTGCCAGTTCTACGTCCAGGCTGTGTGTCCTGTTCTAGTGGAAGGACTTTGTGGCTCGTCTCTGTGTGTTACTCAGTCCTCTAGTGTGTCATGCATTGGCAATTGAGACAAGGCCTGTGGTGTGTTGAGGTGAAGCTGAAGTGCATGCAGCACGGTGATAATGGCAAATAGCTTCCTTCCTCACAGACAGAGAGCACTATGGGTAATAGCTCACTCACAAGCTCTTTATTGTCAGATGTCAAAGTGAGCTCAGCCCAAACAGCGAGTCTCTTAATGGGCTTCAGCTCAAATGTTTAGGTTCAGCCAAATGGGCTGTTGTCCTTTGCGTGCCAGTCCATGCTGGACTGAAGCACAAGGAACACCACCCTGCACTATATAAACACACTCTTTATTTTGTGCTTCGCTTAACATCATGCAGTCCACTTAGCCAGTGAGGTTCAGCACCAGGATGTTTCAGGTTCAGTGTCTGATCAGCCTGCTGACAGGCTGACATGTGTTGGGGTTCATCACTCTCTGTGAGTTTGTTTGTGTGTTTCCTGGCATGAAGTCTCGATGCATGTTGTGTCGCACAAAGGTGTTTTGGTAACAATGAAAGGTAACACTAAGAATCGAGGAGCTGTATACTCCTAAGTGTGTAGTTGTCGGTCAAGGTCCCCGGACTCTAGTCCCACTCATTTTATTTGGACTCAGCAGTACTGCTGTGCATGGCTGGCAATGTTAGGTCTGTACACTAAGCTATTTACAGTTGTTTACCTACTTATACAGCGGGTAACTTTTACGGCATCGATTCAGCGTGTCGCGATCAAGGGTTGTACGGCAGGAGTATCAATTCTCATGTCTGTTGATTGCAAGGTAGTTCTTCTAACCACTATGCCCCCTGCTGCCCCAGAAAGTTAAATTATTCATTTGCCATTTTGCAGTATATAAATGTTGACAATTGGTAAAGCAAGGCATTTACTAGAGCAGTTCAGGATCAGCGCATTGTCAAAGTCAATACAGGTACAGGTGCAGAGAAATTCGAACCAACAGCCTTTTGGTTACAAGTCATTATCCGTAACCATTACAGTGCTGATTGTCCCATAATAAGAAAACTGAGGTCCTAAGTGACCCTGTCCAAAGGGCCAGCCAGTTCAGGACAGTCAGTGTTTAACGTGCTGTATTTAACTATTCTTTCCTCTGTTCTGCTGTCACTTCCGGTACCAATGCCCAGAGGTTAAAAATAAGGCATGAAATTCCCAGCAGACAGCCAACATTTCTGAGCTGCTGTTAAAAGGACCACAATAAAAACGCTACATTGTTTTGGGGGAAAACTGACAACTGACGTTGGCCGATTAAATGTAAACATAAGCCGAAAGTGAGATGGCGTTGTTCGATGGCAGTAAAGCTGAGTCGATTGGGTTTAGAGAGACGAAGTTGAAAACACTAAGTGAGAAATACGCAAAAGCAAAAATTGGGTGGCATAAATGTAAAAGTGTGTCCTCTTTACAGTTGTCTCCAAGTAAAATTTTAAAAAAGAGTGACTATGCTTTGGCCATCCAAACACACTGCTCCAGTTATTCTTGTAAATTTGCAAGTTCGAAACTCCCATGCCATCCATGCTCACTTTTCCACCATGAAACTAGAGGACCCAGCCTGCTTCCCTGTTCACCTTTAGATTTAGGGTAGTGGTTCAGAAGCTGGTCTTCCAAGTCCCACCCACCCAAATCCAGCTGTGTAAATGGGTAAAGTGTCCAAACTGGGCTGCGTGAAAACATCTGCTGAAACTGAATAATGCACAGTGATAAATAATGTAATGTGGGTTGGCCTGGGTGCCTGCACCTCCCCCATCCCGTCCGACCTGGTTCTCAGTGTGTGTGTGGTGCTGAAATGACTCGTTCTTCCCCCAACAGCGTGGCCCCCCAGGCAGAGCTGCTCTCAGGCAGGGACGAGTGGCTCAGCCGGTACCGTATGACTCCGTTGCGTGTTCCCCACCGGCTGCATGAGCTTGTCGCTCGTTCTCTGAACCAAAGCCGCCGCTGCGCTCATCCCCTTCCTCCCCCATGTACCACCCAGTTGCCTCACCATTCCAGCTGTTTCCTGACATTGGCAGTCTGCCTCACCTTCACCCCCCCCCCAATCCTTCCCAGGCCCACCACGAGTGCCATTGCAGTCCATTCTCAGTCCATCTGCTGTTTCATGTTTGTGATGGCACACATAATTTTGGGTTTGTGAGACTCCACAATTAGCTCCATTACCCTGAAAAGGGTGGCAGACCAGTGCACCTAGAGCTCTTGGGGGGTCTCGTTGATGTCCTTGTCGTCAGTGGTAACTGTGTCACACTAACGTGTTGCTCTGAAATTAAAACAGACTACTTATAAGTTAATTTTGGCACATATTGACAGGTTTGTAAAAGAAATGACCCTTCCTTCCTGCACTGTTTCCTCTCTGTCCTCTTCCTTCAGGCCTGTGACTCACATACCTCCAGGCGCCACGCTGACGGTTAACACCAACACCAACCCCAACATGAGCATCAAGACAGAGCCTGTGTCACCAAATCGCGATCGGAGCACTCCGTGCTCCACTTCCAGTGGAGTGCTGTCTGCCGCTGCCCAGTACCCAGGGGCATTGCGACTGGAACCCACTGGACGCTCCCCCGTGGACAGCCTGAGCAGCAACGGCAGCTCCTTTGAGGGGAATGAGCGTGAAGATGGGGCCCAGGGACGCTCGCATGAATTTGGCCTTCTGAGGGCACAGGGCGAGACGGAGCAAGAGGGAGCCAACGCCAAGCGCATGAGACTGGACACCTGGGTCACATAAGATGCATGGAAGCAGAGATTTCTTTAAGACCCCCTCACCCCCTCACCCCCGCCCCCCTGCACCACCACATGCCACCTGTCCACTCCCCCCACCCACACATGAGGGCTGAGTTACCAAACCAGGGTCTTGATTCTGGAGGAGGTGTAGGGGAGTGGGCAGATGAGCTGTGCTGGAGATGGGCGAGGGGCTTAGTGAATCTTAAAACTGCCTGGGTTGATTGTTGAAGTAATGGACACACTTGTGCTTCAGACACGAGATGGCGCATTTCATTGATACACACGTTGATTTTCTGGAGGGACTACCTTACAGTTCACAAGGACAAAACATTTCTTTCTTACTGAGATTTCAGCTGGATCTGTACAGTAAGGACTTGCAATTCTCTGGACACGTCAGACTGTACTTCTCCAGCTGGGCTCCAGATGGCAGTGTTGCTATGCCTAAAGGTACATGGTGCGTCACACTTTCTCTTCTGTTTCTCGCTGGAATTTCTGACGAGACAAATTCATCCTCTGTACACGCATGTGCTGAAGAGATCCTTATTCAGGTTGCCATTGTTTTGTGGACAAAAAGCAAAACAATGAAACACACCTCAGAAAAGCAGGTTTACATTCAGTTGCAAATGTCGTCCTGCTCGGACCCCAGATGCCATACCTGCACGGCCCCCCTCCTCAGCACCCTGGATTTTTGACTGATGCACAGCTCACGGCCTTGATGAGGAACATAAGCAGAGCCTGCATGCTCAGGAGGAGGAGGAGGAGGAAACCACAGGAGCTCATGTTTGACTGTCAGGTCTAGACCTCAGAAGGTTCACTATGGGATTGTTGATCTCTGAGAAGGTGGCAAGAACCAGCAGGTGGCAGCAGCTGCGAAAAGCCACACTGAGGCACCCCCAGGTCATTTGCGTGGGTGTGGAATCACTTCTGAGGGGGTCAAGTCTGTTCCCTTGCCTGTAAGAACATGAAGAGCTTCTCAATCTTGTTTCATTTTTTTTCCATGGTGTGTTTCAGTGAACTTTATTTTTTTTCTCGTAAGTTGTGGTGGAATGAATTTTAGCTCTTTTCGGGCTCTTTGGTGTGTGTAAGCGCAACAGGCGTGACTGCAGGGCCTGCCAGTGCCCGATGGTCACTCGTGTTCTCATGATCCATGCGAGGAGGGACATAGCTGTTTGTGTCGACAGACTGAAAACGGCTGCGTTGACATCATTGGTCACTATTGCAATGCATATATTCGGCTTGTCTTTTGCCTCTGGCTGCCTAAATCAGGGGAATATGTGTTGACTTAATCAAAGTATTCTTACAGTTTTTTAGGAAATGATAAACTCGTTTGAAATCTTGGGGTGACGTTTTTGTAAAGGAATAAAGTTTGTAAATACACAATGTTTTCAATGTCGCTGTACAGCCAGCTTTAGTTCACACTTCAGCGGAAAGGGGTCCCCACTCAGACAAAGGCTGAACTCAAATTGTAGTGCATGTGATAGCAGGACAACTGTTTGCTTTGAAAGCCGTGTGTAAGAGATGCTAGGCTCTAAGGATTGTATGTGACTCTGTGTGTGTGCACGTGCGTGTGTGCACGTGTATAAATACATTCACCTACTTTGCTGGATATCCTGAAAACAAATGACAACGTGTTAATACTCAGTGGATCTGACTCTATATAAACATGTATAAACGTGTGTTCTGTGTTTCAGGCCAGAATGCTGGAGGAGGCAGTGATAGCAGTAGCCATGGAACTGACTGTTTGAGAGACCTGTTGTGGCTCCTTTGTTGGCACTTTAGACTCCGCCCCCACGTGGCTCTCTGAAGGAGAGATGTTGCTAGAAAAAGCTGGCTGATTTGCTGGCACCCAAGTCCCAGCCCCAGGGTCAGCGTTGCACCCGTCTCAGGTGTGTAGTTAGAGAAAAAGGGAGTTGGCGAAGCGGAGGAAGCTGCTGTGACTCTTGACACGCGAAAGAGACCCCCAGCTTCCTCAGTCATGCAGGAATGGACAGAGCTCCTGCTGGCTGTGCATGCTGAAGGAAGTGTACATCTCTAGATGTCCCTTGTTCTTCAGGGTCGCACGTTTTCTTAGGAATATATGGCTGTGGGGAAGAAACCACAATGCTTTGCTGCGTTTGTTTACCACTCTTCTGCACAGCAGCAGCTGTGTAACACAGCAGCTGTCCTTTGAAACAACCCCTTTAAAGGGTTTTTTTGTTTTTGTGTCACATTAAAAGAATGTGAATATGCATGTACCGAGTGGGTAACCTTCACCGTGCGGAGTGCGGCAGAGTGTCTCTGTGCTTTATACCGCAGTATTACTGAGTTGACTTTAAATCCCATTTCCTGCTGTTGTGCTCCTGAGCAGAGTACTGAGCCTAAACTTATACAGTAAAAAAGACCCTGCTGTTTAAATAGGGGAAAATTCCAACACTGCAAGGTGTTCTGGAGCAGAGCTTCAGCTAACTGAGCAAATCATAAGTAAGCAAAGTGAAGAAATAGAGGAGTATTTTTGGGTGTTGGAACAGAAGCAGTAATGCAGGTAGATTTATTGTCCCGTCCCAGTGCAAAATGGCGCCCTCCCCACACTGATGTCCGCCTGTCTTCCCACAACCCAACCTCCCACTGCTCAGTCCATCCCGAGCTGCTCCATCCCACCATTGCCAGACGCCTCCTTCTGACACACGGGGGGTCCTGGTGAGACATGTCATTAGACACGTGACAGGTACTGCTCAGTGTCACCTGCTTCTGTCTGTGGAGACGCCCACACAGTAAAAGTAGGTGGTGAGCAGAATGGGGAGCAAGTGTGTTTGCGTCAGATGTCGCCGATGAATGGATACTGCTGAACCTCAGTTCTGTATGAAATTAATTTATTATGCAGCCTGACCTGTAGTGCTGAGATCTTTGATCATGTGCGTGCGTGCGTGCGTGTGTGTGTGTGTGTGAAAAAATGCAGCGCAGCAGCCCAGGCCATTATCCTCTATCTCTAGCAACACTGACGTTTTGCACGACCTTGGTGTGCAGAGCGCCCCTTTAGGAGAGAGAGTGTGTGACCTTAAGAAAGACAATCTCAGAGAGTGGAAACATGCACCCCTTTCCAGTGTGTAATGATCTTTCTAGAATCTCACTTGTTTTCTAGTGTTACTTTGTGCTGGTGCCAGTTCTATTGTCTATTATTATGATTATTATTATTGTTATTATTATTGTAGTGCATATAATAATAATAATAATGATAATATTTTTCTGCCATTTTGTGTAGGGTAGCTATCTTATTTGACTTTGATTTTATTTTATTAAACTTAATATATATACAAATATATTTTTTGTTTTTTTTTTAATTTTTAGTTTTTCCTCAAAGGGGTGTTGAAAAAATTGCACGGTTTAATAAAAAGGTGATCATGGTAACATTACCTAAAGCAATGGAGCAATGGTGACAAATTTATTTAGTGCAAGTTAAAGTTTAAAAGAAGTTCAAAGCTGCAGTTTTTGGTTAATGTTATTAAAATATTTGGGAACCTCGTTTTAAAATTCTAACCATAAGACACATGAAACTTCAGTAATATAAAGTGCATGGGTTTGAGGCAAAAGAAATAATGTTACATGCATTTTACATAAAATATATTGTTAATAATATAAACCTCAAATGAAAATGTAGCTGAAGAAAAAGTATAAAAGAAGTTATAGTTAATATATTGTGTTCAGCTAGTTTGCTTTGAGTTTTGTTGTAAAGAAAACTTAACATGTTTTTGTTTAAGTTGTTTTTGGAGAATGATATACAGTTTGTGTATATTTTCATAAACAAAGTATGCACTGATATGTTATTAAAATTATATACTGCTTTTACAAGAAAGTGTTTGTTATTGTACCAAAGTATCCATTTGTCCCTTTAAACCTCCCCTTTTTGGCGTATGTTTTACCGTATTTTATATATTAAATAGACAAGTTGACCTAAAAAGTGAGAGATTGATCTTTTTCTTACTTTTTCCCTGACATTTCTGTAACCCTTCATGCTGAAGAGGAAACTTCGCACAGGTTGAAGCCAAACAGCTGTTACACCTGATGGCCTTGGAGAGCTGACGCTGATGTTGCACAACAAAAGGCTTCATAGGTCTGACAAATAACAGCAAATGATTCTATTTTTTCTTGGTATTTTTTTGTTATTCCAGCAACAGCAGCACTGGGCCATAGCAGTGTAGAAACCAAACCTGGAACGCAGTAAAACAATGGCCACAAAAGAGAACTGATTGTTTGGTTACTGATTTAAAGAAGACTGAAAAATTGTTTGTCTTTTGGTACAAAAGAAAGCACAGTGAGGACCCCTGTTGCTAATATTACTGCCCTCACAAGTGATCTCTTTAAGTGGAAACTGAGTTTTGCAGTAATTGTGCCCAATAGTAACCCCAGTCATACCATCTGCCATATTGTTGGAGGTCTGGTATGTGTGCCCCAGTGTGATGAACACATATAAAGCTGGAGATGAAGGGGAGGTGGGAGAGATCCCAAACCTTGAACATCAAAGACAAATTATAAACGCTTTCTCCAACACCCGATTTATTCTGTTTTAACAGTTTGATAATGGATTGTGCTGTGGTTTTCCCATCTTCATCAGTTGAGCTGGAAGGAGGATGTATCATAGTAAGAATGTGGCCCCCCTGCTAACCCTTTGTCACGTGTTGCCTCTGAGTGTGCCGTGAACCTGTTTGCTTCAGGGTCCTTCTTTAACTGTGGAAGGCTGCTCCATGATCCACAGTTTGTTCCAAAGGTGTTTCTTAAAAGAAAAAAGAGATAAATGCTGTACACAGTTGTTTATGAAAGGTCACTTTGTGTGACCTTTGCAACCAAACATCATCAGCAGGTATATTGATGTCAGCAGCCAACCCCGTCTCCCCAAAAATAATGGTTTCCTTCAATAGTCTCCTCTTTTGGTTTAATGAAGACTAAATCACTTTAAACAAGAAGTTACCACGCAAATAGAGACCTGTTATGGACAACACAAAATAGTCACATCAAGACAGTTAATTTGCGTATTCCTAAATCTTACCCTTATTTTTGGTGCTCACATCAAACTCCTGGGTCACAGCAGTTCACAGCCCTTTTTTGGAGCAGGATGGCAGCAGATAAACCGCAGAACTCCCCTCCTATTAACCACCGACTGGGGGGGACAGAGGTATAACTGGAGGGCTGTAGCTGCAGTTTGAATTTGTCTTAGCTTCTCAGCCACTTGAAGCACGACTTCACCTTCCACCGAACATCCTTTTCAAGCGGAAGATTTTCTGACCTGTGAGTAAATGTTGGATCTTTTCCATCTTATTCATTTGTATTTGATAAATGTGTAAAACTTAATAATTTATGAGTCTATCAACTGCATAAAATTACTTAAAAAGGCTGTATTTAGAAGTAATGAAGCAACGTTTTGGTGGATTAGTTTGAAATTTATCTCCAGAATTGATTTTTTCCCCATTTATTAGCCCTTTAAAAGTCTCTTAAGTATGTGTGCTGCTCTGTTGTTAATGTTGAGGCAGGGAGACCCCTAGCGGACAGTGTTTTGGCGGTAATGTTCATTCGCGCCTTTAACGTCCGTAAGTTAGTTCAGATACTGAGGTCGCGTTTTTTCTCACTTTGTGTTGCATGGCCAGAAAATGTTTGCCTGTAAGTATTTTTATGTTCTATTGTCTTACAGTTGTGTACGAGGAATATTTATGAGGCAAACCTGTGTTTACGGACAAAAGTTCGCTCCGAATCTTTATTTAATTCGTATATATTGTAACGAGCGCCGGTCTAGGCTCGGATGGACGGAATGAGGACACCACGCCGGTCTCCATAACACACAACCTTTTATCGAACACTGGCGTCTCAAGGGAAGGTACCAACCGGGCAAGACGAAGGAAAGGCTGTCCTTCTGCACCCACACTGCAGCTGACCAACAACCCCAGCCTCCTCTCTGGCACCCCAACTCTCAATTCCCGCGCTTCCCAGTTTCCCGCCACGGCGCACCCCTCGCCCCATTTCCCAGGGTGCACTTCTGCAGCAACACGCATACAACGAACGGATAAATGGTGAATACGAAGTGTTAGCATCGGTGTAACGTTTTCTATATAACGTAGCTTTAAGTTAATGCACTGATTATGTTTCGTTTGAATGTATAACGTGACATGTATTTTGTATGTTTAAGTTTTACATTGTTTTCCTAAGTAAAGTTTGAAAAGAAACGTCAGCTTCAGACCTTTCTTGGGAACGTGTTGGCTATCTGTCGAGCTTTTGCAACAGGCTAAATTACGCCTCGCACACACAAGTGGGGGCAGAATAGTATGTATAATGTACAAGTGTATTTGAAAGAGACTAATGCTTAGTTTTGTCTGCTTGTTTCCTTAACTTTAAATATGGTCAAATTAATATGTATTTATTCTTCAATGCCAGGAGGCTGTACGGTATTTCTGAAACTGGACTCCTAGCTCAAGGTTCTTCCATCAGACCATCTTTAAAGCCCTGGTTTTGTAGTCTCGGCAGTGTTGCACAACGTAGAATGCAAGTGTAAAAAACCCAGCGCTGAGGTGAAAAGGTAAAAATAATACTTTTATATCATCAAACTCTATATTATGACAGTAATGCATGTGGTGTTGTGTGTTTGTGTTAATTTTTTATAAATTTGTACATTTTCATTTTTATGCCCTTCCATCCTGCAGACCCCCACCTTCCATCACCACTCGAATTCCTTGGGTGTCTTGCCTGTTCGGGTCATTGTCTCTAGTGCTTCCTCTCGCTCTTCCTTTTGCCACTCTGCTCTGGCATAGAAAACAAAAACCAGTTTAATGTGTGCATGTTGTATTATTATTTAGGGCATGAGTTACATGTGAGTGTGTCATACATGATCCCCTGAGAAGGTTGAACATGTGGATGGCATAGAGCGCAATAGGTGTACCGGCCATAGTGACGTGCAGAGAATAATAAATTATACATCACCAAAGTTTATAGCACTTAGAACTTATTGCATTTTGCATTAACATCTGTTAGTACTCTACTCGGCTGTATGTTAGCGGCCCAAGTGCCCGGCAGCAAATAATATATCAACAAACTGTACAGCTCAAAATTTAGCATTTACTGTCCAACATATGCAACTCTTATTGGCAGTAGTGTTTTCTTAGTTTTCACATTCATCATATGACTTTAGCAGGTTAACCTGTAATCTGATATACATTCTATGACAATCCATTGCTTTTAAACTATCTAATCATAGACTGGAAGCAATGCATCGCCATACAATGTATATTAGATGTATATTAACTCTTAGCAAAAAGTATTGGGAATGAATTTTCAGTATCAGTTCCACTGTTGTACACTATATGGGCAAAAGTACTGTATGCAGGCACATGAGCATCACATTCATATTTGTTTCTTGATCATCCCATTCCAAACCCATGGGCATTCATATGGGGTTGTTCCCCTCTGTGCTGCTATAGCAGCCCCTGTTGTTCTGGGAAGGCTTTCCATCAAATTTTGGGAACTTGTGCCCATTCGGCCACAAGAGAATTAGTGAGGTCGGATAAGGAGGCCTGGCTCGTGGTCGGCATTCCAGTTTATCCCAAAGGTGTTCAGTGGGGTTGAGTTCAGGGCTCTGTCCAGCCACTCAAGTTCTTCCACACCAACCTGGGCAAACCATGTGATTATGGAGCTCGCTTTGTACATGGGGGGACACAGTCATGCTGGAGCAAGAATGGAGCTTCCCCCTAAACTGTGACCACAAAGTTAGAAGCACACGACTGTCTAGAATGTGTTTTTTTTGTACACGGTTAAGGCCATGCAGAGAAACTGTTATGCACCTCTTGTTTATTAGTGTTTTATCATTCTATTCTAGAAACTCTATAAACAAGTACATTTTTGTTTCATAACCACACAGCCCCTCTTAGTTACCTTTATCACTTCCTATTGAAACAATTTACAGATCAAGGAGGAGTCATGGCATCCGGGAAGGAATTAGTTACTAAAATCAACAGTGGCGTAATGAAGACCAGCAGAGCACAGGACGTGAGAGAGAAGACACAGAAAAATTGATGAAAACTTATGCCAACTGGGAAGAGCTTCTTGTGCCCGGTACAATGTCAGTAGCAATATTAGCCCAACTGGTATGTGTGTCTGCAAATAAAGATTTCCCTGTAAATCATGGTATGAAGGAGAAACAGTTTAAGTTCATTGAATACCCAGAATCCTTCACAACCTATCTGATGCAAGTGTGCAACCGTGGGTGGGAGGCCTTCAACATGACGCATAAGAACATGGACCAAATTCGGCTCTATTCGGGGAACATACCAGAGGATATAACATGGGTAGTGAAGACCCTAATGCAGGAAGATGATTCAATTGTCACCGCCCTTCTACTTAGCCAGCTTGACAATGTCAAAAAGATATCTAATGAGTGCTACCAGTTGGCTTTAGAAGTTGAAGGGGAGTTCGTGCATGTGATCAACGTAATCTCAGAGCTCATGGAAGCCTTTACATGCTTTACAAAACTGTACAGTGACTCTGTTAAAGAAACTCAACTGATGATTAAAGAAGTTGAATTAATGAAAAAGTCAGCAGAAGAAGCCAAGAACCTGTTAGAGAAGAATTACCAGGATATGGAGAAACAGATGAAAGAGGCACAGAAAGCATATAAGCAAGCCACGAATGAAATGCTTTAGTGGGACTGAGTTTGGTTGAGAGCATAAAGAATACCTTGAATATCATCCCTAATATGATTAAGAGAACCACCTCAGGTACTCAAGGTCATCACTGCTGCAAGAAGATGCATCTGAAAGTAATAATGAAAACGACACAGTCATGATTTTGAGCAAGGAAAGTCAGCTCAAGGCTGCTTCTGATGCCCTCGCTGTTTTTGTTTCACCGAATGGTGAAATTAAGAAGGAAGAGCTTTATGACAAAGCTGAAAACAAATTCAAGTCCAACTTCAGCAAGTCCATATTTATAAGACTTAAAAAGGAGGTAGAGGCTGAGAAACAATGCCCAGTAAGGAAAGGCTTTCTAAAGGTTTGTAACAGCGGAATCAAAATCTGTGAGAACCTGGAGTCAATAATCAAAGCCACTGATTCAGCAAAGGAGAAGAGCCTGCCAAGTCAGATTGAGAAACTCTGTAAGAAATGCGAATCTCTGTGCATCAGCGCCAATCAGAAATCACGCAGACCTCCCTTAAACGCCAAAGCTCCACATATGGCAAAAGCATTACAGAATATAGGGGGCGCGGATTCCATCATACAAACACATGTAAAAATGGTGACTTTCAAAGTCCAGCAGGCAAAAGCACATCTGCACCACACGGATGAGGAAGCGAGAGCAAGATTTGAAGAGATGAAGAGGTGCAACAGAGAGCTGGATGATATCCTGATAAGGATGGAAAGGTGTGATGTGGAAAAAATTGATTTTGAAGAAACTCTTTAAAATTCTTTCAGAGAAAATGAAAGTGCAGTGCACTTAGAACTTATTGCAGTTGGTCCACTTCTTTCAGATGATCTCCAGCTTAATCAAGACTTGTCTCAACCAAAAAATGAACAAGTTCATTGCAGACTGCAAGAACATTCAGAAAATTGAGGGATATTCACACGCTGCATTTCTGAAAGACCTCATCTATCAGCAAGCATTTCAGGCCACCAGTGTTGCCAATCTCGTCCATGTGATCTCAGACATGTACGTTACGGTTTCAGAAAAGCACCTGATGGACAGAGTCAGTGCTCTGGGAACCCTCATGGCCCTGGGTCCATCTGACAAAGAATTTAATGTTACTCAAATGAAGCTTCAGGAAGACTAAAAACAATCGAAGGCAGAAATAGAACCACTGGTCGCTGAGAATATGAATGAGTTTTCTGACAGCATTCAAAAGCAAATTAATACAATTGACATGAATCTGAAGGCTGTGCTTCCATCTTCACTGGAGGAAGACAACTACAGAAAGGGCCCTGACATCCTAATGAAAGAGCTTTGTGAAGAAGATCAGGACCAGTTCTGCTAAGTTGCACAGCTTAACACACTGGCATAAAGTCAGTGTTTTTGATGAATATTCAGCAGTTGCTCCCTGAGGCTCTGTAGAAATGTTGAACAAGTCCATGGGTAACATAAGGGAAAGTATTGGTGGGAAATATACGCTTTGCTTCTAACGATTATTGGCTAGTGCTTTAGATTTTAGATGTGTTGTTTAATCAAAGATCAAAAGAATTTGTCACATATATGGTCACAAAGTATACCATGTAGTGAAATGTGCCCTGATTCAGCAGGAGACTGCGTGTGGTTCCATTCCAACGAGTAAATAAACAACCAAACAACAAATAGATAAATAAGTAAGTAAATAAATAAAAGAAATAAATAAAACCGTAAGTTGCATTGTGGGGACATAATAGTTGTAAAACGGCTTGAGACGTGCATTTCATTACTTTCCCATCAGTAACTTTCATTTCAGTAGTGCAGCAGTAAAGTAACTTTGCCAGTCGATTTAAGGCTAAACTGCGTTATATGTTCTTTTCCACATGGGTGTTATGGATGTTGGATGACTTTGTACCCTAAATAAATGAAATAATAATTTAAGAAATATTATATATTTACTCAAATTCTCTTTGTTTTTACATTTTGTCTAAAATTTGAAACATTTATCAATTTATTGTGACAAATGTGCAATAATAGCAGAAATCAGGAAGGGGTCAATACTTTTTCACAGCATTCTACCCATGGAAGTATAAAACAGTACTTATGGACTAAATTCTAGAATCATTTTAATAATCAACCAGGTGACTGAAGAAGCCGATGTCCAACTGGTACTGGAGGCTCAGTAAAATCTGTACTAGCAAAATGTCAGCTGCAGACTCTTGTATGGTTTGTGACAGTAAAGTTGTTTAAGCAAATATTTACTCTTCCACAGTTCTGCGTCTTTAGGGAATGTGTGGTGGACAGCAATGTCTGCTTGCACTGCTCTCCATGCGCCTTTAAAATGTAAAAACATACATGTTTTTTGAACTCTAATTACTGAATAACACAAAGCAACTGCAATGGGAAAATATCAAAATGAATTGAAAAGCGTGCCCTAAAAAGGACACAAATTGGCTAACTGCTGGTTGTACACTGCAGGAGAAGTTTACAGGCAGACTTAAATTTTGTAGATGCACCTGAAAATGTGCACGGTGACCGCTGAACCTCTTCTGTAAAATCAAGTCAACTTTCAGGAACATCATGAACTTTCAGAAGCGCTATTTCTGCTTTCAATCAAGCGTGTGTAAAGAAAAAGATGCTAAAATGCTTTAACCATACATAACTGGGTACTTATTTGTCACACTAAAGTAATGCATATTGGTTGCAGACTTTACAATTTCTGCCATCTTCTGAGGACGTGTGCGGCATTAGGTAGACTGCGATAAGATTCAAACCCAAGTGTGCGATGACTTTAAAAATGATGCCTCCCACCCCAGTGCTTATTCATGTTCATTAATGTGAATTTTAACTTTCCAGACATAATTTCACGTGTTCACTTTTTTAAATGTACGTCAAATTACTATTGATCTCCTGCAAGAAAATAATTGAAAATAATCTGATAATTGTTATTGTCATGCTGGAGCAGTTTTTAAAATCTAATACATCCTCGTCATGAGAGCTGAGAAAAAAGTTGGGTTTATAAAACTGAATAAAACTAAATAAAAGTGTGAGCTAGATAAGCTGCCCTGACTAGAAGTGTCTGCTAAGCAGCGCTGTTTTTTCTGTTGTGCTAGGTGTTAACTGGAAATCCTGCCTCAAGCTATTCTGCAGCCACGTGGCTTCTCAAATTTTCCATTGAAGTGTTAGTCTTACACTTGAAGCGTGACTAAATCTTTTAAAAGCTGCAAAATATTCTGACCTGTATTAAATAAACTGCATTTCAGGGTGTTATCTTTGAAATTGTGTAGTATATTTACTCGGTAACGAAAAAATTAAAAAGTATTAAAAAAACAAGCCATATTTAAAACAAGTTTCAAGGTTTATTCATCATTTTAAACTATCTAATAGACTGGAAGCAATGCATCGCCATACAATGTATATTAGATGTATATTAACTCTTAGCAAAAAGTATTGGGAATGAATTTTCAGTATCAGTTCCACTGTTGTACACTATATGGGCAAAAGTACTGTATGCAGGCACATGAGCATCACATTCATATTTGTTTCTTGATCATCCCATTCCAAACCCATGGGCATTCATATGGGGTTGTTCCCCTCTGTGCTGCTATAGCAGCCCCTGTTGTTCTGGGAAGGCTTTGTTTCCAGGCATTAGCACAGTATAGTAGTGTTGTCACCATGAAAAGCTTTGTTTCCAGGCATCCTCAGCAAATAAATATGTAAATAAGGTATAGGAAAATTAAAGAATAAATAATGAAATTAAGAAAAAGGAAAATAAATAAAGAGAATAAATAAGGAATAAGATATAAAAATATACATAGAGGTCAGAGTTAGAAGTTAGTAAACAGAGATAGCAGACAAAACAGGTGGTAGCAGACAAAAAAAAATGGAAAACAACAGCAGCCAAACCAACAACCACACAACTGATAGAGGCATACAATGCAAAAAAGCAGACAGACAGACTCCGACTAACTTTTTAAACTGTCCAAGGGAGGGGTCAGTGGTTTAACAGTCTTGCAGTGTGGGGGGAAAAAACTGTCCCGGAACCTGCTTGTCCTCGTCCGAATGCTTCGAAAGCATTTTCCGGATGGGAGCAAGGAGACTAGTTTGTGACTGGGGTGATTGTGGTCCCTCAGGATATTATGGGCCTTCTTCTTATACCGCTGGGTGTAGAGGTCCTGCAGGGCTGGCAGATCAGACCTGGTAATGCTCTGTGCTGTCTTGACCAATTTCTGGGAGCTTTATAACTGGACGCACTGCAGCTGCTATACCACAGGTCATGAAACAGCTAGTCAGATACTTTCAGTGGTCGATCTGTAGAAGTTGACAAGTATCCTTGTTGTCCATGCCGAACCTCCTCAGCTAACGGAGGAAGAAGAGGCGTTGTGTTGCTGTCTTAATGACGACGCTGGTGTGCTGTGACCAGGACAGATCCTCAGTGATAAGCTTACTCCAAGGAACTTGAAGTTGCTCTACCTCTCCACTGGGTGCCGGGCACAGAGATGGGTATGTGGCCCCCTGTTGTCTCCTGAAGTCCACGATCAGCTCCTTTGTTTTGCTGACGTTGAGATGGAGGTCATTGTCCTGGCACCATGAGGTCAGGGTTCTCACCTTCCTCTCTATAGGCCCGCTCATTGTTGTCGGTGATCGGGCCGATGGCAGTGGTGTCATCAGCAAACTTGATGGTGTTGAAGCTGAGCGAGGCAACGCAGTTATGTGTGAATAGGGAGTACAACAGGGGACTAAGCACGCAGTCCTGGGGGGGGTCCCCTGTGCTGAGAGTCAGCAAGGAGGAGATGATGTTCTGGTTCACACCATTCTGGGCTCTGTTGGGAAGTTCATGACGCAAATCAAGACGGGTCGGGTTGAGTCCTATGTTCCTGAGCTTGGCAACGAGCTTAGATGGCACGATGGTGTTGAATGCTGAGCTGCAATCGATAAAAAGCATTCTCACATACTGTACGTGTTCCTCTGTTCCAGGTGGGAGAGAGCCTTGTGGAGGGTGAAGGCGATTGCGTCGTCAGTTGACCTGTTTGATCTGTAGGCGAACTGAAGTGGGTCCAATGTGACTGGCAGAGACGCAATGATGTGTGAGTTGACTAACAGCTCAAAGCACTTCATGATGACGGATGTAAGTGCGACAGGGCGGTAGTCATTTAGGCAGAGAACTCTGGGTTTCTTTGGTACAGGAACAATGGTGGTTTTCTTGAAACGTGGGAACAACGGACTGCAGCAGGGAAAGGTTGAAGATGTCGGTGAACACACCCGCCAGCTGGTCTGCACAAGCCTTAAGAACACGACCAGGGATGTTATCTGGTCCAGGAGCTTTGTGTATGTTTATCCTTTTAAAGGATTTACATACGTCTGCCCTAGACACCTGCAGTGTGCAAGCATCCTGGTTCAGGTCCACAGCCAGGCGTGGGTGGTTCTTCTCAAACCGTGCGTAGGTGTTCAGCTCCTCAGCGAGGGGAGCAGACGCTTCTACAACACTGCTACTTTTCCCTTTATAGTCCATGATTGTTCTAAGCCCTCTCCACATGTTCCTGATATTGGAGCCCCGGTAGAGAGACTCCACTTTGCCCCTGTACTGCCTCTTAGCGGATTTCATCGCTCTTCTGAGGTCATAATGAGAGCGCCTGTAGCCCTCCAAATTACCGGAGTTAAAGGCTGCCGTCCGTGCTTTAAGTAAAGCATTTCGATACATTTCGCGATGAAACTTGTTACTGTTTTGGCGAGTTCCTCCACCCAGTTTCCGCCACCTCCCGGAATATCCCCCAGTTTGTTTCGCCAAAACAATGACGTAGAGCTTTGTCCAATTGGTCCGTCCAGCGCTGGATGGTCCTCGTCACCGGCTTTTCCTGCTTGAGCCTCTGCCTATAGGCGGGCAGTAGCAGGATGGAGGCGTGGTCCGACTTTCCGAAGGCAGGACAGGGGAGGGCCTTATATCCACCTCGGAACAGAGTGTAAACATGATCCAGCGTGTTTCCACCACATGTCGGGAAGCTGATGTGCTGGTGGAATTCCGGCATGGCTTTCCTCAGATTGGCGCTGTTGAAATCGCCAGCCACAATCACAGCAGCCTCCGGGTGTAAACCGTCCGACCCCTCAACAACACTATATAGTTTGTCGATCGCCCCTGCGGTGTTGGCTTGTGGTAGAATATACACGGCTGTAAAAATGACCAATGGAAATTCCCGGGGCAGGTAGTAGGGTCGGCATCTGATCGTGAGATGCTCGAGATTAGGGGAACATCTAGAGGAGATATTCTCCACATCCGAGCACCACAAGTTGTTCACCATGAAGCAGACACCTCCCTCTCACCTTCCCCAACTCTGTTGTCCTGTCCTGCTGGTATGCCGAGAGACCCTGGGGTGTGATGGCGAAGTCCGGAATCGAGGGGTCCAGCCAAGTCTCCGTAAAAACCAGCACATTGCAGTCCCTGATGTCCCGGTGGAAGGCCAGCCTGCTTCTCAGTTTGTCTAGTTTATTGTCCGGTGACTGAACATTCGCTATAAGAATACTGGGAAGAGGTGGATGGTTTGCACATCGTCTCAGCCTGACCAGAACGACAGCTCTTTTCCCTCGCTTCCTCCTCCGGCGCCGTTTGCCAGGTACGCCAGGTAGGCTGAACAAAGAGTAGTTCAGCGATGTCGCCGTGTCCGCTGAACTTTGCTCGGCTGTGAAATGTGCGTTTGTTGTGGTTCTGATGTCGATCAAAGTCTGTCTGTCATATGTGATAATAGCGTTCGTATATATAGCGTTGTTATGTAAAGTTAGTGCCAATAAGATTACAAAGAGATAAAGTGTAAGAGGAGCCTGGAAGACGGCAGCCATCCACGTCGGTGCCATCTTGCCTAATCACAGCAGCACATTTATAGCTGGAAACTATTTCAACCTTACATTTAGCTTTCTTTTTCCTACTGTTAGGATAATAAAATGAATATACATTTATTATTCAGCATAATTCACCTTAATGTTATTTAAGGAACTGAACAGCAATCTTGCTTTCGGTGTAAAATGTCCAGTGAGGAAACTGAGCTGTCAAACTGCAGCTTGGTATTACCTGCTTCTTTCATAATTGTATTATTTTTTAAATGGTACTGTCCCAGGGTTTCAGGTTATACCATGTAAGGGTAATTTACTCCGCTGTAGACAAATGTGTGAAATGCTTAAGTGTAAAGGAAAAGATTCACACTGCTCACTTACAAGCTAAGGCCAGGAGGCTACACACAGGGAATGCGCTGGCAAAACAAACAGCAGCAGCTGCAGTTGCCTGGATCAGCTTTTAGTGACCAAATAGAACACAGAAGCACATAGTATGTAGTTTGCCTCTTCACCCAGACACACTGCAGAGGACATTACATCTTCATACTCCTCTCAAAGTAAAGCTGCACCACCCACTGTAAATGGTCTTCATTTTCACCTGCTCAAAAGTCCATGTTTCTCTCTTATTTCCACAGGTGGCCAAAGTGACTGTGCTCCTGTTTGAAGAAGTGCTACAAGTGGTCTGGATTTGTACCTTTGTGGCAGTTGGACTAATATTTTTGAGGGTTTTCTTTAAGTGTTTTACCAGGGTAAACTGTACACTGCTGTCATCTCTTGGGGTTATACGTACATTCATACCTATTAGGCAGTGTTTTCAACTGTGGGCACAGCAAAACTAGTGAGGAAGAAGGGACGAATCCGTCACACAAGCATGGTCAATGTTAGCATCAGGTCACTATGAAACTATCATATATAGATATAATAAACACATTTAACACTGAGATGGATTGGTGTCCCATTCAGGTGTGCTTTCATAGGCTTACACCCAATGATTCTATGACAGGTTCAGAATTGCTATGACTTTGCTCAGGATTAGGATTAACAATAACTGATGGATGGATGGACTGTTAACATTTGTTCTGAGCTGAGACTACATTAAAATTAAAATGATAAAAATTTATATTTTGTTTAGAAACTCTCTTTTTTACTCTTCCTCCCCATTTTTTTTAGCAGCCCAGGATGCTGAAGATGAATTTCAATCCACTGTTGTGGCACCTTTTGTAAAGGCCTTGATGACACTGAGGATCTTTGTCGGATGCGGTCAGTAAGATGCACAGCGACACTGTGGAAAGTTCAGAGCGTGAGTTTCTGACAGAACTCGCGTGGCGTCTCAGTGAGTAAATTCTCAAATGCTTTAGAAGGAAACGGAGTAAAGTGTTTAAGATACAAATCCTGCAAGTTGTCCACTGGAAGTGGGAAGAAAGAATCATTTTTAGACCAGTACTGCTGAATATTTTATTATTTCATTGTGTAGTCCACAAGAAACGTGTTGGTTTGCAGTAATGCTGATGTATTTAATTGTAAGGAAGGAAAGTCACATTTACGTTTGTTAACTTTGCAGATACTTTTCTCTGAAGTGAAATAAAATTTATTACTTTGGCTAAAATTCGAAGCTACAGGCGAACAGCCCAGGGGCCATGAAGCAGTAACGCCACCTGCTGCCACGGACTGAAAAACGACAGAATTAATTTTTTTTGTCCACGAAAGCGCCTTTAATGGTTTGTAAATATTAATGATATTAATAATAGTTATGGGAAAAGGATCTTAATTTGTAACGTCTTAAAATGAATATGAATACTTATTTGTAAACAATTTCCAAGTAAAAACAAGACAAGAGTACGAACAGTTTATGTTTCCTTTAATATCTTACCTGTATTATCGTGTGTATTCCTGACAACATTTCTAAATATGTTATATGTACATGTTTAAAGATATGTTTAAAGATTTTTTTCGTTTCAAAGCAAATATGTCATCAGTGTTGTACATTATTTTTGGCTAAAATAATAAGCCCACCTACTTTTATGTCTGCATTTTGATTGGTGAACTATAATGCCATTCTGGGTGTGTTTATTGCGTTTTGTATTTTCATTGGGCAATAAAAGTTTCTAAAGTGTACTTCCGGGAAGTCGTTTCCCGTGGCGGAGGGCGAACACGAACGAGTTGTTTGTAAAATTAGGAAAAGGTCTTTCAATGTCGTATTGTACTACAGTGAAAAAATACTGACAAATAAATGTATTACTTGCAAAACACCGACTAACGACTCGGTAAGTTTGATGAAATTGATGTACGGCAGCAGACGGTGTTGTCCAGGTGGGAGGCGTTAATAAAGATGTATTAATACAGCCCGTGCAGTAACCGCTTATTAATTTCTTTTTAACGATAGCCAGGCCTTGTTCCTTGCGTGGTTATGTGTTTTGTGTGTTTTTGTCGGAAAATAGATGCATAATAAATGATGTGCACTGTATTGCAATGTATTGCAATGTATTGCTTACGCTCTTCCGGATGCACAGCTGGACTCTTACGTCACAACGTGTGTTCTTGTACAACACGTCGTAAATACAAATACGTGTTTAATGCTATATTTTCCTACAGTTATCGGTTTTGTGTTTTCACAGTACAGTAACACTTGCACATGTGCTGAATAATGCAGGTTAAGTGCTTTAATGATTCAAAGTCTAAGGACATCTGCTGTTTTACCCTTCAACATGGTACTTAACTCTGAATTGCAGCAGCAAAATGGCTATGCTGTAAATGGGTAATTCACTGTAAGTGTCCAAACGTAAATTATCAGTCCACATCAACTTAAGGGCACAACAGCAACTTTAATCTTGATAACTGCATGGTTCTGGTCCCAGTATCCATGGTGACCATTGCTCTTTCTTCTGCTCCGCTGCACTCAGGGCTCCCGGTTTACGATCTCTGGATGTTCGGACTTCGGGCTCTGTTTGGGATCGGGGTCCTGGTAACATCACGGGGAGGTGGCATCCTCGCACAGAAGGGGGTGTGTTCGGTGCGCAGTTGGAATAGCCTTTGGGGTTGGGAGTGCCCCAGACAGCAGTCCACCATGGCCCAGCCAGTCAAATTCCTCAGGTAGGTGCCTCAGTACATGCATGCTTGTGGCTGTATATACAATACATCCTCTATGTGTCTTCAGCGTATGTGTGTATTTTTGCACACAGTCAGGAGGAAGCCCAGCGCATCGATGAGGAACTCTTCACTGAGTACCAGTACAGTGTAGACCAGCTGATGGAGCTTGCAGGACTGAGCTGTGCCACAGCTATCGCCCGGGTGAGAACTGCTCCGCCTTCCGTGTAGTGACGTTAAAGGCTGAGTGACTTGAGATTTTGCCCCATGGTTGAGTGTCTGTATGTGGGCTGAAAAAATTTGACTCTTGTGTAGCCTTATTGTTCTGGGGCAGCTCAGCTGCAGCGATAATATTGTGTGGGTAGTGATGCTCCTCACTGCCCCATGCTCCTCTAGGCTTATCCCCTGGAGTCACTGCGGAAACCTAGGCCAACAGTGCTGGTGGTGTGTGGCCCAGGAAACAATGGGGGAGATGGCCTAGTCTGTGCACGCCACCTCAAGCTCTTTGTGAGTCCCCTTTCCTGTCGTAATAGGAAGAAAATATCATCAATATACAGAATTATTGTGCATCAGAGAATATGAATGCATTACGTGAAAAGAGGTGGTCACCTTGTTTCTGGCTTGTTGCAGGGTTATGAACCCAGTATAGTGTACCCGAAGCGGCCCAACAAGCCCCTGTTTCAGAACCTCACAGTCCAATGTGAGAAAATGGAGATCCCATTTCTGCCGGAAATGCCCAGTGAGGTACAACTTATTGCTTCCAAGCACTTCAAGGTGCATCTGTACTTACCTGTCAGACAGACCAGCTGAACTCTATGGGAGAATTTACATGTCTGACATGGGGCTTTCACAGCAGCACTCATAATGTCTTCTCTTTATCACGAGGGACTGAAACACAGGGTGAAGTCACTTTAAATGGAAAACCACTATGATACTTTTAGAGAATATTGAAGGCTATTTTATGTAAGATCTAAGCAGATTAGATATTGTTGGTCTGCACCCTTGAATTTGTATGGCAAATAATAAATTGGCTGCATGGAGTCTGTAATGTCAGAACTTTGCAAGGAGCCAATGTCACTGACCTCAGGTAGCTGTACTGTATTTATTTGAAAGTAGTCATGCAGAGATGCGTTCTTGGGGAGGTACATTGCCCTTTTACTACTATATTCAATAAACTATTTTAATTTCTGAGGCTATGCTGATGGATACAGGCACAGTATGGAGGACTGGAATTGAACTTATTTTCATATATATTCATTTAGCTAAAAAATTTCTCTGAAGTGATTTAGTTTGTTTACCCCGTTTATACGGTAGGGCACTATAACAGGTTCTGTTTGACACTCAAAGCAGGAAGTGATTGACAAGGCCTACAACCTGGTGGTCGATGCCATCTTTGGCTTCAGCTTCCAGGGTGCGGTCCGTGAGCCCTTTGGCTCCATCATCAGCACGCTCAAGAAAACCACAGTGCCCATTGCCAGCATCGACATCCCTTCAGGTGGGTGTGGACACAGTCCAGTCCTTGTTTCCCCTCAAGCATTGGTCATTTCGTTATTTATGCACTTTGTGATTTGTACATGGGCTTATTGTGCATTTCCAACAGACTTCATCCTCATGCATTTCTCCTCTGTGTCTGTGTGGTCATGTCCCTGTGCTGCAGGCTGGGATGTGGAGAAAGGCAGTGCTGATGGCCTGCAGCCAGACATGCTCATTTCTCTCACGGCCCCCAAGAAGTCTGCATTGCACTTCCATGGCTGCTATCACTTCCTGGGGGGCCGCTTTGTGCCTCCCGCTCTCGAGAAGAAGTACGAGCTCAACCTGCCCCAGTACCCCAGCACAGACTGTGTGTTACAGCTGCCATAGGCTCCCCTCACACAGGTTGAATCGAAAAATTGCACTTCATAGCTTGAATCCGCTTAGTGAATTCTGATTTAGGGAAAGGGGTTCCTGCTGTGGCCAAAAGATTTCTGAAAAATAGCTTATTGTATCACTGAGTATTTTCAGTTGCTGAAAAATAATTTACTTCTGCACTTGTTGGTGTCAAGTTTTTCTTTGTTCCATGTTTTGTTCTGCAACCTCTCACATATTCCATAAGCTTGCCAAGTTGAATTTGAACGGTTATCAACTCCTTTGGCAAAAAATCAATTTGGTTCTTGAAATATGCCATCCATATGAAAATATTGATTTTTTTTTTTTAAAGTTTTAAAAGGGATTTGATTTTTAAATCCCCTGTCAGTCCCTAGTGAAAAATTTTCCTCTAAATATCAAGCATATTTTTATGGCAGCAGATGTACCCAGGTCATTTATTAAAGATTTTATTTAATGTCTGAGCAATTCTCACAAAGCCTTAACAGATATTTATTTTAGGCTATCCTTTATGAAAATGTTAGTTATAGCAAAGGCTGCCACAAGAGGCTGTCATTTACCATAAAGGTAGAGTAAAATGACAGGAATCATAGACCTGGAACAGAAATCCCTTTTTTGTTAGTCTTGGATCACAGAGGGTTGGCTCTCAGCAGATGTAATAAATGTCAATGTTGTAGTGATTCTTCATAGTTAGTACAATCCAAGTGTAATATTTAAGGTACTTAACAAGAGCAGCCTATATCAACAAACTAAAATGTTGGATATTTACATAATCGTAACACTGAAACATTCTGATATGGAAGACCATAAATCGCCATCACACCTATGCGCTAACAACTATACGCTAATACACTAGCCACCATGACACCTACGTGCTAATGCTTCGCCGGCATTACATAATTGTAACACTGAAACATTCTGATATGGAAGACTATAAATCTAAAAATAGAGAGAAAATCCCCTGCCTAATGTGAGATTGCCAGCTGAATGACCTGGAAAAACTCTTTTGTCATTAAGGTTTTTAAAGTTCTCAACCAGTTTGTGAGCAATGGTTATAGCTGACAACTGCAGTGTGTGGTAAAAGTGTCCTTTTTGCAGTTCTCAGAGATAAGCAGCTGTCAGCAGCATCAACAACCTCATGGGCTCCAAGGAAACAGTTTTTCGTTCTTCAGTGCCTGGTTTCCGTGCTAGAAGGGTGGAGGATATTGAAAGATGCCATATGCTGTTTATGTGCTGGAAGCCCCACTGACAGGAACCGCAGGCATCTGGAAGCTGTCCTTATTTCTGCAGGCTGGGTCATTGTTGACCAGGAAACCGGTCACCCCTACCCGACCCACACCTGCCCTAATGCTGCTACAATACAAGTTATTACTCTTCTTTTGTTACTCCTCCAAACTGAAAGGACATCATTTGACAAGAGCCATCTTCTTCCTCGTCTCTTGGCCCAAAACCTCCGTTTGACTGTTTCTTTGGAGTTGAGAGATGTGGACAAGAAGACTAGCACTGGAGCTCTTTCTGGACACGGGCCCTAAATATAAAATTGAAATATTAGTGTCTGTGATGGAAATGCATAGCGGCGGTAGGAAATCAGGAAGGAAAAAGTCCTTAAAACCTCTGGAAAATAGGAAGACAAACACTGGAGTGGACCTGTTGAGTAACAACCCAGTGGTCCACAGGACATCAGCAACACCTGTTATAACTTGGGAGATATATATATTTTTTTACATTTTTTACTATTTATAAACCCCAAAGGTGAACACATTTACTCATACGGTTCATGTGGATTGTAATACTGTGTTTGCTGGGGAAATTTAGGGCGACCTGTTATGTATTATTATGTATTATAGATTCTAATCCTCTTCCCGGGCGGTCAGCAGTGCACCGGTTTCATTTCCAAGCACAGCAGGCAAACGTAACTCAGACTGAAGTCCAGGAGCTGCACCGTCGTGTCAGAAAAGAAAATGTTTCTCAAATGGTTAAATAGTCGTGATGAATTGTTTTAACGTCGGATGTTATGACAGAAGCACATGGTGGCGGTGGAGGGGGGGGCGTATTCACCGAGCGTTCGTGGTCCTTTTCCTTCTCCCTATTGGCCGGTTTCCTGCCCGCTCACCTGAGTATAAAATAAACTCAAGTTTATTTTTGTAATATATGAGCGTTAACATTTAGGGTTATTTCTTTTAGCGGAGGTATATTTCTGTGTAGAGGTAGACATTGAACGTAGAGAGTGTATGTGTAGTATAAAAAATTACAAAATGAACGCAGCCTGCAAGTTCGCGTCTCCTTGTATTAATTTAGAAGTTTGTGTAAAACACATACACGACAAGATAAATGGCGACGAGGTAGACCCTGTATCTCGAAGGACAGCAGAGTCAGGGAGGGAAGGAGAGAAGAGCACGGCGATCCAGCGCCAGGCAGACGTGGACAAAACAGCATCGCGGCCTGGAAAGGGACACGCGTGAGTAAATTGAAGGGGAAACGTAAGAAAAATGTCGATGGTTGGAACTGTTGCCGCTTTTGACAGTAAAAGTGAGGATTGGGCGAGTTATATTGAAAGAGCGGAACTTTACTGGAACGCTAATAATGTCGCGAATGGCAAGAAAGTGGCCGTTCTGCTACAGTGCTGTGAAAAAATATTTCCCCTTCCTGATTTCTTATGTTGTTGCATGTTTGTCACACTTAAATGTTTCAGATCATCAAACAAATTTAAATATTAGACAAAGATAACCCAAGTAAACACAAAATGCAGTTTTTAAGTGATGATTTTATTTATTAAGGGAAAAAAAAACTATCCAAACCTACATGGCCCTATGTGACAAAGTAATTGCCCCCCTTCTTAAATCATGACGTAACTGTGGTTAATTGCATTTTTTGGAAAGCCACACCCAGGCCTGACTACTGCCAGACCTGTTGAATCAAGAGATCACTTAAATAGAACCTGTCAGACAAAGTGAAATAGGCCAAAAGATCCCAAAAAGGAAGATATCATGCCATGATCTAAAGAAATTCAGGAACAGATGAGAAACAAAATAACTGGCATCTATCAGTCTGGAAAAGGTTACAAAGCCATTTCTAAAGCTTTGGGACTCCATTAAGGTCAGTGTTCATGACTCAACCGTAAGAAAGAGACTGGGAAAAAATGGCATGCATGGCAGAGTTCCAAGGCGAAAACCACTGCTGACCGTCTCACTTTTGCCAAAAAAACAGCTTGATGATCCCCAAAACTTTTGGGAACATATTCTGTGGACTGACGAAACAAAAGTTGAACTTTTTGGAAGGTGTCACATTGGACCCACTTCAGTTCGCCTACAGATCAAACAGGTCAACTGACGACGCAATCGCCTTCACCCTCCACAAGGCTCTCTTCCACCTGGAACAGAGGAACACGTACAGTATGTGAGAATGCTTTTTATCGATTGCAGCTCAGCATTCAACACCATCGTGCCATCTAAGCTCGTTGCCAAGCTCAGGAACATAGGACTCAACCCGACCCTGTGCGGTTGCGTCATGGACTTCCTGACAGGCAGGCCCCAGGTGGTGAGATTGGGGAACATCATCTCCTCAGCGCTGACTCTCAGCACGGGGGCCCCCCAGGACTGCGTGCTTAGCCCCCTGTTGTACTCCCTATTCACACATAACTGCGTTGCCTCGCTCAGCTTCAACACCATCAAGTTTGCTGATGACACCACTGCCATCGGCCCGATCACCGACAACAATGAGCGGGCCTATAGAGAGGAGGTGAGAACCCTGACCTCATGGTGTCAGGACAATGACCTCCATCTCAACGTCAGCAAAACAAAGGAGCTGATCGTGGACTTCAGGAGACTGACCTCCATCTCAATGTCAGCAAAACAAAGGAGCTGATCGTGGACTTCAGGAGACAGCAGGGGAATGGCCACATGCCCATCTCTGTAGCCGGCACCCCAGTGGAGAGAGTGAACAGCTTCAAGTTCCTTGGAGTAAACATCACTGAGGATCTGTCCTGGTCACAGCACAGCAGCGTCGTCATTAAGACAGCAACACAACGCCTCTTCTTCCTCCGTTAGCTGAGGAGGTTCGGCATGGACAACAGGATACTTGTCAACTTCTACAGATCGACCACTGAAAGTATCCTGACTGGCTGTTTCATGACCTGGTATGGCAGCTGCAGTGCGTCAGACCATAAAGCTCTACAGAGAGTGGTCAAGACAGCACAGAGCATTATCAGGTCTGATCTGCCAGCCCTGCAGGACCTCTACACCCAGCGGTATAAGAAGAAGGCCCATAATATCCTGAGGGACCACAATCACCCCAGTCACAAACTATTCTCCTTGCTCCCGTCCGGAAGATGCTTCAGAAGTGTTCGGACAAGGACAAAAAGGTTCTGGGACAGTTTTTTCCCCCACACCTTAAGTCTGCTAAACCACTGACCCCTCCCTCGGACAGTGGGAATAGTTGATCGGGGTCTGTCTGTCTGTCTGCCTGCCCCCCCCCCCAATTGTATAAAACTACCAGTGGTTTTGTGTTGTTGTAGGTTTGGCTGCTGTGTGCTGTTGGTTTGGTTGCTGTGCCCCTGCCCCCCATGTATATTTTCATTCTCTGTTCTTATTTATTTACTCTCTTTATTTATTATTTATCTATTTATTTTCCTTTCCTAATTCAAGTATTTATTTAACCTTCTAAACAAAACTTTTCATGGTGACAACACTGCTATGCTGTGTTGTCCACCCATGACAAATAAACCTTGACTTGTCTTGACTAGTTCTCCTTTTCACTGCGTCTGTGATTTGGAAGTGTCATGAACTGCTGTTTTCTACTAAATGTTTGAACATAACATTTCTACAATGTTATTGTATTAAAAAGTGTTGAAAAACAGTTTGGCACATTTAGATCTTCTTTCTACGGCACGCAGGTGCATGGGGCCTGCCTCCATCCATCCATCCATCCATCCACTTTGTGGGCTTGCTGGCTCACCTTTCATCCACATCTTCTGCAAAAAAAGTCTGTCTTTGAGCACTGCGTAGAGAGGGGCACCGTTCCCGGAAGCACTGCCATACCGGCCGATGCGTGGAGCGGCAGGAGCGAGCCCCTTGTCCGACTCCTGGTGGCAAAAATCCGTTTAATATGCGGTCCCCCAGTGGGGGACGTATCAGATGTTAAACTGATAAGAACAGATTTTTATTATTTTTTTAAATTCATTTATTAAAATCTTACCATAAATAATTAAAATCCGTCATGCACCCCTAAAACATCTCCAAGTAAAATCATTAGAGAATAAAACCAGCAAATAATACTCCATGACGGATATCATTGTTAAAACAATAAAAATATACCCCAAGGCTACAATGAGATACCCAAATATAAGAAATAAAGGAACAACTCACCCGGCAGCTCCATCGCAAAAGAGGGGCGATCCCCTGGCCTGTTTCCAGGGTGCTGCCGCACTAACCTACCTTTTGTGGGTGTTTAAAAACCGCAACACGCCTTCCCCTAAAACAATCGATTGGTGAATAATCCAAAAAACAGACAAGACACTCTACAACAACTAGACATATTTAAATAAACTGATGTGAACATGTGCGGACATGCAAAAAAATTATGTAAGGAGTGTTCTTATCCTGTTTGAAGATTACAAACACCCACATGCTTTCTAATAATCTACACTATCCTTGTCTAACATCTGCTCACTATATTTCACTAATATACACAAGATAAAACATATATGCAGAATTAAATTGTATGAAATACACACACAAAACTTCTTAAAAGGTTAATGTAAAAATATAATAATGTAAAAATCTCCGCTCTACACCTACAACTAAAAACACAGAACACACTAAAAAGGAAAACACATACATCCACCAAAAATAGGGGTCACGATATCTCGCATGTGTCAAAGACGTGTGTTACTTACTTAAAGGAGGGATCGACACAAACCTGAAGAGGCTACAACCAAAAGAAGCTTTCCCACCTCTCTTTAGCCTCAGAATAGCCCCATTGTGTGACGTCCATCTCCATCCTAAATGTAAGGTTAGCCCGGATTTTATAAAACAGGCCCTGGGTGCCCAAGTCTACCCCTATTTGGACCAGCTGGCTTCTGGCTTGCCACAGCACATGCTTGGCAACGCTAATCACCAGCCAGATCCGGGTAGCCTTGGCCTTCTGAGTGCCAGGGTCCCAGCCCCTCAGCACCTTGTCGAACTTCAAAACCACCTGCGGATCGATCTTTCTGCACAGGCGACTTACCAAGAGCCAGACCTCCCGCACCTGCCCACAGTCCCAAAAGGCGTGGGCAATGGTCTCGCCAAACTGCGGTCACGGACAGTGCGGGTGTCTGGACAGATGGTGCCTGTACAGTGTGTCTCTCACCGGCCACTTACCTAACAGGCAGCGCCAGTTCACATCCTGCAGATGGTGATCCAGCCACCTGGGTTGGATCCTAGCCCAAGTGCCGTCATCGAGCCCCAGAAGAGCTCGGGTTCCCCTCCTCTCCAACAGGGCCCTATAAAGGGCCCTGTGTTTGAGGAGAGCTTCTGCCTCGACCCCGGCTGCGGTGGTTTTTCCCCACCTAACAGCGTGCCTGTAGTACGCAGGCCGGGTCTCGGCGTTCGGCCTGATGTTAGAGCAGCACTCCACCAGGTGGCGTAACGGCCGAGCTATCCAGAGACGAACAAAGTGCTGATGGGGATGTTCGATCGGAGCAGCCAGGCGATTACACACTTGGGAGAAGAAGAGGCAATCCAGTTTAAGAAGTATGTCGGGTACATCCCTCCCCCACTCCTCCTTCGGTAGGTACATGACCTCCCTTTTCACGTACTTGTACCTGCCACCCCAGACGAGCCTAAAAACGTCCTTGCACAGCCCTTTCCTCATAGAGGAGGGTAAGGGGTATACCTGCGCCAGGTACAGTAATGTGGGCAGGACGTCCACCTTCAGGGCCAATGTTTTCCCTATAAGGGAGAGGGACCTGGTCCTCCACAATCCCAATTTCCGCCTGGCCATTGCCAAGCGTTCCTCCCAGTTCGCCTTAGCTGAGCCTTCACTGTGAAAGTTCACCCCAAGCACCCTGAGAGGGCCGTCGCACCGTGCGAAACCGCGGGTGCCGTCCGCCCGGTTTTTCCAGCTGCCAAAATACTTGATAAGCGACTTACTGAGGTTCAGCGCCGCGCCGGAGGCACGTCCGAACACCTTAACCAGGTCCAGAGTGAGATGGAGAGACTGGCCCAAGCACACAAACAATGTAGTGTCGTCTGCGTACTGGGCCAGCTTCACCACCTCGCCACCGCTTCCGGGCAGGAGGAGGCCGTCGATCCCAGGATGGGCGCGCACGCCGGCCGCCAGTGGCTCGATATACAGAGCGTACAGACGCGGGGAGAGCGGACAGCCCTGCCTCACTCCACTGAGCTGGGGTACCCACCCACCGAGGGAACCGCTGACAGTTACTCGGCTACCTACCTCGGTGTAAAAAGTGCGCACCCACCCTGTGAATTTCGGGCCGAACCCCATCCTGCTCAAAGTGTTAAACAGAAAGCGGCGGTCAACACAGTCAAACGCCTTCTCCTGGTCCAGGCTGACCTCCGCCCAGGCAATCGCGTCTCGAACCAGGTGCAAATTCCAGATCGCCGATCGCCCTGGGACCCCACAAGTTTGGTCCCGATGTACTAAATCGGCCATCACCAGTTTCAGGCGCTCGGTGAGTTCTTTGGCAATGAGCTTTGCAACAGTGTGGGGGTGAGGACTCCACTTGTACTCTGTGCTCGGAGGTTGGGACGGTGAAACGCATTCTAGTTGGTTGTAAGGTTAGTTTAGCACTGGGTAGATGGATGCATAACCAGGTGCTAAGGTGCCTGGCTGCAGCCATTGAAGACTGGAGGAGGCAGGTACAGTCGGGACATGAGATTGAAGGTACAGTGGTACAGTTTGTTAGGGAAGGGGGGGGAGGGTAGGAGATGCGGAGGTAGGAAGGAGTTAGGTGTAGTAAGGGGGGCTAGAGACTGGGAGATGCAGGTTGACCTGGGAGGAAGATTAGTGGTGCCCCAGGAAATAGTTAGTACAAGCATGAGACCAGATATGGTGCTGTGGTCTGCAAGCCAGCGAGTAGTTTATTTTATAGAACTCACGGTTCCGTGGGAAGGATTGGTGGACGACACTCATGAGAGGAAGAAGCTCAGACATAGCGAATTAGCGGCAGAAGTGGAGGGGCAGGGCTGGAACGCGAAAGTGAGGCCAATTGAGGTAGGATGCCGTAGATTTATAGCCTGATCACTTTGGCATTATTCCGCGAGCTCGGTAACTGGGGGTCAAAGTTGCAACAGGTGATGAAGGAGTTGTCACAGGCTGCGGAGCAAGGAAGTCTCTGGGTTTGGAGTAAGAGGACCAGTGCGGATGGTAGCGGGGCAACAAAGCGGTGAGCAGGTGGGTGCTGGCGAAGCATTAGCATGTAGTTGTGATGGCGGTTATCTGTTAGCAGGCAACAGTGTTGGTGTGGTTAGTTTTTGCGAAGCACGATAAAGGTAAAGTAGGTGGCGAAGGGCTTCTTCCTTTGAGACGGTGGGTAGAAACAGCGGTGAGTGTGAGGACGCTAAGGTAGGTAATGTGAGGAGCGGCGGGGTGGTGCAGTGGTGCGCGCGGAAGTGGAGGGGAGCAGCTCTGGGATGCCTGAGCCACAGTTGAGCCTTCTGGAGGCGTCGTGGGCCTAACTCGACGAAACATCAACAAAGGAAGGTGCCCACTTGATAACCCCGATGAGATACCGCACCGTTGCTGAGCCATGCTATGGTTGGAGTTATAGTTAGTTGGGGCTAGTTTTGATAGGTTAGCCATTGTGTAGCGCAGGGGTGTTCAAACTTTTTGCAAAGAGGGCCAGATTTGGTGAGGTGAAAATGTGTG